>OX421962.1:20534853-21781853 GCA_949128115.1 Anaspis maculata
AAGATTCACAAAAATCACATCACACTGGTAACGTTTTTTTCTGTGTGTATTTGAAATAAAATTAATGTCAACTTGATGATTGTGTTCTACAACCCAACCGTTCTCTTTTAGGTTGTGTTTAAAAACGTCTACCAGACTTGATAAAAAATAAAAAAGTGTGTGTAAAAGTGTGTCGTCACATGTACGATGTCACAGATTTTTGCGTGATGATCACATTGAGTTCTCCGTGATCTTCACGGAGTTTTGTCCCCAACATTTTTAATGGAATTTATAATTTTCCGTATGCAAACTCATCAGGATTTAATCCTGTTTGTTACTATGTTTAGAGAGGTAAGACATATGTTACCGTTCATATTTTTGTCAGTTTTTAAATAAACGCTGAGAGGTGTGCAAAGACACGTTCTGCTTAGACTTGCCTTTTTTCCACGGGTGTTTACAAAGTGTTCCCAGCAAGAAATTCGAATTCAACTTCGAGTACGATTGGTTGCCTAACCAATAGTACTTGTATATCTGGTTGCCCAACCAACATCATTCGTGTATCTGCGTGCTTTTTACGTAACTTTTGTAAACATTCACTGTAAGTACTCTCGAGAGGCATATCTAGCGAAAGTGTTTTTGCACATTTTGAGGATTTTTGCCTTCTATGCTTTTATAATCATGAAGCAGCTTGTTTGTGGTGTCAATATTTGTTTTTCAGTTTTTTCAGTCATGAGCAAGTAAAAGTTGAGCAATAAGCCATTACTTATGCAATTATGCAAGGACACACAGACATGCTGTTTCATTGTATTACAATCACGTTATATTTAGCACCAAATCCAAAGATTAGTTTAACGTGTTGGTGTTGGATATATTTTTGTTCACGATCTTTATGTGAAATACACAGTTTCGTATCATGTGTAACAGGCAGTCTTGTACTTAACATGAAAGACATATCCAAGTAGAAACTTTCTTCTTGTAGTACCGTTAGCTTCATTTTACATAAAGATGTGGGAAATTTTTTCACCTGGACGCGACGGCACAAGTTAAAATCTTTTAAAAAGATACACTTGCTGAATTTAAATTGAAATATCTTCAACGACTGCGGAACTGGTTTCGCATAAAGACCGTGAATCCCTTACAGTTATGTGTTGAAAAAGCAAGCCAAAACTAATGCAGGCTTCATTCTAGGACTGGCAAGAACGGCGTTTTTTTACAACCAGCCTAAGAATGCCTACGAAGACAGTCTCTCTCGACTACGCGACTTGAAAATCCCAGACAAGGACTTGACCAAGTCCGTGAATTTCGGAAATGGCGTCGTGGACCGCATGCAGAGACTGGAAACGAACCTGGGGTGGTCCAAGATACAAGTGGACAAAGGCACCCCGTCCCACGGCGAGTACATCGTATCCGCCCCGGAAAAAGAAGCCACGGCTCAGGGAAAAGACGCTTTGGTCGCCGCCAAAGCCACCAGTCATCTCATGAACACGTTCTGCTCGAAACACAACCTGAATCCCAAAGAATGCGCCAAGTACATTTCGACGTATTCGCTGGCGTCGACGCCCCTGGAGTCGTCGTGCACCAAACTGCACAAGGTCTGCACCGAAGAGGAACTGCTGTCGAAGTACAGAAAGATCGACGGGGCGTGCAATCACAAGAACGACGGCTCGAGGGGCGAGGCCTTCACCGGTTACAAGAGGTTGCTCCATCCGGATTACATGGACGGCGTGCAGGAGCCCAGGAGGGCCGTGAGCAAGAAAGTTCTCCCTTCGGCCAGGCTGATCAGCACGTCGCTGTTCAAAGAAGTCGAAGCTGGTGAAGACGATTTGACTTTGGCCGTGATGCAGTGGAGCCAGTTCATTGAGCATGACATGAGCCACACTGTTGCCAACAGAATGGGTGAGTACTGACCACATCCCTGCACAGTTCGTTGAACTAGAAAATGTAGAGTACTTACCTAAAATAAATCTGGACATTCAGTCAAATTCTACGTTTCACATTCTCAGTGAAAAGGTACTCCATCAGGCTTAAATTGTGAATAATTTGAGGTCCGAACAAGACAATCGGACACTTAAATGCAGATAATTCAAAAGTAATTTTTAGAGAAAACCAAGCGAAAACCAAACGCAGACAACGAGGCGGAACGCTTTGTCCTTGGTTGAACTCTTCAGGACAAATCAAAGACTTTGCCGACAATACGCGCTGGTGCTATTGTATAATCATTGACGCGTACCTAGTGTAGTATCGGGAGGATGCACCCGAGCACGTTTATTAGACCAGATTATAATTATTCTATTGAGTCTAATAATGCCACGAATTTATTGTTCAAACAGCATTGTTCATTGTTGGTATTCCATTTCAGTCCATACCGAAACAACGATAGAATGTTGCTCGTCCAGCGGCGGCAACTTGTCCCCGAGATACGTCCACCCGTTCTGCGCCCCCATCGCCGTCCCCTACGACGACAAATACTACTCGAAGCTCGGCCTGGACTGCATGACCTACGTCCGGTCCGTTCCGGCCCACCGTTCCGACTGCAGCTTCGGTCCCATCGACCAGATCAACCAGGCCACCCACTTCCTGGACGCCTCGCAGATTTACGGCACCACTTTCAAGAAATCCTTCGCGCTCAGGACCTTCGCCGACGGCCGCCTGGCCTCGACCCGATGCAACGGCGAAACGTTCCTGCCGACTTCGACCGACCCCACCCAAGATTGCCAGTACCACGACGATTCCGTCTGCTTCCTGGCCGGAGACGGCCGGGTCAACGTCCATCCGCAGCTCGCGGCCATGCACACCCTGTGGATCAGAGAACATAACAGGCTGGCCGACAAGCTGGCCCTGTTGAATCCGAAATGGGACGACGAAACGCTGTACCAAGAGGCGAGGAGGATCGTGGTGGCCGAAATCCAGCAGATCACGTACAACGAATGGATACCGGAAGTTCTGGGCAAGAAGTACGCCAGCAAGATCATGAAGTACAACGCCTACAGCGACAACATCAACCCGTCCGTGAGCAACAGCTTCGCGACGGCCGCTCTGCGGGTGCTCAATTCACTGATGGACGACAAGGTGAAGCTGTACAAGGAGAATCGGGCGGTCAACTGTTCGCTGAACTTGAGGGATCACTTCAACAAGCCGGAAGTGATCGAGGAGCCTGGGTATCTGGACGCCATCGTCAGAGGATTGGCCACGCAAGGCAGTCAGAAACTCGATGCCGTCTTCGTTGAGGATGTAAGTTTTCTTTTTGAACCATGCTACCTTCCAAATTTTCTGCTGTTTTTTTCAATAAGTACCTAGTTATTCCTATTGCTATTCTTACAGGTCATGAGTCATCTTTTCACGAACGGAAACTACGGCTATGACCTCTTCAGTTTGGACATCCAACGCGGCAGGGACCACGGACTTCCCAGTTATACCGCCTACAGGACTCTTTGCGGCCTTCCTGATGTTCGCGGTTTTGAAGACTTTGTTGACGTCATGTCACCTGAGGTCAGTACAATGAATGACTTATCTATCAACTTTTTTGTGATAAAAAAAAAACGCTTTGAAAAAAAGTCACTCACCAATGAATCATCCAGACGTAACGTGATAAGGAGACTGGTTTCAATCACAATAATTTTAGCTCATAGAATCATGACGTTATTGTGATTTTTTTTTCCAACAGGCGGTCAAGTCCCTCAAAGCCGTTTACGATAACCCGCACGACGTCGACCTGATCGTGGGTGGAGTTTCCGAAAAGCCGTACGGCGATTCCATTTTCGGGCCCACTTTTTCGTGCATCGTGGCCGACCAGTTCCTGAGGACCCGCAGGGGCGACCGATATTTCTACAACAATGACCGCCAGCCCGTCCCCTTTTCCAAATCTCAGATCCGCGAGATCGAAAAGGTGACCCTCGCTCGAATTTTCTGTGATAATACCAGTGGTATCAAAAAGATGCAGCTCAACGTATTCAGGACCGTCAAGGAAAGGTTGGTATATTTCAATTCTACAATATTAAAAAATCAGTAAAAGACGCGCACACTCTACAGAAACAGTGGTTCTGTAGGAATTACAAATTCTCTAAATTGCAAAAACAGGTTGAAAAAATCACAAAGTTGATATTTATCGAGATATTTCATTGATTTTGGGCTATGTCAGTTGCGAAATGCACAGTGTCACAAAATTGGCTAGGGTTTGGAAATTTATGATAAAAAATCGATGAAAATACGGCTTTCTTGAAAAATGCACGCAGAAAGTTGTTTGTTGAAACTTAATGGATGTTTGAAGAAAAAACTAGATGTCCAGGATCTATGACTGACGGCACAGACCCTGACGGTGTACAGCACATGAAATGTCAAAACACATTCACTGGTCAAAAAAAAAAAATTGATCTCTATTCTTCACTCTGTTTTGCTATTTTTTAAAATTGCTGGAATCGCTCCAAACAAACGAAGATAATATCTCTCTCTTCGTCCCCATATTTCCAAAAATCACTAATCTACTTTTTTTCTGGCATTTTCAAAACACCACAGTCATTTCACTAAATAAGCTGCCCTAGCATTTCCCAATAATTTTGCAACATCCTGTAAAATAAAATCTTGAATTGTGCCATTAAAAAGAATTGAGAATTTAGAGAAAAAAGAACATGGTATAAGGAAGAGTTTGTAACCAAATAATTTTTTTTTCAGCAATAATTTGGTTGACTGCGAGGAGATTCCCAGCCTTGATTTGAGGATGTGGCTGGACAGCAGGGAAAAGTACTTCTAAAGTGCCTCAAGTACACACACGTCACAAATCTGAACGAAATAGCTTCGTTCCAAAGACTGATTCTACATGGCTGTTTTTTTCTTATACTGATAGTTTAGTTTTAAAGAAAAATACTCTCGCGAAACTCATTCTCAATGCAATGTTTGTGTTTGACCAAAAATGTTTGTGACATTTTCCAACAGTATTTTCAAATTATTTCCTATATTATTATTTATTCATAAATCTGATATTTATACACATACATACTGTTATCATGTCCACCATTCAATACCGCTACAATTGTCCGCCACGCTGTTCTTTTTCCTGAAATAGTTTCATTATTCTCTTCACATTTCTCTGTGCAATCAAGTACTTGTCAAAGATTTTCAAACTATATTAGTTTGATTCATGATTTAACTATTTAAGTCAAGTTATATGTTTAGGCTAAGTTGTATGCCAAGATGCGTGAAAAATGCAAGTAATTTGGTATTGAAATTTTGTATGATTTAATAAAGAAGATAATATTAGTTTGTGGGTTAATTTTCTAGGCTAGACCGTTCTCGAGAGCAGAAATCCAAGAGCTATAAGCTACGATTTTAACTGTGTATCATTTTCGAGCTGCATACTTATACTGCCCCTGTCCAACGTAATCTGCTGAACATCATCAATTCAACACTGGCTGTGAAAGCTGAATCTACCAATAGCAATACCTTCGAAGATCATAGAAGAAAGACCACTGAGAAGAAAAATTTATAGAGATCTTGGACAGTATTTGCAGGGATGCTTTGGCAGTTATCTCCTAAGACAAAGATCCTAGAGTTTTCAGGGATTCAAATTAGAAAATATTCAAAGATCACAGAGTCATTTTCTAGTGATCGTGAGCAAACATTTTCAGTGATGCTATAGCAGTATTATCTTCATATATCCTGCAGTAACATTCATAGAGACAAAACCTGGAATAATATCAACATTTCTTCAGGAATTTCTTCGTCATCTCAAGAAGTGAGGTTGGTTGTATAACCGTAGGTGGTATAACCATGTAGATTAGCTCTCATTCTTCTCACAAGTGTATATTTCGAGGTTTATTTAGGTACCTACTGATCGGTTTTGAGGGCCTCTAGTTCCTCCTTGTCGAATCTATATAATAAATAAAATTATAACAATACAAATGAGAGTATACATACTACATGCCGTGAAATTGAAAATTATGTCTGGCAAAATCAAAATCGAGGGCTTCACAGCAGTACTTCGTAACTGAGAAATGGAACTTTTTACAGGAGAGCAAAAACAACTGATTTCAAGTCCGGGAATAGTACAGAAAATTACGATATTTTGCAATGTTATCAAAGAACAGTTACTGTTTACAGTTACATTGCAAAATATCGTAATTTCTTGTACTATTGGACTTCAAATGAGGTTCCTTGGACTTCTGTAAAAAGTTCCATTTTTCAGTTACGAGATACTGCCGTGAAGCCCTCGGAATGTTTGGTGCGGCGGTTAGTGGACGATATTGAGACCTACCTTGCATTTTATTCTAGAGCAGTCAGATTTGGCATAGTTGTAGTACATACCCCCAGCGCCCCAGCTTACTTTTAAGAAGCGGAAACAAGGTTGCAAACCCGGAAGAGCAGCGGTATAGCGAGTTGTCTACCTAACAGGGGTAGATTTCAACAACAACTCAACAAATCGTTCGTTTCTGTAACTTCTATGGGTCGGGATCGGTCCCCCACTTGACATTTACTAGCTACGGGCATATGTCGACCTCTACGATGAGTTGTGGTAGCGGGTTGCCTACCTTTCAGGGGCACAAACAGAAATCACCGGAATTACAGTTAGTCCGGACGTTACGGGTCACAACCTCTTGCAAGAAATGATGAAGCAATGAGACTTGTCACAAAATGTTTAGTAGGCCCCTGAGCAACTTTCAAGAAATGATGCCGCGGTGAGTCTACTTGCCGAAGTCGTATACAGGGTGTTCAATAATTCACAGATTCCAACCCTTGAACCAAAAAAAGTTGGAGTCATGAAAGTCACAATGTCGATTTACAATTTAATGTTTGTTAAGATAAAATAAACTGCGTCTCCATATCTTCAGCCGTTTCTAAGAAATTCTTAAATTAGTGGTCAGTTTTATGAAAATTCACATTTTTCAATAAATCATTGATTTCCGGGGTGATTTTCTTAGATATTTGAGTGAAATCAGGTAGTTCCTTGAAGATTAAAGTCAAGAATGAACTGCCATGTGTCGCCATTGGATCTGTTCACTATCATCGAAAATATGACAGCCAACTGTTTTTCTTCCCATGGCCGGCATCTTGAAGTCACCCTTTATTGAATGAGTGAGGAAATGAACTGTACTAATAATAATGGTCATGGGCAATAATCATAATGCAAAAATAACCATCCTCAGTGAGTAAATTCTCTTCAGTTTACTATAATCCCGGCTATTCAAAAGTATGAAATTTGATAGTGAACTACCCATTTTTACTTTCCCGGCCCACCCACGAACACGGAGGGAAAGTATTGTAATCGTGCAGAAAAAATGTTTCGAGATTTCACCGGATATATCCGTTTTGAGGTCCTCCAAGACGATTAAGACCATTTTCAGAATGATGTCTGTCTGTGTGTGTGTGTGTGTGTGTGTGTGTATGTGTGTGTGTATGTGTGTGTGTATGTGTGTCTGTCTGTGATCTTCCACGATAACTGCCGTAACGTTGACTGGATCGACTTGATATTTGGTATACAAACATGGTTGTTTCCTGAAAAGAGCCCATTAGTTTTTGGCTGTCATCTGTCAAACCCAACTGCCACTATCATCAAATGTCAGAAGCTATATCTCACGGAACTCAACTTGCAATATGTCATTTGAAAGCCCTTGAAAAACTGTATTCAGAACAGTTGGAAACATTGCCCTATCTGTCATCTGTCAAATAATAAAAAATGTTAAAGTTCAAAACTTTACCAATTGATTATTCAAAATCTATCCGATGGATTGGAACCAGATTTGGCAGGAAGCAACACAACAAAAGAGTCAAATTGAGGCCGCAGTTGCAGTTTTCCAACATTCTCCAGTTGAGCGTAATGAATTTTCGAAATTTCTCCTGGCCGTTGCCACTCAGGAGGGGCTCTCGCCGGTGTTTCGACCAGCACGACTCGCTTTTGTAGCAGAACTCCACTCAAAAATTTATTCCTGCTCGGGGATCGACTTTTTTTTGGAAATTTCAACTGATATCGAAAGTAGATTGTATTGAGCGTCGTGCAGGTCTATTTTCAGAGTTGACACGGTTTCGATTTCCCGACTGTAATTTTTTCAAAATGAAATTTGCACATTCCGTGAATTTGAGAAAAACGCAATGCAAACTTCTACATGCGGTAAGCCCACGAACCTGTAATATAGCTGGACTGATGATAACAGAGGGGGAAATGACGCCAGGCGGGCGCTGCCATGAGATTATGTGGACGTTGGGTTTTTGTTTTCAAGGGTTGGCATCACCTGCCACGGCAACGGTCTGATTCTACGAGTTTACCTAGGTATATCCTGTTCACTTTTTATTTTCAGTAGAATGACATTTTGGAGCGAAAATAAAGTGACAAGCTGGAGCGCTGGGAGGATACAGCTAACGGCCGCTGATAGTTTCGATCCAAAACTTTGCAGGTGCCATCAGCCGTAGCCGTAGCCCCCCATCTTGTCACTTTATTTTTGATACAAAAAGTCATTCTACTGAAAATAAAAAGTGAACGGGATATAGGTACAAGCCGCAGAAATCAAAACCAGAAATCAGGATATTATCCCAGATCAAGATAGCGCGACACTGACAGCCAAGCACCGACTGTCACCGAGCGAAAATTATTCCAGTGAACCTCAAACGTTCTATGTAATAACGGTAAACTCTTGCAAATCTTTATAGATTGGTAACAAATTTAGCGGAAAATTACATTAATATACACTAGAATCATATATTTATGAAATAGAGTGTATAGTCATAGTCACCAATACATAAAACTGCTCCGTTGAATATTGAAAGCCACTCTCGAGGCCGCTACCAAACATTTTGGGTACCGGTCATGTACCGGTGCATAATAAGATGGCGACTTCCAGAGGAGGGGTCATAATTTGTTGGGGGAATCTGGGGAATTAGCAGTCCAGCTGTACTACAGGTTCGTGGGTAAGCCCCACGAAATATCAATTTTAGGTGCAGACATGCTGTGAATAAAAGTTAGAGAAAAGATTGAGCTAATTTTTGAAGGAAAAAGTTTCGAAATCGGATCAACAGTTGCCGAGTTTTCCTCTCTGGAAAAACTGCAAATTTTCCAACTTTTTATTCCGTGAACAGATTTCTTGGAATGTTTCTTTTAGAGAATAGATAACTGGTTCTTGAACATTTTCCAATAATTTCTCTCCAATTTCCCGGAAATTTTCCTCCTGAAAATATAAAACCACTCATGCGATCGTACAAATTAAGCGGTTCTGTCACGATAATTACCGAATTATTGATCCGATCAAATCGAAATCAGGTACGGAGGCCTAAGTTCAGCCTGGAATGTTCTGATTAGACTTTGGGTGGATGATTTTGATCGGAAGCCCTCAGGTGGCACATTGGGTCTGGGTTTGTCTGCCCAAGCTCTAAATTGAAAATATAGAGTTGAAATTTGACACAAAGATGCAGTGAAAGTTTTCAATCAAGTTTTTGTAATTTCATCATCATATCTGAAGTAGGAACAAAAATTTCAATAAGGAACCAGCATTGCATTTTTGAGATATCACAACAGTTAGCTACCTAGTTCTACCTTTTGGATCATTTCATCACCTTGGAAAACTGACCTAACCTGTCATTTTTTCTGTCCGCTCAACAATGGATGCAGGATGCTCGCTAAGCGCTCGACTAAATAGAATTTTTTCATCAATTTCCAAATCGAATCGCCCCCTCCCGAAGGGACACTTCGATCAAAATCATTACTGACGTCTCTGGATACCGCCGGGAAAGTTTTGTGTCGCCCCACAACAGATTTTTTCAGAATATTTTCAGGCTATTTTAGGAAAGACTGAACTTGAATCAAAATGGTTTTGTATCCCACTTCGAAAAAGATAGAGGATGATTTTTTAACACCCTGCTTCATCTATCCAATGGTCATTCCGACCATAGTGGGCGCCAAAGCTCTGTGAAACTCGTGAAAATGTGTCCAACGGTCCAACAGCTCTTTTTGGTCAATTCAAGAGAAGTTGCTCATTGGGTATAGTTATTTTTGAATTTGGATTATTCCTTAGACCATGCCATTGCCAAGACTGCATTGCCAGTTGATTTTGCAGTTATTCAATAATGGGCGAATTCAAGATGGCGGCCATAAGGAGAAAAAGAGTTGACTGTCTTATTTTCAAATATAGTAGGCAAGGACGGTGGCAGCACACGGCATTCTCTTCCCAACCTTACTCTCCATGGTACTACCGAATTTCACTCGAATATCTTGAAAAATAACTGAGTTATTGAAAATTGTGATAGAAACACTACGATTTCGGTATTATTTGTTTGCGCTCCTGAAAGGTAGATAAGCCGCTTTCACGACCAATCGCCAAGGTCGACATATGCCTTTAACTAGTAAATGTCAAAAGTGGGAGACCGATCCTGGTCCATAGAAGTCACCAAAACGGACGATTTGTTAAGGTTTTGAAATCTACCCCTGTTAGGTAGGCAACCCGCTGCTCTCCCGGGGTTGCAACCTTGTTTCCACTTCTTAAGAGAAAGCTGGGGGTATGTATTGCAACTGTGCCAAGTCTGAATGCTCTAGAATAAAATGCAAGGTAGGTTTGACTAACCGCCGCACTGGTTACTTGAAATTATTGTTTTGATCAGTTTGGTCTGTTTTTGTCGACTTGTCTCATGTTTTTTTCCCGAGGTTTCTGGATCTATTGCAATACAACTTTGTGAACATGCGTCTAGTAGTGTGCAGACGTGAAAATTAGCTTTCGACTCTGAAACGCTAGTCAGTACCCTCGGGTGTACCACAACATAATAAAATAGGAACGGAACGATTTTGATGAAGCTTGGTACAAGTAGTTTCTGACAGGTGGAACGCTTGGTTGAAATTTTGTTGACATCAGGCAATCACGGCCGCCAAAACTGGGAAAAATAATTGTCGAAAATACTCAGTACCAACTCACTTTATGAAATGACATCGAAATTTCAGGTCGCAGCGAGGTACAAGAAATAATGGAATTTTATTTATACACGTACAAGATCATATTCAGAAGACACTTTGAAGAAGTGTTTAAAATAAAAATGAGCTCAAACGGACGTTTCGTTCTTGAGATATGATTTTTTTTAAATCAACGGTGAATTTGGTAGGTATCGTAAAGGACCCCGCACGATTCTTATGGAAAATGGGTCTCGGTCAAATTCCCTCATTTTCTTATATGTTGTAGCCCAATTTGACACGAGCCAAAAACCATCGTCCGTTACTCAAAAAAATGGACAGTTTTTTTTCTATAAGGGGTTGAAGATGGGTTATTTCAAATTAAAAAAATATGTTCCAACGTAAGTGAGAACATTTCAACGTCCTTTCTTACACATATGGCTCATGACAATTCCCTTTTTCTTTTGTGAAAGAATCAACCCCCTCCCTCACCCCCAACCCCTACTTGTGAGTATCAAATTCGAAATTACGTTTGAAAGTCATGCAGATGGTTCTATTTTGTCGAATTATCAATTTTGGCACAAATTTTTTTTCCAACCCCCAAATAGGGGGTGGGGTTGAAAAAAAAACCATCGGTCAATTCGACTGAATTGCTGATATTGTGCTTTACCAGTTACGTTAAACAAGATTACCAAGGGAAAACTCATTCTTATGACCAGTTTCTACCCCACAGAGGGTTGAAGTTGACTATAATGACGCATAAAACCTTCTTCCATGTCATAAACCAAATGAATGGAAATAGTGGACTTTCATATCATCTTGTTTCGTGAAAATGTCTGTTCTCCAAAAATACTTTCAGTCCCGTCCTTCATCCCCTATCCCTGTTTCTGAACATCATATTCGAAACAAATCTTGGAAATTATATCAATTTTTATTTCATCCTTCAAATAGTCGCAGTAGCTAGAATAAGAGTGTGACATAATATTTTGCTTTGATTGAGCAGCTTTCGCTCCAAATGACATAAAATTCTTCAATCTAAACTATAAGTAGAGGTGTGACCGTACAAAAGAAAAAAGTTAGGAACTATGTAGGTACAGGTGAACATAATTAACCTGCTGTAAAGTTGAGACTTGATAGGAACACCAATATTTTTAATAATAATCCAGGCAAAAAATCATCCAATCAAATGTATGTCCCACCCTGCTGTAAGGGTGCTAACATAAGCATAATAGTGAAAGTGAATTTTGAGAGGGGATTCACAATCAGATGCAGAGAATCCGACCGTAGACCTTCTCCTTCATTTTCAAGATTTATTTCGAATATGATGTTCAGAAACAAGGATAGGGGATGAGAGACGGGGTTGAAATTGTTTTAGAAGGATAGGCATTTTTACAAAACAAGATGATATGAAAGTCCACTATTTTCATTCATTTTGTCTATGACATGGAAGAATGTTTTATGAGTCATTATAGTCAACTTCAACCCTCTGTGGGGTAGAAACTGGTCATACGAATGAGTTTTCACTTGGTAATCTTGTTTAGCGTAACTGGTAAAGCACAATATCAGAAATTCAGCCGAATTGACCGATGGTTTTTTTTTCAACCCCACCCCCTATTTGGGGGTTGGAACAAAAATTTGTGCCAAAATTAGTAATTCGACAAAATAGAACCATCTGCATGACTTTCTAACGTAATTTCGAATTTGATACTCACAAGTAGGGGTTGGGGGTGAGGGAGGGGGTTGATTTTTTCACAAAAAAAAAGGAATTGTCATGAGCCATATGTGTTAAAAAGGACGTTAAAATGTTCTCACTTACGTTGGAACATATTTTTTTACCTTGAAATAACCCATCTTCAACCCCTTATAGAAAAAAAACTGTCCATTTTTTTGGGTAACGGACGATGGTTTTTGGCTCGTGTCAAATTGGGCTACAACATATAAAAAAATTAGGGAATTTGACCGAGATCCATTTCCCATAAGAATCGTGCGGGGTCCTTTCTCGATACATTTTTATTTTATTTTATATTCCCGGAAATATTTGGCCGATGCTGATTTAACTCAATATGGGAGTAAAAGTCTTAGGAAAAAATGTTCGGTCCAAAAATAGTTGATGCCAGTTGATCACAGCCATCATACAATAAAAAAAAATTAATCTCTATAACATCCAGTTCCACCATCGGCGAATTTAATTATTGTTACCTAATTGAGACATTTTCTCTGATGGATTCTAGGTCAGTGCTGGTTGAATGACCACGGAAAATGCATACAAGCTGTTGTGGTTCGAAACTTTGAAGTTCAATAACTCGCGAAGTAGGTACCTACTGAACGGATTTCAATAAAATTCAGTCAGTTATTGCTCATATAGGTACTGTGAGGAGCACTGTATCAAACTGCGTTCAACCCTAGTGTGATTCTAGTGAGCTATGATTTCCCGAATTTCTCCTTTCCAAAAGCGTCGCTTGCGAGACTCCCAGCCAACTAGAATCACACTAGGGTTGAACACGGTGTACATACATCAATTTTTTTTGTAACTTCAAAAAAAGTGACATACCCATAAAGGAGCCCTTACGTAGTACATCCACCATGAAGCCAGAGACCAAGCCCTTTATTCTGTTAGGTTATAATTTCGATAAACCCAGACCTTGTCGCTTTTTTTCTAATGACAAATTTTTTTATGTATGTACCTAAATGTAAGTAATGCTCCTGACGGTAGATACATCCAAGACGTTGCAGGAAGGATGCTACGATGGGAAGTCCCACGGTAGACATGACGACGATTTTTTTACAGATGTCGACATTTTAGCATACGAGCGCAGTCCAAAAAACAAAACAAAAATTCGCGATTACCCTCTCTTCTTATTTTTCGAAGAATTCGATGAGAAGTAAAATGGTGAGAATCTGTCCACGGGACGAAGAGTTGGGAAATTTCCAGTTTTTCCAGAGAAGAAAACTCATAGATAAGCCGTGGCGACTTGTAGTGGAACCACGAGCACTCGACAGTTATCGATCTCGACAATTTCCCCTTTTCTAAAGGGTGCAGAGGGGAAAGGGGAAATTGTCGAGATCGACAACTGTCGAGTGCTCGTGGTTCCAGTTTCCAGTTCCACCACTGTTTTTGCTTGAAGACATCTTCACTAGGCATAAGGAGTTATTGCAGGTGGGTAGTTTTAAAATGCCCACCCGGTGTATTAGATATTATTCTATCAAAAGAAAAAAAACGTAGGTGCGTTACCATAGTCACCCTCGGAAGAAGTAAAACTTCTATAGATATGAATCAATCAGCAAACAACGTTCGAAGAGGTGTTCTTTTCGTACTCCCGCTCTGCTCCCTAACGATTTGTATCATCTTGTTTTTCTTACTATCAATCTTATTATTATAATTATTATTACTATCATGAGTAGGGAGCGGATTTATATGCGGTAAAAATGTTCAAATAACGCAATATATGCGAGTAAATATGTGATATAAGTTGCAAAAATATTGGAAATTTTAACATTTACATGTAAAACTAACCAACCAACTCTGACCATCGAGATAAAAACAAATTTCTTTTCGAAAATTTTTGATTAATTTCTTCTTAAAATGAAAAAATCGTGATTTTTTTGGCACATCTTGTAAAATTGCTAAAATATTGACAAATATTCAGTTATATGCAAAAATATGGACTAAATGTGCGGCTATATGCGATTATATGGACTATCAATTTGTATGCAGTAAAAACTGAAAATAATAAATTATATGCGAAATAAAACTTGGTATTTAGGCTCCATATAGATGGAAACGTCAAGCTGCAAGTCGACAGTTGCATCCATCTAAGCGAATAGAACATGTAAAAAACTATAAATCCGCTCTCTAATCATGAGTCACTCAGAGGGCAGAATACTTTCGACATGATTTTTTCACGATTCGACTTCTTTTGTTTCTTTTCTCGCTGCGCTCGGCGCTTAAACTCCCATTATCCGTCACATGAAGTCTCACTTATACCCCTAATACAATAAATATCTATTTTCATCAATAATATTCTCCACAAATAATTATGCGAATGTGACATCGTGACGGATTTTCTTACTGTACAATTTTCCCCGTTATATTACAGCACGGTGGGAACTGTGTTCTGGCAGGCACAGCATGGCAATCTAATAATCTCCACAAAGTATAAGAATGTCGTTTGGAAAACTCGATCCGGTATTAATTTTATTTGAAAAAATATAAAATACATAGGTATTTACATAGGTATGTAGGTAGATACCTCGTGAATGTGATTTGAGGTAACTACGTAGTTATCTAGAGTTCCTACGATATCATCTTCTTCAATCAAAATAAGGCCGTAGGTTAAATTGAAATATTGACAGAATTGATATGAGTATATTCAGTTATGTGCTCGCCACCGTACTTATATTTAGAATGTCACATTTAATTGAGGTGAAATCAACCCATTCAAAAAATTACGAAGAATAATGTCAAAAATCAATTTCCATACATAAAAATTTGATTATCAAACCAGTGTAATATCATCGCTATACAATCAGCTGACATCCAGAACATTAAGCAACTGTTTCAGCCTCAATTGTCAAAAATTCTTCTTCCCCTCTGGGCTTTTATCATCCACTCCTGCTTTCCTGCTCAATAGGTACATAATACCTGAAAGTTGTGTCCACATTTGGGTGTGCGGCATTCGATTTTATTTTTGAATTGTAAACGTCCGTTGAAGAATATACCCAGGGCCGGGCCTGGCTTATTTGCCGCCTGCGTGCCACCGAAAAATTGCTGCTCCCCTCACCGGCAGTGGAGAGCCCCACCAAATGCGAGAATGAAAAGAATCCTTCGAAATTCAACTTTATTATTATATTACCGCCCCTATAACTTGCCGCCTGCCATACATACCCGCCCGCGCCGGAACGCACTGCACGCCTGCTAAGCCTGGCCCTGAATATACCTCCCCATCCCTATAATAAATCACATCCGCTCGAATCTATTCAAGCCAAGTCGAGAACCATTCCTGTCGGGCCAACAGTACGACAACACGAAGAGCAGTCCAGTGTCGGCGATTAGTAAAAAATAGAACCGAACGCGGCGAACGCCGCAACAGCTTCTCTTCTATTTCCTGGGACGACGCTGGTCACCCCAAGGCTTAGAATCCCCAAGGTCAGACAAGACAAGGTTACAGGCGTTCGTTACAACCACTGATGCTATGAATCAATTTTACTCCCATGTGTGGTTCTGCGTTAGTTGTGTGTTGTGATCTAGGCGCGAGAATAGAAGTTTCACTTCAAAAAAACTAAATCGATATACGACACACATATTGGTTTCATGGCGGAATCGCTTGTTGCACGATTTTATGCAATAAATGCTCAAGAAAAAACCTAAACCAAGCGAAAGCATAGCTGACGAAGTGGTCTAAAGCTCCAAACAATGAACTTTCAATCGACTCGGGAATGTCAATATTAATTTGCAATAAATCTTTTTCACCGTGTAGGTATACTTTTCAAGTTGCCGTACTTTTAAAGCTGGTCCTCAGCAGTAGCACCTATCCAGATTGGATACGGCATTCGTACCCAAGATTTATAGCGAGATACAGGAAACATTCACAAGTCCAGCAGGTAAGCTGGTAAATTATTGATTACTGCGCGTTTTAATTGTTATTATGTGTGTTCCTTGTGGAATAAATACAATATAAGGAAAATAATACGAGAGGCATAAGTGAAGGTAAATTGAATGTGTAACAAAGTGAGAGGATAAAAAATCTTTGTTGTCGTTTGCTCCTTGTCCGTTATTTGTGCTGAAACTGTAATCATCGCGCAGATCAAACATGTTCTACCTGGTTAACTGCTATTTAATTCGTTTCTTTTTCAACACCTACATTATTTACAATATTATTCAGAAAGGTCTCTTGGTTTACTATACTTCTATAAATATTTACAAAATTTTCACTAGGAAATGCTTAATAATGCATCAGAATAACGACCGGATCGTGAGGTGTTCTTATCGTTCACGTTCCTTGTCCAGTACTTATTTAATTAAATTAATTTATTCCCATTTGGTTCAAGCGAATTCACTCCATAATTCTGAAAATGATCATGTCTTAAATTTTATATAGATAGGTGTTTCCGAATTGGGTAACGTTGCGGTGGTATAATATCTATCAGACGTTCTTATTATCTCAATTTGTTATATTGCTGGCGTGGAATTGGTCGTTAAATAGCAATATTGGGAATGCATAATTACTGCGGGACTGTGATTAAAACAAATACTCTATGTAGGTACTAGGTACTACATATCAATGCGTATGTCCCATAGGTAAATAAATTGAGTTCTTTATTATTTCAATCACCAGCAGGTGAGTAGGCACTTGATATTCAAATCCTCAATCAGGTTTGCCAAAGAGAAAAACTTATTGAAGCCTAATGCAACGGTGTGGAAATGAGATTATATGGCATTTTGAAAGTCTAGAAGAAATCTATATTTAAGTATAATTACGTGAAAAATCACTAAATGGTTTTTAATGTCAAAATCAATAAGTATCTATACCTCGGGGTATAATAGGTATGATCGTTCGATCATTGTAAGGATCTGAATTCAAAAGGAAAGATCTAAGTGCAAGAAGTAGATATTATTCGGACAAGTCTTCTTGGTCGAACAGATCGGGAGCTATTGGATCGTTCAAAGCAAGTACTTATAGGTATTTAGACTGACCAGTTCAGCTATTTGTATATCAAGGCTGTAAAATTCAAGAGCAATACAGCCATTAGGTAAATACTGACACAATGAGATGGAATCCTCACAAATACAAAGCTTGCGTCGTCTTTGTCGTTTTTTCAACAGCGAGTCTGCACGATTTTGATTGCCCCAGAAACTGATGCTATGATAGACAAAGAGCATTATGAATATCGTTATGAATTTGCGAAAAATACACATATTGTCGAACTTAGATATCGCCCTTCGCTGGACTTCTTCGCAAAGTCCAGAAGGTTTTCGTCGTTTCCATCCCAGCATATTCTATCTAAATCGCGAAAACTCTAGAAAAGCCTATATGGGCTATGTGCGAGACAAGTAGCGCCGCGTAGAGCACGAGCGTGATGTGAAGTTTCGGTGGTATATTGCCTAGATACCAGCGGCGGCGCCAGCATTTCTCGAACGGGTGGGCACAAAAAGGCACACTATTCAGGGAGGTGGGCACTTATCTAGTTATATGTTTAACTTCCCATCCTTCAAACAACTTTTTTTATATAAAAAAACAGTCAAGCACAAAAAAAGTTCAGGAAAAAACAAAAAGAAAACAAAAAACAGATGGATACTTTCTTATTTTAGGTTGTTTCCATTAGTATTTACTTAGTTGTACAATTTATATGTATAGTCTGTTTTTTTCATTTCAACATTTTCCGAGACATTTTCTGAGAAATCGAGTGGGCACGCGGGTGGGCACCTATGATTTTAGGGGAGGCACGTGCCCACCCTGGCGACTCCCTGGCGACTCCCTGGCGCCGTCACTGCTAGATACACAAGAAGTACGCTGGCGTGATGCGAACACCCTAAGCACCCCCTTCACACTGCATTTCACAAATGATTCTTATTTTCACCACCATGGGCTCTGTGTGTCCTACGCCTTGATAGCTGAAGGTCATGCACGCTCCTCATAGGCTTCGCGATTTAGGAATGAATGCTCTCGATGCATGGCTCCTCCGCCAAATGTGCAGGTGTATGTCTTGATCGCACGCTGTGATCTCTAGCGAGCTTCGTAATGCTGATGTCCCACTGCCCCCCCTGTTCGTCCTGAGCATTAGGCATTTCGTTATTCCCTGATTCCTTCGTTACCGTACAAATCGGTCTAGGTTAACAGTTTTCATCTTGGCTATAGGGGCTTTTTGGATCCGGTACAAGACGTCGTTGATCCTCTTGACCACGGTGTAATATAGGTATGGAGTTGTTGGAGTTTTGAAGATCTTTTCTTCTTGCTTTAGGAATACATCTCCCTAAGGTCACCTACATGAAATCCTGGTGGCAGGTGGGAGTCGAGAGTGTCAAGAGTATACAGCCTTCACCGTACCATCAGGAGGTCTGTACTATTTCAAGAAGATGCCATTCGGGTTGTCCAACGCCCCTGCCACCTGGCAACGTCTTATAGATTAAGTCCTCGGTGCTGACCTTGAGCCCTAGATATTTGTTCATCTCGATGATATAATCGTGATATCCCCGGATTTCGAGACACATTTATCAGTTTTGGGAAAGGTTTTCGATCAGCTTGCGGCTGCTGGTTTGACACTTGGACGCGATAAATGTCACTTTTGTCGACCCTCGTTGAAATACTTGGGCCACGTCGTAAAATCTCTCGGTTTGCGTGTTGACGTAGATAAGGTTGATGCAATCTTGAAAGTACCACCTCCGAAAAACCAGCCATAGTGGTTCACATCAAGAAATAAAGTTGAATAGAGAATGAAGGAATGGGATGAAACAATGAAAAATGAAAGAGTGGGAAAAAAATAACGGAAATACAAACATTAACGCAAGCGTTACACTCCCCCCTTTCTGGAGAAGCATCAAAACTTTACCTAGGAGAACAGGAAGCGCACCTGACATTGGAGAACTACACGGCGACTTAGCAGAATGAAATTTGAAGATGGAAGTTTTACGCCTAGTCAAATCACAGCTCATCATCAAACGGTCCATGGAAGGGCTTCAGATCCTGGACGTGCCAAATCCCAAAGGCTTTTTCCGATTCGTCCACCAAATCGTAAGTCCAACCACCCACCTTCCGAGCAACTGTGAAAGGTCCCACAAACTTTGGACAAAGTTTACAAAGTTTGGCGTTTATGTGCCCGAACTGATGCAGTAACTGCATCAGACAACACCTAATTCCTCCGCCAGACCAGATCGCCAACTTGAAATTGGACATTTTGTCTACGCAGATTATAGACTTTTCTATTTTGCTCCTGAGCAGACAGTATTTTCTTCTGGACAATATCGAACATTTTCCTAAAGCTGGTCAACCTTGTTTCAGCATCATTGTTCCTGCGAACAGCATCACCAGGGTCAGAGGCGTATCTACAGGGGGGCAAGTGGGGCACGTGCCATGGGCGCACTTTGATCCTCAGGGCGCAGATGAGAGGAAAAGATGAAAATATGAAAAATGAAAAATGAGAAAATGAAATAATGTAGATATTTGAACTGTTGGGCATGAGGTTGGGCATGATTCGTGTGAGCAATAATTGACAAGCGAAATGGGAAAGAGAAAGAGGGAACAAACCAAAACCAACACATCCAAACAGACGATCAACTTTCGACTTTTTCATCTGATCCAGATAAAGCCTAATAGGAGGGCCGAATTTGTCGTTGGCCCGCCTGGATTCTGAAAAAAGCCTAATTCAGGGGCGCAATTTTCATGTTTTGCCCTGGGCGCAATTTACCTCAGATACGCCCCTGACCAGGGTCGTCCAACCCTAAACGGTGACGGTAATCATCGTCATCGGCGATGTACTCTCGTCCAAAATTGACGGAAAATAGAGTAAAGCTAGTCGTTTCACTTTTCGAAGTGCGAATGGCGCAAGAAATGGCAGATATGTTTCTGTCCCAATCTCGATGATCTCTTTTTAGATACGAAGCCATCATAGTTTTGACAATCCTATTGTAGCGTTCAACAGGGTCAGCGTTTAGATGGTAGTTGCTGTATAAGAAAGCTTGGTGTTGTACTGCTTACATAACGCCTGGAACTCTTTACTTTGCAGCTGGACCTCATTGTCACAGATTAGATACTGAGGCACGCCATACACACGGGAAATCTGATCCTTGACGAACTGGAACTAAGACAAGGCAGCCGCCGTAGCTGTGCGCAGAGGATGCAGAACGACATACTTGCTGAAATAATCACATGTGGATAAAAGATATACGTAGCTCTTCTTGCTTCTGGGGTAAGGTCCCATGAAATCCAGACTGATCATTTGTCATCGCCTGTCAATCTTAG
Organism: Anaspis maculata; assembly: GCA_949128115.1. Classification (NCBI taxonomy): domain Eukaryota; kingdom Metazoa; phylum Arthropoda; class Insecta; order Coleoptera; family Scraptiidae; genus Anaspis; species Anaspis maculata. The sequence continues at coordinate 20,555,644 of OX421962.1, forward strand.
GCCTCGTACCCATCAGATCAGCTGGCGCCCTCTGCTCTGGCTTGTGCTGGGCACATACTTGACAAGAGTTGACGTAGCGGGTGATATCAGCAATCATTTTTGGCCAAGTAAACCTATTGTGGATCTTCCAGTAGGTCTTATAGATACCCACATGTCCGGCAGTGACATCGTCATGGTGTTTCTCCATTTCCGCTTTCCGGTGATCCCTTGGCACTACAATTTTCCAGTCGCCAGAAAATCGAGACAGTTCTGGAAGGACACATTTTAAGTATTTATAGACTATGTTGTTATTCACACGCCACTGAGGAAACTTGTCTGGTCTAGCAGTAATCTTCTCAATCATCCCGATGTACCACCGATCTGGAGTGTTTGCGAAGAAACCATCATCACCGACCAAGCCACCAGCAACCATCGCCACCAAGCCACATCAACCGCCTCCACAGATACCGGCACACTTCTGGACAGGAAATCAGGTGCTCCTTACCTTTCCTGTGCACTGGCTTTCAAGTTGTATCACTGCGTTTCATCTGGTTGGTCGCATTTGGATCCATGGCCGGACATCTTGTGTACATTGCCAAGAGACGCTCTAAATTGCCATTAAATCACTGACGTACTTTGAAACAGTTCTTGAGTCATCCTCCAATCTGCCAAACTGCAAGTCAAGTTCTCTATCACAAGGAAGGAGCCGACCACGTCGGTGGCGATGTGTTTCAAGGGTTCTCCTACGGTATACGTCATCAGCTGTTCTAGGCTACGAGCTCTTGGCCTCTTGCTAGCTACACAGGCCTCGCACTATGGCCACTAGGCTTCCATGTCGTTCCGGCAGTTGAGAAAGTAGAGCTCTGGCGTAGCCTAACCAACGTCTAACGTCTTGTTGCACCTCTCTCAAGACCTCTTTCACTCATCTTTCCGGAAGCATTAAGAATTGCGAAACTCCCTGCTTCCCATCCGGGCATTCTCATACCCTATTAAAATTTAATTTTTCACAAGTTTCATTGGGCTCAAACAGCTTCAATCTCCTAATCTTCTGCTGAGATATATCCGATGCCCATTCAGGTCTGTTCTGTCCCAGCTCAGTTCTTTTCACCAGCAAGCTAATAGAAGAATCTCTTCGCTGTTTCTCTTCCAATGCAGTTGTGGTTAAGCTCTGTGGAATCACAACGGATATTGCCATGATCTGTATTGCAATCTGCTGCTGCTCCTCCGCTTGCAATGCTTGCAGTCGTTTCTGCATGGCCTTCCGGGAAGAGCGTCTGCGTTTCCATGACTTTTATCTGATCGGTGTTGAATTTTGAGACTGTACTGCTGCATTTTCCCTGTCCATCTTGCAAATTGTCCCTCTGGATTCCTCACACCAAACATATTTCCCGTACAGGCCGTACAGGTGCTGGTGGAAATGTTCGACGGATTTTACTATCGAAAGCAGTTCCCTACAAGTGTTCTCTTCCAGTATGAATAAAACTTTAGTGTAGTACTCCACTGCTCATTTTTGTCTGTCTTGAAATTGTGAATCCAATGTAGACTGCTCCTGTGGTCGTCCTTATCGCGCTTGGATTATCACCGATTTATTGAGGCACCAAAATATCAAGACAATGAATTGGCCGCCCTTGTTTCTGGATATGAATCCAATGAATCCCCTGAGCATGTCTGGGGTAACATGAAAATAAAATTGAATGAAAGGGAAGGGCGACTGGAAAATCTGAACGATTTGATGTATGTCGTTCAGGAAGAGTGAGAAGCTATTCCTCAAGAGTTTAGTTAGGAGAAGGCCGACAAACTATTGATTTGCAAATAATCTCATCGTTCTTTTTATACTATATTTATTTTTCGGAGTAACAAGTATTTCTCGTGAGAATAAATTAATTTCTTTTGGATCTTGACATTGTTAATTTGCAGAGCTATTAAAATAACATTCGTGACTCCTTCAAAATGTTATCAGCCTAGCTTCAAGGTGAAATCACGTGGATTTTATTAAAATATTCAAAATTTGATTACAAACCGAACAGACTTTTCAGTAAATTCCAGTTCATATCAGAGATTTTTAGGAAATTGATACAAGATCGCACGCCTACTGATTAATGAATTGAGGCTGAAATGCAATTGGCATTAACAGTAATAAAAAAGATCCATACATATCAAATTTCAGTTCAATGGGATGAACCATTCAAAAGTTATCACTGAAGGTTACAGACGGACAGACTGACAGACAGAGAGACAAAGAAACAGACAGATCTTATTAACAGAATCTCATTGATAGGACCAACATTTCAGGAAATGATATCAAACATGCTTATGCATTTAAATTTAAGGCAAGGTGCTACATGCCAAAAAGGCCTCGTGCCTTTTCGATGCGACTTACCATTGGTCTGTTTTTATCCAGGAACACGGCCCGCCAGCTGATCAGAGGAGATAGGCCGGGGCTCTTTTGGATTGTTGGGGCGCCACAGTATTGTTGACCGAATTCCCAAAAAAAAACAACATTTTTTAGCACCAAACAATGACTAATACAATACTGAAGACAAAGCATTGATTGGATTTCAAACACAAAGTTAATTTACAAAAGGTAATGAAGATGAACAGGTGCCGGTTGGCTAATTTCACTATAAAGGAAATAAAAGAGATTGATATGTCGAATAATATTGTCGGATAGTGCTGTCAAGTAATGTTGTCGAATAATAGCGTCGTATAATGCCACAACAAAGTTTATGTTACGTTCGGAAAAAAAGCTCGGCTTCAAGCCGGAATTAAAGTGGACGTTATCTGTTCCAAAGCGTAGGTACCTGTCGTCCGGTTTTTAACAATACCAGATAACAATTCAAGTCGAAGTGAATCCAAAACGGCACGGTAGGTACCTAAGTTGATAAGCCACCCCAGAGAATGTTATCGGCTTCTTTTTTACACGTTAACAATGTGACAAAAACAATAATAATTTTATACATGAAACCTTGTGAATTTAATTACGGGATTTTCCTTTCGAAATAATAATTACTGATTACAAGTCAAACTAGGACCTTTCGCCCTATAACATCTACGTTAATGGGGTACTTGCCTATTTTTTTTATTGGCTTAATCGATAGTATGGTTGAAAATAATGTACCCGTATTTTTTCTTTTTCCTGAATTCCCAAAATTGCGGCCGCAATGCGTGTTTTAAAAATATATTTGTGACGTCACAAATATATTAGATATAGAACATAGAAGGACTCTTTTTCCTCGTTGGGTTGGCGATGATATAACGTCGCCACGGTGCCGTTCTCAAACAACAAGATCTGAGTCTGACTGACAACGTCAAACCGCCGACCGTAATTTCTTCCTGTGCCCTTTTCTTGCCTTCGACTGCTTTGATCGAGGCTTTGATCTACGCGGTAAGTACCTACTCGTTCTGTTCATTTCTTGTTCAACCTAACTAGTCTCTTTCTTTAGTCTTCAGTGCTGTCCACCTAAAAGCCTTTCGCATGTTTGTCACCCGTGCTCTGACCTGGCTGAACCTCGGCTCCATTTCGGACATCAGTGTTCCTGCTCCCCACATTTTATTTGGAGATTCATCGCGTCCTCCCCACATGGATCTCTTGTAGCTCTAAAGTATTACTGTTGGGGATACACCCGAAAAGAAGGTGTGAAAAAAGAATAAAGGACTCACCTTGACGTCCGGCGTCTTCTCGTGTAGGCAAGAGCTCTTGGATGTTCTGGTGGTGCACGGACGTCGAAGGGTATAAGGGATTAACAAGTACACACACACAAAACGAGAATGTTCGCACAGCGCGTAATAGGTAATTAAAGTAAAAACGAAAAATTAATAATCTTTAGAAATTATAAACTACTGGCGCACAACGCGACCATCTATGCTGGCGTACAACACACCGAGCCATTCTTATCTTAATACTTTTTCTTTCTTGTGATAAGTTTCTTTGTTTACCTATCCGAAAACCTAAATTTTAATTGAATACCAAACATAACCCTCCACCCAAAATTACGCAAATTTTGACTGGAAAGGCTAATCAGAACTTAAATGAAAACAAAAGAAAACTCTGACCAAAATTGAAACAAAACTGAAAAATGTGAAAACGAAAAACCAAAATAAAGGAGATCAAAGTCAGACCCATGGGAGGCGAATGACTTTGGTGACTGGCCGCGTGAAGATGCTGTCAGCGGTGCGAAGTTCAATGACGCGAACAACCCCGTCCGCCCCCGGAAAAAGTTGTGTCACTCTTCCAAGCGGCCAAGACAACGGCGAAACAGAGGGACGAGTGAGGAGCACTAAATCTCCCAACTGGAGATTAGGAGCCGGAGTCGTCCACTTTGGTCGTTGCGTGAGCGAATGCAAAAAATCGCGGGACCATGCTCGCCAGAAATGCTGGGTAGTTTGAGCAACCATTTGCCACCGATTTAACAAATTGGTAGGGTGCGTCGTTAGATCGTCCTCCACTGGCGATAGTAAGCAACCGCCTGATAAAAAATGCCCTGGCGTCAGGCAATCGAAACCATCGTCTGGTAAACTCGATAGGGGTCCCAACGGGCGAGAATTGAGAATGGCCTCGATTCGGCACAGCACAGTCGTAAATTCTTCGTGGGTAAAATGTTGCTCTCCAACGATTCTCTTGAGGTGGTGCTTCATCGATTTAACCCCCGCCTCCCAAAGGCCACCAAAATTGGGCGCATAGGGTGGATTAAAATTCCACTTGATTTGTCGCGCAGCTAGCGACTCCGCGATTTCGGATTCGGAATTTTTGAAAAAAGAAAACACCTCATCTAAGTGGCGTGCGGCACCCCTAAAATTCCGCCCTTGGTCGCTAAAAATGTTAGCCGGAAGACCACGGCGTGCAAAAAATCGATGTAACGCAGCCAAACAAGATTCGGAAGACAGCGAGTTTACCAATTCCAAATGAATGGCTTTCGTAGCCATGCAAATAAATAGAGCCACGTAGCACTTCAACAATTTGGCGTTTCTTCGTGGACTCTCCTTGATTAAGAAAGGTCCAGCAAAGTCAAGGCCAGTATTGCTGAAGCACCGCCCGGGTGTGACCCGCGCAGGGGGTAAATCACCCATCAACGGTTGAGAAGGATGCGCCGTTAAGCGATAACAACGTAAACAACGGAAAATACGAGTGCGAATCAAATTGCGCAATCCGGAAATCCAAAACTGCCTGTGAATGAGCGATGAAACCAGCCTGGGTCCTCCATGTAACGTGACTGAATGACAGTGATCCACAATCAAGGCCGCAAAATGACTTTGGCGGGGTATCAAATAGGGGTGACGAGAGATTTTAGGTAACACTGAATTCCGAAGTCGACCCCCCACCATGAGAATACCCTCGGGTGAAAGAAAAGGAGACAGCATTCTCAATTTGTTGCTGACGGGCTTTCCTTGCTTCAAAGCCTTGATATCGTCGAGAAAATAATGATTCTGCACCAACCGTACGCAGTGAACCGTAGCGTTCGTGTACTCGGAGGGCAGAAGAGGACCAAGCTGTCTTTCATCTCGAACAAAACGACAATGTCTGATGAACCGCAAAACGTAGGAAAAAACTCTCTGTAACTTCAACAACGACGAATACTTTGAGATTAAATCAAAAAACGGATTTGTAGGGACATCCCGAGTAATCAAAGCAGCCTGCGGTTCCTTAAGCTCAGGAATCGGCTTAGGCGCAGCAATGGAGGAGGAAGGCCAGAGGGACTCGGGTTGAGTCAAAAACGAAGGGCCGTTCCACCAGAGAGGATGTGACAATAATTGGGACGGTATTAATCCCCGAGTTGCGCAGTCCGCCGGATTTAAATCTGTTGGTATGTACCGCCAAGTACATGGGGAACAATTTTCATGGATTTCGACCACGCGGTTTGAGACGAACGTCTTCAACGAATGGGGAGGAGTACGAATCCAAATCAATGCCGTGGTGGAGTCACTAAATAAAATGATGTCGTGAATTTGTAAGGAAAAAATCAGCGCTTGCACAGATTTGACAAGGCGTGAAAGAAGCACAGCAGCACTTAACTCAAGCCTCGGTATTGTTAGAGTTTTGAGAGGAGCGACGCGCGTTTTCGCTTTCAGAAGATGAGAAACAGCTTGAGACGAACAAGTAACTCGCAGGTAGAGGACAGCAGCCATTCCTTTGCTGGACGCGTCAGCAAAACCGATGAGTTGGATCTTGGAATACGCCGAGGTCAAAATGCAACGTGGAATCTTGAGGTTCGAAAGCAAAGGCAATTCATCATGCATGGTCTTCCAGAGATCGTAGAGATCTGAAGGCAAAGTTTGATCCCAATCGATCTTGGCTAACCACAGAAGTTGCATCAGGTATTTAAAATAAAAAATTACTGGGCTCAAATAGCCGTTGACGTCATACATGCGCGCAATCTGAGAGAGAATGTTTCGCTTTGTGGGTGCATCAGAGCCAGGTTTGACGGAATAACAAAAACAATCCGCAGTCGGGTCCCAAAAAAGGCCTAAAACCTTTATGACATGGATGGAGCCTGTAGGAAATTCGCGCAGTGAACTGTCAAGATCCCGAACGACATCGTCATGCGAACACGCCCACTTACGCAATTCAAAACACGCTGAGTGTAAAAAATCTGTCAACTCCCGTTGCAACGAGATAGCGTCAGAAACTGATTGTGCCCCAAAAACAATATCATCCACATAAGAAGACGAGGCAAGAACTTTTGCGGCACGCGGATAAGTTTTTCCTTCATCTGTTATCAGCTGCTGCAGCACCCGCTGTGCTAGAAAGGGACTGCAGGACATGCCGAATGTAACACGATTTAATTCCCATTCTTGAACTTTTTCAGAAGGAGAAGAACGCCAAAATAAGTGTTGATAACAGCAATCTTCAGGAGATAAAGCAATCACACGATACATTTGCTTTATGTCGCACGTCAAACCGATCTGATGCATACGAAAATTCGTGATGATGGTTTCGATATCACTATGAAGCTTCGGTCCCACATGAAGGGCACTATTCAGAGTTTTAGAAGTCGTACTCTTTTCGGAAGGGTTAAAAACAACACGAAGAGCGGTAGTTGAGCTTTCCTTTAAAACTCCGTGATGCGGTAGGACATACGACGAAGGTGTAGACGCAATAGTCATGTGACCTTGATCAATATAATCTTGAAGATTCTCACGATACAGTTTTGCAAATTCAGGGTTTCGAGAAAAGCGGATTTCGAGCTTGCGAAATCTCTGAAGCGCAGCATCACGTGTGGAGCCTAAATCGGGACGGATTCCACCTTTGAAGGGCAAAGACACAACGTAACGCCCAGCGGAATTACGCAAAACCGATTGCGCAAAAAGTTGCTCGCATTCCTGCTCCTCGGGTGACAGAGGAACCGGACCTACAATCTCTTCCGTCTCCCAAAATGACCGAATCAAAGTGTCCAGCGGCGGAGCGGTTGATACGAACAATGATGACACTGAAGGAGACGAAACACCATCTTCCACGGAACCCATAATAACCCAACCGAAATTGGTGAAAATGGCTGAGGGGTGTCCCTTGATGATGGACGAAGAAGCTGGCATGATATCGAGGTATGCTTGAGCCCCTAAAAGAATGTCAATATTCGAGGGATGCGTAAAAGCAGGGTCCGCTAAAGATAGCGCAGAAAAACGTTGGAGCACTGCGTCCGACAGAGGAGCTGTCGGCAGAGTAGAAGTGATTGACGAGAGAACCACTGCATCAATAACAATAGAAGTTTCAGCCCGAAACCGCGGAGCAAGCTTACAAGAAACTACACCCTTCACCTGAAGGGGTGGAGCACCACCAATTCCAGAGATGTCATATGGGCATTTCTTTGGGGTGAAATTCAATGATTTTGCAAGAGAGCTACTAATAAAACAAAGTTGGCTTCCCGGATCAACAACTAATCTGCATGGGTACCAATTTCCAAGAGAGTCTTGAACACGTGCTTGCGCAGTTCCAAGCAAAACACTGCGAGAACGATTTTGAATTTCGGAAGAGAAATTACAATTTAGTTTGGGGCCAGTACGCTTCTCGGCACCAGGAATAGAAGTGCTAGCATCCGTATCGAGCTTAGGTACAAGTTCGTTCGGCATACTCGAAACAGACGGCGCATAATGCAAAAGAGAGTTGTGCCTGGAAGACGAACATTGCGTACATCTGCCCTGGGAAGTGCAAGCAAGCAACAAATGATTTCCGAAGCACGCGAAGCACCTGTGAGCTGAACGTACTACTGCATGACGTTCCGAGGGAGAAAGGAGCAAAAAGGACGGACACTTGATGAGTTGATGTGCAGCCTTACAATGTGGACAAACAATTGAAAGATTCGCAGAGACTTTTGGGACGACTTTGTTTTCTTCTTTTTGTGCGGTAACTTCCGTGCTAACAAAAGCTTTGCGCGGTGGCTTCGTCGGCACCGAAGACGAACTGGAGTGACCAGCATCTTTTGTCAATTCCTGAACCGCACATTGATTTAGCAAGAAATCAATCAAATTCTGAAAAGTGGGAAATTGCACGGAGATGTGTTTTTGTTCAAAGAGATTACGGGTTTTGCCGTCGAGCAAGCGCAGAGTTATGTGTAAAAACAAAAAATCCGCCAAATCTCTCAAATTGAGAGCTTTTAATGAGACAATATTGGAATGTACATTGTCGAGTACGATCGCGCGCAAAATAAACGGAGACAGTGTTTCGCGCGGAGTGTACCGATTTTATGAATTTTGGCTTGATGTCACAGTGACAAGAAGGCCAAAATTCATTAAATCGGTACACTCCGCGCGAAACACTGTCTCCGTTTATTTTGCGTGCGATCGTACATTTCGCAAATTGCTTAATGAATCTGACTTCATCGGGGAGCAATCAAAAATCTTATTCAAATAGTATGAGGCCACGACACGTTTATTTGTATACCGATCTACAAGAGAAGTATACGCCTGTGCATAATTGACCGCCGCGAAACGAACACTTTTCACCAAACTCAACGCAGCGCCGTCCAAACAAGACACCAAGTAGGAAAACTTCTGCACATTGGACAAGGCAGAATTGTGGATGAGAGCGTTGTACAATCCAATAAAAGAATCGAACTCCTCAATGGCACCGGAAAATTTGGGAATATCGATTCGGGGCAAGGTCGGAAGCTGACTTGGTGCAACTATCGGCGGAGGTGCAGATAACGATGGATCTGTCAGAGTAGGCAAACTACGGAATTTACTAATGACCGCATAGTACATCTCATCAAACGCAATATCGACCTTTTGGGTGTCAGTTTTGAGATCCGCATGGGCTGCCGAAATGGTCGCGATCTTGACCTGAATCGATTCAAACTGTTCACGCAACTCCTGCAAATCCTGACAACGTGCACGAAAAACATCTTCACCGCCGGGTAATTTCGCTATCAGACCATGAGTTACTTGAAGCTTTTGCCAATACCGTTCACGCTTGTCGATGAGTGCCTTTGACTCCTGAACAAGAGCTGCGGAAGGAGGAGGAGGAGTCGCAGGCATGGTGCTGGCTTCGAAAAGTGACAACAACAATAAATAAAATCGTCGACGTAAATGTCAACGCAACTGACAGCGGAAGTGACAGCCGTTTGTCCGCTGACAGCTCGTTCACGCAAACGTAAAGACTCGAATCGCGTTAGCTTGTTTAAACCCCGGTCAGAGTGCGCTACCGTCGCGGTACTGAATTGAATTGAAATCACAAGAGTACAAAAAAAAGTATAAGATAAAGAAACTTGAATGAAATTGAAATGTAAAACGCGTCGAACAGCGGTTTTGTACAAAGGACAACTGGATCCGGCTCGAAGGACCAAAATTATGTTGGGGATACACCCGAAAAGAAGGTGTGAAAAAAGAATAAAGGACTCACCTTGACGTCCGGCGTCTTCTCGTGTAGGCAAGAGCTCTTGGATGTTCTGGTGGTGCACGGACGTCGAAGGGTATAAGGGATTAACAAGTACACACACACAAAACGAGAATGTTCGCACAGCGCGTAATAGGTAATTAAAGTAAAAACGAAAAATTAATAATCTTTAGAAATTATAAACTACTGGCGCACAACGCGACCATCTATGCTGGCGTACAACACACCGAGCCATTCTTATCTTAATACTTTTTCTTTCTTGTGATAAGTTTCTTTGTTTACCTATCCGAAAACCTAAATTTTAATTGAATACCAAACAATTACCTATCCAGAATTGTATGCTAATGATGAACCTATAAAAGCTCACTGTTCATTTTCAGCCTCTTATTTCTGTGCTATTGGTGATCCTCCAGATTTTCCCCTGGAAATAAATTATCTCGACTGAGACAGTGTTATAAGAGGTTTCTGGAGTCAGTTTCTTCGAAACCGTAAGAGAATTCGATAAGAAACCGGTTTTGCGATAGCATGTTCAAAATGACAGTGTCACAGTGACATCCCTGACATTCTTCATTATTCCATTGTCACACAGTCAGACCAACCCCACTCAAAATCCCTGTCTTGGCGCGAAGCTTTTAGGAGGATTTTTCAAATTCGTCTTTTTCTGTAGAAAACGACGGGATTTTTGTGAAATTCTCAGTAGAGTCCCCTTATCACTTATACTAGCAATCAAAAGTATTTCAAGCGGAATCTATTCCATTGGCAAGTACCCCATTCCAAAGTCACCAACAATAAGGTACCACGAGACTGTCGGTGGCAAAACTACAGAATTTGTGTACGGATTTCAAAAGATAAAGAATGATGTTAGTTTAAACAAAGCGCATATACACTTCGCGAATGGTCGAAAATTGCAACAATTTAATTGGGAGCAGACTAAATTTCAATTTTACCCTTTATTATCCCCTGAAACCTGTCAATTTATTTTCCTCCCGTCTTTTTCTAGAACAGTACTCGAGTAGTGTTCAGCCAAATATCAACGTGAAAAATGATTATCGTTTACGCATTTTTGTTTAAATGGAACACAAGTAATAGAGGGAGAATAAAGCAACACAATAGACGAAATATCGCCGGCTTACTTGACCAAAACGCAAAGCAGCTGTACACACGGTGACGGTCTGCTGACGGCTGCGATCGACAATTTGTCGTATGCTGAGACTTCCAGAGTGCGGGCGATGGTTAGACTAAGTGTCTTGGAAGCTGGGGTCCACGCTAGTGCGACAGGATTCGCCGGGCGGTTTGGAGAACTTTGCACTCAAACCAAAGGCGGGCTCAGGAAATTCCCTGTTGCGTAAATGTGACGATGTCGATGACGGTAGCGTTCACCGCTTGCTGGCAAAATCTCCAGACTTTGGAACGGGATGAAAGGAAAATAGAGATATCGGGAGCTTGATCGTAGAAAACTCGTTATGTAGCAGAAAAACTGAGTGGTGGGTAAAAGAAAGAAACCTACAACAATTCACTCAACTCAGAGTCGACTCCAACTCGAAAATATGACAAAAAGAGCAACCAAATCAGTCTTCACTTTACCTCCAGGTCACAGACGATTTCGTTTGATGCGCCAGGTGTGGTTATACTTCTCAAGGCTTTATACGCAGGGTATCAATATTTCTCTCTCAAAAATAAAGGTGAGGAGACATAAAAATTTTGATGAGATTCCATCAAATGTTTGTCCACCTTGTTTCCATTTGGATTACCCCACATTTTTTTAGGAGCCCAATAGCCCTAAAACACTAATAAAGTTTCTGAAGGATTACTGGATCATTTTTGGACAAACAAAAAAATTATCAACTGTTTTATAATTTTGAGAGACGTAGAAAATTGAGTACAGAGCCGTTTTTTGAAAAAAAATGTTGACAAAAAAGAAAAAAAAATTTCTCACATTTTTGGAAAAACGCTCTGTACTACATTTTGTAATACACTAATGCCCGATTGCACAAAAAAAAATTTGATACCGAACTTTGTAGTACCGCATCAAATTTTGGTGCGGTATTAAATCGTAATCGCATTGCAGGAAGCAAAATTAGATCCAAGATCAACTAACCCCGGACCAAGTGTGAACGAGCCACAAAAAGCATCGAGGCGATCGTCATATTGACTTCATGCGGCTGGCAACTGAAAATAAAGCCGTCGCAGCATGGTGATGAAGGGTTTGATTTCCGATGCCAAAGGACCAGGTTCGAACCTCATCAGCAGCAAGCCAAATTTTTTTTGCTTTAACGTGAAATATAAGGGCTACACTTCTCAAGTTTATTGTTCTGATATGAAAAATTGAAAATCTGACATTATTCTTGAATTCAAAGGTAAAATGGTTGAAAAAAAAGTGGGTCCTGACAGGATTCGATCACGGTACCACCCGCATGCAAAGGCAATAGCCTAACCACACGACCAACCAACTTCCAATGTTGTTTTGGGTTGGCACGCACATTATCTGTGTGTGTCAAATACATTTTGTGAAAACAATTTTTGAATGAAAATGCACAAATAATAGCTTGTATGCACATAAAACCTACTATTATATGCACTTGGAGTGATTTTATGCCGAATCAAACGCACGGATCACCCTGAAACGATCGAATTTCCAACGATCTGTCATTCTGTCAATTTAATACCGGGGTCGAGGTGATATCAGATTTGATGCGGTATTACTTTTTTTACTTCGGTATCAAATCCTTTGTGCAATCCAAAATGGGCGTAATCGGCGTTTGGTGCGGTATCAGAATAGTTCGGTACCAAATTTTGATCCCATGTCAGATTTTTTTGTTTCTGCACTCCATTTTGTTGTTTAGTCCGGTATTAAACGATTTGATACCGAACTAAATATTTAATACCACGTTTGTGCAATCGGGCATAAGTGCACCGTATAAAAAAAAATTGAGTTTTTATCTCCATTTTTTGGGGAGGAATCCTTTAGATAGTTTTTACCTACTGAGAATAAAGCCTTAAGACGGCGAAACAAAGGCTACTTCGGGTCCAGTACCCTAATGATTCAACGTTCGCCAAATAAAGCCGCAACACAGGCGGTTTCTGGCTTCTAACTAACAGAATTTCGAAGACCACTCGAAAGGCAAAAACGTGGATGTACAGCACACACTAGACGACAGCACTCCGATGCGAGTTTTAAATCCAAAAAGAGAGAAGTAGCTACGTCGCTCCGTTTTATCAGATTCTGCCAGTTTCTATCCTATCAGTTCTTATCTATAGCCAATTGGAGAAGGGCACACGGAACTCGTTTGCCGGAACGGCCACTGCAAGATAACGAAATTCTCCAAACTACTAGAAAATAAACGACAGGACAGAACTGGACTGGCCCAATCGGTCCAAGTACAAAAAAAACAGAAGCAGAAAACGACGTAACAAAGGCAAACATTTTCAAAATGGCGGAAATGTGGTCAATCCAGTTTCAATACGTAATAACGTGGTTCCATGTTGACTGAAGAGAAGAAATAACCTTTTTTCATTGCTAAAAAACCCGAATTAGAGCAGTATCAAAAAGAGCGCTGCCCAATTAGGCATTTCCATTGACGTCACAGCAGTGTTGCCAACTGTCCAGAATTGCCCGCCAAATTTGAACCAAATAATGTTTGGGAACAACCGAACTACAGGGCGCTTATGGAGTTCCAGTTTCTGCAATTTTTTCCTCGGCTACCTTTTTGAGTTTGAGTCTGAAACTTTTGTATCAAGTTCAAAGCAATGTCCTTAATGCGCTTGCAAAATAAGTTCTCGTGGAAAAGTGTGTTTTTTTGTGAAAAAGCAAGCCAAACATGTTAGGTTAACTGCACAGGGTAGTGGTGAAAATTCATATTTTCCGACAAAATTGGGCATGAACTTTGCCTCCAAACCTCACCTGAATGTTGGAGGTTTACGTTCCCGGCATTGCTGGAGTGGTATGCCTTGTGTGGGGCTAGCTATGTACCTCTTCGGTTTGTGCTTCCCAATCACCCAAATACTTGAGGCCCAGCTTTTACTGCTGGATTAAAGAAACAAACAATAGTTTTTGTTTATATTTTATATGTTAAAAGTGCAGGAATGTCTTCACTTCGGTTGTAGAATATGGACAGAGGCAAAACATGGAAGTTTAACTCGAACAGCTGTTCGGCCACCGAAGATGTAATCGGTCACCGGAGCCCTACTTGACAGAAATTTTACACCTGATTTAACGATATTGAATTTTCAACTACAACTTGATTGTGTCAAGATACATTTCTTAAAAATACAAATATTCATTGTTCTATTGAGGATTCTAGGCTCCAAATTGTGGTCGACGTAGCAATTCCTCAGTCCGTAGATTTTCCCATTTTTAGATTGCCGGAGGCCACAATTTTTGACACAGGTACTTCCTGAAACTAGATAGGCTTAGCAACAGATAATTTTGTGCAAACATCATAACTGTATTACAGCAATTTAGTTCCCATCCTAATTGTTATCGGTCCAACCTCCGTATATTTTTTCAAGTGTATTCCTTCCTTCCTCCTTTTCATTTCTTGGCGTTTTGGGATACATTCTGTGATGCCTCGTACTTCCACGAGCCTCAGCGTTTCGAGAAAACCATGAATTTCTCATTTTTTCCTCAAAAAAAAGATTCAACCACTCCAAACTCCAACCCAACGTTCACGTTCATTGAGCCCTCTACATCTCTAGTCATGCTTTCTCCATTGCTTTCACAAGCCTAGATGTTTGAATTGACAATAGTTTCCATTTTCTACTTCACTATAGTTGTAATATTTGCTGTGATATAAGCACATGTGAACGACATGGGATCGGCTTCGAGTATCTCCATCTTCTGTTGACCAAATCGTACACCTGACTTGACAATCTTGAATTTTCAGTTGATGGCTTCATCGCGGCAAGACACATTGCTTAAAAAATCCTGAAATTTCTTCTTGTAAGCAGGATTTGAGGTAACATTGTGGTCAACTTAGAAATTCCTTGGTCGCTGGATTTTCCCCATTTCACGATCGTCACAGGTCACAGTTTTTGCCACAGCCATACTTTCTGAAATTAGAAGGGCGCTTAGTAATGGATAATTTGTAAAATCATCTCACATTTATTCTGTATTCTAACAATTTAGTCAGCTTTTTACCTTATCGGCAGGATAATAAACTGGCATATTTTCTCCTTCCCAGATGTCTTTGAGTCGCATTTCTTGGCACTTTGAGATACTTCCTGAGATGCTCTTCTCTTCCAGGAATCTGGTTTTCCGAAAAAGCCACGGATTTCTTTTTTTTCGACGAAAATGATTTAAACACTCCACCAAACTTTCTTGTTTATTGAGCTATTTGGGGCAGCACATCTCCAACTATCAGTATTGATCGAAGCGCCAGAGCTTTGTGAACAATTATCACGCACAAACTTGCTTCCTTGTATTCAAAATCTCGAAAAAGTAATTTTTTTACAATCATAACAACGCGGGTTGTTCCCTAACACTTTTTTGACGTTATAAGTTCAACTAGGTTGGCAACACTGACGAGCTCGTGACGTCATGTGGAAATGCCTAATAGGGTGATTGCATGTGGAAGGAGTTTATGGCAAAATGTCAAATAGTGCCATTGTCATCTGTCAAGTTTCATCCATGTCGAAGTCAACGTCAACCGGACTAACCTCACTAAATACTCTCATTTTTACGTATTTTGTTCACATACTGTTTTGTTTGGCGTTTACTAGATATCGAGATTGTGATTTTTAATCATTCTGAGAATGCCTTACACTTGTTATGTGCCCCAATGCCCCCTAACAGACGTCAAAACATAACTTGATCCTTGCGCTGCCTGTCGGTGATCAGGTAAACGAGTTTCATGCAATCACCCATTGGGCTTTGCTTTTTATCTACTCACTAGACAGTAGGAACGTGTTGCAAGTCAAATTGCTCAGAATTGTTCAGTGAACAAACCTACCAGTGATGTCATCTTGATGTGAAAAGTTAAAATGTTTTTGCGTTGCTACAGGAATAAAATAAAATACAGTATTCACAATAAAAAATCACATTTTGGCTGTTTCGACTGGAATCCCGAAAATTCAAAAACCGTTCCGACGGAACACATCATTCTTCATAAATTTAGTGTTGATAATCCCGATTTTTTTTTTATGAAAATGGGGGTATTTTGAACTTTCATCAATTTTGCACTGCTCTGTTCATCACCCTGTAGAAATTTCATGACAGGCTCTGGTAACACATGAAAGGTAACACTTTCATTGTTGAGCAGTTTATTTAGTTTACAAAATAAAATTTAACTTCAACGGTTTAACGCTAACTTTAATGAGTTAACTTTTTCGTTAACGGTGCCCAATTTTGTAAACTCTCAGACATTTTCAAATCAAGCCCTTCATGCACTGCTCCTCCGCCAATTGTGCAGGTATGTCTTATTCACGCGCTGTGGTCTCCACAGCAATAAATTCTGAATCAAAAGCTTACCAACCCGATTACAAAATTGCTTATTTAAATTTGTTTTGGGTATGAAACATTTTTTCTACTGGAATACCACCTGAGCTATATTATGGTGGTCGGTCTTGCTATCGTCAAGCCACTGTTTTTCGCTTAGAAGCCATCAAAGTTCCTAGACACAAATATTCTAAATTTTTTCACAGCCTCAAGTATACTCGTTCATTCTTCGTTTCTAGCTTTGAATCCAACTTCCACATTCCACATTTCCGCATATTCAGTACCGATCTACTTATAAGATGTCGATCTCGCGAACACTCATCAGCTGTTACATCTTCATCCTTCATGTAAATAAGTGCGGCTTTCTGCAATTATGTAAAGAAGACAAGTTAATGCACTCATTAAAATCTCGCTTTTATTGATTCACATCTCTGCAACTATATCTACCTGCATTTGTTGTTTTAATACTAATGGTACTATCATTATTATTACCATCATTACAACCTACTACAAAGCACAATATAATCAAACCGATCTGTAATAATAAACAAGTATGCTCTCTACAACAATGAATAATACCTAATTATTATAAACGCTCGCAATAACAAAGTGCCGATTATCATTGATTAGACAGTAATGGCACCACATTATTGAATTCATACCTATACATCGATTTATATAATTTAAGCGCTTCCAGCACCTCCGGCAAAATACCTATTCAGGTGATAGTAATAATAATAGTAATAATAATAAGTTGAAGGTCGAACTGCTGCAGTTTTTCGGGGACTAGACATTAGACACCAAACAAAAGAAGAAAGTGAACGGTGCATGCAAAGTTCCAAATTCACGGTTAATGAGATTTTATTTTGTTTTTTGCGCGCACGAAATTCATCGCAATTTTGTTCGCTTGATTAGTTGTATGTGGTGGTAGACGTATCTCGAAAATTTGGTTCCGGTGATCCGGAACCAAATCTGCGGGTATGAAGTTGGCGCGGTGACGGCGGGGTGGGGGTACTGATATGCATGTGTTTTTCCCGCCCTCGCCGGAGCTTGAGTATAGGTACTTTAGCTGTTTGTTGTCTGCTGATTTACCTAAAACACTTTCTCTCGCCGGTAAAGTTATAAAGAAGGGGTGTGTGGAGCAAGGTCTCAGTCGGTGTTGGTATAGTGCCCTGGGATTATTTTATTTGTTTGGTGTTGGCAGCACTTGGATTAGATATCTGTAAGTAGCTTTTTCCGATACTAACGATACCGTTTAAAACAGTAATTTTTGCAAAAAATGTTAAGTAGGTGTGTACTTTGAATTTTCGAAAATTTTTGGACAAAACATAAGTAATCTCGTAAGTAGTTACTTATAACACAAATTATTAAACAAATTCACTTTTTTACGCCTCTAATGCATTTTTCTATTTGAATTTATATTTTTTACTTTCAAATGTGTCTTAGCTTTATCTTCGATTGCAATTTAGTATAATGAATAACAAAAACTACATCCAGAAAGCTTTATCAGTGAAACTAGGCATGAAATACCAGTACACCCCTTATTTTTTTTTATCAAGTAATTTTGATTTTCTGTTACCCCTATTACCCAGTAGGGTAGGGAAAAATCAAAATTGAGAAAAATATAATGAAAAAATCAATTTCTCGCCTTTTATTGTAGGGTAAAGGTATGATCATGGAAAAAAAATCGATTGTTACATGAATTTTCGAGGTCATTCGATCAAAATCAAGACTCTTTTGAAACAAGCATTCGAAGGATTTTTATATCCTAGAACACTTGACTTAACCCGGTCGGTAGCACGGTGGACTCGACCCCGCTTCCAAAGACGAGGGTCCTGGGTTCAAATTCACAGTGGGCCAGGTGAACTTTTTCACGCGTCCCTCAATACCGGGGCATCTACTATCGTACGGTGATGCCCCGGCAAAAGGGATGAAACGAGATAGCCATCGAAATAAAACCTCACTGATGAATCCCCCACTGATCCAAAGATGAATATCTTACAGTACTTCTTTGTTATCGTTAGGTACAGAAAAACTACCACGGAAAAAACCTGCTAATAACCTAGTAGTTTATGCAGGGCAAAAAATAAACACTTGACTAAAACAATTTTTGATGTAAAGGCTGAGGCTCACACGATACCATATTTAGAAGGAAGAGACTCAGGATGTACGAAATGGTCATATTTTATTATGTTTGAATAATTGGACTTATTGACTTCAGCTTAGACTCGAAGCTTGCATTCTTGGTTTCTTTCATAATAAAATTGAAAATTCTGTTATCTTGATGAGTGCCTGGGGGAAATAAAGCGGATAGGTATGTTCAAGTTAGCGCCCATTGTACCTCCTATAGGTACAGAAAGTAATTATTCAAAAATTGGCCACGCTATATCCCTATCCGCTTCCGCTGTCTGTACATGATTTTTTTGCAGGTTTCGAATCTGACCACTACAATTTTCTGTGGTATATGGCTTACAGGGTGGAACATCGAAACATTTTCTCAAACTGGATACCTGTATTTTAATATGGGAATCAATCCCGGTTTATATCCTTGTCATAAATTTATCACAATAGGTTATTTTATTCAACAAAACACATGTGAAAACATTTGTTCAAGTTTCAAGAAATATCGAACAAAATTATTTTTTACTCAAAAGTTCAAGTTTGTGGGTCAAGTTAAGAAAAAGTTCCCAACTACATATTATCAAATTCATTTGCCCAAAATGATGGGAAGTTTACTGATCCACCTGAAGGAAATCTTTTTTCGATATATTTTAAAACCTCCTTCAAAATATACAAATACAAAAATAATAATTTTTGTTGATAAACCTATCAAGTGAGATACACTGTACCGGAATAAGTGTTACAAAACTCACAGTGAGATAGAAAATTGGAAAATAAGGGGACTTTTTCCCATAAACATACCCTTGCAAACGCATAATAACGGAGATACAGGTCTTCAAAGTTTTTTTCAAAAACAGTTTTTTTGCATAACTTTTGAATCGTTCAACCGATTTCAGTCAAATTTGAACTAAAATTGACTGAAATAGGTCTCTATTGAACAATAATATCGTATTTTATCAAACATTTTTAGGGGCGAAGATAATAAGGGGTGTCCTCTCCCTTTTCCTCCTATTTTGACCTCCCCAAATATTTTTGGAAACTGTTTCAATTTTTGAATTTTACGTTTAATTTAAAGAAAAAAGTTACTCCCGCAAAATTTCAATTAGAAGTCAAGTTTTTGGAATATTTGGAATTGAAACATTGCAGAACATCGAAATCACCACTTTCCTGGGCCTAAAAATTAAAATTCAAGAAAACCCATGATCACAAAAAAACAATTTGGGCGCTGGAAAGTGGCTATTTCGTGATGTTTTCTAATATTTCAAACACAAATATCTTAAAAATGAAGCCTTTAATCAAAATTTTGCACGAGTAGCTTTTTTCTTTAAATTGAACGCAGAATTTTAAAATTGAAACAGTTTCCAAAAATATTCAGGGGGGTTAAAAATAGGGGAAACAGGAAGAGGGTAGTGAGGGTACCCCCCATTATCTTCGCCCCTGAAAATGTCCGATGAAATTCGTTATTATTGTTCAATGAAAACCTGTCTTAGTGAACTTTGGTTTCAAATTTGATAAAATCAACTGAACGGTTCAAACAACAACTTTGAAGGCCTGTATCTCCGTTATTATACGTTTGGGAGAATATGTTTATGACCAAAAGTCCCCTTATTTTCAAATTTTCTATCTCCCTGTGAGTTTTGTAACACTAACTCCGGGACACCTGTATATTCTATAATCATGATGAAAAGCAGAATCGATTTCCATATTGAAATATAAGATGTCCAATTCAAGAAAAACTTTCGATGTCGCACCCTGTAAGCGATATACCACAGGAAATTTTTGTGGACGGATTCCAAGCCTACGGAAAAATCATGCATGCTATAAATAATAATCATTTTTCATTTTTTGGATTATGTTGTGAGAGGAAGAAGGAGGTCTCCAGGGGGGGATACAATTCATACGTGAACACCCTGTATACAGAGTTGTTTTGTTTTTACCTTGTAGAATCCTGCAAAAAACCATTCGGACATGCAAAACTCAGTTTTCATTTATAACTAAATATTTATTGAACAATTCAGTTATTATTCATCTTGTCATTTCTTTCAAACGGGGAGGGGTAAGGAAATTGAAAAAAGTCAAAATAGGTAGGTAGTTCTTGGAAAAAAACCCTGAATTTCACATCTACGAGCGTTTTTCGCAAGATTCGACAAAGAAAAAAAATTTACCATTACTCTATACTTTTGCCCAACCCTGTATGGCTGATAACTAAGACGTATTCAAAAATCGTGTCAGAAAATTGACAAATCTTAAGCCTGTGAATTTCTTTATCGGGCTAGTTAGCGATCTTTTTTTTTTCAACATTACAGTCACTCTTTTGTGAACCATAACCTTCAAGATTTTTTTGGATTTGACATAGTAAAGAATTGAGGAATATGAACATCATTATCACAAGAAGAAACTTACAGCACCTGGTACGAGATTGCCTCTACTCAATTGTATGGGTAGATTCATATTCTACGACGGTGAAAATCGTGCGAAAAAATCATATTTCACTTTTTAAATTGACATAATGTCATGAATGTCATGATCAATAACCAACCAACATAAAACTATTTGACTTCGAACACCATATTCATCAATTGGCGAGAAATGGGATTCGCCGAATGATCGAATTTCTTACAAATGTCTTTGTCTATTTGAATTCAGGATTCGAGATAAACTGAATCGCGACTGCTCCCATTTCTCTCAATCCACTAATGAAAAAAAAAATTATTCTATCACTTATAGGGAGAACCTAGCATAATTTGAGAGAAAAATACTCACGCGATACGCTGTATTTATGATGACATAAGTAGTATCTATATATACAGGGAATTATAATAGGTTTTTTGGGCAAAACTAGCCGAAAACTATTGGAGAAGACCAAGGGTGAGGGTGTCCCAGGTTTTTATGCAAAAGTTGAACCATAAAATACTCAAATGATGTTTAGAGCGGTTGTAAAGTTTTTTCTTCCAAAAATCATTTTATTTTTTTTCTCTCACTTCTTTTCTTCTTTTACTCAACTTTGGTACAGCTACAACGTCAAACGGAAGTGTCACTATCAACAAATTGTAAAAGCTATATTCTACGGAGCTTGACTTGCAAAATGTCATTTGAAGCCCTTGGAAAACTGTATTCCAGAACAGTTAGAAGTGTTTCTCCATCTGCCATCTGTCAAATAATATAATAGAAAATGTAAGAGTTTGAAACTTTTTACATTTTATTATTCAAAATCTATCCGATAGGATTGATCCAAATCCAGCAGGAAGCAACACAATCAGAAAATCAAAAAGTCTTCAAGTGTCGTTTGAGACTCCAATAAGCCTGTTGTGTTTTCTGTAGCTTTCGGAGCTTCAGAATGCTCCTTCTTTTGGCGTATTCTTGCGAATTCTTTTCTATGCCGCTTTCTTGTGTGGTTCAGTGCCAGGGCCTCATGGTGTCTTCCTGTCGTTAAAAAGCCTGACAGGGCTCCCACTCTCGTCGTTTTGTAGGTATCAGATATTTTGTGTGCATCTTGGGTTTGCTTTAGCTGATCAAGGCCAAAGCGGGCGCCCTTGTGTCTTCTTTGGTTGACTGAGGCCCTATCGGTCTCCTGGTGTATTTTTGTGCATCTTGTAGCTTCGGTGAGCTCCACTCTTCGTTTTTTTTTCAATTTTCAGAGCTCTAGTGCCGTCAAGTGTGGTCTGGTCGACAGATTTTTTTCAATATCTCGGAGAGGGGCGCCAAGGGAGGAATGGTCAATTCTTGGTTGAGCACCGTACACACCTGCTATGACGAACAAAGTGAAAAAGATCTACATTTTGAATTTGAAGTACTTGGTGAACAAAAAAAGCTCGTTTTTATTGGTCGTATTAAAAAACATGTTCTCAAATGTTAAATATGAGAAACTACAAATGAATTGACATTAACTTATAAGCACAAGGTCTGCGACTGCAATATAGCCCGGCGTTATATTTTATGCACGAACCCTGAGTTCCTGTGAGCTCAACTAATTAATCTGTACGTGAATAAATCTTAAATAGGTAAATATAGTAGACGACTAATTTTTTCCATAAAACTATATAATAATAATCTTTTGTAAAAACAGGCAACATTTTTTGATTTTGATCAAAATTCAGTAGAAAATTGAAATTTGCTTTGAGTATCTGAGTTGTCTTGAGCTGAAGAAGTCATCGAGGCAAAGACCTCGGCAAAAAGAGTCTTGGTTGATGGTTTTTAATTTCCATCGAGCACGCAGGCAGACCACAAACACTTAGGTAGAATCATAGCAAAATTATTAGAAAAGCTACATTTCTGGAACAAACTCGAGCAGTTAATCGTTTTGTTATTTTTTAATCTCAAAGAAGCTGCACAACAAAGTTTCGATGGCTAAGTACCTACTCAATTAGGTGAATAATAAATAATACTGAGCATGGGAATTTATTGGTTCATGATTTGCTTATTTAGGTGTAACGACATTATCGAGGGCGTTATAAAATAAAAATGCACGGAAATATTTATCGAATTATTGGAATAAGTCGATTATTAAATATCGATTAAAAAATAATAAGAACTCAATTAAAATTTTTTAAAACTGCCGTATAACACAATAATTATTATAACGTGTGATCAAATACAAATATCCTCAAGTTGGCGCACGTTTGATGTCTAAATGAGTGAGTCAGAAACTCACATTCCCACAAAAGCACAGCCGCACGTCAACTTCAAAAAGTTTCCAATCAGAAACGATAATTTTGAATAGTGCCGTCTTTAAGCATGGGCACAAAGGGCCCATGTCCAGGGCCCCCGCTTTTTGGGGAAGGGGGCCTGAGACCCCCTTGAATTTCCAAAACTAAAGACTATTTTTGTAAAAAATATTGTTTTCCTACGACCACCCACGAAAACGTTACTTTCTGTACGGTATAGTAGGAGCGAAACTTGCCAATTGCAAACGCTGTGCGCAAAAGTAAAAATATCGTCACTAGTGCCTTTTGCTTTCGCTTTTCAATGCCGGACATAGTTTCATGGCAAAATGTCTTCCATTATCCAGCACTTGGGGGGCGTCCCTGGGCCACATACTTTTCTAGGCATGCCACTGATGCTTCTTTGCCCTCAGTAGCTGGTCGTTGTTCACAGTCGAGAACTTCTAGTAATCAATAATAATGAAAATAAAACAAATCACGTGAGAATGTTGGCTGAATCCGTGACATTGAAATCAAAATGGGATAAAATAATTTAGTTTTAGTAACTAGGTGAATCTGAACAAAATGTCTAAAAATTTCTAGCAACTGTCACTGTCGACCAGCGTTGCCAGTTGTTGTGAAATTTCTCAAAATTGGAGGAACTTCATCTGGTTTTCCGTAATTTCCTTTAATTCACGTAAAAATGGAAAAGTGGCGATATAACATTCGAAAATATACTCAGAAAATAGAATATCAGTAAGTAGTATCGGTAAGTGACGCCCGCTGACATAGGTAGTTTGATATTTCTATCGTCAATAGCAGACGTCGGACAGGGAAAATAGGTCGATCGAAGGAAAAATAGTGTACACAACTTGCAAGAAAGTGTCTTCTCTTGCATTTGTGTGATTACAGCACTCGCTGGCGCTCGTGCGTAATTTTTCACACTCATGCGAAAAGTATCACTTTCGTTGCTTGTTATGTGATATACTATTTCCGCGTTCTTTTTTTTCGCATACTTTTATGAAAGAGCCCCCTTATTGCCTTGTGCCCAGGGCCCTCATTTGCTCAAAAGACGGCACCGATTTTGACATCACCAACTTAAAATGTCGATTTTTTCATTTGATCGCGGCTGGCCAGTAATTGCGATTTTGTTATCGGAATTCTTCAATTTAAAAACCTTGATAAAATCGCTTTCATCGTATGACGTTTCTAAAGACACCTTGTTCTCGCGGTAAAAATCTAAATATGTATCGGAAAATATACAAGGTGCTTCATTTGAAAATCTAAAGCTGATGTCACTTCTGGTGGCGTTCCGAAATAGGAACAAATCTTCGATTTCTACAAAAGAAAAGTAAAATTGATAAAGGGATCCATGGTGCTCAAAATGGAGTTGTATAGTATAAAGTTGTAGTAAATAAGTCTTCTCCACTTGTTTTTTATATTGTTTACTCGAGTTTCGGCTAGTTAAATGTATTAAGCCATTTTCAAAACTAATGTGACATAGCATAGAACTTTATGTCTAAGTAATGATGTAACAATGAAGAATAGACGTAACAGGTAAAACAACAAAAGAAAATGAAAATTTTCAAAACACCTTTCACTTTAAGCTCCCATTTAGTAAAAACCAAAGACCCCATTGACCCTCTAAATTCTAGTGGAGTCTACAAATTAACTTGTTCTTGCGGCAAAATATATATAGGACGCACAATAAGATCTTTCAAAATTAGACTAAATGAGCACCGCAGGGAACTACCTGCGTTCGATATAAAATCAAACTTTACAAGACATGTAGTTGCCGAAGGTCATGATTTTGCTTTTAATTGTTTAAAACCAGTCCAAAAAATTGACAACAGACACCTAATTGAATTTTCTGAAATTTTGCAAATAAAAAAACAATACAATCTTGATCCAGATAGCCTCCTCAACGAACAAACCGATTTTGACAACATCTACATTATACCAGCTCTACTCCCAATTTTATAATCCTCTCCTTCATTTTCTTTTGTTGTTTTACCTGTTACGTCTATTCTTCATTGTTACATCATTACTTAGACATAAAGTTCTATGCTATGTCACATTAGTTTTGAAAATGGCTTTATACATTTAACTAGCCGAAACTCGAGTAAACAATATAAAAAATAAGTGGAGAAGACTTATTTACTACAACTTTAAAAGAAAAGTACTCCTTAGTACCCCATAAATATTTCGAAACGTTGAAAGTGATACGGAAAATGTAATAGGCTCCGTTATTTCCGGAATCCGACGTTATACGATTTCCGGCTGTTTCATTGCCATTTTATTAAAAATCAAAGAAGATGGAATTGAAGACCACTCGTTAAAGCTCGATTGATTTGTTTTATTTCTTGAGAATGGTATTTTTCATTACAGCTGGAAGACAACATATTATGACATGTAAACTAGACCAACTAATTAAATTATATTGACTTTTTGCTTTCTGTGCCATTTTCTTCGGTTTTCATGAATTCCTAAGGATTTTCAAA
Organism: Anaspis maculata; assembly: GCA_949128115.1. Taxonomy (NCBI): domain Eukaryota; kingdom Metazoa; phylum Arthropoda; class Insecta; order Coleoptera; family Scraptiidae; genus Anaspis; species Anaspis maculata. The sequence goes on from OX421962.1 coordinate 20,581,144, forward strand.
ACATAAGAACAAGTGAATATGCTCTCTTGATATGAGTGGATCAGTGAACGTAAAACATACAATAAAAAGGTTTAGTGATTACGCACCTATCTCCTGAAAAGACTGATTATACATGTCTCCAATTTTTTTTAATTTGCCATTAGCATATTGACGCTTTCTTGGAGTACACATTTTTGGATTCAAACGCAGTCCCACAAAAATTGTTGATTTCGAACTTCCCCGGCGAGTGTTTGAAATTTCAAAGTCTTCTCTGAAAATAATCTGGAGATTGTCATTTCCAAAAATTCATATTTACTGAGCAGTGGGTCGTGTTGTATCGATGTGGAGCTTTTATTTAAAGGAATTTCAAAGTCTTCTCTGGGATAATATTATCTTGTGTATGTGCCCAGGTATTTCTCCGAAATCAAGTACCTCCCGGCATCTCAAAAACTTGTATAAGTACAGCGGCTTGGAAAATTTAGCACTTCATCGGCTAGTCAAAGTGCAGCTAAAAACGCAATTGTCTTTAGGAGAAGTGCATGATCAGGTCAGTGTGGAACCACCTTGAAGGTGTGTTAAGTAGAGATGTAGTAGAGGGCTGGAGAATTGTTCATTTTCTACAGGCAGTGGCGTAGCTATCAATGAGCAAAGCGAGGCAGTGCCAGAGGCCCCAGAGTTCAAGGGGGCCCTTCGAGTTTGATAACTCTAAAAAAATTTCCACAAAATTCAAAATGTCAAAAAAGTTTTTTTGTAAGGTAATCAAAACTAAGTAACGGTGTCCCAATTTCGATCTCATTGCAATGTGATTTGTCGTAGCGTATTGATATGAAATTATAAAGTAAACAACAGAAGTATAGTCTACTAGGTAGGTACTAGGTACGTACCTATTTACTTATATACCTATTTAGGAGTCCTAGAAACGGTTTGCCTCAGGACCCTTGAACACCTATCTACGCCACTGCCTATAGGCTAATTATGACTAAATATTGTCTTCGTTACGGTATACTATACAATATATTTCATATTTCTTTCCAGGGTTATTATGAATCCATAATTCCCTCTAGCTCATGCTAACTGCTAGAATTGACAAATTATTTAAAAAATTATAACCTTCTCAACAGAAAAAAGTGTGTTCGTTAAGGAATAAAATCATCTATGCATTACTGGAATTATCAGATGGCAATAGCCTGAAGGGCTCTCAGAGTAGTCTGTTGCCCTCGTTATTCACTATCGTCTTATGATTCCGTTAAGGAAATATGAATAGCTCTACTTATTTCGTCAAATCAAAGATTTTGGCATACTGCTTATGGCGAAATAATGAATACAAAATATCAACCACTGAATATGTACTGAATTTCTGTTTCCTATACAGGGTGAGCCATTGCCCATAAACTACAAAAATTCAGTTTACCTGAAAAATAATGAAGCAAAAGAATTTTGTGAAAATGAATTGTGTTTTATTGTGCTCTACATAAGTTATGGGACCACTTTGACTGTTTGCAGGTACTTTGAGGAAACCATTTTCAGGATTCACAAATCACCCTGTACAAATTCAATGGAGATTGAGTATTGAGTGGTTGACTCGTTGTACTCAATATTTTGTGTGTCAACTAGAATCTACAGAAACAACGAAAATAGAAGCGATCGAAAGACCAACCTTTGTCCTTCCATAACTTCAAAATCAAAAGATATAGAATTCTTTCAACAACTTTTCAGCACTCTACTATGTATATCTTTTTAAACGCACTTTCAAGATGGTCTGACACTGTAGAATCACCCTGTATTCATTCTAGCTTCGAAGTTTTATAGAAATTTCGATAATTTTATCGATGATTGAATTTTTGATTCTTTGTTTACGATATCACGTGGCGCTGAAATCCTGGCATCATCAACCTTCTTGAGAAATCACGAATAAAAATTTGTTTTGCCTTTTTGGTTGTTTCACCTTTGGAAATCCCAGACCACGCATGCACGCAGAAAAACTTGTTCCAAAGCCCGTCCTTTGCCATTTCGTCACAATGCCACTGACTTCAAAGTTTAAGAGCTTCGTCCTTGAGGTCATTATTGTAGCCATCCTGATTTTTTTTCAACATCTCTTGCATCGCCTCCACCTACTGGAATGCAACTAATAAATCAAGCAAATTGCTTCAACATTTCTTCTATAGGTATACAGCGTTTCGTTTCTCATCACCTTCAAATTGGCGTGGAAAATAAATTATTTGCCAATAATAATAATAATAATAATGATAATAGGAGATACTAACTACCGTTAGTGTCAACAGAAACAATAACAAGAGGTGCTACACCAACCGACTTATTATTTCCGCTACCTGTACTTGTACATCTCTCTTTCAGTCGTCTAATTAGATTTCAATTTCATCATTCGTGGATGTATCACGTACAGAAATAGGAAACTGCGGTGGTAATGCAATTGTGACAAATTGCTCTATTTTAAATCTGATTTATTGCGCTTCTCATAATCTCGGCACCCATATCTGGAGTATCTCAGTATAAGGCAGAGAGACATCGTTTCTTATGTCACTGGTGATTTAAATTGCATTTCTCCATGCAGTAAGAGCGCGCTTTCTGTACATGTCTGATATCTCCTTCGATCCCAAAGGGCCTGCGGCTTTATTATCGTGCTATCTTAGCGGACATTCTACAACACTGACTTCAAAGATATGTAAAGCGGCTTCTAATTAAATAATTTACCTATACCTCGAACGTGTGTGTTTGTTAGGTATATGCGAACAATACTGTTTGGTAACTGAGCTAGGGAAACCGTAGATCATGGGACTTTGTGAATATTGTCGCAATTTTTATTGCACAATTTACATCTTCATCGCGTTTTATAACAATAATGAAGAAGCGTTACTTTTGTAATAAAAACCTCGTTAATTTGGATTTTCCTATCTCATTAAAAAATTCCTCGACGAAAAACCCATGCCGCTCGCTATCTCACAAAGCATTTCGCTTTTTCTCGAAGATCACCTTGAAAGACTGCAGCCTTCAATATAACTTCGATTTTTCCAAAAATTTATCGTTCTATTGTTTATCTCAGGCGACGCGGGTGCAATTTATTTATATTTCGCAATAAGAACCGAACCGCGCGCACACAAATACAAAGTGTCGCTTGTAGATAATGGGCAAATTCAGGCTTGAAGGTCTCTTTGCGCTTGAGCTTGATGCTGTTTTCCGGCCGAATTAATCTTACGAAACTGACACGTCTGTTGCTTTTCGATGATAGATAAAGCACACGATACAGGCTACCTACTACCTATAGATAGGTACCTATATACCGTGTAAAAATAATTAATGATTATAAATAGTGGAGTTGTTGGGACAAGAAACAAATAAATTTGATAGGTGGTGATACCTTTGACATGTTGATACGTGGATTAGCATATTTCGGAGCGAAATAGCTAGTGAAAGAAGGAACTCGACAGAATTCCTTGTGTAGGCGTGAAAACGGGGTTTGTGCAGTGCCGCTTATGAATTTTCAATCGCTTGAAAAATATTTGAAATTCTAATACTGAGTAATTATTTCTGAAATGAAGAATATGAACAGGTCTGGACGATGAACTCGAGCAGAAAATTAGCGCATTCTACAAATCCTTCTACAGGATATCGACCATGTAAATTCTGTAATACACCTTGTGATCCCTAGAGGACCAATATGCACCGTATTATAGGTACCGGAAGCATTCCTTGCAGCTTACTGATGCAAGACAGTATTGCTAGGGATTCTACCGAGGATTCTACAGAAATCAGCCAGATTATTCAAGTTACCCCTACACAGGTATCCAGAAACAACATTTGAAAACTTGTGGAGCGAGTTCTGGAGTCAATTTTTTGGACGAAAATAAGAAAAGTTCTCATGAACATAATTATTGCAATCGCGGAAAGCAACTATGAGTTCTGTTGACTGTTCTCCAAATTTTGCAGAGCAGAATTAAACCGCTCGGTGTTCTTCAATGCCAATAACTGTCTAGGATTCTGTTCAAGATATCTTCATTTTGTAACTCTCAGCGAAAGTAGCCTGTGCAATGAAGTGCTTTGGATAACATCGAATGGTATTAGCTGTAGCACCCCAGGTACCGCATAGTTTCTGCAGGATGTTGTTTCTACCTCGAATTTTGCATGCTATTTTCAGTAACTGCTGTTTCTAGTTAGTGTCTTGTCACTCTTGTCGACAGAAATACCCAAGTACACACATCAAAAGAATCTAGGGGACAAGCAAATTCAGACGATTTCTAAAATCATCATAACTTTTGATTGCCGTCAGCGATCTCATGTCTGTTTTCAGTTTTCGATAGCCCAATCCTTCATTTTCATGTCTTGATCATCTCGAATACGAACAATGTTTTATAAAGTTTCTACAGGGTGATCAATGGAACAGTGTAAAATTGCCGAAAGTTCAGTACGAGCGCGATTTCCCAAAAACACATTTTTATGCATTTCAATAGCACAGTTATGAAGACTGGTATTTAGGCTTCAGTAACGTTTTCGAATTTTGAATGATCATTTTGTGCCGCCATGTTGAATTCCCAAGAAGTGATCCGATTTCATTGAAACTTGGATCACATTCATGTCTGGTTTCAGTAATTGGAATTTCAAGGTCAAATGTCTTTCTCGGTCACTTCCAAGCCGCCATAATAAACTTTTATGTGAATGATTCGATTTTAGTGTGTTTCAAGTTTCATTCAAATTCAATCATCTATGTAAAAAGTTCAATATAGCGGCTCGAAAGTGATCAAAAGTGACATTTGACCTTGAAATTCCAATTACTTGAGCCAGACATGAGTGTGTTCCAAGTTTCAATGAAATCGGACCACTTTCTTTTTTCTTGGAAATTCAACACGGCGCAACAAAATGATCAATATCTTTGGCAATTCACCTTCGATTTTCAAAATTCAAAAACGTCACTGAAGCTGGAACACCGCTCTTCATAACTGTGCTATTGAAATGCATGAAATATATTTTTTGGGAAATCGCGCTCGTACTGAACTTTCGGCTATTTTACACTGTTCCATTGATCACCCTGTAGCAACCTTATGAAACACTGTACGTATTTGACGTGATCAAGGCATGAAAACGAAAGATTGTGCAATCGAACACTGAAAACCGATATGAAATCGCTCGCGGAAATCAAAAGTTATGATGATTTTAGAAATCGTCTGAATTTGCTTGTCCCCTAAATTCTTTTGATGTGTGTATTTTGGTCTGGGATTGTGCTCGAGCAGGTTGAAGTATACAGGGTGTTTCAGGGATGATAGCAAAAAAATCAACTGTGGGTAGATCTCGTCAAAATATAATGAAAACCTATATACCATTTTGCAAACTTCGGCCTAACGACGAAGATACAGCCCTCCAAAGTTCAGTTTTTTCGGATTTCAAAAGTCTGTAACTCAGGAGCGTTCCAACAAATTTAGCTTTAATTCAGCATAAACTGGTTTGTCATAATTATCTATCAACCTGCCAAATTTGGGAAGAGTCCAACCAGTGGTGTAGGAGTTATGAGGGTCAATAATTTGGAAGCATCCGAAGAAAAGTTGACTTAAAGTGACCCCTCATAACTTCTACGCCGCTGATTGGATTCTTTTCAAATTTGGAAAGTTGATAGATAATTATAAGAAACCGGCTTATGCTGAATTGAAGATGAATTTGTTGAAACGTTCTTGAGTTACAAATTTTTGGAATCCGAAAAAAGTGAACTTTAAAGGGCTGTATCTTCGTTATAAGGCTGAACTTTGCAAAATGATATATAGGTTTTCATCATATTTTGACGAGATCTATCCACAGTTTCATCTCTGAAACACCCTGTATGTATACTACAAATTGTTGATTGGCTAGATGGTTATCCAGGTGATGAAAGCAAGCATGTTTTAGTTAAACTTGCGAAGTTAGTCTTCGTTTACAGGAATAACTATTCTCCTAGAATTTGAGGATTATTGCTGATGACTTGTTTCGTGGGTTTGATTTTGGTCCGTCTAACGGCTGTTGCCAAGTGATCTGTATATACAGTGAGGGGCAACAGTATGGAACAAATTCATTAAGGAATTCGCTTTTTTTTTCTCGAAAAATTCCTCGAACGGGTCGATTTTGTTTTCCAATTCCGAACATATTGATGTAAAATGTTCATATTTGCCGCCATTTTTGTGAAAGCTGTGACGTCAATAGCCATTTTCTGGAATTGAACCTCCTCTCTTCTTCTGCAGATTCGAATAGATTATGAAACTCTGATTCCAACAATATGACATGCGTTTACCTTTTGAACTGATAGTTTCCGAGATAATAATTATCAAAGGTGGTGAATTTCTGTTTTTTATCAATGATGTCTTAACAAAATAAAAACGTTTTTATCGCAAAAATGTCTATAAAATCTCTCAAAATTTCCAAGGTCCAACTTTTTCAGTCGTCTTTTAGGTCCTTTAGTCTCCCCTTCAGGTCACTATGCCGCGATCTGTCTGTACTCTTTTGGACACCTGTTTTCCTGAAAGATAGATTGACAGAAGAAGACCGATAGAGTGGCCCGCGAAATCTCTGGATCTCACTTTCCTCGATTATTTCTTATAAGGATACCTCAAATCAAAAGTCTACGTCAACAGACCACAAAATTTTCAAGACTCAAAAGATCAAGTTCGTGATGAATATCGCTTGATCAGTGTAGAAGTTATCCAAAATGTTATCCGAGAATTTTAGGACAGGCTTGCGTACTGCCAAGAGACCAACGGGAGGCAGTTTGAGCATTTTGATCCATTAACAAAAGTTCGAAATAAATTTTTATGAAGATATTGAATCAATTTTTCAGAAATCAAAATTTTCAAATCAAGAACTTTGACATTCAATATACCCGAAACTATCAGTCCAAAAAGTATAAAATGTGCATATTGCTGAAATCAGAGTTTCACAATCTATTCGAATCTGCAAAAAAAAGGAGGGGAATTTGAAAAAACGGCTGATGATGTCACAGTTTTCACAAAAATGGGGCAGATATAAAAAATTTACATCAAAATGTGCCGAATTGGAAAACAAAATCGACCTGTTTGAGGAATTTTTTGAGTAAACAATTGCGAATTTTTCAATATACATACCGGGTGATCATTTGAAAACAATCCACCTGCAATATCTCCTGATTCCTAGTGCAAATGTCTTTCGAGCAAAAACAGGTCGATTTTTGTATCGAGGGGAACATCTAAAACATACATTGGAGAATTTATATCTTGAGCCCCCTCGCCCCCACTCACCCCAACTTTGAAATTTCAAATGACACCACCTACTTTGCGATACATTAAATTAAAGAGAATCAAATTCTCTTTCTGAAAAAATATTTTGAAAATTTTCAACTCCACCCCCCGTTCTTCCTAAAATTCTCTGAGTGTCCAAGTTGATATTCTTGACCTCCATTTCCCTTCAATACAGTCAACGTCATCCTGCACAGCATCGGAAAAGAAAATTTTCTATGAAAAAAGTGCCACCCAAATTCACCCCTTCGCTCCCCCCACCTAACCTTAAAAATCTAAAATGTCAATACCCACTTTGTAAAACATCAAATTGAAGGAAATTGAATTCCCTTTCTGGAAAAGATTTTTTCACAATTTTTAAAGCCCCCCATTTCCCTCCTAGAATATTCCAAATGGCCAATTTATTGGGGGAGAGGTAGAAAATAAAAAAAAAAACTCTTCGGAAAGAGAATTCAATTCCCTTCAATTTGATGTATCACAAAGTAGGTGATGTTTTGTTAAATTTGGGAGTTGAGGTGGGGGAGAGCAAAGGGGTGAATTTGGGTAGCACTTTTTCCACCAAAAATTTTCTTCTTCGATGCTATCTAGGATGACGCCGGCTAAATTGAGAAAAAAATAAGGAATCTAGAATAGAAAATGGGACAGTCAGAGAGTTTTTAGGGAAAAGGGGGTGGGGTTAAAAATTTTGAAAATATTTTTTTCAGAAAGAAAATTTAATTCTCTTCAATTTGATGTATCGCAAGGTAGGTACTGTCATTTGAAATTTCAAAGTTGGGCTGAGTGGGGGCGAGGGGGGTGAATATAGAAATTTGCCAATGTATGTTTTAGATGTCCCCCCCCCCCCCGATATAAAAATCGACCTGTTTTTGCTCGGAAAAATATTCACTAGGAATCGGGAGTTATTGCAGGTGGATAGTTTTCAAATGATCACCCGGTATAGTTCAATAATCTTTCTGCCTTCTTCTAACATAATGACCTGAGATAGCCTGTCACTCAGCATAGGGCGCGGGCCGCAATAGTATGCAACTCGCTTGCTGGAGGAACTACTGACAACCCCTGCCAGCCCACATTCAAAGCTCACATGTCAATATGACGTGAAAAGTCAAATTGGAATTGTCAACGCATCAACGTCAAATTGGATCGATATTCGGTTGTTTTCGCTGCTTTTCCTCATGCTTGCACTGCTGATAAGTGATATTAGCTATTAATTGTGAACTATTCTCTTGCTTGGTGCTTGGTCGAGGATTTTACGAAATCTTAGGTCTTGCATTTGCAGTTTGTCGAGCCTCAAGTTGTCTTGAATCGTTTTTCTGCTTTTCCTACACTTTGAATTTCGACAGCCTACACCAGACGCTTGTTCGCATCATGTGAAATTTGTTCGAAATTTGGAAGTTCGTGTCCCCGATTTCGATTGCGCAGGTACGTGATAATCATCAATCAATATCAAATAAATAATTAACGTTGCCATTATCAAGTAAGTCGGTACCTGCACATTGAAATTGAACCTTGCCTCGCAGACAATAGAGTATTATACTTTTGAAAAAATATTTTGTTTTCGATAGAATCGGAAACTATATTGAAAAAAAGCTGACCCGTATTTTTTCATTTTGCCATAAATTGTACCGTTTGGTCGCAATAAATAAATGAAATTCCTATATTCTGCCTATTTCTGACGTCATTTACACAGGCAGTATAGGCGGCGACTCGCTGTGACGTCAGAACTAGTTGATGTTATTTATTTATTCCGCCCAAACGATACGAGTTTTGACTAAATAAAAAAACACGGGTCAATTATTTTTCAATCTAGTTTCCATTTCAATCGAAAAAAAATTTTAGTAAAATACTCCATTCCTCGTCGTAGGTCTTTCTGGCCTGCCTTAGATATTCCATGATATCGAAGCAGTGGACCTTGAGGTTGGGGGAGTCCTCCAGGTACTTGATGGAGCAGTTATCGATCGCGAAATTGTACGGGTCTACACCTCCATAATATGACCTTCTGACCTTTTGCAGCACGATGCGGACAAGCGTGTTGCTGTAGGCATTCAGATGCTTTATTTCGAAATTCGAACGTGCGAAGAAAAAGCAAAAAACGATCCAACTCAACACGGCAAACTGCAAATGCCAAACTTTTGGCAGACTCGTGAAATCTTCGACCAAGCAAAGAAACAAAGACAATAAACAATAAATATCACTTATCAGCAGTGAAAACATAAGGAAAAGCATCAAAGACAACCAAATATCTCAGCTTGTTCGACGAATTTGGATTTGGATGCGTTAACAGTTTATTTTTTTATTTTTCACGTCACATTGACATGTGAGATTTGACTGTCGGCTGGCAGAGGGAGCCAGCAGTTCCTCCAGTAAGCGGGTTGGATACTCTCGCGGCCCGCGCTCTAAATTTGTTCAAAAATAAGTCTTTCTAGCAGCTTATAGCATGAGATTAGAAGAGAAATAGGTATGTGACTATTGACCTGATCTTTTGGTTTACCCGGCTTTAGAAAAATGCAATGATTTTAGTTTTTCCAATTCCTTTGAGACATCCAGTAAAAAAATAGCTAGCCATTTCTTAGCATTTTCACCAACGTTCACGATCAATAATTCATTACGAATGCCATCAAAACCAGGAGCTTTCCAAGTTTTGAACTTCTTCATTGCTATGGGTATGGTATGGGGGAAAGAAGTGCTTTGGAAGGAATGCCAAAATTGAATTTATTAGATTTACAGACTAACCGTTTGAAAACCATACCAGTTGGAGCATTTCAAGGCTTGAACCGCTTGAAAACTTTGGATTTGTCCAAAAATAAAATTGTTGCTCTTGAAAGTAACCTATTCGAAGGGCTAAACAATTTAGAAAAGTTACGTTGCAGCGAAAATGAAATTTCTATCATCGAAAAAGGTGCTTTGCAAAAAATACCGAAATTGGAGTTTTTATACTTACAATCCAACCGTTTGAAAAAACTACCGGTACATGCATTCCAAGGCTTGAGACGTTTAAGTCTTTTGAAATTGTCTCAAAATGGAATTGAAATTCTAGAAAACAATACGTTTGAAGATCTGAACAATCTAAAAGATCTCGATCTGAGAGAAAATTCAATTTCTCTAATTGAAAAGAATGCTTTGAAAGGAATGCCAAAATTGTCCACTTTGTGGTTGAAAACCAACCGGTTGAGAAATACACCAGTTGGTGCATTCCACGGTTTGAGTCAGTTGTATAATTTAGATTTGTCTGGCAATGAAATTGTTGCTTTGCAAAATGGTTCTTTTGAAGGGCTTAACGATTTAAACGTGCTATATCTCCAACAAAACAGAATTTCTGTTATCGAAAGAGGTGCTTTCAGAGGAATCCCAGAATTAGAGTTTTTATACTTGAACAGCAACCGTTTGGAAAATATACCGGTTGGTGTGTTGCAAGGCTTGAGCAAGTTACGCATTCTGATCTTGTCTTCCAATGCAATTGAAGAATTACAATCTGGAACGTTCAATAATTTGACTAGTTTGGAACAATTGTTTCTGGAGGAAAATGAAATTTCTCTTTTTGGAAGTGATGGCTTGAAAAGATTACCACCATCTGTTACAGTTTTCTTATGAAACAAACGTTTGGGGAATATACCATGCCGCTTCCTGATTCTTCAAAATTTCACGAACTTCAAACTTGTCTCTAAATGCAATTCAACAATTCCATTCTGGAACATTCATCAATCATTCACTTAACACGTCTGCGAGAATTGTATCTGCAGTGTAACGAATTCAGAAGTATTCACAATCACAACTAAACTATACCTCCGTTGACTAACTGCCCTAAGTGTAGACTACTGCTCCGCAATGACTTTCGAAGCATTGCACATTGGATCCCTGGAAGCGACGAAAAATGATGAAACTTCCAAGAGTGACTAAAAATTGAACGGTCCGCCAGCCAGCCAGATGGAATTCTTCCAATAGGGGTCTACGCCTAGGGCAACTTTCTCTCATCTGTTTCATAATGTTATTGTTGTGTATTATTGACAGGTATATTGATATTATTGACAATATTGATATTTTATGGTTTATGTACTTTATGTTAGAGGATAAGCGCAATTTTCCACAACGTTATATCGGCTGTTTTTATTCATTCAGTAAAAAGTATCTCAACAGAAACCAGCGTTTCATTTCTCGTTATCAGTATTAGAGGCGTCAATGTGAAATCTTATTGAGGCCCATCGCAATTGAGTCAATATACACATCCAAATGGTCTATAGGGCATCCAAAGCTGGGCACCAAAGCGTTAATCCGTTAATCGATAATCGTTGATTAACGAAGTTAACTTTTTCGTTACCGATTTAACTTTTGAGTTAAATTGACAAATTATTAACGGACTAAGTAACTTCCGTTGCATTCAACTTCCGTCAACTCAAGTCCGTTAACGTTAACTTGTTCAGCCATATTTGTTTTTAAAACCCGAAATAGAGGGAAGTCTGAAAGATTGAAGTTTTCAACTAGGTATACTATAACCTGTAAAGATTATCTATCGACCAGCACAATCATTTTCAGAATCAGCCAATTTTTTTTCTCAAGTCATCCTCATTGAGGTGACCGAGACAAAATTTTGGGGTGGTTCACTTCAATTTGGACTCAGTTTAGTTGGGTATGATTATGATGCCGGTGTAGGGTAGTTATTATAGTTTAGTCGCTTTCAAGGTGGTGTTCGGGTGGTCTGAAAGATGATTATTTTGGTTTACAAAATAAAAAATTAAGGTTAACGGTTTAACGTTAACTTCCGTTACATTTTCAATCAATTAACTGATTAACGATTTACGAAGTTAACTTTCTTGTTAACGATTCAACGTTCAACGGAGTTAACTTTTTCGTTAACGGTGCCCACCTTTGAGGGCACCCCAAAATTTTGTTTAGGCTAAAATGACCATTTCTCGAGAAAACTGGCCGATTTTGGAAATTTTTGTGGTGTTCGATGAAGTAATCTTCTGACTACAAAGTACCACTTTAGGTCACGCTACTGTTGACCTTATGTATCATAATACAGGGTGACAATGGAAGGGGCCCAAAAATAACCTGACTTCAGCCAGGTCTCGTTTCGAGAAAACAAGTCGCAGAATTTTTTAGGCAACATTTTTGGAAAGTGTACATCAATATCCGGAAACGGTTTTGAACTTTTGATCATATTTTGTTTTTTCAAAGAGTTATTGATTTTTTTGTGATTCACGGACCGGGAATTAGGCTGTGAAGAAGCATTTTTGACGGAAAAAAATTGGTCACTATAGCAATCGTAATGCAACGGAAACTTGCCACAGGTTCATTTTGAACCACCCCGGGCTATTTAACATGTGATGCAATGTCGCAGTACGCTTGATTTTTATAGTCTCAAAAGAGGTGACAGCTACTGTGCTCGTTCCTGTCCAGTTTCAATGGGAGCAAGATTGCTGGCAGAATCTGCACCAAAAAATTCATAAATTACAAAAAAATCGATAACTCTTCGAAAAAACAAAATACGATCAAAAGTCCGAAACCGTTTTGAGATATTGGTGAACGCTTTCCGGAAATGTCACCTAGAAAATTCTGCGACTTGTTTCCTTGAAACGGGACCTTGCTGAAGTCAGGTCATTTTTGCGCTCTTTCAATTGCCACCCTGTATATCGTACAGACGGTCAACAATCGGATGACTCGAGGTGTTACCTTATAGTCAAAGGACAGTTTTATCGAACACTACAAAAATTTCCAAAATCGGGTTATACCGGGTGTTTATAAATGTTTGTGATCGCATCACTTTTGGAATCCGCTTTCGACACTACAATTGCGCCTGTTACTACGTTTTTCGGCCTGACCCATGCCTGCCGCGATCACAGTTTCTTATAAACACCCCGTATTATATATCCGTATATCCGACCTCGACGGATATATCCGTTTGAGGTCCCCTATGACCATTTCTAGAATGATGCGTCTATCTGTGGGTGTGTCTGATGGGTGTGTCTGTAACCTTCCATGACAACAGCCGCAACGTCTATCCGATCGACTTGAAATTTGGTATACAGACATGGTTTCACCGTCGAATGAGTCCATTAGTTTTTGGCTCTCATCTGTCAAACGGAAGTATCACTATCAAAAAATGACAGACGCTATATCTTACGGAACATGCCTTGCGATGTCGTTTGAAAGACCTTGAGAACTGTATTCAAAACTGTTGAAATTTTTTGTCCATCTGTCACCTGTCAAATATTGAGAAATGTTAAAATACATAAATTTTAGCATTTGATTATTCAAAATCCACCCAATGAACAATGAATTGGAACCAAAGGCAGGAAGCAACACAATAAAAGTGTCAAACTAAGCCTACAGTTGCAATCTTCCACCATTTTCTAGTCGGGCGTTATGGATTTTCGGAATCTCTTAGCCGTTGCCACCCAAAAGGGCTCTCGCCCGTATTTTGACCAGGACGACTCGCTTTTGATGCAGGACTCCACTGATGCAGAATGACACAAAATGTCATTCCTGCTCGGGGATCGACTTTTTCCAAAAACTTCCAACTGATATAGAAAGTAGATTGGATTGGGCGTCGTTGGACCCATTTTCAAAATCGACACGGTTCCGATTTTCCGAGGGTACTTTTTTCAAAATGAAATTGGCACATTCCGTGAATTTGAAAAAACTGCAGTGGAAACTTCAACATGCGATAAGCCCCAGGAAATGTTCATTTTAGGTGCAGACATGCTGGGAAGGGAAGCTGGAAAAAAGATTGAATGATTTCTAGAGGGAAATTTGTCGAAATCGTACCTACGGTTCTCGAGTTCTCCTCTATGGAAAACTACATATTTTCCAATTTTTAATCCCGTGAACAGATTTTTACTTTTTTTTATAGGTAAATAAGAGGTAACTGGTTCTTTAACATTTTCTAACAATTTTTTTTCTAATTTTCCGGGAATTTTCGAGTTGAAAATGTAGAACTAGCCTGATGAGTTATCGAGACCAGACCTAAATGATGGCGCATTAAGTGAAGCGTTACTTGACGATTTTTACAATAAGATGATTTGATGATGTGTGGGTGTCTTTCAGTTTTTGATTTAATAATTATGTATGAAATTTCAGAGCGTTTTACGTGAAAATGGTATGCTCTTGTTGAACAATGATAAAATGCACCTTCACCTTCAAATACGATTGGATCTTTTATGGACACGCTTGGCATGCTGGGTTAATCCTCTAGAGGAGAGACGGAACCCGAAACTGATTTCGGTTCACTTCTAGGTCTCTGAATGCGTTTACGGTTCAAGGAAAAGAAATTGGTTTCGGTGTGGGTTCCAATTCCAATTTGCCTCCTTTCATCAGAGTTCCACCCTCAAGAGGTTCTAGCACCTCTACGAAGCATTTTTGGACACTCGTCCATAGGCACTACTCTTGTTTTCACCCGACAAACTGACCCTGCGAAGTTTCAAAACGTTGTTTCCCAACGGCTGTGGTGAAAAGGTTTCTGAAAATCCCAGATTCATGCAAAAAGACTTTGATGAGCGATCAAGTAACGAGCCTCTACAAGTGTAGTGGGGGTGCTGCATGTAAAGAACAGAAATGATAAATGAGCTAACCGTGAATTAAAAAACTGGAAATGATTATTAAGCACCTAGTCCATGGTAATTATTATAAGTGATACCTATTTAACTAATGATTAATTAAGTAATTTGTTCTGGGAATGTTTTGATGCTTCTGTTGTCATCCATTTCAAAGACAAAAGTCTACGGATAATATGTGAACTTCACGTCACGATGTACTTTTTGAGAAACTGAGTACTTTGGCCTAAAGCAAAACAGTCGGAGACTACCGTGTGATCCAAACCATTCCGAATTGGGATAGGCTGGTGCCCTGGCAAAAATCAGCTTCACATCCCGGAATTTGACCATGTCATAGCACTCACACCTATTCGGGATGGTTTGGATCACACGGTATATAAACTCGGAAACAAGCGAAGGAGATAGAGCCATATCATTTCATACAATTAAAAATTCCATGTAACATCAATAATAATAAACTTTGCTCTCCCCGAGCGCAATAAATTCGAAACAAGTGTACCCGACTACCCGCTTATTGCCGAGACAAGCTCGCATAATTTATACAGTTGTATGCACGTTTCGTATACCAGCAGAAGTGCTGTCAATACATCTCTCGTAATGTGAACATACTAAAAAAGGATCTAGATCTGGAAAGCTTTAGCCCGAACTGCATAGCAGAATTGTTCGGAAAAAAGTCCCCTTTCACCCATTGCGGATTTATTATTCGAAAATGATCGTGACTGTGCAATTCACCATTATAACATACAAATAATGTGTATATACCGAATGCTCTATATTCAATGTTGCATTACGTCATCTGCGACTTCTGAAATAAATTAATTGACCGCGCGGCAATAGACCCGAGCAAAGAATTTCAAACACCAGCGCGCGCTAGTTATTGTTGTTTGTTGCCCATTGTTCAGTCAATATGATAAATAATTGACGCCGAGGATGTGGTTTACAAGTGAAGTAGCAAATTCCTGAAATCACTGATTCGAAGACATTTTACAACTATGTCCCATTAATTATTACAGAGTTCATTTGTTTACTTTATTTCTGAAGTGTATATTAGCGCTATGAGTACCCATACTTATAAAGTGTTGCAATAAGCACTTACATGTTGAGCGTTCTTGTTTCACTTTCAATATATTGAAAATTGATATAATTGAGCAGCAGATGCAGATACTGTGACAAGTGATGGAAGAAAAGTGCATATCCGTTCAGCTAAAACCCGTGAAGGTTTACCGATTTTGCACAGTGTAAACGAAGGCTTGAACCGCATCCTATTTGGCTACAAGAACCTTAAACTTAAGTATAGTGTTCACCAGTTCAAATCAAAATTTTGGAATTAGTGAATCATGCAATCGGCTTTAACAGTAACCCAGTTTTCGCGCCGAGCTGCCAAGACCGACAGACGTGTTAGGAACGTGCAAGAATTCATTATTACAGTAATAACAATTATTATTGTAGGAAGCCTTGAATTTTTGCGACTGCGGTATAGCTAGGCCCTGCACTTAGGTCAATCTGCAACAATGCAGCTTGCAAGAAACGCCAATTCTCGAGAGAAATTTACAGTTTTGCAACATCATGATTATGATAATGGGTGATTAATTAACGATACAGTAGTAGTAGAATAGTACTTAGCTGTGTTGAAAAACCACCGCGCCTTGTCCAAATCAGGCATCAATACCGTGCGGATACTTTCGTGCGAAAAATTCATGTCCACGCGAATGATAATACTTAGCACATTCCATCATCTGTAGCATGTTTTTGACAAGTGACTGAATATAATGGTCCGGGAGACGGACGTATGTTTATTGTTTAGTACCCCTATCGAGTTATGTGTAGAGACTATCATCTATGTATTGAGAAAATATGTGCAACCATGGAATGGCAGTTCTGCCTAAGTAAATCCTGCCGGAAACGCAATTAATTAAATAATATAAAAATTGAAGAATACAACCTTCAAAATTTTTGTCAACACATGTCAGTCACATTGCTGATGGCACACAACAATCAACCCTTTCACGCGCCACTGTCAGAACTTACATGGTGCTGCTAAGCAACTATCGTTACGCATACGCAAAACTAGATGAGTTTCTTTCTGGCAGTGGCCCGTGAAAGGGGTGATTGTTGTGTGCCATCAACAATGTGACTGACATTTGTTGACAAGAATTGTGAAGGTTGTATTCTACAATTTTTGAATTATTTAATTAATTGCATTTCCGGCAGGATCTACTTAGGCAGGTTTGCCATTCCATGGTTACACATATTTTCTCGATACATAGATGATAATCTCTACACATAACTCGATAGGGGTACTAAAACCGCGTCTGTCTCCTTACTACAGTACGTTTTTTAATCAAAAAACCACCAACGTCGCATTCTACCCCCAAAAGAACAACGGCAACGCTGTCTAGTGTGAAAATTTAGGAATATTTTTGACACTGTTGCGAGTACAGACGGTCTGTAATTATTTAGGTTATTGTCGCACTTCACACTGACACAGGTTCATGTCAAAAAAATATGCTGTGTGAAGTTTGTAGATAATTTAAAGCGATATTGTGAATACGATAATTTCCTATTCATGACGAAGAGCCTGGTTGGTTACATGAGGTAGGTACTCATTTATTTCAGATCATACCTCGGCCTCTACCTAGCAGTTACATCAAATTAACCATGAAAAAGAAAACTAGAACAAGGAATAAAACGGAAAGAAACTGGCTGCTGTTGCTGCAGCCCGCGCTCGCAGTTGCGATGCCCGTGAATATTGCAATCGCGCTAATATCCTCGTCGCCATTATCAGAATAAGTTCCAGTGGCAACCTCATGTGCATCACCAGCTTCATCTTCAAAGTCTGAAGCAGAAGAATCAGCCAATTCTGCATCCTATGAGTCGGTTTCTGCCAAACTTATCATAATTGGTGGAATGTCCTTGATGCTTGAATTCCCCATGTCTCTGTCCCAGTCTCTATGAATCAATTTTCTGCAGTGAGGGATATTTTTTTGCCACTGTTCTGCTGAAAAACTTGACGAGTGCCACTTGCCAAAGGTTTGCGACACGATTTTCATCTTCTGTTTCGACCGTAATAGATTTAACCAACGATATTTTCAACTCGCGTTTCAACAAATTCCGCGTTTTCTCGGCGTACTTGTCAAAGCGGCTTTTTGAGTTTTGAATTTGAATAACCTGACGGGCCTGACATCCCTGACATTTTTTCTTTTTTGACCTAACGTCAACATCATAGATAGTCAACATAACAACATTAATCGTGCAACAGGAATTTTTTTCTTCTACCAACTGAAAGCAACAGGTGGTGGTTTTTTGATTAAAAAACGTACTGTATAAAGGTTTGCACTTTGCGTTATCTAAATGCAAGGCTCAGTTTCAGTCAGTGTGTACTCCTGGATGAGAAACAACACAGCCTGCTGGAGCTGCGAAACCGGTAGCAAATGAACTGTCATCTTCAGAAAAGTATAGATGCGAACAGTGGATCAAAAATGTACTCAAGTTGGCGAGCTAATATCATTTTTAGCGCAATTTTAGCGGAAATACTTGATATTAGCTGTATTCCTTTTACACAAAATCTCAGATAATCTCACCTCAGTTAGAGAGAGAGAATGCGAAAATTGCATGAGAGGGAGAGAGACACAACCAGCAATTGAAGTGAGAATCCATAGTTCAGATGATAAAAGGAACGCAGCTATTGTTCCCGGGTTGGGATTTTTGCCTATTTCGTTTTTTAAACAGCGATAATGCTGCTTTGAAACGATCCTCTGTCAGCGCCTCTGCCGTTCTAGAATCACCACCTTGAAACTTTCAGTAAACCTCCGTGCTTGTTCTCGAACGTAATGGAGTCGCTGGAGAGCCTCGCAAGTCGCAACTCGTAACACTGCCCCCTGGTTCAGCCTGTTGTTCCCAAATGGACTCATTGTTACTCCCCATTAACGTACGAGGCGATCAAGGTGGAGTCGACAGCTTTCATCTTGGCTCTCGGAGTTCGCTGGGTTCTGTTGATAACGTCATTAGATAATGCTTTTCATCACCGTGCAGGGTCTTTCCCACGCAGGATGAAACAGGCTCCACATGCCCTTCAGTAGAAGTTTCGGTCAACTCTGGTCTGTTCTTGCCAGGTCCCTTTCTTTCAGTAAGTCTACTAATAGCCTGTTCTTTGAGCTGCTCCTTCTTGAGTTAGGCCATGGTCCAGTTTCTTGTTGCAATCCTCATGGCATGGTTTCCGAGAAAGAGCATTCCCGCATTGCCAAGACTTTCTTCAAACGATACAACACTTACTTTTCCAGGAAATATCAAAATCTGTCAAATACACTCTTTGGAATGTGACATAATGTCAAAATTTTGAAAAAGTTGTAATGGGTACTACAACAGCGTGGTATTTTCGATGTTTTTGGCATGTACATGCAACCAATACCTATCAAAATCAACATCAGAACCAAAGGACCGTGACCTCGATTTAGTGAGAAACGATACCACTACTTGCCGATTATCAAAATAACAACATCTGTCAAAATGCGACTTTTTTTAATTAACACCAAAATCGAAAAGCGCCTCTTTGATTTATACTGGTCACAATTGGAAGTGGGTCACCCAAAAAAGTGTTCGGTTTTCAATTTCTGCCAATCTCTTGAAAGTCATCGGATTTTGAAATAACTTACACCAACTTCAAGATAAATCCTGCTACTTTCACCATTTGCAAGTAATTTTTGGCTCGTGACAGCGATATGTTTAATACAGGGTGATAAAGAGTATCCTTGTAATTTTGTACTTTTTTGCAATGGCACAGGAACTTTCGTGACCACCCTGTAATTTGGGATTTTGCTGTATTTAGTAACCAATAGTATGAGAAACTCATTGTTTCTTAGCTTGATGCTCCAGATTGCATAGTTACAGTATCTCCAAGAACGTTTATTTTTTGAGAATGATGGATTAATTTCAGAATTCAAATAGGTATGTCCAGGATATTTTGTTTCACGTTTAAATGACATGGAATGACAAAATGCCTGAACAAATATTCGAGACATACCTATTTGATTCCTGAAATGAATCGATCATTCTGAAAAAAAAATTGAGATGCCACCGTGAATTTTCAACTTTTTTTTAGAAAAAAATTGAGAACCGTAATGCATATTTGTAATCACGATAACAATGTGGATCGATTGTGCTGATAAAATACAAGGTGTTTCAAAAATATGCAAAAAAAATTGCGACACCTTGTATATGGCACGAAATGGAAAATTATAATTGACATTTTCAGAAACTATGGGAAAAATTGTTCCAGGAAAGTTTTTCCTTTTCTTAATTATCGTGGAGGGAGAAGTTTTTTCTGGGGAGTATCCGTCTGGCGTGAACACCCTGTACATGCCGCAACCATAAAAAAAACAGCACACATTTGTAGGCTGACGTCAAATTCAACTGCACTATCGAACTCTCTTTATTCGACTTAGTTCCAAAAATACGGGAATTTGTTAGAATTTGACGTTTTTTTGACAGGTTTGACGCGAATCAAAACTTTGCGAAAAAATCGTGTCGGGTAGCGTTTCTTACTAAATTGAATACTGTGAACTCAATTTCAAAGATTATTTTCTTGTCATTCTAAGCAGTCATTTTTTCACCGTTTCAAGCGACAATCTCCAATTTGCTGTGCCATGCAGACAAGCAATGTGAAAATCCAGACCAGGAACAAAAAGCGCATGCGCGTGTTCTAAAAAATTTGACATTTTGAATTTTTTGTCGAAAAATTGGTGTTTGGTAGCGTTTCTCATTTAAGTCGGGCACGGATATTTCGGTTATGGAGGTAATTTTGTCGGCATGTGGCGTGAAAAGATTATTTTTTTGCACTTTTCTATAGTGTAAAACGTCAAATTTTGCCAAATATCGATTTTTTGTCAAGGACAAGTGAGGCGTCGTTTCCAACTATACTGGTCACAATTCAAAGTGGGTCACCCACAAAATTGCTTGGTTTTTAATCTCTGTCAATCACTTGAAAATCATCAGAAAAAAAAATCGTATTTCTAAATACGATTTTTTTTTCATGAGGTGATTTTTCGCGCTGCACTGTACAGCCACCAGTACAACTCACTTCAAGACAAGAACTTATTGGATGCTCTAACCGTGAAGTGGAGAGAAATCCCTGTGGCAACTATCAATAACCGGTTGAAAGGTATGTTTAGATCCTAGCAAAAAGTAGTGCGGTCCAGACCAGATCCAACTTTCTATTGAAATATTTTGCCCCGCTCATTTTCATTGCTTATAATTTAAATATTTATTATTAAAAAAGTTCGAATAAATTAACGTGATAAAGTAATTGAATAAAAAAAAAACATATTTTTGCAACTAAGCAACGTGAAGCATCAAACTAAAAAAATATCTGTTCCCCATACTATTGACTAACGCATACAGCAAATATCAAAATTATAGGGTGGCCACAAAAGTTCCTGCGCCATTTAAAAAAAAGTACAAAATTGCAAGGTATTCTTTACCAGCCTGTATTAAGCACATCGCTGTCACAAGCTAACAAGCATTTGCACATGGTGAAAGTGGGAAGATTTATCTTGAAGCTGGTAAATGTAAATTTTGTAACTTGGGTTACAGCCGCCTCCAGGTAAATAAAGGATGCGATTTCTTCACGAAACCACGCAGTTGAGTTTCCATTCTACCACAGACATTTTTTAGACAACTAAAGCGGGAAGCAGATCAAAATGGTCCAAATTAGCAGATCCTCTGAGGACAAGTTTCAATTTGTTTATATCTTTCATCAAACAGATACTCGGAAGCTGTTTTGCATTCGGGTCACTTCTGATACGTCCCCTTATATTGAATTATTGTCTTCAATGAGTTCTGACCTCACAGCGTTCTCGCCTGAAGTTGTAGCTTCAATATCAGCTAAGCCTGAAATATCACTTTTTTGAGATCACCCTGTAATTAACACAGCTAGACGGAAACCCGAAAAGTCGTTTCAAGATATGGGCTCAATGTTTTTCCAGGACAAGTTGAAAGAATTCAAAAAAAATTTTTTGCGGATCGGGAGAGGTGCAAATTTTACATTTTTTGCAGTACCTCACTACTACACCCTGAATAAATAATATGATAAGCTTGCAACAAGAAAGAATTCTATTATGCTGTAGTCTAAGACCTGTCTAGAGAAAAAGACTCATTGCAATTCGGTTTTTTCTTGAAAAAATACGACCATTTTAATTCGACCAAAATTTTTAGGTGTTCCACTTCAATTGTTGAGCACTGTAGGTATATGCAAGCAATGTGAAAATCGAGATAACACATATGATATTGTTGAGTTTCTCGATCTACCGTGCGAACTGTCCTTCTGGTTATGGATTATTTAATATCTGCTTAATATAGCTTCTTACGTGTAACGCAGTAGTTTTCTCTGGTTTGGACATATTATACAAATGTTCTGTGAATCTTAAGCTCAAGAAACTTCATGCTGATTTCTTGAGGTCATGGTCATTCTGAGGTGGCACCCAACTTGGCTTAGTCAGTTTCGGTTTTTTCCGACAACACTACGGGCCCTATAAATTTGACCTGCTTTTGGGAAAGCACGCATTTCCTCGGACTGAGCTCCAGATAAGCATCATGAAGAGCTTCAAAATAGCTTCCGGAGGTTCTTCAGTGATGTTCTTCTATACCGTCCACCATTACGTCGTCAAGGTGGACTAGGCAAGTTTCTTTGACGCGAGACCTCGCAAGATGCACTCAATCAGACGTTCAAACGAGGCCGGTGCGCTCCAAAGTCCAAAAGGGATCACAGTAAACTGTTAGAGGCCTTTCTGGGTCAGAATTTTGTCTTTCCTTTGTCGTTGTTGTGGAGTTCTTCTTGCCAGTAATCACTGTCTAGGTCAAGCGTCGCAGATTCGATCGAGAGAGTGTCTTCAAAATATCGTCTATTTGAGGCAGTGGATAGCTGTTCTTCTTTTCACATATCTAAGTGTGCGGTAGTAAAAATCGTGCACTCCAGTCTTTCTTTGTAACCAAAACAATCGGTGATTGCTGATGGCTCCTCGATTCTTCTATCAGGCCTTCATTAGAGATATCTTCCACAAGCTTCAACACTTTTTCTTGCTTTGTCAATCGAGCAGCGCTCTCGTTGATGATGGTCTGTTAAATCACGTTGGTCCGACCGGTGAGATTGCCTTACAACGGCTGTATCTTCCTTTTGAATGAAATGCATCGCAAGTTCATTCTCTCTGCCACTCAGGTGTTTCCAGTCGGCCAGGAACATCTCCGATATCTTTTCTTAAAGAACTTTGGAGCCTAGGCTTTTATCTGGACAAGGAGCTCTTTGCCCCGATGTAGTACGGCCGGTTGAGCTCGATCTTTGCCTGCAGTTCAGACGCACATGTCCCGGTTTCCCGCAGCCGAAGCAGCGACGTGTCCTGTCCCTGTCCCTTTTATGCGTGGTTTGATTTGGGACAAGACATGAAGCGCTCATAACACTTTGTTCCAGTTGCAACATGTTTGCCTCCATCGCTGTCACTTTTCATAGATAAATCACTGCAACACTTGCATTTGGTTTTTCAGTTATTCTTGTGCATCATCTGGAATGCCAACGTTCTCTTCTTTTCTCTTCTCTGAATAATGCAATTGCGCTTCGAAAACCTTGATTTTGAGCTTCTAGAATTTTCTTGAGCCGTTGAGAATCCAAAATTACGCCATATTTCACTTCTGCCACCAGTTACGTTATGGATTTCGAGTTTGCTTGTTTTGATTTTCAAACGCTGATTGATCATGCTGATGCTTTCAAACTGTACTTTATTTTGTACTAAGCTGTTCAAGTGATTACTGATTTTCACATACATTTTGTACCTAATTGTTTAACAATAATCGCCAATGTTTCTTTCGCTAGTCCTCTGATCACGCATTTATTGCTAGCAGAACTAAACTGTAATTCACTTCGTCGTTCCACTCCCGTTGCTTAAACAAGAGCTCAAATGCTTTGGAGCTTGAAAGCTTTGGAGCTTCAGTGATCCTTTTGGAATGATTTTTCGCAGCGCCTCCGCCATTCTCATCGCCTCAAATATTGCAGTATAAGCCTCTGCGATTGTTTACCTTGAGGGCATTCAAATTTGATCATACGTTACACCAATCACCACTACTATTAATCCTAGCTCAATTAACGGATGTTGAAGAACCCGTAAGCTGGATGTGATAACATTGTTATATGAGTATGATGTGGTGAACTTGAGGATTTCAAAGTAGAATGCAGTTCAGCTATATTAGCATCAAATTAAGGAAGCCTTGAACTAGGCTTCCGAGCTACCGAAAGCGACGTCTTTTATTTTATAACTGAAAAGTGATAAAATTGTACCTATATTATCAATAATTATAATTTTTTCAAGAGTTTGATGCCTCAAACTAGCCTTGATTAACGAGACTGGATGTGACGTCCGGTTGAGAATGCAACGATATTGCCAAATAAGGCACCAAGCAATTTGGCACTAATTACCGATCTGCACACTTCTGAAAGATTGATTATTTTTTCAATTACGAAATCAGAGCATTCGGCGCCCGATTCGGGAACAACCTGTCCTTGAAGGTTGAAAGCAAAGCGCAATTAGGGTCATATCGGCAATATAATTTTAACCTGCAGCTAAGACAATACGCAAGCATGCACGCATGAAAAAAGGCACATTTCCTTCAGTCATGATTTAGGTACCTATTCTATTTTAATGTTGATAGTTAAAAGCCAGATTTGCATCAGCCACCAATAACTCATACATATAATAATTTATCAATTTATGATAATTACTTAGTCTAGGTATAGTTATTTGTTTGAAATTGCAGAATCCCTTTTACTTTAGCACCGCAAGCTTGAAATCTCTGTGCGTAACCAGCGAGATTCATTACCATCATTTCTTCATCACTTCTTTACGAAGCTCGAGCAATTTGAAGGATATTTCCTATAACCGTGATAATGATGTTGAAAACCGCGTTCAATCCATTGTGACGGAATATGATCGAATTACAAATATCGCTTTTATTCGAATTGCATAAGTGCGTCTACCGTGTGAGAATAATCCATGAAGATGGTGATGAGACAGATGAATGGCGAACAGCTAGATGATACGCATGAGAAATTGTTGTGATTTTTCCATGTAAAATGTGAAGCAATAAACCAACCAATTATCCGAATAGGTACCTACGTCTCAGCTAGTGTGAATCATGCATGAAAGAAAACGTGTAGCGGTAACCGTGCGTAACTGCGGTTACATTTATTAGAATAAAATATAGAGTCACAGGTGTATGAATACACCCAACATATTTATATTACCAGATAAAATCTATTATAGGTGGGTACAGTAGCAGCGATCCGAATAATTTTTTTTCCGTAAGTGAAATTATTGGAAAGTTTTTTTCTTTGGAGAATGACGAGGAACCAATTTTATCTATTTTAAAAGTTACATACACGTCAGTCGGGATACCTACCTATATTAAGAAAGTGCACTGGGGGTATTTTTTATTGTTTGTTTACATAATATGGAATGCAAGATATGAAATTTGTGGCTGAATTCGATTACGATATGCAAATTCGGCGTAAACAGTGGAAACATTTGCCTAATTTGAAAATATGTAATAATTGTTGGCCAGAGGGTTCAGATTTTTGCACCAACTCGTTTCTGTTGTGACACTTTTTATTGTTCCTAAATTGTATACGGTTACGCTTATGTTACAGAACAGCTTTGTGTGATAAGAACTAAGTTGCACCTGAATATTTTTTGTTTTGTATGAAATACAATACTCGACAGTTTGGGTATTAAAAAGAATTGTATAGTTTGCTGTTAGCTATTATGATAAGGTATGAGCTATGACAGGCACTGGTGACCTAGGATGCGCTCTAGCTCGTCCATCCTGCCTTTTGGTTCGCCCTCAAGCGCCTCATCTAGACATCTATTTCTTGATGCTAGCTAGTACTTTGTTCACAAATTGACTCGATTACACAAAATTTCTTTGCTATTTGAAACATTGTATCAAGCTTAGAAGCTGACAGCCGCCCCGCGGAGTCATGCAGAGACCAATAACACGATTTTTCTGACACCCGGCAGTTCACAAGGCCGCATTTTTTCTAAAACCACTTTAATAAAAACTGCATGTTATGCATGCCAAAGAGTTTCCGCTTGCTCTTTAATAATCCGTTCTATGCATCACACGCATGCGAATTCTAATTGCAGAAAAATTAATTGTTGCAACAAGCTTTTACACTCACTTTAGAATTGCGTTCGAAAACCTAACGGAACTGCGAATAAGATCCCGTAATGAATAGTTGAAGCATAAATCGCAGTCTCTAATATGGAATCATTAATCTGCACACGGCGATCATAAAGCTCGCATACGATAAATAATAATAATAATAAATGTGCTCGTGCGATGGCTTCCTGTTTGATTCCTTTGACCAACCCGAATTTACGTCAAGCTAATTATTTTTTTCAGATCTCGTACCCATAAGATCCTGATGTAATGTGTGCCATTACTAATTTCCAATTATTTATTCATACACAAGAGAAAGTAATTCAACGATAATAAAAGTAATTGCGTGGATTGCCGATACAGAACTGCATCAGTAAACCACCACGCATTTGTTTAATTTCCATCTTAAATTTCAAGTTTCACAACTACTTAATTGAAAACTGATCTGGAAAAGGTGTGTAGAGGTATATGAGTGTGAGAACTGAAAACACAGTGCGGTAGGTTGAAAATTACGTCAGGTGTAAATTGTTCAATTAGGAGCTATTGTACTTACGGCATGTTATACGTATATTTGTGGTTGTGGCAGTGCCATGTGTAAAAACTCGAGAGAAAAAATGCTATCTGATGAAGATATTTCCTGAGCATTTGCTCATTTTGAAATACCCACTTTAAGTACCCACTTGACTACATTAGAAGGGTTTTAGTTTAGTAGATCGTGTTTGTTGCATTATACCCTGTTTTGAAAGGAACGATTTTTCAGAGACCAAATTGGAGTCGTAACGAGCATCACGGTATTAATTGTCCCTTTTTTTGCGCTAATATGTCTGCTTTCAAGATTTTGAAACATTATTTTCCAAGGACCAGCTTTCTTATATTCTCTATCAATGAATACCTAAAGGCAAGTAAATGGTCGTCTAAAATGATTGTACTTTGTGAACTTGTTACATAACTGATTGACAGAGGTGTAACGCATTTTATTTAGTAGTTTATTATTGGCTTTTTATTACCTGCGGTAGTTATAAGGTAGCTGTTCACATATAGGTAACCAAATTCTTGAATACATGGCAGTCAATTATCTATGTGTTGAGATAATAGATTACCTATTAAGTAGTAGGAGGTAGTATAGGTACTTACGTAGGTATTGAAAAAGTGCATTTAACCGTGATGTCGATTTGTTATACCTGCGAGGAAAACAAGCACAGAGCAAGGATAACAACAGGTGTATGTAGCTACATGAATTATTGAAGAGATATTTATCAATTCATCATCTTACAATGTTCAGATCGAGGTTCAGATAGGTAATTAATTCCAGATTTGCAAATTACACTCAGGTACCTGCTTACTACAGTATGCTGCTGAGGTGCTGAGTGCTGGTTTGCCGACAGAAATTGAGCTGTATAAATTTGAATTGTTTTCATTATACTTTGCTGGACTGCTGGACATATCCCAGGAATCCAGGAAATTCCTGATTAAGAACATTTCCTGAAAGTCTCTTCTGGCCGAGCTCTCTCCTATCCGATATCTGTTTTTCTCCATGTTGACCAAAATATTCGTCATCATAAGTAATCCAGTAGCAGCCGTCTCGGGTTACGCAATGCCGGTGACATCTTCAGTTTGCTTTTTCCAGATCTTCCCTGCTAGACGTTTTTCTTGTGCTTCCAGCAAGTTTTTCAATTCCTCTTCCTATCCTTCAAGAAGATGTTTCAGTTTTTTCTTCTAGGAGTTGTTCCTGTACAACATTTTTCAAACCTTCTAAAAGATTCTTCAATTATCCTCTTTCTCTCAGACTTTTCTCTTCCAGAGTTCTTTCTCTTCTGACCGGTTTTTCCTGCTGTTGTATCATGCTACCCAAATCAGCCTGTTTGCCTGCCAATGACCAGGCTACAGCCTACCGAAAGTAGAAAAGTTTTTGATCATACGGTAGTTAAAGCAAGCAGTTTTGACTCCTGTTGTCGACATGCTTCTCCTTTTCGACATTTACGAATCAATTCTGGAATTTCACAAATCATCCGCAAGTCTATTTACTCTCCAATTTGCCACTTCCGACACACTTCAGGCGAGAAACGCCTAATAATTGAGCGAAAATCGTTTGAACAGACACTATTTATTACGACGTACTACAGTATGATCAAAAACTTTTTTGCTCAAGGCAGGCTGTGGCCTGGCCATAATCAGCCTCGTTTGCCTGCCAATGACCAAACCCACAGCCTGCCTTGAGTAGGGAAGTTTTTGATCATACGGTACTAATTTACGTCACATTAACTAGTTGACAATTGAAGTGGGAGAACAAAAGATTCACCAACTTCAGAAGCTAGGATAATACATATGACATTTCATTGGTATCATTGGTATTTGAACTTTACAGTTACTGACACCAGTTGAAGAATTGTTGATCTAATTTTTAACATTGTTCAGACTCGGGTGTGAGTGTACCCTTTCGGATAGCTTCGACCTTTTATTTGATCTACTCGCTTGACATTGCATTAGTAACCCATGGTTGCATCACCTTTGTTGACACCTATGAGTATGATTATTATCACATGTTAATCCGTCAAGTCAAATAATATATGTACTCTCTAGACATGTCTCTGGCTCCCCTCAATAAAAACCTGTACTTGAAGATATTGAACAAAGGACCCCGCACATTCCTTATGGTATTTGGCTTCTCAGAGAGATTGACTCAAATTTTAATATGTTGTAGCTCTTGTTGAGGTGATCAGACTTTATTATTGCGCAAATCCTCTAAACTTAGCGGTTCACCCTCTAGGGGGAGTGGAATGCCGGTGGTCACGAAACTAATTAATTGCAATTACCAGCTTAAATGAGCAGAAGGTGAATCTATTTCGACGCCACGAGGTGCTTCTAGGGTTATACTGGCCATAACTTTGAGCTGGTCAAAATATCTCATAGACCCCTTTTTTATAGAACCACCCCTAGCAATTCGAAAAATAACTGAAAATTCAACGTCGAATAACGACCAAAATAAACCAAATAAATAAATAATTCTTTGAATTTCTGACTCGGTATGTTCAAAGTGTTGCTAATCAAGTATTTCTTGCGTACCAACCCCTTAAATCTGACGTTCACCCACCAATAAATGAACTTCTGCTTTACGCTATTGGAAATAAATTGTTTCTTGATAAGTTGAAAAGAGTTTCCACTATTTTAGCATAATTATTATATCTAGGAAAGGATGATATACATCCATCCCTTATGTCTACCCACCTTCACCTTTATAGCCGTCTTATGTTTGAATTTATGTTTTATTCCTTCCCAATTTTCAGAGACGACGTCATATGTAAGATGGTACATCAATTTGATGTTCATCAAAAAACCCTGTACAGGTGATAAAAGAGAAAAACCGAGAAAAAAAATCATTCAAGCACAAACGTAGGACAGGTATTTTATTACTAGGTATAATTCAATAACGTTCGAGGCCTCTTGAACTCCGTCTTGAACACTTGAGGTCCACCTAACTGTCTGTCATCTCGTTGGCATGCTTCCAATGCAATTACCAGTTCTTCTTACCCTTGTCGTCCATTTTTCGTGTGAAAAATCAATCCAACCCCTCCATGTCCGTCGCTGGTGGTTCTTTATTTCACAACCTCTATACAGGAGGTTCTGTACGGGTTCAATGGGATTCATGTCAAGCGATATGCCCGACCATAAGATGCACCTGATGTTCTTCTTTTCAAAAAAAACTTGTTTACTACCAGGGTTCAGTCATTAACGATTATTCCTTGCTCAATTCGTCAGGCTCATGATAACATCGCAAGCTCCAATTCCTTATTGAGGTAACGCAGGGCTGAAGAATCACTTTATACCACTTCACATTATATAAAAAGTCATATTTCAAGTTTAGGCAAAAATTTTACGAGTCTAGCTGCAACATGTCATTGTAAGACAAGATAGGTATGAAGCATAGTTACAGGGTGAAAACAAAAGTAGAGCATGCGAATCAAAGTTGAAAAAACAAAACACGTGTTAGTCTATCACTGCATAGTTGTATAGAGCCCAAGAAGTGGTCAAGTAGAAAAGGGATGTTACGACTTATGAGTGCATTGAAGTTTTTTGCCGTTCTACTTCAGTTGACGACTGGTTTAAATTGTCACAAGTCGCTCTGTATAAAATGTATAAGGTGAAACCCTCTCATGCGTCCCAGAATACTCGAATACTTCGGACTTCTTTTGGAAAAGCCCCGAAGGTTTTCGTTCTTTTCATTTTGGCAGATTTCACCTGTATTCGCGAGAAAACAGCTTCAGAAAACAGAAAATGGGCTTCGCGAATATTCCGGCAAGGTCTCCATGCACAGCTCCTCCGCCAAATGTGCAGGTGTGTGTCTTGTTCGCGCGTCAAGATCTTCGGCAAGTTTCGTAACAGCATTTATATCGAGGGATATAACAGAAAACAGAAAATGGGCTTCGCGAATATTCCGGCAAGGTCTCCATGCACAGCTCCTCCGCCAAATGTGCAGGTGTGTGTCTTGTTCGCGCGTCAAGATCTTCGGCAAGTTTCGTAACAGCATTTTTATCGAGGGATATAACATAATTCTGTCTTCAAATACGTAGGTACCTACAAATATTCACCTTAGGACTTAGATAATAAATATTGTGTAGGTGCTACCTGGAAGCTCTGAGTTCTATACAGAAGGGCAAGAGCTGGAACACGAGCACGATGGAGTATCCTGAGCCCTGAAGAGTTCAAGACCCTATAAATTTAGAGGATATAAAGTAAATACACGCTAGAAGACTATAGAACCAATTTAAGCAAAACGTAATTACTACACCTTTCGTAAAAATTACTACCTACGAGTAGGTAAACCTTACTTACCTAGCATTATCAACGCGGGTACCTATTAATTAAGACTGGATATGCATCGCTAATGGAATTAAATAACAGCTATAACGAAACAATTTCATGCAACCTCTCAGATTCCAGAAGCTGATTGAGAGCTGCATGACTTTGTCAGACAAACGCCTTCCATTACTCTTGTCCGCGGAGGGCATAGAAATGGAAAGTATGAAACAATTCCTCGCGCGACCCTAAAGACACAAAGATTTACGATATTATTTTTTCGCTAAAGGTGAGCCTCTAGCACCTAGCACCTGTGCTTGATAGAAGAGAAGGTGCTTGTTTACTTTATCAGCCTACCGTGCTGTGTTCCCACCCAAGTCGAATTTATGATCCATTTGCAGAATCCCCCCGCGAATTGTTCGCCACGGCGCTTCCGACTAGAAGGACTTTACTTTCATCTCGTGTGCCTTCGTTTCCTCATTTCCTACAAGTCGCTTGGGTTTTATTCAATTTGATAATATATCTCCATAAAGGTTTTCTCTAGAAGGGTAATAATGAGGGTAATAACATCAGGAGTTAGAACTGATATAAACAAGAACAATCTCTTGCGCCGGTCCAGTAGCGATTAGTATACTCGTAAATTATAATACCTGTCGATGCCTGCCAATGATATAATCTCCGTGGTCAAACTGTCGTGTAATAACAATATTAATAACAAATTAATTAAACTCTTTCAAGGCCGTCTAAAAAAGCTGCCGCTGCTGGATGTTGAGAATTCCTACGGTTGTGCAAACCCCGTATGCATATTCATGCATGTGTGCATAATCAAACACCCTATAATTGGGCACTCCGTTGCACCTATTGTTGTATAGAAAAATGCACGTGAGATGCACTTTGTGTGTGAAATACCATCACTCTAGAATACCTTTAACGACTCTCCGTGTCGTGGCCTATCTTTTACCTTTGATTATTATGACACGAAAGAGCAGTCGAAAGGTGTAGCCGGTCTTGAACTGGAGTTTATTATGATTAATTCGTGTTTTTCCAAGAAAATCTCATATACATTGTAACTTTAATAGCAATAATATAACTGGATAATCTAGCTCGTAACTTTGTGTTTTTTTGCAGTTCCATATTGGGAGCAGGAGATAGGAATTCAAAATGACAAGGACTTTGGCCAGTTTCGTTCTGTTCCTTTCGATTTTCAAAATCTGGGCAGATCCAGGGCCGAAACCGAAGCCGCAGCAGTACAATTACTTCCTGCAGCATGTCCTGCCGCAGCCGAGCGGGTACGGAAGGGCAGGAGCGGCGAAGAGTTTCTTCAGTCCGCCGTTTGATTTCGGCGAGTTCCAGCCGGCACAAGGGGTTGGCAAGTAAGTTCAATGGAGAATTACCATATTTTGCCATGCGATCGTATGATATTGAAGTAATTTCTTGTCCATGATAATTAGGTACTGAACAATAAATTTTGTCTTTAGTCTAGTAAAATAAGGATTTAACCTGGAACTAATTAGAGACTCGATGACAAAGATATGGCAATGTAGAGAATGGAGATCTGAATAGGAAGAATCAAGCTGTGAAGAACAAAGTTGTAGAAAATTAGATGATCCACAAAAATTCCGCGAGGGCATATGTCTAACTTCTTTAGTCTAGCCGTTAATCGCGTTCAAAGCTGCG
Organism: Anaspis maculata; assembly: GCA_949128115.1. Lineage (NCBI taxonomy): Eukaryota > Metazoa > Arthropoda > Insecta > Coleoptera > Scraptiidae > Anaspis > Anaspis maculata. The sequence continues at coordinate 20,613,581 of OX421962.1, forward strand.
CACCAGTTCAGTGTAATAAAAAAATCCTCGACGTGGCGTTCCTCATTGGGAGAGGTACGATGCCAAGTGGAACAATGTTTCATCAATTCCCCCAATTGATCCAATAAATCCAAAAATCCTCCTTGAATGGTATGAGAACCACAAGAGATATCGGATATCTGTGGTTAATGTCAAGTTTGTAAGGAATTAAATAGTCCACGAATTATCTTCAAAACCAATTATATAGCTCTTCTGGTTTAGTTGTGAACCACGTTCAAAATTGCGCGACAATCCAATTTAGAAAACCTATTGGACTTTAAACTCGATGCAAAAATATGAGAATGCAGAGAATGAAGAACTGGATAAGGAAAACTGAAGCTCTATTTCACACTCACTGAATGCTGAAATTAACGTGAACACTTTTGTAAACATTTTCTAATAAACCTGTTGTAGAGAATAAAATGAAGTACCAAAAAGTTGCAAGGTTGTATATACATTCTCTTTAGTTCGCCCGCAAAGGGCTGTCAAAGTTGGGCGACAATCAATGATCGGAACACAAGCGCTATACACGAGACATTTCGCTTAGCTTTGATAGCACTTTGCAGATAAACCAAAGAAGATGGGGTGTCCCCTGATGGCTAAGTTATGCGCCTTGGAAGAACGGCCGACAAATAGTGTGGGACGCCACTTGTGTCGACACAAAGTGTTCCTCGAATATTTCCGCCAGTTCAAAGCAGTGAGCACGGAGGGGGTGCAGCTGATAAAGCTGATGAGCAAAGAAAATTGCAAAAATATCCGAAGTCGAGTGACCATTTTCTTGTTCATCCTTTCGCTGTAGAAACTTTTCGTGCCTCGAGTTCTATAACAAAATCTTTCATTTCCAAAATTAGACAAAGAATTTTCTAAAATTATAAAATGGAAAGATCTAATGAATTTTTCAAATGAAGAATAAGCATTGCTGTTCGGAAGGGGAATGCCTTTTCAATTTTGGCGACCGTTCCTCCTCAAAAATTTTACGAAGAAATTTACTATATTTTACGTACCTGAAATATACCCGTCAGTTTTATTATATTTAAAAAAATGAATATGTGTATTCCCAATAAAGAGATGGGTACCTAATATGAGTTTGAGGACTCTTCGATAAATCAATCAATACTCGACAGGTTTGTTAGGAGAGGTTTTAAAAAATTGTTTACGTTAAATGTAGTTTGGTATTTTCAAATTCAATCTTTGATCCATCACATTGTCATGTTTATTCATGAATAGGATTTTTTCAGAGTTTTCCATAAGAACCACTTCATTAAATAGATTGTCGCGAAGCTTCAAACGTGGTTCACGGCTTGACTGAAAACGCTAGTGACTGGCTCCGTTCACACCGTGGCTTTGGTCCGCGACCTAAGCACTGAATTTGACACAAATAAATTTAGTCCACGTGGTGCAAACGACCACGGACTAGGACCAATGGGTCAGGTCTCTTGGCAGCCGTGGACTGACCTAAATTTAGTCTGGACCAAATCCCTAAAGATGCGGTGTAAACAGTACCGGACTGGCCCAAGCCGCAAAAATCTGTATTAGGCTCAATTGGCAGGCTGTCAATCAACCTGAGTTATGCTTCCTGAGTGTTGAGGCTATGTAATCTCTGGTCAAGTATTCAAAAGAAGATTGTTATGGACCAAATCTGGACTATATTTCAAAATAGGTCGATCTTTAGTCTACCGGTGTAAACGCTGGAAGAGAAGGACCATTTTAGGTGGGATTTGGGTCAGTGCTTGGGTCAGTCCGGCTTCAGTCCTCTGGTGTAAACGTAGCCATTGAACTCAAGGATTTTCTAGTGGAATATTCAACTCTTCACAACTTTGTCGCACACAGTTTTGGGATATCTCTGGGTGCTCTCGCAGGCATTGAAGGAGGAATATCACGCGGAAAGTTATTTCATTTTGCTGGAACGGCGCGCAATTTCCACTGCGATTAACGGCTAAACTGAAAAAAGTTGGACATAATTATGCACTCCTGAACTTTTTTGTAGATCTCTACTCTCTACTCGTATCTCTGATAATTTTCATATATCTCTCACCGTTCCATCAGAAGAGGGATCGTGGAGCAAAGTTTTTCCATTTTCTCAATTTTGTTTCCACCACGGTTTCTGGGACGGTTGGAAATGTAATTTTGTAGGTTGTAGATTAGAGTTGATCGGTTGATCTCGGAGGATCCTTTCTGCACTGCGATCTGTAAGATCTTTGGTTTCTTTGATGTAACTTTAGTTGACGTGTTCGTTGTGTCAATACATAAGATGTAATGACATTTATATAAGTCGTATATGGATATTACAGTTTATGTATTTAAGTTGACACTTGTCAAAATAACCCAAAAATTTCACAATTTGCAATGGAACAAACACGTAAAACGTTGTACAACACTCGTGGCTTGTTATAGTAGGTTCACTTGTACCGTGATTCTAGTGGGTTGGGCAAATTTCACAGTTTGTCATTGTAGACTTCACGTCCAACTGCCTAGTGTGCGCCTGGGCGTCTGGCTTCGAAAGATAGGTTATGTTGGTGCGTTGACTCTTGCTGTCAAAAATTGGAAAATTACTGAAATCAACTTCGCAAATTGCAAGTATGAAGTGGATGTAGTTCACCTTTCACAAGTTCCGCAAAGTTCTTGTTCCAGTACGATGTCCTGAGCAGTGAAATCAAGTATTAACGCCGATCGATGAATCCCATCAACACAAAAATTAGAAGGGTTCAGCTTTCCAGAGCTCCCAGTCTTCCAGAGTGCGGGTACTTCTTTTAAAAACCAGGAATAGTTCACAATGCTTCCATATTATGTGGTTTTTGAAAATAAATTCACCTCTTCTCCGCAAAACTGAACGTTATGGTATACATGCCCAGCACCTACTCCGCCCATTTTCTTCCAGAAGCGCGTTCTTAATGGCACCCTCGAGGGCTTTAAAATGGGCACTGGACGTTATTGTTCAAGACACAAGCTGAGGCGCAAACACAGTTTTCAGAGCAATGGGCATGATTTCACCACAATTTTCGTGAAACTCGTGACTTTCAGTCTATTTGACATGAACGGTAATGTTGTTGATGTTAGGCGCTTTCCATTTAAAACATTTGTGTCGGTTGTGTCAGCTTGTGTTAGCTTGTGTCGATGAGACAAAGGAACACAGATCAAATGAAACGCATTTGTGTCGATTTGTGTCGACACAAGTCGACTTGTGTCGGTAAATGGAAAACGCCCGTTGTCGTCAAATTTAAATTTTCAAACATCAATGCAACCAACTGCCAAGTTCTAGGGAGTTTTCGAATATCAGATTTGGAAACTTAGAAACAAAATCTCACAGCCAACTAGAATCACGGTACAAGTGAACCTACTTTACACAAGATGCTTTACGACACTCAGCCGCCTACAGAACTCGGGCTGCGCCCTCGTTCTGCAAATTTTGGCTTCGTGTCTCTGAAAACCACTTATGTAACAGCCAACTCGTATCGTAAACTACTATTCACTTACTCAGTTTTTCATACTCTACGTTCACGATGCCGTATTTTTTTTTCCATTGGGCCCTGATTTTACTGGCCTATAGCTTGTGAAGACGATTAGACGGGACGTATTACAGAGGCCTGCGTATCACTGGGTCGAACACTCGGTGCAAGGGGGACTCCCGATTATTGATTTTCCTCGTCAATTTTTGCCCCGATCTACGTACGGCGGGCTTCAGGACTGGACCTATTCTCAACCTTGAAGTGCCTTTGAATACATGAAAGGATATTGCAAACGCGACTAACGCGAGTGTCTACAACCGAAAATGTCAAACCACAATTTCACCTTTCCAAAAACTCCAGAACCAATCGTGTCCTCACGCGAAACAAATTACTCAAGTCAAGGTAGGTACAAAATCTTTCTACGCAGAGACTTTTTGATCACGCCTCGTCTACGATGGTATTATTTTGTGCTTAGTGTGTAGTGTGAAGCGGTGTTAGCGGTGTGAAGTCAGCATTGTAAAAACCACTTGGTTGATGAACTGAGGTGAAAAGGCTTCAAAATAATCACTTTTAAGTGATTTAAGTTAATTAAATCGAGTTGAGTTGATTCTTCCTATGCCAACCAGGCTTCGTTATGTGGAAGATGAAATGAAAGGAAAATTAAACTACAGAAATAGTTGGTCCGTTTTTCATACTTAATCAAGGAAAAAATCCGCTTTATAAAGCCACTTGATGTACAAATGGTTTTTAACCTGCTGGATATTTATCATCTCGAGATTTGTATCTACCCTTTTGATTTAGCATCAAGTATTGTATCAGTTATCTGATATCCGATCAGTTATTTTGTCTGATTTCCGTTCTAAGATATGCGCAGTATTTCAACTATGGCTTGAAGTTCTTGAGGACATGTTTCCTGTTACCTATTTCTCGATAAGAAAAAACTTCTCACTCATCCTCCGTGCTCTACTGAGTATATAAGGAACTCTCGTCTCGTCAGATTATCAAATCCAAAATGTCTCTACTTCAAATCAGTTGTGTTCTCCTGCTCGCTCTGGTGACTGTCTGGGCATCACCTCCACAAGATCGAATCAATCCTCAATCCGACTGGTTTTGCTCCCAACAATACCAAGAAAACGACGGCACCGTTCCAGGTTGGGGTAATTTCCAGTGTCCCCCGGACACCTATCCATCACTTGACTATTTGATCGCCTCTGAAGATTTGTACGTGAACAAGACTGGAGAGGCCGGCGAAGTCCATGCCTTTTCGAAATATTTCGTTGGATATACGCTGTACGACGTCTTTGTCTCCAATTTACAAGAGCCCCCATCAGACAGAGACCGAGCATTTGTTTCCATCATCAGTTTCTGGAACTACGATAATGGTACTGCTTTATCCAATGTAACGGTGGTCATGCACCCTGGAGAATTTTCTGCGCCGGTCCGATTCTTCTGGTACGGGGTCAAAGTAGAAGAAAATGCCGAGTTAACAGTTGGGGAATAATAATTGATCGTTGCCTTGTTCTTTGAACCTCTTTTCATCATTATCATCAACATCATCTTAATCAACGTCGACTTGTACAATATGTAATCATGGTGAAAAGTTTTTATTAATTAATAAAACTCTATTTATCTACATCTGTATAATTATATCTATCTTAGCTGGTTTGACCGTCTAGTGTAATTCACATCGTATCACAGTGGTTCAGAATCCAGAAAAAGTGGCCGAAAGTGTGGTTTGGCGATGGACGACTAACCTATGAGCATTGTACAGATAATTTAGCCCAGTCATTATGGTCCTAGATCTTTAATAAATTAGTTACAAGATAAATTTTTGGATACAGGTCCTGTGTATCATGAGAAATAATAGTCGTTGAGCCAGGGGACTCGAGTGGTTTCCACCTTGGGGACTTGACGTGTCAAACCTTTTTGGAACCCCCAAAACACCAACACCAGCATGAAAATAAGCCATGATACGTTTTTGTATCAAGTATCTTAAGACCGCCATCTTGGAAAAACCGCGCCAAATATGTAGTTTTTGTGGTTCGTATTTTATTTTCGCATCAACGGCACCTCCAATTGGAAAAATGAAACTGAATGAAATCAAACAACAAAATTTACCATGTATATCGTTTGGCACCGTTTTTTTTTTTTGACAGGTCTCGTTACTCCAAATATGACAGTCCATAGTTTAGCTATGACAAATTTCTTTATTCAACATTTTCGAACACATCCGATGATATTTATACAAACCGGGCCTCACGTCATTGTCTTTCCAGCATAGGTACTTTACTACAAATGCTGCTAGCGGCATTTCGATGTCCGTCTGTCCGTCTGTCCGTCTGTCCATCGGTCTATCCTCGGGTCTATCTGTCTGTCTTATCAATTAATTGCTCCTGAACGAGAAGACCCAGCAAAAATCGGCTTCTTGTGTGTAACGTGTAGTCACCGGAGAATAGAAATAAGAAGGAAAAAAATCTCAAACCGTCGCCATCTTGATCCGCAATGTCAAATTTTCTCAAAAGTGATCCGATTTTCATGAAACTTGAAATACACTCATGTTTAAATAGAAAAGTATGATTTTAATGTTTCCTTTGGATCCGCCGACATTTTGTCCGCCATGTTGAAATTGGTTAAAGTGGTCCGATTTTGATGAAAATTGGAACCTAGTGTGTCTTGTGTATGCATTAATGGTTTTTATGTTAGTTTTACAACTAGCGCCATATTGACGTGCCACATGGAAATTAATTTTCAGCTGTCACAAAACCATCAATTTATTCAAATATTTTCAATTTATTCAATTTTTCCGAACAAGGAGTCTCCGATGTGACTGAAAAACTGGTTGATGGAAATCGGTTCTTGTTAGTTCTTTTCTACGAGTAGGAACTTAAAAAAAAAATGTACGGAGAATGCTGATAAATTTCCAAAATTTGAAAAAAAATTAGAAAATTTTTGATTTTTTCCTTTGAAAATTTGAAAACCAGATAGCAATGCCTATACCATCATCTTTATCCAAGAAAGTCGCATATCAAATTTGATTTTTCTATTTTCAAAAAAAAGGTACCAAAAATGGTTTTCCAATAAACACGAAGAAATGAAAAGTTGAAATTCGGTATGCGACTTTTTTGAATAAATATGTATAGGCTTTGCTATCTGGCTCCCAAATTTTTCGAGAAAAATTCGAAAAAATTTAAATTTTTTTGCGAATTTCGAAAATTTCACAGCATTTTTCGTACTATTTCCTTTGGAGGAGTTGCTACTTGTAGAAAAGAACTGACAAAAACCGATTTCCATCAACAAATTTTTCAGACACATCGAAAACTCCTTGTTCAGAAAATATTTGAATACTTAAATAGATTTTGTGACAGCTGGAGATTATTTTCATGTGGCACGTCAATATGACGCGAATCGTGCGACTTACATAAAAACCATCAATGCATACACAAGACACAACCAGGTTCTAATTTTCATCAAAATCGGACAACTTTAACCAATTTCAACATGGCGGACAAAATGGTGGCGGATCAAAAAGAAAACATTAAAACCATACTTTTCCATATAAAACATAAGTGTATTTCAAGTTTCATGAAACTTGGATCACTTTTGAGAAAATTTGACATTGCGGATCAAGATGGCGACGGTTTGAGAAAATATTTTTTTCCTAATTCCATTCTCCGGTGACTACATGTTACACACAAGGAGTCGATTCTTGCTAGGTCTTCTCGTTCAGAAGCAATTAATTGATAAGACAGACAGTTAGACCGATGGACAGACAGACAACGGCGACGACAACGTACATCAAAATGCCACTAAGAGCAGCATTTCTAGTAAAGTACGCTAGAAAGACGATGACGTGAAGTTCGGTTTGTATGAATATCATCGGGTGTACTCGAAAATGTTGAATACGAGGTTAAATAAAGAAATTTGCAAGGATGTCTATACATAAACTGGATAGGAAGCTTGGCCGCCATCTTGCATCATAATCGGACGTCTTGCCCTACAATATTATGACATTCCACAAAACGAGTAAAACGACATCAAGCGTCATTTCTGCGTCATTTTCAGCAATCCAGCATTCCAGCATCAGAGTCATTGAACGAAATCGATTCACAGCATCGATCTCGATCTCCTTCTCCTGTTCTGTAGGCGTTTTCTCTCGACGTCATGCCCGCCAAGTGTGCAGTATGTGTATCAGTTCCTGTGGGGTCACCAGAACCTTGAAGAAAATGGGCGGATGGCGCTCCGACAAGCTTGCAGAGTCTTACGTAGAAAATTCTACGTTTAACAAGATACGGATTGGCGAGGCGATTTCTGGGTCTACTGCGATGTGCGTCGGTGAGCCGACCAGTTGGATGGTGGTTCCGTCAGCTTCGAAGTCAGTTCCTGTGGTGTCACCAGAGCCTTGAAGCAACTGGGGGGATGCGCTCCGACAAGGTTGCAGAGTCTTGTGTATATAATTCTACACTAAACAAGATACGGAATGGCGAGACGATGGCGAGGCGAGTGCGAGTTCAGGGGCTCTAAGAGCAAGTGTGTACCTATCAAGGTGCGTGCCACGCACTGAATCTCGGTTTTAAATTGATGATTCCAACAATACTGATTTTTATTGATGACATCTTTATTTATACTTCCTTGTACCAATACTTTAATTATTACATCTTTGGTAAATACAACACATTTCCGCCTTCAGTTCCTTTTTTTCTTGGTATTATCAACTAGGTATTAATGATGAGGATGAAGCGTCGATTCGCTACCCTTCTCTTCGCTTCCAACATTGCTACAAATCTTGCCTTATCCTCAACAACTTATGAACCTCCTTGAAGCATCTTCAAGTCGCAGAGATGCTTTCAGACCCTCTTCAAGTGTTATAGTGTGGCAAATTCTTACAGGTCGGTCTATCTTTAGCTACTGTCACCTTCTTGTAGCATTTATAGGTCATATTGGTAGTTCTCTAGGCTTGAGTTGCTGTTGGTGACAGGATGCAAAGCTTATTCTTCCATCAGGTTGACCTGGAATAAATGTTCTATAAATGGTGAGAATGCTGCTGACCTGTAATGTTGCTAACTTGTGTGAGAGCCCTTATATGTAAAGCTGTGGACTTACCAGGGCTCGACAGATCCTTTGTGGATCTTGGCCTGCTCAAAAGAGTTGCCTCCGTTCATTCCCGTTTCCAGCAACTTCTCACTTCACGAAGTTCACCCACCATCCATCCACTGCATGTGGCCACAGCCTCTGTCTCTTATTGATTCAGAGGGGTAGCCTTGGTACATGTTTTGTTCCATTTTAGGTGGAGGTCACTTCAATATTCAACAGTGAATTCTCACCAGCGGAACCCGAAAACGTCAAAATGACGACAGCCAAAGTTTTAATTGACGGTCCTCAGTTTTCAAGGTCAGTCCCCAGTCCAACACAACGCCCTGCATCAGTGTCAAATCTCAGCTTCACCTATTTACGTCAAAAGCGGCCAAGCTTCTTATCCAGTTTATGTATAGACATCCTTGGAAATTTGCCATAGCTAAACTATGAACTGTTATATTTTGAGTAACGAGACCTAAAAACGGTGCTAAACGATATTTATAGTAAATTTTGTTGTTTAATTCTAACTAGTCGGTTTCATTTTTCTAATTGGAGGTGCCGTTGATGTGAAAAAAATACAAACCACAAGAACTACATACCGGGTGATCATTTGAAAACTATCCCCACCTGCAATAACTCCCGATTCCTAGTCAATATTCCTTCGAGCAAAAACAGGTCGATTTTTATATCGAGGGGGACATCTAAAACATACATTGGAAAAATTTTATCTTCAGCCCCCTCGCCCCCACCCATCCCAAAAATAAAATTTCAAATTACACTATCTACTTTGCGACACATCAAATTGAAGAAAAATAAATTCTCTTTCTGAAAAAAATATTTTCAAAATTTTTAATAATAATAATAATAACATTAATAATAAATATTTATTGTCCTGTAAACAAAAAATGTACGTTGACAAATAAAAAACTGTATATAAGCACTTAAGTGAGTACACAAAATGAAGAAGTGGCGAAATAAATAAACAAATAAATAGTCCTAACACAACAAATTAAATAACATTATCAGGTTATACATACATTTTCAGGAGTTTCATTGATACATAGGTATTCCACAGAACAGGTCAACAGAGAAGGAAATAGAAAAGAAAAAGAATAGAAAATTACTCGTTCATGAGAAATGAACGCATCCTAAATATACCCTCAAAGACAGTATACAATTTTTTGGCGGTAGGATATGTGATTTGCTCTAGAAGAGAGGCGAGGCCATCGATGTCATTTAAACCCCCAATGAACTCCCCCCTGAAAGGCCGGTACATCGGACAACGGAACATGATGTGTGAAACAGACTCAGATTCAGCCATGTTGCAAAGTGTGCAGTTCTCGTCCTGGTTGAAAGTGTAAGAAACTGTTTGAAACCGCAACCGTACGAAAGTCCTTGATGCGAGGCGCAACTGTGACTGTCAAAAATTTTAACTCCACCCTTCTTCTCCCTAAAAATTCTCTGAGTGTCCCTTTCAATATTCTGGATCTCTCAATTCTCTTCAGTTCAGTCAGCATCATCCTGAATAGCATCAAAGAAGAGAATTTTTGGTGGAAGAAGTGCCACCCAAATTGACCCCATTGCTCTCCCCCACCTCAACTTCAAAATTCAACAAAATACTACACACTTTGTGATACATCAAATTGAAGGAAATATAATTCTTTTTCTAAAAACAGTTTTTTTGAAATTTTCAACCCCTTTCCCATTTAATTGGACATTTGGAGTATTTTAGTAGGAAAACGGGGGGTTTAAAAATTTCGAAAAAATTGTGTTCAGGAAGAGAATTGAATTCCCTTCAATTTGATGTATCACAAAGTAGGTATTGTCATTTTAGATTTTTAAGGTGAGGAGGGGGGGCAAAGGGGTGAATTTAGGTGGCACTTTTTCCATAGAAAATTTTCTTTTTTGATGCTGTGCAGGATGACGTAGACGGCATTGAAGAGAATTGAGAGGTCAAGAATATTTGATTGGACACTCAGAGAATTTAGGGGGGAAGAGGGGTGGGGTCAAAAATTTTAGAAATATTTTTTCAGAAAGAGAACTTAATTCTGTTAAATTTGATGCATCGCAAAGTAGGTAGTGTCATTTGAAATTTCAAAGTTGGGGTAGGTGGGGGCGAGGGGGCTGAAGATAGAAATTCACTTAAGTATGTTTTATATGTCCCCCTCAATATAAAAATTGACCTGTTTTTGCTCGAAGACATTTCCACTAGGAATCGGGAGTTATTGCAGGTGGATAGTTTTCAAATGATCACCCGGTATTTGGCGCGGTTTTTCCACAACGGCAGTTTTAAGCTACTCGATACAAAAACGTATCATGGCTTATTTTCATGCTGGTGTTGTGGGGAATCCAAAAAGGTATGACAAGTCCCCAGGGTGGAAACCAAAATCGTGATTTTTGGCTCCTGGCTCATCGACTACAACGACAGCGGTTCGAGTTATTTTGCCGCACCCTGTCGACGAGTCGATGCCGTCCTGTGAATTAAAATTAATCATAGGTAAAATAGTTTTTTCTCTTTATGTCCAGAGAAATTAAGAATAAAGTACCTATAGACACAAGTAAAACAAAGGAGTTAACTATTTATTGAACCGTGAAATAACTGAACGACTTGCTTTGATGGGAAGTGTGGTCGTCTTGGTAAGAGAACTACAATCTACAATCTACAATCTACATCAATTTATTGCTGTATACCAGTAAGTATACCTAGCTAGTCAGTTACCTACCAACCTACCCATGATACCCTATTCTACCTGTAATAGACAATAGGGTGTTTTCGAAATTCACCTACCTGGTAGTCATTTTCATGTAGGTAAGTTTTCACGCGAGTACCACGTAGGTACCAGTTTTTGATTCCATCAAAGTTTCCACAAGATAACCTCACTTTGTCTTAAACTGCAATAAATCATTCACTGCATCACTCGGTCATCACTTTCAGTCCACTCAGTCCAGGCACTTTCGGTGAAATAGAGGCTGAACTCACAAATAATATTTATGACTATTTTGAAAATTTGCACAGATGGACATGGTCAGAGGCGGACTTGGCTTTCGTGGCGCCCTAGGCATGACTGAATTGGCCGCCCCTTCCCCTTAGAGAAGTGTCTTCCAGAGAACTAGTTTGTGTCTATATTCTTAGAGCACTAACTGCTGTTAATGACAATAAGTGGTTTTTCATCAATTGTTGACACAAATTAACAAAAATTGAACAGAAAAAAATTATGCGAGCGCGATTTTCGTGGAATTGAAATAAAACCCTCGATAAAACCACACTTTTTGTTCCAAGAAGACGATGTTGATGCCGCCCCTTTGGATCTGCCGCCCTAGGCACGTGCCTACTTTGCCTATTGCCAAATCCACCCCTGGACATGGTCTAATACCGAGTCTAATACCCAACTAAAATTACTAAAAGCTCCGTATCGGCAAGTGTGCGCGTTGCGCGTCATACATAGTACATAGATTTCTTGACCAAGAAAGGAATAATAAGTGCCGCCATATCAGATAAACTCTTTCTGGAATCCAGAAACACTAGGTGGGTATTGTATTATTGTAAGCTAAAGCTAGTCTAAACGCTGCCTGATGTGTCCCTCAAGCAATGCTGATCATGACCAACATATCTACAGAAACCCCTCAAGTCCTCTAATCATGACCACTAATCTCGCCACTAATGAACACCTTCATTAGGTCATGAAAGCAAACAGTGTCGCCAATTCTCCATTGATTCGACTGTGCTATCTACCTAAGGAAGTACCTACAAGGTATCCCCATCCATCCCCATCCAAAATTTTACAATACTAGTTATGAAGTCGTACTTATGTGATTTTTTTTTCAACAATCTCTTCATCATTTTGTAGATATTGGTGGTCCATTAGGCAGCCCCTTTCTCTGCACACTCGTAAAACTCGAAAAACTGCACGTAGATTGTCCCAGTTTTTTCATATCCACCCTGCTGGTATCGAAATTTTTGGAAAAAGGTCGATCCTTTGGCAGGCAGGAAAAATCTCTTCCGCCGGCGTATCGCACACAGCCATTTTGGCCGAAAATCGGTCGTCCTCTCCGGTTCTCGTGGCGAGAAGGCAGCGTTCGGCCTTCCCGAGTGATTTCAACTAAGAAACGCGTCCCAGAAAACTTTGAAAATTTGTAGCGCCCCACCAGCAATTTGAGAAAAACCGCGACTGTTGACCAAAAAATTCCCTTTTTGTTGCCTTGCTTTTTGCCGCATTTGGTTCGAAATCCGTCTGGTAGTTTCTGAGTTTATGGTGACATCTGGAACGGTTCATCTAGAAACGCAGTTACTCTTATTTCTTCTAGCGAACAATTATTTTCAGACGAAAACGGCTGAAAAACTTCTGCCAAGTGATCAGCGAACACTATTGTCTTTTCGCAGTCAGTTCTTGTCCATGATCTGTCCTTCTTTACAGGGGAAATGTTGGCTTGAGGTGCTCTCTCCCGAGCTCTCATCAGTTATTAGCAGTTGCTTTCTACAGCAAATAGTCCGTGGCCTTCGTTGGGGTTAGGCTTTCTGGATGTTCCTGGATCCCCCAGTTTCATTCGTTGTGGAGTAATTCTTTGAGCTGTCTTGTACCTTTATTTAGTATTTCCTCACCATGTCTATGTCTGGTGACCATCAACTTTTTTTCAAAGTTTTCTCTTAGCAATTGCATCCTTCACTGTCTTGGAGCAGTGCTGTTGCTTGACAGGCGATTCCAACTCAGGAGTAGAATTCCAGCTTGCTTGTTGTTCATTGTTTATTACATGTTTTATTTTATTTCAGCAGTTTCCAGTACCCTGGAGGATACCAACTGCAACAACCGTTTCCTCAACCGCAGACGCCTGCGCAACAGGATCCCACTATGCAGGGTTGCGGCCAAGCTCCTGCTGGCTGTCCGAAAAGCAGATACCGGTCTTACGACGGAACGTGCAACAATTTGATCAATCCTCTCTTAGGAGCACCTCAAACTCGATACAACCGACTGTTACCTGCCAACTATGGAGATGGTAAATCCATTTTTCTTCCACAAAGTAGTCCAAAATTCTAAAATAGTCCCACCCGCAAAAATTCCCCAAGAATTAGTTTTTGGGAGTTTTATCATCAGCTTGTTATTACTATAGTTTGTTCATCAAATCGTTGTTTCTCAAAAAGAGTATTCACTTGTCAAGCATTATACTGTAGGTACATTATGCAGGGGGATTTTTTGGAAAGTTTCCACCTCTGATTTCTCGCCGCCAGAACTTTTCACAGGAAAACGCCGAAACAGGTCGATTTTTATTTCGAGGGAGACATTTAGGGCACATATTACCAAATTTTTATCTTGAACTCCTTCGCCCCCACCCCACCCTGCTTTGAAATTTCAAATAGCATGACCTATTTTGTGATACATCAAATTGACGGCAATAAAATTCTCTTTTTGTTAAACATATTTAAAACAATTTTGAACCACCCCCTACCCTTGTGAAAATCCTCTTTTCGCTATTGAATGGACAATGCTCTCCCTATAAACTCTCGATTTTTGAGAAATAGATAGATAGATAAGATAGATAGATAATATTTTATTTGTTCAGTACATTCACTGAAAAATAAGGATGATGAAATATAAAATATTTAGAAAATGTAAAGAAACATAATATAGAAAACAAGTTGTACAAAAACATGAAAAACACTTGAAAACATAGAAAAACACTCAAAAACATAAAAAACACAATAGACTTTCCAGCAAAAACAGGTCGATTTTTATTTTAGTGGGGTCATCTAAGACAAGTATGGCCAAACTTCTATCTTCAGCCCCTTCGCCCCCACCCTACCCCACTTCAAAGGGGTGGTTAAAAAAATAGAAATATGTTTGACAGGGAGAGTTTCATTGCCTTCAATTTGATGTATCACAAGATAGGTAATGCTATTCGGAATTTCAAAGTAGGGTAGGGTGGGGGCGAAGGGGTTGAAGATCGAAATTTGGCCACTCGTGTCTAAGATGACCCCATTGAAATAAGAATCGATCCGTTTTTGCTGGGAAGTCTATCTCTCAAGAATCGAGAGTTTATAGGGGGAACATTGTCCTTTCAATAACGAAAAGAGGAAAAAGGGTTGAGGGGTGGTTTGAAAAAATTTAAAATATGTTTAGCGGAAAGGGTATGTTAGCGCCAAAGTTGGCAATGGTTAGGTTGGCAGTACCCGAGGTACCTACTTCCTGCGTGCCACAGGAAGCAGAACCGAGCGGGCAGTACGGGACCATAGCATGAATAAGGCGGACGTGTGTAAAGTCGCTCTCGTGATAATAAAGTTTTCGAGCGTTATAAAGTGTTCTTATTGAGTGAATGCGACGTCCCGGCTCTCCCAACATCTCAGAAGTGGGATTGAGCATCAAGAAGCTGACCAAAAAGGCCATTTGAAGAGAAGAAACGAGGAAATTGCTGTGTGGATTTTTCCTCAAGATGGCGGATACCAACGACGAAGGTGAACGCGGACGGGTTCGGCATGATGGCGGAGAAGAAGCCGAGTGGAGCCGAGAGGAGTTCGAGTCGCCGCGGGTATCACCAATCACGACGCAGACAGGAAGACAGCGGGAAAATGAGCATGGAGCAACGAACCAGAGATGGCGCGAGCGTGTGGATTTTCAGCAGAGTGTGAATGACAGTCGAAACGTTGGCGTCGAAGCGGCGGGAATGCAAGGAATGTTTACAGCGTTCATGCAGATGATGACACGGATGGAGGAGGAGCGAGCAAGAACCAACAATGTTTTGTTGACGGTTCTACAAAATCAACACGAGAGCGATGTGCGCCCGAACACGAATGTACAATATCAAGTCATGCCCGACTTGAACAGGGCCGTTCCGAATTTCGACGGAATAAAAGAGCGCGACGCAAAAGAGTGGCTAGATCGGATCAACAGCTGCGGAACATTGCACAACTGGCCGGTTGAAGTAAAGTTGGAGACGGCAAGGATGCACTTGACAGGGCCAGCCAAGGATTGGTATGAAGTACGACGTGATGAGATCCAGTCGTGGGGAGCGTTTGAAAAACTTTTCAAGGCGACGTTTGTTGTGCAGGACAGCATGACCGAACTGTGGCGCAAAATGAACTCGAGAGTGCAGGGCAACAAGGAGCCGGTAGAGATGTATTTCCATGAAAAGTACAAACTCTGCAAAAAACTCAAATTGTCGTTCGACGAGTGCAAAGAACAAATTGTGGCGGGCCTGTGGAACAAGTCTCTCGTTCCTGGTTTGCTCACCGCCTACCACACAAGCATCGAGGAGTTGCTGCATGATATTCAGCGACTAACGCGCGTTATCGAAAGGAAGAACTTTTCCGATAGAGTGTCCTACGACGCGGCGAACACGGGCGAGCAGAATAGAGGCAGTGTGAGTGTGAGTGGCAGTCGAGCGCGAACCGGGAGACGTGACGTAACCGAAAGGGCGGTGCCGCTGAGACGATGCTTCAATTGCGGGGAAAGAGATGGTCACCTCGCTGGACAATGCACAAAGCCTCGCGAAAAACTGTGTTTCGTATGTCGTTTGCCAGGGCATTTTGCTTCGGACTGTAGGCAAAAAGTGCCAGCTGGACGCCCATTGGCTACCAGTACACCGCGAGCGAGTTCCAACCGAGATCCGAGCGCGGCAATGTCGTCGGCGGGACAGCCGCATACAAATGTCAGAGACAATAACCGAGTGATGACCGTAGAAAACAGCCGTGATTCGTGGAAGGAAAATGACAAAAGGATCACGTCAGCCTGTAAATTCTATCGGGAGATAGAGGTGAATCGAAAAAAGTGCCAAAGTTTCATTGACACGGGGTCAGCTGTTTCCACCGTGCGCGAAGGGGCGTGGCTGGAAAAACGCGAAATCGTGTCGGAACCCGAAAATCTGTTTGGTTTTGGTGGACAATCGGTGCCGAGTAGTGGCTTCGTGCGCGCGAGCCTGACGATCGACGATGTTACCCTCGAGAACGTGAAGTTACGGGTAGTGCCGGACAGTGCGCAAGGAATCGATGTGATTGTCGGTCGCAACTTCACCGAGTCGGAGGAAGTGGCGTACGCGCGTGTGGGCGACGCCTTAGTGTTTGGCTATCGACAGGAGATGCCATTCAGAGATCTCGAAATAAGTGAAATTTCTCCGAGAGTCAAGCTTCGTACCGTGGGAAACAACATGTTGTTGAAAAACTCAGTGAGTTTCGTTGAGGTAGAAGCAACGGGCGATGACACGACATGGATGATACCTCTGGACAACAGCTCAGGCAAGGACGTCACCATTGGCGAGGGTACCTGCGTGGGAAGGGCCTCGGCGTTCAATGCGGTGATGTGCTTGGAGACGAAGGATGAGGAGAAAGCTCCAATCACGAAAGAAATGTTGAATGTGGACCAAGACACACCCCCTGAAATAATGGATGATCTGCTCCGGCTGTGCAACGAGTTTCGGGACTGCTTTTCACTTACATTGGCGGAGCTAGGGTGCACGAATTTGGTTGAAGTCGACATAGAGGACAGCGGAGTGCCAGTGAAGGCAAAGCCGTACCGGGCTAGCATGAAGGAACGACAAGTCACCAAGGAGATCATTGCCGAGTGGAAAAGGCATGGCTTGGTGAAAGAAACCAATTCACCCTACTGCAGTCCAGTGCTACTGGTAACGAAGAAGACAGGAGAGCCGCGGCTGGTGATAGATTACCGCAAATTGAACAGTCAGACAGTGAAAAAGAACTTTCCGATATCGAATCCAGAAGAACACCTCGAGAATCTGAACGGCTGTAAACTGTTCTCGGTTCTTGACTTGGCTCATGGTTATCTGCAGTTACCACTGTCCGAAGAAGCAAAAGAGAAGACCGCTTTTATAACGATGGATGAGACCGGGCAGCTGGAAAGATTGATGTTCGGACTGGTGAATGCGCCCTACGAGTTTAGTCGAGCCATGAGTTTAGCCTTGGGACCCCTGAAAAATCAAGTGGTCATGTCATACCTGGACGACGTGATCTGCCCAGCAAGGGATTGGCCAGAGATGATTACCAAGTTGCGCGAAGTTTTCGAGAGACTGAGAAGTGCGAAATTGACTTTGAAAATTTCGAAATGTGTTTTTGGCGCGCGCGAAGTGGAGTATCTTGGAATGCAATTGTCAGCGGACGGCATAAAACCGGGGTGTGCAAAAATCGAAGCGATTAGAGATTTTCCGCGACCGCAAAACGTGCGTGAAGTTCGTCGATTTCTCGGGCTGAGCGGATATTTTCGTCGATTCGTGAAGGACTATGATGTGGCCGCGCGACCCCTGAGTGACCTCCTGAGAAAAGACGCAGTTTTCAAATGGGATCAGGAACAGGACCGAGCGTTCGAAAAATTAAGAGATAATTTGTGCGCGGAACCTGTTCTGAAACTGCATAACCCGCACGCAAAACGAACGGAGTTGCACACAGACGCGTCTGCAATTGGGTTAGCGGGCATGCTTCTACAAGAAGCCGAAGACGGCAGGATGCATCCGATATATTATGTATCTAAAAAGACAACAGAAGTTGAATCCAAGTACCACTCCTCCAAATTGGAGCTGATGGCTGTGGTTTGGTGTGTAGAGAGACTGCGTAATTTCCTAATCGGGATCAAATTCGTTGTGATAACGGATTGTCAGGCGATCGTGCACCTAAACATGTGGAAAACTCAGAACGCACAGATGGCCAGATGGTACGACCTCCTGCAGGAATACGATCTTGAAATTAAGCACCGCCAAGGAAGCAGGATGTGTCACGTAGATGCGCTGTCAAGGGATCCAGTTGGTGCAGCAAAAGATACGATGGACGAAATTCATGAGAGGTGCGAAGTCCTGCTGACAATGGAAGAAGAGGATTACGTGCTGACGGTGCAGCGTAGTGACCCAAAAGTGAGCCGAATAATAGAAATTTTCCGGAAAGAAGACGCAAACCACACGACGGCGACGGTGAGTCAGCTCAAGGTGTATCGACTTCCGGAACAAGACGACAGCAGCGACGAGGAGAAGCCAAGCGACGACGTGGACGAAGAAGAAAGTGCCGGGAGTTTCCGCGAAAAGTCAGTAAATACCGAAACGGCTGAAAAGGCATGTAGTGAATGTGACGCGGATCCTCCAGAAAGTGGCGACGAAATGTGCGGGAGTGCTCGCGAAAGGCCTTTAATACCCACCGTCGAAAAAAGCTCCAGACAAGTGAGTGACAAACGGGCACGACGACGGCCTGGATACCTTGAGGATTATACGGAGTGAATAAATAAAGACTCGAAGGTAGAAAGAATATTTTTGTTCATATTTTTACGGTAGTTTCCGTTGTTTCCAATGTTCATATCGTTTAGATGATGAGTTTCGGTTGTTTCCAATGTTCATATTGTTTAGATGATTAGTTTCGGTTGTTCCCAATGTTCATATCGTTTGCCGAAATAGTACCTTAGCTTTGATAGAATTCAGTGTTCATATGATATAATGTTAATGCTTGTAACTGAAGTCCGGAAGGCTACCTAGATGAAAATGAGGTCATTTTCAGGCCAGGATTGGCCGAGTGTTAGCGCCAAAGTTGGCAATGGTTAGGTTGGCAGTACCCGAGGTACCTACTTCCTGCGTGCCACAGGAAGCAGAACCGAGCGGGCAGTACGGGACCATAGCATGAATAAGGCGGACGTGTGTAAAGTCGCTCTCGTGATAATAAAGTTTTCGAGCGTTATAAAGTGTTCTTATTGAGTGAATGCGACGTCCCGGCTCTCCCAACAGGTAGGTATTTTATTGCCCTCAATTTGATGTATCACAAAATACATCTGGCGTTTTGGCGTTTTTCTGTGAAACAATTTGGCGGCGAGAAATAAGGGGCGGAAACTTTTCAAAAAATCACCCTGTATGTACCTACAAGGTTCTCAAAAGTAGCCCATTCCGAGTCCAGAGCGATATACGGAGAACACTCAATAACACGAGAAAAATTATTGTCGTAAATTTTTGGGGATATAGGGTGGTTGAAGGGTAGGACATTACTACCCTCTATTTTCGTTATTCTTAGTGATTTTAGGTTTGTACAAATCAGTCAAAATGTCAACCCCTGGGTGTGCAGCTGTGCACTGAATTTTCATTCAATATACAGGGTGCTGATTAAATTTCAAAAATTCATTTTCCTCCAAAAAAAGTCACTAAAAATGTTTCTATGGAAACAAGAAAAGTCATATCTTGTTAGAAATTATTTCACGGACCAATGGAACACTTTACAGGCATTAGTGAGGGAAACTGAATTTTTGGGATTTATGACTCACCCTGTATCATAAACAGAAATTCAGAGTGCACACCCAATGGTCAATAACTACAACTGATGAGTTAATCAAAAAAGAGTTACCCAATATCACTTAAAATAACGAGAAGAGAGGGATTGTACCTCTCTCGACCTCCAAAACTGATCCTAAACGTCATGAACTTTTTTAAATATTTTTATCGTCTTGAGTAGATTCTACATACTGCTCTGGACTTGGAATATGATACTTCTGAGATACCCTGTACGATTTAAGAATTTTTTTTATCCGTCTTTATAAGTAGAATGTACATACCTACTTCATACTTATTTGCTATTATTATTTGCTTAAAGGAATCAGTACCCCGACTGAGTCAAGGACGGGCAAACCTTTACCAGGCTCTCGTGTGGTCAGTCTGCTGATATACCCTGACGTCCAAGCTGAAGACCCAAAGTGGACCCTAAACGCCATGCAGTACGGACAAATAATCACTCACGATATGAGCATGATTGCCGGCAGTACTCAAGCTCGTAAGTATGCTTTTCTGCGTAAAAAAGACTTTCCTAAAAACTAAACTTTCAGAGCCTCATGCCACAAAGTGTTGTACCGCCGACGGCCAGCCCCTGGAGCTTGCCAACGTACCGGAGCACTGCTTCCCGATCATGTTACCCAGTGACGACCCGGCGCATTCCCAGTTTAATGCCAAATGCATGAACTTCGTCAGAACTCTAACGGATCGTGACCGCAGATGCGTCGGCGGCTATCAGCCCGCAGAGCAAGTAAGACATGCAACACAACCAACTCGTTACATACACGATTCGCTATTTTTTCTTCATTTCTAGCTCACTGCCGTGAACCACTACTTGGATTTGTCCATTGTCTACGGCAACACCGACCAAGTCAACCAACAAGTGAGAGAATTCCAAGGCGGCAGGCTCCGCGTCGACGTGCGACGGGGCAAAGAATGGCTGCCGAGAAACAACAACGCTTCGGGCGTGTGCACCATCAGAGACCCCAACGAAGTCTGCTATTTCGCCGGAGACGCCAGGGTCAACCAGAATCCTCAACTGACGCTCCTCCAAATCGTGTTGCTCAGAGAGCACAACCGAATCGCCAACGCTCTGGCCAAGCTCAACCCGCACTGGGATGACGAAACCCTGTTCCAAGAAACCAGGCGCATCACCATAGCCGAACATCAACAAATTTCGTACTACGAATGGCTGCCGATTTTCATAGGCCTTGAGAATTCGCTCAAGAACAAAATCTTGTATCGCACCAAGGGTTTCGTCAACGACTACAGCGAACAAGTCGATCCGACGATACTCAACGAGCACGCCACTGCCGCGTTTAGGTTCTTCCATTCGCTGATTGCTGGACATTTGGAGTAAGTCTGTTTTTCCTTTCTTCAGCACTTGTACTGAACGCAAACTCATCTTCAGCTTAGTGAACGAGCACAGAAGCAGTTACGGCAACTTGCGGTTAAGCGATTGGTTCAACCGACCTGGTATTCTTGAAGAAGGCGACAACTTCGACGAGCTCTCAAGAGGTCTTGCTAGTCAACCCGAACTGAAGTCTGATCCCTACCATGACAGTGAAGTGAGAATCAGTTTTTTTTTGTAATTACCAAAAGAAAACATTTTGAACATGCGTTGTATTCTCCATTGTAGATAACGCAGTTCTTGTTCAGAGACGGTCAGCAATTCGGACAAGATTTGAAATCCATCGATATCCAGAGGAACAGGGATCACGGTTTGGCGTCTTACAACGACTACAGGGCTTTCTGCGGATTGCCCAAAGCTCACAGTTTCGAAGATTTCTTGGACGTGATATCAGTTGAGGTAAGTTGACTTGAACTTGTGTTTACAACGACTGCACTTGTAGTCGAACGAATCCACGATATTTCAATTTTTTTCTAATGTAAAACTTCAGGAAAACTGGAATTTCGCCGCTCGCTGAAATTTCAGCACACACTTTCAGGTGAGATGCAAACTCATACATGAAAAATATCGAAATCAGCGTGAATAGCGTGATTTTGATAGTGCAAATTGTAACGCTCTGCAAAGAAACGCAACATCCCGTTTTGTTGAATATCTCTGAAAAAAGAAAGCCGTCAAGTATACCTATACCTACCGAATATGATTTCACAAAAATACAGGCTTCTTTGGCCACAAGAAAAAATCAAAGAAACGTAGGCATGTCCCGAGCCCCTTTCTGGTTAGAATCGGTTACCAAAACTTGATCTAGAGGCAAAACACTTGACCTGGTACATGCACACTAAGATCCCGTTTTGTTGAATATCTCTGAAAAAAGAAAGCCGTCAAGTATACCTATACCTACCGAATATGATTTCACAAAAATACAGGCTTCTTTGGCCACAAGAAAAAATCAAAGAAACGTAGGCATGTCCCGAGCCCCTTTCTGGTTAGAATCGGTTACCAAAACTTGATCTAGAGGCAAAACACTTGACCTGGTACATGCACACTAAGATCCCGTTTTGTTGAATATCTCTGAAAAAAGAAAGCCGTCAAGTATACCTATACCTACCGAATATGATTTCACAAAAATACAGGCTTCTTTGGCCACAAGAAAAAATCAAAATCGTGATAAGCTGATGAGCTTGCGCTGTAGCGTGTAAATAAACGTGGCGATCAATTTTCCCCTGAAATTTCAATGTCAAATGGTCGAATTTGACATTGAAATTTCAATGTCAAATGGTCGAATGGTCCGAAGTATTGGGCTATTATTGCCCTAATTATCTATAATTATAATGATACTTTCATATTTTTGGTGAGGTGTGAGGTGGTATTTAGCTTAGATTCCATCATTTAACCCAGAAGGCAATAATTATTTCATCAATACTTGCAATGTTCACACGACACCATACTAAATATCTTTATTTGTTGCCAAAATATATGTTGAATTCGTACTGAGTCTAAAGAAATAGATGAAAATAGGACACTGATGATTCAGTCAATAACCTGATCTAAATCGCATAGTCCCATAGTCAATTTCAATTTTTCGTAGGTGCTTATACCCACGTGCACGCTACGGACATTATATACCTCCTCCTCTCACGGATACTTTGGAAACCTATCTCCTCATCAATAAATTCGACTTTGCTTAAAAATAAAGTGCCGCCAATCGATATCGTGCTACATGTTTGCAATGTTCGTATCATCCAAATTCCGCGAATAGGTGGTCATTTATTATGTAAAACGGTGAGTTTTCAATTTTTCGTACGTGCTTATACGTGCACGCTACGGGCATTATCTCATTTTGGTACAAGAAATGTTTTTTCAAAGATGCAAGACACAAAATCCAGTTCCTCCATTACAGAAATACGTGTCTGACACTCTGAATGGCGTACTGAAATGACAGACTTGATGACAGATAATCGCGATTCATTGCAGAAACACTGGCCAATGGTATTTAAAAATCATGGCGATGATGCACGACCACCGGCGATTATTCGGAGATTATGGTTACTCCTAGTTGATGATCATACAGGTCTCAAATGACGCTCTAAATGACATTAAGTAAATGACGACGTAACACATTAGTAATTTATATCGTAATTTACGCTTAATGATCATTAAGTTTTCTAGTCTGTCAAGGGTATTTCAACCTGTTCTTTTCTTCTTATCATAATTTTATTATCTATACTTTACTTACCTACCTCTACCTACCCATCACTGAATTTCAAATTTTTGGTAAGAGCAAATAGCAAATATCCAAATATACGTACCCAAAAAATCTATTCTGAACCGTGCATAGTCATTTTGACTGCCGAAACCGGGAGTTCCTCTAGGTAAATTTCCCCTGCATGGTATTTATCAACAATAATTATTCTTCTTGGATTATCCATTGGAGTCCATGGATTTTATCCATTTTTACTTTTATTAGTAAAAATAAAAAACGAGTCCTTTTTCCTCGATTATTTAATAGGATCAAATCGAGGATCAAATGCTACCGGTTTCGCAGTTCAAAACATTTCACTTCATCATCAGGCATGAGGAAACTGATTGGTGGTTCTGGTTGAAGAATGATAATTATTGTCTTGTAGGTACTTAGAAATTCAACCAACATGGAAATTTGAACAACTGCAGTCAAGTTATTAAACAGTTACACACTTCTTCCATCCTATGGACAAAGCTATTAGTTGTTCTAAACTGATTATTAATAACAATTGCGATTCATCTGCTTTTAATTATTATAAGATCTCCCGCGGTTTTCAAAATTTAGCAACGCGTAAGTTTCTAGAACTGACCCACCAGGTCTGGCTCTCTGTTCACCGCAGACACAACCCAACCACCGAAAGGGCCCAAGGGCTCGAATACCTTTTCTGCGAAATAAGATACCCAACAAAAGATGATGCGGGAATGTGACTCGATGGCATAACATACACCATCACATGCATGCAAATCCTGAGTAAACGCGCAGGAGCTCCGTCTAAGTTCCAACTCCAACTCACTAGGTCCAGGAATCTCCGCTTTCTGAGGCCAGAGGCGTCGACAGAGGGTAACATTCCACGAGACCAAAGACGCTCATCGATTTCAAGCATCCAATCTCCGAGGTTTAGCTCAGCTGAAGGAGGTCAGGCCGCACCCGAAAAAAGGGGCTGATACACCTCCTAGAATAGCTTATCGGTGATGGATTACGAGTGCTCGAGGCACGCTCTTCCTCGTTTGCCACTTTATGACAAAGTCGTAGCTTCTGTTGTCCAACGGAATTCACAAGGCACTATTCAAGCAGACGTCTATAAATCGGACGGCGCTACTATCAAAGAATTCTGATGATGTGCAGGTCTGGTACACTTCTTGGCGAGCGTATTCAAATCGTTTTGGTAGTCTTCGCGCCACTTTTTCGTGGAAATTAAATCATTGGCACACTCTCTGATTCATTGCCCCGCATTGGTGAAAACCTACTGAGGTGCGTGAGCGTGCCGACGAACTAACGTGAGAAGGCTTCGGAATAATAATTTCTCTCGATATAAATAAATGTCAAACAGCTAAGCTAATCAGCCTACATACCTTGACGGTAAGAACTTCATGACAGCTGAGTGCACAGATGGCTACAAGCATTCTCGAAAGGAAGATATTACTCACATGTAGGCTCGCATGTAGGTAAAGTTGGGCTTTTATATGCCAACCAGGGCTCCGTTATTTGGAAGATGAAATAGAAAAGAAATTAAACTAGAGGAATAGTTTGTCCGTTTTTCAAACTGATTAAGAGAAAATCTTTCAAGTGAGTCATCTTTAGCAGTGAAATTTCATTTGTAAATTACATACATGCTTTCAGGAGGTTATGGAGCATCAAAAAATTAGTGAACTTCTGTAGAATTCAAACACTTTTGAAAATTCCAAGTGATCATGGCTATTATTCTCACGGCCCGGCCTTTGAATTTTACCGGGTTCTATACAAAATTGGGCCGGGCCACTTGTTGGAAAAACAAACTACGTGTAGTCAGAAATGCATAATAATAACAAATATACTCGCAAAAATATTTAACTACTACTCGGACGCCATCAAAGTTGTGCTTTGAAATTCAATTTTCTGCCATATCCAACTTTCAGATATCTTGATCTCTTGACTGATTTATTCTGGAATTCAAAATAAATCAATCAAGGAAAAAACCACTTATATCAGATTAAGTACCTACCTATATATTATAGTTTTTTGGATTCATTAGATAATCATTACATGATTTTTATCTGTCATGTTTACCATAATATTTGTGTCTCATTTCATTTATCTGATTTCCGATCAGTTGATAATGTACGTTTGTTTCCGATCCAAGTTTCGATAGAGTTGGAGTTTTCTGACCCATATTGCTCAAAGTTCTTATTGAGTAGGTACTTATCTGTTTCCTGTGTCTCGATAAAAATCCCGTCACCCTCATACGTGCTCTACCAAGTGATGAGTATAAAAGAGGACGCCTTCCATCAGATTACTAAATCCAAAATGAGTCTACTCCAAATCAGTTGTGCTCTCCTGCTCACCCTGGTGACCGTCTGGGCAGCACCTCCACTAGATCAAATCGAGCCTCAATCCGGCGGTTGGTCTTGTTCTCGACATTACCAAGAAAACGACGGCACCGTTCCAGGTTGGGGTAATTACCAGTGTCCTTTGGACGCCGATCCATCATTCGACCTTTTGATCGCCACTGAAGATCTGCGCGTGAACAAGACCGGAAAGGGCGGCGAAATCTATGCATTTGAGAAATATTTCGATGGATACAGACTATACGACGTCTTCGTCTCCAATTTACAAGAACCTCCATCAGACAGAGACCGAGCATTTGTTTCCAACATTAATTTCTGGAACTACGATAATGGTACTGCTTTATCCAATGTAACGGTGTTAATGAAACCTGGAAAATTCTTTGCGCCGGTCCGATTCTACTGGTACGGGGTCAAAGTGGACCAAAGTGCCGAGCTGACAGCTGAGGAATAAATAATTGATTCCACCTACCTTGTTCTTTCTGATTCTTTTCATCGTCATCATAATAAACAACGTCGACTTGTTCAATATGTTCATCATAGTGAATTGATCTTATGAACTAATAAAAGTCCATTTATCTACATACTTACGTAATAATATATATTATTTTGATCCATATCTCATTTTACTGTCTATTAGTATTCACTCTGTATCAAAGTGGTTCAGAATCCAGAAAAAGTGGCCGAAATCCTAGGAACTTGGCGATGGACGACCACCTTATGAAAATCGTACAGACAATTATTGTGAAAAGTCGAATTGAAGGAGGTGATCAAAGACTGAGTAGAAAAGAAGTTCACTGAACATTTTGGAACTTTGCAAATAAATTGAGAAAATGGTGAAATTGATTGGAAAACTAAATAAGAGAATCAAATGATCTAATAATGAGTTGAAGGGGGTGAAAAGCACAAGAATACCACAAGAAAAATAGGTTCAAAAACTTGTTACCTACCCTCGCGGCTTATCAGAGGTGAAGATTTTTGTGAATGCGGAAAATTGTCCACTTGGAACTTGCCAGTTGCCTTATATCATCTTTTTATAATTTGTATCAATTATAAAGAAAATTGATCTCACCTACTTTTGACCAAAATTCTCAACCATGGATGCCTCAAACCACTGTACGTACTATGTGGATGTGCAGCTCGATTGCACCTATGCCGGTAATGATACCGAAATAAACTAAATGTCATTACAAGTTGAAGACCAAAATGCAGGTTAACATATTGTTTTGCCCTGCAGAGGCCACAGTTTTGCTTAGCAGCCCTATTTTGTTTAAGCTCCCCCCCCCCCTGTATATCTTTACATTTTTGGATTCGCCCTTTTTACGGCTTTATGAATTCGTTTAGCTCTTTACAGTTCGGTTTAGCCGTTCAGAAATTACTTTTCACAAATGCGTTGGCTGACACTTGTTCAAAAAATTGCAGCGCATTTGGTTTTTGGGATAGTTATCAAGTTGGAACTTGAGCCTATGAACAACTATCGGGGGTATCTATATGCCGCAAGCCGCAAGACCATTTATTTGCATTGTGGAATTACCTTGTTTGTGACAAAAATAAACTGCTTGACAATTGAACTGCAACACCTAAAAATTAGATGTGTTTTCAAATTGAGGTAGCTCGGAAAATATTTAACGGATTCCAGAAATTCAGGCATGTGAGGAAAGATCATTTCTTTGACTATCGAGTGCTGGTATTGATGATAAGTTTGATTGCACAATTTGTCATATACAGGGTGCCAACGGAGAGCGTGCAGATATGGGCGATCTTTCACTTTGTACAACTTTCGAAAAAAAGTCCAAGATTTTTTCTATCACCTGCTTTTGAAAGGTTGTATCATTATGTCAAAACGGTTTTGGAATTTTGACCCTAACTGTTTTTTTCAAAAAATTGTGCTCAATTCTATGAAATATGCACTTTCTGATTAAGAAAAATAAATAGAGACATTGTTTGTTTTCAAACGGCGTCCATATTGAATTTGCTTACGATGATTTTCATTTGAGCCTTCACATCTCCTAGAAACTACCCCTTTTGGGACACCGTCTCACAGGGGTGATTTCTAGGATTGGTTTCAGGAAAGGTTTTGTACTATCATCGTAGAAAACACCATCATTTCAATGAAACGGTTAGTAGGCAAAAGTTTTTTCAACTCGTAAATAACGCATCAAGGTAAAGGCTATGCGATATTGAAGGGGTAGTTGAAGGGGTAGTTTCGGGTAGATATGTGAATGAAATCATCGTAGCTGCAAACTATTGCGACAGATTCTGGAAAAATCACAACAAATGAGGTATTGCGGAAGTACCTACTGGTTTTTTAAAGGGTGGTTCTTTTTTCGAGAGGGTAGCTGTTGGGATGGCCTACGCAAGGGGTCATCGTGTAGCATCACTTTTTCAGTGAAACAGTTGAAAAAGACGTTTTTAGGAATTTTCATGTATTGCATGTCTTATCATACCAACCCTGTCCCTGTCCCTTGAAGTCGAGGGGTGGTTTTTAGGGAGCTGTACGTGTGTGGTCATCGTAGTATCCTTCTCATCCAATTATTGATGAGTGCTTTTCTTAGGCTTTTTGAATGAAACATTGTATATCTTGTTGTGAGACGGTGTCCGAAAAGGGGTAGTTTCTAGGGGATGTGGAGGTTTGAATGAAAATCTTCGTAAGTAAATTTAATATGAACGCCGTTTAAAAACAAACAATGTCTCTATTTCTTTTTCTTAATCAGAAAGTGCATATTTCAGAAAATTGAGCACAATTTTTTGAAAAAAAAAGTTAGGGTCAAAATTACAAAACCGTTTCGGCATAATGATACAACCTTTCAAAAGCAGGTGATAGAAAAAATCTTGGACTTTTTTCCGAAAGTTGTACAAGGTGAAAGATTGCCCATATCTGCACGCTCTCCGTTGGCACCCTGTATAATGTATATGGCAAATTGTGTAATCAAACTTATCATCAACACCGGCACTCGATAGTAAAAGAAATGACTAGCTGTCACCGGCGCCGGCAAGCCGTCGCCTGGGTGACAGCTATGGTTGAAAAGTAGACAGGGAATTTGTTCCACTGACACCGGACAAGTGGAAAGGGGATTGTATACATGATGTTGATTTTCGGTTGTTTTAGGCAGATGTCAGGTTTTCCTTTGGCGAGTTTAGTAATTTCATGCATGTCCGTCGATAGTGTTTTGGTCAGATGAAGTTTTTCAAGAGGCGTAAGCAACGTCTGTAAGAGTAACAAGAATTCGAAAAGATGTTTGTTTTTCGCGTGTTTTGAAATTTCTGCCTCGATTTATAGGGTTCTATTGTGAACGAAACGCATGTCAGTGGGTGGTGTCTGATCAGTGGAGAGTTGTCGGAAAAAATCGATACACCATTATTTTGTTCATTAATATGTATTTCTACTTTTGATCAAGATAACTCCTAAAAATACTGAAAACATGATGAAGCTTTGAAAATGAAAGCGACGATATGTGTTATGAAAACCTGAACCGTGAAGAAGGTACTGTCGTGGGAGACACCGTGTAGTGGAAGGAAAAGCAGAACCGTGTAGGTATTTGTAATATTCAGGAGCCTTTCTAAATATTTGTAGGAGAAATTGAGATGGAATAAAAATAAGTGCAAAATTCCAAATTTGACAGTTACGTTCCAATTGTTCATCTGAACCAAGTCTAGGTTTGAAAACTCTATAAATTCGGTTGAAAAAAGCAAGAGTTCAATACACAGCGGCTTCAAACTGCGAAAATGTCGAATTTGACAAATGTGTTTCGATTATCCATCTTGACTAAGTCTTTGTTCAAAATCTCAATATAATCTGTTGAAAAATACAAAAGTTCAATATGACAGCCTTGCGAATGTCAAAATGGCAGATTTGACAGATGCATCTCAATTAATTGTCTACTTCAAGTAGGTAAAGGTTTGAAATATCAATCGGGTAAGTTGAAAAATACAAATGTTCAATATGGCGCCCTCTTGAAACGTTAAGAATCAAAATTTGACAGATGCATTTCCATTGTCAACTTCAAGTAGGTATAGGTTCAAAATCTCAATCAGATCGGTTGAAAAATGCAAAAGTTCAATATGGCGGCCTCTGAAACGTCAAAAATCAAAATTTGACAGATGCATTTTGATCGCCAACCTCAAGTAGGTGTAGGTCCAAAATCTCAATCAGATCGGTTGAAAAATGCAAAAGTTCAATATGGCGGCCTGTTGAAACGTCAAAAATCAAAATTTGACAGATGCATTTTGATCGCCAACCTCAAGTGGGTGTAGATTTAGAATCTCAATCAAATCGGTTGAACAATGCAAAAATTTAATATGGCGGCCTCTTGAAACGTCAAAAATCAAAATTTGACAGAGTCGTTTTGATCGCCAATCTCAAGTGGCTATGGGTTCAAATTCCCAATCAGATCAGTTGAGAGATGTGAAAGTTCAATATGGCGGCCTCTTGAAACGTCAAAAACCAAAATTTGACAGCTGCATTTCGATTGCCAACCTCCAAGTGGGTATAGATCCAAAATCTCAATCAGATCGGTTGAAAAATGCAAAAGTTCAATATGGCGGCCTGTTGAAACGTCAAAAATCCAAATTTGATAGATGCATCTTGGTTGTCCAACCCAAGTGGATATAGGTTCTTGATCCCAATCGGATAGGTTGAAAAATGCAAGAGTTCAATATGGCGGCTTTTCGAAACGTCAAAAATCGAAATTTGACAGATGCATTCAGACAATCTTTTTCAAGTTGGCATAGGTTCAAAATCCCAATCGGATGTTGTGGTAATGATGATAGAACAATGTCATGTAACGATTTCCGCTTTCATCATTACATTTAGGTACTCGCGAAAACGTCCATAACTGTCAGCATCATTCCAACGTATTTAAAAGCACTCGCGAAAAATAAGCCCGAATGGTTCGCGACAAATCGCCTTGAAAGTGTGCCGATGCCGTCCCGTCACTGCTGTGACATTACATTGACATTTGCAAATGGCACAACACAACACAACTGCGACCTATGACTGCGACGCTCACCGTGGGTTCCACAAAACAAATAATACGAGATTAGTTGATTCGCGATTTTTGTTTGTCAATTTGTAGCCGACTGATCAATGGAAATGCTGGTTTGTCCCTCAATAATGAAAAGATGATGGGTCTAGTACAGATTTCAGGCAGTTTTTGTTGGTAATCGCCTAGCATTCAGCAGAAAAAAGTTCAGTTAATCTGCAATTAGGCTTGATCGCTGATCATCTTTTTTGTGGAACTGACGGTCATTAATTGTTGCCGATGTTTGTAGTGATATTTTGGAAAATTTGACAAGAAAAACTCCGAAACAAGGACGCACATCTAAACACGAACCCTTTCTTGAGGTGTAGCCAAAAGGTCCGATGGAATTATCATGGATTCCGTAGAAAACAAGTCGCGACAAGGAACCCCTGTAACCGACATGAACTTTGCTTTGGCGGGCCGAAAAGGCCCCGTTATCGAAATGTGAAGCCGCTGGAAATTGCAAATAAATTGTGAGTACCCCCTAGATGTGTTCTGCCCCCAAATCAACATCAACTTATCTGTTTTTTGTGAAATTACTCCGTCAACGTCAGACACGGCCCGCGAAATCTAAGCGAAATGCCTTATTATTTGAAGGAGACCTTGTGTTTCTGGTGCTTGGCAAACGCCCACGGGTCTCCTGGACCGCTACGGTAACATTTCGTACCCTGACAAGGTCATTTTTTCCAAAAGCACTGTTGAAATGCCCCGAGGTGTTGTGTTTTCCCAAAACCCAGAGCGTCAATTTGACGTTTCTGTCACTTTGGCCGTGCCGTGTTCCAATTTCAACATTTTTCGGCTAAATTTCAAGAAAAGCCCCGCCTAATGGCCCGCAACGGACGAAACCGAGCCCCCGGAAACCCCCCGGTCGGCATTTCACACCAAATTTCTCGAAATTTTTCCCGAAAAGCCGAATTTTTGCCGCTAAAACGTAACAAGAGGTTTGGAATGGAATACTCGAAGCGGCGGTTCCCTGGAAAAAATTGAAATGAATTATGAAATTTCGAAAAATCCCCTCAAATTCGGCAGGAATTTTGGAAATTTCCCATCGTCAACTTGTATTGCGGTTCGTTTGCGAAAATTTTTAAAAAAATACCCCGTCAAAATCCGACGTCTGGTTTTCACAAATTCCTGTCAGACGTCGTTAAGTTCTCACACGGGTTAGTTTAGGGTGAAGCTGTCACCGGCGCCGGCAAGCCGTCGCCTGGGTGACAGCTATGGTTGAAAAGTAGCCAGGAAATTTGTTCCACTGACACCGGACAAGTAGAAAGGGGATTGTATACATGATGTTGATTTTAGGTTGTTTTAGGCAGATGTCAGGTGTTCCCTTAACGAGTTTAGTGATTTTTTGCATGTTCGTCGATAGTGTTTTGGTCAGATGAAGTTTTCCAAGAGGCGTAAGCAACTGACTGTGTATTAGTAACATGAAATCGAAAAGATGTTTGTTTTTCGCGTGCTTTGAAATTTCTGCCTCGACTTGTAGGGTTCTATTGTGAACGAAACGCATGTCAGTGGGTAGTGTCTGGTCAGTGAAGAGTTGTCGGGGAAAATCGATACACCATTATTATGTTTATTAATGTGTATTTCTACTTTTGCTAAAGGTAACTACCAAAAATACTGGGAACATATGATGGAGTACAGAATTTTGAGAATGAGAGCGACGATGTGTGTTATGAAAACCTGAACCGTGAAAAAGGTTATGCCGTGGAGGACACTGTGTAGTGGAAAGCAAAAAAGAACCGTGTATTTGTATTATTTAGGAGTCTTTTTAAATATGTACCTATAGGAGAAATTGAGATAAAATGAAAGTATGTGCAAAATTCAAAATTTGACAGTTACATTTCAGTTATTCTTCTTAACCAAGTATAGGTTGGAAAACCCGATGTAATCGGTTGAAAAAAGCAAGAATTCAATACGGCGCTTTGAACTGCCAAAATGTCAAGTTCAAAAATGCACTTTAATTGTCCATCTTGACTATACTAAGTATATGTTCAAAATCTCAATCTAATCTGTTAAAATGAACAAAAGTACAAAATGGCAGCCTTGGAAATGTCAAAATGGCGAATTTGACAAATGCATTTCGATTGTCAACCTCAAGTGGGTATAGGTTCAAAATCTCAATCCGATTGCTTGAAAAATGCAAAAGTTCAATATGGTGGCCTCTTGAAACGTGAAAATCAAATATTCACAGATGCATTTTGATCGCCAATCTCAAGTAGGTATAGGTACAAAATTCCAATCAGATCGGTTGAAAAATGCTAAAGTTCAATATGGCGACCTCTAGAAAAGTCAAAAATCGGAATTTGACAAATGCATCTCGACTGCCGGACTGCCTAACCAAAGCAAGTAGAGGTTCCAAATCCCAATCGGATAGGTTGAAAAATGCAAAAGTTCAATATGGCGGCCTTTTGAAATGTCAAAAATCAAAATGTGACAATAGCATCTCGAATGCCCACCCAATGCAAGTACAGGTTGAAAAATCCAATCCGATCGGTTGAGAAATGGAAAAGTTCAATATGGTGGCCTCTGGATACGTCAAAAATCGAAATCTGACAAAGAAAAATTCGTTGTGTTTGAAATTAGGTTTGTTTCATCAGCAGTCCCTGACTGTTCGTGGACGTCAGCAGCCTGTTACTTCATAAATCGTAATGCGCAGGCTGCTGACGTCCACGGACAGTCAGGGACTGCTGATGGAACAAACCTATTGAAACAATTAGATAGCGAACGCTCACAAAAGGGGAAATACCATGAAATTTCGAATAAAAAAGCAACAAAATGGATCTGGTCGACGGTCGTCTATGTTTTTGGTTCAGATCACGCAAAAAAAAAAACACTGCAAACACAACGATGAATGTGACTTGAGAATTCGGCGAACGGTGGCGCGAGTTTGACAGATTCGCGTTAACATCTAGTGAACGGAGGCGCGCGGTGCTGTTGGCAAAAGTGACAGTGGCAGTCCGACGCTAGGTCGACCGTATCGATGCGAAAAGTTGCACACAGATTTCGATAAAATGAACTACAAAGACGTAATAGAACGCATATGGATCGAAGCATGGACCCTTTCTAAAGATCTGACCAAAAGGTCCGATGGAATTATCTGGGATTTCGTAGAGAACAAGACGTGACAACAAGACATTGACGCCGCCACGAGATGTGTCTGGAAATGAAAAAAAATGGCTTTTCTCGAAATGTGAAGCCGGTAAAAATCGGGCTCTAGTGCAAATATACTGTGAGTACATACCAGACGTGTTTTGCCCCATCAATCGCCTGTTTTTGTGAAATATTACGCTGTCAACGTGTGTCCCGGTCTGGGAAATTTTATCAAAGTGCCGTCGAATTTGAAGAATTCTTTGGTTTTTGGTGTCCGATAGACGCTGAAAAGCCCCCTCTAGACCACGGTTCAATGTCGCACGCTGACACGGTACGTTTTTTCCAAAAACACTGTTCAAATGCCCCGAGGTGTTGTCGAGTTCTTCCCAAAACCGACAGCGTCAATAATGACGTTTCTGTCAGATTTGGCCGGGCCGTGTACCGTTTTCAACATTTTTGGACAAAATTCCAAGAAAAGCCACGCCGAATGGCTCGCACCAGACGATAGTGAGTTCTCGAAACCCCCCGGTCAGCATCTCACACCAAATTTCTCGAAATTCTGCCCGAAAATCCGAGTTTTCGCCGCCAAAATGTGTCAAGAAATCTCGGACGAATTATTTGAAATGACGATTCCCTGGAAAAAATTGGAATGAATCATGAATTTTCGAATAATCCCCTCAAATTTGGCAGAAATTTTGGAAATTTCCCATCGTCAACTTGTATTGCGGTTCGTTTGCGAAATTTTTTTAAAAAATACCCCGTCAAAATCCGACGTCTGGTTTTCACAAATTCCTGTCAGACGTCGTTAAGTTCTCACACGGGTTAGTTTAGGGTGACTAGCTGTCACCGGCGCCGGCAAGCCGTCGCCTGGGTGACAGCTATGGTTGAAAAGTAGACAGGGAATTTGTTCCACTGACACCGGACAAGTGGAAAGGGGATTGTATACATGATGTTGATTTTTGGTTGTTTTAGGCAGATATCAGGTTTTCCTTTGGCGAGTTTAGTAATTTCATGCATGTCCGTCGATAGTGTTTTGGTCAGATGAAGTTTTTTAAGAGGCGTAAGCAACGACTGTAAGAGTAACAAGAATTCGAAAAGATGTTTGTTTTTCGCGTGTTTTGAAATTTCTGCCTCGACTTATAGGGTTCTATTGTGAACGAAACGCATGTCAGTGGGTGGTGTCTGGTCAGTGAAAAGTTGTCGGAAAAAATCGATACACCATTATTTTGTTCATTAATATGTATTTCTACTTTTGATCAAGGTAACTCCTAAAAATACTGGAAACATGATGAAGCTTTGAAAATGAAAGCGACGATATGTGTTATGAAAACCTGAACCGTGAAGAAGGTACTGTCGTGGGAGACACCGTGTAGTGGGAGGAAAAGCAGAACCGTGTAGGTATTTGTAATATTCAGGAGCCTTTCTAAATATTTGTAGGAGAAATTGAGATGGAATAAAAATTAGTGCAAAATTCCAAATTTGACAGTTACGTTTCAATTGTTCATCTGAACCAAGTCTAGGTCTGGAAACTCAATAAATTCGGTTGAAAAAAGCAAGAGCTCAATACACAGCGGCTTCAAACTGCGAAAATGTCGAATTTGACAAATGTGTTTCGATTATCCATCTTGACTAAGTCTTTGTTCAAAATCTCAATATAATCTGTTGAAAAATACAAAAGTTCAAGATGACAGCCTTGCGAATGTCAAAATGGCAGATTTGACAGATGCATCTCAATTAATTGTCTACTTCAAGTAGGTAAAGGTTTGAAATATCAATCGGATAAGTTGAAAAATACAAATGTTCAATATGGCGCCCTCTTGAAACGTTAAAAATCAAAATTTGACAGATGCATTTCCATTGTCAACTTCAAGTGGGTATAGGTTCAAAATCCCAATCAGATCGGTTGAAAAATGCAAAAGTTCAATATGGCGGCATCTGAAACGTCAAAAATCAAAATTTGACAGATGCATTTTGATCGCCAACCTCAAGTAGGTGTAGGTCCAAAGTCTCAATCAGATCGGTTGAAAAATGCAAAAGTTCAATATGGCAGTCTCTAATATTGTCAAAAATCGAAATTTGACAGATGTATTTCCATTGTCAACCTCAAGTAAATATAGGTTTGAAATCTCAATCAGATCGGTTGAAAAATGCAAAAGTTCAATATGGCGGCCTCTGAAACGACAATAATCAAAATTTGACAAATGCATTTCCATTGTGAACCTCAAGTGGCTATGGGTTCAAATTCCCAATCAGATCAGTTGAGAAATGTGAAAGTTCAATATGGCGGCCTCTTGAAACGTCAAAAACTAAAATTTGACAGCTGCATTTCGATCGCCAACCTCCAAGTGGGTAAAGGTTGAAATCCCAATCAGATCGCTTGAAAAATACAATAGTTCAATATGGCGGCCTGTTGAAACGTCAAAAATCAAAATTTGACAGATGCATCTTGGTTGTCCAACCCAAGTGGGTATAGGTTCTAGATCCCAATCGGATAGGTTGAAAAATGCAAGAGTTCAATATGGCGGCTTTTCGAAACGACAAAAATCGAAATTTGACAGATGCATTCAGACAATCTTTTTCAAGTTGGCATAGGTTCAAAATCCCAATCGGATGTTGTGGTAATGATGATAGAAAAATGTCATGTAACGATTTCCGCTTTCATCATTACATTTACTCGCGAAAACGTCCATAACTACGTCAGCATCATTCTGCCAACGTATTTGAAAGCACTCGCGAAAAATAGTCCCAAATGGTTCGCGACAAATCGCCTTGAAGGTGTGCCGTCACTGCTGTGACATTACATTGACATTTGCAAATGGCACAACACAACTGCGACGCTCAATAATGCTGCCGATGTTTGTAGTGATATTTTGGAAAATTTGACAAGAAAAACTCCGAAACAAGGACGCACATCTAAACACGGACTCTTTTTGGAAGTGTGGGCAAAAGGTCCGATGGAATTATCATGGATTCCGTAGAAAACAAGTCGCGACAAGGAACTCCTGTAACCGACATGAAATTTGCTCTGGCGGACCGAAATGGCCCCTTTTCTCGAAATGTGAAGCCGCTGGAAATTGCAAATAGATTGTGAGTAACCCCTAGATGTGTTTTGCCCCCAAATCAACATCAACTTATCTGTTTTTTTTGTGAAATCACTCCGTCAACGTCAGACACGGCCCGCGAAATCTAAGCGAAATGCCTTATTATTTGAAGGAGACCTTGTGTTTCGGGTGCCTGGCAAACGCCCACGGGTCTCCTGGACCGCTACGGTAACATTTCGCACCCTGACAGAGTCATTTTTTCCAAAAACATTGTTGAAATGCCCCGAGGTGTTGAGTTTTCCAAAACCCAGAGCGTCAATTTGACGTTTCTGTCACTTTGGCCGTGCCGTGTTCTAATTTCAACATTTTTTGGCTAAATTTCAAAAAAAGCCCCGCCAAATGGCCCGCAACGGACGAAACCGAGCCCCCGGAAACCCCCCGGTCGGCATTTCACACCAAATTTCTCGAAATTCTCCCAGAAAAGCCGAATTTTTGCCGCTAAAACGTAACAAGATGTTTGGAATGGAATACTCGAAGCGGCGGTTCCCTGGAAAAAATTGGAATGAATTATGAATTTTCGAAAAATCCCCCCAAATTCGGCAGAAAATTTGGAAATTTCCCATCGTCAACTTGTATTGCGGTTCGTTTGCGGAATTTTTAAAAAAAATACCCCGTCAAAATCCGACGTCTGGTTTTCACAAATTCCTGTCAGACGTCGTTAAGTTCTCACACGGGTTAGTTTAGGGTGATGAATATCAAACCAGAAGCGACACTCTATTGTTGTAGCATTGTTGTTGCTATGACCAGATTCTATGACCTTGAAACTGCCAGGTGTTTCGGGACTAGTATTCCTGTCAAGAGATTTGAAATGTTCCAGAGAAAAATACACCAACTACCCACTTGATATTTGGTGAGAAAGTCTTCCGTCAGTGGAATCTATAGTCAGATGGCAGATTCACAATCCTTTCCTTTGGAATCCTAGTGATTCCTTTTTGGCGCATGCGGGAATATTGTAGGGACATAATTGGAACAAAGCCTGTTATTTTAATCATTTGAAAACAGTAAGTACATATCACAAAAGTGAGCCGCGCACGTATTTTGATTTTCCCGAAGAGACGCTCCAATCTTATGTAGAAGTGGGTAGATAAGACAATTTTGCAGAACAAAACAGCTACCTTTATTCACTTTCTTCCTTCACTTTCTTGGAAATTAGGTATATATCACACCTTTCCGCTTCCTTTGGGAACTTGAAGA
This sequence comes from Anaspis maculata, assembly GCA_949128115.1. NCBI lineage: Eukaryota > Metazoa > Arthropoda > Insecta > Coleoptera > Scraptiidae > Anaspis > Anaspis maculata. Next base: position 20,651,721 of record OX421962.1, read on the forward strand.
AGGTGCCTTTTTGAGGGACGAATTATCCACACATCCACGTACCGTACAAGAAAAGTCCCGTACCGCACTCATTTTATGTTGTTCAAAACCTAGTCGAATTTGGCACTGACAGAAAACGTCAAGATTACCTATCATTTTGAAGTTGATGGAAATACTAAATTCGGTGTAGGCAACTAGATGAAACCGATTTTTGTGGTCAGTGTCGCTTCTGTATTATTATTCTGTGGTTTAGGGGAACTTTGAAGGGAGGTAACTTATTGAGCGAGTCAACTTTGATCCGTCTTCGTTGCTATGACACAGCCAATAGCATGACCAGTTTCTTACCAAGTACTTAACTCAAATTGAAGTTGATTCATCCATAGTATTTTTGGAAACTTGCGGCTATTCATATTCTTCATCTTATTTTACATCTTTTTCGACACTCACGTTTTTCCCGAAAGGTCATGGCTTATATTTTTTAATTAGGAGATAATTCTGATGTCCTGAAAAATGCACAAGGATCTCATCGATGCATGATGACTCAGCTTGTCACAAAAAACATGAGCTTTTGATGCATATCTGACGTTGATGTGTCGCTTCAGATATCTCAAAAAAGAGGCATTTAATAAAAATTTCTCTTGGAAACTTTTTCCAACAAATGAACCCAAAATCCAAAGATGGGATCCATTTGAGAAAATCATCAGTGGCGTGAAATGCGCGATGAATAGTGGCCGACAATCCCAATTTCTGAACTAGGTACTGGGGGGTTTTCTAAGGTTCAAAGGGTTCTGGAGGGAATTTGATTTACAATCATAGTAGGTAGAAGCTTTTCCAAAAATGTCTTTTGATTTGAGCAAAACTGGTTTAGAGTTATGATGAAACGACGATTTTTCTATCCCAACCCAACTTTTGATGGCTGTACCTATCTTCGTTATTTTGCACTTCTGAAATAAATGATCCTTGAGTGCATTCTTCTGCTATTTCGATCCAACAATAAATTTATTGACAGGCTCCAACTAGGAGCCTCAACGGTTCGTGGGAAAAGACCAAATTTTTGAACAATTATTGAACGGAAGTTGTTCAGATCAAGTGGGAAATTTACGGTCCATCAGCTCTCAAGAGAACAATCTTTAGCAGCGAAACGTACAAAGTAATTTCATTTGTAAATGTCATGCTTTTAGGAAATGCGTAAGAACCGAGACAAAGTATGAAGGAACTGCTTAGGCCATCAAAGTTTTGCTTTGGAATTCAATATTTTGCTATAACTTTTTCGATCCTTAGACCGATTTAATCTGGTATTTAAACTTAATCTGGGGGAGAACCACTTATATTGACTAAATCTACTATTTTTTTCAATTTGTTGATAATTTAATCATTGCAAGATTTTATCTGTCATGTTCACATACTATAATTTGTCGTATTATTTATCTGATATCCGATCAGTTGATAGGTATTTACGTACGTTTATTTCCGTTCTGATGTTCAAGAGTTGAAGTCTTTTGACCATTCAAATCTCTTGAAAACATCTGTTTCCTGTGTCTCGATAAAAATCTGCAGTCCCCTTATCCGTGCTCTACCAAGTGATGAGTATAAAAGAGGACGCCTTTCATCAGATTACTAAATCCAAAATGAGTCTACTCCAAATCAGTTGTGTTCTCCTGCTCACCCTGGTGACCGTCTGGGCAGCACCTCCACTAGATCAAATCGAGCCTCAATCTGGCGGTTGGTCTTGCTCTCGACATTACCATGAAAACGACGGCACCGTTCCAGGTTGGGGTAATTTCCAGTGTCCTTTGGACGCCGATCCATCATTTGACCTTTTGATCGCCTCTGAAGATTTGCGCGTGAACAAGACCGGAAAGGGCGGCGAAATATATGTCTTTGAGAAATATTTCGATGGATACAGGCTGTACGACGTCTTCGTCTCCAATTTACAAGAACCCCCATCAGAGAGAGACCGAGCATTTGTTTCCAACATTAATTTCTGGAACTACGATAATGGTACTGCTTTATCCAATGTAACGGTGTTAATGAAACCTGGAGAATTCTTTGCGCCGGTCCGATTCTACTGGTACGGGGTCAAAGTGGACCAAAGTGCCGAGCCAACAGTTGAGGAATAATTGATTGTCGACTTGTTCTATATGTCAAATCATAATGAAATTACTATATGAAATAATAAAACTCTATTTATCTACATTTACATTACATGTCTATCCAATCTTATTTTATCGTCTAACATAATTTACACCTCGATTTACACCGTGTTATCAGGGTCACCATTTATGGCGCGATGTGACGGAGAAAAAGTGTCTGCCCTGAGCAGGATTCGAACCTGCGTCTTCCATTTGCCGGATGGATACTCTTAACCACTAAGCTATCGGGGGAGACAACAGTTCCTCCGTCACATGCCCATATGAGAGCTGCCACAGTACTCCCCCTCCAGAGACGTCGTTCGTCTCGTATGTCATCCGGTTCACAATGTCACAATGGTGTCACAATGGTTCAAATTCCAGAAAAAGTGGCCGAAATTCTGGAAATCTGACGGTGGACGACCAGCTTATAGGCAATATACAAACAGTTATCTCGAAAAGACGAATCCGATGAGGTGATCAGAGTGGGTAAAAAAGAAGTTCTCTAAAAATTTTGTAACTTCGCAAATAAATCGAGAAAATGATGAAATCGATTGAAAAATCATCTAAGAAAATCAAATGATCTAATAGTTAGTTAGAGGGGGTGAAGGTGGAAGAACGTGAGCGTCTGATGACCCTGACTCAACTTTGACGTTGGTATGACAGAATTCTTCAGATGCTTCAGATATTTCAAAAACGAAGCACCCGATCAAAGTTTTCCATTGCAAACTTTTTTTTGATAAATGAACGCAGAATTCAAATATGTCATTCATTCAGGAAAATTGCCAGTGGCGTAGAAGTCAGGGAATGAAAAGTAGCAGATCCCCCTAATTTCTGGCCTACTTGGTTTTTTTCCAAATGAATTCGTTTACAAGCATTAGTCCAGTAAAATGAGGCGATTTTTAGGCCAAAGTTGGAACAAATTAGGGGCAGGATGAAAAAAATATGGCGATGTAGAGAATGGAAAACTGAATAAGAAAAACTAAACTTCCATTTCCAGTCATCCCGGGAACCATGGAAAAAAAATGGAGTAAATGGAAAAACATGCGCCGCGATCTTTCTTTTGAAACGGTGAGAGAACGGTGAGAGATGTGTGAAAACTGTCAGGGACAAAGCTGTAGGGAATTCAATAATCTACAAAAAAGTCTCTGGAGGCATATGTCTAACTTCTTTGGTTTAGCCGTTTATCGCAGTCAAAGTTGCGCGCCGGTCTAGTGAAGTGGAAAAACTGTCCGCGTGACCTTCCTTCTTGGATGCTGTGAGAACGACAAGAGATATCAAAAAATTGTGAGCGGCAAAGTTGTAGAGAATTGAATGCTTCACTAGAAAATTTTCAAGGCCAATTATTATCACTTCTAGTTCAGCCGTGAACTACGTTCGAAGATGCGTGACAATCCTGTTGATAAAGTGGTTCTTCTGAAAAACTTACAAAAACCCTAGACTCGATGAAAAAACTATGACAATGTAGAGGATGAAAAACTGGATCCAAAAAACCAAAGTTTCATTTCACACCGTTCCGGGAAATCTAAGAAAAAAAAAAGAAAAAGTTGGAAAATAGCGATTTGCACTCCCAGCTTCCTCATTGAATACTGAAATAAACGTAATGAATATGGAAAATCTGAACAGACTAGCTTGTGGGGGATTAAATCATCTATAGAAAATGCCGTGATGACATGTATGCATCTTTGTCGACTTAGCTGCGGAGCGCTATCAAAGTTGGGGTACATAACTAGTGACGCGTCGCTTATGTGGTCAAACTGGCACGACGTTGCGGTCATTGTTCAATTGATTATGAAACATGATTGAATGATTTGAAAAAATTGCGTGCTTTGTTGAACGTCTGGTAACTATTGTTGGAAATGTAACTCCGCGGATGAACGCTTTATTATGTATAAAGTTTCTTGTTTGGCAAAATTAAAGTCGTGAGTGTCACTGTACTATTTTCGTCATATTTTCATTCTAGAAATCTAGGACGAGAGACTAGGTTGCTAGGGAATTTCTGAATTTGTCGTTTCTAATCATATATTTATAGCATCAAAATAGTACGAAAATAGTATCGTGACACTCAGGCTTAAAACTGAGAAAGTACTCGTAATTTGTAACACAATATGTATAATAATTGTGAAACGTGATTCACGTTAGATATTGAGATGTTTTTCAACTGATTTCTGATGAACAAAGATCATTCAACAACAGCTCGGAGATAATAAACAACTGTCCACCTTAACAATGGGGTTGGAAATTAAACATTTCTCTGTTGATGCCTATTAGAACCCAGGATAACGTAGCTCTCGAAAATCCGCTACGGCTGATTTCCTGCAGATGCTTGGAAAACTGCGAGAAGTTTTGTGGGTGCAGAAAAGCTGACCTCAAGTGTACCAAGTTTTGCCACCACTGCCATGGAGCCACCTGTTCTCACGCTTCCTGCATTGTCGTTTCGGAAGACGATGATGATGACTACAATGATAATTCTAACAATAAGTAGCTACCCAGAAGTTAAACAAAGCACGCAATTTTTTCAAATCATTTAATCATGTTTTATAATCAATCAAACAATGACCGCAACGTCATGCCAGTTTCACCACATATGCGACGCGTCACGAGTAATGTACCCCAACTTTGATAGCGCTCCGCAGCTAAGTCGATAAAGATGCATACATGACATCACGGGATTTTCTATAGATAATCCAACCCTCTACAAGCTAGTTTGTTCAGATTTTCCATATTCATTACTTTCATTTCAGTATTCAATGAGGAAGCTGCGAGTGTAAATCACTATTTTTCAAGTTTTTCTTTTTTTTTCTCAGGTTTCCCGAAACGGTGTGAAATGAAACTTTGGTTTTTTAGATCCAGTTTTTCATCCTCTACATTGTCATAGTTTTTTCATCGAGTCTGGGGTTTTTGTAAGTTTTCCAGAAGAACCACTTTATCAACAGGATTGTCGCGCAACTTCAAACGTGGTTCACTGCTTAACTAGAAGAGATAATAATTGGCCTTGAAGATTTTCTAGTGGTGCATTCAATTCTCTACAACTTTGTCGCTCACAATTTTTTGATATCTTTTGTCGTTCTCACAGCATCCAAGAAGGAAGGTCACGCGGACAGTTTTTCCACTTCACTAGACCGGCGCGCAACTTTGACTGCGATAAACGGCTAAACGGAAGAAGTTAGACATATGCCTCCAGGGATTTTTTTGTAGATTATTGAATTCCCTACAACTTTGTCCCCGACAGTTTTCACACATCTCTCAACGTTCTCTCACCGTTTCAAAAGAAAGATTGCGGCGCATGTTTTTCCATCTTCTCCATTTTTTTTCCATGGTTCCCGGGATGACTGGAAATGAAACTTTAGTTTTTCTTATTCAGTTTTTTATTCTCTACATCGCCATATTTTTTTCATTCTGCCCCTAATTTGTTCCAAGTTAAATCCTTATTTTACTGGACTACATAGTATGCTGTTCCAAAGATGTCACTTCTTGAGTCGAGTGAAATAGGTTCCAGAGTTATGATGAGCAATGATTCTCTCGAGGATTCTCTGCTCCAATTCAAGACCGGAAAGGGCGGCGAAATCTATGCCTTTGAGAAATATTTCGTTGGATACACTCTGTACGACGTCGCCGTCTACAATTTACATGACCCCCATCAGACAGAGACCGTGCATTTGTCTCCAACATTAGTTTCAGGAACTACGATAATGGTACTGCTTTTTCCAATGTAACGGTATTGATGAAACCTGGAGAATTCTCTGCGCCGATCCGATTCTACTGGTACGGGGCCAAAGTGGGCGAAAGTTCCGAACTAACAGTTGATGAATTATGAATAATTGATTATTGTCTTGTTCTTCGAACTCTTTCCATCATCATCCTCATGAACGTCGACGTATTCTAAAGTGCTCAACAAAATAAGTGTCGCAACAGAAATTTTCCCCCAGATTTGAGTCAACATAACTTTTGATTGTCACAGACGATTTTAATTCGGTTTTCAGTCCTCGATTGCCTAATCTTTTGGCTATCTACCATGTTCAAAGATCACCTGAAAAGCTGCACATAAAGTTTCTACAGGGTGGTAAATAAAGCAGATCATAATTGTTGAAATTTTAATGAACCCCCGTTCGAGCTAAATTTTTTTTGTCAACAACCGATAACAAAATAATGGAGAATGATGACTTACCTCGGAACGGTTTTCGAATTTCCCGGATGAGAAGTGAAATAGCCAAGATACGATTTTTTTGCTGGGAATGATGCTTTTCATCTCTTCTTCTTCATGAAAAATCAACGGCCTCTCGATGTGAGAGGATATCTCTTAGCAGGCTTGCTCATTAGACGATTCTAAGCAATTTGTTGTCTAGCGCACCCCCTATTTTGTCTTTTGGGGCTGAAATTGGGTATATTTTTTGATGAATTCGTCACCAATTTCACAACCTAGGCTTGTTTGATATCAATTCTTTTGATTAAGGCTCGCTAAACAAGATGATCTTGATAAAAACAGTCTTCTGTCTGTCTGACTGTCTGTCTGTCTGTCTGTCCGTCTGTCTGTCTGTAACATGTTACGATATGCTCCAATTTCACAACCTAGGCTTGTTTGATATCAATTCTTTTGATTAAAACTCGCTGAACAAGCTTATCTTGATAGGAACAGTCTTCTGTCTGTCTGTAACATGTTACGATATGCTCCAATTTCACAACCTAGTGAACCCAGGCTGGTTTGATATCAGTTCTTATGATCAAGGCTCACTGCACAAGATTATATTGATAAAAATGGTCTTTTGTCTGTCTGTCTGTCTGTAATTATGTTACAATAATTCCGAACCAGTACATCGAATTTAACTGAAATTTAGTATAGACATGATTCATGAAGGTTAAAATTCAAATTGATCCAGAGACCCCACAATATCTTGAAAGGTCTTAAGAGACCGCACCATACCTACTTACTTAACAGTTCCTTTTCTTTTGCTCTCGCAAGATCAATTTTGAATACATGAACATTTCTTCTCATTTCTATCGAATTTAACACTTGGTATTTTTTGTCTCCAATTGTCGATCAAGGTAGGTACATGTGTGGTTGTTCTGGACTTGAAAAAATTGAGTGAAAACAGAAGAACAGCGGCATGCCCTCTGCTGAAACCGCAGTATCGTGCTACTAGCCTAAGATGGGCACAAAACCATATTAGCACTGGGGAATAGCAGAGTGGAGTAGGTGCTTGTTTTCAGATGAAAGTAAGTTCAATTTGTGTAGGTCGGATGGACGGGTTCTAATATGGCGACAGAGGAACGAAAGACTTCTGGAAGAACACATAGAGGCAAGGGTGGTTTTTGGAGGTAGAAGAGTGACTGTTTGGGGGGAAATGAGGACTGGAAGAATAAGTGATTTGGTGATACTGAGAGGAGAGAGTGGATGGTGGGAGGAGGAGGGAATGATGAAAGATACAGGGATTTGTGTATAAAGGATATTGTGGTCCCCTTTGCTCAAAATTTTGGTGACAATTTCATGTTGGTCGACGACAACGTCCGACCTCATCGGGCTAGAATTGTCAACAAATTTTTAGGGGATCACAATATTGAAAGAATAGATTGGCTACCCTTGTCTCCAGATATGAATCCTATCGAGCATGTATGGAGTAGGATAAAGTTGAAATTGAGAGAAAAGAAGGACAATCGGACAATTTGAATGACTTAGCGATTACAGTTCAGGAAGAATGGAAGGCTATTCCTTAGAATTTTTTGCGGGCTTTAGCGGAGAGCATATCGAGATAAGTAATGGCTCGATCTGATCCAGGCAAGAGGGGGACCGACAAAATATTGATTATTCAAGCATTTTGAACTGAGAATCATAAACTGGAAGAAAAATGTTACTCACCTAGTACCTACCTACAAACCTGGTGAATTTGAGGTCCATCTTGCAAATGCTTGGAAAAAAAACTGATAGCTAACTACGGGATGGTGCGCCCTCTAGTGCACCGATTTGAGCTAAAATCTCATCAACTTACTCAAAAATTCAAATTATGCCAGCATATGTACACTGACTAAGCTTTGGAAACAATTTTGAAGTCAAATTGCACACGTAATTGGATGTGATATGACAAAAAAAGTGTTTTCTTTCACAGTTCAAAAGATGTCTTCTTCAAATTTTGAGCGCATGTCACCTTTTCAAATCCTTTTCATTCAGTATTAATTCAACCTCCACAATTGACAAGCTTGACAAGTGTTTCCAAACTTTCGATCGACACCGTTACCTTCATACTCACCAAATTTCAGTTAAATTCGATGAACCGTTCGGGATTTATAGAAACAGATGACTGACAGAGAGTAGAATGTTTTCACCAAGATAATATTGTTCAGCGAACCTCAATCAAAAGAATTGATACCAAACAAGCCTAGGTTGTGAAATTGGTGGCGAATTCACAAAAAAGTACGCCCTATTTCAGCCACAAAAGACACAACAGGGGGTGCGCTAGACAACAAACTGCTTAGAATCGTCTAATGAGCAAGCCTGCTAAGAGATATCCTCTCACATCGACAGTCCGTTGATTTTTCATGAAGGAGAAGAAATGAAAAGCATCATTCCCAGCAAAAAAATCGTATCTTGGCTATTTCACTTCTAATCTGGGAAATTCGAAAACCGTTCCGAGGTAAGTCATCATTCTCGATTATTTTGTTATCGGTTGTTGAGAAAAAAGTTTTTACCTCAAACGGGGGTTCAATAAAATTTCAACAATTATGAACTGCTTTATTCACCACCCTGTAGAAACTTCATGTGCAGCTTCTCAGGTGGTCTTTGAACATGGTAGATAGCCAAAAGATTAGACGATCGACCAGTGAAAACCGAATTGAAATCGTCTGTGACAATCAAAAGTTATTTTGATTCAAATTTGGGTAAAAATTTCTGTTGCGACACTTATTTTGTTGAGCACTTTATTTACAGCTCAAAGTAATTGAAAAATTAGTTTGGCCAATAACATTTCGATCTCTTTACCGATTCAATTCGGTACTCACTCAAACTTAATCTCGAACAATAAAAGAAAAACACTTTACGATACTATTTTTCCGGTTCATTAAACAGTGTACGAGATATTAATCGCATATTAATCACCATAATAACTATTGTAAGTTCATTTGATATAACTAGGTAGGTATCTGATATCCGATCAATTGATACATTCGAGGATACATCTGATTTCCGTTTCAAGTTTTGAAATGTGCGAGTCTTCAAACTAGGTACATAAATATTTGTCAACATTTTTTGAGTGCTTATAAGTACATATCTGTTATCTGTTTCGCGTGTCTTGATAAAAATCTTCAGTCACTCTCAGCTGTGCTCTACTGAGGTATATAAAAAAACTCGCCTTTCTTCAGTTTACTAGATCCAAAATGAGTCTACTCCAAATCAGTTGTGTTTTCCTGCTTGCTCTGGTGACCGTCTGGACAGCACCTCCACAAGATCAAATCGATCCTCAAACCGATTGGTTTTGCTCTCGAGATTACAAGGAAAACGACGGCTCGGTACCAGGTTGGGGTGATTTCCAGTGTCCTGTAGACGATCCATCAACTGACTTTTTGATCGCCTCTGAAGATTTGTATGTGAACAAGACCGGGGAGGCCTGCGAAATCCATGCCTTTTCGAAATATTTCGTTGGATACACGCTGTACGACGTCTCTGTCTACAATTTAAATCCGAACCCATCAGACAGAGACCGAGCGTTTGTTTCCGAAATTGATTTCTAGAACTACGATAATGGTACTGCTTTATCCAATACTACGATAATAATGAAACCTGGAGAATTCTCTGCGCCGGTCCGATTCTACTGGTACGGGGTCAAAGTGGACGAAAATGCCGAGCTAACATTTGAGGAATGATAATTATTGCCTAGTTCTTGGAACCTCTTTCCATTATCATCTTCATGAACGTCGACGTATTCTATATACGTGTTTTTCATAGTGTATTGATTTAATCGTTAAATAAATCTCTAGCAGTCTATCTAAATGAATTTTTAGTTTTTGAAAAAGTCTTCTCCACGGAAAGAACCATTTGCTTTTATTATAATGACTTCTACTAGGAGTTTCTGAGAAAAATTTGCTTAGCAACTCCTAGTAAAAGGTAAAGTAGAAGCAAGTTCTTCTTTATTTGATCATACGACCCCAGTGTGTGTTCCGAGATGAAACACAGTCGTCGCGCCGGTCAGAAAGCGCCTTCACGCAATACCATTATCCTAGCCTGATTTTGAAAAATGGCGATACAACATGGCCTGCTAAGTCATACGATTTAACCCCACCAGATTTTTTGTGGCGAATGTTGAAAGGTAGTGTGAGGATCAGGGTGTATGTCAATATAACTCGTGACATCAATGACTGGAAGCAAAAAAAACACCTGAGAACTACCTCAACAGTGAAAACTAAAAACTGATAGGGCGAATAAATTTTTGCCTAGAAATCTTGCTCAGCGTAACCGGAAGATTAGTTACAAATATATCAATGTACGGTAGGTTAGGTACGTGATTCTTTGTATTTGAAGTGATCACTAAACCACGGCCACTTTCTTGATTAAATGTGTATTTTGCCAATACAGGAACATGATTCAGAAATCAACTCGGTGATGATATTTTTAATCTAGTGTCCAGGAACCGAAGGTATAAGATGCAGAATTTTGATATGTTGAAGAAGGCACTACAGTTTGTATTGATTTTTTTTCTTTGAATCAAGTCTGGGGAAGCACTTTTTTAATTTCCAGTAGGTACTAGTCTTCTTCCTTGCACACTGAGTTCTCTTCATTTCAAACACTGACCTCGTATCTTATCCTCAAGATAAAACTGGAAGTTACTTATGATGAAAATTTCGTTATTCAAACTTATAGGCCCCCGGTATTTCCATCTCCGAAATTGTTCCGTATAAGTAAATGAACGCTGCGCAGAACGTACAGCGCAGCGTCTATCTGCCGGAAATACCGGGCCTTGGATATCTTTTTTAGACATCTTGATTTTTTTTTGACATTTGTATCATAATATTTCATAAAGTAGGTAGGTAATAATAATAATGATTTTGATCATTTATTTGATACCCAATCAATTTGACGTTCTGACACGTTCCAGGTATCTGATGATTGATTTCCGTTTCGAGATATACACCGTCTTTGAACTATTGAGTACTCCTACTTACCTGCTTGAAGCTCTCGAGTATACGTTTCCTATTTCTCGATAAAAATCTTCAATGCTACACCTACTCTGCTAGATGGTTGCGTTTTCTTGTTCGCTGTGGTGACTATCTGGTCAGCACCTACAAAAGACCAAATTTCCTGTAGATGATTTAATAAATTATTATTATTATTATTATTATTACTATTATTATTATTATTATTATTATTATTATTATTATTATTATTAAATCTATATCCTCGAACCGATATATTTCTTTCTCGCGAAAATACCAAGAAAACCGACAACACGGTTCCAGGTTATGGAGATTTCCGGTGTTCTGTGGACGCGAGTCCATCAAGAGACGCATTGATCACTTATGAAGATGTGAACGTGATCAAGACCGGAAGGGCCGTCGAAATCGATGTGTTTTCCAAAAAATTCGTTGGATACACTCTGCAGTCGTTCGGTTCAGTCGTAGAATCGTGAAATTCTTTTCATTTTTGTTCAATAACCTACTGATAAAAGCCATTGGATGTAAATGTCCCTAATGTTCTTGTAGTAGAATGGCTCTCGAGATGGCTCTTGAGTCCTTCGATTGACGCGTTTATCCTCAATTAACAATCTTCATTAATCATTAGGGTCAAAGTGGCTAAGCATGGGTTGCATTGTCATTCTCCACTTCAGTTCCTCGAAAGCCTTTTGACGTTCCTTGTTCCACATAAATGGCTTATTTTTTGTCGTAAGTTCATGAAGAGGCCTTGTATTTTTGACTCGATTTTTGATTAATTTTTGATATACTTGCGGTAATAGTTACACGACATCCCTAGAAACTGTTGAACTGCTTTCAGTTTTGTGGATGTTGGAAAGTCTATTATCGCTTTGATCTTGTCGGCATTTGAAGATGATCCATTTGCGTTTTTCGTGTGTAGTCCAATATACCAATTTCCTCTGACATAAACACGCATTTATCGTTGATCAGTGTGAGCCCGGCTTTCTGAAACCTTTGCAGCACCTTCTCAAGTTTCACCATTCGCTCCTCATATGACTCATTGAAAAAATGACCGTCAATTAGGTAAATTAGAATTTCTCGCCCTTTCATATCTGCGAAAACTTGATTCCCAATAAGGGCCTGGAAGGTGAGGGGCGCATTCGTTAAACCAAATGGCATTACTTGAAACTTGAATACCCATCCCCTCGCCCTTCGCTTTACAGGCTGTATACCTACTGCTTACTGCTCTTCTCCATCCCGACCTGCCAATAGCCGCTGAATAGATCGAGGGACGAGAAATATTTTGCACCCCTGACATACGTCATGATTTTATCGATATTCGAAATAGGGTAGGTTCTCTTCTTTGTCACACTATTCAACTGGCGATACACAAAACAAAATAGTTTTTTTTTAATACATAGAAAGTTCCACATACTTCTGCAGGGTGTTCAATAGGCAAAATTTCTGAAATTTGACATGCTCCCTCTTAAACAATTTTTTTTTTGACTGTATTTCAACATAGTTGGCAGGAAGGTAGATCCATACTTTGGGATGTTTTTTGAATTTTTGGTGTAGGTACATATCTCTTTTATTTACGGGGTGACCTCAAACTGTTAGAAATTTTGCACCAGTCTATTGAACACCTGTATAAATTTTATGCGGGATATTATGAAAAATATTGATTAAACCACTGAAGTTCTCGAAATGAAATCACCATCACCTCAATTTGCCAAATTTCACTTAAAACCATGAAAATCAGGCATGATTTCATCTGGATTCCTGAAACCTCTAAATTTGTCGAATGACGCCTGCTTAAACAGCTGAAATCTAGCATATTACTTCACAAAAAATCACATAATTATTTAAAACACCTAAAATCTTTCAAAATGAAATCTGATGCAGCAAAATTGGTATCCGAGTAGTTACCTAATTTTGCGAAACTTCACTTAAACTTCTGAAATCTGTCAAAAGGATAGGTAGTTCCGTGTAGGATTATTTTGATTGCGCATATGTGGCGCGAATTTAATAAATTTTGTACACCGATACTGAAAATCAGCACTGGAAAATATTTTAGTCTCGATTTTAGTGCAGCCTCGAGTGCAGCCAAAACTACACAAATAATGTAGTTGAATACAACGAATACAGGATAGGTTTGATGCAAATAATAACTGTTGTTTTTAACATCACTACCTCGATCACTGCCGAGTATGAAATATGTAATTATTATTATTTTATTATTAGCTAGGTATTTATCTATACTGCAAGTGGATGTGAACCTCGATGTGAACGAAAGAGTCATTAATTAGCGAAGAAATTACTCACAAAGCCCAATTCTACTTCCAGAATGTGAAAAAACTAGCAGCAGTCTACCCACTTCCGGACGACGTTGAACTGACTGTGGGCGGTTCCTTGGAAACTCTAGTCCCAGGCACGCTTGCAGGACCCACGTTCCTGTGCATACTCACCGAGCAATTCTACAGAACCAGAGTGGGAGACAGGTTCTGGTTCGAAAACAGCGGATCCAACGGATTCACTTTAGGTGAGTTTTCCTTATTCAGAACACTTTTTTCGAATTATGTGCACCAGGAAAGAAAGAACTTCATCCTGTGTCTGTCCAGCTGAATTGTAATTCGAGCGACCTGAAAGATTTTGTTCCCAAGTTTCCAAATCTGAACTACCTGTAGAAAATATACCTCAGACTTTGCAGTTGGTTCCTTCCACTGGCGATATTCGGCAGGATAATACACGGCGACACACGATCTCTCACGGGACACCTTTGAAACGCTTTTTCCCCGCACATTTTTGTCAGAGATGAACGGAATCCATTTGCGAGACGTGATTTCTGACGCTTTTTCCCATTTTATCAAAAAATGACGTGATTTTCCTACTTGTTTTTAATAATTTGCTAATGAACAAAGCAATTAAAGTAGCCTGTGGCATTGATTTGGCAGCTTATTAGAGAAATGAATCTGACAACTTCTTGAAGCGAGCTCGATTTTTTTGACGCGTCAATCTAAAAATGCGATGATGTCGCTCCAAAGTGTCACAATGGAAGCACCGACCCTTTGTCCTGTTCCAAAAGCGTCGCCAAGGCAAGTTCGACTTAGATACCAAATTCCGTGAAATTCGAAAAGGACCAGTGTAGTTGTGGTGTCTTACGAACAGTAACACGTCCTTGCGGTCCTCGAGTCGCATTTTTACGCGTGACACGGTCAATTTTTCATCGATTCCAACATTTTGATGTCAGTTTGACAGGCAAAATTACTCAACTCGAGGATAAGCCAGTTTCACACCAGGTAAAACGGCGGTTAGCCTCCTACATTGCTAAATTAGAACATTTGCTCAGGTCACTCGAATCACGTTCAGCTCGATACTGGTACACGGAACTTGATTCAGTTATTGATAATCAGTGTCACGCTTTTTATTTTCATGTTCATGCCGTTTTATTCCACAGAACAACTGAACGAAATCCGGAAATCCAGCATATCGAGGCTTTTGTGCGACAACGGACACCACATCCAAGCCATGCAGCCAAGAGGTTTCGAAAGGATATCCCACGAGTAAGAAGCTGATCAATTTTTGAGATTTTAGAGCTAAAAGTACAAAACCTTTTTGTCACAGCAACGCCGTCGTTCCTTGCGAATCACTGCCAGCCGTCGACTTGAGATTATGGAAAGACGTACAGGGCGGAGGCGGCCAACCTTTCGACTACACCGGCGATTATTCATCCGGCGAATTCAACTTCTTCGACAAATAATAGAGACATTTTTTAGCTTCGTAAAGAAAAATACGTGCTATCAGCTACAGTGCCGTTGATTTTATATATTATGTAAATATGAAGCGCCGTTATAGTTTTCAAGGTGCCGCTCACTCTGTTTTTGAACCAGTATTATAAATACGTTCCCTTCTTGCCCGCCTTCTGTAGTAGCAATAATTTATATACGTAGGCTAGATTGAAAACTAATTTATCTAGGTAAGTTTTTATAACAACTCGTGTCATCAATAAAAAATGACTATTATTATAACATTACAAAGACTAGTTTGTTTTGAGGTGATGACTAAAATGGTCTGGTTTTACTTTTCTCGCATATACAAAACACACACATATAAACAAAAATGTATAAAATTATCAACAATTCAATATTATACACAATTTCCAACAGAACTAAAAAAACTTTGAGCTAATAAGTACGACTATTACAACTTAGATTTAAGCTTGGTGGCGCGATCTCGCAGCACCCTCCTCAGAATCTTGCCGGTGGGGTTCCTGGGGATTTCATCGGTGAAAATGACGCCACCTCGCAGCCTCTTTTGGGGCGACACGTTATCTGAAAGCAAAACGGTTTTTAGATTTCCAAGATGCTTCACTAAATATCACATTATCAAGATGATTTATCTAATAATTCAATAATTCAATAAATAATAGCAATGGGGTGTTATATTGGAAAAAATGTAGTGATTTTTATTGAGTATTCCGATCGTTTCTGATCTAATTAACCACTGCATGTATTACGCACGTTGATTTCTTCTCTAATTTTGTAGAAAAAAATTATTTCTTAGTAATTCATGACGTCACTCGGTGAACCTCGCGCGTAAACCTATCGTGACCCACTTTGCCGACATTTTAGCGTCTTCAAATCTGAATCACGTTTTGTCAATTTTGACGTGCAATTCAAAACTTCAAATCACATGACATTTGTTGTCTGAATTAGAAACGACTGCACTAGCGAGAACAATTTTGAAAAAACGTCCTTTGAGTGGCTTTGAGGAAGGCAATCATGACGGCCACCAAGCTGGGTTAGCGCCGCAGATCAGTGAGAGAGCTTCTGGTAGCATTCCTGAATTTTTCTGTGAGCATCCCAGCAGGGTTTGTGTCTTGATAAATCGGTTTTCTCGGATCAAATCACGTTGATATTGGCCTAAGGGAACTTTATCCGGTGTAAATAAATGATAGGTAGGTAGTTATATCTTTCAATACATTACACACTTATTTTCAGAACAGCGAAGTTGGCTTTGTCCCTTAGCGGTAAACTCTCGGGTGAAATGAATTTGTTTTTGATTTATGCAAACACTTCAGTCTTTCTAACTCCACCTCCTGCTCCAGGGGTACACGATAGGGGGGTATTGGGAATATTCGAATGTTTTTCAAGTAATTTAAACGTGATTGTAATCAAAAAATTGCACTCACATTCCAACACAAAACACTCCAAAATTGACACAGAATTTTTATTTTTATTATCACCATCTGTGACGGGCTAACTCTAGCCCCGGCGTGGCTGGTGTTGCTGAATGCTGCTGATGCTTGCTTGCGGTAACATTTCACTTTTTTCTTGGGATCAGCTGTTTGTCAGGTTGACAGGCTGACACGCTGGGATGTTCGGAGTTCACCGCGTTCCCGATTCCGTACGATATCTAGCGAGAAATTGTACCGCGTCATTTGGCGCCATCTGTTACGCACTCTGGTACCAGTAAGCGCGTGACGTCACGCGAAATTTTCTTTATTTTTTTTCGGGGCCCAAATGAACGCAAAAAAATCAAATAAAAAACAAGTAAGCTCTACGAAGGCTCTGGTATCTGAATTCATTTCTTCCCAAAATCCGTGAAACACCCCATTATGCCGTTCTACCAAAACAGGTATTCCTGAATAATGCGCCTGTCTTCATGCATTCAATCATAACAATAATTATCAACAACCATGGCCACACTCTAAAAATTTCCATCTCATATACAGGGTGTTTCAGTTTTAATCGAGCAAACTTTGGGATAAAATTCTCCTCATCCACTTGATTCAGAAAAATATAGCATACATGCCTTTCACTTGTTTCCTAAGAAAGATACAGGGTGTCAAAGTTAATTTTTTTCGGTTTTCAAAATTTTGGAACTTGAGAACCGTTTAACCATAGTAGCTGAAATTTAGCATAGGCTGGTTTGTCGGAACCGTCTACCTACCTGCCAAATTTTAAACGAATCCAACCAGTGGCGTAGAAGCTATGGGAGGTCATTATTTTGGAAGCATCTGTAGAACCTTGATAAACAATGACCCCCCATTACTCCTACGCCACTGATTGGATTCTTTCAAAATTTGGCAGGTAGGTAGACGCGGTTCCGACAAACCAGCCTATGCTAAATTTTAGCTACTATAGTTGAACGGTTCTCAAGTTACAAAATTTTGAAAACCGAAAAAAATTACTTTGACACCCTGTATCTTTCTTAGGAAACGAGTGAAAGGCATGTATGTTATATTTTTCTGAATCAGGAGGATGAGGAGAATTTTACCTCAAAGTTTGCTCGATTAAAACTGAAACACACTGTAAAAAGTTTTGATGAATTTACAACATTCATATCTACTTACTACAACATTACAACACGATTTTTTTTAATACTGGTCTTTAGGTTCACATGACTAAAAAATGAAGATCAGAATCGATTTGACAACGTTTGTTTTAGTGAGAAACGATACCACGCTTGATTTTTTTTTCGGGAGGAGATTGCTTCTTACTCACGCCTCGGCTGGCTGACACGGGGGGAATGTGGGACTCGCCAAGCCTTCGCAAACCCTATCCACTAAACCCCTCCTCAGACCTAGTGGTTAACCCGCCCCCCCGGAACCGCTTGAGCATTACTTCGGAGGGCGGGATACCACACTTGCTGTTTTAAATCAGTTAAAATTTGACAGTTGATTTTTTTTTTCAAAATTGTTAATTTTGACTATTTTGAAACGGCAACATGGGTATCGTTTCTTACTAAACTAACATCAACAATCCGATTCCGCTTTACATTTTCACGTAGCAGTAGGTATACGTTGAGTAAAAACTGACAAAAAAGTGAAAATGCTTACCGGCAACGAATTTTTGAAGATCAGCTTCGTTTACTTTCTTCCCAGATTTTTTCACGATGTACGCCAGAGGCAGTTCACCGGCCGCTTCGTCGGGCAAGCCGATGACCGCGGCATCGGCCACGGCATTGTGCGTCAAAAGCAACGCCTCCAGCTCGGCAGGCGCCACTTGGAACGCTTTGTACTTGATCAGTTCCTTCAGTCTGTCGACGATGTAGAAGTACCCGTCTTCATCGTAGTAAGCCACGTCGCCAGTGTGCAGCCACCCGTCTTTGTCTATCGTATTGGCGGTGGCGACGGGATCCCCGACGTATCCCTTCATTATCAGCGGCCCCTTGAAACAAATCTCGCCTTCCTTGTACGCCGGCAACGCCTTGCCGTTCTCGTCGATCACTTTCACTTTGTTACCGGGCACTATCTGTCCCACGGATCCCAGCTTGGTCTTGCCGAAGGGACTGACCAAGATGCCGAGCGTCGTTTCCGTCATGCCGTAGCCTTGCGAGACGTGGCGGATTTTGAAGCGCTCCTTCAGTTCGCGTTCCATGTCTTTGCCCATCGGCGCGGCCCCGGTTCGGATTTCTTTGATTTTGCTCAGGTCGTATTGCTTGGTCAGGGGGTGTTTGAGGAGTACCAGCATCACCGGCGGTGGAACAACCATTCTGGCGACCTATTGGCAAATAACGTTCAGTCTTTTTTCTTCTCTAAACAGGGGTTTTTAATTGATATTTTACCTTGTAATTAACTATGGCATCCAAGAAAGCTTTTGTCTTGAACTTGCTCATGACGATCATCGATTTACCTCTGAGTATATTGAGGAACATGAGCATGAATCCCATGGAATGGAACATGGGCGAAAGCCCCATCATGGCGTCGTCGTCGGTGACGTCATCATTTTCCACCATTTCAGCCATAAGAACTCTGCAAAATATATCATAATTAGACAGCCCTTCAGAGTTGATACAATAAAATGAGGTATTTGGTCAAAAGTAGCCAGTTGCGTCTTGTCACATTTATGGTATGTCTGCGATCATCTGAATGCCGAGTCAGCGTTTTAGGGGAAGGGGAAATGTCAAAGTAGGTATGGTCTGACGTCAGCTCTCCCCCGCGACGAAGGTAGTTGCTAGTAAAATTAACGCGCAATGGGTGCGACGAGAACTAACGGGTGGAGTGTAACCGAGTGAAGTACTGTAGCGGATCGAGCCTGTCCGACCGTTCCAAGGGGAGATTGTTCCCTGGCCTGCGTGTGTGAGTGGAGAATGCGGAAAGAGCCAGAAGGGTAGCATAAGTGGTGAAGGTAATTCTTGGATATTGTAGTTAATAGGTGAATACACAATATAAGTAAAATGACTGAATTCTACTACTAGCCTTTAAGCTTAAAGAGGGGGAGGGGGTCTTTCCTTTTTGTCCTGTGTGAATAGGTATCACATATGAAGGAAAATGCGGGAAATAATTACCATCATTACTGATGTAAGATGACGAATGATGATACTTCAAAAGTCCCTTTCAATCCCGTGTAAGCTTCCCCGTTTTTCAGGTGTTTTTCTTTCACGATTATTTTTTTACCTATCTAAAAAACCCAGCGTATGTATCGGCCAAAGTTTTGTAGCAGTGGTGTAGTCGAAGATGCGTTGCTTTATAGGCCGCAAGCTGGTAGATCCTTAACTGAAGAACAGTTGTTTTTTTTACATAAAAACGACAATCGCCACAAAATTTCGACGGCTTCACACGCTGTGTTTTATAAACAGGCACGAAAACTAATCGTGAAAAAAAACCCTGGAAAACTAGGACGCTTCACATGGAATCGGAGAGGACTTTTGATACGTTATAGTCGAGACAGTAAGGTGGGTTTTGCATATTTTTAGCTGGTTATCAATTCATCCACGCTTCTATAAAAACAGCACCCGAAATACCTGGGTTATAAAATTCAGGTAAGTGGTGGAAAAAATTGGAAAACTAAAGAAGTGAATCGAAAAAATATCGAGAAGTTCAAAAAGAAGAATAGCGATATTACGGACGTGAGGTCAAATGCGCAAGTTAGCCCAGGACGTGGTTAATAGAGCAAATGATGACACGCGTCATGAAAACTTAACGATGATTGATTAGAATAATCAATATTGCAGTGAATTTGCATTCAGTTCCTGGACACAAAATTGACTATTGAGTAATACAAACCGGACACTGGTTATGTCCGGCGCCAAAAGAGCTGCCTACTTATAATCGAGATAGAATATTCAAATTGGGCATAAATTACCTAGAAATAATGGACTACAAGATGGGCACTATTCATCGGTTTATCTGATTTTGCTTTTGTTTTAGTTATTATTCAAAATAGCAATTTCGTATTGAAATATTAATTTCATCTCTTTGATTTTTCTCATATTCGTGATTGTTTCATTAATTTGGAAATTTAAAAGACATGAGCAAAGCAATAAGTGTCCGAAATAAGACTTCTCCGATAAGCGGAGCTCCATTCACCCTGCCGCGCGCGTTCTTAAAAGTTGATGCGTCAGAAAGAGAAATCAAAATCTAAAAAACTGTAGGTCCTAAATCAATCTTTTTTCGAAACATTCTTCCATCCTTTAGCTTCACTTGCTTCGCTGTTTGCACAAGGTGGTCCATCCTAGCGTGATTATCCCATAGCGGCAAAGCACCTCCCATGTCAAGTTTCATCTCTTAGTTTTGAAAAGCAAGGCCACTGTGCAGTTTTTCAAGTGAGCGATTTTTTCAGTTTCAATTTTTAGTTGGTAGCACTGCCACAGATTTGAATAACAAAAATACACATGGGACAGCTCAGAAAGCTAAACACAAAACTATGTGTTCAAATTGAAAAAAAAAGTTTCGTTTACCCGTCAAAATGGGACATCCTATACATGTAGCTGAACATAACTTCAGGTCGTAGGTCTCATTAAACCAAACAACTTTTCTCTTACTTATTTTTTCTATTTTATTCGAACGGTAAGACCGCTACGGGATAATTGAATAGAATAGAATGTCGGCTACGGTTAGGCCGCTACGGGATAATTACGTTAGGATGGACCACCTTGTAAAAAAATAATTTGCATTAACAAAACAGTTTCTCGCTTGCTGCAAAGGATGATCAAGATGTTTTCTGGTCTATAGAAAAATTATTATAGAAAAGTTTCTTAACCACTGTTACACTATTACAAAGGTTTCTATGTGTACTTTGATTAAAAAAATAAATAAACAGCTCAATAAGGTCCAAAGATATGATGACGTGAAGGTTAAGAACTACGGTGCATATCTGCTCCGCGTTTTGCGACCCTTGCTTTTTTTATTGTTGGTAAAAATTGTTCATCTTCTTCAAATGTTGGCAGTATCAAGCCGAAATAGATAAGATTCGATTAACTGAAGAACGAATTCGAAATGCTAGACCGTTCAGAAGATACAAATAATAGCCTCCGCCACGACGTCTGGCGATAACGAGTTACTAAGACTTTTTTTATATCCAGTCGTAGTTATTGAACTAAGTACATGGATTTTTCAAAATCAGTGTCAATAAGTCAGTTGGTCAATATAAACTTCACCTTTCTACTGTCTCTGTAGTGGAAAGGTACCTGCACTCGACTCCCGCACAGTAAGGTCTACCCTACTGTAGCGTATTATTTCTAGTTTATTTATGCCGAATTTGAATTTTTTCAACTCAATAAGAAATGGCTCTTTTGGCGCCGGACATAACCATTGGAACACCCTGTATTGTCGAATAAAATTCCCATGCGCGTTAGTATTGGCCAAATTATAAAATTTATGAATGAAATTGGACCTAGTTTACCGATTAGTTGATTAATTAACATTTAATTTAGCGTGCATGAAACTGTTCATGAGAAAATAAACAATTACCTGGCAATATCCACATAAACTGTCATACTATCGTGGGTGCACATGACTCCTTTGGGTAGACCAGTGGTTCCAGAGGAACACAGAATCGTGGCAACAGCTTCTTTGGGATCGAGGGGAACTGCTTCGAATTCATCATCTATATTGTCTTGAGTGGCACCTGGCGACGCAAAAGTAGAAATAATTACAAAAGAAAATTGAAGAAAGTTCAAGAAAAAACGTAGAAAAAAATCTGAAAAGAACAATAGAAAATGAGAGAGCTTTACCTGCGATCAACGGTTGGTATGGCAAGATTTTCGGATGTCGCGGTTTTCCATTTCCGAAAAGAACCAAGTTCCGGATGTAGGATTCGGTGGGAAGTAACTGAGCAACTCTGTCTATCGTCACGGGAGAGCAAAATACAAGTTTCGGTTTGGATAACCTGATGACATGTTGAAGTTCACCTGGAAATAACAACATAATACTTATAATGATCAATTGTATATTT
Organism: Anaspis maculata; assembly: GCA_949128115.1. Classification (NCBI taxonomy): domain Eukaryota; kingdom Metazoa; phylum Arthropoda; class Insecta; order Coleoptera; family Scraptiidae; genus Anaspis; species Anaspis maculata. The sequence continues at coordinate 20,674,120 of OX421962.1, forward strand.
GTTGAATTCGGGGTTGAATTCAGGACCATTTGGGATCAATTATTAACGAAACAAAAATTACTTGAACGAACGTAGTCTCAAAATCAAAATCAATTATTGCTCGTAACAGGAACAGTAATTAATATTGAAACACAGCATATTTCGAGCTGTTTTTTGTCCTTGAGGCTCATTTACATAAACCTTAACCGCAACCGTAACAGAAACGCTAACTCAAGTGTAAAACTTTGAGCCTGTCCATTTCATGCGTGAGATCGAAAGCACAACGGAAAAAGGTTGTCGGCGGCTTATACACTAACGTTAGCGTTGCTGTTACGGTTCCGGTGAAGGTCTATATAAATGGTACTCAATAGTTCTATTCAAGTTTTTTTATTGTCTATTCGATTTTCTATTCATCGTTTCAGTTTATCTTCATCTGTAAGCTTTTTTTTTGATTCATTAATCAATTATTCGGTACATACAATAATGTCATGTCGAGATTAATCAACTATTTTATAAAGACGAGTGGATTGCGTCACATTGGCAACTTGCAGTATTATGGCAAGGTCACGAACAACGCGTGAAGTCATCAGCATGTTATAATGTTGATATCCTAATTAAATAATTGACGTAGGAAACGGTAATTCCATAGGTCCAAAGAACAGGACCGTACAAACGATCAAGTTCTTGATTTGTGGAGAGTGATTTGTAATAAATTAAAATAATAGCGCCAGCCTACAGTGCCAACGACGGATTTTTTGCTTTTATATCCTCGTAGTAGCCCATTACTGTCCTGCAAGCATCTGTAGAAGTTTATTTTTGCAAGAGAAGAAAACGTTTTGGCACGGTAACTGTCCAACCGTTCATCCGATCAAGTTGAAAATTGTTATGGAGCTATAGTTTCATCCTCTAACCATGACTGCCATGAAGACCATGAAAACTATAAGTTTTCAACTGATCTGTCGAACAGAAATGTCATTGTCAGAAAGTTGATGTTGCAACACGTCATTTTGAGAGAGAGGTGGGGAGGAAGAGGGAGACAGAAACAGAAAGAGAGAGAAAGAGAAAAGAGAAAGAGAATACACTAGAATTTTCGGGCATATAACTTATCAAGATGATGCAGAAATTTTCAATCTTGCAATGATTTTCTCATCTGATTATGGCCAGCTTGAGCTCCGAATTCTCCACTTTGCGCAAACTTCGACAGAGTCCTTCAGTTGTTATCTTAGATTATTGGACGTTTCTAGATACATAATTATTGTGTTTGCAATAAAGATCTCTATCCAAATATCGAAGAACATCCGGAGTGTTCCATATGAAGATCAACAGTTGACGTCACTTCAGTAGTTCCGGAACTACGAGCAACTCTATGATCTGTGCAAAAGATAGCTAAAGCACTCCTAAAACCCCATAAGAATAATTTTGAATAATTGCGGGTAAAATTATAGGGCGGTTTTTGAAAAACACATCATATATAATTTTGATCGGTTTCTTGTCCTTCTTAATTATCGATATGGCGCTTCAATTGAGGACATAGGACGAGATCAAACTTTTTATTTGTGAATTATAGTCGTATAATGCAACGTTTCGCCCTAATTTAGGGCTTCATCAGGCTAAAAATGAACATACAGATTAACAATCACAAACAAGATTTTGGTAAGCCATTCCACATCTTGTTTGTGATTGTTAATTTGTATGTTCATTTTTAGCCTGATGAAGCCCTAAATTAGGGCGAAACGTTGCATTATACGACTAAAATTCGCAAAAAAAAGTTTGATTTCGCCCCCTTCGATTTTTTCGATCAAAATTATGATTAAATAAATACTATTGAATGAAATTCCAGTGTAAATATTTAAATAGGTCCGTCGGTTGAATAGTTACAGCTCAGTTGCGAATGTTTGGTAGAGGATACATTAAACTTGTATGCAAGGGTAACTGCTATCAAATCTATGAAGATGAAATCTGTTCTATTTGTAATTTGAATTGTAATGAAACACTAGAACATATCTTCTTTGAGTGCCCGATGTATCGTTCTATAAGATGTTCCCTTCCCGAAAATCTAAAAACTGTAGTCAAACTGAGGTCTGCTCTAGATAAATCGGACAAAGTTCTATGTAATGTAATATATAATTACACTGTTGGGATTTTGAAATTGAGGGCTTTCTGTCGGAATGAGTGACACTTTTCCTAACAATATTGTTTATGTTTCTGTCAGTGTTTAAGAAATATTTATATTTTTTCATATTCTGTCATTATTTTGTTTCTTTGTATGGGAATCTTGTATGTTATATCTTTGTAATGGGAATTATCATTCCCTCGTTATACAATAAACGAATAATAATAATAACATTAATAATAATAATAGTCACTTTTCAATATGTAAAGCGCACAAGTATTTTATATACAATTAAATTATTTACAAATACTTTTTCAAAATAACAATACCTACATACTTAATACTTTTTTGAATTATTTAAATGATGAATACTTTTGCTATTTTTTTAAAATAAGTAGTTTTTTTTAGTACTTAAAATCTCAAGTATTTATTATTAGAAAAGTAGTAGGTACCTACAAGAAATGGCCGGCTGTGCCTATACAATACTATACACATCCCCTACAAATTTTTGGAGCTTCTTTTCGTTTTCATAGTCAACGTTTTATCTACGAATTTTATTTAAAATGGAGAAGACCTTATCATACGCAATCATGACAATACATATGAACTGAGGAAACGATGACATTAAGAATTAAGATCCCATTTTTTTATATACAGGGTGGTCCAGGTTTTAGTCGACAGTTGAATATTCAATAGGTATCTATTGAATATTCACTTACTGATGGTTGAGAAGTTAAGTAAGAACAAGAACTAAGGGCCCTTTGTTTCTTATTGGTTATGTTATCGAAATTATGAATTTTCACAACCAATTTTCAATTTCTTGTTAGCTAAATTATGGATCAATAAACTTTAAATTGAAAAAAAGTTGAAAGTGAATGGATCAAAGCTTGCTCGAATTTTTAAACATTTGCGTAATTCGGTGTTTTTGAACCTTCAAACACAAATATTTCCGAAACCGCTGCTCCAAATGTAGCAATGACACGCCAATTTTCTCTTCAGAATTGAACGCGGAATTTATTACTTTTAACGGTTTTCCAAAATATCCAGTGGCGTAGAAAGTAAGAGGGTGAGAGAGTTAGTACCCCCATATCTACGGCACTGCGTCATTCTGACAGAATTTTTTTCAAGAAATCACTGTGGACGTGTTTTTTAATCATATGTGCAAAATTTGAGCGAAATCTGTCAAGCTGTTCAAAAGTTATCAGAAAAAAAACAATTTTTTTCTGCAACTTTGAAGGCCTGTAATTTTTTTATTATGCATTTTAGATAGGCACTTTTTGGGGTGCGTCGACTTCTTTTTTCATCCTCTATCAGCCTGCAAAGTTTGTCGACTAAAACCTGGACCAGCCTGTATATTCGTAGTGCTTGAACTGGAGAGATTTGTATCGTGCCTACTTATTTACGCAATCATCCTGCAAATAGGTGAATCGTTAAATTTTCTCAAACTTGAATATTCTGATTTTTTTTTATATTGAAAAGTTTAGATTAATACTCTTGTTTGACAAAATAATCTCTTCTGAAAGCTACACCAGAATTAGAGGTCACCTGAAACTGACTTGATCTTGAATGTGCTGATTGGAAAAGAAATTCTCCAGATATTTTGGTCTGAAGGTTTCGAAACTTTTCAAAACCCCTAAGATCAAAAAACTTCTTTAAGCGAACAACTCATGAAAATTTTTGCTATCAAATTTCTAGTATCTCGATTGTGTTTTAAACCTTCAAATCTAATAAATATCTTATAAATGACTTCCCCACCTTCTCCTTCTCTCTTCCTGGTTTTTGTAACGCCAGTTTCTGAGCTATGCAAGTAAAGACGTAAAGTCATGACTTGATGCAAATTGCGCTCTTGAGGCGGTTTGCCAGACAACGCGGGAAGATGAATCGAGTCGCAGACATACGTTTCCACTTCCTAAGCTAACTCAAATTATTTATATTAGAAACACCTGGTATCCTGTCCCGAAATTAGACCGCAATATTTGACCAGCTTATTCTACGTCAAAAAATAGGAAAAAAAGTTCCAATAAACATGGGTCGAATAATGCCCCTAAGGGAGCTAGAGCCCTTTGAAGGGGGGAAACCTAATGATGTTTTTTTGCAAATTTCTCAAAACTTGCCAAGATAAAATGACGAAATTTGGTTTGTCCACTACATGTTATAAGCCTGAGGTAATCCTGTGGGAAAGATTCCCACATTCCATCAGGGACGTCCAACAAAGGGGTAACGGGGGATGAATCAAGCTCCATTGTTTTGTTCATGACTTTTTCTGGATTTTGATTAGAAAACCTGGAAAATCAAAGTTTTTTTATGGAAATAAGGTTCCTTTGTACTATTTCGATTCGACCCACCGTGTTCGAGATTAGTCACTTCAAAAAAAACTTTGCCTGAAATTCTCTTCAAATTTTCAAATCCCGAGTACAAAAATCACAGCAAAAACACCAATTGTGTTTTCCTGGACCAAAAACAGGAAAAAATGGTCCAATAAAGGTGGGTTGAAAATACTCTTTAGGGAACCCAAAGCTCCTTGGAAGGGTGACTTGCCGAGATAAAATCAATCGCGCTCTAGGGGCTCTAGGTCTCCTAGCGAACATTTCCACCAACTCATTTTCATTGGAACGTTTCTTCCTGTTTTTGTCCAAGGAAACGCAGTTGGTGTTATTGCACTGATTTCTGTACTCGGGATTGAGGAATTTTTCAGGAGAATTTCAGGTGAAGTTTTCTTTGAAGTGAATTATCTCAAAAACGGTGCGTCGAATCGGAATAGTACAAGAGAACCTTTTTTTCATAAAAAAAACTTTGATTCTCCAGATTTTCTCATCAAAATTCAGAAAAAGTCTTGAACAAAAAAAATGGAGCTGAATTCATTCCCCCTCCCCTCTTTGTTGGACGTCCCTGATGCAATGTGGAAGTCTTCTTCACAGCATTACTTCAGGCTTATAAGATATAGTGATCAAACAAAATTTCGTCATTTTATCTTGGCAAGATTTGGTGAAATTTGCAAAAAAAAACATCATTAGGTTTCCCCCTTCAAGGGGCAAAAGCTCCCTTAGGCCTTAGGGGGCATTATTCGACCTATGTTTATTGGAACTTTAGAGGGAACTTTTCTCCCTATTTTTTGACGTAGAATAAGCTGGTCAAATATTGCGGTCTAATTTCGGGACACCTGGATGGTCTCAGAAGTATCGCATTCCAAGTTTAAAGAAACATAATAGAATCCACTCAAGAACACAAGAAAAAAATAAAAAAAAATAAAAAAAATTATAGTGGTTTATTTCTGAAAATATAAGGGATCAAGTGGGCCTTGGCTTCCCTCTTTTTTTATAAGTCAAATGGATCGGTAAAAATTATCAACCACTGAGTGTGCACTGAACTTCAATTTAATATACCTACAGGGTGATTGATAAATCTCAAAAATTCATTTTCCTTCTAAAATGCCACTAATTTTTATTGAGAAAATAATCATTTCCTGTTCTAAATTATTTCAAGGACCAATGAGATATCTCACAGACATAATTGATGGAAACTGGACTTCTGTGATTTATGACTCAACCTGTATTGTAAACAGAAATTCAGTGCACACCCACCGGTTGACAATTTTTTACTGTTTAGTCTATTATTAACAGTTCCTGAAAATAGCTCCAAATAATGGGAAGGGCGAAGTCCCACCCTTTGACCCGTCAAAAATAAACGTCAATAATTGTTTTGAATATTTTTCTTATGTTCTTGAGTGAATACCAGATATCACTCTGGACTCGGATGCGATACGTACTTTTGAGACACCCTGTATTATGGTGCTGATACAGCTCTTGATAGAATCAGATGCGTAGTACCTGATAAATGATAATAATCAATTCTTCTCAACTTCCTCTCCACTTGATACACGGTTCATAGCATTAAGACATGTTTGACAATAATAATAGGTATTTAAAATCGGTTGAACAGTTCAGATGTGACAAAAAAAGTCTTTGAGAGTTTTTATATTAAAACCTGGAGCTCTGTTGATGAGCAGCCCTTATTATATTTGATATTTCTGATGACAGTCTTCGCCGTTTCAGTTGAACTTTGTAATTCAACTTGCTGCGCTGCATACCTACCCAACAGTGCCAATACAAAACACCTAATTTATCCTAATTTTATAATAAAAATTGAACTGATTTTTGGTCAATCCCAAGCAGGTATCCATTCGCATCAGAAGGTTTGGTCATTTTGATCTTATTGCTGAATGGGATGTATATACGCACGAGTTCTTTTCCTATTGAATAATAATTAGAAACCCACATTTATCGCGTCGATCCCTGCGTCATTCAAAACAAGTTGCTTGAAACTTGAAATCAGTACCAACAATCTTTTTTCAACAAACCATATTTGATAAATTGCAAACATGCTTACAATAATTCCAAATCATAAATTTTGAACAATGACATAGGTACAACTTGAAGTTTGAAGGTTTCAATGGGTTTTCGAAATGAATTTGATATTATTGTGTTGGATTTCAGCTAAAGGTTGATTGAGATAATCAATTGTGATTATTGTAATTTGATTATTGAACAATAATTTACTTTTTATAGGATTCAGAGATTAGCTGGATTGTCTTGATCAATCCAGCTAGAATTTGTCAAAAAAGTAGTGCTGCAATCAGATTAGCTTGATTATTTTTTCTGTAACTGGCCATTATTCACAGACGAACGCTCATCAGTTATACCTAATTGTTTCTTGATTAGGCTGCTTAGGTATAATGAGCAGGTACAGCAACTTAGAGACAACAGTCAAAGGTAGGTAAATCATAATTTGGATATAAACAACATGACAATGCCATTAATTCTTGGCATGCCATAATAGAAAATAGCACCACAACGTGTTTTATTTGAAATTGTCCCAATAAAAAAAACCCTCAGCAATGAGTATGAAAAATTAAAGTACCTATCATATTTAGCAATCATCTTAACTAGCAACAATTTAAAGTTCAAAACTGATAAGCTTCACATTCTTAATGAGTATTTAGTAATAATAATACACAATACTTTCAGTAAGTAGGTACCATTATTGATAAAATCACCAAGTAGATATAAATAATACTGAAGTCTTATGCACTTGGAAACTATAATCTAAAATCTCACCTTTAGTATAGTCAGGATTGAGGGGTGCAAAAGTGGCACCAGCCAAAAACGTGGCACAGGTCACCACGGCGAATTCCAGCCTGTTTTCTGAATTGATGGAAATCGAATCTCCCACTTTGATTCCTTGACCGATCATCCATTTTGCCAAAAAAATTGATCTGCTGAGAAGCAAATTAGCTCGCAAGGTCTCGTCGGTGCTGGCGTCAACCTTGAACAAATTTCAGGCTTTCTTAGTTCAATAAACTTGGAATATTTGAATATTAAATTTTTGTTTGTTTACAATTATAAGTAGCTAACAAGGAAATGGGAATGGCCATTTAATTCAAATGATACAAATTGAGTTTTACAATAATTGAAATGGTAAAGAGATGGTGACTCAAGTAAAAGTACCCAAAATAAGTCATACTCAGAATCATAATATAAGTAGGTTCTACTACAGAAACGAAATCAAATAAGTAAAACAGAATTTATTGTGTAGAAAAAATTAAAGAGCTAGTTATGCAGTAGGGTAAACGGATTCGGGTAATAATCAAAATTGACCTTTACCTGGAGGATGTTGTCTCCATGAGTTTTCATCAGCAACAACAGGAGCTCCCCAAGAGACCCATCAATGAAGCGTTCCACTTCTGGACCTTCCAGCACGTTTTCTTCGCCCATTATTCCACCTACTGAAACGTGAACTGAAAAGTAATTAACTAAAAATTCTATCGTATAAATTTCAAAAAATATTCCATCCCCACTCTATTATTTACAGGTAGGTACAACTGGGTACAAGCAGTGCGATAAGAAAAATATTGCTCTGTACATTGCGATTTGTTGATAATTACCTTTTCGACCTATCACCTCAGAACTTGGCCCAATAGTGTTGCTTTATCACGAATCAGCTCCTTATCATTTCACAAATATTTTAAATCGGCTTGTCGCGGCCGATCCGCACATTCACGCGGCCTCTTCCAACTATCCGTGTTCCGTCTAACGTCATATTTCGCTCGTCGGTCCACAAACACGTGCTAATTTAGGGTTCAGGGAAGGGGTTCCCTTGACAAAAATCGGTTTCTGGGTCGCCGAAGTCGTGTCATGTTTCGTCAAGCGTACGTTTCGTTGTGTTTTTATTTGTTTTGGTAATTATCGGCGGTAAAATAGCGATTTAAGATCGGAAATTAGGCGTGGGTTCTCGATATAGTGAGCATCGTACGACTTTTTGCAGCCAATGACCGAGGAGAGTTTTAGAGGTGGTATATGCGCGCGCTAGGGTTCAATATATTTCGCCGTAACATACCTACATAAATATTTTTGGCGCGCTAAAATTGAAATTCCGGTAAATCCCCGATTATATCTAACTATGTCGGCTTTTCGACAAATAAAAATGTATCTAATATTTACTGAAGTACACAAGCAAGTATACGTAGGTATTAGTCAAATACTAGGTAATACAAATCAAAATAAATGCTTAAACACGAACATGTGTTTGCGTACCTATATAATAAGTATCGACTCAGAATTTATTCCTTAGGAAAGCCATGTTTACTTATAGTCCACAACAACGGTATCTTGTTCAGAGACGTGCATTCACTTGAAAACTTACTAAAAGTGACTCCACCGACCAACGATCAATGCAATATCAGCCGCGCATCCACCATAATACGTAACGCGTGTACCAGCAGAATTCTGATTTGTGGCGGCGCATCCACCAAAAGTGTTCGTGTGGTGTGGGAACTTATAACGATTTTGACATACTTGCATTGCCCTAGTTCCAAGGATCCTAGTTCAGAGCACTTTTAAACAATGCTTGCTATTATAGTCCATTTGAATGTTATTTCCACCAATGACGCCACGCCAAATATCGCTGAAGCCAGGGCAATGCAAGTTTGGCTTTTTGACTTGAAAACTGTCAGGGTCTGAGACATCTGGGATGACATTCCTTCGTGATCCACCTCTGCGATCCACACATCTACAATCCATTCCAAGCTTGAAAAAGACCACAGTTTGCCATGAAAAAATCGAGTTTTGTTGCGGTGTCGCTGATTTTCTATGGATATCCCGTACACTTTTTACTATCAGTAGAATGACTTTTTGGAGCAGAATTACAGTGACAAGCTGAAGCGCTGGGAGGATACGGCTGATGGCCGCTAATAGTTTCGCTCCAAAACTTTCCAAGTGACAACATATATCAACCGTATAGCCGTATCCCCCTAGCTTGTCACTTTATTTTTGCTCCAAAAAGTCATTCTATAGTAGGTTCACTTGTACCTCCATGACTCTAGTTGGCTGGGCAAATTTTCTACTTCAGCACTGTAGGCTTGCCGTCTTTTTACCTGGTGTGAAACTGACTTCTCTAGAAGTGAAGTTATATTTCTCATCAAATTGATAAAATCTTGGAAAACTGACCTTGTCATACGTGGAAATGCGACTAGAGGGGCGCAGAGCTGTATTACCGTCATTTGGACACCAGAACCCTACATGGCCGCCTTCAATATAAGTCATCTTGACGGCGGCCATTCAAGGCCGACAAAAACTCGTTCCGTCAAGGTTCAAAACGAAAGCAAATTAAAAACTGAAGGAACTCACATGAATTTTGGTTCAATACGCAACTTTGAGCGGCTGGGTTTTTTAAAATTCGGTTTAATAAACTTTTTACACGTAAATCCTGCTGCAACAGCAGGCCTGCTGGGATGTTCCCTGTCTTGCCAATAGTTCTTCATGATTCGGCGTGTCATTTCGACTAGAAGAGGGGAAAGGATTGATGATTCCATAAGCCCCCTTTTTTGGACGAAGGATTAGTATTTTTTTAGTTTGAATCACGTGAAGTTGAACCGGCTTCGAGAGATTAAAAATATTTTCGACACCTGTCAAATGTCAAAGCTGCTTTGATTTATTTGTTCATTGGCGAAAATTTGGAACAGGTCGAAAAAATACTACATTTTCCAATAAAATGGAAAAAAGCGCCAGACATCACGTCCCGCAAAAATGTTCCGTCTATCTGCAGAGAAAATGCGTAAAAATGTGTTCCAAAAGTGGTCCGAACGACTTCGTGTCTCTTCGTGAATTATTGTGCCAAATGAAACCAGAGTAGCCAACCGCAAAGTTTTGGGGATTTTCTATAATAATTTTAGATTTGGAAACTCTAAAATTAAATCTCACAGCCGACTAGAATCACGGTACTATACAACTCCATTTTGAGTACTATGGATCCCTTTATCAATACTATACTGAATTTAAAACGTGAGCAGCATACCTATATCCCATACACTTTATATTTTCAGTAGAATGACTTTTTGGAGCAAAAATAAAGTGACAAGCTGGAGAGCTGGGAGAATACGGCCGATGGCCGCTAATAGTTTCGCTCCAAAACTTTGCAGGTACCATCAGCCGTTGTCGTAGCCCCCCAGCTTGTCACTTTATTTTTGCTCCAAAAAGTCATTCTACTTAAAATAGGAAGTGTATGGGATATACAGGGTGGTCCAGGTTATAGTAGCAATGATTCACCATTCGATGGTCCATCGAAAACTAGGTCGACATGCATAATGTAATGTTTCTCCAAAACGCTTTCTAAGGGAGATAGATCCCTTAAAAGTTTTTTTAAATCTTTTTTTTTTGCAATAACTCTCAAGTCATTCGAGCGATTGTGACCAAATTTGGTACAGATGCTAACGAAATAGATATTCATCACTTGACGTAGATCACTGTCGTCAAAATTGTTCAGTGGCGTAGATACGGGGGAATTGTTCAACTTCTCTCACCCCATTTTCTACGTCACTGGATATTTTTGAAAATTTATACTTTTTTGAATTTCTTGCTAAGTTTGAAAAAAAAAGTTACTCCCGTAAAATTTTGATAAGAGGCTTCATTTCCGAGATATTTGGGTTTGAAACTTTGGAAAACGCCTCGAAATCGCGACTTTCAAGGGCCTAAAAATTTAAATCCAAGAAAACTCATTATTCCTTAACTGGAATAAGTTTTCTAGGTCGTTTTAAGTTGATTTACTGCCATTTTTTGCTAAGAAACGAGGCGTTTTCAGAGAAGAACAATTTGGGCTCTGGAAAGTGGCGATTTCGAGATGTTTTCCAAAGTTTAAAACACAAATATCTCGAAAATCAAGCCTCTAATCAAAATTTCACAAGAGTAATTTTTTTTCTAAATGGAACAAGGAATTCGAAAAAAATATAATTTAAAAAAATATTCAGTGGAGTACAGAATAGGGTGTGAGAAATAAAACAACTCCTTCGTATCTACGCCACTGGACAATTTTGGCAAAAGTTATCCACGTCAAGTGATGGGTATTTATTTCATGACTATTTGTACCAAATTTGGTCAAAATCGCTTTGATGACTTGGGAGTTATTGCAAAAAGATGATTTTAAAAACTAAACTTTGAAGGGCTGTATCTCTGTTAGAAAGCGTTTCAGAAAAAAATAAATTATGCATGTCAACCTGGTTTTCGATGGACCATCGAATGGTGAATTATTGCTACTATAACCTGGACCACCCTGTATATTATGTTTAATGTCAAAGGATATTATAGTAGAGTTGACGGCACACCACGCAGGGACCTGTGGGCGGAGCCTAGCTGCGCGAACTGAGTTCATTGAGTGGTGAACCTAGATTTGCAGAGGGATTTTTGGTTCACCTCTGACCTGGTAATGGTCCACCACTCCAGCTGACGGTGTTGCTTCCCCTATTTCAACACACGGATTCGTCCAAAACGATTTTTGTTTTTCTGTTAAGCCCCGCTCTCAGGTCCCTGTGGTGTACCGTCAACTCTACGTTGAAATTTGTGTCCCTATGATATTAAATCTCCACCGGAACTGCACTGTGCTGTCAAATTGTCATTCTGGGGACGGCGTCTCCGGTTTCCTCACTAACCTGAGCCACTCTCTTTCGGCAAGGATCACAGACCATGATCCTGAAAAAAAGAGTGAATTTTATGAATTTTTGACTTGATACGTCAATTAGCTACTTCTTATGGGGCGCCAACGAGGCCTCTTGGTCTTTTTTTAAATTCGTTTATTCAACGTCGGCCAATTTCCGCAACGAGGCCCAACACCGACGCCGGTGAATGCTTTCCTCCAATATACCGGAAATTTTACCGAACCCCTGTGTGTTCTAACACAGGGTAGGGATTTTCAACGACCGCCAACATTGCATGGGGTCGGTACCATCGTTCGTATTTTACGTGCAAGCATTCCAACTGAATCAAAGAGCTTGTTCTGGGGACGAGGAACCAAGCGCCGACAGTGGGACTCGAGCCCACGACCCCTGGAGTGGTATTCGAACGCGTTGACCACCTACACCACAAGCTCCTCGGGGCTTAGAGGCAAGGCCCCTTGGTCTAGCAAGAGCTCACCTGACCGCGCCTCTCGGTTGATAGTATAAGGGGTCATAAGCTCAGGTCACGAGATCACTTGCGACGAAATCACGATCTGACGTCAGAAATGGATCATCTCCTGGGTGAATTTTGAAACTGGATATTTTCGATCACATCTTGTGCTTATATTTTTGTTACAGTTCCACCTTCCAACACTTCCCACTATTGACCTAAGTAACGTGCTCAACGGCGTTTTCAAGACAAAAAAAAAAAGAATGCAAATAAGGTGTCAGTGTCAAAATTTGCCCTTGGCCATGAAATTATAACTGGCATCCAGAATATAACAAACACCATTTTGAATAAAATCATCTTGAATAGGGTAGTTCCCGGTCCTCTTTATGTGAGGGGGGCATGCGCCGGTTTTTTGGCAGACGGCAGCCGCAGCTTGATAGTTGACGGCGCAATCCTCGGACAAAGACGTCAAACACATTTGATAAGAGAAAGTTGGGTTAGTGGTTCAGCAATAAATAGTGGCAAGGAAAGTTTGAACATGTTAGAATGCAAGAAATCAAAGGCTTGTGTGGGAGCAAACAAGCATTGTGCGTTCGGTGGTTGTTTCAGTGACTCGCGATACATTTTTGTCGACTCAAGCGCCATCTACTGAGATATGCGCAAACTAAACTTCACTCTTATTGTCATTTGTCCAAGGATTTTTGACAGTCATCGGCAGTCGACAGTCGCCGCATCCCAGATCGCCGGTCAGGTGGGTGATCTGAACATGCGCCCTTGCGTGCGACAGTGGATGAGATCATTCCTATAAGGGTGTTCAACTTGAAAAAATATTATCATAGGCGACTGTAGTTTTTTTTTCAAAGCTTGGAATGGATAGAATGATGGATAACATGATCCATGTTATAGGGTGGCTAGATCAAGTTTTGATCAAGCCCCAGTGACGTCACAGAAGGAAGAGCTAGGCATAGTGAGAACGGGGTAGAGGTATTTGGAAAATGCCTGCCTAAATTTTTTTGAGTTCGAATGTTTTTTGAACTTGACGACACATGAAAGCTTGAATTTGATGGGAACTGGACAACAAATTGTAAAGTACATGTTTAACGGGAAATATAACAAAAAACAGTAGTTATACACGTTTGCTCCAGTGACCAGTGTTCTTCCATTGATGGTGATCACACTTGGTAGGCTAGTGTCTTATATAGTGTCGAGTTATATCCAAACGGGATGGGTTGAGTATGTATGTACTACACAATGGTACTACCGTTGTATCTACAATCATCTACTTACATCCGTGCTACTTACTCATCTAATTTTTCAAAATATTTATCTTATCTCACACTTGAGCGTCGTGATTTGATTCATCTTCAAAACTTCACCTTTGTATGTTCTGTGACTTTGACGTCCCGTAAATATCTTTATAACTTTTGTTGCGACAGTATCTAGTCTGGGATTTCAAGCGTTTTCTGTGATAAATTCTCTCCTATACTAGTTACCACGAGGGTACTACCGTATGATCAAAAACTTTCTTACTCAAGGGAGGCTGTGGCCTGGCCAAAATCAGCCTCGTTTGCCTGCCAATGACCAGGACCACAGTCTCTATTGAGTGAGAAAGTTTTTGATCATACGATATATACGTGCACGCTACGGGCCTTATCTCATAATTTGATACAAGATATGCTGTTGCAAGAGGCAAAACACTAAATCCAGTTCCTCCATTCTAGAAAGAAGTACGTGTCTAAGAGGCGTATAAAATACCAGACTTGATAACAGAATAGATGACAAATATCGCGATTCATCGCAGAAAAGTTGGCCTGTGGAAAGCTTCTTGCGACTAGTCGCAGAAAGTTGAAATTAATGACAGAAAATAATTGTATCTGCATTTTATGGAATATCGCAAAAATCTGCGATATACAGGGTAATTCAAAAGTGTCGGACCATCTTGAAGGTGCTTGATATGGACTTGTAGTGGAGTGCTGGAAAATTGTTGAAAAAATGCTGTCTTTCAATTTTGAAGTTATGGAGAAACATAAAATAATCCTTCGATTGCTTCTATTTTCTTTGTTTCAAAAGGTTTCAGTAAACCGTTTATGGAAAAATGATAGGTACAAGAAATCAAACTCAAACATTTGAGTCTGGTATCAATAGGCCAGCTGGTTAGTCATTTCAAAGTGGAAAACTATCGGAAATCTTGGAGAATTGCAAGAGGAATTGCCTGAAAATGTTCAAGAATTACTTACCCTATGTTTAAAAAAGTTTGTAGCAAATCTTTTCAGTTTTTCACAAGGAACCAAATTATGTAGAAAGAGAGAGTAAGGTAGTCAGACGCATTGGTACATGGATGAAGGTACGACCTCTGAAACTGGCACCACAGGAAGATTGAAAATAATTTGCAGAAAATTAATATTTTTGAAAATTTGAATTTTCCGGGAAAACCCCAAATCTTATTCCAAATCATCTTGATGTGATAATCGTCAATTACGGCTTCAGTTTAAGCTCCATCATTCAAGTCCGGTCTCGGGAACCCAGGCCTGTTTTCATTTTCAACGGGGAAAATACCGGGAAATTGAAAAGAAAATTGTTGGAAAATGTTCTGGAGCCAGTTACCTCTTGTTTGAAAAAAAATGGTGAACATCTGTTCACGGGATAAAAAGTTGGAAAATTTGCATTTTTTTCTAGAGACGAAAACTCGGAAACCGTGGGTTCGACTTTAAAAATTTTCTGTCCAAAAATTAATTCAATCTTTTCTGCAACTTTCATTCCCGCATGTCTGCACCTAAAATAAACCAGTCCATCTCCCCACCTTGCGGTGTGTCTAATAGGAAGCCTCGCCCAAAAAAAAAGTCTTCGCAGCAATAAATCAGATCAGGTCAGTGGGGTATGTGCTCGAGTAAGCAGAGGCTACTACCTAATTGCTTCTTTAAAGGAATCTTTGGATTTTAAAACAATTATGAAATTATATTATGCAGCAGTCTATTCTCATATGTCATATAATATTGTGTCCTAGGGAGCTAATTCAAACCTAAAGAGAGTTCTAATCAAGTAGAAAAAAGTAATTCGACTGATCTTCAATATTTCACATAGGGAATCTTGCCGTCCTATATTTATTGAACGAGAAGTACTGACTGTTATTTGTATTTATATTTTGAAAACATTGACTTACGTTTTTTTGAATAAACATAAATTCAAGACCCACGAAAGTTTCCACACATACGATACACGGGGAAAGGAGAATCTTTGCAAGGATAAACTTCTGCATGAGGCTTTTAAAAGGTCGCCGGCTTATGCGGGTGTGGCCTTATTCAATGCGCTCCCACTGAATGTGAGACGGGCAGCCAACGTCGTCTTGTTCAAGAGGGAAGTCAAAAAAATATTATTAAGGGGTGGTTTTTACGACGTGCAAGAGTTTTTCAGCCTGGGCTCCATGGTTTAAACCTTCCATATTTAATGATCGATCTGTGATTGCGATATTTTTATCCACTTATACCTTCATGTTTTTAATCTGTTTTTTAATCTGTTTTTTTTTTCTTGTTTAAGTTCGTATTTTATGATAATCTTAACAAATTTATCATTGTGCACGACATTTAATGGAGGCTTCGACATCGACGATCCAACTTCATGTATTCACGATCGGAAATAAACGCTATTATTATTATTAAATAATTTTGGTACATTATTACAAAAAGTACACATAAAACACGTACACACATACATACAATAAGAAGTATCGTGATTGTTTTATCAGCTTGGAAACTGTTTGAAACTTGCTTGGCAAAAAATTAATAATGAAGGTACCTACTCTAAAACTTCAATGAAGTGATATCGAAACATATTTGCCAAATGTGACCTGAGATAAAATAAGTAGTCATTAATGCAAAAAAAGGCAATGAAATAAAAAGAGAAACTGTATGTGACACGTAAGAATACCTCTCATCTGCGATTTGCGGTAGAGATGGGAGATTATTCAACTAGTTTGAAAGTTTGAAAGGCACGAGCAGAGCAAATGTGGAATATGACCTTTTCGACGTAGAAATTAGGGGTGAATAGTTTCATCTCCATCATACCTATTTTACGTTAATACCATTGTACCGTTGAGGGCAGTTTTAGCCCCATAACTCAGCTAGCCTAAACGGGTGCCTTTTTTTGTAAAAAGCAAATATCTGATTATTTCTGTGAAAGCTCAGCTTTATACGAAAAATGCCCACCTCAGTAGTAATATAGAGCATTTTGCATAGTATGTATGAGTGGCATGCGCGCACCACTTCTTTACAGTTGTTGGTTGCGTCAGAAAAAAAATCATATCTAAAAAAACTATAAGTCCTAGATCAAAATTTTTTCTTTCAAATTTTTTGCAATACTTTGGCTCCAATCGCTTCGCTGTATAAATGTAAAATAATCGCGTCGCTGAATAAATTTTTGAGTGAAGTCCTGCATCAAAAGCGAGTCGTCCTGGTCAAAATACGGGCGAGGGCCCTCTTGGGTGGCAACGGCTAGGGGAAATTTTGAAAATTCACAACGCTCGACTGGAAAATGGTGGAAAATTGCAACTGCAAACTAAATTTGACTTTTTTGTTGTGTTGCTTCATGCCAAATTTGGTCCCAATCCATCGTATGGATTTTGGATAATTGAATGGTAAAGTTTTGAACTTTGACATTTTTTATTATTGACAGATGACCGATAGGGCAATTCTTTTGACTGTTTTGAATAGTTTTTTTATGGGCTTTCAAACGGCATATCGCAAGTCAAGTTGCGTGAGATATAGCTTCTGTCATTTTTTGATAGTGACACTTCCGTTTGACACATGACAGCCAAAAACTAATGGGCTCAATTTAATAGCGTTTTCGAGTCGCTAGAGCCGAGCCGATTCGGCTCAAAAATCAGGGAGTTTGATTGGTTCTCGAAAATCCCTGGCCAATCAGTTACAGCGATTTTAGAGCTGAACCGGCTCGGCTCTGGCGACTCGAAAACGCTATAACTTCAAGTCGATCGTTACAGACAAACCTACATACACATACGTGTGATCCAAACCATTCCTAGTAACTTTCATTATAGTGGTATACCCAACGCTTGCGCCAAATTTTGGCGTCAAATACAAAATTTGCGAACAAATGCTACAAAATCGCAAGAAAAACCGCCACAAAGTTGAAAAATACGCGCCGCAGCGAACAGGGTAATAGGCTAGAGGTTAATACACACTAGTGATTACTTATTTTTCATCAAAAAGTCCGCATTGTTCATTAAATTATAAATAACTGCGTTTTACATTGATCGGATCTGCGTACGCAACCCATAATGCAACCCCCACCAACTCTATTTTCAGTTTGACAAGCAATGGCCGTGACTTTCCGCTGCTGTCTGCTGTCAACATCAACTATTTATTCGCCATTTTGGAGTTCGCTCCGAGTGTCGTACGTTTGTGAACAAGTGGGCCGCTATTCTTGAATCGTGTGAGAAAAGTCCCTGGGAGTTTTATATAATCCGTAGGTACTACACTTCTGTAGCGAAAGTTGCCCAAAAACCACGATTTTAGGCAACATTCGCTACATCAGTGTACTCCGGAATGTATTGTGTATGAATGTATTGAATCTATCCTTGGTGACCCGTTTCGGAGTGAAATTTTTCCGGTTACACAGCTTCACCCACCGTGCACATTGTCACATTCCTCGCAAGACTTTGCGTGTTTTTCAAATTTCTCCAGTACCAAGTTTTTACGCTATTTTAAGCACGTTTTTGGGAATCGGATAAAGAAATACATATTTTTGTCATTATACCGACTATCACTGTGCCCATTCCCATGAGCACAATGTTTAACGGCCCCTTTCACTTGTTTTTCCATGATTTTTGGAAGGATAACACCGCTGATTTAAATTCGAAAAAACTGATTTTTATACTTTGAAGAGCACAGGGCCGCTATTCTTGAATCGTGTGGGAAAAGTCCCTGGAAGTAAAATACATTCCGCAGTACACTGATGTAGCGAGTGTTGCGAACTTTCGCTAGTCAAACTGAAAATAGAGTTGTTGGGGATTGCATTATGGGTTGCGTACATACATCCGACCAATGTAAAACGCAGTTATTTATAATTTAATGAACAATGCAGACTTTTTGATAAAAAATGAGTAATCACTAGTGTGTATTAACCTCTAGCCTATTACCCTGTTCGCTGCGGCGCGTATTTTTCAACTCTATGGCGGTTTTTCACGCCATTTCCTAGCATTTGTTCGCAAATTTTGTATTTGACGCCATTACTTCAGAAGACGAGTATGCGCGCTGATGGCGCGCTGGATAATGAAAGGTACTGGTCAAATTCCGGGATGTAAAGCTGCTTTTCGCCAGGGCACAGCCTACCACAATTCAGAATGGTTTGGATCACACTGTACAAACATACAAACACACATACAGACAAAGATCATTCTGGAAATGGTCTTAGTCGTCATAAGGGAACCTCTGAACAGATATATCCGTCGAAATCTCTAAAAAAGATTCAGCGCGTTCACAATACTTCCCCTCCTTGTTGAGTGGTGAGTCGGGGAAGCAAAAAATGTGTAGGTAGTGGAATATTAAAAATTTCAGATGTTCCTTAGAAAAATAAAAATTTGGGGATGCTGCTGTATGGATTTTTTTTGTAGCTCTCCAACGAGCCTACTCTTGAGAGTAATCGCGTAGTACAAGTGAAGCTTGTGTGCTTCTCAAGCTATAACTCTCAGAAAAACGTATTATTCGACCAATATTGCGGCCACCTTAGCAACAAGTTTTATTACTATGGGAAAGATTGTTCCAACAATAATTGAATGGACGTTCAGGTAGTTAAAAACTTGGTCGAGCCTCAAGACTGCAGAATATTGAGGGTTGAGGGTCCCTTTCCCTTTCAGCGACATCGTGTATCTTGAGCACTTGTGTAATGGAACTTGTTTTCAACTAAGTACAGAAAAGATCAGTGCAAAACTCTAGAAAAAAACTCTTGTACCATACCTGCATGAGCTCATCATGCCATGTGCCTAGCTGCTAAGCTTTTCAAGAACCACATTGTGTTTACTTAGCATCTTTTTCTTTATTCTGCGCAAATACTTAAACTTATTATGACTTGAAAAAAAAACTCATATCAACTTAAAACTAGTACGGCCTCTGCCTGTGATTGTTGTAGTTCTGCGAATACCCCTTACGTCCGCCGCCACCCGAATTCCACGAATCAGCCGGCGTGATGGCGATGTCCAGGTAGTCGCCGATTCCATACCGTGCTTGAGCCAACGTCTTCAGATCGTCGGGGCCCTTCACGCCGGTGGTCGTCGTCCCGATTTCCCTCATCCTGTACTGGGGGACGCGCATCTCGGGGTACACTATGGAGAAATTGAACTTGGTTCCCTTCCTACGGGTCTCCGGGTTCACTTCCTTGACCAGCTGGGTCAGCTCGTGCAGGGTCGCATCTTTCCATGTGTAAATTTGCAGTTCGTTTTGGGGCGTGTTACCTTTGGCGAATTCGGTGGCCTTAGAATGGTATCCGTTGGAGGAAACGAAAACTCGGAGCAAAAAGGGGCACACCTGTATAAAAGTGGAATGGTACAGAAATGCTTGCGCGGATTTGATGCAGGGTGCGAACTTACCTTTTGTCTGTCGACCGCGTCTTCTTTCTTTTCTTCTATAATTACGTCTACGCCGGCCATAATTATTATTACGGTAATGCAAGCAATAAACAGAAAATTTCACCGGAACAAAAAGTTGGGTTAGCTTGAATGTTGTTGGTGGGTGACTGTCAATAGTGTCATTACTGTCACTGTCAACTGTCAAACTCACTACTCGCGTTGGGTAGACCACTTACTGTCGAAAACTTTAGGGTCGAAATATACAGCGTCGAAGCAAAAATGGCGAGAATCGTGATTCGTGCCCTTTTCATATCCCCCTCCCGAAAAGACGGAAAAGCGGTGACCGTGTCATGAAGTGGACCCGAAGCCGCACATTTCACAGTAACGATTCTACCACCATTCTCTTATGCAATTTTGAGTTGATGTAGATACGGAAGAATCCGATTAACTTACGTTAACTATTTCGTTTTCGTACTTAAACATCGCCCACTGACCTTTTCATTCAAAACTGTCGACGTTCAACAGCTAGCCGACCGCTACGTGCGACATTTCGACATTGCTCATGCTCATTGCAGGAAAGAAGGAATAAAACACAGAAAAGGGGAAGAAAGTAATGTCGCGAAAAGTAGGTTGTTGATAGGCAATCAACAATACAGCTTAAGAACAGCGAGAGCCGAGAATGGAGTGACGTCGAGTTGGGAAACTGGTCGAAGTTAAAGTGCGCAAATGGAATAGTTAACGTAAGTAAAATCGTATTCCTCCGTACCTGCGTCGACCTAAAATTGTATAAGGAAGGGAAATAATGGTGGTAGAACTGGGTAGAATCGTTACTGTGAAATGTGCGGCTTCTGGTCCCCTTTATTCAATTTCAATTTCAATTTAATTTTATTGTATAAAGAGATCTTATCTTTATTACAAAGTAAATATATAGATATATACGATAATGAACAATCACAGACAAACAAAGTAAATTAAGAAAAAAACAGACGATAGAGTGGTATTTGGCAGGATTCACTACATGTACAAGTACAACATAACTAGAAGTTTACTCTATGCATATCAAGGACATTTTGGCAGAGACGTTGACAACAATGACAGCTATCTACTCATTATGGATGAAGGACCTCAACAGAAGAATATTCATGATTGTGCGAGTAATTTTGTTCAGTTCTCCAATGGATCCAGCCTTCAAAATATCAATGACATCGTCGACACTCCGTGACATTCCAAGAAACTCCACCCTGACACCCTCATAAATGGGGCATTCAAAAAGCATGTGTTGCAAAGATTCAGCCTTCTGCAGGTTGCATGAAGTGCATAGTTCCTCGGTGTTAATTTTATGCGTGGTTCCCCTATAGGTCAGTCTCAGATAGGTTTTATGGCAAGTTCTTAGCTGGGCAATTATTCTGGTAGTGCTCAATGGTAGTGTAAGTGTAAGGTACATCGGGATCTCATCACCGTACTCAAGTTTTGGTGTTATGTCTGAGTACGACGTATGCGCTAAACGGTTCAAGTCTTGATTAAAGAGAGACCTTTGAAACGATTCAAGTAATTGATGTGTGTTGAGACAAGTATTCTGTAAACCGTTTACCACATCGTACCATACACCACCATGTGAGCACATGTCAAAGTATTCTTTCAGCTGCAAGACCCAATTATACCTTTTATCACCTTTGTCACTCAATGCAATCAGACGCTTGTAGCATTTCCTAGGAAGGCGAGTGTCGTCCATTTTCAGGAGTTTGTTCAACCAGGATATAGTCCGGATGCTAGTTGCATAAAATGGAATGAACCTTGCATTTTTTGATGAGAAGATGCTACTTGGTGAAAATGTTCTTTGCATCATTCTCTTCCGATCCAGAAAGGTAGCCATCAGCGCCATCCATGCTGGCAGCGTATACAGGGTAAAACAGAAAAAAAAAGTTGGAAAATTATATTTTAATAACCGAAACATGTGGAGACGTGTAATTTACCACATACATTAACTGTTTTATGCTCATGATGTCACAGCAAACCGTTCTTGATTACCTTGAACCGTCTTTGAAATGTAGGGGAAAAACAGAAAAAAAAACAAAAACACTTTTTTTCCCATAAATAAGTGATTCTTAGAGATATTGACACAATTGTTGGGAACGACGATAAAGCAAGACGGCAACCCGATCCGTCTGCATGTTTTATTACCGAAATCCTGGCCCCTCACGTTCCCACTGGATGGCCGCCACTCAGGCAGTCTTAAGCTAAGGGCTGACGGCTTAGCACGTTGAGTACCTGCGGTCTATAGTTGTGATAGTAGATTGTCTTAAGTTGTTACGAAGCATATTATCATTGTATATTATATATTATGTTGTCCACTCTGGCCCTTTTGTTACCTTACACAATACTTGGTATTTCTACAAAAAGTAGTGTTAGAAATGATATGAGCTGGGTAGCCAATTCCTAAGCCAACTATTTCTAGAAATACGATCGACAACTTTTTTTTCCTCTTGAGCACCATCTTGAATCTGCCCTGTGAGGCATCGTTGAAGAAGCGATTGGTTATCATAATAATGGTAATATGTAATCATTGCATCGTAAAAACAACCTCCTCATCATAATTTAGTGACCTCTTCGGCAGGAAAGAATTGGGATTCACGTATTTTCTGGCTCTTCAAAGCTTTAGTGAGCATGATGGCATTTGCAACATCTGGAATGGTAAAATATGTTACGCTTTATGAACCTTGATGTACTTTGAGGTAGCCTACCAAGTTTTGCAATCATCAATTGAAAGGTTTGTTCTTAAAAGCTGTTTGAACAAAATTTGTTTAATTTTTTTATGGAAAATGCAAAATATTGGATCTTTCACCCTTATTTGATCCCTCGTTGGAGAAAGCCTGAAACCGAAAGTCTCCAAAATTTTTATGGTAATGGTTCACTGAGAACTTCTCTTTAATGTGTAATTGTCAAAATCTGCATAGTTGCGTTCAAATTCTAGACAGAGAGTGACAAAGAAGTTCATGTAGTGAAAAAAGACGCAACTTTCAATGCAACGGAAAAATCCCGGAAATGTCCCTTTTAGATAGGCTTCCCGCAATACACAGGTCTATGATACACAGGTTCTGAAAGGCTCTCAAGCGTGGGTGAAAGGCTTGAAACATTACTAACTTAAGGCTCTAACAGTGTACCAAATTGCACATTTATGTTATAAAAAGCAAGGTCTCCAGACAGCTTTCAGTCTAGCTCTGGACTAGTTTTTTCTCGACTGTAGTTTATGTCTTTTTTTACTGCATGAACTTCTTTGTCGCTCTCTGTCTGGAATCTGAATGCAACTATGCAATTTTAAACAATTGAACATTGAAGAGCACTTCCCACTGAACCATTATCATAAAAAATTCGGGGACTTTCGGTTTCAGGCTATCCTCAGTGAGGGATCAAGTAAGGGTGAGAGACCCAATATTTTGTATTTTTCATAAAAAAACGACACAAATTTTGTTCAAACAGCTTTTAAGAACAAACCTCTAAATTGATGATGATAAAACTTGATAGGCTACCTCAAAGTACATCAAGGTTCATAATGTGTAACATATTTCACCATTCCAGATGTTGCAAATGCCATCATGGGCACTGAAGCTTTGAAGAGCCAGAAAATACGTGAATGGCAATTCTTTCCCGCCGAAGAGGTCACTAAATGATGATGAGGAGGTTGTTTCTACGATGCAATGATTACATATTACCATAATTATGATAACCAATCACTTTTTCAACGATGCCTCACAGGGCAGATTCAAGATGGTGCTCAAGAGGAAAAAAAAAGTTGACAATCGTCTTTCAGGAAATAGTTGGCTTAGAAATTGGTTACCCAGCTCATATCATTTCTAACATTACTCTTTGTAGAAATACCAAGTATTGTGTCAATATCTCGAAGAATTACTCATTTATGGAAAAAAGAGTGTTTTTGTTTTTTTTCTGGTTTTCCCCTACATTTCAAAGACGGTTCAAGGTAATCAAGAACAGTTTTCTGTGACTTCATAAGCATAAAATTGGTTATGTATGTGGTGAGTTACACGTTCCCACATGTTTCGGTTAATTGAATATTATTTTTCAACCTTTTTTTTCTGTATCACCCTGTATACGCCGCCGGCATGGATGGCGCTGATGGCTACCTTTCCGAATCGAAAGAGTACGATGCAAAGAACATTTCCACCAAGTGACATCTTCTCATCAAAAAATGCAAGGTACTTTCAACTAGCATCCGGACTAATATGGCTGCTCTGAATATGACGTATTTCAGACTCTTTGAAGATGTTTCAAGCCTTATTATGTAGTCTGGTGTGTTCCTAGCAAGATAAAGCAGTCGCTTGAAGAAGTCAACTTGAACTCGTTCGAGGGTCTCACCGTACTGTAAACCCCACACGCCAATCCCATAGGACAGCATGGATAGGACTATAGATTCATAGAGTTTAATTCTAGATTCCCATAAGTTCATTTTTGAGCGATACATCAGAGCGGTGCAGGCACCAATGGCTTGTTTGCATTTCAAGACAGTTTTTCGAGACATTTGAAGGAAAAGAGAGGACGAAACAAATTCCACACCAAGATAAGTATAGGCGCTCACTATTTCCAGTTGCTCATTATCAATGAAGAACCTATAGTTACTAGAATTATTATGATGAAAACCACCCCTGGCAAAGATCATTATTTTGGTTTTGTTGTAACAGTTTCGTTTCTTCGATGCTTAATTATCCTATGACGATAGGTAAAAAAAAAAGACTTTGAGAGGTAAGGTTGGGCAACAATCCGGAAAAAAAGGGGACGTAGCAACGAGGAAGTTTTTAAAAAAAAAAGCGAAGAAAAAACGTCAAAATTCCTCGACGGCCGTGTAGAGCTAGGAGAAAGAGAACGGAGCGCTGGTGCTCGCCACATCGTGTCTTCTCATCCGGCTGATTTGGAAATCTCCCTTTGTTGCGGCGTCGAGGTAAAGCATCGGTTTTCAGCGGGCCCAGCTCGATATTGATCGGCGACATTTCAGGTGTCAGGTCCAGGTATTTTGTAAAGCCCATCCTGCGGCCTGGAGTCCTGGAAAGTACAGGGTCATCAAGTGAAGGACCCCAGCGAAATCGTAAACAATTTGGGACAGCTCGGACCACAACGGCTGGCTGATCTCCGTGGCATCAGGGCCTGGCATCAACCACGTGTCGTGGAAGAAGTCTCTGTGCGGAACACGTGCCGGTATTGCCACCACCACCAACCATCATCTGTTTCATCGCCGAACACCGATCTACTTGTTGCGCTACTCCGGTTTCTGGCCTTCAGGACCTGGTGCGGCCTCCGAGGACCACTGTCTCGCCGAGTCATTGCGAGGTGAAACCATTCCTTTTCTCCACTAACACCGGGACGAGGGTATTGTAGATCGCGTCAGTCATTTTTGCCTGGTTCCTTCGGCAAGCACAAGCCACGGTTAGGACTTCGCGTTTAGGCAATTAGTTAACTTTGAGCTCAAGGGGGTACTATAGCTGAGACGAGTCCAGCCGGTGGACGTCGGGTAGTCGTTGCGACGCGTTCTGCGGTGCCGGGCGCCGGTTTAGTGTTTGAGTCTCGTGTCCACCTGAACATAACCTCACGGCAGCGGTCGACGCAGAGGGCCCGCGGTGGGTCGGTACTGACCTGAGGACTTCGACATTAATTAGCGGCGCATGCTACGCGTTCGATCTGGTACTTACCTGTTGTATTAACATTAAATTATTGTAAAACCCAGTGTTTGTTTACGTTGTGTGGATTTCGAGCTGACACTTGTCATTTGCTGTCGATTACGGGCAGTTAGCGCGACAATTTCAAGCGCGACAGGCCACAAGAGCGACAGGTTGAATAAACATGGCAACATGGCCATCTAGTTTGACGGAAATGTCAAAAACTTGAAAAAATGCAATCCCCTCTCTACAAGCACCCTTCCCACCCTCCAAAAGCGCTAGGCAACGTCGCACTGGGCGTTTTCCATTTAGCGACACAAGTCGACTTGTGTCGACACAAACGTGTTCCATTTGATCTGTGTTCCTTTGTTTCATCGACACAAGCTAACACAAGCTGACACAAACCGACACAAATGTTTTAAATGGAAAGCGCCCAGTGTCGCGTTTGTTGCTTTATTATTGTTTGATTTGTTGTCCATGTGTCCATGTGGCCAATATAATAATGTCAGTTTATGAACAAAGGTAGGTAAAAGGTAAAACAAATAGAGTTTGGAGGGTAATTGGATTTGATTTAAATTTATGTAGGTAGATGATTTGAAGGTGTATTTTTTAGTGGCTCCGGAGAGACACAATCGAGGACACATTGGGTGCTTTCCACCTAGACGGTACAAATACCACCAGACGGAACATGTTCCACGATTGAGTACACCTAGATGGAAAGCACCGCCATCGTTGACCGACGCGACATCTCTGGTCTGGAGGCGAAAGATGACTATGGCATTCAGAAATAAAGAAATGGCAGCGTAAATCTCAATCGATCGTACGTTATCCCTGCAGAGAAATAAAATAAAACATGGATGCATGGATAAAACGACACAGAGAGAGACATATGACAACGGAGTGCTGGATTACAGCTGACGGTACGTCATTTTTCGCATCCGTTTCCGGTGTGCCTTTCGATGGCACAAAATTTAAGGTGATCCACGGGACGGCACAAAACCAGGTAAGAACACGTAGATGGAAAGCACCGTTTGGAACCCGCACGTGCGCAAATGGAAGGTGTACCAAACTTGGAGCTAGGTGGAAAGCACCCAATAGTCATTTCGGGGGAGGATATATTTCCTGCCTTGAGACTTGAGGCTGGGTTTCTTCCACCAGAAGTGGTTGATATCCTTGTCAAAGACCCTTGTGATAATCCCAGGCTCGCTCAAATCAAAGGGTGAGCAAGTCGTCACCACATCGTACCTACTTGCATCCAGGACCAGGACAGAAGATGGTCCCTTCAGGCTAAGATGGCCATCAGGTAGGGTGACAGGCAAATACCTAATTGTGGACATCGTCACTGTCTCTTATAGGTACCTACAGAATTTTGTTGTCTTCAAAAGAATTTTGACCTATAAGAAAGGCCTCGCCGGCTGCTATTACTACCAAATACACTGCTCCAATAACTTGACACATCTTATCACCATTTTCCGGCCACTACTTTGTGGGTAAGATTTTTCAAATCCATCAACTCATTCAAAAGATATCGGCCGACAAAGTCGCGGTCACGAAATGGTGATGGGTCGAATTATTGGACCAGCGTAAAGGCTTTGGATTTATCTACTTGGGTGTATTTTTCAGCCCCTGAGGAGAGACACTTATTGCAATGGATGCCTGCTAGCCTCCAAGTTTTGAGGGAGACAATAAGGAGCTAAGTCATTTCCGGAGTAAGGTGGTCACCTCTTGGTCCCAGAGGACAGACCTGAAGCTGCTGAAAAAAATTCATACCTACGCGGGCGGACACCTTCCCTTCCCCATGGATTTACCAAGCTCATAAATTTGATCATCAAATTAAATATAAACTCGCAGTGCTGTTGGTCAAACAACAGTGAAATGCCCATGGTTTAGTTGGTAAATCGATAATATTATGAAGGCCTGGTACAACCGGAGGTCAATTTTTGATTTCAAGTTATCTAAGTGGTAATAATAGTTCAATAATTTATTATTATATAGATACCTACTCATTCGATTTTTGTAATTGCTGATTTTTTATTATTTTAATACATATATTTACGTTCACAAATGCTGTAGACTTTTTTGCTTTTAGTCCTTCACCATAGTTGTTTTTTACAACATACTCCTATTACATCCATACCTGATACCTCTGCCATACATTTAGCTATCATTCTTTTCAAGCATTCCCATTCACCCAACACCTATGGAGTCTGACTCTAGGATTTTTGTCTAAGCAATGAGGCTTTCAATTTTACATGTTCTTTATCTATTTCGTCAGCTCTTCTAAATTAAGATGGGTCACAGATTCATCAATAAGAATGTCGTAGTCTCCTGCTTTTTCCGGATTTTCACAATTTATGATTCTTCCTGTATAGCAAATGAAATTTTCAACACATTCGCAATAGTTGAAAAAAATCTTTCATTCTATTCTAAACAGTTTCTTCAATTCTTCGTCTCTCACAGATAGAGATAACAAAAAAAAAGGTTTGAAATCCCACCTGTTGCGTCTATATAAACAACGGAACTTTGGATTCAGGGGTGGATGGACCCAGGCACTTTTTCCCTCTGGACTGGTGAGATTTGTGAAAAGGCCGGTAGGATAAAACCAGCACTTTTGAAAATTATAAATAAAAGGCAGAGTCTTCCCAAAAAACGTTTACAAAAATTTATTACTGCAGTTTCGGGAGCCTTTAGTCTCCCGTCGTTAGAGGTAAAATAGTGAAAACTTGTGAAATATTCTGGTGAAGGAGTAGGAGTCAATATTTGACATATAATTTATCCCTTACGCTCCCGAAACTGCAGTATGGAATTTCTTAGAACGTTTTGTGAGAAGGTTACCTTTTATTCATAATTTTTAGAATTTTACACCCACTGCGGTGAGCGATGGCGGATAAATCTCTGAAGACCAACACTTTTCTTCTACAATGAAAGTTTTGAGAAGAAAGATCTGGGAATGAACAAGTTTCCAATGCAGTGCATTCAGCAGCACCTCATGCATTCCAACTTTATAACATATTGTCCGTCTAAGTAGGTCTTCTCAACCTCACAGGGGCCACTCGACAGTATGGGCATTTTCATTCCATTCTCTTTGGTACTGCCACGCTTGACAGCTTGGTCATCATTCTCTTCAGTGAACACCGCTTACAATGTTCTCGCAAGATACCTAGAACTACGTTCTCTACATAAACACTGATAATAATTAATTGACTTTATTTTCAGGCGGCATTCAGCATAGAGTGCTGCTCTTCCATATCATCTAGGCAGCTCCCATTGGAGGTGGATATTTAGTGGTGAATTAGCAGACTAAGGCCAGCAGTACATTGAGCATCAAATGCTGCAGCTTTTTTTGCTGCCGAGATCTCATTGGTCAAATGTTGGTCACTGACAGCAATAACAGGCGTCAGTTCCAATCAGAATTCTGCTGCAAAGAAAGCTGCAGCATTTGCTGCTCAATGTAAGGCCAGCATAATGCCCGTATTCATAGTCGTTGTCAAGTGCACCTTGTTCAAGTATCACTTTTAATCAAGCTGTGACTCAAATACGATTTCTGTTTCATGGAAACATTTTTGGCTATTACCGTGAAATAGTATTTCTTGAGAAAAGCCGAAGTTGTGTCTATGAAACAGAATTCGTACTTGAGTTACAGCTTGATTAAAAGTGATACTTGATCAAGGTGCACTTGACAACGACTATGAATATACGGGCATAATAGGCGCTAGTAATTATTGCGCAAAGGGTTGGTATTGAAGCCGCTCCTACTCCTCACTGCGCAAAAAGAAGTTTCCAAAAAGTCCTGTGACGTTTTAAAGCTTGGTAAATAAATAGTTCATACCTTATTCACTTTTTATAACTTTGTTGAGCTCTACTATGTTCCTCAAATTAATAATGAACAATGAACCCCAGAAAGCTCTTTTTCCTATTGGTATCCAATAATGGGGTTCCGAAGTAGCTAGGATGAGAAACAAACAACATCGTTCCTGTCTATAGCTACCGATACCGACAAGCAGTGTCGGTGTACAGAATTGTGGTCTTGCGGTCTGATTACGCCGAGTATTTTGCGAGTCTCAATAACATCAGTGTCTATGTAAAGAACGTAGTTCAATACATTCCTGGGTCTCTTGCGGGAAAATTGTAAGCGGTGTGTTCACTGAAGAGAATGATGACCAAGCTGTCGAGTGCAGCAGTAGTGAAGAGAACGGAATGAAAATGCCCCTGTCGAGTGGCCACTGTGAGGTTGAGACTCGGGTTGAGAAAACAATAAGTTGTAAAGTTATAGTACATGAGGTGACGCTGAGTGTATTGCGTTTTCCCTTCTACCCCCTTGGCCCATCCACCCCTGCTTGGGTTCATCAGTTTTATTTTATCATCTTTTTTTAATCTTTTTTCAAATAAATAAAATTTGATTGTCTATATGTTTTTCAAAATCTTTCTATTGTTCTCCACCGCCCCCTCCGTCTCTCTGGTTAGTCTTCACAGACAAGTGAAGAACTGACAGGAGAAACCACTGACAAAATATCATGCATCCTCTTATTGGTTTGTACGCCAATCCAACACCCTTTGACCCACACCCCACACCCCACATATATTTGTTCCTAAAACACAAACAACATTTTTCTAGCACTCTTGAATAAGCATTGAGGGAACCTCTGACATTGACAGGAA
Source organism: Anaspis maculata (assembly GCA_949128115.1). Classification (NCBI taxonomy): domain Eukaryota; kingdom Metazoa; phylum Arthropoda; class Insecta; order Coleoptera; family Scraptiidae; genus Anaspis; species Anaspis maculata. The sequence goes on from OX421962.1 coordinate 20,704,540, forward strand.
GTTCAATTGCTCATGCTCCGACAAAGGTACGCAAGGTGAGCAAACCTCCGGCTCTCTGGATTACTCCGAATCGAAAACTGCGTTCATGAAGCAAAGAGATTTGATCTCTTTAAAAGTTTAAGAAGTCTCGTAATAAGGTTGCCACGGTCTGAATTTAGAGCTGGGCATAGTACGGCAATTGCTTTGGCAAAGGTTACTGATGATATTGTCAAAGCATATATGAAGAAGATTTCCAAACTGCTCTCATTTTTGTTGGATTTTTCATAAGCTCTCCATACGCTTGATCATGGTTTGATCATATCAAATCTGAAATACTTCGGTTTTGATTCAGCATCTCTCTGTCTCTTCTGCAATCCTACTTTTCACAAAGATATCAGCATATTGTCGATGACAATCCACCTTTCCCATGACCAGTTTCACGCATCACACCTGATGTGAGCGTGGAACTAGCGGTCTGTAGTAGCTGTTTGCATTAGCGGGAATCAGCGCTCAAAGGTAAGTGATTTCTCGTATGGAAAAGATGGATTTCCAATCATTGATGCCTGCTTGCTTCCTGGTCCTTGCTTTCTGGCGTTCCACAAGGATCCGTTCTTGGTCCGTTATTATTCATCATTTATTCACTAAAATTTAAAGCACGACTTCTTTTTGGCAGTAAGTGGCCCCAAAAAATCTATTTGTCATTCCATCACTTATAGGCCAGGCGGTATGTCGGTAAAATCACTACAATCTGGAAAAAACTCCGACCAAAGCTTTTATGGTGTCAAACTCTTCGTAAGATCAGTGGTTATCTACCACTGAGTTTCCGCCCAAAAACGAGTTGTGCTGATTCCTCCACATCTGCGCGAAGGTAAAGGATGCCTCAAAAATGCAAAAAGACCTGTTAAACCTTCGTACTTTTTCGCTATATTTACCTAAATGCAAACGTACAACTCTTACGCAAACATTGGAAGCATCTGTCATCATCTCTGTGCCACTCTTACTGTTGAAAAAAAAAAAAGATTTCTTTGTGCGGGTCAGATAAATTACATTTAATCGTTTTTCCACACAAGAAAACGATGGAGCAACATGTATTTTGTATGTTTTCAAATAAAAGGTATCCATTGAACCCATTTATGGCATTGAAATTTCAATAACAGCATTTTTGAAGATGTTGCCAGCAAAAAAGTGTATAATTTTTACCCGCCTGTTCAGCAGCAATTTTTTCAATTTTACCAAACACCGTTTGCGAAAATTTCATAAAGAATGAAAAGCTTAAACTCTTCTCTAACGATATCGTACCTGGCTCAACCGCGGCACGCACTTGAAAGTCTAAAAAACTGATTTCTTTTCGAGAGGTCATGTTTCACCCGCGTACGGCCGTGCCTACTTGACATAGACCGGACTGATTACACGAGCTTGGAAATGTACTCTTTTCCAGCTTTAAAACGCGACCATTATTATAAAGACTTTGTACATTGATTTATGAAGAAATTATATATTATTTTATCATTAATGGTCGTGTTTTAAAGCTGGAAAAGAGTACATTTCCAAGCTTGTGCAATCAGTCCGGTCTATGTCAAGTAGGCACGGCCGCACACGGGTAAAATAGAACCGCTCAAAAAGAAATCAGTTCCCTACACTTTCGAAAAGCGTGCCGCAGTTAAGCCAGATATAATATCATCAGAAAACAGTTCCAGCTTGTCATTCCCTATAAAATTTTCGAAAACGGTGTTTGGTAAAATTGAAAAAACTGCTGCTGAACAGGCGGGTAAAAATTATGCACTTCTTAGCGGGCAACATCTTCAAAAATGCTGTTATTGAAATTTTAACGCCATGAATGGGTTCAGTAAGTACAAGTCATTAGAAAACATCCAAAATACATGTTGTTCCATCGTTTTCTTGAGTGGAAAAACAATTAAATGTGATTTATCTGACCCGCACAAAGGAATCTTTTTTTTCAACAGTAAGACTGGCACAGAGATGATGACAAATGCTTCCAATGTTTGCGTTAGAATTGTACGTTTGCATTGAGGCAAAAAAAATGAGAAAGTACGGGGGTTTAACAGGTCTTTTTGCACCTTCAAGACATCCTTCACCTTTGGGCAGATGTGGAGGAATCAGCACAACTCGTTTTTGGGCGGAAACTCAGTGGTAGATACCTATTGACCTTACGAAGAGTATGACACCATAAAAGCTTTGGTCGGAATTTTTTCTATCCAGAATGACCTACCGCCTGGCCTCTTATAATAAATAATAATCACAAGATCCTGATTCTCGTCTGTTTGCTTACAGTACTTTCCTTCAAATCTTGGAAATGATAGACAGTTTCAGTTCTAAGAAAACGTGTATTTAGCAACCAACGTTTCAACCTCGTTGACAGATCTTTTCCAAAGAAATGTGAATTCTAAAAAAATACAATATTGAATAATAATATACCTTAAAAATGTGATAGCACAGAATAAGAGAGTAAATAAAAGAGACTGGTGAAAACGGCGTGAAAATGTTGACGAGGAGGTGGCACTCTTCATGAAGCACGAAACACAGCGAGATCAATGGTTTCTGGGTGTGGATCTAATGATCCAAATGAGCTGCCATTGTCGGCTACCACTGCTGGGAGTGATGAGGCAAGCTTTGAGAATGTTGTCTACAGTTCTGTAGGATTCTGTAAAGGTGTGTGATGGTTACCCCATGGCCAGCTCAGGTTTTCATCCAGGTCTCCTACTGTAACAAAAGAACACACTGCATTACAATTACAATAATTATACTCGACAGTGATTCCCGCGGAGTGTACCTACTGATTTGATAACTTTTGGCTTGGTGTCAGTGACAAGAAGTCCCAAATTCATCAAATCAGTACCTATATACAGTCCGAGCGAAACACTGTCCTTGTTTATTTTGCGTACGATGGTACCTATATCATTATTCTGGGTGAATATCAGTGATCACATCAGACATGAGAATTGAGCAAAAAGTGGAATATATGATGCATAACTGCGGAGAAGTTGATTCCAAAAGGTGATGTAACTTACGAGATTGATATAGCCTTGTCATTAGGACTTGGACGTGAGGAAAGCTAACACTATAGTATAGAGCCTTCAAGTGAATTTCACCTCAAGTCGCCCCTGATTCTTGGAAATTCAGTGAGAAATCATGGCTAGCGACCAGGCTTACTATGAGAGGAAATTCACTTCAACTCTTGATACATTAAACAATCCTTGTGGACCGTAAGTTGGTATGAATCTAACGCAAACAATGACTTTACCTACCGATTCCTTCCATATGTACGGACATCCTTGGCTCTTCATGTTTGTTTCATGTTTCATGGATCTTACAATATCCTCCATTTGGAACATCAATTAGGTAGTAAATCCTCGAGTAAATCGTACTGCTGTAACGAAAAAAATGAAAAATTTTTTTTATTCTCTCATGCATAGTTGTTAGACCTAATAACAATAGACTCATTCACTTAATCCCAATAAGTCTTTCTACCGTTCGGTGTAAGACTAAAGGGCCCGAATTCAGCTACTGTTTGTTCTGTTTCTCCATTGCATCCTGTTCTGGACCAACGCATCGATCTCCTCCCACCTGATGTCCTTCTCCTCCTCTGCTTGCCTCACCTCCTCTCGCCAGGTTTTTCTTGGTCTGCCTCTTCTAGCTCTTCCGAGAGTTCTTCCCTGTGCTCTCGCCTCATACACTCTAATAGGCTTCGTCTTTAGTTGCTGCTCTTTGAAAATCTTGTTCCCGATTCTGTCCCTTTATGTTTTCCCCTCCATTTTTCGTAGGGATCTCGTCTCTGCAGCATGCACTCGACTCTCGTACTTTCTTGTCAGGGTCCACGAGTCGCTCCCATAAAATCAGTGTTGGAGTCACCATGCACCTTCCTTCACCATCTCAACCTTTATTTCCTTTGTAAGTTATCTCTTCCTGAAAAATGTTTTTCTCATGAAGTTGTATATTCTTCGCACTATAGCAATTCTTTCACTCACTTCTCTGTCCTGTCTTCCGTTCCCTTCAATTATTGTTCCAAGATATTTGTAGTGCTCTACTTTGTTCGATGTTCGATAACAATAGACACTAACGTAAAATTGCACTTATTGTTGTGGAGCACGTGCATTTTGACACTTTTATGCGGCATTGCCGAATGGTCAAAAGGGTACAGGGGGAATCAGATTGGCAGGTCCACATTTCGCTCTTATGTCGCCAAGATGTGACATTTTGCTTTTTGACAGCCGTGCAGCGTTGCCACGTGTCGCGGCTGGGGTCTGTCGCGCTTATGGGCTGTCGCGGTAACTGCCTGTCACCTTTGCTGTCGATTTGGGAAACGTCCACGTCAACTGTCCTTGCTTTGACGGAACCATTGGCGTGCGGATTGCGAAGCGTAGGGTTTCGATTAATCAGGGGTCGAGACAGAAAACATAGCTATCCTGATTGGCGCCCTTTATAAATAAATAAGCAAAGCAATTTTATCAGCAAGCTTCCGCAAGACCCACGACCCCGCCGCCGAACCAAAGAGCGAACCGGAGCAGGACGTTTTGGTAGGTAGCTATTTACCAGGAAGCCAAACGTGACAAAGTGGCGCCCAACGTGGGGCCATTTTCTTGTTAAAGTTTGTTGCTAGGTGTTTGATCCTACAGGTAAAGGTGGGGAAATTTTAAGGTATTACTTAGTTCATTATAGAGATTAATTTAAAAATGGAATTCAAACCGAATCATCTTTTGAAGCACGAGCTTGACTACGAGCTACGTATACGTGGTACAGTCACTAATAGGGGCATTGCCGACAAAAAAAGAATATTGTCAAAGTTGCTGAGTAAGCAGGCCCCAATTATCGATCCTTTGTATGATTTTGAATTCGAGAAAACGGAAATCAAGAACTCTATTGACTCGATCACTTCTTTGATCACTGATTTTGAAGGAGGATCCAGGAACGATTCCTTGGTGTCTCGAGCAACATCGCGGCTCACGCACGTAACCAATCGCATTTCGAGAATCGTCGTGGACTCAGTAGAAGCAACTGAATACAAAAACGAAACACAGGCCGAGTGTTTGTTGTTAGAAGCGGACCTCTCTGACAAATTTCAAGACGTTGATCCATCTGCGGGTACTGCAGCCAGTATGGGAAGTAGCCAAACCTTCTTCGTTCCCATGCCAGCGCCAATTGCTACTCCAGCAAAGAACCAAAAATACGTTCCGGTTCGAAAATGGAACATTTCCTTCAGCGGAGACCAAAAGATGATATCAATAAATGCTTTTTTGCAGAGAGTTGATGAACTAGCAAAGGCACGCGAAGTTTCGGAAGTTGAATTGTTTGAGTCAGCAATTGACTTATTCGCGGATAAGGCACTAATCTGGTTTAGGTCAATTCAAAGTTCAGTTACAGACTGGAAGGCATTGGTTAGTATGTTGAAGAGCGAGTTTTTACCACTCAATTATGATGATTATCTATGGAATGAGATCAAAGCTAGACGACAAGGTCGCACAGAATCGGTTGGTATATATTTTGCAATCATGAAAACTCTGTTCGGGAGATTATCCAAACAACCAGCTAAGTGCACGCAGATCCGGTATATCAGGCAACAAATTCTTCCTGAATATTCGTCGGCATTAGCTCTCTCCGAAATCGACACGCTTCCAGAGTTATTGAAATTGTGCAAGAGACTTGAAGATCATCATCATAACACAAACGGTAGTGGTAAATCCAAGACTGACATGGCATGCTTAGAACCGGAGTTGGCATTCGTAGGAAGGGACATTCCAAAGCACAGTACGAAAGTCCAAGGATCTCAAAACGAAAAGCAACAACGGTTTCAAACTTCTCAAAGAGTTGCCAGAAAAGCTAAAGCTGTATGCTTTAATTGTGGAAGCGAAACACATTTGTTTTCCAAATGTGAAGCACCGCGAAAGAAGTTCTGCTACAGATGTGGTCATCCGAATGTCGTGAAAACGAATTGTCCAAGTTGTACAAAAAACGGAAACGGCGGGACACAAAAGGTAGCCGATGCAGTCTCGCAGAAGTGAAGGCTCCAAACGTTCCTTGTAATTTTGTTTCTTCCATTAGAAATACCACCAGATGTAAATATGTAAATAATTTTCGTTTGCCCAAGGTTCGTCCTGTTTCTAGAACGGATAAATGCTGGACTGATTGGCTTGTTCAAGTACAACAATTTTATCGTTCTAAAGGTCAAAATACAGTAGCTCCAGTGTACATCCAGAAGGAACGTGATAATCGCCCTTATATCCAGTTTGAAATCTTTGGTAGGAAGCTCACGGCATTGCTTGACAGTGGTGCTAGTAAGTCCGTTATTGGTTTTAAAGGAAAAGAATTTCTTCGGAAGCTTTCTGTAAAGGTGCAAGAATGTTCGGTAGCTCAAGTCGTGACAGCAGATGGTAAAGGACAGCCAATTCAAGGACAGGTAGATCTTCCAGTACAGATAGAATCAGTTTGTAAGGTAGTTAATTTTTTTGTCGTTCCATCGCTGAAGCAATCTTTTATATTGGGCAGTGATTTTTGTCAACTCTTCAAGGTGAAGATTGATTACAAAAATAATGAGTGGAATATACAAAGCATCATTGAAGGAATTCAGAGCTTTGAAATCCCACGGAAATCCGAGAATTGCCAAGAAATTCTTTCGAGTGATTTTTCTGTCAAGTTGACACCCGAACAAATGAAGCAAGCGGACATTTTCAAAAAATCACTGGAGGAAATTGAAAGTTCCTCAAATCATCTCGGAAGAACTGATCTGCTCAAATTTTCCATTGACACAGGTGATGCAGTACCGTTTCGAGAACGACAATACCCTTTGTCTCCATATGTCATGGAAAAACTAGATGAACAGTTGGCAGAGATGTTAAGGTTAGGTGTGATTGAAAAATCCCATGGCGCTTGGAGTTCACCGGTATTAATGGTTCCCAAATCAAAAGGCGAATATCGCTTTTGTTTTGACGGACGGCGGCTCAATTTAGTGACCAAACCCGACCGCTACGCTTTGCCCCGGATAGATCAGATCCTTAATCGTCTTGGAGGTACTAAGTTTATTTCATCTCTAGATTTACGTAGTGCTTTCTGGCAAATCCCACTGGAGGAAGAGTCGAAAGAAAAGACGGGCTTCAGCATACCAGGACGAGGAATGTACCAGTTCGTGGTAATGCCATTCGGTTTGCGGAACGCGGCACAAACGCAACAACGTCTAATGGACACAGTCCTTGGTCCAGAATTTGAACCGAATGTTTTTTGTTACTTAGACGATATAGTTGTAATTTCTGATACTTTCGAAAATCACTTAGAGCTCTTGTACCAAGTTAAGGATCGTTTAAAGCAAGCAGGCTTAACGATCAGTCTGAAAAAATGTGAGTTTTTTCGCTCCTCGATCAAGTACCTTGGGTATATAGTGGATCAGGATGGTTTGAAAACGGATCCTAATAAAGTAACGGCGATAGTGAACTATCAACATCCAAAGACGTACACGGACGTAAAGCGCTTCACTGGTATGTGTTCATGGTACCGCCGCTTTATCGGCGATTTCTCCACAGTCATAGCACCGATCAATAATCTGATCAAGGGCTGTAAAAAGAAGGAAACGGTGAAATGGACAGAGCAGGCGGAAGCGGCCTTTTTGCAGATCAAGCAATTACTTGTCTCTGCTCCTATTCTGCGAAATCCTAATTTCAGTCTCCCTTTCACAATCCAGTCCGATGCTAGCGATGTTGGTCTTGGTGGTGTATTGACACAAGTACAAGATGGAGAAGAAACAGTGATAGCATTTTGTTCGAGATCTTTGTCCTCAGCTGAACGAAATTATACAGTGACAGAAAAAGAACTTTTAGGTGTCATTTTCAGTATAGAAAAATTCAGGTGTTATGTAGAGGGAACACATTTTCAGGTAATCACAGATCACCATTCGTTGCTGTGGTTGTACAAGATCAAAGAGCCAACGGGGCGTCTCGCTCGTTGGGCTGTTCGTTTGCAATCGTTTTCATTTGATCTTGTGCACCGAAAAGGGAAAGAAAATGTCGTTCCTGATGCATTGTCTCGCAGCCCACTTCCTGAAACTTGTTTCGTAGAACTTGCAGAAGAAAATCTTGATGAGTGGTACGTAGATCTACGCCAAAAGATTACAACAGAGCCTCAGAACTATCCGCATTGGTTGGTTAAAAACAACACAGTTTATAAGTTCATACCATCTTTATTACCTGTAAAAACTAATGTGGTTGAGTGGAAACAGGTTGTTCCATGGTCATACAGAAATCAAGTTCTATCATCTTGTCACGAAAACCCCACTGCATCGCATGCAGGCTTCTTTAAAACTCTATGTCGAATTCAAGAACAATATTATTGGCCAAAAATGCGTAAAGACGTAGCCAGATTACTGAAAAACTGCGAGGTTTGTGGAGCGCAAAAACACGCCCAAACGTCTCGTCTTGGACTGATGGGAAAGCCGAAGAAGGTCAGTTATCCTTTTCAGATGGTAGCGGTCGATTTGATGGGTCCATTCCCGCGCTCCAAACGAGGAAATACATTTCTCTTGGTGGTTGCGGACTGGTTCACCAAATTCACGTTAATGCTTCCTCTAAGGAAGGCAACCGCCAAACCTATCGTCAACTTTATGGAGAATAATGTCTTCTTAGTATTCGGTGTTCCTCAGTATTTAGCATGCGACAACGCAAAACAGTTTGTAAGCAAAGAGTTCAGAGACCTAGCGGCGAAATATCACGTGCAGATAAGGTATAATGCCAACTATCACCCACAAGCGAACTTCGTGGAACGGTCCAACAAAAACATAGGGACTGCAATTCGGTCATATGTCAAGCGCGATCATCGCGAATGGGATGACCACATCGCCGAAATCCAGTTTGCCATTAACACTGCTGTACATGAAGTTACGAAGTTAACGCCAGCTTATCTCAATTTCGGCAGAAGCCTTTCAATCGACGGAGGATTCTATTCTGAAGTCATTCAGGATCCTGGTCAAGATCTAGAGCTAGGTAACCGTGAGCTTTTCGCCAACAACTTGAAAAAGTTGTCTGATGTGTCCCGACAAGTGCTGGTTGATATCCACCACGCCTATGAACGAAACGCTGAAACTTACAATTTACGGCGGCGAGAAATTGCATTTGAGGTAGGAGATCGAGTCTGGAAAAAGAATAAAATTCTCTCGGATGCAACTAAGCAATTCTGCGCCAAACTTGCACCTAAGTACGTGTGGTGTACGGTAAAGAAAAAAATATCTGGGACAGTTTATCAGTTGACCGATGCAAACGGAAAAAACATGGGCAATTGGCATGTCAAGGATTTGAAACCTTTTCGCGGATCGGAATCGTCATTGCCTGGTGTCGGGGATGAGTAGATCCGGGATCCGTTTGTAGTTTCCAGTTGATTGATAGTTTTTACCAAATCATTCATTTCATCTTGTATGTTCATTTTTCATCTCTTTGAAACTCGTTCGTGGAAAAGACCCTACCTGATTATGACCCTTACCGATTATGACCTCACCAAATTAGTTTCCCTTGTGGACGTGTAGTACGCGAAGTTACTAAGCCACCATGAGAACAGGCAAGATCTGCCGTTCTAAAGAGTTTCATTCATTCTTCATTTTATTTCCTCATCTTTTCATATATCAATTTAGACTTATCGGTAAGGAGAATTCTACTTCAGTGGTTTTGGACGATTTGTCTTTTGTTTGAGTACAAAAGTGATCGTTTCAATGCTGGAAAAGTGGATTTAATGTCTCCACGGACAATGTTAGTCTATTGCTTTTAGAGCAAAAGCCTTGTCTGTAGTTATGTTAAGTAGGTGTGTTGAACCTAGTTCATATTCAGTTCGTCTGAAAAACAGTTATCTTACGGAGTTGAAAGTTTCGATCCCTCCAACTTTCACTTTTGTAGGGGGGCTGTGTAACAGTTTCGTTTCTTCGATGCTTAATTATCCTATGACGATAGGTAAAAAAAAAGACTTTGAGAGGTAAGGTTGGGCAACAATCCGGAAAAAAAGGGGACGTAGCAACGAGGAAGTTTTAAAAAAAAAAAGCGAAGAAAAAACGTCAAAATTCCTCGACGGCCGTGTAGAGCTAGGAGAAAGAGAACGGAGCGCTGGTGCTCGCCACATCGTGTCTTCTCATCCGGCTGATTTGGAAATCTCCCTTTGTTGCGGCGTCGAGGTAAAGCATCGGTTTTCAGCGGGCCCAGCTCGATATTGATCGGCGACATTTCAGGTGTCAGGTCCAGGTATTTTGTAAAGCCCATCCTGCGGCCTGGAGTCCTGGAAAGTACAGGGTCATCAAGTGAAGGACCCCAGCGAAATCGTAAACAATTTGGGACAGCTCGGACCACAACGGCTGGCTGATCTCCGTGGCATCAGGGCCTGGCATCAACCACGTGTCGTGGAAGAAGTCTCTGTGCGGAACACGTGCCGGTATTGCCACCACCACCAACCATCATCTGTTTCATCGCCGAACACCGATCTACTTGTTGCGCTACTCCGGTTTCTGGCCTTCAGGACCTGGTGCGGCCTCCGAGGACCACTGTCTCGCCGAGTCGTTGCGAGGTGAAACCATTCCTTTTCTCCACTAACACCGGGACGAGGGTATTGTAGATCGCGTCAGTCATTTTTGCCTGGTTCCTTCGGCAAGCACAAGCCACGGTTAGGACTTCGCGTTTAGGCAATTAGTTAACTTTGAGCTCAAGGGGGTACTATAGCTGAGACGAGTCCAGCCGGTGGACGTCGGGTAGTCGTTGCGACGCGTTCTGCGGTGCCGGGCGCCGGTTTAGTGTTTGAGTCTCGTGTCCACCTGAACATAACCTCACGGCAGCGGTCGACGCAGAGGGCCCGCGGTGGGTCGGTACTGACCTGAGGACTTCGACATTAATTAGCGGCGCATGCTACGCGTTCGATCTGGTACTTACCTGTTGTATTAACATTAAATTATTGTAAAACCCAGTATTTGTTTACGTTGTGTGGATTTCGAGCTGACACTTGTCATTTGCTGTCGATTTGGGAAACGTCCACGTCAACTGTCCTTGCTTTGACGGAACCATTGGCGTGCGGATTGCGAAGCGTGGGGTTTCGATTAATCAGGGGTCGAGACAGAAAACATAGCTATCCTGATTGGCGCCCTTTATAAATAAATAAGCAAAGCAATTTTATCAGCAAGCTTCCGCAAGACCCACGACCCCGCCGCCGAACCAAAGAGCGAACCGGAGCAGGACGTTTTGGTAGGTAGCTATTTACCAGGAAGCCAAACGTGACATTGTTTATATTGATAGACAGCTTGTTTTCTTGGGAGTATCTATGTAAGGTCATCAATTTCCGGTTCATGTCAGTCCGAGAGTTACTTATCAGGACAAGATCATCAGCGTACAGGAGCATCTGTATGCTATTTCTGCTATCAATGCTGATACCTTCCAGGCCACTGGCTGTGAAGTATTCCTCGATGTCAGCAATAAAAATGCTAAACAAAAGAGCACTCAGAGATTCACCCTGTAGTACTCCCTTAGTGATGTTGAACTGTCTAGTGTGCTCATTTCTTGACCTGACGCACATCGTGGCACTGTCATAAAGATTCTTTACAAGTCTAATGATCCTCGAGCTAATTCCAGCCCTATAAAGTTTGTGCCACAGCAGGTCGTGGTTAACACTGTCAAAAGCGCGCTGGAAGTCGACAAATGCAACAAACACTCTGCGTCCTGCAACCCGTAGGTGGATTTGTATGACTGAGGTCAAAGTGAAAATGTTATCAGTACATCCACGTCCAGGCCTAAAGCCAGATTGGCATTCAGGTAGCACATGGTTGTTCTCGGTAAACTCGGTTAGTCTGTTCAGTAAGACTGAGGTAAAGAGCTTAGCAGTACAGTTAATTAGTGCTATTCCCCTATAATTCGTAGGATCGTCTTTGGGTCCCTTTTTGTGTATCATGGACATGACTACCTCATGCCATGCAGATGGAATTTGGCATGTATCTAAGATTCGGTTAAATAGCAAGCATAAGTACAGCATCCAGTTCTGGGGTAAGTTTTTCAAGAATTCGTATGATATTCCATCTTTTCCTGGTGATTTCCTATTTTTGCAGCGATTTAGACTTTTGTCTAATTCATTCATATCTATCGGTCTATCAAGATGGTTATTAAATGTGTCGGAAAAGACTATATCAGAATTTACTCTGATGGTAGTGATTTCCTGGTAGAAAGATTCCCTTTGATCTATTGTTATTGGGGATTGCTCTGATGGGGTGTATGTAAAGGACTTCAGAGTTTTTCAGAAGGTTGTTTGATTTTTTGTGCAGCTGAGTGTGTCTATTATGAGTTTTTCATGATCTTTCTTTTTCAAATAGATTAGGTTTTTATATATTTTTTTTGGTGGAAATGTAATTTGTTTTATGTGGTTCTAAAAAATTATATTTTTTGCAGTCCTTCAAGCATTTTGTTACATGTTTCTTTGCTTCCCTACAATCGAGGTCAAACCAAGGTTTGTTGATATTGTTTTCACCTTTATTTGCTGATCTTTTGGTTTTTACAAGATCTAATTGCACCGCTGCTGTGTGAATCGCACTACATAAATTCTTGTACAGTAGATCTGGCTGGTCTGAGATTCTGCCTACATCTGGGTAGCACTTCAGCAAATTTTTATAAAGATCGCACCGCAAATCATTCCAGCGCATCGACTCTAACATGGGAGAACAAGGAGTGTTGTATATTGCTTGTTGAGTTGTATTAATTCTTAGGGTGAGACTGACCGGAAAGTGATCAGAGTAAGGGATAGTTTGAAGAACTTCTAATTTTTCGACGCATGAGAGCCTATCATTTTTGCAGAAAGCTAGATCAATCACACTTTTTCCAAAGTTATTACAGAAAGTAAAGTTTGCTGGTCTGTCACTCTGTATCAATCCATTGATGAGGGAGAAATTATCGTCATACATAAAATCAAGAAGTGTACGGCCTTTCGAGTTAGTGGTTTTATCAAAACTTCTAGCACTCTCACAAAAGTTCGTTTATGACACATGTATGACACTGTCGCTTTGACCAGCAGTCGGTGCCGCTGTTCCAAATTTACATCAGAATTTATAGAAAATGTATACAGGTGGTCCAGGTTTTAGTAGGAAAAACTTCAGGGTCGATAGAGAATCAAAAAGAAGAGGCACGGTTTAGTTCGCGCACGTCTCACTATAGGTGGCCCTTGTGTCAACTGAAAACTGATTTTTATACTTGAAAGCATTTCAGAACAGAGGAAAACTTTTTGCAACGTTAGACACTAGGCGCGGGAAGCTGCAAAATGACCGAATAAATGGTTGACGGTTTGGTTGACAGAAGCGAAAAGTAACAGTTTTCATCGACACAAGGGCCATCTAGTGTGACGTGCTCAAACTAAACTGCGCCTCAAACGCGCACAACACGTTCACATAAAATAATTATCCTATTACCTATTATACGTCTTGTTATGGAGAAATCTTCATTAATAATTTTCCAGGCATACAGGGTCAATCTGTCTTCCAAAAGAGATGTCCACCTCCATCTTTCTCAAGATCCGTTGAAGCTAGCGAGTTGCGGTAAAGACCGTTGGATTCAGCTAGTTTTTCTGATCAAATCTGATATGTGAACAAAACTACTTTACCAAAACTCTGAGTACGGGGGTAGGGTAGGGTGGGGGCAGGTTCGGACAAGGGGCACCCCCGGACAATCCAAACTTCCCGCTTTAGCATCTCAACTACACCAACTCTTTTGACATTCACAGATCCCTCTAGGAGTCTAGGCAGTTGAAGCTTCGGTAGGAAGTGCCGTGCGCCGTGCGGTTTTCTTGAAAAGTAAGAAAGTTCTGTGGAAAAATCTAAATTGAGTGTTATTGTTGTAACATTTTCAGTAGCTCCCTGCTCCCGTAAGCTTTTTCCCCCCGGAAACGGGTCATAGGTGAGATATTGTCAACGCCCCGGTACTCGGGGACGCGGACCGCTCGGCTAGCTCAGGGTCGGTGAGGGTCGTGCCGACGCACTGCCGGTAACATCGAGAACGGATCAGCTCGTGAACGGAGGGAGAATGAAGATTGATTCGCAAAATTGGTGCAGCTCAGAAGGAACACACGTCACCCCTGACTGACGCGCTTGACATCCTGTCGCCTTCTATTATTAAGACTGTGGGACCGAAGTCAGCCGTGGTTAACGGTAACCATTGGGGAGCTGAAGGCTCCGCAATGACAGTCGCCCCCCCCTGAGACTTAGGGCACACTCTTTATTCAAAATTAACAAATTCATTTTACAACAATGAACGACCGTAGAAATACCTTAAACTAATGTATTACACCTGAGGGTAACTACGTTAAAGTAACATTTTTTTTTTAACATGGCGGAGAACTTTCGCTTTAAAAAGGGGAACATTTTTGGGACAAGGCGCGCACTTGTAAAGGCTAAACAAAGGTGTCAAGGTCACAACGAGTGGCAAGAGGACATGTCCTGGGGTCGCGACACTAAGTTTTCTTTGTTTGCCATAAGGCAACGTACTGACGGAGGTAGGGCGCACACTACACTCGACGACGCGGTCGTCTTGGAGCTCTTCTAAGTTTATCCACGTGGTACTTGACGAGTCGCTCGTCGATGTTGACGATGAAGACGCCGGGACTGACGTTCCGCACGATGGAGTGAGGACCGAGCCATTTCGGATGAAATGCTCCTGGAGCCGGAGGATGCCGGACAAGAACGAGATCGCCTGGCAAATAGTCGGGCACAGGTCGATCTGGAACTCGGTGGCGAGCTTCAACATATTCGCGCTGGTGTTCGTGGGCGGCTTCGGCACGTTCTGCTGCCGATGCTCGAAGCAGGGGCTCCGCGGCTTTCCACTCGCCAGGAAACCTTAAGGAGCGGCCGATCAACAGCTCCGCCGGACCTTGTCCGGTGGCGGCGTTCCGACGCCGACGGAGACTGAATAAGGTCGCTGGCAAGTGAACGTCCCACTCGGTAGCCGGTCGGTCAATAAGGCGACAGCGAAGGCCCTTCTTGATTTCCTGGTTGCGACGCTCAGTCGGGTTTGCGCGCGGATGGTACACGGCAGTCGTCCAGTGGTGACTCTGCCACCTATCGCAGGCGTGGGACCAGTACGCGGACGAAAACTGAGGACCGTTGTCCGAAATGATAGTACGCGGGTACCCATGCAACGGGAAAAAGTGTTCGTCGAGCGTGGCAACGATGGATTTAGTCGAAGTCTCACTTAGCGGCCAGGCGTCGATCCAACGTGTGAAAAGGTCGGTGATGACGAGAATGAAGCGATTTCCCTTTTCGGAAGTTTCGTACGGTCCCATGAGATCCAAGGCAACGGCCTCGAATGGCTCACGTGGTTGACGGGGACGCTGTTCCGCGGGAATGTGTGACGATCGGCCCTTCACCAGCGAACATATTAGACATGATCTGACGTATGCACGGCAGTCCTTGTCGACGCTTGGCCAGTGGTACTGCTCGGTAATCGATCGCTGCGTTTCTTCTTCGCCAGGGTGGCCCGCTAAGTGAGCGTCGTGATGTTCGTAGAAAATTCGGGGTTGTAGTTCGGAAGGTACATACAGCAGTCGACGTCCATCGTCCGCTAGTCTGTACAGCACGTCGTCCTCCACCTCGTAATTTGCCCTGAAGCCGGCATGCCAGTCCTCGGTATCCGGATCGTTCTGAAGAGAGCGCCGTATGCGCATCATCTTCTGTGCCGTCCTGGAGTTGACCTGAGCCTCTTTGACCTCGTCCGACAATGTCCTGACGTCCGTCAGGAACACGTGCTCGCGCCGATCGGGTTCGTCAACGCTAGACGTCTGTGGCGCGCCGTCGGCCAACTCAGGAGGCAACATTCTGGTGGTACAATCGGCGGAAATTAGCGACTGATTCGGCTCTGGATTCCGTGAGAGAGCGTCCGCTAACTCGTTGGCTCGGCCGGGTACGTGTTCCACGGAATAGCTGAATTCCTGCAGGAGCAGCGACCAGCGCGTGAGCTTGGCCTTGGAATCTTTTGCCTTATTCAGCCACAAAAGCGCTTGACTGTCAGTTCGAATCGTGAACGGTCGGTCTTCCAAGTACGGTCTATACTGTTTGACACCCCACAAGATGGCAAGGCACTCTTGTTCGTTAATGTGCAGGCGGCGTTCTGTACGGTTGAAACGTGCACTGGCAAACGAAATGATGGCTCTCTCGCCGTTGGGCTTAATTTGGTATAACACGGCAGCCATGCCGGTGTTGCTTGCATCGGTCTGCAGGACGAAGGGTAAAACAGCGTCGGGACGGCTTAGCGTTCTCGGGGTTGCCATGGCGGTTTTTAATCCTTCAAAGGCGGCTTGCTGTGCCTCTCCCCAGGAGAATCGGCATTTCGGCGACGTCATGTCTGTCAGCGGAGCCGCGATTTCGGCGAACCGTGGGATGTATTCACGCAACCAGTTACAGGTTCCAAGGAAACTCTGGAGTTGTTTTCGATTCGTCGGCTGCTTTGCGTCGTGCACGAGCCTCACGTGCTTTTGCAGCGGCGTATTTCCGGCGTCGCTTACGGTGTGGCCCAAGTACTCGATGCTCGAGCATGCAAACTTGCACTTTTTGATGCCGCAGCGGAGGCGATGGGTCAGGAGACGCTCCAGAACGAGCCGTAGGTGATGAAGGTGCTCTTCTGTCGACTTCGAGTAGACAATAATGTCGTCCATGTACACCAGACAGAATTCGTGAAGGTAGCCGTTTAACACTTCCTGCACCATCATACGTTGGAAGGTGGTAGGCGCATTGGCCAAGCCGAAGGGCATGACCTTGAACTGCCAATGGCCGCCATCCACGGTGGAGAAGGCCGTATATCGACGACAAGACGGATCGAGCGGCACTTGCCAATATCCTGATTTTAAATCTAGAGTAGAGAAAACATTGGCTTCACCTAGGTCTTTGAGCGTCTCATGGATTCGCGGAATCGGAGACGGCTCGGTGATTGTCTGCGAGTTTAGTTTTCTGTAATCTAGGCAGAATCTTGGTTTATCGTTCTTCGTGACGATAACAATCGGCGATGAAAACTCCGAGTTCGAGCGCTCGATAATGCCGTCTTTCAACATCTGATGCACCTGCTCCTCGATAATGGCTTTCTTTTCGGATGTGGTCCGGTACGGTCGAATTCGAAATGGGGTTTCGTCTTTGAGCCGGATTTTGTGAGTGGTAGTCAGCGTCGTCGTAGGACGCGGGTCCTGGCTAAGTGTCTGCACGAAATCGGTCAAGAGCTGTTGAAAAGCTCCGTGGAGAGGCTCCGGGAAATTGTGCTGGACGTCGTCGACAGATAAAGGTGATCCTCTTCGCTGTCGAGAGGCGTGGTCCTTATTCCAGAAGACGGTACGTCGCTGCTGTTTTCCGAGGTGGAGGCACTCCCGCTGGAAATCAATGACGGCTCCGAACTGGTGGCAGAAACTCTTGCCGAGAATGACGGAATGTGCTAGACTACGCACCACGTGGAAATCTGCGGTGTATGGCGCCTCTTCGGCGGTAAACGTCAGACGGACGGTACCCTCCGTTCTCAAGGGCTCAACTGTTGTGCTTGCGAGGCCTACGGACAAAGTGGCGGTCTTGTCGATCTGCTGGTCGTTGACGAGCGTGTAGTCGATTAAGTTTAGCGTCGAGCCAGTGTCGAGGTAGGCATGCACTTGATGGTGGTCGAGTCGAAGAAGAATTAGGGGAGCGTTGTCCGAAGAGGTGGCGCACAGCGAAATTACTGGTGCTGGGGACGCTGCGACGCCCGCGCGTCGTTCGTCCCGGTGGGGTTTTCCTGGTGCTGTTGGTACTGACGGAACGCGTCACGTGGCGGCTCGCGCCGAGCTTGGAGCACAGGACAATTTCGATGATAATGCCGCTCGGGGCAATATCGACATGGCGGCGGCAGATTCGACGTCGCGCTGCCTGCAGGTACTTGCCGTGTGGTTGCCGTCGTGACCTTCGGCGCTTCCTCGCGCAAGGATTCTACCTTTTGTGCCTTATCCACCAGCTCGGCCAGCGTCTTCACCGGATTTAATGTAAGGTGGTACTTAATATCGTAATCCGTGAGTGCAATCAGCATGCCGATGAGTTCCTCGTCAGGAAGGTACGGTGCGATTCTCCGTGCGAGCTTCACCTTCTTCCTTAGGAACAACAGAACCGGTTCGCCGTTCTGCGTTTCGGTGTGGAGCTTTCCACCGGCTTGTCCGCGTCGTTGCGGCGAATCAAAGTGGTTGAGAAGAGCCTGTTTCACTTCTTCCCAAGCCAGGTCCACCTGGAGGTACGGCTTCACCCAGGAAGCGGCTTCTCCGGAGAGCTGGTCGGCTACCAGGTGCAACCATTTTCGTCGCGGCGTTCCGGCTGTGGTGAGAGATTCCTCCACACCTCTCAGGTACTCTCTTACATCTTCATGTGGCAGCCCCGCGAATGGCGGAATTTCCGGCTGAGCGTTGGAGCGGAAACGCGTTTCCAGGCTCTCGAGGACGCTCGCGATGCGCGCATATTTGGCGGTCGGCAGCTGCTGTTGTTGTTGTTGTGGTTGGGGCGCCACTAGGAGAGACGCTGCGGAGACGGCAGCGGCTACATCCCCTGCTCCGACTCCTAGACCAGAGAGAGGCGCTTCGGTCGTTTTCTTCTTGGGCGCATTCTTCGTCGGCGTCTTCTTCGCAGATGTTCTTGCCGGAATTACGCCCGAAATGCGCGCGCGCCGCATTTTTTCACGGTCCCGTACGTGTCGCGCTTTTTTTTTTTTTTTTTTTTTTTTTGCAGTACTGGTCCCGCGGACGAAAACGTGTTTGGGGGGGTGGCTAGGGGCAGAGCCTTACCGTGTCCCGAGCACCACCAAGCAGGCCATAATCCGCCTTGGATTAAGACGCTACAAGGCAGCGCCCTTGATGCTGGGAAACCCGCAGCACGATTAAAACCCGCTGGGCTTGACACCAGTCGCGTTTTTAATCCGCCACGGGGCTCCAGGTGGTGATCCCGTGAAATTTTGACTCTCGGCGCTCCCCCACGTTGCTTCTCCGTTCCAAAAACGAAAAAACGAGTTATGGCCCCAAGTTGGGCACGCCACTCTGTCAACGCCCCGGTACTCGGGGACGCGGACCGCTCGGCTAGCTCAGGGTCGGTGAGGGTCGTGCCGACGCACTGCCGGTAACA
This sequence comes from Anaspis maculata, assembly GCA_949128115.1. Taxonomy (NCBI): domain Eukaryota; kingdom Metazoa; phylum Arthropoda; class Insecta; order Coleoptera; family Scraptiidae; genus Anaspis; species Anaspis maculata. Next base: position 20,723,618 of record OX421962.1, read on the forward strand.
TCGAGAACGGATCAGCTCGTGAACGGAGGGAGAATGAAGATTGATTCGCAAAATTGGTGCAGCTCAGAAGGAACACACGTCACCCCTGACTGACGCGCTTGACATCCTGTCGCCTTCTATTATTAAGACTGTGGGACCGAAGTCAGCCGTGGTTAACGGTAACCATTGGGGAGCTGAAGGCTCCGCAATGACAATATATCCAGTTCATATCATTCATATAGGAAAGTTCAGTAGGACATGACCTCAAAAAGCAGTTGATCATTTCATTCTTTGACTTTATATTTTATCATGTTTGTATTTATGCAACATGGGGATGGGGTATGCTCGGACAAAGTTGACGGGGCAGGTTCGGACTGTCCAAATGTGACCTAAACTGCGAAGGACTACATGGAAAAGTAGAAAAAGTTTGCAAAAATCATGAATACAACGTAACTTTCTTGCGAAAATACAAAATAAGATTCCGTTTCCGCGATGTAAAGGATGTTTCGACTATTTCAAGAGAAGACATAGTCTCGAAATTGCCTCATCCAGAGCCAGCTCCGCGGACGTCAAGAACTGCATCAGTTTACAAATGTAATGTAAAACTCTTTGGTTACAATGTGCAATGAAAAACTTTCTTGATTATCTTTATTCCTATAATCTCATTTGAAGTTCAAAAAGAGCAAAGAGGAATTTTATAAAACCTGTCCGAGTCTACCCCACTGCTTGTTCGGAAGTACCCCACATGGGGTAGTTCCGGACAAATGGATCATTCTACATAGAAAAAAATTGGTTAAAGAAAAACTCCTGCATTTTCCTGTGTCACATACCCGTCAAAATGCTCACAATTGACCATGTATCTTAGGAAGTACAAAATTCCCAAAAAAGTCTCGGGCATCATCGAAGTATGAATTTTTGAAAAAAAGAGTCCGAACCTGCCCCACTCTCCCCTATCTCAAAATTTTGGCCATTATTTTTTACACTGCACACAATATTGAATGATATATCATTGAAAAGTCCTTGAACAGTTTCAATGGACAAGTGCAAAAACTTTCCGAAAATTTCCAGCGGTTTTTATTTTATGACAGGAAACAAAAACCTGGAAAAACACGTTTTCATGTAGGTATGAAATGAGAATCAATGAAAATTCTTTCAAAATGCAAACTGCATTATTTAATAGTACTCAATAAAACGGTCAGTACTCAATATGATGTGTAACTCAATATGCAATAGCTATTTCAAAATTTTGAGGCAATTCAATTTTACCCATCAAAATCTTCATTTCGGAAAATCTCAAAATTTAAAAATAGCCATTGCATAATTATTGAGAGTCCCATCATACTGACCGTTTAGATGAGTTCTATTGAATGCAGTCTGCAGTTTGAGAAAATTTTCATTCATTCTCAGTTTATACATAAAAACTTGTTTTTACAGGTTTTTGTTTTCTGTCATGAAACGAAAACCGCTAGGAATTTTTGGAGACTTTTTGCACTTGTCCATTGAAACTTTTCAAGGGCTTTTCAATGACATATCGTTCAATATTATGCAGTGTAAAAAAGTTTTGTTGAGTTTTGATGAAGTAGTTTTGTTGACATATCAAATTTGATCAGAAAAACTAGCTGAACCCAACGGTCTTTATACCGCAACTTCCTAGCTTCAACGGATCTTGAGAAAAATTGGGGTTGACATCTTTTTTGAATGACCCTGTATACGTATACTAATGAGCGAGCAAGCGCCTGCAAGCATATACGTTTCCGTCAAAATAGCGTAGAATTTGAATGAAAGCATTCCGCATTAGCCTTGAAACAAATGAGGAATGTGGCGGTTGTCAGAATACTTGATTTCGCGCCATCTCCCTCCAAGGTCACCACCTCGTAACGTCATGTGACGATACCCTATTGAGTGTTTTTGTTCATTCAAGCTGAGATATCTCGAAAACAATTGCTCCAATCATGGAAAAACCGTGGAGGCCTTCAAAATTGACCAGAAAATCAAAAAAATTGATCATTTTTCAAAAATATCCAGTGGCGTTGAAGATATCTGGGTGAAGAGGGGCAGGCTCACCCCCTTCCACCTACACCATTGTACAATTATCAAGGGATTTATTCTGAGTACTAGCTTAATATGTATTTAACAAATATCTGTGCAAAATTTGGGCTCAATCGGTCTAATGATTCAAAAGTTATTAGGAAAAAACGAAATTTTTTGCTCAACTTTGAAGGCTTATAGCTCCGTTATTGTGCGCTCCAGATATTATGTCCAGGGTGTATTTGATTTTTGGTCACTAGCCTCCGGACTAATGGTAATTTTCACTCATATGGCATATTTATCGACTTGTCACTTTGCACACCAAAAACTGCTACCAACCGCTTATCTTTGCACCAAATCAATCTCCCGAATCCTAGCTCCAACCTGTCGGCGAAAAGGTGAACTAGCTCAATTTAATCCCACCCGGTATATCAACCCACTCCAGCCTTAAGCATTTGGGATCACCCTATAGATGTATCGATACACGTGAACTGCGGAATTCAGCAAATATTTGCCTACATTTCGAAGCCACCGCACCAACACCCCCCTCAAAAAATACGTGCGCGTTTTTTGTTTGTTGTCAGAGTGCTCCCCCCCCCCACCATAAAAGCCGCAGGCACTAGCTAACTTTGTAAATTATGCATTCGGCTCTGAGCATCATCATCATGATCCAGGATCGAACTATGGGAAATAAAACGTCCGCCTCGAGGGTGCAGTTTACTGATGGCGGTAGCGGGTGAGCAGGTATATACAACATAAGCGGTTCCCATTTATTACGACTCGATGTAATTAAACACAAATTTGCTATTTTACATGCGTAATGTAATTTAAGGTGCTGCAGTTTGAACCGCAGAGAGCGGGAAGCAACCCAACCAAGCGTGCAGTAGGGTAGGGTAGGGGCGCGTGGTGCTCGAGCAGAGAGGCGGGAGCCCTGCTCATTATTTATTTCTGATTGAGTAACTATTACGAGAGGAAAGCTTCAAGAATAAATGGGTTAATGGAATGTCAACATTTTCGAATTGCAGGAACAGAGGTTCACGAAACTAAAGCGAGCTTTTTTGTCCAATATATTGTAGGTATTGTAGGTTGTAGGTATACAGGGTTACTCAAAAGTTCTGCATACATTTATGATTCTCCATTGCATTACACTTTTCTAATCTTGACCTCTACCAACATGGAACGGAAAGTATTGTGATAATACAACGTTAAATAACGGCCGACGTTAAATAAACGAATGAAAAAAGTGACAGATCATCCATTTTTTTTATTCAAGGAATGAAATTCAGCGCAACAATAGTCGAATAGAAGTTGAATAACTCAATAAGATAGAGATACATTTTGTACGCACAAGATAGAAGATACATTTTGATACCTTCTAGGGATACAGAATGTGCGCTTTTTTTTCGAACTATACGCAAACTTGCGATTGCCATAAATGTAGTCTTTCTTCAAATAAAATGTCCCCATTAGATCTCACTATTTGATAACTTTTATCCTCCTCTTTCATTTTCGCCAGGAGTACCCTACCCCTGAACTTCATAATTTCCGAAATAACCGATAATTTTGATAAAAATTCCTGTTTTTTTGAACCTCAAAAGAACAAAAAATTTCCAATTTTCAGTTGATAGTACTGTCATAAATTAAAGAAACAAAAATACACCTGTATTTGTCAGCTGTGTGTCACAGCTTTGAAAGCCGCAGTCAAAATTTTAGTTCAAATCCCGTACAATAAAGGGTAAAGAGAAAAATGAAAAAAAAGCTCTTGAACGAAAGAAGGTAGATTATTGCAGGCACGTCACATGATGCGCAATTTTAGGTTTGTTGAGGTGTATCAAACAATTTTGAATTATTCCCAACCGTTTTCGGAATATTTTGAGAAAACTGAAATATGTTAAAAAAAATAAATTATTTCCATTAAATCGCTTATTTTTGAAGATATCGGAGTGAAATTCAGTATTTGACAAATAAGAGACGTCAGAAATGGATAGGTAACAGTTGCAGTAGTTATTGTCTAGGCCTACCATTTTCTGGAATAAGACAGTCAATTTTTTTTTAGGTTTTCGTAAAAATCTAACATCTTTCTTGCAGTGGTGTACAATTAGTCCAGTCACTATATCTTTCTTCTTAAGAAAAATTAGTGAAGGGTTGAAATTTTGTACACGCATTTTTTTGGTTGTCATGAACGGCCTGTAAAAAGTCCCCTAAAATCCGAGCTTAGGAACTTTGGATGATCGCCATCAAGTGTTGAAAAGTCGTTTTTTCGGCGAAGAAGTCATTTCTTTATTGCAAGATAGTCCTTTTTGTAATTGGATGATTGCGTATTACCATCTTGACAATCGCCATAATACTATTTCTACTTTTGCGTAGATGGCGGATCCAAGATGGCGGCCAAGAAAGAGAAACAGTTGACTGTCTTATTTCCATTAGTAGAAGACCTTACAAATGTCTGATGATTGCATTTTATTTCTGACATATTTTATCATGGGAATACAAAGTTTTCTTCAATATCTCGAAAAATCACTGATTTATTGAAAAAAGTTGACTTATGGAAAATTTTGAGTTTTTTCAGAATATTTCAAAAACGGTCGAAGATATTTCGAAGCCGTTCACAATAATCTTCGTGAGCATGAATTAACGAATATATAGGGTGATTTTTATGTCTTCAGCTATTTTGGTTCTTGATGATTTTTTTCTTCATTTCTTTTCTCGACGCGTTTGGTGTTAGCGTTATTCAGTCTGAGGAAATTGCCACAACGCAAAAATTATTTGCTCATCATGTTTTCACTAGTTTTTGAATAATTGTGAATGTAGTTGCAGGGTAAATATCAGCTATACTCATGCAAACGCCATATTCAGCAGGTCAAGGGAAGTGAAATATAAAAAAAAATACCTCAGGAACTGAAACAGCTGGAGACATTTAAATCACCCTATATATTCGTAATTTTATGCTCACTAAGATTTTGTAGACGGTTCCAAAATATCTTTGACCGTTTTTGAAATATTCTGGAAAATCTGAAAAATATTCACAATTCAACTTTTTCAGACTTTTTCAAATAAATCAGTGATTTCTTTAGATATTGAAGTATAACTTGGTACTTCCATGACGAATTATGTCTGAAATAAAATGCGATCATCCGGCATTTTCTAAGTTTGCTACTATTGGAAATAAGACAGTCAACTGTTTTTACTTCCTTGCCGCCATCTTGGATCCGTCACCTACACAAAAGTAGAAATAGGGTATGGTGATTGTCAAGATGGTACATAATACTTAATCATTCAATTACAGAAAGGACAATCTTGCTATGAAGAAATGACTTCTTCGCCGAAAAAACGCCTTTTCAACACTTGATGGCGATTATCCGAAGTTCCTAAGCTCGGATTTTAGAGGACTTTTTCTAGGTCATTCAGACTATCAAAGGATCAAAGTACAAAATTTCAACCCTCTACTAATTTTTCCGATGTTGATGCTATTTTTTGAATATACTAAATATCTGACTATATCATGACTGGACTAAATATCTTGTATAAAAGTTGTAATAAGCTGTCAGCACCACTTTGTGTGGTGTATATAATTCTGATTGACAATGTCATTGAAAAAAGGTGTATATTATTGAAATAATTATAACTTGAAGGACAACTACTGCTTTATTTGGGACTGAAAATTATTAAGGCTTCTATAAAAATTGTGAATGTATCATGGCCAGGAAGCTTGTCGATTTGTTCATTTAATAAAATTTGGGTTTTGTTGTCTAAAGTTTTCGAAATTTCTAATGATTCCAATAAAATTCTACGATTGTAATCAAGTTCATTGTGAATAATTTTATGATCAATTGCTGGGTCGAAATTATGTTGTGAAAAAATAATATGTTGAGCGAAATTTGATTTTATATCGAAATAGCCAATATTTTTATACTTTTATAATTTCTCGGTTATGTTCCTTAAGTCTGTCAGCTGCCTTTCTCCCTGTTTCTCCTATACAGGGTCCTGCAACAGTGCGTCGGGCTTTCCTAGCGCCCTTCCCTCACGAGATAGAGACAAAAGTGTAATACATAAAATTATTGATATGGAAAGTTCCAACCAGTGAAGTTATTTTCAACTATAAAGGCTGTTCCATTTTTGCGCTATAACAAAAACAAAGATTTTTTCAAATAAAACGCCCCACTTTTGATTTTATTTTGTTGTTCAGCTTCTCAAGCTCTATTACAAGCGTATTTTTGTTTTTTCAATTTTTGCCAGTGCTACCAATAAAAAATTAAAAATTGAAATTTTTTGTAATTTCAAGGATCGTTTTGAAAAATCGTAGGAGCCTCGTTTTTTGCAATCAAGGAATGAAATTAGGCACAACAATAGTCGAATAGGAGGTGAATAATTTCATGACAAAAAACTTCACGGTCAGTGATACAGGGTGTGCAAATTTTTTTTTCGAACTTCGCAAATTTCAAGATACCATAAGTCATTTTTTTTTCAAATAAAATGCCCCCTATTTTATTCAACCATTCGACAGCTTTTTTTCTCCTCTTTCATTTTTACCGGGAGTACCCTACCCCTAAATTTGATAATTTCCGAGGTAATCGATAATTTTGATAAAAAGTGCTATTTATTAAAAAATTTCACGCCGGGCAGGCAATAGTGATCATCAACAAATGTCTGATTGACACATTTTGCTTGGTTTGATGCTAAGAACAAGTTTTCTTTATTGAATAGCTGCGCTAAATTCCAATCTGAAGAAAATGCTTAAAAAAGAATTTCGTTGCCCGATGAAAAAAAGAAAATTCAAATTGAACTCAGTAAAGCGGTTTTCTCGACTTTAAAAAAACCTTCAAAATGTCAAATTGAGAAGTGCGTCCATTTTGACACATGATTTTCTGTATCAGGACCTACTGAAAAACAAAAAAATCCAAGTAAACGACAATGTTTAGCAAAATTATCGATTATCTCTGGAATTATGGAATTTAGGGGTAGGATATCCCCAGTAAAAATGAAAGAGGGAAAAAAAAACTATCGAATGGTGAGATGAAATATGGGGCATTCCATTTGAAAAACATGACTTATGGCATTTTGAAATTTGCGAAGTTCGAAAAATTTTTTTGCACACCCTGTATAATTGAGCCTCAAGTTTTTTGTCATGAAGTTATTCAGCTTTTGTTCGACTACCGTTACGCCGAATTTCATTCCTTAATCCTGAAAAACAAGGCCTCTACCATTTTTCAAAGGGAACCTTGATATTACGAAAAAAAATTCAATTTTTAATTTTCAGTTGGTAGCACTGCCACAAATTGAAAAAACAAAAATACACTTGTAATAGAGCTTGAAAAGCTGAACAAGAAAATGCAATCAAAAGTGGGGCATTTTATTCAAGAAAATCTTTGTTTTTGTTACAGCGCAAAAATTGAACACCCTGTATAGTTAAAAATGATTTTACACTAGAACTTTAGAACGGTAGAACTTTCTAAACTTATAATTTTATAAGTCACACCTTTTTCTCTATTTTGCAAGGTAAGGGCCCTAGGAAAGCCCGACGCACTGTTGCAGGACCCTGTATACACACTTTGACAATTTTGACAACTTAGTCTGTACACACCTGATTGGTCCAAGTTATCCAATTTGTCTTTTGTGTTGACTAGAAATTTTTTGAGCTTATTGTTGGTTCGAAAAGAAATGATAAGATTTTGGTTTGAATTTTTGAATATCCTTGAAATTTTGTTTGAAGGTTTGCCAAAATATAATAAAGATTTATAAAATACAGGTGGTCTGTGATGAATTATATTCAAAGAATGTTTGTAAATGACTTTAGAAAATAATTTATAGATTAATGATTTACTGTAACCATTATTCAAAGCTATTTGTAAAATAATATTGAATTCTAATTTCCATGCGTCCGGACGGGATGACTTTGATCCCATGGAAAAGAGGTCGTTCTCTCGTCTGGGATGTTACCTGTGTGAATACCGTTGCCGCCACACATCTGCAAGGCAGTTGTTTACATTCTGGTGCTGCCGCCGCTACTGCTTCACGATTGAAAAATTCCAAGTATTCAAAAATCAAAAAAGACCATGATTTCCTCCCATTTGCTGTTGAAACTTTCGGGACATGGGGTTTAGATGCCAAATTACTTGTGAATATTTTAGGAAAAATTTTAATTGATAAATCTGGAATAAAGCTAGCAAAAAAGTATCTTCAACAACATATTAGTATAGCGATACAACGGGGAAACGCTGCCAGCATCTTAGGGACTGCTGGGAAAGAAGATGGCATGGAAGAAATATTTTATATGTTTTAATTTTTATATTCATTTTTACAATGTTTATGTATTCACTTTTACAATATATATATATATATATATATATATATATATATATATATATATTTAAAATCGTCTTTTGACATTGTAATTTTGAATAATCTTTCAAAATAACAGTTAAAATAAGCTAATTTGATACTTGAAAGATGATTTGATAAAGAATGAATAATTGTATCCGTACGAGTTAGTTGGTTTTCTAGTTAAAGGGGGACTGTAGGAAAAATTTTGTGTCAATTTTAAAATTTATATAGCTGCGGGATGGCTTTAGTTGATTTTTAGTCAAAATCGCATCGAAAAATTCCAAGCCGTTACGAAGTTATCGTAAATTTTGTGGGCTGATTATGACGTCATACTGCGCACCGGAAAGGACAGGTCGGCAGGGCAAGGCACCACGCCAACAATTACTAGACCTTTATAAAATGAAACAAGTTTACCAAACGGTAGACGCAGGTCATTTGACTTTAATTTCAAAGTACGGTGAACCAAATTTCAGTAGATATTTTTAAAAACATAATTAAAGTGCGACTCTATCTGTCAATGAAATAAAGCGGCAACATGGCGAAATCGCGAAATGAAATTCGGCAGCTTGACAGAAGCTTGACAGTATAGGGAAGTCACAGTCTATCGTATAACCCTGAAAACTTCCGTCAGTGAAATCTGTTGGTGCATGAAAATAAGAGATCAGGTATACCAGGCCAAAATGATAATGCTATAGGGTCAGAAACATGATGTCAGGAACGACCAGGACAATTTTCAATAAAAACGCACTGGTGTGGCTGACTCAAAGAAATATGAACGGATTCCGATATACACTTCTTTCAAATTCCGACCCTAATCGGTAGTCGGTTGTACCACCGATTAGAAAAAAGTATCATCAATTTAATTATTCACTACATTATTATGTGGAAGCGAGAAGTATACCTGAACTCTTATTTTCATGCACCAACAGATTTCACTGACGGAAGTTTTCAGGGTTATACGATAGACTGTGACTTCCCTATACTGTCAAGCTTCTGTCAAGCTGCCGAATTTCATTTCGCGATTTCGCCATGTTGCCGCTTTATTTCATTGACAGATAGAGTCGCACTTTAATTATGTTTTTAAAAATATCTACTGAAATTTGGTTCACCGTACTTTGAAATCAAAGTCAAATGATCTGCGACTACCGCTTGGTAAACTTGTTTCATTTTATAAAGGTCTAATAATTGTTGGCGTGGTGCCTTGCCCTGCCGACCTGTCTTTTCCGGTGCGCAGTATGACGTCATAATCAGCCCACAAAATTTACGATAACTTCGTAACGGCTTGGAATTTTTCGATGCGATTTTGACTAAAAATCACCTAAAGCCATCCCGCAGCTATATAAATTTTAAAATTGACACAAAATTTCACCCACAGTTCCCCTTTAACTAGTCGTCAATTTACAAACAAACATAATTTTCAAAAAACAATAAAGTGGTGCTGAGAGCTTATTACAACTTTTTTTTTAGGGTTCACTATCTTGGTTTGTGATTATGAATCTGATAATATAATCGAAAAAGTGACTCATAATAGGCGAATACTATGCCATAGATCACTTTGGATGAACCATCATACCATCTTTGCTGGAAGAAAACGCACCGATTTTACCGGGTTCCTCAGGTAGATGATTTGGGAATATGTGTGGCAAAGAGCATTACTCAAAAATGCAGCTTATGGGTAATACCGTGTGATAAAGTAGGTTCACTTGTACTGTGACTCTAGTTGGCTGGTCAAATTTTCTACTTTAGCATTGTAGGCTTGCCGCCTTTTCACCTGGTGTGAAACTGACTTCTCTGGAAGTAAGTTATATTTCTTATCAAATTGATATCAAAATCTTGGAAAACTGACCTGGTCATAAGTGGACGTGCGACTGGGGGACGCAGAGCTGTGTTACCGTCATGTAGACACCAAAAGATACGGGGCAGCCGCAAATCTAAGTCATCTTGACGGCGGCCCATTCAGGGTCGACAGAAACTCGTCCCGGGAAGCCCCAAAACGAAAGCAAATTGCAAATTGAAGGTACTTACATCAATTTCGGTCCAATACGCAACTTTGAGCGACTGGGTTTTTTGAAATTTGGTTTGATTTACTTTTTACACGTGAATTCTTTTGCCAATGACAGACTGCACGGCGATCCTTGTATCGCCTATAATTCTCCAGGGTTTGGTTTGTATTTTTGACTGGAAGAGGCGAAAGGGTTGATGATTGCATGGGGCTCCTTTCTTGGACGAAGGGCATTGTATACTCTTCAATTTGATTATTCGAAAGTTGGAACGGCTTCGAGAGGTTATAAATATTTTCCGAAACTGTCAAATGTTAAGGCTCTTTTGATTTAATTGTTTATTGGCGAAAATTAAAAACAGATCAAAAAATTGCTACATTTTCCAATAAAATGGAAAAAAACGTGAGTGCGTGACCATAGTCACCCTCGGAAGAAGTGAAACTTCTATAGATATGAATCAATCAGCAAACAACGTTCGAAGAGGTGTTCTTTTCGTACTCTCGCTCCGCTCCCTAACGGTTTGTATCATCTTGTTTTTCTTATTATCAATCTTAATTATATTATTATTAATATTAATAATAATAATAATAATAATTATTATTATTATTAATGTTATTATTATGAGTCACTCAAAGAGCAGAATACTTTCGACATGATTTTTTCACGATTAGACTTTTTTTGTTTCTTTTCTCGCTGCGCTCGGCGCTTAAACTCCCATTCTCCGTCACATGAAGTCTCACTCTAACCCCTAATACAATAAATATCTATTTTCATCAATAATATTTCCACAACTAATTATGCGAATGTGACATCGTGACGGATTTTCTTACTGTACGATTTTCCCCGTTATATTACAGCACGGTGGGAACTATGTTCTGGCAGGCACAGCATGGCAATCTAATAATCTCCAGAAAGTATAAGAATGTCGTTTGGAAAACTCGATCCGGTTTTAATTTTAATTGAGAAAATATAAAATACATAGGTATTTACATAAGTATGTAGGTAGGTACCTCGTGAATGTGATTTGAGGTAACTACGTGGTTATCTAGAGTTCCTACGATATTTATTATCTTCTCCAATCAAAATAAGGCCGTAGGTTAAATTGAAATATGTATTGACAGAATTGATATGAGTATTTCCAGTTATGTGCTCGCCACCGTACTTATATTTAGAATGTCACATTTAATTGAGGTGAAATCAAATCATTAAAAAATTAACGAAGAATAATGTCAAAAATCAATTTCCGAACATAAAAATTTGATTATCAAACCAGTATAATATCATCGCTATACAATCAGCTGACATCTAGAACATTGAGCAACTGTTTCAGCCTCAATTGTCGAAAATCTTTTTCCCCTCTGGGCTTTAATCATCCACCCCTGCTCTCCTGCTTAATAGGTACATAGGTACCTGAAAGTTGTGTCTACATTTAGGTGTGCGTCATTCGATTTTATTTTTGAATTGTAAACGCCCGGAAGAATATACCCAGGGCCGGGTCTGGCCTATTTGCCGCCTGCGTGCCACCGAAAAATTGCTGCCCCCCTCACTGTCTGTTTTTGGCACGTTGAATTTCATCAATATTTCAGATGTGGAACATCCTTTCTGCAAGTCTAAGCCCCTGAATATGGTGGAACTTTATCTTCCGTGGAAGGAGGAGCCCCCTGGAAGTTTACTTGTCAAACGCAATCAGAGGTAAAGCCCAGGCATAGCACAAGCACAACAAGTAAACTCCCAGGGGGCTCCCCCTTCCACGAAAAATATTGATGAAATTCAACGTGCCAAAAACAGACAGTGACTAGCGTTTTGGGTTATTTGACAGACAAATGACAGAAAAGAAAAACGACGGCGAATGAGAGCGCCACGCAATGGTCACAATGATAACTTTTAGCCAAGTCGAGAACCATTCCTGTCGAGTCACCAGCACAACTAACACCCCTGCGCAACAGCAAGTAGAGGAGTCCAGTGTCGGCGACAGGTTGGCGATACGCATTACGAAAATAAATTAATCATTTTCGGTTGTAATTGACACTTCCGTTGAGTTAGAATTCATCGATAAAATAAAATTTTAGTTTATGATGGAAGCTGTTGTCCTTAAAACACAATGCAAGCGGTAAAAGAATACTAACCGTGAAGAATAGAATCGAACGCGGCAACAGCTTACTCCCATTTTCTCGGACGAGACACTGGTCACCCCAAGGGCCTGACACAACGTTACACCTCCGCGTTACACACCCTCGTTACATGTACCGCGAATTCACTCCCATGTGTGGTTCTGCGTTAGTTGTGTGTTGTGATCTAGGCGCGAGAATAGAAGTTTCACTTCAAAAAGCGTCAGACATCACGTGCCGCAAAAATGTTCCGGCTATCTGCAGAGGAAATACGCCAAAAATGTGTTTCAAAACTGGTCCGGCCAGAGCAGCCAACTGCAAAGTTTTGGGGATTTTCTATATTTCACATTTGGAAACTTAGAAACAAAATCTCACAGCCGACTAGAATCACGGTACAAGTGATCCTACTATACTATACCGACCTCCACTGGACCGCAAACAAAGACCAGTGAGCCAGCGACATCTTCAAGACAATAACTACACTTTTTCGTGGATTTGTGGATCCCCAGTGCAAATACAAAATAGGCGCGTATTGTCCAGAGGATAAGCTCATATTCTCAAAAATAGAGAACAACTTCCAGCTTATACGTATTACTCAACGAAATTTTCAATATCAAAAGCTTAATCTGCCCATATTTTGGTGGGTGTTTCAGATTTTCTCATTTTGCAATATATTTTGAACCAGAGCTTTTCACTCTCATAGCTATTTTAGTACGTTATTCAAATTCAACAATAATATGAAGGACAATAATTGATCACCAAAATAGTGCCTTTTGCTTTTTGAAATCTTGTGTGTTTTCGACGGTCCGTTTTTCGTTTTCTATGAAAAACTGAGATCGACTTGACGCAACCTATCGGCTAAAATGAAATTGTACCGCGCTTGAGAATGGAGTCCGCAACAAAAATTGTGTCACACCCCCTAAATTGTCATCAGGTTTTAAAACTGGTTATCTTCGGATTCCTTGAGCGATTTTGGAATTGGTGGATATAACAATCCCTTAGCTTTCAGACGGTGTTTTTTTTTAATATAAAAAATATCAGATAAATTTTTCACAGGGTGACATCAAAGAGTGCAAAGTTGCTGGAAGTTCCGTAACACCCTATTTCTCAAAAGAGTAATTCTTCTCAATTTCAAAACCAAATCAATGAAGAGTGATACGTCTTATCTCGGAGCGATGTTCCATTTTCACCCCTATTTTGACGAAAAAAATACTGTTTTCGAAAAATCTGCACCCTTTGATTACCTATCTACTCGCCGAGCTACTTGCCAACTAGACATATTTTCAAGTAAAATATTCACGATTTCACTAGAAAAACTACCCCTGACTAAAATTTCCCTGATCCACCACCGGAAGTGTTATGACTGATGGTCGGGTCAAACTGGAGCGTGTTGTGGCCGTCCATCATATTGTTAAGTTGTAGTTAGAAGTTCTGAATTTTATGCAGAACTTTTGAGTTACCCTGTACAGTACAAGCATACATCACAGTTGAGGGGACAAAAATGGAATATTAAACTTGAGATTGAAATTATGCGGCTAGGTATGTACTTTGAGATGCATCGATCTAGAATTCTAGTTTCGCCTCGGGTTTTTAATTTGCGGCAGGTACCGGCAACCAAATACACTCCTCGCATTCCGCAAATTCTCTTGGTGGTTGTGCCGGTGTGTGGATCGGGAGAGTCGTTAAATTTGAATTTGTATCGGTGCCAATAGATGCAGAAATTGCTTTTTTTCTCTCGCCATCCAAGGTCGATTGTGTCGGCTGAAGTGGGTTATTATTATTAAATGCGGAAAGGTGTGTGTGGATTGAAACCATGAAACTGATGATCAGAAAGTGTTGCAGATACTCGCAGGTACTTACATCTGTACTTACACTAATGAGATGGGCACGTACATGCGTTACGTTAGGTACCTATCATTATCTCTTCTTGCACACAGGCATGTATGTACCTACTCATTATCGTAGGTGTGAGTGCTTAAAAAGGTATTGTCTTGAATGCAGGTGGTTCCCATTTCAATATTCATTTTTCCAAATCCATAAATACTTAATTATTATTATTCCGCTGAAAGCAGTGCCTTATATAAAAGCTTTGCTTGCCCTTAGCTCTATCAAAGAGCTCCATATGGACGCTCACTAATTTTTTACTAAACTCATATTTTCATCCCGGGTTAACTCTACCCTAATGCAGGTAAATGCTATAACATTTACATCTTACGGCGCAGCTCAAAAGCGAATGAGAAACATCTATTGTCTATAAACGGAATCAGGAAAAAATAAACATGAGTGAGTGCAAAATCAATATATTGCTGCGATATTCGGTGGAGACTCCAACTCGGGGATAAGCCGCAAACCTGTACAATTGGTGGAGATACAGGTTGTGCTGGAAAATATCAACCTCCACCTTTAGATCGCAATAACGAACTCGGCTAATAATTCTTATCTTTGTTTCCTTTTCCACTTTATTGAATGCGCTTCAGGCTTCACGGTCACTTACCTCAAACTATCTATTTTGTTTATTCATTAACAATTATGCAAATAATTGCACACGGCGAGAAAAAAGGAACAATGATTTTCTAGATATTTTCATTGATACCTAAGTGGCTACTTCACTCTTGCATTTGTATTTATACTTTTCCCATTTATTTTTCATAATACAGGTACTTCTTGTATAAGTATAGGTTTTTCCTTTTTATCTATTTCCTATTTCTTTTGTAAATTGCTGATAACGTGAAAGCAGTCTGAAATTTCTAATAACATTCAAGGCAATGACTCTCGACATTTACTCATGTTTGGCAAATACTGATTGAGTGGATAAGTACCTAGGTTCACTGTTTATTTCAATTTTCCTAGATCTAATACTGTTGAAAGTTAAAACAGAAAAATACCGCTATTGATTCGACCGAGGGTTCGACCGTGGTTTGAATGAGCTTATTTCAGCGATCAAATAAATCCGCAGTTATTTGAACTTGCTGTACACAATGGAATCCAGCACGGCGATTAGTTGATTAATATGCATTTGACAGGTCAATTTCGCTCTTCTTGTCGGATTTTTTTCATTAAATCCCTAATATTTCCCCGTCATTCTTCAATAAGCGCTTTATCCTTGCAAGGAATAATAAAGCCTAATTACGTAATCCTTTAATAAGATCAGTTCGAGTCTCATCAATATTCTCTCCAGAATCGATCGGCGCCTATACTCATTTGTCATAATAAAATGGGACTTGTCGATTTCAGCGTATAAGTTTTCCAGCACAACAAGTAAAATTTTCAAACGAAAGCGAAACGATATTCCATCAACAACCATTGGAACTTGTTTCATCTCTAAAACTTGATGACATTTCTCCCATTGGAAAAGTGCAAATAGATAAACGGAGGTTGACGTTTAAAGTATAAGGGAAACTACACAAAATGATGAGCTTGGTAGGTACCCTAATAAACTGTCAAAAATGGGGTTTTCTTAAGATGATTGACGAACACCTTAATGATGGCTAACCATGGATCAGTGCCTTTTCTGGATTTCGGACATGCTGGACAATAAATGTTCGTTCTCAAAGGCCTAAAGATACTTTGAATTTGCATTTTTTGAATTATTTGGTGTCTGTAGGTATTGATTTTATGTTCCTAAATTAAAGTATGTCCTTATAATCAACCTAACAAACACTGGTCACTAAACGCGACCGTTGGTTGCGTTTAGTGACCATAGTGTTTGTTAGCTACCATGACGTGCGGATTCGTCAGCCCAGTATGAGGGATCACGGCAATGTACGCTATTATTAGTCCAGTTTAAATGAGAATTCAAACACCGTTTCAAGAGAGTTTTTTAAACTAATTTTATTCGAATTTAGGAAAAATAAATAAAACTAAAGAATAAACAACAACTGCGCTCTCATCACCTATCAGTATTGTGGCTGTGTCGCGTACGCCGGCCTCGGCTGGGGTTTCCTGGGCTGCGGCTGCTGCTGCGGCTGCCTGCCTCCCTGCTGCAGCACCACCTCGTCTTCCAGCTCTTCGGGTTGATCGCATTTGTTGCCGGTCTCGTACGAGTACTCCCGCCTCACTCCATCGGGATCGACGTACCCGTACTTGCCCTTGACCACGCAGTTGATGCCCAGGGTCTCCTCCTTGAAGGAACCGTCTTCGTTTTCGTAGCCCCAGGTGATGCTGCCGTCCGGGTTGTCGGTTCTGTACTTCCTCAGGATCTGCACCGGAGGCTTCCTCGTCCTGCTGCCTCTCGGCCCGTCCTCCGAAAACTGGTATTGTTGTGGCCTGGGCGTCGGCTGCTGGATCACTCTGGGCTGAGGCTGTCTGACCACCGGGATCGGGGCGGGTTGCGGGAAGTGCTGGCGTTGCTGCAAACAAAAGTCGTGGTGAAATTTTGAAGCTTCTCCAAAGAGTTTATTTAAATATTCAAAATACTGAGTAAATATTCGAATTCAAACAACTAGTCAATAGGCTAGTGGACATGGTTTTTTTATTTCTTTTTATGAAAGATCCTCCCAAAATTGTTGCATTGGCAAGATGATTTCGTTTAAAAAAGTTTTTGTACATATAAAAAAAAAACATGAAAAAGATTTGTCTGTTTGTATGGCGCGGCAAGTGCGTGACGTCACATTTTGAAGAGCCAATAGAAACTCTAGTTGGCCATTCAATGACTGAAGAATACCTTTTCGTTTTGAACTGATTTATACAAAAAAAATATAATGAAATGCTGGAGTGCTATGGTTTGACCTCACATTTTGGTCGATTCTTCCTTAAAATTCACTTATTTTTGCTTGCGCAGGCTTCGGATTGATGTCACAACAGTGTTATTAGTGCCATATGAGTGGCAGTACTGCGAGTGTCGCATGCCATATGTCAACCTCACGTCAAATATTCTATTTTTTTTATACAATTTCGCTTCATAATACGTAATAACTCCATGCAATGGCATCAAAAATAAGTTCCTTGTGATAAAGTTGTGCCCGCACGTGAAAATACACCACTACGTAATAGATCCAGAACAAATGCTTCGGTCGAATGTCAAATGCGTTCCCCTCTCCTTCCTCCCTCCCACCTCCTAGCCCACTTTCAAGCTGTGACGTAGCATATTATTCCTGATTTGAATAAGTCCACTTTCAAATTGATTTTGTACCGAAATGAAATCATATTTCGAAAAACTTTTCCAACTACAAACTCGTCATTCAGATATTTATCAGGTTTATGATACTTTTATACTGAAACGCGATTGATGTCCAGTAGCCTATTGTTTGACCGGTCAATGTTCTCTAGGCCTGTCCTGTGACAGAAACTGGAATTGAGGGGCTGATAAAACAGCTGCCCAACAAAAATCGACGGGACTGGACGAGTCGCCTGTTGAGATTGTAAAGTTGTATTCGTCGCGGATATCTCGGGTTCTTGCCACGGTGATGAACGAGTCTGGGAGGTTTCTATCATGCCTGAGGACAGCGGCTGTTGTCCCTGTGCTGAAGAGGGGAGATCCGACGTATGCCAGTAATTATCGCCCGATAGGTATTTTGGTTGAGTGTGTTCTCAAATATTTTTGGAAAAAACATGAGCCGACAAGTCTATCAATTCTTAAGATAGATTCAGTTTATTGGTAAGTAATAAAATCAGCATGGCTTTAGGGCGGTCTGTTTGGTAACCACGGGCCGTATTAAGCTTTCTCAGTACATGGGGGAGCGAAGAATGGATCATGGTGAGTATGTGGTTGCGGTCCTGTTTGATCTAACAGGAGCTTGTTCTCGACTGGATCGCATCCTATCTGGATGGCCAAAAGTTCGTTGTCAGGGCTGGAGGGACTGTGTCTGACGAGTTTCCTATAAGCAGCGACACTCCTCAAAGGGGAAACTTTGGACCTCTCACATTTTTATTTTTCATAAATGATCTCCCCAGCTACCTACCTGAGGGAAAAGTGTTAATGTACGCGGACGATACCACGGTTGTTATCTTTGATCCAGATAGTTGTGTCCTTGAATCTGAGGTGGATAGGCTGTTGAAACGCTTTGATGAATGGTGTCGCCTGAATCGTATGATTGTCAACTCCGGAAGGACAGAGATTATCGAATTGCGCGGCAGGCACAGGTCTTCGTTGGATCATGTCTTCACTTTCAATAATGTTCTAGAAACTAAGCAAAAAGTCAAGTTGTTGGGGACGTGGCTTGGCTAAATGTTTCCCTCGATTGGAGGGCGCAGGTGGATGCCGTATACGGTAGGCTTGGTGAAAGTATTTTTCATTCTACGTTCTACGTGCAAGAGAGTGCATCCTTCATTTTTTGTTTTTGGGGAAGATCCTACCAGCCAAACCTACGTTAACAACACCGATTCGACAAGCTCCAAGGCGTTGACCATTGGCGAACCACTGGCGAAGCATGGAGTAGTTTCAAAGTTTCTGAAGATGTTGGACGACGGACAACGGTGTCGTATAGAAATCCACGAGCCCATGGTCGTCACCAGTCATTTTGAGCACCCAAAAGGCAAGTAATACGTTTCTATGTATGGACGGCAAGAGACTCAGCGATGTCACCAAGAAAGATAGCTATCCTCTCACAACCGAGGACACATCGACCACCTTGTCCGGATTGAAATGACTTTCTCTTTACTAAAAGAGTGACTATTGGCAAGTTGGACCTAATCACGGGCACAAAGAGAGACTGCATTTTTCACCAAAAGTGGGTTCTACCAGTTCACTGCCCTGTTTTTTGGGCTCAGTTAGGCACCGGCTGCGTTCAAGCGTTTGAAGAGGTGTGTCCTGCAAGCCTCACGAGGGAAGCTTGCCTAGTTTACCTCGACGTTTCGGTAGTCGTCCGTCGAACATTTGAAGAGCATCCGAGCAACCTTCGAGAAGTATTCAGACGTCTCTAGAGAGCTCATCTCAAGCTTAACCCAAAGAAGTGCGTACCGTTCCAAAAGCAGATCAAGTTCTCAAGACTCATGATATCATCGAGAGGAATCGAATCGAAACTGATCCGAGAAAGTTGTATACTGTCACGAAGTGGGAGAATCAACACTTGGTCAAAACTTTGGATTAGGCACCAACTTAAGACGATTTGTGAAGAAATTCGCTGACACTGCCAAACCGTTGTATGAACTGACCGAGGACAAGACTCCGTTCTTGTAGTCCAAAGAAGGTGAAAACAACTCAAGATACTAAAAATAGCGTTGTATTTAAGTCCTATATCGACATAATATGGACACAGAGACAGCTGACATTGGATACTGAAATAACAAGAACAGGTAGTGGAGATCTACAGCAAGGTTTTGCTAAACCGAAAAAGAGCTACTGGTAGTGAACACTGGCGATAGCGAGAGCTGTGGATCACGTTCACTAGTACCTGTATGATCGAAATAAACTGCTCAACAATGAAAGTGTTACAAAGCAAAAATTCACCCCATTTTGAACCACTGTAACTTTTGAGTTGAAACAGCCAAAATGTGATGTTACGTGTTTGTTGTGTTATTACATGAGATGTAATGACTTTCATATAAGTTGTACATGGATATTACAGTTCATGTATTCAAGTTGACACTTGTCAAAATAACCTCAAAATGGCGAAAATGACCATCTGGCTCGGTGCAGATTTGAACCCGGGACCTCCACAATAGGCTACTTCGTTTAGGCAGGTGCGCATGCTTGACGGCTCCAAATTTTGTAAATTTTCGTACACCTGTCAGTTGAATGGCAACGCTGCATGCTCTGTCCAGCCGCCTGACCAACAACTGGTTCCTGGCTGTCACTTCTATACATACTGTAAATGCATCTCTTCGTAGCTCCTTTGAACTTCCTTCTTGGTGCAGCCATTTTCAACAGGTTCTGTTCTTTCGACAAAACATGAGCAAAGGGAATGTAGGTCAGGTAGAAACGAGAAGTGACCATAATTATTGTCACAAGTGACAGTTGGCGCCGATGTCTTGTTGTTTTCAGCGCTGATGCCATTTTTGTTGTTCCTGAACTTCCACAAATGATCATTGAATTTAATTCCAATGAAACATTTCCTTTGAATATAAAAATGGTATCTAACATTCAATCCAATTATTTGTGAAATTTTAGGTGCACTACAAATTTTTTTTTGTTAATTTTCAATATTGGTGTACGAAACTATGAAATTCGCGCCAGACATGCGCACTCAAAAAAACCGAAACAAAGGGACCTATTGGAAGCAGGGCCGAGCTCGCCGTGTCAGCGACTGGGTTCAATTGAATATTGCGGAAGACTTAAATGAACATAACAGATAAAAGTAACCTACCCTGACAGATTGAGGTGCAGGTTCCTGCCGCAACAACGGTCTGGGAATGTTCTCCCTATGCTCCTGCTGCTGCCGGAACACAGACGGTCTCTGCAGCACGACCGTGTTATCCCTCACGTTCTCCCTGAGGACCGGAACCGGACGTTCCGGTCTGAAAGCCAGCTGTCTCGGCGGAGGCGTGTTCGGAGCGTCCTCCTCCAGATCCACGGCTTGCCTGACGGCCGACGTGAGGACCGACAGTCCCAGCTTGTTGACTTCGTCGTCGAAAGTCGACGTCTGCGGCGTGGAAGGACCCGGGGCTTCTTCGGCTTCTTCGACGACCGGGCGGATGGGCGCCTGCTGCGGGAGCGGCACCGGGATCGCGTTGGGGATAGGCCGGCCGCGCTGCCTGAGGGAAGGAGGGGGTCCAGAATCTTGGGCGAGATGGGCTCTGGTCCTGAATGGCACGGGTTTGGCCTGGGTCACAAGGACCGCGCCTGGAATTTGCAGCCTCTGCGGCGGTAGCTGTGCAACTGCCATGCTCACCATGACCTGAAATCGGAAAAAATACACATCAAAATTAATTGTTATAGGCAGCAGTGACCTGCATTTCATCCTGCTTTAATGAAGCTCTATCAGTATTACGTTGTCAAACAGAGGAAAGTCGTGGTTATACTTACTTCTGCCGTTGATTTGCGTTTTATGGTGCTATTCTGTAAAAACTAACATTCCATGAACGCTCTGTTATGTAAAAATTTCTGTCGGCCATTTGCTGTTGCCTATGTAATAGCAACGTAACAGAGCCTTTATGGAATGTAATTTTTTAGAGAATATCTCCATTAATTTATTTACTCGAAATTGGTAGGTGAAATACCCATTACAGGCGTTTTTTCGTGCAGAAAAGGCAGGTGGATTTTCCACAGGGCTAAATTAAATTGGACGGTTTCGACCTTAAAAATACTAAGTTCATGTCAATATGGCTCATATTTTATTCATTTCAATGACTTTTCAAACTACGAGTACGGTTTTGACTCCGTACATAGGCCAGTTGCCGGTAAAACGTTACACTTACATACGACACGAAAGTGTCTTCACAGAACTCGCAGGGTTCCAGGTTTCTTGCCTAATCTTCTGTTATGAGCTGCGAGCTCTCGACCGTTCATAGTACATTCGAGAACCAAACACGGATGTATATTGGTATATTCAAACGGTCCGGTTCTGGAATGTACAAGAGCTGGAAATCAAGACGCGCGAGTGAGACACATTTGCAAAATTGGCGGAGGTGCAGTGCTTCCAGAGCTTGCCGGAATACAGAAGAACCTGATAGACCTTTCTAAAGCCGCGGCGAATGTATACTGGCGACCAATGCTGGGCTAGAATATACCTACCAGAAGAGGCGTGGAATGTTCTGGAAGCCAACACTCGAGTATAAAAGGTGCTAGGCTGCCAGACAGCGGACAGATTTGAATTCGCAGCGAAAGTGAACACATCGACCAACGTAACAGGAACGAATTTTTCCTGAAAGAACTTCGCCGGAACCAATTTCCCGGAAATATTTTCCAGGGAATTCCCATGGAATGAATTTCACCGGAATAAAGTTCCCTCGGTAATAATTTCCCCTGAAAGGGATTTGACCAGAAGGAATTCCACCAGAAGGAATTCCACAGGAATGAAATTCCCTTGGAAATAATTTCCCCTAGAAGGAATTTCCCCAGAATTGATTCCACCACGTAACAGAAACGAATTTCCTCTGAAAGAATCTCGCCGGAACCAATTTCCCGGAAATAATTTCCGCTAGAATGAATTTCCCTGGAATGAAGTCCACCGGAATGAACTTCCCTCGGAAATAATTTCCCCTGGAAGGAATTTCGCCTGCAGGAGTTCCACCGGAATGAAGTTCCCTCAGAAATGATTTCCCCTAGGAGGAATTTCTCTGGAATTAGTTCCACTGGAATGAACTTTCCTCGGAAATAATTTCCTCCGGAAGAAATTTCCCCGGAATGAAGAATCAACTCCACCGCAATGAACTTTCATCGGAAAGGATTTCGTTTGGACGGAACAGTATCTCAAAACACAATTTATCCAATTTCCCACTTCTTTTAGGACGTGACCGGACAATTCATCGCCAAATAATATTTTGCCCTTTGGCTTAGCTTTAATATGTCCCTTTGTGTTTCCCCGTTGCTTCTCGAACGTAAGGCCCCTTTTGCAGTCTTCTGTTGTCAAGGGCTCCATTCGGCCCCCACTATTCTGTCTTCAATGTAGTTTGAAGCCCTGCTGAGACCTTTTACATTTTCCATGGCTTCCGGAGCAGCAAGCAACGTTATGCCGTCATTATCATGTTTGGAGCCCTATCGGGCCCCATGGTGTCTTCAAGTGTAGCTGGAGTCCTGTTGAGCCTCCTTATGTTTTTGCATGGCTTTTGGAGTAGATACCTACCAGTATGCCTCATTTTCCATTATTCTGTTCTACAGAGGTCCATTGGGCCCCCTTGTGTCTTCGATACCGTTTCACACGGTCTTCTTTTACCATCTTGTGTTATCCACTAGCCCAATAAGGGCTCCAGTGGCCCCCTTATTGGGTCTTCAATTTGATTTGAAGCCCTGCTGAGCCCCCTTGCATTTTTATTTACTTTCAGAGGCTGGTAATCACCCTTCTGCCATATTAGTCGGAGTCCTTTGGGACCCCCTTGGGTCCTCAAATGTAGTTGGAGTCCTGATATGAGTCCCCGTATGTGTTTTTGTGGCGTTCAGTATTCCAGTGAGCCGTTTTTTGCCTGCTTTTATTTTACAGAGCTTCATTTGGCCCCTTTGTCGTTTTTTCATGACTTTTGGAGCTCTATCGGACCCCTTATTCCCCCTTCTCCAAACTAAATGTGTAGTTTTGAGCCCTATATAATCAGCTCATTTATGATTTCTTTGGCTTTCAGAGTACCAGTGAGACCCGTTGTGCCTTCTTTTGTTATATACATCCCATTGGGTCCCCTTGTATAACCAATATCGTCTGAAGCCCTACTGAACCCCCTTGCATTTTCCCGTGACATTCGGATTTTTATTGGGCTCCATTTTGCCGTGATGTGTCATCGTTTTGAGACCTAATGAGCCCCCTTATGGTTTTTTGTAGCTTCTAGAATTCTAGTAAGCCCCCTTTTTTTTTGTTATATCGAGCCCCCTGCCTCCCTTGTGTTACCAATATCGTTTGAAGCCACTGAGCCATCTTGCACTTTTCCGTGGCTTTTGAATATCTATTGTGAACCCTCTTATGCCCTCATGTGTCATTCAGAGCCCTGATGAGCTTACGTTCCCTCCTAACTTTCAGAGCTCCAGTAAGCCCCCTTTTGCCTTTTTTATTCAGAGCTTCATCGGTCCCCGACGTGGTTTTTCCATGGCTTTCGGAGCTCAATGGGGTTCGGTGAATTTATTTCCAGGGAAATTCAATTAGACGGAATTTATGGAAATTCTTTCCGATGAAAACTCTTCACAGAGGGAATTTCATTCCAGTGGAAATCATTATGGGAAAACTCCTTCCAGAGGAAAGTACTTTTGAGGAAAGTTTATTCCGGTAGAATCACTTCTGGGGAAATTTCTTCCAGGGGAAATTACTTCCAAGACATCAATTCTGGGGAAATTCGTTCCGGGAAAACTCGTTCCTGGATTCATTCCACCAAAATGAACTTTCTTCGAAAATAATTTCCCGTGGAAGGAATTCCCCCAGAATCATTCTCACCAGAATGAACCTCCATTCAAAATGATTTCCCCTGGAGGGAACAGTTCCTCAAAACACAATATCGAATTTCCTCCTTCTTTAAGGACGTGACCGGACAATTTATTTTGCGGACACTTTGTTGCAAAATAATAGTTTGCCCTTTGCCTTATAGCTTTAATAAGTGCACTTGTGTTTTCTCGTTGCTATTCGAACTTCAGTAAGCCCCCTTATGTTAATTTGTACTATTTAGAGCCCTACTGTGGAGTGAACCCTTGTTTCTTCATGTCTTTGAAGCTCTGTTTAGTCCCCTTGCATTATTCCGAGCAATTCCGCTAGTACTCCGAGTTCCAGGAGCGCTAGTAAGCCCCTTCTACCTTCATGTGATATTCGGGTTCTATAGGGCCCCTCATCTTCTCTATTGTAATTTTTGAGCCCTAAATGAGCCCTTTTATGTTTTCCGTAACTCTCAGACTTCCAATAAGACCCCTTTTGCAGTCTTATATTATCAAGAGCTAAATTGGGCCCCCTATTTAGTCTTCAGTGTAATTTCAAGCCCTGCTGGGGCCCCTTACATTTTCCGTGACTTCCGGAGCAGCAAGCAGCGTGTGCCGTTATACCATGTTCTGAGCCCTATCGGGCCCCATTGTGTCGTCAAGTGTAGCTGCATGGAGTCCTGTTGCGTCGCCCCTTATGTTTTCTCATGACTCTCCAACTAGGTACCAGTATGGCCTATTTTGCGTTATACAGAGCTTTATTGGGCTCCCTTCTGTCTTTGAAGCTCCGCTGAGCCCGCCTGCACTTTTTTGAGGCTTTTGGAGCATTAGTATGCCTCTTGTGCCTGTACGCGATATTCAGTCCCAAAACGGACCCCCTTGTGTCTTCAAGGATAATTAGAGCCCTGATAAGCCTCCTTATGTACTTTATGGCTTCCAAAATTCCACTGGGCCCTCTTCTTCCATCTCATGTTATCCAGGCTTCAATGGCCTCATTATTGTTCTCAATTTGATCAGAAGCCCTGCTGAGCCCCTTACATTTTCCGTTACTTTCAGAGGATGGTAATCACCCTTCTGCCACCTTACGTGTTTTTGTGGCATTTAGGATTCCAGGGAGCCTTTTTTGCCTTCTTTTATTTTACACAGCTTCATTAGGCCCCATTGTCGTTTTTCATTGACTTTCGGAGCTCTATCCCTATCCCCGGAGGACCTCTTGGTTTCCTCTCCAACCCAAATGTGTAGTTTTGAGATCTAATCAGCTCACTTAAGGATGTTTTATTGGCTTTCAAAGTAAGTGAGGCCCATTTTGCTTTCTTATGTTATATGGGCCCTTGGGCCACCTTGTATGACCAATATCGTCTGATGCCCTACTGAGCCTCCTTGATGCATTTTTCCGTACCATTCGGATTTATATAATAATAGTATTAATTATATTGTTTATTTGCTTACCAAAATGAATACATACAATGAAAATATATCCTTGAAAAAATATGCAGCACGTAAATGGGCTGTCGTTCAACTTCCCTGTACACCAGGAAGTTGATCTTCCACGACAGCCCTATAGCCCTCTTGTGCCGCAATGTGTCGTTTGGAGCCTTAATGACCCCCCTTATGTTTTTAAGTAGCTTTCAGAGTTCCAGTAACCCCTCTTTTGCCTACTTTTACCATATAGAGCTTCATTGGTCCCTCTCGTGGTTTCTCCATCGCTTTCGGAGCTCTATCTGGTTCGGTGAATTTATTCTCCCCAGGGGATAAATAATTTCCGAGGAAAGTTTATTCTGGTGAAATTGCTTTCAAAGAAATTCCCTCCAGGGGAAATTATTTCCGAAGGAAGTTTATTCCGGTGGAATTACTTCTGCTGAAATTTCTTCCAGGGGAAATTATTTCCAGGGAAATTCGTTCCTGGATTCATCGACCAAGATAAGCAGCGGTATCCAAGTACGATGATTCAAGTAATTGTCGTGTATTTAGTAGTACGCAGTAATAAATAGTGGTTGTTTAGTTGTCGTTATTTATTGAAATATTGTCAATACTCGATGATTGAAGTACCTACCGAACGCAAATTCGTAGCATTACTATTTTTTAACCCGATACATGTTGAGTTTAGGTTACACTGCATTATTCAGCAGTGAGGTCGAATAATTGAGGCTTCATAAAAGTAAGTGCTGATTTGATTCAAACATTTCAATACTCATGCATAGTTTTTATCCTGGTTTCACGTTTACAGTCCTGCACGGGTGTCATTGAACTACTTTCTTCAACAATATCGTCTCTGTTGACTGTCACCATGTTTTTTTTGTCCCAAGTGCTTTTAATAAACCTGAAAACCATCGAATCGAAAACCATAACAAATGCTCTATGCAGAAATGCAAAATTCTCGTCACGCTCCACTGGATTAAAAAAATGCAGAATAAATAGTTCGCTTGGCTGTTGGTCCAATAAATATTCAATTACTCTACGCAAACAATCGAAATCATTGCGGTGAGCCTTTCGTGAACGCATGCTGATTTCTTATCCTGACTTGAGGAGTTTTTTCTCGGAATTCCCAACAAGCCTGTTTGAATAATTAACTAAACTGAGACCTGAACTAATCAAGTTTGGGAGCAGATACTGAGGGCAAAGGCATGATCAAAAAATAACTTATCAATATAATAATCTCTCAATTCTAAACTTTATTGAGTGCCGATCCTGATGGAGGATACCGAAGAAGTTTAGCGCCCGTTTTCATCAAGGTAACTCGAGATAGTTCGCAAGTATGCCCCTAATTCGTTTAGCGAATTCCTGACTTTTCTTGGAAGATGTCTCACATAACCGAGGAGCAAAGTTGGGGTTCATCAGCAAAAAGCGGGCATCCACCGCCGGGACCGGCATAAAAGAATTCCCAAGAAATATTTCGCGAGATTCTCCATGCAGTCGGGTTTTTTGCGTGCGCACAAGAAAAAAAGCATTTTGTGTTGAAACTGTGGAATAACTGAAAGACCTCTCTCTCTCTCCCGCCCCTTTATTCATTACTGGAGATGTTAAGATTATTCATTGTAGAATGATTCACAACAATGTCTTTGGAAGTTATGCTAATAGAAATATAAAGATTTCAGAACTTTCCGTCCACATAAATCCTATGCTCTCATCCTCCTGCTTGTCTTAGTTAATTTTGCAAGAGCTGTCCGGAGCTTGAGAGCTTTAAAACATAGGAGCAGGGCTGAGAAAGTCTGGGAGGCAAAATATTACTTTGTGCAATATACCGGGTGATCATTTGAAAACTATCCACCTGCAATAACTCCCGATTCCTAGTGAATATTTTTTCAAGCAAAAAGAGGTCGATTCTTATATCGAGGGGGACATCCAAAACATACATTGGCAAATTTTTATATTCACCCCCCTCGCCCCCACTCACCCCAACTTTGAAATTTCAAATGACACCACCTACCTTGCGATACATCAAATTGAAGGAAATTAAATTTTCTTTCTGGAAAAAATATTTGAAAAATTTTCAGCCCCCCCCCCTTTTCTCTAAAAATTCTCTGACTGTCCCATTTTATATTCTGGACCCCTCATTTTTTTCTCAATTTAGTTGGCGTCATCCTAGATAGCATCGAAGCAGGAAATTTTCGGTGGAAAAAGTTAGAAAAAAGCCTAAATTCACCCCTTCGCTCTCCCCCACCTCAACTCCCAAATTTAATAAAACACCACCTACTTTGTGATACATCAAATTGAAGGGAATTGAATTCTCTTTCCGAAAAGAATTTTTTTGAAATTTTCTACCCCTCCCCCAATAAATTGGTCATTTGGAGTATTCTAGGGGGGCGATGGGGGGCTTTAAAAATTGTGAAAAAAATTTTTTCAGGGAGATAATTCAATTTCCTTCAATTTGATGTATTACAAAGTGGGTATTGACATTTTAAATTTTTGAGGTCAGGTGGGGGGAGCGAAGGGGTAAATTTGGGTGGCACTTTTTTTATAGAAAATTTTCTCTTTCGATGCTGTGCAGGATGACGTTTACTGTATTGAAGGGAAATGGAGGTCAAGAATATTAACTTGGACACTCAGAGAATTTAAGGAAGAACAGGGGGTGGAGTTGAAAAATTTCAAAATATTTTTTTTAGAAAGAGAATTTAATGCTCTTTAATTTGATGTATCGCAAGGTAGGTCGTGTTATTTGAAATTTCAAAGTTGGGGTGAGTGGGGGCGAGGGGGCTTGAGATATAAATTATCCAATGTATGTGTTAGATGTCCCCCTCGATATAAAAATCGACCTGTTTTTGCTCAAAGACATTTGCACTAGGAATCGGGAGATATTGCAGGTGGATAGTTTTCAAATGATCACCCGGTAAATATATTTTGATGGACTGGAACTGAGTTCACATAAATTCTGGTTGAAACAATAGTATATTCAACAAGCGTCTAATAGGAAGCAATTGACCAAAATTTAAAGTTTTATTTCTGATAATCTCAAAATTTTTAAATAGCTAATGCATATCAAGTAGCACATGATACTGATCGACTGAAAAAGCTCTATTGGATGCTGATTACCATAAATACAGGGTATCTCGAAATTAGATCGCAATATTTGACCAACTTACTCTACGTCAAAAAACAGAAAGAAAAATTCCAAAAAACATGGGTTGAATAATGGAGATTATTGGAGCCCCTTGAAGGCTTGAAGGGGTAAACTTGATGATGGTTTTTTTTGCAAATATTTCCGGAACTTTAGGACATTTGACTTTAGGTCCAATAATCTTCATCACTTATACATATATTTTATAATTTTTGCTTGTGCCATTCAGCACCTCCACCATTTATATAGGCTCGCCTCCCAATCACCTATTACACCTTTATTCTTGCAACGTGTTTGGCTTTATTTCATTCAACGCATGAATTTTCTCATCAGAAAAGGAAGCAATTTTTTCTTCAATCTTTGATTTTTATCTATTCAGCCAGAATAACCTGTCACGTCTCTTTTATACCTACTCATTTATGTATGATTTCTCCGAAAGCTTTTTTTACAGTTTACAATGCGTCTGCCATCAGCAAACTATATCGAACGCAGCTTTTTGCCAGAGGCATCAAGAATCCTTGATGCTTGGATCTCCTTATGAGACCTAATCTAACCTTGCACTCACCTATATAAAAAGTCTTTCTCAGACCATTTTAAAGCTCTTTGAAAATGCTCCGTGATGTTATCTCACACACCGCAGAGCGCAATAATAGATATCGATATTAGATAGATACCCAGAGTAGTATGATATATAATTAATATCCTAATATAAAACCGAACTGCGGTTTGTCATGTAATTTTTTTCCAATTCTAGACCACATCTTATGTAAGTGTATTAGAGCACATTATCGAAGAAATTTCCATTTCTTGACACACTTTCTTCGCACTCACTATTCAAAATAATTCAAAGTTCCTGAATATATGCATTCCATTAATAACACGTTACGCAAACATTTTAATCCCATGATAAAATAATAACACTATCAAAGAATTTCGTTGTAATCTGTGCACTAACACAACTTTTTTTGTATAACTAAATCAAAGAGAATTTTAACAACACTTGTACTGATATAAATAATGTAAAACTTGTAAAATACTTGCACAAAGTGCTTTTATACCGAAGTATATCCAAAATAACTATGAGTTGTTCGAAAAGCCCTTGCAATGGCCCGCTTTTAGCATAGGGACTTATTCCTGGGAGCCGAGAAAGTTCGAAACCACTGACTTTGAACTTTGCATCTGCATTGAACTTGACAACTCAATTCACATATTTCACCCGGACAATTGCTTTGAAACTGCACCAAACTGCACCGTGCAACTAAGAAAAATGACTTCCGGTATACCCATGCATGCTTAGCATTGAAACTAATTGCCGACTTTATGACCGCACTGATGGAATCTTAAGCTCTACATAACGGACGTTTATATCTACTAGAGCACTTTCACTTGAGTTCATCTCCGGCACAATATTATCTCATATCCAGAGAGAGTGCGCGTGGAGGAGTTTGTCTGACACAAAGACTTACCGCAAGGGTTGCATGCATAAAGGGACAAAACAGCCTCATTTCGTTGTGTATATTAATCACTTATCACATCACACAACTGGGACGTGCTCCTTTATACGCCAGTGTTATATATAAGCCGCACCCCACTTGAGGTGCATTCTCGCCGCGAGTTTGGCCAAGCCCATGGTTATTAACGTCGGTTTGTTCGCCAGTAGTTGGTAGGAAGGATATATACGTATACGAACAGACGCTTGCAAGTATATCCAGCCACTTTCACACCTGATGGACTCGGGGGTCCTTACCGTACTATGATGTGTGCATAAGAACAACAAACAAAGCGACATGAGTCTTGGCTTGAGGAGACGGCCCCAGACGATGACGCGATCATCTGATGAGGACGTCTTGAGGATATACTGGTGGTCAAAAAGAACGGAACCGTTTCTAGTCAATTCTCTATATATTATTTTTTGGATCCACCTACCACAAGGAGGAGCAGAGGGAAAGTTCCGCATCAGACAGACGATTAGAAAAAAATTTCCATGGAAAAAATCTTGGAAAGTTGCATTTGGAATGGCAGCGTTAACGTGTCGAATAGTAGAGAGAGAAGAGGGCGACTGAATCAAGTCTCATTACCTGTAATTAGAGAGGAGGTAATTACGACGTCGGTAATTAGACCGGTCCTACCGCTCTACAGTACACTCTTTAGGGTACGACGCCGGGTGCTATAGAGACGTGATATGGGTCAGGATCCTGAAACCGAGCTCATTAATTATTGAGGTAATTACTAGAGAGGTAATAACACCCTGAGAGTATGTGCACACCAGTTTTACCGTTGCGAGCTTGAACCCGCGGTTTACCTGGACCATCGCTTTCCTCCTCCTCCTCCTCTTCATGCCTACCGCTGCAGGTGCAAGCAGAGGCAGTGGTAGGTGAGCGTGCCAACACGCTTTCTCAGTCGAACCTTCGTCGTTTCCATTTGTTCTGCGGTTGAAGGAGCGAGATGGAGCGTACGGGTCGCGTTCCCTCCTCGTGTACATAGCTCCACCGATGCAAGCCTCTAGAGACAATGGCAGGTGCATGTGCCATCGTGTCTTCTCAGTCGAACCTCCTCCGACACCGTTTGCGCTATATTGGTAAGAGCGAGATGAAGCGCTGCCATCCTCTTAACACAGCTCGACCAAGCGCACAGCGGTAGGTCTTCTCCTCTCGCGCTCGGTTCTACCTGCTCTGCACGGCACAAAACCGCCGGATCGTGTTTTATGGCTGCTTCCAATCGAACATGCGAAGGAGTCACAAAGGTAGGTCCTTCGCAAGGTCCTGATGGTCGGAGGTCCTTGCACATATTGGGGGCATGAGCGCTGCATCTGAGAGAGAGAGAGAGAGAGAGAGAGAGAGAGAGAAAGAGAGAGAGCTATTTCGCTCCCACATCTCTGTCTATCATCCTATGCAGTGGTGGCCCGGCCAAACGCAGAGGTTTGAGAGAGAACCGTCTGCTGTGCTCTTACTTACCTACAGAGAGGCGCACAACGTTTTAAAAAAATTAGATGAGCTACCTAATTTTTCTGAGATGAGGTACCTAATTTTTCTATTTGCTCGCGCTTCGGTGTACGGTTTCATTTATCGACGCTCACAACATGGGAACGAAGGGATGCACGACGCTTTAAAAAAAAAAAAACATTGAGAGGAGATACCTAATTTTTCTATATGACCGCTACGTCGCAATGTTTTAATCATAGCAAGGAGGGAGAATATGAAATAGATAGCTCTTACTTACCTACAGAGAGGCGCACAACGTTTTAAAAAAATTAGATGAGGTACCTAATTTTTCTGAGATGAGGTACCTAATTTTTCTATTTGCTCGCTACGTCACAGCATTTTAATCATAGCAAGGAGGGAGAATATGAAATAGATATGGAAGCAGAGGTTTGAGAGAGAACCGTGTTAGATAGGCTATTAAATTTTTGGTATGTTAATTTTAAATAAAAATCAGAATTTTCTCATTTATTATGCTTTATTTTTCGTAAATTAATCCAGCATTATGTTTACATCGAACCCGCAGCGGTAGCGTCCTGAACCTATTTCATCGTCTTTGGAAATCACCACGAATCCAAACTTCCCTCGCCAACACTCCCTACACATATCCTTGAACTTAACAAATGTCATGTCAGAATTCACATGATCATCATATACATGTCGAAGATTCATTTCATCCTGTCTGAATAATACGAGAAAGTTTGTATTATCACGTACAAGATGTTTTCCTATGCGCCCATAAGATTGGGATAGATAGAAGGAGTCCACATTCTTATGGCGGCCCATTGCAAAGTATGCTCTGATTTTATCCTGCTTGTCACAGGCAACGTCGTCGAAAATCATCAGAGAATTATCCAAAGCTTCAGAAGGATCGATTATCGACGTATTATCACTACACGGAAAATATCCCAATCCCTCGATCCCCTCCAAAACTTTGCCCAGCATCATATATTTCGGCTGGAAAAGAGATTTTGAGAAAATATACACGTTCTGAAAACGTAAACCGTTCGAATCGAGGATGCAGCTCAAGAGAGCGTTTGTCTTCCCACACTGGCTCGGCCCGCAGAAAATCGCTCGAATAGAGCTCGGAAATAGCTCTCCATGTCGCCGATTCTTAACGAATCCGGCATTATCATGATTTATAACGGGTAATGATAAATCGTGCTTCTCGAATCGCATCGTGATCAAGACTGAAGTGCTGAGTATAAATAAACTCTTTATATCACATTCAAATCAGTCAGTCCAATGCAGGCTTTCAAAGGTGATGGTCTGGTTAATAATATAATAAACAACCTACCGTTCGAACTCCACGTTCCGGGCTATCAATATCTAGGCCCCGGTACCAAGCTGCATAAGCGGTTGAAACGCGGGGATCCTGGTGTGAACCGATTAGATCAGGCTGCTAGATCCCACGACATATCATATTCGATTTCGAAAAAGCTGTCTGATCGACATTTATCCGATAAAATTCTAGAGAATCGAGCTTGGGAGATAGTGAAGTCGAAAGACGTTCCGATTGGAGAGAGGACCGCCGCATGGTTTACCACTAACATCATGAAGGTCAAACGAAAATTGGGTATGGGTGTGCAAAAGAGACGGTTAGATCTCGAGAAGAAGAGAAAGAATGATGCCGCGGAGCTGGTGAGAAAGAAGGAAAGGGTGAAACAGAGGAAGACAGGTGTCGAGCTGGAAAGGAAGGTTGCATTCCGGAAAGTTCTCATAGATCCGTTGAAAAAACTCATTCAGCACCATAGAATCCGGAATTCCGAAGATTTAAGAAATATTTCGGAAAAATCCCTTCATGCAGCTCGTCGCATCATTAAAGAAGCCGGAGGACGGCCGCGTATCAGGACGCCTCGGATATTACCTCTCCCGAAAAGCGGGGGATTCCTACCGCTGATACCTATATTCGCAGCATTATCAGCTGTCGGAGCTTTAGGCGGAGGTGCTGCTGCGATCACGAAAACAATTCTAGAAGCTAAAGACGGTCGAAAACGTCTTCAAGAAAGTGAACGTCACAACAGGCAAATGGAGGCCATAGCCATGGGCCGGGGAATCTATTTAAGAAAGCATCGTTCAGGATATGGGATCTTCTGCACTATCGATACAAAAAACTAATAAAGAAGCTGCCCAAGAGAGCATTAACTGACGCGGATATATTGAAATATGCTGAGGAATTCAATATTCCACATTTTCGAGGAGTATTCATGCGAGATGAGTTAGGTGCTATTACACATCCCGTTCGCAAGCATGAATCAGGCATCGTTAACTTGGATACGTCAGAGGGCGTCGGAACTCATTGGGTAGCTTATCGCAAGAGTCTGAACACCGTACACTATTTCGATAGCTTTGGAAGCTTGAAACCGCCGCCGGAGCTGGTAAAATATCTCGGAAATGGTTGTAAAATTTACTTTAATTACGATGCATGTCAGAAATTCAATACCTACAATTGTGGTCATCTATGTTTAGAATTTTTAATCAATAAATACATGTGAATGTGATAAATTGTTCTCACTCGTCTCCATAACCCCTAGTCGTTAAATACATGCGCTGAAGCAGGTGTTCTCAGTCATGTCTAAAACCTTCACGCTGAAAGGTTCATCGTCCCAGCTGAGTGCGGACTTTCATCCGGTGATCGAGCTCGACTCCAGATACGAATACTCGCTAGCACTGATTGGTTTATACACCTTCAACAGCATCCCTAACGTTCAAGAGGGTGTAAATAATAGGTTTTATTATAAACCACCTAGCCATACTGATTACAAAAACATATCGCTTCCAACTGGTTCATACGAAATTTCTGATATCGAGAGATTTATTCAGAACTCCCTAGGGAGCGCCGAATCTTTTACACTCAAGCCTAACAACAATACGCTAAAGTGTGAAGTGAAATCTAAATTCGAAATCGATTTTGAGCAAGAGGATAGTATCGGGTCATTATTGGGATTTTCAAAAAAAGTCCTTCCTGCATATAAAGCTCATTTTTCGGACATAACGGTGAATATTACGTCCATCGCGACCATTCGAGTTGAGTGTAATATAATAAGTGGTTCATATTATAGCAGCAGCCCGTCGCACACGATCTATGAGTTTTCTCCAACGGTTGATCCGGGGTTTTCAATAAACATCGAACCATCTAATCCCATCTATCTCCCGCTGAGTAATCAGCATTATATTAATAATATTTCGCTGAGAATCATCGACCAAAATTCGAACCTTGTGAATTTGAGAGGAGAGGAAATTGTAATTCGACTAGTACTAAAAAAAGATGGGCTTAGTATTTGATTGCTGCTATAAAAGCACGATCACACAGCCGTCCAAACCAGTTAGAGTGAACGCTCCGAAGGTAACACTCGATCGAATTCTGAGACTTCGATCTTTAGGCTATAATGTCCGCGATAGCAAGCAAGCTAAATATTTTCAACGACCCAATCTTGGATGAGAGCATATGGCGGGAAGAAGGGCATACATACCAGCCACAAACAAGTGCTTTTGCCCATAATGACGAAATCGAAATCGCCATAAATCAACAAGATGCGCTCATAGACTTTCGTGAAGCATATCTCTCACTCGAATGCGTGTTTGCACCGACGGGTGAGGAGGTTGGAGGGGCTGGAGGTGTATGTGTTCTGTCAAATAATTGTGGTATGTTCCTATTTGATAGGATCTCATATGAATTAAACGGCCATGAGCTGGAGGTGGTGCGTGACCCGGGGATCGCAACTAGCATGCGAGCATTAGCATGCTACGGTAAGGGAGAGACCGAGGCACTAGCAGCGTCTGGATGGTATCCAAACGGTGCCGGATGCGTAACGTTCAACCGAATCAACCGGAGATTTTGCTTGAGAATCCCTCTTTGGTTCATTTTCAACCTCTTCAACGATTATCCACGAGTTCTGATGGGTAGACATAAAATTCGGCTTGTGAGACATCGCTCGGATACCGACTGCTATACAAGTACCGGGACGAGTCGAGCAACCATCGAAATTCAGAAAATCGCTCTCAAAGTGCTACACGTATATCCCAGTGATGAGATCAAGCTGGAATTGCTGAAAAGCATCGGTGATGGTACGACTTTCAAAATCCCCTACAGAGTCTATGAATTGCACGAATTGCCTGCGTTAAGAACCACCAATAAGGAAAATTGGTCTCTGAAGACTGCATTAAGAGTGGAGAAAGTGGTCGGAGTCATTGCAGGATATCAAACCAATCGCCGGGAAAGTGCCGACCAGAGTGCTGCAATATTTGATAACATTGGGATACGCAACGTGCATCTTCTGCTAAACAGCGTTCGCTACCCATTTGAAAATCAGAATTTCGACTTTGCTAATTCGAAATTTGCTGAGGCGTATCAGAGCTATACCGACTTTGCTAGAAATTTCACCGGGAAAATGATCGCAGACCCGATTCTATCCTTCACATCGTTTACGAATAATGCAATCTTCATAATCGATAGCACGAAACAAGCTGACGCAATCCAGTCGTCTGCTGTGGATGTGAAACTCTCGTTTGAATCAGAAGTTAATTTCCCTGCAAACACCAGAGCATATGCTTTAATTATTCATGAGAAAATTGTGGAATATTCACCATTACTCGGCACGGTTAGAGAAATTCAATAATAAAGCATAAACAACGGCGTCTCTTTTCGTCATTCGCTCACATACATCCTGCGCACGAACATCTACACCGCTATCATGAAATTCCTCGCCGTTGATATACAGGGCTTCAATATCCCGGAATTTGTTGCAAAGGAAATCACATACGTTAAAGGATACGGAAGTGAGAATTTCGGACACTATCACCTGAAGCCACCCAAACCATTCGCAGCATTAGACCGGAGGAGCAAGAAAAATGCGAGGTATCTGGAGAATAAATATCACGGGCTCAGATACAGCGATGGGGATATTCCATATGAAGAAATCTACTCCTTAGTACACCGCATGGCTTCCAACGTGGATATTATTTTTGTGAAAGGATATCAGAAGAAGGCCTTCATCGAGGAAATTATTGGAAGATGTTATGATAATGAATTATGTATTAAAATTGTGGATGTTGCAAGAGATGATAGAATGTTAAAATTTGATAAGATATTACCGTCATGTAATCACCATTTCTTGAAAACCTGTATCTGTTCTTTAAATAATTGCATGCTACTTTATAATTGGTTGATCAATTTACTTCCAGAATAAATTCGAGATAGCTGATTTGTTTGTTTTATTCCCATGTCATTTATCCCAAAAAGTATATATAAGCCGCGGCAGGCGAGCGCCAAGTTAGTTTCCAATAAATCTTTCACCAGTATGAAGACTGCCGATGAAATTAAGCTGAAGAAGCGCGTAATCGCAGCCAGAAAAAATGTGCGTCAAAAGTTTTTAATGTTAAAATCACGCGATCTCGATATGAATGCAGGCGTGAGAAAGGCGATGCAGCCGATAATTGAGCCGCTGGAAAAAATGAGCAAAAATATCCATCTTCCAACTCCTACGCCTCCGACACAGCCATCCCAGTCGCCAACCCATCTGCCACTATCACCAACACCTCAGACATCAGCTCGTAACGTTCGTAGGCGCTTCGCCCCGCCTGTATCATCGACACCGCGGACGAGCACCCGGCTATCATCATTTTTGAAAAATTTATCAACCCAGCAATCCACTTCCTCACTAGCTTCAACTCCTCAACCATCCTTATCCACGATCTATACCGATGATGATGCTGATAATGATGAACGTGCAGATGGTGATGTTCGTGAAGTTAACGATGACGATAATGCCGCTGTGGCTGCCGCTGATAAAGCTAGAATTGGAGAGGCACCCTCATTTACCGTTTCCAAATCTGATTTTACATTCACTGGAGAAACGCCCTTACTGCGACAAGTTAGAGAATTCATGAACACCTCTGCAGATGCAGAGTATGACAGAATGTATGGACCGTTAGCTGTATCAGGAGAACTCCTTATGGGAAACACTCCTATCAATATCGAAGAAAAAACATCAGATATTCACATCCAAGGCCAGCGATTTAAAGCAACTCCTGGGCTATATGAGCTGATATTTTTGAAACGTCCTACAGTTTATAACAACATGGATCTGAGAAAATATGGTCAGATTCTTCATCTAACCAACGTTGCTAGAGACGGTTTTTCATCAACAGGACGTCTTAAAGCAAGCAAGGGTTATAAGTACACGCGTGTTATTAAACCTATACTGAATCCGTCTTCAGGAAGTGGAATGAAGTATTTACAGTATTCTGAAAAACCTATTGAATATAAATTCTGGAATGACCCGAACGAGCTCATAGACCGCTTGATACTGCTTCACGGTTCACGTCAGGCAGGAAACAGCTCAGTATCAGACGAGATATTGTTCATCGAGGAAGAACTGAGAGAAGCTAATATAATATACTAAGATTCAGCAGACTGCGATAGCGTGAAAATGTCCGTGGATAAGTTTGGCCGATCCTTTGCAGCATCATCAGCCAGTGCTCTAACACACGTCCAACATCAGCACTACTTTAAAATAGGGGGGAATGGAGGGGTTATCGACTGGGAAGAGCGAAAGCTGACTAACGTCAAATATCCTGAGGAAGAGTCTGACTGTGCTACAAAACAATTTGTGCTTAATAATATCGGAGAGCTTGATAAAGATATGCGCGGCGAAATTGGTGAAATGCGCGAAGCATCCACTTTGATGGCCGAGCATGTTAGGAAGATCAATATTTTATTAGATATCATCAATAGAAAAACAAATACTTGATATATACCCACACTATATAGTGATTAGCTGCCAGTATAGAAATGTCTATAGACAAGTTTGGACGAACGATATCAAGAACAAAATCCGCTTCTGCTGCTCAACGCCAACAGTGCCGAAAATATTTCAAATTAACGGAAAAGGGTGATATTGATTGGGAAAACCGCCGCCTGTCAAACATCAAATATCCTGAGAAGAGTACCGACTGTGCAACGAAGCAATTTGTGATTGACCAGCTGCTTAAAACTATTACGGAATTGCAGGGTGAAATTGAAACCGTTCGAGAAGCACAGCGCCTAGCCGATGAAGAAATTAAGAACATATTGAATCTTGCCGACATCCTCAATAAGAGAATTATGCTAATTAGTAATCGACCTGTCACATCCTCGGACGAGTAGAAGCATTCCACAGGTGTTGAATGAACACGTGTGCGCTACGCGCACCTCAACGGCATGTTCCTCATTGCATGTATTGTGCTGCTCAGACACGTTCGAACAAGTTTAGACTTGTTTAGACACGTCCGAACAAGTATCGACCTGTTCAGACGCTTTCGAACAGCCTCTGACGTAAGCAGCGTCTTTAAAATACGTCGAGATGGAGAAAAAACAGATAGTTGATGAGCTGTTTAAACCCGCAATTAGAAAATTTAATCGACGTCGAACAATTATAAAAGGTTTAGATGATCTCTGGCAAATAGATCTTGCTGAATTTGGCAACTATAGCGGAGATAATAGAGGATATAGATATGTTCTTGTCGTGATTGACTGCTTCTCAAAGTATCTATGGACTCGAGGGCTCAAGTCGAAATCTATGGCCGAGGTAGCAGGTGCGATGAAATATATATTGGAAAACTCCGACGGAAGAGTACCTAAGAATATCCAGAGCGACCAGGGGACGGAATTTTTCAATTCAAAATTCAAAGCTCTGATGAAAGAGTTTAAAATAAATCACTACCACTCATTTAGCATAATCAAAGCTGCGATCGTGGAGCGAGTGATTCGGACGATTAAGTCAAAACTCTACAAACTCTTCACCCTACATGCAAGCTATAATTGGATCGATAGTCTTCTGGCTAGAGTAACATCTGAATATAATAATACAAAGCATCGTACGACGGGTTTAAAACCGTGCGACGTTAACGTGTTGAACGAGAAACAGGTTCTCCGCGATACATATGCAAATTTGAAAATAGTCGGAAAAACGAAATTCAAAGTTGGCGATGTGGTACGTCTGAGTAAATACAAAGTACTTTTTGAAAAAGGTTATACCCCCAACTGGACGACGGAGCTGTTTCGCATCAGACGAGTGAAACCGAATAGCAATCCACCTACATATCTTATTGAAGATCTAAAGGGTTCGCCGATCATGGGATGTTTTTACGAACGAGAACTACAGAAAACTAAACATCCCGAGATCTATCTGGTGGAAAAAGTTTTGAAAAAAACCGGTTCGAGGCTTTACGTTAAATATTTGGGCATGCCCGATCGAGGGTGGATTGCGAGAGCAGACGTTGTTTGAACCAGCAACCTCGTCGATCACACTTAACGTCAGAGAGCCGGTGAAATAAGGTGTCTGGAGCAAAAACGTCCCGATCACAGCCGTCATAAACTCCATCAGCGCTATCGCCATAAGCAACGTAGCCATCATCACCAACAACGTGATAACATCACCAGCAACTCCATATCATCATAAAGCAACATCACTGTTATCGTCATATCATCGCAAGCATCATCATCTCTATCGTCATATCAACGTAAGGATCATCACCGCTATCGCCATATCATCACAAGCATCATCACCGCTAACGTTATTTCATCATAAAACAACGTCATATTATCATATTCATCACCCTCGCTATCGTCATATCATCGCAAGCATCATCACCTCTATCGTCATATCAACGTAAGGATCATCACCGGCATATCGAGATAAGCAACTAGCATTATAAGCATCGTAAACATCTCCATAGCATCGCCAGCACCAACGTCAAACAAAGAGAGATGCCCACCTTGTTCAGCCCCTGGCAGTCTATCGAAAAAATGTTACGGTATTATGACGAAGCCATCGTTCAAGAGACCGAATTACTATATCAAACAACTCTGAACGGATCAGCTGCAAGGATACGAGTTGGGCTTAGCATCGCCAGAGGACTCTCACCAGCAATCATCATCATATCGCATGCAAATTCGAGCCGAATATCTTTCACCATGCGGGAATGGAGTGAATTAATAGAGCTCTTACCCTCTTCGACTGCATCAACTTCGAACGTTCCGAATGGTGATATGAAAATTTTCGAGAACTATACTCTAAAATTGGGTTCATCTGCAGGCATCGGACATCTACATAGCAGGGCCCAGACCGTCTATCTGCATGAAAATTTTCTACAACAAATTGCACGAATGAGAGATATCATTAGCTATAGATTAGAGGCTCTAGAATCAATGAATTTTAAAAAATTTTATACTGATTTATTATCAAGCTCCTTTAAAATAACGAGCGATGTATCGAACTCGAACGTTTCTATGTATAAAGTTCTCAAACAGATTTTGGCTGGTTTCAAATCTAATGAAAAAGTTTCATGCATGCTAGAGTTCCTCGAACTACACTACGACGATGTATTATCGGATTATGAACGACTGAAGACATGTATTAATTTTTGAATAAAACTCTTGAAAAAATGATTGCCTGGTTTTTTTCA
Source organism: Anaspis maculata (assembly GCA_949128115.1). Classification (NCBI taxonomy): domain Eukaryota; kingdom Metazoa; phylum Arthropoda; class Insecta; order Coleoptera; family Scraptiidae; genus Anaspis; species Anaspis maculata. The sequence continues at coordinate 20,764,954 of OX421962.1, forward strand.
ACGGCTACTGCTAATTAACGCATGCCGAACTGTCTCATACCCCACAACATCTTTACAGCTAAACCATGCGATCCCAGGTAAACGGTGCTCATTATGCTCATTCACAGCTGGGTTTATAAAAAAAAAAGCGAGTGCACTCGTAGTTTTCATTCAAGTGGCACTGCTTCCCCATGCTTTAGAAAGTGGTATAGAAGCCGTCTCGTTGTGTTGCTAAATGGTTTTTCCAAAGTGCTCGTAGAATTATCTCCATACACCACCATCATATCACCATTTTCCTCGAAACTATGATGGCACATAATTCTATAATATACCCCGAGCTTTGAGAGCATGAATTTTTTAAAGAACAGGTACCTATCGGTTTTGTATGATAATAGCACTTTATACCTGCAGACCCTCGGTCGGAAACCTCACCTTATGCATCTAACAGGCCTCAAATATATCCATGTCGCTGTGGGATGATAGACAGGGATGGAGCCGATATAGCGCGCTTTGTCACATGCGGCGCTTAGGTCTTCTCGCGAGAAAAAGCCCTTAATTCGCCGGTTTACAATCCATAGACGAGCTATATCTAACCTGCAGTTTCGCTCACCTCATCGAACAATCCCGGTTTACCACCCGCCGCTCCCTACCCTCCACCCTCTGGCAGGGGATATCATACCAATACCGGATTTGAATATTTGAATTTTTGAATTGTGACGAAGGTAAAAATGGCCGTTAAAACACAGCTAGATGATGTACCGAGGTATCTATTACCCCCTACCATCAAAAACATCATGATGATTAGTACAACAGTTAGCTATGTATCGGTTCATCTGTCCAGAGCATGTCGACTTGTTTTGGTTAATACATTCCGACGTAGCGAGCATATAGAAAAATTAGATATCTCATCTCAGAAAAATTAGGTACCTCATCTAATTTTTTTAAAACGCTGTGCGCCTCACCTCTGCTTCCATATCTATTTCATATTCTCCCTCCTTGCTATGATTAAAACATTGCGACGTAGCGGTCATATGGAAAAATTAGGTACCTCCTCTCATTGATTTTTTTAAAGCGCCGTGCATCCCTTCGTTCCCATGTTGTGAGCGTCGATAAATGAAACCGTACACCGATTTCACCGATGCATAAACACCTGCGTTTGGCTGGACCGCCAGCGCATAGGATGATAGACAGAGATGGGGAGCGAAATAGCTCTCTCTCTCTCTCTCTCTCTCTCTCTCTCTCTCTCTCTCTCTCTCTCTCTCTCTCTCTCTCTCTCTCTCTCTCTCTCTCTCTCTCTCTCTCTCTCTCTCTCTCAGATGCAGCGCTCATGCCCCCAATATGTGCAAGGACCTCCGACCATCAGGACCTTGCGAAGGACCTACCTTTGTGACTCCTTCGCATGTTCGATTGGAAGCAGCCATAAAACACGATCCGGCGGTTTTGTGCCGTGCAGAGCAGGTAGAACCGAGCGCGAGAGGAGAAGACCTACCGCTGTGCGCTTGGTCGAGCTGTGTTAAGAGGATGGCAGCGCTTCATCTCGCTCTTACCAATATAGCGCAAACGGTGTCGGAGGAGGTTCGACTGAGAAGACACGATGGCACATGCACCTGCCATTGTCTCTAGAGGCTTGCATCGGTGGAGCTATGTACACGAGGAGGGAACGCGACCCGTACGCTCCATCTCGCTCCTTCAACCGCAGAACAAATGGAAACGACGAAGGTTCGACTGAGAAAGCGTGTTGGCACGCTCACCTACCACTGCCTCTGCTTGCACCTGCAGCGGTAGGCATGAAGAGGAGGAGGAGGAGGAAAGCGATGGTCCAGGTAAACCGCGGGTTCAAGCTCGCAACGGTAAAACTGGTGTGCACATACTCTCAGGGTGTTATTACCTCTCTAGTAATTACCTCAATAATTAATGAGCTCGGTTTCAGGATCCTGACCCATATCACGTCTCTATAGCACCCGGCGTCGTACCCTAAAGAGTGTACTGTAGAGCGGTAGGACCGGTCTAATTACCGACGTCGTAATTACCTCCTCTGTAATTACAGGTAATGAGACTTGATTCAGTCGCCCTCTTCTCTCAACAATGGCGATCAAGTGCGAAGCTTGCAATAAGCAAATCAGCCGTTATGACGACTCAGTGACCTGTAAGAATTGTGGAAATGGCTACCACGTCACTTGCATGAACTTAGATGCTGGCACTGTTGAAGATTTGAATAAGAAGAACGAATTGAAGGATTGGAGGTGCAATCCATGCAAAGCGAACATAACCTCAACACCCCATAGTAAACAAGACGAACCTGCAGTAAGAGATGGATCCAGTACAGGGACTTACTGTTCGGAAGAAAAATTTGATCAGTTGAGAACTTCAATCTTGGAAAGCATAACAAGTGCGCTCAGGAACGTCAAGAAGGAATTCTTTGCTGAACTGGAGACCTTAAGGAAAGAAAATGAAGCACTGAAGAGAGAAGTTAATGAACTTCAGCAAGCTGTACAGCGGCCGGATGACGGGAACCACCGGCAAGGGCAAGCACGAACGCGAAAAATCCAAAATGTGGTGCATACCATGAAGAAGGCGCCGAAGAGAGCTGAGCCCGAAGACTTGGCTGAAGGCCCAGCCGCTGGCGAAAATTCAGAGCATAGAGGGGATCATGGGCTGAGCGGAAACTTGGAAACAGGAGAATCTTGGCGGAACGTGCAGCGGAGGGAGAAGCTGAGGCCTATGGATTCGAATGGTGCAGCCAAGATAAGCCGTTCCAACATAATAATAGGAACGAAAAAAATAGAAGAGGCTCAGGTGGACTTCGCAGCGGCGGCCAGACGTATATGGATACACGTTGGACAGATTCGACCGGGAACGAAAAAAGAGAGCATTCAAGAATATCTGAAGAAAAAATACCCTAACAAACAGTTCATCGTGGAACCAATAGTTACTGATCCAAACAGAAATATGGCTTTTAAAATAGGTGGTGACATGGACATCAAGGATGACCTGTACAGCTCGGACTTCTGGCCTGAAGGAGTGAAAGTGAAAAGATATCATTTTTTTCGAGGCTACAAAACAGGAACTTTCACGGCCGAATAGGAAATGCTTGATGAAAAAGGAAACGCTGACGATAATGAACATTAACGTACAATCTCTATTGAAAAAGACCACCGCCATAGAATTTCAACTACAAACAAATGAAATTGATCTGGTAGTTATCACTGAACATTGGCTGAAAAAGGAACTGGTGAGTGAAGTCCGCATCAAGAACTATAACATAGTGGCGAGCTACTGCAGAGAAAATTCGAGCCATGGTGGTGTGCTAATCGCAGCCCGAGAAGGTATTGAGACCAGGAACATTGAACAAATTGCTCTTCTGTCTGAGGAGAGGATTGCTGAAATGGTGGCTGTTGAGATTCCATCGGAAAATGCGGTTTTGCTTGGATTGTATAGAGCTCCGGATGTCAGCACAAAACAGTTCTTTGAAAAAATAAATATAGCCCTAAACCAACTAACACAGAGACCAGAAAATCGAAATATATACATAGCTGGAGATTTTAATATAAACTGTCAAGTTGAATCCAAGGAAATGCTCCTACTTAGGGACAATATGAGCTCTTTTGGCCTTGTCGCGACAATGGAGGACCCCTCGAGAATCACAAAAAGTAGCTCAAGTTGTATTGATAATATATTCACAAACGTTAATTTACAACAAATTATTGAGACGAAGACTGTTGACTTGCACGTTTCCGATCACTGTGCTCAAATTATCAAATCGAACCACAGAGAAGTATCTAAAACAAAAGAGAGAATTGTCAAATGCAGAGTCATGAACGAGGAAAATGTAAACAATTTCAAAAGGTTACTTAGCTTAGTAGATTGGCAAATCCTGCAGTCTCATCCTGCTAAAGTATCATATTCGCTGTTCCATGGAAAACTGCAGGAAATATTTAACAAGACTTTTCCTGAAATAGAGCGAAAAATTCCACCAAAACAATTTCCAAACATCACTTTAGATCCGGAACTGCTTGTAATCAAGAACAAGTTGGAAGCGTTACTGACCATCTCCAGGGTTTCAAAGACTGAAGAATCCATAAATAACTACAATCGTTTCAAGAAGTATTTCCATCACAAACTTGACGAGCTGAAAAGAATTAAAAACAAAAACATCATTGAAGAAGCCACAAACAAACAAGCTGCTATATGGAAGGTGATAAACGGCGGAAGACAAAGAAAGCGACCATCTGATAAACGTAATGAATGCACACTATTGCCTGACGACTTCAACAAATACTTCTGTGGTGTTGGAGAAGCAACTGTCGAAACGATTGAACCAACAAACACACATCCGTTAGAACTAATGAAGACGCAAAAAACTACAGGCTCATTTTTTCTTCAACACACTGATAAGAGGGAGGTGGAAGAAATAATCTCATCTATTAAGACCAAAAACTCTAAAGATGTTTACGAATTTACGACTAAACTGATTAAGGATGTAAAAGACGAAATCAGCGCTCCCCTTGCTTTTCTAATTAACAAATGCATTGACGCCGGTGTTTTCCCCGACGAATTGAAGTTGGCTGCCGTCACACCTATATATAAAAAAAACAATATCAATGAGTGCAATAACTACAGGCCCGTATCAGTGTTGCCCGCAATCTCAAAAATATTTGAAACTGTAATAAAAAATAGATTGATGCACTACTTTGAAAAAAAACACCTTTTCAATGAAAGCCAACATGGATATCGACCTCGTCGCTCTACCACTACAACAATAATAGGAATTCTGAATGAGATCACAGAAGCGATTGACGCTAAAGAAAAAACTGAAATCACAATGTGTGATCTCAGCAAAGCATTCGATACGGTGCAGCACGATATTTTGCTAAGAAAGTTGAACCATTATGGTGTCAGAGGACTACCTCTTCGGCTCATTCGCTCCTACCTTACGGGCAGAGTGCAGAGAGTGAGATGGGGGGACGCATGGTCAGCGACCGACTCAATAACTTGTGGGGTACCCCAGGGCTCCATTCTCGGACCCATACTTTTCGTTGTCTATATGAACGATTTACCGCTGAGCACTCACCCAGAGAGTCCCATTTTCCTGTACGCCGATGATACAACCCTTACCATCAAGGGGAAAACAGAAAACGACCTGAAACAGAGACAAACCAGAGAGTTGCGGACTGTGAAGCACTGGTTTAACGCGAATAAATTGAAGATCAATGAACAAAAAACACAGAGCCTCAGATTTATCACAAAGCCAGGTGAACCTCGGACAACTATACGAGTTCTTGGACTGCACGTCTCCAGCGACCTTTCCTGGGCAGCTCACGTCACTGAATTGAGCAGAAAACTGTCAACAGCAATTTTCACGGTTAGAAGAATGAAGCACGAAGCCACTCACCAGTGCGCAAAAACAGCCTATTATGCCAATTTCCACGGCGCTGCTTCATACTGCATACTGTTCTGGGGTATGTCGCCGGGGGCTGAGCGGGTATTTGTTCTGCAAAAGAAGGCAATGAGGGCGCTGTGCGGTTTGGGATGGACTGAGACGTGCAGAGAGGTGTTCAAGACCGAGGGTGTCTTGACTATCCCGTCAATGTACATTCTCGCCTGTACAAAATTCGTTTATAATCAAAGGCACACGTTTAAACGAAATGGTGAAGACCACAACCACCACACCAGAGGCCGAAATGCACTCAAGGTCGCGTTCCACCGCACAGTAAAAACACAACAGAATCCGAGCTACTGGGGAATCCACTTCTACAACAAGCTGCCACCCTCAATAAAACATCTGCCTCCGGAGCGGTTTGGCCGGGAAACGAGAAAGCTGCTGGTGAAGGGTTCATTCTACAGCATCAACGACTTCTTAAGGGCTGATTTGAACACTTTAATATGATATATCTGTAATGTAATGTTGTGTGAATTTTGAATTTATGTTTTTTGTTATACAGTTTTGGACATGTTGTTATGCGCCTTGACAACCAATAAAATTTATCTTTATCTTATCTTATCTTATCTTATCTCTCTCTACTTCGAATGGCGCCTCTTCCACTTTGCCTTTTGCATGAATTAAGAAAATGAAAAGTGTCAAATCTGGATCCCATTCAGATTAACTGGCCTCAGCTATTCAAGTTCAGGATTCATGACAAAATATAGAAGATCATAAACTGTGACGTGTTGGCAAGAGAAACATAAGCTCCTGCTCCTGAAAGATCAACCCTTTTACAGGCTAGTGGACAGGGAGCTGGTGCCTCAAAACTCACGTCATAAGGTACCTACATGATTTCAACTCTGTAGGTTCAATGTGCGTGGATAAGGTTGTTAGAAAATGCTTTGTCCTATACATGTCAGATCGGGGGCTCTAGGCTGATATGAGCTTGTCAATACAGGTTTCCTCAAAAGAGAGATGGAGAATCTGCGATTCCGCGCAGCTGTTTTCGGCACGTTCTACGCACAGTGTGCCATGAGTGATCGCGCCATTTGTATCTACATTGCTCCGCCGTGTAAAAAGTGCGTTTTATTTTTTGAATTTTAAAGCCAACCATACTGGAAAGTCGCTCAAAAATATAACGAACTTCTCAACAAATATTGCAAATGAATATTTCGCAGAGAAGAATTTGCCAGAAAGCCATTTGATGCGCGTATACAACTATTTTCGTAATGAATATATCAACGATATATGGACGTGCGCAGAAAGCACAGGGCCGCTATTCTTGAATCGTGTGAGAGAAGTCCCTGGGAGTTTTATATAATCCGTACTACACTTCTGTAGCGAAAGTTGCCTAAAAACCACGATTTTAGGCAACATTCGCTACATCAGTGTACTGCGGAATGTATTTTACTCCCAGGGACTTTTTTCACACGATTCAAGAATAGCGGCCCAGGTAAATGCGTGTCCCATATCCCACTTTTAATATTTTTTATGGTGTATTATGGCCATCACTATAAATTTGAAGTGTTTGATGCAAAAATGTGGTCAAGTGTACCCTTGAATTAATGATACTTGATGAACTGAGCAGGAAGCTCCCTGCTGTTATAACGCTAAAGGGCTTGTGGTTCTTTTTGCTTCTTCGAATGCCACGTCGTATTTTATGGATCCATGCTTAGGGACACATTCGCTGTATAACTTGTGGACTTGCATAGTGGCCTACAACATTTATTTTCCATAACTACTTGTGAAAACTGTATAAATACCAATAATAACACCATCAAAACACACGTTCGACTTATGGAATCGGGGCAATGTTGGCACACTAGGACTGCGACGATTTACTGCGCAATCGAACGTGACGTCACGGGCCAGAAAGAGACGCTCAATTTAGGAAACCTGTATTTCCGAAAAAATGGTCCAAAACTTATGTCATAAGGTACATGAATGAAACCAACTGGATTTTGTGTGGGAACATCCCCTTAGTCAAAAATCTGGTCGTAAGACAAAAATTTTTAGGGCTTTCGGTCCATAAGACAAGTTTGAAATTTTCATAAAAGAACCAATTTTTTCACAGGCGTTTTGTTGACTAACCCACTAGTGTGATATATAAATATTTGTGATCACGATGAAAGACTGCATCGATTTTCATGTTAAAATACAGGGTGTACAAGTTTCATAGTCAGGTAGTGATCAAGTAGCCCATTTTCCAGTCATTATATGTCTCATGATCTAATTAAAGAGCATCATATTTTGAACCAAATGATGCCTCAGTTATTGACTGTGCAATTAACGGTTACTGAAATACAGCCTTCGGAAGTCTACTCTGAAAATCGCTTGAAGTTTTCAGCTGAATTCTGTCTGTCAAACTGCAGGTTCTCACTCAAGAGACTATACCGTCATTGTCTGTGGACGGATATGGTTGTCCTGGACACATCTTGAAAAAAAACTGAACAGGCTTCAATATGCTTTGACTGCATTGCCGTCATAATTTGTATCTTGGACGTTATCAGCGGTCAAAGTCGTTACTGGATCAACCGCGGGACCTCCAAAAAGCGCACATTTCCGTTCCTGTCATTGAATATTCTTTTCTTGCAGGTAAACGCTGTTAATGGAATATGTAGATGGATATGTGCTAATAAAAGAACCCAGGTTGCAGAAAATGTCTCCTTGTAGTTGTGAAAATTTCGATAGGTTCTTGGATACTAGTCAGGGAAGTTTTGTTTATTACTTTATTGAGGTGACACAACCGATATTCACTTATGGAGACTTCAAAGAGCGGTCAAGTAGCTAACCCCGCTGAAATCGCCGAAATAGCAAGTTATTCCTCCTTACCCAGTGCCGGGAGAAGAACCAGAGCTCAAGGTACTCTGGGTCTGAGTGCAATGAAATCTACTGAAAATAGAGGATAGATTTGGAGGAAGTTTCGGAAAACCTGGACGGGAAGTATAGGACGTCTCGCGATCAGTGCTTATTAAGAAACAGTGGAGAAGTCTCTAAAAGAGGTGTACGGTGGCCCTACCGGAGAACATCTTGCAGTCTGCCAGACCAGCACCGGAGGATGACCCAAAAGCTCCGATTCGACGAGAAAGTATAGGGAAACGGATTCCAACTGCGACCAACCAAATATCGAATAAAAACGCGATACGACTCGAAGGCCAACTCAAGTGGATTTCAAGCAGGTGACCTGATGTGCATGGTGGCACAACCATCAAAGTAAGAACGGAAGATCCTTTAAACTGCATCAATCTTAGTAGGGACCACACACCGCGATCAAGAGGATCAAATGCGTCGTGTACCTAACCTAACCTAACAGCTCGATAGTAAGTTGGGGCTGAGACCACCGTAAGTGCGGTTATCATAGCAACGGTGGCTACCAACCAATCAGACCGCTGTATTTGGCGAGTTGCGCCGTCTTGGTATCGAGCCCTAGGAGTGCAGTGGCGTATAATAGATACTTGACGTACAAAATGCAGGCACATATAATTGAGAAATTTCTCCGAAATCTTATCCTTGTGGTGGAATTTTGTGAATTGGCGCAACATGACAGCGCTGTAGAGCAATACTGAGTCTCTAGAAATCAGAAAGTATGGGGGCAAAGGTCGTGCTGTGTGCAGCTTCGTGAGGCTATATAGGGATATGTGCCAATCAATTTTTGGACCATCAAGGAATGCGAAAAATTATATGGTGGAACACTGGGATCTGCTGCAGGCACACAAAGTTGTTTAAGAAGAGATGTTGGAATCCAACAAAGAAATTAAAAACGACGGAATAAAATAAAATTAGGTATCGTTGGAACCTTGAACTTATGAAAACAGTTTGTCTCACAGGTATATAGATAGGTACGTGAACCTAATTAATATTGCTGTTATGAGCCAGTCGAGACTGATTATTCTGACTCCTTTGCAATTTTTGCCTCCAACAGATGTCAAATATGCTTCATCATTTTTTCCAATGACTACTTCTAAATTGACAATGAACATCAACAACTGATTTATAAATAGTCTCAGATCACTTACAAATCAATTGTGATATCTCCACAAACCTTCACGGAAGCTATGACAGGGCCTTCTTGATCCTTTGCCCATTGGGTCACGAGTATTTTTTTTGCAAATCAGTCAAAAATCTGTCTCAATGCTGCTTACTTGTCGGAAATTATTTGCTCAATTCATCCATCTGTATAATCAGCAGCGAGGAGCTGTCGACGGTCAACTTGGTTGTGACGTGTGGGTAGAGCAATGTAGGCGTGATGTTGGAATGCCGAAATTCAATGCTTCCAGAAGCTATATCTCGAGCACCGCAAGTCGCATAGAGATGGTTGAGAAGTGAAATGACAGATAATTGAATAAGCTTTCATATCTCTATAATACTTTTGATCTCACATTGACCAAATTTGAGATATTGTCAAAAATGTGTTTTTCGCCCGCCATTTTTCCAATATGGCGGTGCGACGGATGAAAATTGAAATTTGGAAGGTGGAAATTCGAGAGAGTCAAACGAGAATCAATCAAAATGCCTGATATCAAAAAGATCCAAAAACTTAGAAAAAATCCCGTATTTTTGCATAAAAGAACTCGAATACTATGACAGCTTCAGAGGATATTTTCCCTAAAAAATGGTATGGGATACCAAGAAGATTTTTTCCTCTACAGATTGACGTAATAAATGTCAAAATCCGTTGTGAAATGGAAAAGCTACATGCATTTTTTTTGTCAACGAGCGGGACTCATTTTGGCGCCTCCACCATATGTGCCTGCAGCAGATCCCAATGTTCCACCATAATTTTTCGCATTCCTTGATGGTCAAAAAATCGATTGGCACATATCCTCACGCTGCACACGGCACGACCTATGCCCCCATACTATCTGATTTTCTATTCTAGAGACTCAGTATTGTTCTACAGCGCTGTCATGTTGCGCTAATTCACGAAATTCCACTACCAGGATAAGATTTCGGAGAAATTTTGCAATATTATGTACCTGCATTTTGTACGTCAAGTATCTATTATACGCCACTGCACTCCTAGAGCTCGATACCAAGTTGCAGGCGTAAAGTTTGGGACGACGCAACTCGCCAAATACAGCGGTCTGATTGGTTGGTAGCCGCCGTTGCTATGATAACCGCACTCACGGTGGTCTCAGCCCCAACTTAGTATCGAGCTGTTAGGATCCGGTACACGACGCATTTGATCCTCTTGATCGCGGTGTGTGGTCCCTCCTAAGATTGATGCAGTTTAAAGGATCTCCCGTTCTTACTTTGATGGTTGTGCCACCATGCACATCAGGTCACCTGCTTGAAATCCACTTGAGTTGGCTTTCAAGTCGTATCGCGTTTTTAATCGATATTTGGTTGGTCGCAGTTGGAATCCGTTTCCGTATACTTTCTCGTCGAACCGGAGCTTTTGGGTCATCCTCCGGTGCTGGTCTGGCAGATTGCAAGATGTTCTCCGGTAGCGGCACCGTACAACTCTTTTAGAGACTTCTCCACTGTTTCTTAATAAGCACTGATCGCGAGACGTCCTATGCTTCCCGTCTAGGCTTTCCGAAACTTCCTCCAAATCTATCCTCTATTTTCAGTGGATTTCATTGCACCCAGAGTACCTTGAGCTCTGGTTCTTTTCCTGGCACTGGGTGAGGAGGAATAACTTGCTATTTCGGCAATTTCAGCGGGGTTAGCTACTTGACCGCTCATTGAAGTCTCCATAAGTGAAAATCGGTTGTGTCACCTAAATAAAGTAATAAACAAAACTTCCCTGACTAGTATCCAAGAACCTATGAGAATTTTCACAACTACAAGGAGACACTTTTTGCAACCTGGGTTCTTTTATTGGCACATATCCATCTACATATTCTCATTCTACATATTCCATTAACAGCCTGCAAGAAACCTTAACCTGCAAGAAAAGAATATTCAATGACAGGAACGGAAATGTGCGCTTTTTGGAGGTAACGCGGTTTATCCAGTAACGACTTTGACCGCTGATAACGTCCAAGATACAAATTATGACGGCATTGTAGTCAAAGCATATTGAAGCCAGTTCAGTTTTCTTTAAAGATGTGTCCAGGACAACCATATCCGTTCACAGACAATGACGGTATAGTCTCTTGAGTGAGAACCTGCAGTTTGACGGCCAGAATTCAGCTGAAAACTTCAAGCGATTTTCAGAGTAGACTTCCGAAGGCTGTATTTCAGTAACCCTTCATTGCACAGTCAATGACTGTGACATCATTTGGTTCAAAATATGATGCTCTTTAATTTGATCATGGGACATATAATGACTGGGGAATGGGCTACTTGATCACTACCTGACTCTGAACCAACTGCCTTCTTCAATATTTTTTCTTGTTTTTGAACTTCTCCTTAGGGCCGGTATTTTCATCCGCAGACAACTTTGCCTGGAGGTCAAATATCATAGAGGTACAATTGTTACAATAATTGTTTCCATGGTGTTTGCACTTTGCCTTCCAGTTTAGGGATACCCGGAAGTTATCTGGTATGAAAATACCGACCTTTGGTAGACAAAAAGCTCTAACCAATACCTATTCAGTATATGCAAAAGTATAGTGTAACGCGATTTCTTTTCCAGGTTCGTGTTCAGAAAGGAGATCTGGAACGATCTTTGAGGTCGAATAATTGAAAAGTGGAAGGTGCCGGCCGTAAACAATGCAATTTTAACCTGTGGGGAAGCAAATCGGCGATTTTTCAATTTGAGGTAAGTACGTGAGTTATAAGATCGATAGGGCACTTCGACTGATTTCGCTCTTTGGAACTTGCACTTCTAAACTCATTGCCTACAATACGGAGTTTCAGTTTTGGCCACAAGTGACCGATGGCGTATATGATGAAAAATACGCTCTACCACCTCAAGTAAAATTTTGATGTGGCTCAGGGATCCACGGTCACTTTTTGGTTGTAAGTAGTGACAAATCTGGCTTCTTTTTGCCAGTATGCGTTTGACCGTGCAGTACGTTACTAAAGATCAAAGCAACGCGCTGAATGCTGGCAGCTGCACTGTTGGAATCTCTGAAGAATTCTTCGTAACAGCGTCAAAGTATTTCACGTTCTCTCGCAGATAAACGAACTGGATCCCCACACATGGCGTGAAAATTATCAGGTAATCAAAACCAATGAAGGAACAACACAACAGTAACAGTAGGTATAACGAAACACGATAACAAGAACAACAGTAACTGTATAAGTAACACGTACAGATTCTTAAAACTTGAGTCGATAGGTGCTTATTACGATTTTCTTTCCAAAAGCTATCTAGGTGAACAGAAACATGACAGTTTGGACGACAGTAAAAAACTTGGCGGTTGATTTTGATTGACATGTCACACTGACTTGGGACTAAAACAATAAACGTTTCAGAACTAGACAAAGCTGAAGCGACTTTTACCATATACTTTCAATGCCTACTGAGATAGCAATCAATCTGAAACAACGTATACATTTTTTTGTTAAGGGTGCCCTTATCATAACCTAAAAGCAGCTTGTGTCACTGAATGACTTCATATAACTCAGATGCTGCAGCCTGGTGACGGGAGGCGAAAGCAACGTGTACGCTGGTTTCACAGAATAGAACTTGCACAACTGAACTACTGCTATTAATTAACAGATGGCGCAAGATGCTCCAGCAACATGTACGGTTGCGGCCAAAATAAAGTGGACGACAACGTCAATGAGTTGGCTTGCTGTCATGCGACGTTCAGGCCAGAATCCTGAAAAATCTGTCAGCTGTCGTCCACTTTAAAAAGGCCGCAATAGTACACTGGTTAATCATAATAGGTAGAACTCTTACCACTGAATTACTGCTATCGATCAACAGATGGCGCGCCCGCACATGCCTGTAATGCACGAACTTCAAAATTAATATGGACTGCCCAAGGATGTCTATGGACTGCCAGTCACCCGCATTTTTGGCCTAAAAAACAGCAGCGACATAGCGTGCTGTGAGGCCGCCGCACGAACTTGGCCGCCGTGATCAAGGCCGTGATAGCCAACCCTGACGTTTCCAAGGATCCTGACAACTTCAGAATTTGTCATTGTGACAACTACTATTGAACGTTCTATTTCTTCAACGGCCCGCGGAACCGCCTGATGCTACCGCCGTTAGCCATCGGCTAGCCGTCTATTGTTGGCTATCGTTATCAACCTAAAATTGAGTTGTCATTACCGTGAGAAACCCAGAGGACCTCACAGTGGATAAAACGACGATGGAACCCAGCCGATGTGGCAAAAAGAAGCAAGAACAATCCTTGTGTCATCCAGGCTCATCGAAGGGGGAGTCATGGGGAATGGGACCGGCTTCATAGTGATCGTCCTTGAGTTGAGGCCGTCGATGTGACAAAGTGACGGGCCTAAGAGGCATTGTGTTGACGCTATCGTCGACCTAAGTAGCGTTGTGACTGCTTTCGGTCTTTCGGATTTGCGGAGGACGATAGGCAACGAAGATTGTGATTGATCTAGAGAAGAGCGCCGGCGAGCGGTTGGATGTGGTGGTGGTGAAGGTGGTGGTTGTGCTGTGCCGGTAGTGTTATGTGGACGAGCTGTCGCTTCTTGATGAATGATCTCTCGAATAAAGACAATTTCGTGAATTTTTGAGTATTTTTTCTGAAGAATCAGACTTGCCCAACGATCTAAAAAGTTTTATTGTATTGAATTATTATATTGCACATGCCCTGTTTTTCTCAGCCGAGCAATCCTTGTTAGTAAGGCTACTCTTACAGTAATTTCAGGAGTAGACGCCAAGTGGTCTGTCTGCGCGGGGTTCGTCTAGTGTACCTACTAGGTAGTTGTTGAGTTTGGAGGTTATCCGGCCGACCCACAAACTCAAATGACGACCCCGTCGCGTCGTAAACCTTCCTCTGGACAGCCCTTGGGGTATTCTCTTCCCCTTCGCGCAACACAACAGGATATTGTAGTTACTTGTTATCACCAAATCTTTCACTTGCCGATCAGTTGGTTTGTGAACTTGATTCTTTGAATATTTTTCACTTTAATTTGGTCACTTTTGACGCAGTAAATACAGCCTTCAAGTTTTTATCACTATCACAACAGGCCATAACTGGCAAGGAAGAAGGAAGCAGGGGATAGTTTAACATCACGATTGAAAAGATTGACGTTAGATTGTCAACATGACTGATACAGTTGCAGTGGATGACATTCAAATTTTCAAATGTACGAGCGGAGCCATCTGTCTCAGGGTAGCTAAACTGACCATGACCTGGAATCGGTAAAAAATAGGAATCGCCCAAAAACTTATCCTTCAATGCGACAGAAAATTCGGCCCCACTGCCGGAACTAAGCGGTTTCACGTTGAACCAGGAAAGGAATTGCCAAAGTCATAGCAGTGAAAGAAATCTGAATGTTGAGGGTACACTTTAAGATGCATTGCCTTTTTTGTGGGGTCTTACAAACTGAGAAATTCAGTAATAAGCATTGAAGTTTCTGAATTTTTTCCAGATTCTTGGAAATAAATCATGTTTTATCAACCAACTGAAGTATTCTATTTATACTCATGATTTTTATCTACATGTAGCCATCTTCCCCGATTTTTTCTGTTCAACGGTTTTGAAGAAAACTGCTTTTCAGTTTGACATTTTTAGGCTAATAGGACTCATTTAGGCGCCTCCACTATATGTGCCTGCAACAGATCCCAATGTTCCACCATAATTTTTCACGTTCCTTGATGGTCCAAATCTCGATTGGCACACATCCCTATATACCCTCACGAAGCTGCACACGGCAAGACCTTTTGCGACCCTATGCCCCCATACTAAGACACTCGACTTCCATCTGTAGCATCGCTGATCTTGTGTCCTATTGTTTTGATGGAAGTAAGTTAACCCCTCATCATCCCATATCCCAGAAGTCTCTTGTCCGAAAGGTATGGAAGTTGAGCGATCTTCATTGTGTCCTGTATTTGGCTTTCTTTCTCGATTCGGCAAAACTGGCGGCATATACAGAGTTCATTGAAGTAGAACGAATGTAAGATGCTGCGAGTATCTGTGCAGGTGTATAGTCCCAGATACCACCTGAAGCATTTTCCTTTGTTCCAGGAAATCAGGCCGTGGATATCAGGGTGAGGCTATCAGGTTTCTTCTCGATATTCCGAGAGCCCCATGAATCTCTTATCACTACTTAAGTATTTTTCCTAAAAGAGCAATCAAGAGGCAAAAACAGCGTCCTCGCCACCTCGCCCTCTGAGAAAGAACAAGTATAAGTATCGCATATTGAAATTCGCATGATGCTGGAGAAATATATCAAAGTGGCTGCTCGGGACAAAAAAGCTTGAGAGAGGCTGGGTCTAAAGTAAACTCAACTCGCTGGAGACCACAACGTGCGAATAGGACACACACCTGTACAATTGGCGAAGGAGCCGTGCATTAAGAGCTTGCCGGGGCATTCGCGGAGCCAATGAACTTTTTTAAAGCTCTTGCGAATATTATTATGAACCAATGCTGGAATATGCTGCTTAGAGAGCAAGAAACAAGGACATCGTGTCAACAACTAAAGACGCGATTTCAAATCGAGATTACCACTATCACATCTTGTACCTTCTGATGTGATTATATTGCCCTTCTTTGTGGCAATGTGTTTCGTGTTTCATAATTCATAATGTACTAGGACTGCTTGGTACTGAGTCATGGTAAATTGCTTCAGAAGATGGTTCACCACTTAGCCCACACGCGCTCGCCGTGAATGTTTCTTCAGATGCTTTGTTTCATTGAAGGAGATCAGTAATATGGGGATGAAAGTTGTAGGGTTTCTCAGAAAGATAGGAGTAACTTAACTATAGTGCTGTACTTACTCAGAGCCCAGCTACTGCACGAAACGAGGCAGGAAATAAGTAAATTCATTTTGGCGAGCAGTGTATATAATTTCGAGCAGGTGTGCGGGGCCGCGACATGTTGCATAAGCTGGTGCATCCTGCAACAAGGAGCACACAAGATGTAATATACATCCTGCCAGGAACGTGCATGCATATTATTATGACGGGCGGCGTAGGTATACACGGCGGAGCAAGTCAACCGTTTCCTTACACTTGCAGGGGCAGGGGTGCCAAACCCCACACATCCAGGACGTCTGGTGAAGCCCAGCGAAATACAAGAGATGACTCAAAGTGAATAAAGCTTTCGAATTTCCACTCCAGTAAATGAAATACGCAAAGGAAATTTTCGTTTCCCGCCGCGCGAGTAGTTCTAGCAAGCGCGAGCCAAGAGCGGCGTTAGATTAATTCCTTCATTGTGGCGCGCTGATGCCTGGGAGCAGTTTAAATTCTCCTTGTATACTTCGTGTACTTAGCGGAGAAAAAAAGAAAACTATGCATCGGGAAAATTCTGAGAGTTCTCAATTATACTTGTGCATGCACAGATTTAATTTTGAGATTATCCTTTGCGCAAAACGAGAAGATATGACTCCATTCTATGTACTTATCTGAATAATGAAGTTATGAAGAGCAGATAACAGTTCAGTTTTTTTTTAACTGCGAAATTGAGTAACGCGTTTCTTTAACGGAAAAGAGCACGTTATTTTGACACTGCTTGTTCAATTTTATAATTAAATCAATCGCCTATCTGAAAACTGGAGCATTTTTAGAATGCAAATCAGTTCGTGCAGGTGTATGAATAGGTACCTCTTGGGTAATAATAAATCACTGGGCTATACCACAAACTTTCAGAAAACACCGTGTTGAGTTTAAATTGAGCTTGAAAAAGATCTTGGCAAACTGCATTCAATTAAAACTTTTGGCTTGAAGTGGAACAATTAAAAAATAAATCTAAACTGTCAAACATTCTGGTGCAGATACCTATATGTTTCGCATAACAGATGCATGTGAGCTTGAGTGCACGTTGCAGTTTTAACGCTTCTCCATTCCGGCGGGAATACCGTATGTCGCGTGTAGTGCAAATAAGAATCAATCCTCGTTTATCTTTTTATAGAAAAGTGACTTTTACTTTGAAGAATGAACGTTTTTCTTTCTCTTGGTTTCATTAATGTTCCTCTAATTAAGATAGTGTCATATTTAGGTAGGTAGGTTAGTATCGAGGTTAGTATCTTTCAGAATATTTTATATGTCTGGTCGTAGGTACTTGACTCACAAAACACTGGCAGCTCGAGAATATTTGGTGGTCTGGGATCTAGAGTCAACCTCTGCTAATTATTGCGATAATAAATAATTGACCTTCATACTGTTACGAAGCTCGCGACCATCCCGGCTCTTTCTAGAGTAATCTAGATTTCCGCGTTGCATTCGAAAGACTGCAGCGGTAGGTTACGACACGTCGAGACGTCTGGTATGGTGGAGGTGCCGTAGAAGGTATGCGTATATTCTTGACGCAGATACCAGACAAATCCTTGTATGCTGGAAACCCCAACGATCAAACAGGAAGGATCCAGAACCTTCGATGCCAGTATAAGAGAGGAACTCGACTTGGCATCGGACAGAGTTGGAATCGAGTGACCGACTGGCGATAACATCTCAAGCGACATTGTGAATTTCTAAGCGATTAATAATTGTGTGCGTTATTTAGTTGTATCGGTACTAGTGAATGAAGTGCAGTCTGTTTACAAGTAAATCAACGGATTAAACTTCAAAATACGTGAAACCGAATAACGTAACATTTGGTGGCAGAAGTGGATATTTCGAAATATGGAAATTTCAACTGCTGATTTCGAGGTAAGCGATTAGTGACTACGCCGATTGTCGGAACATTTGAGAAATCGTTTGATGACGACCAGAAGCATGAAACAAAAAGAAACAAAAAGGGCTTTAGCGAGCATCATGGCGATGATGCAAGAGCAAAAAAGGAACGCAGGAAAAATTGAAGAAAATTCCAGGGCACCGAGAGCAGAGACGGCTTGAGAAGAAGGAAGAATTCAAGAAAGTTCTCGAAGAGCAGAAAACAGAGCTCAGAGAAGTACTGGAGGGTCAAATGCATTATCTAGAGGAGAAACAAGAGAAATTGGAAGCTGACATTCTAGATAATGTACACGAACAGATACAAGACGTGCATGGACAGAAGAGGGACCAAATACAAACGGTCCAGGGATTTGTCCATGAGAAAGTGGCAGCGATGGAGGCAAACATCTTGCAACTGGAACAACGTGTTAGAAGGACTGCCATTTCCAGTTCAGCGACGAGCACGGGCGGGATCCATCGCGTGAAGCTGCCGAATTTTGATGGACAAAGCCCATGGTCCATTTACAAAAGGCAATTCGACGCAGCAGCCGAAACCAACGGATGGACGGACGAGGAGAAGGCTACTGCACTGGCTCTTGCTCTCAGGGGTCCGGCATTAGAGCTGCTTCAGGTGATACCTGAGAACGAACAGAAGTGTTTCGAAACATTGGTGAAGGTGCTGGAACTTCGCTACGGTGACAATCATGTGCCACAGATACACCAGACCCGTCTGAGAACCAGGATACAGAAGAGCGGAAAAAGCCTGCAGGAGTTCGAGGCCGACGTCCAGAGGCTGGTTAACCTTGCTTATCCAGCCTATCCATCAAGTCTGCTGGCTAATATTGCAAAAGAAACCTTCATAAATGGACTGAGAGACAACGAGTTGCGCCAGTTGGTCACAATCAGCAACCCAGCGACGCTCAGCGATGCCTTAATCCACGCGATTCGCATCGAAGCAGCCAAGGATTCTCCACGTCACTTCAAAATCAGAGAAGCGACATTAAAAGCACCTGAGACTCCAACAGTCAGGAAGGCCAGTGATTCACAGTCCCCGTCAGTCCAGGAGATGTTCCAGAAAATTCTCATCGCTTTGGAAAATAAGGAAGCAAGGACAGGGGCAGGCCGCGTTGCTTCGGCTGTGGGAAACCAGGACATCTGCGCCGGGATTGCAGGCAAAGGTCGAGTTCAAGTGACCATTCCGCGCTGGGGCGAAGAACTCCCAGCCCAGTTGGATGCAACCAGGAAAACTAATTCCAGCTAGCGCTGAGGGGCGCACGCTGGCTGGCAGTCCCCAATGTCCCAGGAGCTACTCCGTCTCGTTGCTGAGGAAGTCACCCAACAGCCTTCTTCTGAGTGGGAAGTTTGATGAAGACGATTGCGTTTTGGTTATTGACACCGGAGCCACAAAGTCAATCGTTCGACGTGGAATGCTTCGAAAACAACGGATCGTGGCGTTGAAGAGCGGCACTCGCTTGACTACGGCCACTGGAGAGTCGGCTACATTGTACGGAGAAGCTGAAGTAAGCATGGACGGTTTCTGCTGCGAGAGAAGGTTTTGGTGTCTGACATTGTTCACGACTCCATACTTGGCCTGGACCTGATGAATAAGTACGGATTTGTCCTGGATGTTGGTCAGCGGACACTGAGTGGACAACCTGGAGGATATGTCGCCGGCATTGCTGAACCCGACGCAGCTGCCAGCTGTATCATGGCTAAGACATGATTCAACATGTATAAGACAAGAATTCCGATTGAAGTCATTAACCCGGGCAAGACATGTAAAACGATCAAGGAAGGAGAAACTATGGGCAAGTATGATCCCGTAGAATGGATCTCACGCTGCGAAGATGGATCGCCAGAAGCTCCAGCTCCGAAACTTCTGGAGAAGAAGGTCGAGGAGATGTTCTCGTCCCAGTGGGAACACCTGAATAACAAAGAAAGGGAACTGGCGACAAAATTCATTCAAGAATAAGCTACAGCCTTTGCGATGGAAGGCAGTCCAACTGGGAGGACCAGTGTGATTCAACAGTGCATTAACACGGAGAACGCTGCTTCGATTCGGCAAGCTCCCAGGCGCCTACCACCCTACACAAACTGACTGAGGACCGTACTCCATTCTTGTGGAGCCTGAGTGTGAGGATTCTTTCAAGACTTTGAAGATCGCGTTGTGTTCGAGTCCCATCCTGGCGTATCCCCAACTGCATGGACAATGCATCTTGGACACTGATGCCAGCAACACCGAAATTGGAGCAGTGCTGTCGCAATATCATCAGGGGCAAGAGCGAGTTGTGGAGTACCACAGCAAGGTGTTGTCCAAACCGGAAAGAAACTACTGCGTCACACGCAAGGATCTGCTGGTCATAGTAAAGCTGTCCATCACTTCCACCAGTACCTCTACGGCCAAAAATTTTTGGTGAGGACTGACCACGCTGCGCTGAGGTGGTTGCTGCAGCTCAAGACACCCGAAGGACAGCTGGCACGGTGGATCAAGAAATTGCAACAGTACGACTTAAAAATACAACACCGTCCTGGGAAAAGTCATGGAAATGCAGATGCTCTTTCTCGAAGACCGTGCAAAGAGGATTGCAAGCATTTCAAAAGAGTGGACCAGCACAATGAAAACGGTGGAGTCAAAGTGATCGTTGTTGCAACCCCAAGAAATCGGACTACAGCTGAACTCAAGAAAGAACAACGAGAAGACCTGGCTATTAGTGCACTTGCTGAACGCAAGGAGAATGGTCAGGACAGACCACAGTGGGCTGAAATCTCTGGTGAAGGACCAGAATTTGAAGCTCTCTGGGGCCAATGGAAATCTCTGAAAAAAGAGAACGGTCTGCTGAAGCGAGTGTGGGAAAGCCCCGATGGAAAGAAGGAGATGGTTCAATTGGTGCTCCCCAAGACACGAGTGAACGAGGTCGCCGGAGAATGACCCTAAAGACATCCCCGAATATGTCAACGACCTGAGGCAAAGAATGTGTGACATCTACGAATTGGTTCGGAACCGGATTCAAATCGCAACCGACCGAATGGAGACCCATTACGACTTGAAGGCGAACTCCAAGGGATTTCAAGCAGGTGACCTGGTCTGGTTGTACAATCCTCAATGCAAGAAGGGAAGGTCTCCGAAGCTGCATCCGTCGTGGGAAGGACCGTACACGGTAGTCAAGAGGATCAATGACGTCGTGTACAGAATCCAGCGAGCCCCGAAGAGCCAAGATGAAAGTTGTCCACCTTGATTGCCTTGCACGTTACTCCGGGAGTAACGATAAGCCTATTCGGGACGAAGAGGCTTAAGAGGGGGCAATGTTACGAGCGGCGATCCCGTGCATGCTGCTGAACACGCAATCTTTCTGGACTCTTCCACAGCCGCAGTGTACAAATGCGCGGAGCTCTGGACGTTTCTAGAGTAGACTTGATGGCATTGAAATGCATGGGGACTCCAATGATCGATCGAGACACATCTGTCCATTTTGGTGGAGGCGCCGGTTCTAGAGCACGGCAGAATTATACGGGTAATGTCTGTGATTATTCAGGAGTGGTCTAGAAGCCGCATATGCCGGGCCACTATGGAAATTGCTGGAAGATTATAGAAAGCTCGGGAACGCTAATCGGAGGCATATAAAAGCACCGTTCAACAGCGCGACAGTCAGTATTGAATTGGAATGCGAAGTGGTAACAAGTGCGAAACAAGCAAAGTACCTGCGATAAATTCCAAGTAGATAATTGTGAGCGTGTATTCATTGTAGTACGCAGAAATAAACAGTGTGTTTTAAAACGATCGTCTCAATAATATTCGAACCCGTACGTGAAATTCGTAACAATACTAATATCGTTAAATAATGATAATAACGTGAGTACGTGCGACGTTGGATGAATAAAATCACGTGGGAACCAATTGACATTTACAAAAAATGGGCGCATCCACCAAAGCTTTCCAAAGTTTCTATTTGCATCGTTCTATATACCATCGTAACGATATGCTCATCGCCCGGAAGCAATAGTATATTACCCAAAGAAATAAATCACTAAAGTTATGGCCGTGAAAATTTCAGAACAGGTTCATTCACATTCTTTCTATCTAATAATGTGATTATGGTTAACGGCTACTGATGCTGACTCGTCTGAGATTCAGTGGCGGCTCGTGAGTTTTTTGCAAGGAGGGCTCAAGTTGATAACAAATTCGTGAGCTGAGAACTATATTGTTCTCCTGTACTTCTTGTAGAAAATGTTTTTCGAACTTCGAACCAGCAAAACATGGACAAAATGTTTTTCGAACTTCGAGCCAGCAAAACATGGACAAAATGTTTCCTGATATAAACAATATTAGATCAGAAACTAGAGAAAGAGGCTTTTATTCCCTTTCCGCGTTTCTGATCTAATTGTTCAAATCATGGAACATTTCGTCCATGTTTTGTTGGTTCGAAGTTCGAAAAACATTTTCTACAAAGAGTGCATATAGAACAGTTCTCAGTTCGCAAAATGACGAAACTCGAGACAAAAACTTTTTTGTCGTATCCGCATCACAACCATATGGAGTTTTAGCATTTACTGTTTTGTCAAAATTACGTGTGATATGCACCACGAATTTATTCTTGCGGGTTTGATTTGCTTTATATTCAGTAAATCAATGCTGTAATCGGACGTCCGTTGTTTTTTTGCATTTATTTCTTCTTGTAGGCTTGATGACCTAAATGTAATTTTTTTAGGTCAGCTATCTTCATGTTTGCAACTGTTGCCTAATCGAAGAGTACATAAATAATTATATAGATTATTTCAATCGGCTGGGGGCTCGAGAAACGGAGCCCATATCTGCAGTATAGAGCGGGAGCCGCGTCTCGCGTTGCCATGGTTACGGCACATGTTTTGCGCGGGTGCACCCCGGCATCACCGCATCGGCGGTGGGCGCCGAATGCGGAGCCCAAGACGAACTTCTTCGACCGTGCGATCGCTTAGAATTATTTTGTTAAAATATTAATTGACCAATGACTGAACGTTTTTACACTAAACCAAATCTTTGGAATAAGTTTAATTATAAAATGCATTCCATGTCTTCCTACCGATAAAAATCTCTTGCCACCTTTAGCGTTGGGGGGGCGCCGCCCTTGAGCCCTCCCTCACCAGCCGCCACTGCTGAGATTCATCATGTAACAATCATTACGTAAATTTGTATATATTTATATATGCGTGTGCTTTGGGTATGATGATAAACATCTCGTGAAGTATACTTTTTATCGTGTTCGCAGAAGATGTGTAGGTCCTATTCGTTGGGTGCTCCTTTCTCACCTGAGTTCTTCTTTCTCGATTTCATACAAAATGAGTATTTTTAATTGATTTCTTTCAGAGTTTTTTCATCAAAATTGTCTTGACGAGCCGCTCCTTCATTTTTCCAGAAAACTGAAAATCTGGAAGGCTAAGGCTTTCGTCGTTTTTGTTCCGACATGTTCCACATGAGTATTCATCGAGAGGTCAGAGGTCTAGAGAAGTCTATTGGATCCGCGAATATTCCAGTAAGCCCGAGATGTAGAGCTCCTCCGCCAATGAGGTGTTATGCTGGAATATTGTTATATAAATATTGATTTTAATCGAATGTTCCTACAGTTGATCTTTTCACGTGGCACCATCTGTCACGCACAATATAACTACGTCACGCTGAATTTTCTTTCGGGGCCTAAATAAACACACAAAAACGAATAACCACCATGTGAGCTATACATGATGGCGATTTTCGTGAGAAAATGACGCTTATATGGCAGGCTTGTCTGTCTGTCTGTCTGTCTATCTGTCTGTCCGTCCGTCCGTCCGTCTGTCTGTCTGTCTGTGTTAGACTGGGCTAGATCCCTGAAAAGTGACATTCGAAGGGAATTTCATTTATCAGTTGGGAAACAAGACATTTTGGGGTAAACGAATCGCGCTGAATATGAAAATCTCTGTTGGCACATCGAAATTTTGACCCTGAGGCCCCTAGGGCCCCAATTTTGATATTTCTTTGGTTTTCAAGAGTTCATGATGTTTTGCATTCAAGCTGTCGTAACTCAAAAACCACTAGAGGCAGAGCACAGATTTTTACAGCTCTGTAATTGAGAATCATTTCCGAACCTTCACGCCAAATTTCTCTGTCTCAAGTTTGATAACTACCTCTTCAAACAGCAAAAACCACCAAGAAGTCCGAAATGCAAGAGATACTGACACCAAAACTTTGACCTGTAGGGACCTCTATCAATTATTCAAAATAAGTCCATACATGTATGAGACAATATGTAGAGAATACCCCAAGGAAGTTTTTGCGAAGGAAGTTTATAGCAAAATATCTTTCGGTTATCAAGTTATGATTTTTTTAAAACCGACATCGAAAATTACGCGCGGTATCGGATGCCTGGATAGTGATCGGCCGGCCGCACCGACATCGACAGCGCCAAGCGCTGGTCATCGCCATACATGAGATATTTTGTTTCATTTGATTATTCTATATTACATGAGCTATTACATATCGATCTCTTTTCATTTTATCTGACCAACGGCCGTTTTGTTGATGTTTTTAGTAGCAAATATCAGTTAAATTGGAGATTT
Source organism: Anaspis maculata (assembly GCA_949128115.1). Classification (NCBI taxonomy): domain Eukaryota; kingdom Metazoa; phylum Arthropoda; class Insecta; order Coleoptera; family Scraptiidae; genus Anaspis; species Anaspis maculata. Next base: position 20,789,604 of record OX421962.1, read on the forward strand.
TCAACATTTACTTGTAATATGCTAATAATAGGTATGTAACATATTATACCTAGGGATGCAAAAAGCTCCATCAGTCAATGAAACGATAATTTCATGCCAAACTGAGCTTCTTTCCAAAATATTACAACACTGTCCCCTACAAAGCACATTTTTATGTAAGGTTGTCCTGTTTTTCTACACCGACATAATTTGTCTTTGCACAGGGTCTTGCAGCCGCATTTTATGGTTTCTGTGGTTGTGGTAGATTTTATGAGTTCAACAATTCACCAAAAAGTGCTATTATCTATAATTTTTCAAGCAAATTTTCTTCAATCAATTCTTATCTGATAGGTCTGAAAAGTATGATATTTGAGTGGAAAATTGACTTTTTTATCTGGTTTAGTTCTCTAAAAAGAAGGAATCCAAAATCAGTTCTTCATCTGATGATAGCTGAGTCGAAAATGAACTCCTAATCTGATAGGTCTAAGAATACTTGAGTCAAAAATAGACTCCTCATCTGGTGGATCTGTAAAGAAGCATGATACTTGGTCAAAAATTGACTAATTGTCTGGTGGCGCTAAAAAAGAGGATGATATACTTGAGTCACAAATAGACTCATTATCTGATGGGTCTGAAAAGAAGGAGAATACTTGAGTCGAAAATCATTTACTTATCTGATGGGTCTTTAAAGAATGGTTGAGTGAGAAATGAACTTCTCATCTGGTGGGTCTGAAAAGAAGGAGGATGCCCGAGTCAAGAACTCAAAAATAGACTCTATATCTATATCTGGTGTCTAGTCAAAAATGAACTACTTAACTGACGGATCTTGATAAAAAAATCCTCAAGTCAAAAACAGACTTACGCCGAGACTTAGGCCCGTATTTATACTTATGTCTTGAGACGATCTTCAGAAATTGATTCACCATAGCTCACAGTGGGTGTAAGACGACGTTATTCAATTTTCAACAGCCAATTTCTACTATACTCAAACGTACAAAAGATGTAGTTGTTTTTGATTATAAGGGTGGGCTCAGTCCGGGGAGGCTGGTTCATAAAAACCAATGGGCGTCGCTGCGCTTGCGACTAAAATTAAAACTTGGGGCTAAATATAAGCTGACTAAACCCACCCTGAATATCCACAAGATGATCACCATAATGAATAGAACCATCTTAGCTCAAGCCTGTGTTTGAATAAGCATGGTCTTAAGACCACCTTATAGGTACCTACTTAAGGTCTGTATTAATAATTAATGTCATAATAATTATCATGACAAAGACCCGACCTTTTCCTTTTTTTTGAATGAAGAAGCAAAAATGTCAGATAATTTTGGGATCGTCTCAAGTTACGCCTGGAATCTAGCACAGGGGCGGCGCCGCGACTTCTTGAAAAAAAAATACGAAACGAAATTTTGAAAAATGTTGCATCTAGAATTAGCCGCCCCTGGAATTTGCCGCCTGAATCAGGGGCTTCGCCGATTCATGCCTAGCGCCGGCTCTGGGTCCCCACAGGTCAAAGTTTTTGTGTCGGTATCTCTTGCATTTTGGACTTCTTGGTGATTTTTGCTGTTTGAAGAGGTAATTGTCAAACTTGAAGGAAAGAAATTTGGCATAAAGGTTCGAATATGATTCAAAATTACAGAGCTGAAAAAATCTGCGCTTCAACTCCCGTGGTTTGTGAGTTACAGCAGGTTGAATGTAAAACATTATGAACACTTGAAGACTAACGAAAAATCAAAATTGGAGAGTCAAAATTTTGAGGTGCCAACAGAGGTTTTCATATTCAGCGCGATTCGTATACTCCAAAATGTCTTGTTTCCCAACTGATATATGAAATGCCTTTTGAAACGTTAGGAAGCGCTTTTATGAAAAATTAGCCCAGACTATGTAGATAATAAGAAGTTGTACTTCTCCTCGGGGAATGAAGTTCGAGCCTTGGAACTTTTTTTGAATGATAGGTGATGTCCCCGAAGGTGGTCAGTGGGCATTATTTTTTTCATCCATACATAGTTATCATTATTATTATTAAAAAACAAAGATTTGTTTGAACCCTGGAGCTTTTTCCGATGGATAGCTTAGGTTCTCAAGGGTGGCCAGTGGGCAGATTGGATTTTATGGTTCCACGATGGGTCATGGTCTCGAATGAGTTCCGTGTTTTATAAACAAAAACTGATGCAAAGCTGTACTGAAGCTTTGATCTATGAGCTTGTTTATGGCCCGAGTATATATGGAGTACATACGAGTATACATGAATTTGTAAACAAAACACTCAACTTGTACCTACTCTGAGACATTTTGGGCAATTGCTATTTTGGCTCAAAATTAAGTGAGAACCATCTTCACTGCAGCTTTAGGAAGATCTCTCTAAATGTGTTGGGAAATACTACAAAAAAATTCTATTTCTAACCGAATCTTCAACTTTCCTTGAACTCGGTGAATTGTTCTAACCTCATAAATGAAAAAAAAACAATAGTGCTGATACCATGCAAACTGTGTGGATGAATAAAGATACCTGATAGTACCAACAGTGAAATGCTCTACACGTTTTGCATCACTTTTTGCTTGCATCTGAAAACACCGCAACAATAATTTCAAATTTGCGGTGAACCAATATAAATTAACAACTCTTAACCACGCCGACAACGTCGTTTTTTGCAATTTTCTCATGTTTATATTCTCGCGTTTGTTTATCAGAGCGATGACTTGGCGTAAAGGTTCGCGTCCACCCGAAAAATCGCCGGCGACATTGAAAGAGAAAGCGGAAGAGCACGCGGTTCCAGTTTCGATTTTAATCGCCCATTTCACGTGGGGGTCTTCCAAGACCGGTCGGAGGAGAGCAGCAGTCTGGCACTTTTCAATTTCTACTCGGTACGATGGTGAAATATGTGGAGCACGTGCTTTACAACCTCCTCAATTTATTCGGGTAAATATCGCGCATGGATTACATAAGCATGCTGTTTCGATGTTAACGCCGATGGCTGATGTAATTATTATTTTATTCATACATCACTCACGAGAGATACAATCGAAGCTTTTATCGTGCGAAAAGAAAGCGCGCTTTTTTCGCGGAATATCTTGAATGAGTAAGCGCCATCGTCATCGTACCATTCGTACCTTTGCCGATATCAATAATTTTTATGAAATATAAATGCGTGAGGTACTCACCGGAAAAGAGCTTGTAATAGTTAAACGGCTTCTCTGGTTCAAACATCAGAGTTTGGAACCGAAAAATAAGATATCAACTTCAAGTGCATTTTTGGAAGATAGATACCTACATTCCTCCTAAGTCAATAATTTATACCCCGACTATAGTCTGGCAAATTTAAATTTTGAGGTCGGTGTCGAATGGTGGAGCTGAAATTTGGCATGAACATACGTGGGTATGACCTCTATTACCATTCAAAAGTCCCAAAGAGACGCTAGCAAAATGAGGGTAAAAAGCCATTCCATCAGGCGACTTGGCGCAAAATTTCCCATTTTCAGCTGAACCAAACTAGTACTCGGAAAACTCACGACTGGATTCTGCATTGAATGATTCCTAACTCGATTTGACTACTTCCCACTGAGCTCTTGCAAACCACACTTGAATTTATAGATATAGATTGGAGCACAAAGGCATATATTTAGATTAGTATATCGCGATGCTCCGCAGCGGATCGGATGTCTTAAAAACAGCCCATAATTACTCAAAAATATGAAATGGAGTAGTGAGGAAAATCGTAGGGTGATTCGTCTTCAATTGGATGTGTGTAAGGCAAAAGAAATGATTGGAGGTTTCTATAGTTTTTTTTTTCTCAAGATAGTCTTGGGATAAAAAATAATTTTGTTGGGTGAAATCGTTAGGTAAATTCATGTTCTCAATTTGGTATTATTGCGATGAAGCTAAGATGTTTTGGCACATGGCATTAAAAAAATTCCGCATCCACTAATAGGCCAGCCGATAGGTCATTCTGGATAGAAAAAATTCCGACCAAAGCTTTTATGGTGTCAAACTCTTTGTAAGGTCAGTAGGTATCTACCACTGAGTTTCCGCCCAAAAACGAGTTGTGCTGATTCCTCCACATCTGATGCCCAAAGGTAAAGGATGTCTTGAAGGTGCAAAAAGACCTGTTAGACCCCCGTACTTTTTTATTTTATTTGCCTCAATGCAAACTTACAACTCTAACGCAAACATTGGAAGCATTTGTCATCATCTCTGTGCCTGTCTTACTATTGGAAAAAAAAAGATTTCTTTGTGCGGGTCAGATAAATCACATTTAATTGTTTTTCTACACAAGAAAACGATGAAGTAGCATGTATTTTGGATGTTTTCCAATAACTTGTACTCACTGAGCCCATTTATGGCGTTAAAATTTCAATAACAGCATTTTTGAAGATGTTGCCCGCTAAGAAGTTAACAATTTTCACCCGCCTCTTCAGCAGGAGTTTTTTCAATTTTACCAAACACCGTTCTCAAAAATTTTATAGGAAATGACAAGCTGGAACTGTTTTCTGATGATATTGGCTACGTTTACACCGGTGGACTAAAACTGGACTGACCCAAGCACTGACCCAAATTCCACCTAAAGTAATTCTTTTCTTCCAGCGTTTCCACCAGCAGACTAACGCGGCCGACCTATTTTAAAATATGAACTTCGAATTAGACGAAACTTGAAGGTGTTCATATATTCATATTAAAAAATGTTTATAGTTGACCCATCGTTCCTGAAGTACTGAAAAAAACTACCGAGAGGAATAACAGAAAATTACAGAAAAACGCTAACAAAAACAGCCTTCGCTGCTAGGCTTGCAATTACCGCAGTGACGTCCAATTTGCCCCGGGTGACCACAACGCCCCCATCTCCCATACTCATGAAACGCAATAAAACCGTCCCATAAACAGCAGAATTTATAGGTAGTGAAATTCCGAATTTTCACGTGTTTGTTGTTACGCTTTCCCTTCTTTAAATCGCTCTCCAGTTCGTTTTTCACTTTTTTTCTTATTCGACTTTATTTTATTCGTTTGCGCGGGAACTGCGAGGTTGTAGGGAAAAATCACACAAAAAGGAGAACTTTTCCAATGCATTTGCCACAAGAATACAAAGAAGTGTGCGCTCGTAGGTGTGCATGGGTAGGTAGGTAGTACGAAGTAAAAGCCAGTCGAGGATAACGTCGACGTCGTGTGGATAAGGGACGAGGCATGTGTGTAGGTATGCACAGGAAGATTAAATTCGAGCAGTGGCGTAGAAATTCTTGCAGAAACTTTGCCAAGAAGTCTTTTTTTATGCATGGTATCCACAGTTTGAGAAAAAAAAAACAAAAAATACCTTTCCGCCAACTAACTGATGGAAAAGCGTGGATGAGCCACTGAATTGTTTTTCTTCCAAATCATTTCTAAGTTTTTATGGGTGAGTACCTACCTATAGTTACTTTATGTACCTACTACATGATCCATGAGATCTATTTATATGCGCTGGGATTTGGAAAACTTAGTTTTCTTTGTCCTGGATGGATAATGCAGGAAATTCATCTGGAGATTGAAATAAACTGTAGGTCTGTATTCTGTGTATGGAAAACAAGTTCCATTGTTTGAGTTGTTGTGCTCGCTATTTGAGGTTGTTTCTGTTTCCGATGTCTAGCAGTGGATGAAACACTGATGCAGAGTACTAACTGAAACAAGTGTCTACTTTTTAGCTTGATACACCTTATTATTTGTCAACAGATTGATTAAAAAAACGGCGCATTAAATAATATATTATTATACGAGTTTAACAAGGCGAAGTTCGTCACACGACTGTTTTTGGGGCCCGACGAACGCAGTGAGGAGCAAGGAGGAGTGCAATATACCATCGAAGTGGAACTTTTATTCTCGCGCCTAGATCACAACACACAACTAACGCAGAACCACACATGGGAGTGAAATCGATTCATGGCATCAGTGGATGTAACGAACGCTTGTAACGTTGTTGTTAGTTATACCTTGGGGCGACCAGCGTCGTCCTAGGAAATGGGGGAGTAAGCTGTTGCGGCGTTCGGTTCTATTTTTTACTGTTAGTATTCTTTCACCGCTTGCATTGTGTTTTGAGTACAACAGCTTCCATCATAAACTAAAATTTGATTTCATCGATGAATTCTAACTCACGGTAGTGTCATTTGCAATCGAAAATGATAAATTTGTTTTCGTAATACATATCGCCGACACTGGACTGCTCTATTTGCTCTTTTGGTGCTGGTGGCCCGACAGGAATGGTTCTCGACTTGGCTGAAAGTCATCATTGTATCAATTGTATGGCACGAGGGGTGGATCACGGACCCAAAATTTGTACACCATAATACCAAAGCTTGTATTACCAGTATTAATTTGCACATAATACCGATAATACCTGAAATACTGAGAATAATACCAATATTACCATATTACCGAATATTTGCGATAATACCTTATAATACCAATAATACTGGATAGTCGAAATAATATCAGATAATATTATACCTACTTATGAACTGTATCTTTACCTATATAAATATATAAGTTTTGACAACAATGAAAAAAAAAAAAAATTATGATTATCGCTATTGGAACCAAAAATCGTTTTCTTTCAATATTTTGTGAACCGTTCGACCAATTCGGCTCAAATTATACACAGACAGTCTTAAATTATTGACCCATGAGTAGGGCTGGGCAATTTTACAACCGATAATCGATTATAAAAAAATAATATATTATGTACTTCGATTAATCGATTATTTCATTTATTTCAAAATCGATGAACTGATTATTTTGAGATCAAATAATCGATTTTATCCGATTATGCATAGTCGATTATGGAATATGCGATTATTCTATTCGAATCGTTCATTGAATAATCGATTATTCGATCAAAAAATCAAATAATTGATCAAGAAATCGAATAATCCCTTGAATAAACGATTATTTATTATCGAATAATCGATTAATTGATCGTTTATTCATAATCGACTGATTGAATAATCGATTAATCGGGATTTTCGATCAATAGATGATTTTTTTTGCATGCTAAAATAATAGAATATACAAATTTATTGCCCAGCGGTACTTACGAGCTGCTTATAACGTATTTCTTCAAGACACTCCAGTGTCCAATTTGAAGTGAGCTATAGTGAGTGAGTCACGAGACATCCCGTGAAATTCGGACCACATCAGTCAAACGGTACTTTTGAAGCGCCTATTTGCGAAATCGCGCCGCCTGGCAATAGCCTAACCTCGAGCCAAAGATGGGACGATGGTATAGCGTGGAGCATACCACTCCAGTTGAGTGATAATTTGACTGCGACAACGCTTAGCGCGACCAAAATTTGGATGGGAGGCCGCTGGTTGGTAGAGCCAGTGGGAGAGCCGCTAGCGGATCTTTTTTGATTGGCAGCCTTATTGTGATTGGAGAAGATTATATCGTAGGAACTCTGGAACCACGTAGTTACCGCAAATCACATTCACGAGGTACATATACGTTGTTTCAGATTGATTGCTATCTCAGTAGGCATTGGAAGTATATGGTAAAAGTCGCTTTAGCTTTGTCTAGTTCTAAAACGTTTATTGTTTTAGTCCCAAGTCAGTGTGACATGTCAATCAAAATCAACTGGAAAGTTTTTTACTGTCGTCCAAACTGTCATGTTTCTGTCCACCTAGATAGCTTTTGGAAAGAAAATCGTAATAAGCACCTATCGACGCAAGTTTTAAGAATCTGTACGTGTTATTTATACAGTTACTGTTGTTCCTGTTACGTTATACCTACTGTTACTGTTGTGTTGTTCCTTCATTGGTTTTGATTACCTGATAATTTTCACGCCATGTGTGGGGATCCAGTTCTTTTATCTGCGAGGGAACGTGAAACACTCTGACGCTGTTACGAAGAATTCTTCAGAGATTCCAACAATGCAGCCGCCAGCATTCAGCGCGTTGCTTTGATCTTTAGTAACGTACTGCACGGTCAAACGCATACTGGCAAAAAGAAGCCAAGATTTGTCACTACCTCCATGGTCACTACTTACAACCAAAAAGTGGCCGTGGATCCCTGAGCCCAGTCGAGAAAAAAATCAGCCAGGCGCCCGTTCTCAATCAAAAGAGTAGGTACTATACAGTCTGTTGTGCCATATCCTACCAGATTCCGTGCTTCTGTCTTCACTAAAAGGCTCAGTTGAAGTAGAACAGCGTAACTCGGCTTTAGAAGCAGATCTTCCTTGATATCTGATTACTCTCAAGGCCATGGAGTTTGCTCTACTGCTTTACTATCTACCTGTGTGATATGTGCACAATGTTGATTGAGACTGTGGCAAGAACGAAATCTGCTGACACCCCAGGTGCCTATTTTTTTTAGTCCCGAGATCAGAAACAGAGACGGTTCGACATCAAAACTGCATGTATCTTTCTTCAAGTGCACCTTGAATGGGGTGCCGCACGTGGTACTCGATACAAAACTGGAGAAATACTTTCTGACTGAAAGGAGTGAAAGATCTGACTTATAACCTGAAAATAAATAATGAAGTTTCCATGAGATTTACACTTTTGATTTGACGCTTTTTGTAACTAAATCTAAAGCTGCATTTAGATTTTCATGACCTACTGGGATAGCAATATTTCTGAAACAACGTATATACGTTGTTTCAGATTGATTGCTATCCCAGTAGGCATTGGAAGTATATGGTAAAAGTCGCTTTAGCTTTGTCTAGTTCTAAAACGTTTACTGTTTTAGTCCCAAGTCAGTGTGACATGTCAAGCATGTCAATCAAAATCAGCCGTGAAGTTTTTTACTGTCGTCCAAACTGTCATGTTTCTGTCCACCTAGATAGCTTTTGGAAAGAAAATCGTAATAAGCACCTATCGACGCAAGTTTTAAGAATCTGTACGTGTTACTTATACAGTTACTGTTGTTCCTGTTATGTTATACCTACTGTTGTTTTGTTCCTTCATTAGTTTTGATTAGGTACCTGATAATTTTCACGCCATGTGTGGGAATCCAGTTCGTTTATCTTCGAGAGAACGTGAAATACTTTGAAGTTGTTACGAAGAATTCTTCAGAGATTCCAACAATGCAGCTGCCAACATTCAGCGCGTTGCTTTGATCTTCAGTAACGTACTGCACGGTCAAACGCATACTGGCAAAAAGAAGCCAAGGTTTGTCACTACTTACAACCAAAAAGTGGCCGTGGATCCCTGAGCCCAGTCGAGAAAAAAATCAGCCAGGCGCCCGTTCTCGATCAAAAGAGTAGGTACAGTACAGTCTGTTGTGCCATATCCTACCAGATTTCGTGCTTCCGTCTTCACTAAAAGGCTCAGTTGAAATAGAACAGCGTAACTCGGCTTTAGAAGCAGATCTTCCTTTATATCCCTCTCAAGGCCATGGAGTTTGCTTCACTGCTTTACTATCTACCTGTGTGATATGTGCACAATGTTGATTGAGACTGTGGCAAGAACAAAATCTGCTGACTCCCCAGGTGCCTATTTTTTTTAGTCCTGAGATCGGAAACAGAGACGGTTCGACATCAAAACTGCATGTATCTTTCTTCAAGTGCACCTTGAATGGGGTGCCGCACGTGATACTCGATAAAAAACTGAAGAAATACTTTCTGACTGAAAGGAGTGAAAGATCTGACTTATAACCTGAAAATAAATAATGAAGTTTCCATGAGATTTACACTTCTGATTTGACGTTTTTTGTAACTAAATCTAAAGCTGCATTTAGATTTTCATGACCTACTGGGATAGCAATATTTCTGAAACAACGTATACCTATGTATTTTATATATTTTTATTTTTCCATTTAAAATTGATACCGAAGTTTTCCAAATGACATTCTTTTACTTTGTGGAGATTATTAGGTCTGTTTTGGCAGCAGTTGGATCCAGTCCGAAAACCGCCAGAAATGGGTGTCCAGATGGATATTCATTCTATTGTGCTGGAGGTTCAACGAGTTTTTATCCGTGTGCTTGCTTCTGATCATTTGCAAACCGTTTTCAACTGCTGCCAGAACAGAGATATTAGATTGCCTTGCTGTGCCTACCAGACACAGTTTCCACCGTGCTGTAATATAACGGGAAAACTCGTACACTAAGAAAATCTGTCACGATGTCACATTCGCATAATTATTATGTGTACCTTGGACGGACGGACCTCGTCGGCTCACCGGCACCGCAGGAAGATAAAATAAAATAATAATAACAAGTGAGTATGCCTTCACGTGCGTGAGTCTCAGTAGCGCATTTTCTCAAAGAGGCATATTGTGAACGTAAAGAAATTTGGTTGAAGGAGAAACACCATTCCTTGCCCACTTTCTTCATTCGAAACTCATTGTGATATTGTGTTATCAGAATGGGGTACTTGCCAATGGAAAAGATTTGAATGAAAATTCTTTCACTCATCAATATATTTTTTTGTTTGAGGGCGGGAGCTGGGAGCGGCGACTAATCAACAGTAGTCTATTCTTTCCCATTTTTAGTCGGCTATCCATATAGCGAAAGAATTGGATCGCTATGTCTTCGGGTTCATGTTTTCCAATTATCTCTTACTTTTAGGGCAGCGTGTGGGGGTGGCAGCATTCTGCAAAGTAACTGTTGTACAGTTTGAGTTGAGAGTTTCTGAATGTTTGAGGAAATATGACAATCAATGAAATTGTAGAAGTTGCATTTTTTTGTTTGGGGGCGGGAGCTGGAGGCGGCGACTAATCAAAAGTGGCCTATCTCTTCCCATTTTTAGTCAGATATCTATATAGCGGAACAATTCAATCGCTATGTCTTCAGGGTTATGTTTTACATTCATCTCTTACTTTGGGGGCGGCGTGTGGGAGCGGCAGAGTTTGGCAAAGGAATTCTTCCACAGTTTGAGTTGGGAGTTTCTGAATGTTTGAGGTAACATTAAAATGTAATTCAGTGGAAATTATTGAAAGTTGCACTTTTTCTCTTTTGGGGGTGGAAGTTGGAGGCGGCGCTATGTCAAAGGTAGCCTATTCTTTCCCATTTTTAGTTAGCTATCCATATAGCGAAAGAATTAGATCGTTATGTCTTCGGGTTTATGTTTTTCATTCATCTCTCACTTTGAGGGCAGCGTGTGGGGGCGGCAGCATTCGGCAAAGTAACTGCTGCACAGTTTGAGTTGGGAGTTTCTAAATGTGAGGGAAATATAACAATCAGTGAAAATTGTGAAAGTTGCATTTTTCGTTTGTTTGGAGGCGGCAGCTGGAGGCGGCGGCTAATTGAAAGTGGCTTATATTTTTCCAATTTCAGTCAGCTATCAATATAGTGAAAGAATTAGATCGCTATGTCTTCAGGTTCATGTTTTACATTCATCTCTCACTTTGGGGGCGGCGTGTGGGAGCGGCAGAGTTTGGCAAAGAAATTCTTGCACAGTTTGAGTCAAGAGTTTCTAAATGTTCGAGGTAACACTATCAGCTAAATCAGTGAAAATTGTTGAAAGTTGCACTTTTTTCCTTTTGGGGGCGGAATCTGGGGGCGGCGACTAACCAAAAGTAGCCTATCCTTTCCCATTTTCAGTCAGCTATTTATATACCGAAAGAATCAGATCGCTATGTCTTCGGGTTTATGTTTTTCATTTTATTGCACTTTTTATCGTTTGTGGGGCGGAATCTGGGGGCGGCGACTAACCAAAAGTAGCCTATCCTTTCCTTTTTTTAGTCAGCTATTTAATACCGAAAGAATCAGATCGCTATGTCTTCGGGTTTATGTTTTTCATTTTAAAGTGATTGGGGGCGGTTTTTAGCAGTTTTTTCATGTCGGCGGCGCATATTAATGACGGAATGTTTCTTGGCTTACGTTTATAAGTGGCAACTATGTATTATTCATAAAATGAGAACACCAGAGCATCAGGTTTGGTAGAAAGTGCAATATTATGTTATTTCAAGTTTATCGGGGGCGGTTTTCTCTATGTTGGCGGTGCAATATAGACATCCAATATAGCCTAGCCCTCCTTTGGGAGTGGCAGCTATGTAACAGCGAAAAAATTAGAAAGCTAGGTCGTCTAGTTTGGGAGGAGTTCGAGGAACGGACGGACGGACGGACGGACGGACGGACAAAGCGGTTGCAATAGCGATTTTCATCAAGATGGAAAATGCGCTAAAAACTATTATTATATTATAGGTACTTTGTGAAGGATATTATTGATGAAAATAGATATTTATTGTATTAGGGGTATGAGTGAGACTTCATGTGACGGAGATGGAAGTTGAGGCTCCGAGCGCAGCGAGTAAAGGAACAAAAAAAATCTAATCGTAAAAAACTCATGTCAAAAGTATTCTGCCCTTCAAGTGACTCATAATAATAAGATTGATAATATAAAAAAAAATGAGATGCTACAAACCGTTAGGGAGCGGAGCGGGAGTACGAAAAGAACACCTCTTCGAACATTGTTTGCTAATTAATTCATACCTATAGAAGTTCCACTTCTTCCGAGGGTGACTATGGTCACGCACCCACGTTTTTAGCGCACTTCTCCAAACGGGAAGGCGCTTTTGTCCTCGCTTTGTCCGTCCGTCCGTCCGACCGTCCGTCCGTCCGTCCGTCACAGCATCTAGTCCTAGACGAAAAGGTTTTTGCAAAAAAATTTCACTCCAATGGGTAGCTCATGACTTTGTATCCCGAACCAAGAAAAATCTCGAAGAAATAATGATAAACAATTACAATAATAACAAATTAGTGTGACGCGGCATCGCCGTTGAATGCTGCATTTCAGAAGCCGGCCTGTTCTCGAAAGTTATCACATGCGATCAACTACCCGTTCTTATCATTTTACAATAATACATATGCGGAGTTATATTTAGGGGAGAATTTGAACTTAATTTTAATGAAAATTCCACATCGGTGCGAGGTACCAGTCAATAGTTATAAATTTTTGAAAATGACTCCGAAGCTACGGCTCGGCCGCAAAAGATTATTTGTTGCTTGCTGGTGCTTGATATCGTTTCCTCCAAACAAAACGGAATCCAATACAGAAAATATTTCAACTTGAATGGGTAGCTCATGGCCTTGGTACGTAAACCAAAAAAAATCTTTCCAAAAAAATCATAAACAATTACAACAGTAACATTTTGCTGTAAGGCGGCTTCGCCGATCAAGTGCTGGAATTCGCAGTTAGATGTTGAAAGTTACGATCAGGGCCGGTCCGAAGGGGGTGTGTGGGGTGTAACACCCCCCCAGTCGCGAACATCGAGTCGGCAAAATCAAGCTCAGTCGGCAAAATCGAGATGAATTCGGATATTGTTCGTGGAACTATTTGTTTGAAAAAAAGTTGCCTAAGTATCACGCATAACGCAACAGGAACTGTGTTGGTAGAAAAGTATGTGTTTATTGTGTTGTATTAATAAAGGTAGAACTACTAACATGAAGCCAGAGTTGAAGTTCATAAGTCTGACTTGCGGAAATATAGTAATTGTGCTAACTAAGCAGGTTTTTAAGATGCTCGTTTTCATAAATCTTTGTCGTGGAATCCACTGTTCATCGGTGAATAAAATAGTTTTAAATAACTCTCAAACACTGTCAGCATGATATTGTCATCAATGTTGGGAGTTCGAAGTTTCTTTTTAAGTTTCGCATCAACACGAAAACACCATAATTATTATAAGATAATACAAATATATAATTCAGATTATTCCATGAATTGTAGAATTTCCTTGTAGGATATCTAGTGATAATGATAAGGTACACACTATCCAGCGAAATTTTTGAAGAGCTGGCCAAGACTCTAAGGCGGCTTGATTATCATCATTATATTGAAATATTATCATTTGATTGATCAATTATGATTATTATTAAGATATCTTCTTGATAAAATTTATGTTTTATTTTTAGAATATTTTTGGTCTTTTGTATGTCATGCCAAGAGTCAAAAGTTCGACTCCCAGCGAAGGAAGTCGGATTTTTGTCTCGAAAACAAGCTTCTTGATTTGTGTGTCGCATAGCATATAAAATGTGAACGATGGTGCCGACTCCATGCGATGTTGGTGGTCGTTAAACACACAAGGGCTCGACAAAATTCTCGGTTATGTGTAGAAAAGCATCACTGGCGTTGGTGTTAGGCCTCGTTGCAGAAATAGGCCGACGTTGAATAAGCGAAAAAAACAACAAATTGATTAAGGGGGTTCCTCTTGTGTGCTTATTATTGTCAGTATTATTATTATGCCAGAAAATTTTCGCCTGCGGCGCTGTTCAGACTTCTAAAGCATGCACTAGAGCTTCTCGCTCCCCCCTCCCCCTTTCCCGTCAATAAATCTGGGCACACCACTGGTCACCACTATAATAGTCGGCATTTTAGGATTTTCACACCCCCCCAAGCAAATCGGTTTCGGTCCGGCCCTGGTTACGATATGCAGGTAGCTACATGTTTTTATGAAGATACATTACTACATGTTTGGGATTATATTTAGAGAACAATTTGAACTTTCTTTTGACAAAAACTCCACTTCGATACGACCTTCGAGTCAATTGTTATGAATTATTGAAAACGACCGCAAAACTACGGCTCGGCGCATATACGCGTCCCTACAAATTTAAAATCAGACGTGCCATCAACACTATTATTTAACATTTTGAAATAGGCGTTACTAAGTACCTGAAGGATAATGGCACTCAAACTATGAAACATGTTCGCTCAATAACAAAAAAAAAGTAGGTAGGTATCACTAAAAATCATGTGACAGGCTACCATTTTTTCGGTTTTTCGAAAAAAAAGAATGGTTCCGATTCAAAAATAAACCTGATATTCGTATTCAGGAGGTCGAAATCAGTTGGAAAACATTTTTTTATAAGTAACAGAATGACGCTTATGTGGCCGGTTCGTCTGTCTGTCTGTCTGTCAGTCTGTCCGTGTAAAAACTAGGATGCTGTACTCCTTCTCGAGAATTGAAGCAAGAGCCTTGGAACTTTTTCCGATGAATAGCTGATGTCCCCAAGGGTGGCCAATGGGCACTATTTTTGTCATCCATACATCGTTATCATTATTATCAAAAAACAGAGATCTCCTGTGCACTTCGAAGAAGTTGAACTTCTCTTCGGGAAATGAAGCTACAGCCCTTGAAAATTGAACTTTATCCGGTGGATAGCTTAGGTTCTCGAAGACCAAATAGGCAGATTGGCTTTCATAATTCCGCCGCCATCTTGGCTGCCATATTGAAATCTCTTATTATTGGAACTATTGTCATGAAACTTGAAACTTATCCTTGTCTAGAACGATCATTTTTATTTTCAAGCTGAATTTCATGATTCCGCCGCCATCTTCGCCGCCATATTGAAATCTCTTATAAGTGGAAGGATTTTCATGAAACTTGAAAGTTGCCCTTGTCTCGGATGATCATTCTTATTTTCAAGCTGTGTTTCATGATTTCGCCGCCATCTTGGCCGCCATATTGAAATCTCTTATTAGTGGAACGATTTTCATGAAACTTGGAACTTACGCTTGTCTAGGACGATCATTCTGATTTTCAAGCCGAATTTCATTATTCTGCCAAAATTGTGGCCGCCATATTGAAATTGTTAGCCCAAATAACGGTAGAGTAGAACCCTAGTTACTTAACATCTTGCGTTCACTAATCCTTCAAAAAAGGAAGTGCGCTACTGAGCCTCATGCCCATAAGGCATATTCGCTTGTTTTTATTTACAATGCCGTTCAGTGTCATAAAAGTCGAGCGCTGGTACTATACGCGTTTGCGTGTCGAAAAGTGGCCAGTACGATACGGGAGTAGATAGAAAGCTTTTCAGTATCAGTACATTGTAGACTCGATTGTAGATGAATCATTACAGAGTCAGAAATATATACACCTATAGTGAAAAAAAGGCTATTCTGAATTCCTCAAATTATAATGAAGGCTTGAACTTCCAACTCAATGGAATTGATTTTTTTTTCTAACACGGACGTCACGGGGGCCTTCAGCCATAAGCAGCAAAACTCGTGAAAAAGCAGGCAGAAGAACGAGGTCCATATTTTTAATATAATATTTTTTGATAATCCTGTAGTGAACGTTACATCAACATTAAAAAACAAGCGAATACGCCTCATGGGCATGAGGCTCAGTAGCGCACTTCCTTTTTGGGGGATTAGTGAACGCAAGATGTTAAGTAATTAGGGTTCTACCGTCTTGGGCAAAAAATTCCAATATGGCGGCCAAAATATCGACAGAATCATGAAATTCGGCTTGAAAATCAAAATGATCGTACTAGACAAGGGTAAGTTCCAAGTTTCATGAAAATGGTTCCACTAACAAGAGATTTCAATATGGCGGCCAAGATGAAAATTTTCTGGCATAATAATAATACTGACAATAATAAGCACACAAGAGGAACCCCCTCAATCAATTTGTTGTTTTTTTCGCTTATTCAACGTCGGCCTATTTCTGCAACGAGGCCTAACACCAACGCCAGTGATGCTTTTCTACACATAACCGAGAATTTTGTCGAGCCCTTGTGTGTTTAACGACCACCAACATCGCATGGAGTCGGCACCATCGTTCACATTTTATATGCTATGCGACACACAAATCAAGAAGCTTGTTTTCGAGACAAAAATCCGACTTCCTTCGCTGGGAGTCGAACTTTTGACTCTTGGCATGACATACAAAAGACCAAAAATATTCTAAAAATAAAACATAAATTTTATCAAGAAGATATCTTAATAATAATTATAATTGATCAATCAAATGATAATATTTCAATATAATGATGATAATCAAGCCGCCTTAGAGTCTTGGCCAGCTCTTCAAAAATTTCGCTGGATAGTGTGTACCTTATCATTATCACTAGATATCCTACAAGGAAATTCTACAATTCATGGAATAATCTGAATTATATATTTGTATTATCTTAAAATAATTATGGTGTTTTCGTGTTGATGCGAAACTTAAAAAAAAACTTCGAACTCCCAACATTGATGACAATATCATGCTGACAGTGTTTGAGAGTTATTTAAAACTATTTTATTCACCGATGAACCGTGGATTCCACGACAAAGATTTATGAAAACGAGCATCTTAAAAACCTGCCTAGTTAGCACAATGACTATATTTCCGCAAGTCAGACTTATGAACTTCAACTCTGGCTTCATGTCAGTAGTTCTACCTTTATTAATACAACACAATAGACACATACTTTTCTACCAACACAGTTCCTGTTGCGTTATGCGTGATACTTAGGCAACTTTTTTTCAAACAAATAGTTCCACGAACAATATTCGAATTCATCTCGATTTTGCCGACTGAGCTTGATTTTGCCGACTCGATGTTCGCGACTGGGGGAGGTGTTACACCCCCACACACCCCCTTCGGACCGGCCCTGATCGTAACTTTCAACGTCTTACCGCGAATGCCAGCACTTGATCGGCGAAGCCGCCCTACACCAAAATGTTATTTTTGTAATAGGGTCTTTGCATGAAATTTTCTTCCGACTCCAATAGAATGCCCTTGAGTCACTTAATAATATGTTCCATCTTAATTGTGATATACTTTTGTATTTTTGTTTAAATGTTCAATTAAAGTTTGAAAAAATTGAGTGTAGGCAACATCCTTACATTTTTTACAAATGCATAAGTTTACGCCCTCCTCTACACCGGTTTAAAGAAGTTTAGAAGCTTTAATTTACTTCACAATTCTCAATGTGTAAAATGCGTGAAAATGCCATTTTACCTCATTATGAAAATATTATAATAGAACAGGGTTTGACTATTTGTTCTGAAGATCCTTCAAATTCATTGATACGACTTGAAATTAAGTGAAACGCACACCTCTTCAACCTAAATGCGCAGCATGACAGCAGCCGCCAAACGAGACGTCAAGCCGCAAAATTTGAAAGCCGTAATCGCTGTGTTGTGTTTTGTGTAAAATGGGAGGACGATGGAGAAAGGTTTTGTTCAGGCGGAATCCGACCATTTGCCGATGGTTAACTTCGTAATGGAGGAAGAGTTCTTCGCGAAAAACGAAAAATTTAAAGCAGCAGAAGAAGAGTCAAAGCTCACAGCGAAGCTCACAGGTAGATGTTCGATTTCTTTGATATCATTAGCCGCTTTTCAGATGAGCAGAATGAGGTACCTCAAACAAGATTTGATCGGGTGACCTCAACGGAGTCATGATTAGTAGTTGTGAAATCAGTTGCCTGGAAGGCGCCTAAGTGAAAACGATTTAGATCTATTCTGTATTTTTTTTGTATTTCTAGAGCTGGTAGAGACAACTATGCGAACTCCGCCGTTGAATATGTACCTACAGTTTGATTTTGATGATCCTCACAAAGGCAAAAGTCGAGGCAAAAGTGGTATAAGGCGACAGATCTTGGCGTTTCAGCACTTCGAGCCAACGTTGTCTTCGTGGTGAATCTTGGGGCATTTGAATTAAACCCTTATCAGGTGTGGAAGTTGAATCGTTTGGCCACCAACTCATCAAGCAACACTCATTGAGGTCAACAACTCTGGAAGGCATGTTGAAAATATAGCTGCGCGAAGGAGCTCAAAAAAGATAATCACTTCCAGCTGACAGTGACAAAAAAAAGTGTCAAGCATAGAAGTGCCAAGTCAGTCTGGTGCAGAAACAACACAGCTGCGCTGTCGTTCTAAATATCCCCAAAATATCCCCAGCATGTCTGACGTCATGGCTGTTTTTAGGCGCGAAAATAAATTCAAATTATTGGAAACTTTACTTTTTTAATAAAAAGCTTCAAAAATTTTTTTCAGTTTTTTTCTTGAACTATATGACTATGTACAACATAGCGCATGTTCCTACATAGAAATTTCTGATTTTGAAAATTTGTGCAAGGACCCTATTGTTCATGATTATTTCGGCAAAATTTTTCTTGATTCGCGTACCAAGGCCATGAGCTACCCATTCGAGTTGAAATATTCTCTGTATTGAATTTCGTTTTGTTCGGAGGAAAGGATATCAAGCACCAGCAAGCAACGAATAAATCATTTGCGGCCAAGTCGTAGTTTCGGAGTCATTTTCAAAAATTGATAACTATTGGCCTGCACCTCGCACCGATGTGAAATTTTCATTGAAATAAAGTTCAAATCATCCTCTATATATAACTCCACATCTGTATTATGGTAAAATGATAAGATCGGGTACTTCCTCGCATGTGATAACTTTCGAGATCAGGCCGGCTTCTGAAATGCAGCATTCAACGGCGATGCCGCGTCACACTAAATTGTTATTATTGTCATTGTTTATTATTATTTCGTCGAGATTTTTCTTGGTTAGGGATTCAAGGTCATGAGCTACCCAATGGAGTAATTTTTTCCGCAAAAACCTTTTCGTCTAGGACTAGATGCTGTGACGGACGGACGGACGGACGGACGGACGGACGGACGGACAAAGCGAGGACAAAAGCGCCTTCCCGTTTGGAGAAGTGCGCTAAAAACAGTAACAATAATTCAAAAAACAGCGAATACCGAAAATGGAGTTATGAGTATCGCTGGAAAAGCTGAGTAGAAAATCCGAGAAAAACAAAATTTTTGTTTCTATCAGGTTGAATACTCGGTTGAATATTGAATTACCATTGTGCACAAGAATATAATTTGTAGGTAAGCCTTTCAAGGACTTTATTCGACGGTCGAATGGCACAATGGCACAATACCTAGAAACAAGCTGGAACAGGCTGGATGTGGAAAAAACAATGGATAGCTAACTAATGATATGCACTATGCACTACGAGGAAGTGTGTTTGATGTACAACATACTTCTTTTTGTTGATCTAAATTGATAAAGGTGGGTTTTTGTCTGGAATATGTAGCCAAAATACAGTGGTGATTCACTGGTTGTCTATTGATATTGCTCTCCGACTACAACTTGTGCCGAATAAATTAGAGGTTAGATATTTTCTTTATAAACTCTTTGTTTTATGAAAAGCACATTTAAGAAAAAATAAAACCGTTGTTGGGTCAGTGTCTGATTCTTGGTCGGTACCTACGTAAATTGTTTTTGGCAAAATATTGTGACAAGAAGTAAGAAGTCGTTTTCTGCTTTAGGCGAGGCTTTAGGCTACCTACGACATACACCCAGCTGAAGACAAGGCATCAGTGAGCCGGCTTCGTGTCATTCTGTCGGTATTCTTCGTCTATGTAGGTACCCTAGAATCTAGACGGAAACAAAGATTTCACCTAAGCTGTGTTAATTTCACATAAAGCCTTCAGTAATACAAATTCAGGGTCCTGCAACAGTGCGTCAGGCTTTCCTAGCGCCCCACAGTGATCGATTTGCCATTTTTAGGTGGACATTTAGATCAAAAAGTCCTATTTTTCAATTCAAAAAACGCATTACGGGATTACAGCTAAATAGTGACTCTGCTCAATCAACTAAAAATAAGTCTAATTTGTTAACGGGGATCGCAGTTACCAAGCATCAAAGTAAGCGTAAGTAAATAATGCGATATTCAAATTTTTCAGCGCCATTTGTCACTTGTGTTCGATTTGCTTTGACAAGTATCGAAAGGTCTTTCTCAGGGAATTTCTTATTACATCATGGCTACTGGATCTTCAGCTTAGTTTTAAGCTAGATTCCATTTGTTTCCAACATTTCTGCACCTATTTTTGGAATTTTTTTTTACATCCAAAAAACGTACTCTTTGTAATCGTAGCTCAAATTTCTTTGGAGTGGAGAAAAAAAAGCCCCCTTTTTTCCAAGCAAAAAACGACTTAATATTACTATATACTTCTCTGCCTATCCAGTGGTACCATTCTCAATGTGCGCAAACCTGCGGAAGTCACATTTTTAAATTTTTCTTGTCGCCGGGTATCCAGCTGGGAGTGACGCGAATGCTATTGTTTGAATTTCTTTAACGCGGAGATCTTCTTTCTTAGGCAAATGTCATAGATGTGAGAAAGCAGATGGTCAATCTCGTTGTATCAAGAAGATCAGATATTTCGGACAAGGAAATTATTGCCACTATTTCACTGTTTTCCTACAAAATTCTGACACGGTAAAAACAAGTGGAAGAAAAAAGAGACCTTTTTGAAACAAAGTAGAGATTGGCTTGGAAAAGAAATCTATGGAACAGAACCAGATGCCGTGTCTGATCAAGCTTGTTGCTCCACCACCCATTGGACGCCAACGTGATGCCACTAAAGCCACTGAAGAATTTGGAGCGTCTTGTTTTGAATACAAAAGTAAGGCGTACAAAAAATTTGGTGGCGAATCACAGTGCTGAAGAGCTCGCATTTGTAGCTCAAACAATAAGCTTCATTTTTAACTTCATTATTTGAATCCGGTCGCATAGGGTTTTGTATTCTCAACTGGAAAACCCTCAGGAAATTGGGAAAAGAAATTGTTGTTAAATGTTCAGAAGCCAGTTCTTGTTCAAATAAAAGCTGAAAATCTGTTAGCGGGATAGAAAGTTGGAGCTTTGCAGTTTTTCCAGGGCGGAAAACTCGTCAACCGTTACCTCTATTTTCATAATTTTCCTACCAAAAATGGATTCAATCTTCTCATAAACTCTCAATCGCATCATGTCTATTATATATCTGAAATGAGTTTTCGTGAGGCTCAACAACACAGGTCGAAATTAGCGTTGCAGTTTTTTTTTTAATTTATGAAATTTGCAATTTGTCGTATTGAAAAAATCACCGCCGGAGAACCGAAGCCGTGTCGCATTTGGAAGTGAGCCTAAGCGACGCCCAATGCAACCTACTTTCGATATCAGTCACATTTTTTTCGAAAAATATCGCCTCACCTGCAGAAAATGTCGCCCGAGGTGAGTCCGGCACCAAACGTCAGAATTCCCGGCCAAAACCCGCTCAAACAACTGCTATAACTGCTCCCAACTGATATAGACCAGGGAAAATTTTGAAAATTCGCAGCGCCCGTCTGGGAAATGGTGAAAAACTTCAACCAGATTTTATTTTGTTATTTCGTGATAGTGCTCCCTGCTGAATTTGACTCGAACGTATTGGGTATAGTTTTTGAGTTTTAAAATGTCGAATTTTAAACTTCTTCATTTTTCAATTTTTGACAGGTGACAGATGGAAAAATATTTTCAACTGTTTTGAATACAGTTTTTCAAAGGCTTGCAAATTGCAAGTCAATCGGATCAACGGTTCGGCAGCTATCATGTCAGAACCTTTCCCTTGCATCATCACTCAACTTTCCCTTCCGCATGAGGGGACGGGTCGGGAAGGTAATGACGATTGAAAAGTTGTTTTAGAACTTCAAAGATCATAATTTATAAAAGAGAAGTGGACTAGAACAATTTTGGATTATTTTTGATCAAAATTATAAATGTCCTCCTAAAAATGGCAAATCGATCACTGTGGCGCCCTTCCCTTACGAGATAGAGACAAAAAAGTAAAACATAAAATCATTGATTTGAAAAGTTATAACGAGTGAAATTATTATCATCTATACAGAGTGCTCCATTTTTGCGCTATAACAAAAACACAAATTTTTTCAAATAAAAAGCCCCACTGTTGATTTTATTTTCTTGTTCATCTCTTCAAGCTCTATTACAAGCAAAATTTTGTTTTTCCAATTTGTGGCAGTGCTACCAATTAAAAATTGAAAATTGATTTTTTTTGTAATTTAAAGGTTCGTTTTGAAAAATTGTAGGAGCCTCGTTTTTTGCAATCAAGGGCTGAAATTTTACGCAACAATAGTCGAATAGGGGGTGAATAATTTAATGACAGAAAACTCCCCAACCAGTAATATAGGGTGTTCAAATTTTTTTTTCGAACTTCGCAAACTTTTAAATGCCATAAGTCATTCTTTTCAAATGGAATGCCCCTTATTTTATTTGACCATTCAACAGCTTTTTTTCTCCTCTCTCATTTTAGTACGGTGGTTAAGCGCCAAAAAAAGCTCGAACTATGCATTTTGAGCTTAAGCAATGCGCTTTTGGGGTTCGATTAGGGATACCCAAACCTTGATTTCAAGAGTTGGAGACATCGGTGCACTCGATGCGGGGGGGTCTGGGGGGCCCTTGAAAGTTGAAGGTGCGAGGCTTCCCACCAAATCACCATACCACCACGTAATTCCTACTGAGGGGCCATCAAACGACTCTAACCTGTACATTGATAACATTTGTTACCATGTCCAAACAGTTCTTCACACTGAAAAAAATTAATTCTTATGACAGATCGGAAAAAACTGTTTGTCTCAATTCTTCATCCCCACAACGAATAAACTGCCAAGTGTGGTGTCATTTTGGAGTAAACGGCATCCTCTGATTCCATTCACCGAGTCAAAATGTTTGTGAGACCACCGTGCAAAGAATGGCACGCCAAGAAGTGAGCATTTTTGAGCACCTCATTTAACAGTAGTTTCTTGGCTGATACCAATCGATATGATTGATAATTTTGTCATGGATCAATAACTTGAACTCTTTTGTAACGGATGTGAATGTGAATGAAACTCGACACGAGCGTGGAGGCCTGGAAAAAATATTTTTCTCCAGCGGTCGAATTTATTTCACGCCTACTGAGCGTTAGTTTGTTGGGCTCAGGCAGGCAGCGTTTGGATAGGTTTGGAGACAAAATTTTCATATCTGTCTATGAAGCTGAGTAGCATAATTCTAGAAACTGATCTGAGAATCATCAAAGATTATTTTGACGGTTACTAGGTACCCCCATGGGGATTAACTGCACAGATATCATAGCTGACGACGGAAGGCATTCAACTTTCAAAGTGTAATTTTCTTTTTTCCTCTACCAACCTTCAAGGTTGTTATCATTTCGTACGTGTAAGTTTTCTTATGTTTGGAGAAGAATTAATTTCATAAAAACAACCGTGGAAATGACTGTCAGAGTGGCAGAGAATAAGATCTTGGGCGTTGAATTCCCTCCGCCGTTAGCCATCATTTCTGCAGTTAACCCCCATGTGGGTACTGACCGGCAAAACAATCATTGATGATTCATAAATCAATTTCCAGAATAGAACTGCTCAAATATTCAGATAGATATGAAAATTTTGCTTCCAAAGCTATCCAAACGCTCCCTACCTGAGCCCTGCGAACTGACGCTCAGTAGGCGTGGAAAAAAATTCGACCGCTGGAGAAAAAATTTTTTTCCCAGGCCTTCACGCTCGTGTCGAGTTTCATGCACATGCATTACCGTTACAAAAGAGTTCAAGTTATTGATCCATGACAAAATTATCAATCATATCGATTGGTAACAACCAAGGAACTACTGTTGAATGAGGTGCTTGAAAATGCTCACTTCTTGGCGTGCTATTCTTTGCACGGTGGTCTCACAAACATTTTGACTCGGTGAATGGAATCAGAGGATGCCGTTTACTCCAAAATGACACCACACTTGCCAGTTTATTTGTTGTGGGGATAAAGAATTGAGAAAAACTGGTTTTTCCGATCTGTCATAAATTTTTTTTTTTTCAGTGTGAAGAACTATTTGGACATGGTAACAAATGTTGTCAATGTACAGGTTAGAGTCGTTTGATGCCCTCCCAGTAGGAATTACGTGGTGGTATGGTGATTTGATGGGAAGCCTCGCACCTTCAACTTTCAAGGGCCCCCCAGACCCCCTCCGCATCGAGTGCACCGATGTCTCCAACAATTGAAATTAAAGTTGAGGGACCCCCAATCAAACCCCAAAAGCGCATTGCTTAAGCTCAAAATGCATAGTTAGAACGCTTAACCACCGGACTATTTTTACCAGGAGTACCCTACCCCTACATTTGTTAATTTCCAAGATAATTTTGAGAAAAAGTGCTATTCATTAATATTTTTCACGCCGGGCAGGCCATAGTGATCATCAACAAATGTCTGATTGATACATTCTGCTTGGTTTGATGCTGATAACAAGTTTTTTTTTATTGGATAGCTGCGCTTAATTCCAATCTGAAAAAAATGCTTGAAAAGGAATTTCGTTCCTCGATGAAAAAAAGAAAATTCAAATTGAGCTTAGTAAAGCGGTTTTTTCGACTTCAAAAACCTTCAAACTATCAAATTGAGAGGTGCGTTCATTTTGACACATGATTTTCTATATCAGGGCCTACTAAAAACAAAAAAAATCTAAATAAACGACAATTTTTATCAAAATTATCGATTACCTCTGAAATTATGAAATTTAGGGGTAGGGTATCTCTAGTGAAAATGAAAGAGGAAGAAAAAAGCTATCGAATGATGAGATGAAGTATGAGGCATTTGTAGTATATCCTGGTCACGATGTCATTTCTGTAGTGTAACTATGTTTTCGATGTTTGCAGTGATCGTCGTTGTCCCTTCCCTTCCTCACGTCGTTAACATTTTACCTACGTTGTGTTGAGTTCTTACTCGAGATGAGAATGTGTCGTTGGGGATGAGGTTTGATTCTTGGATGAAACGCGAATGAATCACAAGCAAAATGAATGTTTATTGAAAGTCAATGGCAAAGTTTTTGAATGAATTTGTTTCTTTTCTCAAAACACCTAACAACAAGAAATTGACAGTGATAAAATGACACAGCAAAACACATAACAAGAAAAATCATTACAAACTATTTAGATAATGCAGGAATTTACAACAATGAAATGAACACAAAATCAGATTAGCAAAACAAAACAAGAAATCATGAAACATGTCAAACTGTCAATTTAATAGTAAAGGAAAAGTGACGTATTCGCTGACAGGCACACATGGGAAGAACACGTCAAAGAAACCCCTGCATATTGCCTGGTTGATTGCTGAAAAATCCCTTCCCTAAATGATCTGAACAAAAGTCAAGTGTGAATGAGTCATGATGAAATGACAGAGAAGTCACTCCAGTGATGGATTGATCAAGTCAGCGTGAATCGGTGCTTGAACCTCTTTGAAATGTTTGCTTCGTTTACAAGTTAGTTACTTAACAACAAAAGGAAACTCGCTCGCTCACGCTTTGAACGCTGAGCAATTAATTTTATTCTTTACAAACAAAAGATGTCAAATTGATAGATAAATGAACAATTGAAGAAACAATCGGTGAACAAGTTGATAAATCAGCGAGAAACTAATGATAATGATGTAGGTAGATAAACAAGAAACAAATAAGAGATAAACAGGTAGATAAATAAACAAGAAACAGGTGAGAGATAAATAAGTAGAGAAGTTGAAGTTAGTCATACTTTCAGTAAGCAATTGGAAGAAAGAAGTATCTATAACGCATTCGCTTGAAATTCCCCAGAAGTTACCCATCACAAACCCCACAGATACATACATTCAAAACAGAACAATGGTTAGTAAACAGTAATCACATACAAGAAATAACAGTAAATACAAGAAAATCGACTCGAGCCAACCTGTGGCCCTCTCTTCGTCATTTTACATAATTTCCCCCCAAATAAAGAAAGGTTAGTAGACTCAACAAGGCAGATTCATACAAGTGGTGGACCCCCCCCCAGAACACGGGGAAGCAGCAAGTCTTTCTTTCCTTCCTTTACTTTCATGTATAACCCGACAATGAACAATGAAATGTGGATGAATCATCAAAAGTACTGTTCTCTACTTAGCGGCTGATTTGGGCGAAGCAGAGTTTCTTTTTGTCATCTTACTGTTTGTGACGTAACTTGTGGAAAAGAAACATTTAATGAAACCTCGAAATACGCACGACAGCGTAGTTCGGAGGTTACGTTGGGAGTGGGCCAAGTGCACACCCACTAGATTACGGCCTTCGCCGTCAACATTGAGATCATTTGGTGAGTAGATAAATAACACAAAATTCGAAGCAGTGCAAAGCGTCTTGAATCCAAAGGGGAAGAACTGCGGGTTATGCAAGCCCGTTGAGAACAAAGAGAACAAAGGATTTCGTGTTATGTACAATAATTTTGCGAATAAAATAGGTATCGAAATGCATGATTTGGTGAGTGGGTGGAAGCCAAAATTACGCTACAATAATCAAAGAAAGACCGACCTTGAAATTGTGGAAACGACGCACTCTCGTTGCCTGGTTGAATTCACGTGTTCCGCACCACAGCTGATTCTCTTCTCTGTCTGCCCGCGCAGCGCAGCGCCATCTCCCTCTCCCATCGGCAAACGCTACCAACGTCAACGACCGTACCTACTTCAGGTACCAACGTCCAAACAAAACAAAGGGGGAATACTACACATTCCATTCGAAAAATATGACTTATGGCATTTTGAAATTGGCCGAGTTCGAAAAAAAAATTTGCACACTCTGTATGATTAGGCCTCAAGTTTTTTGTCATGAAGTTATTCAGCTTCTGTTCGACTACCGTTATGCCAAATTTCATTCCTCAATCCCAAAAAAACGAGGCATCTACGATTTTTCAAAGTGAACGTTGAAATTACAAAAAATTTCAATTTTTAATTTTCAGTTGGTAACACTGTCACAGACTGAAAAAACAAAAATACACTTGTAATAGAGCTTGAAAAGCTGAACAAGAAAAAAAAAATAAAAAGTGGGGCATTTCATTTTAAAAAAATCTTTGTTTTTGTTATAGAGCAAAAATTGAACACCTTGTATAGTTGAAAATAATTTTACAAGGTAGAGCTTTTCAAACTAATAACTTTATGTATTATACCTTTTCCTCTATTTTGCAAGATAAGGATGCTAGACAAGCCCGACGCACTATTGCAGGACCCTGTATAACAGAAAGGATTCATGATAGTAATTATCGGGAAAGGAAGGAAGCAACCCATTCCCATCTGAAGCATTTACATTTTTTCTTGTTCTCAGTTTTAATCTGGTATACACAAGGTTTTCCATCAGATGGAGGCTGTGCACATGCTAGTGTGCTGATTGGCTGATGGCTCGCTAAGAGCGAACGATGTGGATTTTCCGGGAAATATTCCTTGTAGTTCCACTCCTTGCAATTTGATTCGCATCAGAAACTCACGTGAAAACAATTTATCTGTCTCTCATGGTCTCATGCTACCTCTCAAAAACGGGTTCAAAATCAACATTGTTGAAACCTGTTTGAAATTCAAAAGACAAAAATTTCTAACTTGGTGAAAATAGTATGGAAATATGGCAGTGTCTCTCAGAGTTAAGAAGGTTATGTTGACAAACAGATTCTCATTTTATTGCTTCAATATAGCACCAATAAGCAGTAGTCTAAGCACAGTAAGGACTAAGGTTAGTACCTAATTGCAAATCAAATGTTTCAGATTGAGGAGACGGAAAATTCGATCAGTGGGTAATCAGTAGAACAATAGAAATAAACCACGCTTTTCAAACCGAGCTTCAAACTAAATAACATACCAATAGGATTTACTAGGATATCATCGGGAATGCAGCGGGTTCCTTCAAGTGGACGAGCGACACGTAATATCCCCATTTTCACCGTTCTGATGCGGTGTAGAATTACATGTCTATACTCGTAGTAGTCTATACGTATATACGAGCTATGGCTGAGAAGGACGAATCACGCGAGCCAGCCCTGTGAGCAGCATCATGTTTTCAATTAAGTCGGTCGTGTAAGAGTCCTGTGCGACAAACATAAATCAGTGCGCTCCAAGGAGCTAAACCGAAGCAAACACTGGAAACTTTCAGTATCGACACTTTTATTGCTCCTTTCGGTTTTTTTCTTTTCGCTGCTGTGCTGTTTCCTTTGGAATTTAGCGCCATCAGGCACTTACTTAACCCAAAGGATTACATCGCCGATCCAACAGACTCTCGACACAGGGATCAATGGATCATCGTCGCCGTCACCATCAGAAATTCTGCTAGAGAGCTGCTTCAGACGCGTATGAATGTGTAGTTTTATTGTACAATGTACATTCTGCTTGAAGCAGTGTTCGTGAGTGAACTATTAGGCAATAAAAAAATTTGCAACTGAAAATGTATATGAACGGTCGTAAATTTCCACATCGTTCATTTCATTTCATAATCCCATTTATATGACAGTGCATTTTTTGTCTTTGTTCTAGGACTGCTATAGGCACATCCACTATTGTGAATTTTTATCATGTGTTTCAATAATAGACCATTTCCACATGACGTCACACGCACGTGTCAAACGGCTGATTCGGGGCAACGTCAACATGATGTCAACTATACGTGTCAGTTTGTCAAAACTTTGTGTCACCAGTGACTTTCACACACCGACACCGACTGACAGATTGACATATTACAAATCTGACTGACGCACATGACAGACGTAGCCCACGTGCCCCGTGACAGTAAGGCACATCTGACTGACCTTGCCCCGAATTAGCTGTTCAACACGGATCTGCGTGATGTCAATGGGAATGGTCTATTGTAGAACAAAGTTGCACAGTTTCAATCACTCTTAAGAAATCTATATTGGACCCAGCTTTCGCAACCAACAGCCCAAAACCTCAGTAGTGAAACACCCCTAACTCTATGGCTCATGCGCCTGGCTGGATAGACAACCCAACATACTCCAATTTAATTCAACTTATTTGAATTAAACCACTTTTTCCACTCTTGGGACAGCTTTGGCCGGTGATCGTCCAGTATCAGGACACTATCCTGTTGTGCTTCCTTCTTGTGGTTCGAGGATAGAGCTCCTGGGCGTGTTGAGATCGAATTAACTTCTAGCCCGAAGGCAGTAAGACACAGAAATTAGTTGTAACACAAAATCATTATATTGACTTTTATCTACATTGAATAAAGGCTCGTTGCTGAACCTGACCCTACCTCAACGCTGGTAGCTAGGATAGCTGAGTTTTCCAAAGTGTTCCCTCAAAGATGACTTTCCCCTAATAATTATTTCAAAGCCGTCACACATCAAAACTCCGATGAACATCTGATTCTACACCTTGACCAACATTCAAACTTCGTTTGGGGAGTGTGACTCGAAATCCTTATCGTGGATTCATCAGATTCAACATTTAAGTTAGTGTTGTAGGTTATGTTAGGGTTAGGCCCAGCGTCTGAACACCGAAAAGGGGGGTGAGTGACTTTTGCGAGCGATGGGAAGTTTCTCCTCTCTTTTCTGTTGTTTCCCCTGTTCCAGTCTAAGTTTGTGGGCTGGTGTGTGCGGGGATCCTACTATTATGAATCTCTCTTCAAAGGCTGCGTCTCTTATATCTGGACTATTCTTTTTGCATTGCTCTTTTTAGGCTATGGTAATTTTTTGCCCGTTTTGGAAGTGATTGGATATGGCCGATGCCTTTGTAGAGAACTGGACCTATTTTCACCTTGAATTGCCCTTGAAGCTTAGAAGGATATCACGACCGCAAGTGTCTTAGCCGGAAATGAAAAACCCAATTTCACCCTTCCAAAAACTTCGGAACCAATGGTGTACGCGAACAATTACTCAAGTCAAGGTACAAACTGTCGTGTGAAGACCCTTTTGATGAACCTCGTGCCCCTAAAAATCTACAAGATGCTCGCCGACGAACTAACGCGAGAAGGCTTCGAAACAATTATTTTTCCCTATAAATAAATATCAGATCACTAACCAACTATTGAGCCGTAACAATTCATTATAGGTGAAAATTTATCGAATCGTCGCATCGTTGAATATCCAGGTAATTATACGAACAGCTTCTAATGGATTTTCCATCTCCCGATTGAACAATCTCTATCAATTTTAGGGGAATACTGCAACAAATTCATTGGTTACGCGATACCAAACCGGACGTCCCTCTAGGTAAAACTCCTCCCCATAACATTCGTCATTAATAATAATTCTCTGGTACTCAATAATCCAACCAAAATGGAAATCCAAATAACTGCAGTTGCACGTTAAAACAAAGTTATTATTTTCAAGGAAGGGGGGAGGGGGCGATCTGCCTTGGGGCCGTGTCTTGATCTTCCGCCGTGATGTGTCCTGATCTGCTCTGGAGTCGTGTCTTGAGCTTCTTCAGCTGAGCTGAGCTGCAGTGCTGGATGCTTGTGCTCGCAGAACGGTACCTCACGGTGGAAAAGAAGCGATCTTGTGGGGTGGGGTAGACGGCCTATGATTGAGATTTGCGATGCCCTAGAAAGCCACGATCGACACGGGGGTAGACTTCAACTTCTCATTGGGTGGTACCCGCAGTTCAGGGGTTGGAGTTGGAACTTCGACGGAGCTTTTGGGGCGACTCTTCTGAATACGCGCTGCTGAGTTTAGAGAATCGCGAAACGAAATAATTTGAAGTAACTTAAATCGCGTTTGGTCAAAACCAGGGTTCGGACCCTTTCGTGGAGTCGCAATTGTTAATAATAATCAGTTTAGGACAACGCCCCCCCCTTCCTTGAAAATAATAACTTTGTTTTAACGTGCAACTGCAGTTATTTGGATTTCCATTTTGGTTGGATTATTGAGTACCAGAGAATTATTATTAATGACGAATGTTATGGGGAGGAGTTTTACCTAGAGGGACGTCCGGTTTGGTATCGCGTAACCAATGAATTTGTTGCAGTATTCCCCTATTTACATGTCAAAGTGTTTGAATGAAGGCTCGTTCCTATACCTGACCCTACCTCAACGCTGGTAGCTAGAATAGCTGTTTTCTAAGTGTTCTCTAAGAGATGAGTTTCCTCTAGTAATCATTTCAAAGCCATCACACACCAATACTCCGATGAACACCTGATTCTACACCTTGACCAACATTTAAACTTTGTTTGGAGTGCGTGGTTCGAAATTCCTATCGTGAATTCATCAGGTTCAACATTTAAGTAAGTGTTATAGGTTATGTAAGGGTTAGGCCCAGCGTCTAG
Source organism: Anaspis maculata (assembly GCA_949128115.1). Lineage (NCBI taxonomy): Eukaryota > Metazoa > Arthropoda > Insecta > Coleoptera > Scraptiidae > Anaspis > Anaspis maculata. Next base: position 20,821,102 of record OX421962.1, read on the forward strand.
ACACCGAAAAAGAGGGTGAGTGACTTTTGCGAGCGGTGGGAACTTCCCCTCTCTTTTCTGTTGCTTCCCCTGTTCCCTACAATCTGAGTTCGTGGGCCGGTGTGTGCGGGGCTCCTCCTATTATGAACTCTTTTCAAAGGCTGCGTCTCTTATATTCTGGACTATTCTTTTTGCAGGCTCTTTTCAGGCTATGGTAATCTTTAGCCCGTTTTGGAAGGGATTGGATGTGGCCGGTGCCTTTGTGAAGAACTGGACCCATTTTCACCTTGAATTGCCCTTGAAGCTTAGAAGGATTTCGCGACCGCGAGTGTCTATAGCCGGGAATGTAAAACCCAATTTCACCCTTTCAAAAACTCCGGAACCGTTCGGTGTACGCGAACAATTACTCGAGTCAAGGTACAAACTCTCTCATGTGAAGACCCTTTGATTGCGCCCCGTTTGGCTTTGTGTGAAGTGAACCCCATTGTTGCTAAAAACCTACAAAGGTGCTCACCAATGAACTAACGCGAGAAGGCTTCGAAGCAACCATTATTCCCTATAAATAAATATCGGATCGCTAACCAACTATTGAGCTGTAACAATTCATTTTAGGTACAAATTTATCGAAGCGTCGCGTCGTCGAATGTCCAGGTAATTATACGAACAGTTTCTATAGATTTTCCATCTTACGATTGAACAATCTCCGTTAACTCCAGGTGAATTCAACAACAAATCAAGTAGTACGCGGCCCCAAACCGGACGTCCCTCTAAGTGAGGCTCCTCTCCATAACATTCTTCATCAATAATAATTCTCTTGTACTTAATAATCCAACCAACATGGAAATCTAGATAATTGCAGTGGCACGCTGAAACAAAGTCATTAGTTTTACGGGGAGGGGGTCGTTGTCCTAAACCGATTATTATTAACGAATGCGACTCTACGGAAGGGTCCGAACCCTGGTTTTGACCAAACGCGGTTTTAGTTACTGTCAATTCCAGGCATCCGATTTTCAAGTTCAAGCTAAACTAAAGGTGGTCAGGCCCACCCGGCACAAGGGGGCACCTACACAACCCATCGGTGGTCAGGTCCGCTTGGTTAAAGAGGGCACCTACTCAACCCTCAACCGACAGGTGGTCAGGCCCACTTGGTGCAAGGGGGCACCTACACAGCCGATAGGGCTCTCTCCCGACGATGGATTACGAGGGCACTGTATGTGCAATTCCGGTATTTAGGAACATCGGATGAGCAATCCAGCGCGAGTGCTGCGACGTTTAGGTTCCGCGTTTAGCATTTATCACGAGGAGCGTGCGCACACGGGTCTGGGTGGCTGAGATTAACTGCTGGAAATCGCTAAATTGTTTTGTACCACCTCTCGAACTTTCTACGTGTAAATTGCACCACGAGCGACATCTTTTAACCATGTGGTGACTTTGAATATCGCATGCTCGACTTCCAATCCACTTATTGATTTTTCCTCCGCGTGTTTTCGACCCGTACAAGCGGGGGGCTCCAGTAGGGTGAAGCTAGAGGCATCAAAGCCTTATTTTATTTTTTATTTTTTATTATTTTGGTCATGCTCTTTGTTATCAGATACTTTGTTCCTTGAGGCACGAGTTTTCTTTTTGAATTGAAAAAAAACCCTGAAAAGAACCCTTGAGTATGATTCAAGTTACTGGGTATTCGAATACTACCCAAGTCTGGCAGCAACCGGCCCACAAACAATCCTGTCCAGCAGACGAACCCTCTCCGGTACCACATAAGTGTACGAAGCTCCTGTGTCAAGCAACCCGGTCACGCCAACTCCCCAAATCTCGACTCTTAAATAGGGACAAATATCCCTCGGCAGGCGAGCCATTCCAGGGCCCTCGCTCGAGTCGTGGACATCCCGGGTCTACAAGTGCCACAGCGAGCGTACGAAGTATCCTGGGCTCCGCAGCGGTGGCAATACAGGGTCTCCGGAACCGTATATTCTCTTGACGTGTGTGCTGTCTGCGTGCACTTTCAACAAATGAACGGCTTGCTTCTCCGACTCTGGCTGGAGGAAGGTTTCGAATCAGAAACGGTCATTTTAGTCCATTTCGGTATATCATCAACGGCGTAGGTGCAATGTTACTAAGTTACTACCGTCTACCCTTCGGGCAGAAGGCCAAGAGAGTAGTTTTTCTTAGCCCCGCTGAGAAAGGGCTATGCAGACGCTCAGGACAGACGCCTGCATGGCAAAGAGCCCTAAGAAACCCAGTGTCGTCACCGGAGCCACTTTATTTCTTGAGCGCTGCACTGTGGAGGCGGACCGGAAGTCAAACAATCTCGTTTCAAGTCTACGACGTATATTTAACTCTCCTGTGGTATACGCTAACGCTAAGACGGCAACACTAAAGCTACACTTTAGCTACATTAAAGATGGCAGAAAGCCCTTGCAAATATGTAGACACGCGATGGGTGACAGATGAAAAAACGGGTACATCTCCGAGGTCCGTTGCGAAATTGGAAATTGCAGGTTCTGCGGTAGTATTGCTCCAGGACAGTCGGTCGTAGAGCTCCATTCCTGCTTGAGAGTGCAGAAGCATCCATGTGGCCCGGAGAGATCGTAAACCGGCTAGCCCGAATGCAGCCACGGCGCCACCGCTGGTTAGGGGTGTGGGCCTCCACGTTGAACCTGATGCATCTGTGCAGTGTAGCGGACACTGGAGTGAGTGGTGTCGGAAGCGGACCTCAAACCGACGTCCTGGAAAAAACACAAACCGGCAAATGAACAAGCCTAAAGCCTAAAGCCTAATAAGCCTAAAGCCTTATTCTCCCTTGTTAAAACAGTTTTATTCTTATTGTTATTTTTATTTTCATTCTTATTTTCTGCGAGTATGAATTCACCTTCAATCCCATTCTTCGGTAACTACATGTTACACACAAGAAGTCGATTTTCGCTAGGTCTTCTCGTTCAGGGGATATTAATTGATAAGACAGACGCACAGTGGTCCATTTCACGGATCTAGCTGGACAAAAATCGAAAAATACACTCGTTCAAAGTTGTTCGCGACCAATTTTTTTCAATGAGCAATAAACCAACGAAACTAAATCGATTGGAGAGTTTCCTGAATTTCTCGCCACTTACTTTTTGAGCGGGTTCGAAGTCAAGACAAAACAAGGTAAATAAAAAAGTTTCATCAGTTGACTTCATTTCACTACCAACCTACGGCAGTGTTTGAGTATTGGCAAAATTTCTGTTCTCAAGAATATCCAGACACAGGTAAGTACTTTCAAATAGTATACTTGTTTTCCATCCCAACCTACTTTACCCTATCCTGACAGCGATTTCTGTTTTACCCTGCAAGTTTTCGAACAGCTACATTTTTGCGTGGACGTACACTTCGATTCCTGTGAATTTCTGTGATAAGTTTGTATTCTTTTGAAAGCTTGTTTCTTGCTCTGTCAAACTGCATGAAGTTTGGGTGCGTCGAGCTGCGTCCGAGTTTCGTATTTCAATTTTCAGACATGCATGTAATTTCTCGGCGTGACCTTTTCGAAGAGTGGGTGAACGAAAAGTACAAAGGGGCAAAGTATTTGCGGGTGTATTTATATGTATCTACTTCAGTTTTCTCAACAAGATGGTGTCGAAGTGACTATTGAAGTAGCTGGTATAAAACGAATTGAAGATTTTGCATGCAAATCTTCTGAAATGAAAAATGGAACAAATTAATGTTCCAGAGACAAAATAAGATTTTTGGGAAGTCTTATCTTGAAGCAAAATCTTCAATTCTTTTCATGACAGCCACTTCAATAGCCTCTTCGACATCATCTTGTCCAAAAAACTGAAGCTTATGTAGATACACTAACAAATATTTTGCTTCTTAATTTTTTTCGTTCACCACATTTCGAAAAGGTAACGCCGAGAAATTACATGCATGTCTGAAAATTGAGATACAAAATTCAGACGCAGCTCGACGCACCCAAACTTTGTGCAGTTTGACAGAGGAAGAAACAAGCTTTATAATAAATAAAAACTCATCACAGAAATCCACAGCAATCGAAGTGTACGTCCACGCAAAAATGTAGTCATTCGAAAACTTGCAGGGTAAAACAGAAATAACTGCCAATATAGGGTAAAGTGGGTTAGGATGGGAAACAAGTATATTATTTGAAAGTACCTACCTGTGTCTGGATATTCTTGAAAACAGAAATTTTGCCTGTACTCAAACACTACCGTAGTTTGGTAGTGGAAAGAACGCAACAGATAGGACTTTTTTCACTTAAGGTACCTTGTTTTATCTTGTTTTAGAACCCGCGCAAAAAGTAGGTGGCGAAGTATTTAGGGAGCTTTTCAATCAATTAAGTTATTTTGGTTCATTGGTTATCAAAAAACATTGGTCGTGATCAATTCGAAAAAAAAATGTTTTTTTATTTTTGTCCAGCTAGATTTGTGAAATGGACCACTGTGAGACGGTTAGACCGATGGACAGACGGACAGACGGACATCAAAATACCGCTAAGAGCAGCATTTCTAGTGAAGTACGCTGTAAAGACAATGACGTTAGGCTCGGTTTGTATAAATATCATCAGTGTACTCGAAAATGTTAAATAAAGAAATTTGCCATAGCTAAACTATGGACTGTCATATTTGGAGTAACAAGACCTGTCAAAAAAATTGTACTGAACAATATTTATAGTAAATTTTGTTGTTTAATTTTATTCAGTTTCATTTTCTGAATTGGAGTGCCGCTAAGACGAAAAAAATACAAACCACAAGAACTACATACGAGAGTCGTTTGACAAGTCTTTAGAATGGACATGAAGAAACATTATTTTGGGTCAAAATTAATTTCACTCTTGACATTGTTTCATTTTAGCTCTATACACTTGGTCCAACGATGTTCAAGTTTTTTCATTCCTTCGCTATAATATGAGACCCTTTCCGAGACCCTCAAAATATCCGTTTTCGGCGTCGATTTCTTCATCATTCCATGTGAATTTTGTTCGACCGAGTCAAGTTTTCAGTTTTGAAAATACAGGAAAGTCACATGGGGCGAAATCTGGAGAATACGGTAAGTGGGGAATCAATTCGAAGTTTAATTCGTGTATTTTGGCCATTGCAACGCAATGTCCATTCGAGTGCGCTTTTGGTCAATTTTCAGCAATCGCGGCACCCATCGCGCCGACAGCTTCTTCTTTTGCAAATGTTCGTGTAGATGTTGAACACACATTCAGTTGAGATGCCCACAGCTTCAGCAATCTGGTGCACCTTCACTTTACGGTCATCTAACACAATATCATGGATTTTGTGGACCATTTCTGCTGTTGTGACATCATTTGGCCTTCCAGATCGTGATTCATCTTTCGGGCTCGTACGACCTCGTTTAAATTCGTTGTATTAATTAAAAACGGTCGCGTTCGATGGAGCAGATTCCCCTAAAGTTCTCGTGAAGTCTTCAATTATTTGTAAAGACTTCAAGCCTTTCAAAAAATAATATTTGATTACAGCGCGAGTCTCGTTTCTCTCCATTTTTGCAAAATACCAGAAGTCGTTTATTTCAAAAGGCTGCCAAAGATGAACTAAATATTTGACGTATCTGTTGAAAATTTCCTACTGAGGTCATCTGAGGTTGCTAGATTACAGAAATCATAGGAACTCCGTACTAGTGCTGCTATTTCAGTGTTATTCTAGAAATATGTCAAACGACCCTCGTATTTGGCGCGGTTTTTTCCAAGATGGCAGTCTTAAGCTACTCGATACAAAAACGTATCATGGCTTATTTTCATGCTGGTGTTGTGGGGAATCCAAAAAGGTATGCCACGTCAAGTCCCCAAGCTGGCAACCACTCGAGTACCCTGGCTCAACGACTATAGGTCGCTTTGGTTCGAAATTGCAGAAGAAGGCGTCCACCCAGATAGAGACGCGTACGACAAGAGACGCGTACGACAAGAGTCGCCGGGCGGTTTGGGAAATCTTGCACTCAAACCGAAGCGGGCTCCATGTTGAAACGTTTTCTTTCCAAGGAAAAGGTCGCTCGGGAATCTCCCTGTTGCCTAGATGACGATGACAATTACTTGCTGGCAAAATCTCTAGACTTTGAGACGGGATGACAGAGAATTCGATCGTAGGAAACTTGATCGCAGAAAACTCGATAACAGAAAAACTGGATGATAGAATAGAAACCTACAGCAATTCACTCAACTCAGCATCGACTCCAACCCGAAAAGATGACAAAAAAAGGAACCAAATCATTTTTTACGTTACCTCAGATCGTAGTTTTTGTTGAATGCATCAGGTGTGATCGCGCTTCTTTTAGTAGACCAAACAAGTTTCATTCGGGTTTTCAACACCCTACACAGTCCAGCGTTGCTAAATCAAGTCCGAAAAACAGTCGGATTTTTGGTTTCGAGCTACACAGCTTCGACGACCAATTCACAGGCAAAAAGGTGGACGACACAGCGCACACTCTCGGCGACAGCACACGTGCAAGCTCTCGACAAGAAAAGAGGGGAAATACCTATGTCGCTTCGTTCTATCAGATACGGTCCCTCGGCGCGCTTTGTCAAGATTTATCTACAGCCAATTGGAGAAAGGCACGCGAAATTCCTTTGCCAAGACGGGCACAGCAAGTTAACGAAGCTCCCAAATACTACGAACCAGTGCCGTAACTAGCTTTGTTGGCGCCTGTGGCAATGTAGCAATTATTGTGCGCCCCAAAGAAGTAAACATCCCAAGGGGGCCAGGCCCCGCTAAAGCGCCGCAGGTGAAAAATTTTTCAGATGTAATAATAATGCTAATAATCTCAAGCTTGAGCTGGGAGCTTCCACCCCCTCCCCCTCCGGACTTTTGGTCATAATGGGGACGCAATTCTCTATGGAAAAAATCAAAACTGGCCAATAAGATGATTATCATATTTTCAAAATCTTCCACTCGATCCTTCATAAAAAATAGGTGAAATCAATAATAAACTCATTCGGCTCCTAGAAAATTTTTCCAAACTCCCGGCCGTCCATTCTTTTGCAGTCGAGCTTCCCAACCCAGAAATAAAAGCAATGAGACAAATTGATAATCGTTTCACACAAAAAAGTCTTCAACAACTTCTTGTTGTAACAAAATACTTATAGGACGACGAAGATAACTATTGAACAACAAAACAAAACTTGCCAAGTTATTGACAAAATATTTAGGATCAAAATGGAAAAAGATGCACGTTGCTATGCTATTTCAAATACCCAAGTATAACTGAAAATTATATTTTATGACAAAAAAAAAAATGGAAAATGAAAAAAAAATTGAAACTTCAACCACCAGGCTGAACTTTTCTAGATTTCGATTAAAAAAAATATGTCTTTGATCTCACAAAATTCAAGCTAGACGTAGCTGCTTTATCGATTGAAAGTCAAGATATCTTTGATAATCTTTCTTGGCCGACAAAAGAGCGCAAATACGACTTGACAAGCTTCATTTACTGATGGAGAGATGAAACAAATTTAGCAGAATATAGAGTGGCCCCATCTCAGACTGATTCGGCGCTCTTGTATTTAGTTGGTGCAAAGTGTAAGTAAATACATGCGGTGATATCAGGCTGGAACTCGAAAAGCACCTAGACCGACCAGTGCTGGCGGCGTAGGGCGCCGAGCGCCGAACGCGAGCACTGTCTCATCTTCAGCATGCTACTTCCTGCAGCGCCGTGATCTTCAATGGGGCTGTATAGGCAAAACAAATTGTAGAGGGCGACGTGTACTATGCACCCATATTTGACATTCTATAAAATGATGGCAATGTCACATTATGTCACATTTGAAGTGGACGGTTTGAATTAAAAAAGTTGCTGAGGTGAAAAAGCGCTCCGCTTCGAAGGAGAGGAAAAAGAATTGGCGCCAAAGTAGAGAACAGAAGGGTAGGTCCCTGAAGAAACAAATAATAACAATTATAACCTATTGTGACGCTGCTACTTGTGGGTGAGCGAGTTCTCTCCCTGACTATGTCGGGGTAGGTACATACCTAATGTTATGGGGCCCCATATTTTGTAGCAGAGTAGCAGAGTTAAGAAAATGAAACGATGATGAGGCAGGTAGGATACGATAGTATGAAACTTTGCATAGTTAGGGATTCCAAAGTACCTACCTACTTCTACACAATCACAAATTTCGGTGTTTGCTCGATAGTTGTTGGAGAAGGCGGGTCAGTATGAGGCAATTGTATGAGATTTAGTATCAGCACTCTTTGGACTGAAACGTAAGTAATGGGCAGCCTGTGAGGGCTTAGCATCAGAACGTTATGCCAAGTCTGGGGCACTTGGAGGTAGGTAGGCTGTTACCGGCACGTCCAGGCTACAGGGATCTGGTAGAGGATAGTCAGTACCTTGGGCCGTGTATGGGGTTGGCCTGTGAGGGCTTGGCACCGCACGTTCAGCCCGAATCAGAGGGCAGGCGAATGAATCGTCTAGCTGTATCGGACAGTATCTGACAACCATTTTGACTTTTCGAGGGATGAGATGTTGACGGTAGTCATTGACAGCAATGGGCGAGTTCAGCAAGTTCCATGGTGGAACCCGTACATCTAGTTACCAAATATAAGCTGCTGGACGGCTTGGTCGATCCACTATCTGATCCACCGCTACCATAAACCAACTGTAGTGGAAAAAATCGCGATTTGGTAGCTGTGACCGTTCGAGAGGCGCATGCGGCATCCACCGATGGCACCTACAATAGGATTTGCTAAACGCGCCCAATGTCATTATGGTGACAGCGGTGCATAGTACAATGCGCCATTAATTCAGGCTTTTGCCGCTATACAGCCCCATTTTATCCGTTTTATGGCTGTTTTGAATCATGTCATGAATAGGTAGTAGAAAAAACCGCTTTTGATTTTTTTTATTTATGAAGTTAGTAAAGTTGTAGGTAGAAGTAGATATAGGTTCAGGTGAAAATTTGGAATAAAAATTGAAAAAAAGAAGTAATAGGTATAACCCTAGCTGAGTTTTGCGCCCCTGAAATTTTTGCGCCTGTGGCAAATGCCACCTTCGCCACGCCCTAGTTACGGCACTGCTACGAACTAAACGGCGGGGCAGAATTGGACAGGCCCAATCGGTCAAAATATCAAAAAGTAGACAGAAGCAGAAAACGACGTGACACCATAAGGAACTCAGCAGGAAAACTTGGGGAAACTCAGTCCCAAACGGTCTCCTCTTCGGTCCTCATTTTTGCAGCGGAACATCCCTCGTGGAAATACCTACTGGAAGCGGTGTCAACTTTTAAAGTGAGTACCCCAGTATGCGGTGTCTTTTGTGATTCCTCTTGAGAAAATGACTTAACGGCGTGGTTAGCCACTCATCCGTTTAAAATATCAAGAGAGACCTCGCGCACGTTAATAAGAAGCCCTCAGCCCCATCCATAATCTGATTAAGTTGTTAACCGCAGGAATGTGTTTTCATAAAGCCACGGGGTTATCCGCGCACAATGCTTCCAGTTTGACATGATCATTAACCTTAAGCATGAAACTTTACGAGAGGACTTTAAACTGCAATGGAGACGACAACATACATAATAACCGGGCATAAAGTACGCAAGTGTTACATGTAATGACACACATACAGAGACCGCCCCACATAGGGCTGCGTGTGCGCCCCCATAACTACCATGGCGCACAGATAAGACGGAGCACTTTACACGCACACGGGTCCTCTCTTATTCATCCCCTGTGCACCATCCTTCTTCATCATTTTTGGCTTATACAGGCTAAATCTCTGCCGGTGTCCATGTGTGTGTGTGTGTGGTGTGTTTCTGTATGAGTTGTGGTCTGAACTCGCACGTACGGTCGTATAACAAATAATGCCCCGTGCATGCGTTTGTTATTTGCGTTGTCTGAATTAAAATTACACACGCCCAAATGTGGGCCAAAGCATTCAAACATTGTGCGCGGGGTGCAATAACATCATAACATAAAATTTAACCGGAATGAAGCCATTCGGAAAGAGTTACGGTGGCACGCGGAACTCCAGAATTGCATTCTGAGCCGTCCAGTGTAACGCGCTGCGGTGCGGTGGTGGTTCAAAATCGCCCATAAAGGGTGTCTCAGAAGTATCGCGTTCTGAGTAGCCCAGACTCTAAAGCGATATCCATGGAATCCACTCAAGAGCATGTGAGAAAATGTGAATGAAGGAGAATTCAGGATTTTTTATTTTAATATGAGGTTCAAAGGGTGAGACTTTGCCCCCCTCTATTTTCATTATTTAACTTGACTTTAGGTAACTACCGTGTGATCAAAAACTTTCCTCTTGTAGGCAGGCTGTGGCCAGGCCAAAATCAGCCTCTTTTGCTTGCCAATGACCAGACCACAGCCTGCTTAGAGGAGGGAAGTTTTTTATCAGTGAGAATTATCAACCAGTGGGTTTGCACTCAATTTCCGTCTACGATACCGGATGAATGACAATGATAAATCACAAAAATCCAGTTTTCTATATTAATGCATGCCTGTGAAATACCGAGTGATCAAATAAATTTCTCCTTAAGTCGCCTGTGATCCCTGAAAATCTGGCGGAAAAATATCGAGGAGACCGATGCCTACTCTGAGAAGAAATTTATTCGATAACTTCTTATACGGAAAATTAATTTTTTAGAATAATGTATCACCCTGTACAATGAATACAAGTTTTGTGCACGTCCAGTGGTTGATAGTTCTTCATTGGTTAGTCTATCACAAACAATTCTCCTGAAACACATTGAATAACGAGAATAGAGGGGAGCGAAGTCTCACCTTTTGACCTTTCAGCCCTTCAAAAATAAACGTCGCGAACTTAGAAAAGATATATTTTTCACATGTTCTTGAGTGTTGAATATCACTCTGGATTCGGAATGCGATACTTTTGAGACATCCTGTATACCGACATAAAGTTTTGAGTTACGACTACGTGCATTCATTATTAGCGCAATGATTGAAACTTTGCGTGTTGGTGTTTTGAAATTTGTGAGCCAGCTGAAAAATGCACACGATAAAGATCAATTTGTTCGATAGAGATGCGAATGGTGGATGCGCCTACACTCTACAGCTAACAGTTCTCTGCACGGGACAGGCTCACGCGGTCATGAAAACGGGCGATATGCGCGGAAACTTCGTGTCAGCGCAATTTACGACCGTTTATGGGAGGTTTGTTTGTGAACTTTCCCAATAATTCAAAAATGCTGTTTCAAAAAATTGTCACATTCGAATGCGACTGAGATGCAGCTTTACTGCATGAATGCATGTAGGTAATTTCTGTTGCTTGTTAGTGATAATTCACTGATTCCTGTCGAGAATCTTTTATTTCGGCGATATAATTATGTCTAGTCATGTATGTTTATTATAGAAATTCAGGAATAAGTACAGGATTAGTCATTGATATGGGCAAGCTCGAGAAAAAATTGAATTTGGGAAGTGAGGTCGCGGAGAGCGACGGCTGAGCCGAGTCTCCGGAATTAGCGTGGAGTCCTGATGGCACTTCAAGATGAGCATTTCGAGACTTCTGCTCCTGCTTTAGGCTGCATCAATCTCGTTGAACATATGATCGGAGTCTGACTATAAGTAGAACCGCTGAAGTAGCAGTATTATCCCTTGTCTCCCGCATTTCAACGCCACGTTACACGTTAACAGAAAACTAGACAATATGCTGAAGGCAGGCGTGATTGCGTCGTCCAAGTCACCATGTGCTTCTCCTATTGTGCTGGTGAAGTAATTCCCGACTCAATATCGCTTCTGTGTGGATTACAGCAGGGCGAATGCCGTGATCAATCAATCGATCAATCAATCAATACTCTTTATTCGTTCATATAATATTATGTTAAGTGTTGGACCCGTCATTCATATGTATATAGATCATTTAGATAAGTGTAACTTTGGAAACTTTGAAAACGCACATTATCATTAAGGAATTCTTCCACCAAATAGTAACCCTTGGCAATCAAAAAAGATTTAAGTTTTGGTCTTAATGATTCGAGGGGCAACCCAGTGATATAATGTAGATTGAAGATTGTAGATTCGAGGTGGTCGTTTGGTCTCGGAGGATCCTTTCTGCACTGCGACCTATAAGATCTTTTGTGCGTGACCATGCTTTTATTTAATGTCCCAGGAAATCCACCTCCTCACCGAATCGGATGATTTTCTTGGAAGACTTACCTCTGATGTCTGCGGGTGTCAGTTTCACACCTCCCAGCAGCGTAAGTCTTTTCTGTGCCAGTGCCTCGCACTCGCAGAGTAAGTGCACGGTGGTTTTATCTGCCGATGCACAAAGCCTGCAAATAGGTGAGTTTTCCTTACCCATTTTTTGCAGGTGGTATCTCAGTTCGCAATGTCCAGTGAGTAGACCCGTGAGTAGTCTTATTTCGTTCTTAGAGAGCGACAGGATGAGCTGCGTCTTTGTTTTGGAGAGCGCAATAAGCTGTTTGGCTTGTCGTTGGCCTGGAATGCTCTTCCAGTAGGCCTCCATCTGCCTATTCTCTCATTTATCGACTTCTTTCCTTATTAGGGATGACGACATCCCACATGTGGGCTCCGGTCAAATAAATGTTGTTCGAGCTCATTTTATTGCGAGGGCATCCGCTTCTTCATTTCATTGAGTTTGTTGCTCTCAGCCAGCTGTATGAGTGATTTTTTGCAGTTCCAGGTGGTTTTTGACTTACAGTCATAGGCCTCCAAGTCCCTTAAAGCCGCCTGGCTGTCTGTGGCGATGCAAATTTTTGCTCCTTTGTACTGTCTGGATAGGCATACCTGAGCACACCTGGCAGTGATTCCCTATACTTCGGGCCATATATGCCTATCCCGGCTCCTTCCTCTCTTACGGATCCGTCTGTGTACCAGATCATGTTGTTCTTCTGCAGCCGTGCCACCCTCCGGGCGCTTTCCTGGCGGTCATTTACGACCACTTCATAGGTAGCCCCGGAGTCGTACTCAACTGGCATGAAATTCCTTGGGCTCGTGAGAAACTGCTCCCTTATTGAGTCCAATACTTTCAAGTGTCCTCCTCTTAGGTTTTTGGGTCCTATTCTGAGAGCACTCACTAGTCCTTTTTTTTTCAACTTGTTTGTGCAGTAAAAGTAGGTCCAGCAAAACCTTCATCGCTGCTGTAGGAGTGGTGAACATAGCTCCCGTGATACCTAGACAGGCAAGTCTCTTAAGCTTCTGTAGCTTCTGTTGTCTTTTGTCTAGTTTTATCCCACCAAACGAGTGAGGCCTACGTGGTGATCGGTCTAACAACTGTCATGTACGACCAATAGATCATACCTGGTTTCAGACCCCAAGTCCATCCGAAGAGTTTTCGGCATATCCAGAACGCCGCTGTGGACTTTGAAATTGTCTTGTTCAGGTGAGAGTTCCAGGTGAGTTTTCTATCCAGGATGATTCCCAGATATTGGACCTCCTCGGAAAACCCAATTTTAGTTCCCCTCAGTACCGGAGCAGTCAGTTCGACTTTTCCGCGGCGTGTGAACGGAACTATCACAGTTTTGGCCGGGTTGATGCTGAAGTCCTCTTCCAAGCACCATTGAATCATAGTGTTTATGACATTTTGTGTAAGGGTTGAAGTCGTACCTTCAAACTTTTCTTTGACAACGACTGCTACATCGTCGGCGTATCCGTAGCTGCTGTAGCCCTGTTCCGTCAGCCTCCTGAGCAGTTCATCCACGACAAGACACCACAGGAGGGGCGCTAAGACTCCACCCTGTGAACACCCTTTTCCAGTGGTGACTGTCACGGACTCTCCTCCAAGGTCTGCGGTTACTTTCCGGTCCACAAGCATGGATTTGATCCATTTTAGGGTAGGATATCCCCTTGGTCCCCTAGGGTGCATAGGGGACTTTTCGACCCGGGATAGGTAGCTCTCGCATGCGTTCGAGCGTTCACCAGCCCCGCTATCTTCGTTTTCGGCGAGCCACCGGAGCCAGGACTCCGCGAGGCCGCCAACCATCTCCAGAGCATCGCCCGACCAGCTGCCTTGCCCCGTGCACTTTGCGCAATCGTGCGCCAACTGCCAGTGTTCGGCTACAGTGTGGAACGGCCCACTATCTTCTGCCAAATCCTGGTGCAGTTCCCAATGTCACGTCATTTCTAGCTCTACAATACGAAACAATCGAGCATTTACTGGGTCTAAGTGGTAGGTGATTCGTCTGACACCATCTCCTAACCCTGTCCAAATCAGCCTGAAGTCTCTCACAGTCAGCCACAGCACCTATTTCACTATACAACTTTAGGTCATCAGCGTACATCAGAAATCCAGCCTCAACACAGTCACCGATATCATCAACATATATGTCAAAAAACAATGGTCCAAGCTCATTTCCCTGTGGCACACCAGAGGTCTGAGCAAACATCCGAGAACGAAAACCATTGCACTGCACATACTGGAGCCTACCCGTCAAGAACGACTGTATCAGAGCCAGGAACTTAGGAGACAGACCGTACCAAGCCAGTTTCGTCATCAGTATGGATGATCTATTCTATCAAATGCCTTGGAAAAATCGGTGTAGACAGCATCCACCTGCGCTCTCCTATCCAACCTCTCAGACAAGAACTGGGTGATCTCCATAAGGTTGGTTACGATGGACCGTCGTGGTATGAAACCATGTTGCCTGTCAGACAGCATAGGACCTACATGACATAGAATCTTACGGTGCATAAGGATCTCAAACACCTTACTGAAATTACATCCTATGGCAATGGGTCTATAGTTTCCAACAACATTCCTTCTACCTTTTTTGAAAACCGGACACACTCGAGTCTCCTTCCACCTCCGCGGATAGGCTCCCTCCCTCAACATGGTACTGAAAATCAACGATAGAGGCGCTGCGAGGACTGAGGCGCAATCTCGTACAAGATAAGAAGGAATCAAGTCAGGTCCTGCAGTAGATTTAGATGGGAGACTACGAATAGCCTCAAGAACCTCATCCTCAGAGACCATATCAAAATTGAGAACATCACCACGGCGTGAAAAACTCGAGAAACCGGGGTAAAGCGAAGCAATAGATGGAGAAGAGAAGGACTTGCTGAAATAATCGGCAAAGGAATCAACTATACTTGACGGTCCCCCAATATCATTGCCAGCATAAGTCATAGAGGTTGGTATGCTCCCACATTCATTTTTTGACCTCACATAGGACCAAAACTTGCTAGGATCACTAGAAATGCTGGACTCCGTCTGTCTGATATAAGTAGCGAACGATCCAGCAATGTCCACTTTAATCTGAGATCTCAACAATCTATATTCATTGAACATCTCAACACATCTGGTTCTATTGTATTTGACTCTAAGCCGCTCCTTCTTCTTAATATCTCGTATAATTTGTCCAGTAAACCAGGGGGGATATGTGCGGGAAGTTTTCCTTTTACAGGGCACACACAAGTCGAACACCCGAGCAAGGGATTCATAAAATCTATCCACGACATCCTCTACCGGTAGGCTACGTAACTCTTGCAGTTGCCAGTTGAGACCGGCAAGTCTGTCATATAACTCGACAAAATTCGCCTTTCTAAAGTTGTACTCACTGCTACAAGTGACGGGAAGAGGCTTATTATCTGAAACAGCGTGCAAGTGAATCTCGAGCGCAGGATGATGGCCGTCCTCCGGCAACAGAACACGATCAGAACGCACAACAGAACACTCAAGATTAGTCACAACCAGATCCAACAACCTGTCATTACAGTTAACCACCCTGCTGCACTGCCTGAGATCACAATACTCAATAAAATTACTAAACTCATCAATCAAGGGTGTTCGCTGATGCCCATCATAAAAGCCAGCCAAGTCAGGAATGTTGAAGTCTCCCAGGATTAACACCTTACCCCCTAGAATACAATTCAAAAAACAAAACAAAACAAACAAAACAAACGAAACAAATTACTTACGTAGAATCTTTGCCATCTTTTGACAGCCGCATTTGTGAATCTTCGCCCCTACCACTGGTGCCTTCAGCGTCCGTGTCAGTTTATTTTTGCTTCAATTATGTCCGCCTTGTTTGTTTCACCTTTTTTTTTATTGTCACGAGTAGCAAAGGGTCTATCCCTTTGCTACCCGTGGACTGAGGGCTCACTCTTTACTTATTGTTTTGCACAGCTGAAACGGGAAGGTAAATGGAACTCGAGCATGCTAACATAATATAAGTTTATTAATTATTATAAAATAATTCCACATCACACTACTTACATGACAATTATAAACTCGGGACTGAGGGCACAGCCTTAGTTCCTTGAACCGACCGTCTGCCTTCAACCCGCAGTACTTATTACTACCACCGAGTCAGTCGAGTCGTGATCATCGCATCGAATCCCCTTGATGAATCCATCCCCGTGTGCACGCGTATGTCAGTCTAATCCCAATCGACCAATCAGGTCGATGCACGTTTCCTCGTGCTTGGTGAACCCGGCATACCACGGCGGTTATGAACTAAGAATTGTGCTGCCCTTGCAGCATTCAGCATTTCCTGTGGCGGCTCGTTGCTTTTGCTGAAGGCGACTTATGAATTATTATAATTTATACCTAATGAAATAATTCATACTCAAGAGATGAGCCTTTGGTTATGGCCCTTACGTCATATTCATGACATTATAATCGCCATACTTTGACGCCTGTCGTTCAAATAACTGAACCGAGGTCAATGTACGATTTCTCCGAATGTATCACTTTCCCATTGTTAAAAGACTTGTTTACTACCGGTTTGTGGTTCTCCAGGACGTCGGTTTGCAGGCCGCTATTGCCCGCCACTCGCTCCAGTGTCCGCTGCACTACTCGGATGCACCATGTTCGACATGGTGGCCCAGACCTACACCAGCGGTGGCGCCGTGGATACATTGAGCTAGCCGGATACTATCTTTTGGAGCCGCCTGGATGCTTCGTCGCTTTCAAGCAGGAGTGGAGCCCGACGACCCACTGTCCTGGAGGAATACTACTGCAGAGCCTGGGTTTTTCAATTTCGCAATGGACCTCAGTCTATATCCACGTATTTTTCAAGGGTCTTCTGCAATCTTTATTGTTGCTATGTTGCCGCCACAGCGTTAGCGTGCACGACAGTAGAGTGTAATATAGGTACGAGTAGCTACTTCGTAAACTTGAAACAAGTTTGTTTGACTCCCTCTGCCGGTCCGCTTAGACAGTGCAACCCTCGAAGAAAAAATCAATGCTCTACTGACGACACTAGGTTTCTTAGGGCTCTTTGCCATGCAGGCGTCTGCCCTGAGCGTCTGCATTGCCGTTTTTCAGCGGTGTTGGGAAAAACTACTCTCCTGGCCCTCTGCCGGAAGGAAAGACGGTAATAGGCATTCCCGACCACGCCGACCAACATCTGGACTAGTGGGTTCTCTAGGACCTATCACCGAGTAGTTCGATAGTACTATGATTCGGGATGGCGTCGGACGTTGGTCGTTACGTGCGAAAGTCTGTGAAAAGTGCGGAACCTGAACAAAAAGCACTCGGGGGCTAAATGTGTAGCCAACTGGATGTCTTCGCTCCGTGGAAGGTTATTGATGTATACTTGATGGGACCCATGTCGAAGTCACATGGAGGCAATCTGTATAGCTTAGCAGTGCTCGATCAATTCTCTGAATTGTCTTTTTTCCTACCTCTTGTTGACCGCTTCGTCCAACAATATTTTTCACTTGTTAGAAGACCACGTGTTTATGCTGCTCGGGTTGTCCCGGATGATGGTCGCGGATAATGGCAAACAATTGGTGTCGGATGAATTTGTCGATTTTGCACGAAGACATGGGGTGAAAATCTCTCACATAGCGGTGCACGACCCCCAGGCCAATGCTGTCGAATGGTATCACCGTACCCTGAAGACCATCATCTCCTCCTTTGTCGGGGAGAATCACCGCGAATGGGAAAAGCATCTACAAAAAGCCGCATGCGCCATGCGCACCTCTCCTAGCGGAGCTACTGGGTATACCCCGTATCCCAGATGTGGCATAAAAACTTTGCCCAATCGGATGCCGGCAGGTATCTCTCTGCGAAGTTGGCCCCAAAACTCGTGGGTTCATTGACGATTAAAAAGGGTCTACGAGCTGGCGAACGACGATTGATAAAAGGTATACCACGCAAAAGATCTGAAGACCCATGCAGACTTTGATTGAGACTTTTCAAATTCAGTCCATTATTTCTCCTCCATCTCCCGGCATCTGATTCTCTACGTACCTTCTTTAGTTGTGGCTCAGTTTATGTCGTTCGCTCACTGAAACTTTCCCTTAGGAAATGCTTGGAGTTTGTTATTCAAAAATATTCATTTCCCAGCGAGTCGGGTATGTAAAGTTTAAATCTTGAACGTTTTTCAAGAATTTTTTCTGATTTCCCGAGAATTTTCTTGCTGAAAATGTAAAAACTGCCTGGGTTATTGAGACCGGACTCAAATGATGGAGCCTGAAGTGAAGTTCTAATTGACGACTTTCACAATTAGATGATTTGGAAAAAAATCGATGTTTTCCCGGAAAATTCAAATTTTTCTGATAAAATTTCCATTTTCCTGCAAATAAATTATTTCCAATCTCTTACTCTGATTTCAACTTCTCACCCGACAGAACGTATCAAACAAAAATTTCCATAGATTCCTGGATACTAGCTTAGGGTGACAAAACCAATTTTTTTTCCTATTCACTTGTTTCCCAACTTAATATCTAAAAATCAAGTGCCCTGCGATTCTTTGAGTATTTGCCAACGCATTTTGTTTAGGAAAAGTTGGTCATGTTCTTTGTTTAGGAGGAGATACGTGACAAGACGGATGGACCGATAGACGGATGGACGGACTTAACGAATTGCATGAGTAATATCTTCTCAACGTATAAAGATTTTGGACAGCTGCCCATTGGAAATGTTCGACGTTTCGATATACTCTTTGCAAAACTGGTGTCGGCTACTGCCTATACCCAGATAATAAAATTAAATAAATGTTTGAAGATTGATTGAAATTTCGCGTGTTGGCGTTTTGAATATTGCACGAGAGGGCTGAAAAATGCACACGACAAAGATACAAATGGTGGATGCGCCTGCAGTTCTGGAACAGAAACGCGCGGTCATATAAATGAATGATGCGGAAATCTTGCATCGGAAATTTACGACCGTTCGTGAATGTTTGGTCGCGAACTTTTCCAATAATTTATGCGATCTCTTTTCAAGATGGATGCAAGTATTTTATACAATACAGTATACAAACCAACACCAAGTGAACGAGATGAGAGTTTGACTCATTTCTTCGTGTAGATTGTCTTATTTCTCAACTTTAACCAATGCTCAATCTTATAGTAGTGTATACTCCACTGTACCTACATTCATTTTCAGTTACTAAAGTGAATCAATCAATCCACCAAAATTGGCTGTTGTCTGATTTATTTAGGAGATTTTTTTTTCGATTTCAGTTTATTTCGAAGCCTAAGCAATTTTTTGATAAAAAGAACGTCGTCATAACACGTGAGCAAAATGCCACTATAGTGCCCTCAGGCGGAAGAATAATGTATGTACGTGCAGTAAAACCCATGCCATTTTTAGTGATTTTATGATATTTGCTGGAGACTTCAACTCGAGGGCAAGCCGCCACAATTGGAGTAGGGGCCATATATTGGCTGCTTTGCGGAATATTTGCGAAATCACTGGAATTTTTATAAATATGATAGAGAGTGACACAGTATAAAGTGTAAGAAGTATGATAAATGGTAATCATTACAGGCTTGAAAAAAATGTAAGTACAGTCGTTGATAGTTATTTTTATGGACTCATTGGTATCACGCCAAATAATCTCTATTGTCCGAGGAAAATCTAAACCCACAACACTCGTTTCGTTCCATCTATGTACTCGCACAAACCCGATTCGTTCCCAACCTAAAAACCGACCCGTCCGAACTTAATTCGAAATTTATAGCCGCACATCCTTCCATGCATGCACGCCATTTGAAATTTCGCAAAAAACGCAGGCCATTAGCAGCACAGTTTCCTCATGAATGGAAATCAATCTATGCCGCCCAAAGAAACAATGGAAATGAATGGCCATTATCGACATTTGATAAGTGAGAACATTTTACATTTTGCACGATATAGAACTGAATAAAAAATATAAACCTCACACGCATGGAATGAGAATTATTGAAATCGTCGAACAGCTAGAGCAAACATGTATCATAGGTATACGTATATATAATGTGAAGGGTGCTCAAAAGTAACGCCTCTATTTTCTTTTTCAAAAACTTTTTGAATGAAGCAAGAGTTCCCAGTCTGCATGCCCGATGGAAAAGTAATTTTGAACCGAGTCTAGAATCTTCAAAATTATTGTTACGTATTCCGCGTACGGGTTCGTTTATAATTGAAACGATCGTTTCTAAACACACACTGTTCATTACTGAATACTACAATAGATACACGCTAACTATCATTCACTTGGGAATATCGCAGGTACTACTTCGTTTTTATCCGCTAGCTACCACTTCGCATTCAATACTACTGCCTAGGCCGATTCGTGATGCTTATACAGGTGTCCCGTTTTTCAACGCTCACTAATGGTATCTCGGAAATGGTGGGAGATACAAAGTCGGTTAAATTACAAAAAAGTTGCGCAATTTTATGACTATCTCGAAAATTTCAGATCATTTCTTTATTATGACAGCTAATAATTTGAAAATTGACATCTTGACATTTTTGAAGGTCCTTGATCGACTGACGTTAATAATTTTTTGCGCTCACTGGTTTTTGAGTTATGACAGTTAACTTCATTTTTTCTTATGGACACTATTATATCATTAATCCACTCCATAATACTTATCTTCTCTTTCTCTTCACAAAAATATAAAATACTTGTAGCATTTTTATCAAAATAACCTGTAAAAATTGAAAAAACAGTTTCTGAGGCGAAAAAATCGAGTTACCGCTTCGGTTGCCATGCTCTTGTGGCATATAAACAATGGCATTTGGTTGCTATGATCTCTTGATTTTGGAAAAAGTTGGGTGACATTCCGTTTTTGTGTACTTGATAATAGTAATAAATAACAATAAAGCAAATACAGAACCAAGTATAACACAAAGTGACATAGCAATAGCAATCAACATTCATGATTTACAATTGCTTGAATTGAAGTCCATTTTGCTCTATGCAGAGTTGTGTGCCTTTAGCCATGTTTTCAACGGCTGCGCTGATATCGTGCGGGTTAATAATTGACTGAAACACCTCATCATCATCTCCTTGCTTCCAGCTCTTGGTTGCTTTGTGATGTTCTGTCATGAACCACAAATTCGATCTTTGAGCGTTCCCCGCAAAATTGACCCCATTTCGAGTAATTGTAAATTATGAATGTTTATTGCTATTGCGATGATATTTTGTGTTATACTTGATTTTGTGTTTGTTTTATTGTTATTCATTATCATTATCAAATACTTTAGAACGGAATGTAACTCAACTTCTTCCAAAATCAACCGACCATGGCAACCGAATGCCATTGTTATTATGCCACGTGAGCATGGCAACCGAACCGGTAACTAGATTTATTCGCCCCAGAAATGATTTTCTCCAATTTTTACAGGCTATTTTGACAAAAATGCAACAAGTGATTTATATCTTTGTAAAGAGAAAGAAAAGATGAGTTTCATGGGGTGAATAAATGATATGGTGTCCAAAAAAAAAAAATAAGTTAACTATTATATCTCAAAAACTAGTGAGTGCAGGGAAAAATTATTGACGTCAGTCGATCAAGGACCTTATAAAATGTCAGGATACCAATTTTCAAATTGATAGCTGTTGAAATAAAAAAGTTATCTAAATTTTTGGAATTCTGCATTTTTCAGTTTTTTTTTTGGGATTTTTGAAAAATGACCTAAGATATCTTTGATATTTTGACATTTTTGAAATAGCCATAAAATTGCGCAACTTTTTTGTAATTCAACCGACTTTGTATCTCTCACCGTTTCCGAGATACCAATAGTGAGCGTTGAAAAACGGGACACCTGTATATGCCTTAAGCTAGTGTTCTCGAACCTTCCACGGCTCTTGCAGCAAATTCCACAGTGACTCGGCATACGATTTCTAGGCGACTTCCGGAAAATCACACACTTTTCACGTACTTCCCGTGTGCTCTGGTATGTCGGCGCCTCTGCCAAAATGGACAGATGTGTCTCAACCCACTGCTGAGGTCTCCATTCCTTTCCACAAGCAAAAGCTCTCGCACATGTTCTGGAATGCACCAGAGCTCCGCACCTGCACACTGCGACCTAATGGGAAGAGTCTAGAAAGATCGCGGGTTCTCTAGAATCGTCGCTCGTAATATTATTCATAGAACAAAATATCGCTTGAGTTGTCACCACGCATTCTTTGGCAGATGCTTATAAAGCGAGAAACTGATATTTGGAACCGAAAATTGGAGGAATACTGGGTGAATAAACTTAGGACGTTACTTTTGAGACACCCTTTAGCTGCCTAGTTGGGTGGATAGACGTTGATTCCTGCATTTTAGGCACCCCAAAAGCCGGAATAATCCGATTCCCCAGTTGCCGTATGAAATCAAACGACTGGGAAAAAGTTTGCGCAGAAAATTTCGTGTTTATAATCCTGATGCCGGTCTTCATTGTGAAATTTGAATAATTGTTAATAAAACCCTATTTCAAACTTCACAACGCGCCATAAAAACGATATGTATATTAAGCCGTTGGTCTCTTTCTTCTGCCTCTCTCTCTCTCTTCTTCTCTCGCCCTCTTTCTCTCTCTTCCTCTCTGCTCAATTACGGCAATAAACCATTATATATTTTTTAATTTACATTTATAACTTTCGGCTCCGCAGGGACCTCTTCCCAATTTTATGGGTGAGGATAGCTGCTTCTGGCAGAATGTAGCAGCAGCAGCAGCAGCCCAGCAGTTCACACACATATAAAAGATGGCCGTAAAGTACTTCCCCCTCGAGTTCTTTAATAATCGCGCGTCTTTTATGCACGCCATCCACACACACAAAGCCGAAAAATTGCCGATACGGCCGAAAGTTGTAAAAAGCAGGACAATGTATCCGGGTCGGCCGAGTTTGGAGTATTGGAGTTCGGAGTTGGAGCTCGCGCGCTCTGACGCGCGGCATTTCATCCATTGCTGACGGCAGATTTGCACCTTTGATCATCTCATCTGGAACTCTGTGAGCCGCTTTGGATGTCAGTCGGCAGAGAGAGGCAGTTTCAAGTTCAAAAGCCCGGCTCACGGAATATCAATTTAGGATAAAACATTCAGTTTGTGCGCCCGGGTTTGTTGTGTCAGGCGCCGGGGAGTTTTACACAAAAGGGCCAATTATTTGTTGTTGTTGTTTTTCTTTCTCGGTGTTTTCGCGCGGGTACGTATGAAAAAAGTGTTTGTGCTTAAACAAAACGGCATCTAAGGCCCTCTCCGTCACGTTTTTCTGTGCCATCAGCGCGCCCGAGTCAGACAAATGCGTTGGAAGAAATTGGCGCAGCTAACTCCTCAAAGGTTGTGTGGGTAATTAATTTTTGTGGGGTGTGGAAAATGCTATTTGACGCGCTCTTGAAAAGGGGAGATGAGACGGTTGACTCCATATTGATGAAGATCTCCAGAAACATCGATTTTAGTTAGAAATAATTTCTTATTATAATGGTTAGTAAGGTACTTAGGGCTCGATACCAAGTTGCAGGCGCAAAGTTGAGACGGCGTTACTTGAGAAATACAGCGGTCTGATTGGTAGTTTCTCGTCGTTGCTATGGTGACCTCACTTACGGCGGTCTCAGCTCCAACTTGGTATAGAGTCGTTAGATGGTATACCGTGAACTGTTCCCCTAATTTTGACCCTTGGCTGTGATTGTCGTTACCCCCCTCCCTTCTACCTTGGACCTCTTACCTACGTTTTACTTACGTTGTCGTTTCACTCAGGCTCTACTCTAGACGAGAACGGAACTTTATGGATGAGGATTACGGTGGGCCGCTGCTATACGTGTGTTTTTTTTGTTTTCATAATACGGACTTCTAATAGCGCGGAAAAGTTGCAGTTTCATATACTTCTCAAATATCTAGAAGCTTTTTGTCCCAAGTTTTCGTCTTCACCTCCGCAAGACGTGTCTTTCAAAAATATCTCAACATTCAGTTTTTGCAAGATAACGAATTGAGTTATGGAGAAAACTGTTGAAATACCTTAGTGAAACAATTAGATAAAACTCTTTATTCGACAGAAATCAAGTGATAAGACTTCAGTTATCAATATGTTATCAATAGTTTTTGTTTTATCTTACTCTGGGTTGAAATTTTTCTGACTTACCAATATGGGCATCAGTTTCCTAGATTCATTCTTGCTGTAAATAGAGCCATATCTTGATTCAGATCCACAAACTGCTAAGGCTGCTTCTAAAACTGTTCTCACGAATCGCTCTACTGATTGAGTATAACAGGGAAAACGTGGAAATTCTAAGCAAGGAATCATATCATTAACATTCAGTAATTCTTTTAGTTCATTATCCGACATACGGGGTGGTTTTTTGAGAAGGACCCACCTCCAATTTCTCGCTGCACAGTTTTTTTCTGAGAAAAAGCTGACACAAGTCGATTTCCTTTTTTGAGAGGGACATCTAGGACACGTATTGCCAAATTCTTATCTTCAATCCCTTTGCCCCCACCCCCTACCCTAGTTTGAAATTTCAAATTGCATTATCTATCTTGTGATACACCAAATTGAAGGCAATAACATTGTTTCCGTTAAACATACTCTGAAATCTTTAAACTACCCTCTCAACCCTCTTAAAAATTCTCTCATTGTTGTTTAAAGGAATGTTTTTCTGTTAACTGCAGATTCTTGAGTAATAGATTTCCCAGCAAAAACAGGGCGATTTTTATTTCGAGGGGAACATCTGAGACATGTGTTGCCAAATTTTCATCTTCATTGCATTCTCTTCCCAATTAAGACCATTTTTGAAAAGGATTAGAGGATGATTTAGGCAATTTGAAATTATGTGTGCATAAAGAAAATTTTCATACTTTCAATTTGATGTACCACAAGGTAGATAATTTATTGCTCTTAGAATTGAAGTAGGCTTGGATGGGGCCGAAAGGGTTGAAAATAAAACTGTGACAACATGCCACCCTCAAAATAAGAACCGACCTGCTTTCGTTTAAAAATATTTTTTCCAAGAATTGGGATAGTTGATAGGATCGAGAAAAGCTTTCCTTTGATTAAGGATGAGAGAATTTTCGCAAGGGTTGGGAGGTGACATGAAAAATTTAAAATTTGTTTGTCAGAAAGAGAATTCTATTATCTTCAGTTTGATGTGTCACAAGTTAGGTATTGCTATTTGACATTTTAAAGTTTTTTTTCATTTGGGTGGTCTCGTTTAACAATTTCAAAAACGTTTTGATTGATGTATGATATTATTTCATCATTGCTAAAACTCTTGTATGAGAAACAGTTGAAATTGAAGTTTTCGCCCAAAGTTGCTCAATTTTTAATGTGACTTATTCTGCAACTTCAAGGCAATTGGGTTTTTTCGGTGAATTCGATTTCATTTGTTTTTTTGTGATTGAAAAAACAATACTGGAACACGGTTTTTTTGTGCCTGACTGTTTAATTCCATATTTTTTTATTGTTAATATTATTTTAAACATTTTCTGGCCTAATAAAAATTTGCGATTTTTTTCTCCAAATGTAGAAATTTCGTCATTGCGGACCCTGAAGTGATGATTTTTTTTCCAAAAACGCTGTAACGATTTCTTTTTGTAATCTGATTATGCATCTTTTCCGCACTATTAGAATATTGTTACGAGCGGCGATCTCGTACATATAGGTAAACACTCGATGTTTCTGGATCTTTCCACCATTAGATCGCAGTGTAGAAGTCTGGAGCGATCTCGTGCATTCCAGAGCGTTCGTGTATGTGAAACCCAATGGAGACTCGAACGTTCGATCAAGGCACATCAGTTCACTTTGGCGGAGACGCAGATTCCAGAACACATGGAAAGCATACGGGTAACGTGTGCGATTATTCAGGAATGATCTAGAAACCGCATATGCCAGACCACCATGGAATTTGCTGGAAGCAGACAGAGGGTTTGGGAACACCATTCGGAGGCCTTATATAAGGCATCAGCCGGCAGCTCGCGGCAGTATTGAATTGGAATGCGAAGAGATAACAAGTGCGAAACAAGCGAAGTACCTGCGTTATAATTCCAAGTGGATAATTGTTGGCATTTATTGTAGTAGTACGCCGAAATAAACGGTGTGTGTTCTAAATCGATCGTCTCAATTATATTCAAACCCGTAAGCGAAATATCGTAACAATATAAAAATCGAAAATATGATTTTTTGGCCCACCCTAGATGATTGTATTAAAAAGTTGAACAAAAACACGAGTTGACAGCAAACAAAATGAATTTTTTCATCAAAATCATCAGCAAAATTGAAAGGAATCAGATTCTTCTCATAAAACACCTAACAAAATGAGACTGACAGACTTATAAAATGACACACAATAGAGAAAATAGACAAAAACAATTGAAAATACAACAACAAAATATGTCGAACAGTCAGTCAAGGAAAAAGAGGTAAACAATGCGTAATAAATCAACAAATCAACAATGCATAAAAACCCAAAACAAGACATAATAGGAGTGGTTGATAGGATCCTGTAATATATACGTTGTTTCAGATTGATTGCTATCTCAGTAGGCACTGGAAGTATATGGTGAAAGTCGCTTTAGCTTTGTCTAGTTCTAAAACGTTTATTGTTTTAGTTCCAAGTCAGTGTGACATGTCAATCAAAATCAACGCGAAGTTTTTTACTGTCGTCCAAACTGTCATGTTTCTGTCCACCTAGATAGCTTTTGGAAAGAAAATCGTAATAAGCACCTATCGAAGCTAGTTTCAAGAATCTGTACGTGTTACTTATACAGTTACTGTTGTTCCTGTTACGTTATACCTACTGTTACTGTTGTGTTGTTCCTTCATTGGTTTTGATTACCTGATAGTTTTCACGCCATGTGTGGGGATCCAGTTCGTTTATCTGCGAGAGAACGTGAAACATTTTGACGCTGTTACGAAGAATTCTTCAGAGATTCCAACAATGCAGCTGCCAGCATTGCTTTGATCTTTAGGAACGTACTGCACGGTCAAACGCATACTGGCAAAAAGAAGCCAGATTTGTCACTACTTACAACTAAAAAGTGGCCGTGGATCCCTGAGCCCAGTCAAGAGAAAAATCGGCCAGGCGCCCGTTCTCAATCAAAAGAGTAGGTACAGTCTGTTGTGCCATATCCTACCAGATTTCGTGCTTCTGTCTTCACTAAAGGGCTCAGTTGAAGTCGAACAGCGTAACTCGGCTTCAGAAGCAGATCTTCCTTGATATCTGATCCCTCTCAAGGCCATGAAGTTTGCTTTACTGCTTTACTATCTACCTGTGTGATATGTGCACAATGTTGATTGAGACTGTGGCAAGAACGAAATCTGCTGACTCCTCGGGTGCCTATTTTTTTTTAGTCCTGAGACTGGAAACAGAGACGGTTCGACATCAAAACTGCATGTATCTTTCTTCAAGTGCACCTTGAATGGGGTGCCGCACGTGATACTCGATAAAAAACTGAAGAAATACTTTCTGACTGAAAGGAGTGAAAGATCTGACTTATAACCTGAAAATAAATAATGAAGTTTCCATGATATTTACACTTTTGATTTGACGTTCTTTGTAACTAAATCTAAAGCTGCATTTAGATTTTCATGACCTACTGGGATAGCAATATTTCTGAAACAACGTATACCTACATCGAATATCTGACAAACATAGCAGCGAGCATAAAAGACATGACATGAAAATATGAGAGTTACAAAAAACGGTGGACAATGACATTTAAATGAAATCAAATCATGACACAAACAAAAAGACAAGTGAGTACATGACAATCAAATTACACACAAAATTATTGGAAGGGTTATAAAAATATTAACATGAAATTCAGTAAGTTTACAAAATTCGTGAGACAACAAAAAAACATCAAAAAGTAGAACGTGAATTCAATAATGAAATTTAAATGAATAGGCGCTAGATTTACGGTGCTGCCGATATAAAGTTGGTAGAAATAGAGAATAAATTCCAGCAATCGGGCCTGCAACAAAAAAACATTTCCATGCCCGCGATATTATTTTACGATGCCTCTCGGTTTCTCCGCGCTCGAGCTCCAATTTGCATCCCTTCATCCATGTGACATCATCAATAACACGTAGGTACCTAGTACTTAACACCGCGTCCAGCGTCAACAGGGCCGGTGGGCATCCCAGAAAATAAGTGAAATACATGAGACGCGTAGGGTGCTTCCATCCTCGCTTCAAACCAGGTTGTAAAAACCGCGAAGACCCCTTCTCGGTCCTCTTCTTTGTTCTGAATTCCCGGAAACAAATCAATTGACGCCCGAAACAGGTGAAATTACTGAAATTCATAATTCGGCCCTACATGCGTATCGATAGTTGAAAATGAATGCGAACAAATCCAAAGGGATGTGGATTAAATCTTGAACAAATAAGTCAAAAATCACCCACCTGTGACAAGAATCTTTCAGGACTACGTCTCGTTTCGTCAAAGCACGACACAAGAATCTTCTTCGTTTTCTCGCAAGAACCCGAATTCCTGCCGCGTCCCCCGTCCCAGCATCGATAGACCCAAATATAGAGAGGTTTCGCGCGTAAGTATTATTAAAATGCATGTGTAAAAAGTCGCTGAAAGTGCGGTCCATTACAACCGAAAGAAAATGATATGTCAAACGTAAGTACAGGGTTGACCAGTCAGTATGCCCACTTTTCGCGAGGCCAATACTGGCTTATGAATTGGGGTAGAGAGATGAATCAAAAAGCAAACGAAAGCTCATTTCATGCCATTTTTTAACACATGTTGAATTTTGGGAGAAATTAATGTTTTCAATGCCCACTGCGACTGATATAAAAGCTTCCAAAGTATCTCGTTTCTCAACTTACCCTGCAATAAACTTAGCTTGTTTGGGATATTTTCGTCCGAATTCATTCCGAATAACTCTAGAATGTTTTGGAAATTTGACAGGTTCCACAAGTGTCCACTTGGTCTATAGACGTTTGATGTCAAGAAATAGTGGCATTAATTGGGTGGCAAGATCAGTCGATCTCACGCCGCCACTACTGTGGGGTTTTTTGAAAGGCATATTATTTCTTGAAAAAATCAAGTATCAATGGGACAAGCTAGAGTTTGCAACCTTACCTCGGGTTCCACCAAACTTTTATCAACGCGATAACTTTATCACTCTGATAGTAACTAAGCAACTGGCCATCCTATTGGCTGGTGCATAGCAACTATCAGCGTGATAGATTTAATCTGCTCTTAAAATTTTGGTGGAACCCGAGGTTACTCTGTTAAGTAAGAAGAGGAAAGAGACCAAAAAGACCAACTTCGATGCCATCATTGACCAATTTGCATCTGTCAAAGCAAAAAAAAAACGGGTGTAGTACGGGTTTTTGTTTGATGTTGTGTCATTAAAATATTCAGACCATCCATTATTATTGAGCTGTTTCACCCTTCCTGACCTTTGGCTGTGATCGTCATCCCCCCCCCTCACTTGTAAACCTCTTACGCACGTTTTGCTTACGTTGTCGTTTCACTCAGGCTGCTACCCTATAGACGAGAACGGAACTTTGGGGATGAGGATTGAAGTGAACAGTTGAACAGAAACACGAATTGACAGCAAACAGTACCGAATTGAAACAAATCAACGCCAACTTTCATTCAAGGTCTTTCTGGAACTTCATGGTAAACCAACGGTTCTCTGGTGTTGCTTCTTTTGTGTGAGTTACAAATATCACAATTATCTATCAAATTATTGATGTCATTTTTTATCCCCGGCCAATATGTATAGTACTTCTCTAGCTCGCAATTGGCATTTCTTTTTACCTAGATGACCCAAATGGATCAATTTCAACATTTTATATCTCAACTTTTTCGGCACCATGATTTCCTCACTTTTGAAAATTAGCTCTTTAGCAAAATTAAGTAGTTCTTTCTTGAACGTGCAATACAGGGTGGTCCGACTTTTATGTCATCAAATTTAAGGATCGATAGAGAATGAAAAATGAAGGGGACTTTCTCCAGAAAACATATTTGAGAAATGCCTAATAACAGAGATACAGCCCTTCAAAGTTGGAAATAAATAATCGTTTTTTTCGCATAACTTTTGAACCGTTCAACCGATTTGATTATAAATAGAACCAAATGTTCACTGAAATTATCCCCTGTCGAACAATCATAACATGTTCCATAAAAAAGTTCCAGGGGCTTGGACATTAGGGGGTGACCCTACTTTTCCCCCCCTATTTTTCACTCCCCTAGCTATTTTTGGAAACTGTTCATAATTTTGAATTTTACGTTCAATTTTGAAGAAAAAATCACTGTTGCAAAATTTTGATTAGAGGCTTCGTTTAGGTGATATTTGGGTTTGAAACATTGGGAAACATCCCGAAATCGTCACGTTCAAAGGTCTAAATATTAAAATTCGAAGAAACTCATGATTTCTCAGCTGAAATAGGTTTTATAGAATTTCTAAGTTGATGAACCACCATTTTTTCCAAAACACGGGAAATTTTCAGGAAAAAAACAATTTGGGTTCTGGAAAGTGGCGATTTCGGGATGTTTTCCAAAGTTTCAAACTCGAATATCTCCTAAACGAAGCCTCTAATCAAAAGGACCCCGCACGTTTTATATGAAAAAGTGGTTTCGGTGAATTTGGCTAAATTTTTTATATGTTGTAGATCTTGATTCAAGAAATATATTCCTGAAAAATTGGACCCCTCCTATGAACAGTTTTTCCCCTACACCCCTAATAAGGCCAAAATTAGGAATAGTCTCAAATTTTTTGAAATTCATGAAACTGGTCCAAATCGAACTCGTGATCATGGGAAAAATAATTTAAAAAATCCACGTTATGAATTGGGGTAGTTATCAAGGGGGTTGGGGGTCGAAATTGAGAAAATAAATTGAAATTCCGAATTTTTTATTCTTATAAAATCTGAACAGAATAATAATGGGGAAATAATTTTGGAAAACCTAAATCAATTAATTGGGTGTTATTCTAAAGAGGGCTGGGGGTCAAAATCAAGGGAACGGAGTAACATTCCGAAACTTGCGATTCCCATTATTGAGAAAATAATTCAAAAAAATCTAAACCAATGAGTTCTGGTGTCATTGAGGAAGTAGAGGGTCGAAATCAGGACAACAATGAAATTCTGGACCTTACAGTTCATCTAAAAATTGATCTGGGTGAATGACAAAATGATGATAAAACCAATCTGCATAAGGATTGAGTTCTTCATTTCTCGACCATCCCTTTTCCCACCTACCATAATATCTGCCTACAACCATGTCCTAGTCCAAATAAGAATTTGTCTCAAGCATTTTAAAATACATGAAACTGGCTCACATTAAATTGAAGAATAAAAAATATAAGTTGTGAATTGGAGTGATTATCGAGGGGGCGGAGGTCGAAATCGAGTGAAGGAATTGGCATTCCAGGAATAGGGTAATGGAGAAATAATTTAAAAAAATCTGAATCAATAAATTGAGATGGTTACCTACCGAGGGGACAGTGATCAAAATCTAGAAAAAGGAAGAAATTCCGAAACTTCAAATTCATAATGTAGGGGTAGGGTCCTTCAGTGAGAGTGATAGAACTTCATATTGAAATTAAACAAATTAACAAAGAACAGTTTTTGACATCATGTGTGGAAAATAACATCAAGTAAATGGCCTCCTCGACTTTGTCTAACGGCGGGCAGACGGGAAGTCCAATTTGTAATGGCTTATTTCTGGCAGATATCGGGCTCTATTTCAGTAATAACATGCACAATATTGTCCCTCAGGGCTTCAATGGTTCTGGGCTTGTTCTTGTATACCAGGGACTTCACATAACCCCACAGAAAAAAGTCCAGGGATGTAATATCGCAAGATCTCGCTGGCCAATTGAAATCGCCATTCCGCGAAATTGTTCTTCCTTGGAAGTTTCCGGCCAACAAGTCCCAAGGTTTCTCCTGCTGTGTGGCACGTAGCCCCGTTTTGTTGAAAGAAGATGATTTTGTAAGATATACTGAGTATTTATGTCAAAAAATGACAGTAAAATCTTATCAAAGTTCTATCACTCTTATTGAAAGACCCTTTAGAATTGAAAATTCAGATTTGAAAAATTGAGCCTTACTTCCAATATCGATCTATTTTTGGAATCTCATTGAATCAACCAATGACCAAAAGCAGGATTTATGTTTATTTAAAAAAAGATGGTCCAGTCAATTTTTTTTTTGACACAAGCTATATGATGGACAGCACACAGAACCGTGGAGAGCTTCTCGAGAACTGTAATTAATAATGCTGTTGCAAGAAGTCTCGATTCCACCCCCCCCCCCCCTCATTGTGGTTGTAGGTAGGTATCATAATGGTTGTACCCAGATACCTGGGTAAGGGGTGAGGATGATCGAGAAACGATGAACTCAGTCCTTATTCACATTGGTTGTATTATCATTTTGTCTCAATTTCGACCCTCTACCCCCTTAATAACACCCGAATCCCCATTGCTCGTAAAATCATATATTATGGGAACCGCAAATTCCAAAATTTCACTGCGTTTTCTTGATTTCGACCCCCAGCCCCATTTAGAATAGCCTCCAATTGATTGATTTAGATTTTCCAAAATTATTTCTTGATTATTATCCTGTTCAGATTTTATAAGAATAAAAAAACTCGGAATTTTCATTTATTTTCTCAATTTCGATCCCCAACCCCTTTGATAACTACCTCAATTCACAACTTGGATTTTTTCAATTATTTTTCCCAAGATCACGAGTTCGATTTGAACCAGTTTCATGAATTTCAAAAATTTTGAGACTATTCCTAGTTTTGGCCTTATTAGGGGTGTAGGGAAAAAACTGTTCATAGGAGGGGTCCAATTTTTCAGGAATATATTTCTTGAATCAAGATCTACACCATATAAAAAATTTAGCCAAATTCACCAAAACCACTTTTTCATAGAAAACGTGCGGGGTCCTTTTGCAAAAGTGACTTTTTCTTCTAAATTGAACGTGAAATTCAAAATAATGTACAGTTTTTAAAAATAAATGGTGGGTGAGAAATAGAGGGGAGGGGGGGATTAGGAACACCCCCTGATATCTACGCTCCTGGAACTTTTTTATGGAACATGTTGTAATTGTTCGACAGGGGATAACTTCAGTAAACCTTTGGTTTTATTTTGAATGAAATCGGTTGAACGGTTCAAAAGTTATGCGGAAAAAACGATTATTTATGTCCAACTTTGGAGGGCTGTATCTCTGTTATTAGGCATTTCTCAAATATGTTTTCTGAAGAAGGTCCCCTTTATTTTTAATTTTCTATTGATCCTCAATCAATTGACATAAAACGAGGACCACCCTGTATATCTTGTATTCGTTTT
Organism: Anaspis maculata; assembly: GCA_949128115.1. Classification (NCBI taxonomy): domain Eukaryota; kingdom Metazoa; phylum Arthropoda; class Insecta; order Coleoptera; family Scraptiidae; genus Anaspis; species Anaspis maculata. Next base: position 20,854,447 of record OX421962.1, read on the forward strand.
CTAGCTTATTTTTTTCTTCTGGGAACCCTGTCTTCATCAATTCAATTAACCCTGTCAAATGTGCATCTTCAGCAGTTTCTTTTTGGAAAATGCCTGATTTTGTGTCACAAATTGGCAGGTTTTCTGTCAATAGACAAACTTGTGAATCTATTCCTTTATCTAAATTCAGGTAATCAAATTGATTACTTTCCAAATATGCTCTTGATGAGGTGTCCGCAATGATCAAATCCTTGTCTTTTTGTACTCTAGTGTGAAAGTGTACGGTTGAATTTGGATCAACATTTTTTGCAATCTTGCTGGAGCCTCAGTCAGGGGCTCCTTATATATGGACATCAAAGGTTTGTGGTCGTTTTCTATTACTACATCAGTCCTTCCAAATATGTATTGATGGAAATTTATGCACGCATTTACAATGGAAAACTTTTTTTTTCTATTTGTGCCCAATTTTATTTTGTTGTGTTTGTGTGAATGCTCTTGAACAATAAGCAACTGGTCGGTCGTTTTGCAGTAGAATTGCTCCACAGCCACCTTGGGATGCATCACACGAAATTTTTACCGGTAAATTTTTATAAAAAAACCCTCAAGACTGGTGCACCCGCAAGACAGGACTTCAGCTGTTTGAAAGATTTTTCCTGTTTGTCGTTCCATTGAAAATCGACTTCCTTTTTAAGCAATTCTCTTGAAGGTTTTGTGATTCCTGACAGATTTTCAATAAACCGAGCTAAGTATGTAACCATACCTAAAAATCTTTCCACGTCATTTTTGTTTCTTGGACGTGTGAAGTCATTTATTGCTGACACCTTATCAGAATCTACTTGCAATCCCTCTGGAGATATTATATGTCCCAAATATTTAATTTTTCTTAATCTGAATTTACATTTTTTCAAGTTGAGTTTCAAGTTACTTTTTCTGGCGACTTCCAAAGCTTTTATTAACCCGCTATCATGCTCTTTTTTTGTGTTGCCCCATATAACAATGTCATCGAAATATGTATTAATGCCATCGAAACCATCAAAAATTTGTTTTACATTTCTCTCGAAGACTTCTGGACTACAGCAAAGACCGTACGGGAGTCTTAGGAACCTGTATTTTCTAAACGGAGTATTGAAAGTGCGGAGTCTGCTACTGGAGTCATCTCGAGGTATAGCCCAAAATTCTTGGCGGCAATCAAGTGTGCTAAAATATTTCGCACCCGACATTTTGTGAATAATTTCATCCATCGATGCGATGTAAAAATGTTCGCGTTTGACGTATTTATTAGGATCTTTAGGATCAAGGCACAACCTCAGATCTCCATCTCTTTTTCGAACAATTACCAAGCTATTGACCCATTTCGTAGGTTCCTCGACTCTCCGCACGATTCCTTCTCTTTCTAGGTCCGCCAGTTTTTTTTAAGCCTATCATGCAACGCGGATGGTACTTTTCAGGGAGGATGTATCTTTGGAATTGCTGTTGCAAGCTTGCCAATCCCCTCAAAAACATCTGAATATCTACTGTTTATTTTGTTTACATCATCAAGATCATCAGAACCACAGCCTATGACATCAACATTATTCGTTTTTCTGACCAAATCTAACTGACAACTAGACTCGAACCCAAGAATTAGTGACATGTTGGTGTCAACAATGTGAACCTTATTGATGAATTCCTTAATTTTTTTGTTTGAGATTTTAATACAACAACTTCCCAAATCTTCATGATTTTGACCTGTGTACGACTTCAAATTACTTTCATCTTTGATCAATGTTTCGCGATCAATGTCTAGACGATTGGACAATTTCAACGGCAATACATTGCAATCAGCGCCCGTGTCAATTTTGAACTCCACTTTTAGTATATTATTGACGTCTAGTATAACATTCCATTCAGTTTTATGTGACTTATTAATGCTAGCAATAAAAAGATGTTTTTTGACTCTTCTGAAGAACTACAGCTATCGGTTTCTTTTGTTATCGCGTGAACCTTTTTATTTGAAGAACAACTTCCAGAGAAATGATCGAATTTTATACAAACCGAACATTGCTTTCCTTTTGCGGGACAATTGTCAAATTTATGTCTAGAACCGCATCTTCTACAGGTATTATCAGAATTGTATACCATGTATACTAGGGTGGGCCGAAAAAATAAAAATTTGCCAAATCGAAAAATAATAGTGCGGAAGACTTGTATTTGAGCTTTATAAGTTTTCCTATGAAAATTTGAAAAAAATTAATTCAGGTCTTGGGGTGCCACAAAGCACTTGCAATTTAAGAAAATTGAAATTCTTTGAATTTTTTTTATTTAAATCCAAGCATTTTTTCCATTTTTTTTTTGCCGAAGGTTTGTATTGGGTCTTTGACATTGTGTGTACAATTTTTTGTTTCAGTTAGTCAAGTTTCTGATTTTTACATGACATTTTCTGAAATGATTGGATTTTTTTCAACTATTAAAACTTTCTAATGTCCTGTAGAACCAAAAATCTTGAGTAATTGAAACAAAAAATTGTACACACAATGTCAAAGACCCAATACAAACCTTCGGCAAAAAAAAATTGGAAAAAATGCTTGGATTTAAATTAAAAAAAATTCAAAGAATTTCAATTTTTTTAAATTTCAAGTGCTTTGTGGCACCCCAAGACTTAAATTAATTTTTTTTAAATTTCCATAGGAATACTTATAAAGCTCAAATACAAGTTTTCCGCACAATTATTTTTCGATTTGGCAAATTTCTATTTTTTCGGCCCACCCTAATGTATACCCTTCTCTGACCCCATTGTCTTGATGCCGGAGCGCTCTTCATGTTCTAGTGACCTTTGTTGACTGGTATCTGCTGTTGAGGGCCAATAGTACGAGCAGAGATTCTGTCTACCTCAAGTTCACTTCTTTCTTCTTTTCTCGTCATTTCTTTTAGCTGCAATCCTGCAAATTCGGAAGCTTTGCAGATATCCATGCACTTCTTCAAGTCCAGGTTGGGTTCTCGCAATAAACGGTCTTTTATTACTAGGTTTTTCGTTCCCATCATAACTCTGTCCTTGATCAAACTATACGTCAGTGTTCCAAAGTCGCATGTAGAGTTGAGTTGGCGTGGAGCTAAACATAGTCTTCGTAGGTCTCACCTTCATGTTTGTCCCGTAGAAAAAACAGGCATCATCTCCCACTAAGGCTAGGAACAGCTGGCCCTTGTATTCATCCGTTTCTTTCTCCAGCTTGCATGCCTTCATGTAGATGTCAAGTTTCTGTTTGGAGATCTCCCAATTTTGAGCTACTTCTCCATTTAGCTTCAGTTCTGTGATGGAACGCATTTTCAGCGATAATTTTTTAAACTTAATCCAATCATTCCATGCGAAGGAACATTTCTCAACTAGGAACTGAATGAAAACGCGGCGGGAATTTAGGTCGAAGACGGGACTTGATTTTGTGCGTTCCTGCGGTCCAGACGTTCCGAGACGACGTGTGCCGTAATTTACTACAGGTGGGTCGTTTTCACATTATTTTCTAGAATCATACTCTAAATCGCTCTTGTTGGGACTGCATTAGTTTTTGAGTGATTCAATTTTTGTTTTCATGCATGTAGGGCCGAGTTATGCATTAAAAATCGCATCAACTGTTCGGGCGTCAGTTTTATCTGTTTCCGGGAATCAGACAAAGAAGAGGGCCAAGAAGGAGTTTTCGCGCTTTTTACAGCCTAGTTTGAAGCGAGGATGGAGGCTCCTTCCGCGTCTTGTGTATTTCGCTTATTTTCGGGGATGCCAACGGCCCCGTTGACGCTACCTACGCATTTTTTCCATGGATGATGTCATACTCGTGTTTGGATTGCATTTCTTTCTCGAGGAACACAACACATCGATGCTTCGCGCGCGGAGATGCGAGCTGCAAGTTTTAAAAGTAACACGTATGAGATTTTTCTTTGTTTCGCTGTTGAATTTAGTGCGTAAACGTGAATTGTTTTCATGTTCAGGCCCGGGCTTAGATTGATTTCCTGGATGAGTCTGTTTCACGTTCTGATTTTTGATGTCATGTTAGTTATCTCACGAATTTTGCGAACTTACTGAATTTTATGCTAGTAGTTTTTTTTCAGTTAATTATGTTTGTTATCATGTTACAAAAATGTCTCGTGCGCTCTTTTATTCATTTTTGCACCTACGTTGTCTTGACAGTGTTGATTGGTACGTCAAATTATGTGATCCGCAAGCGAAGTCTGTAAGGCCTTGTTGAATCTTGGTGTGAGCCAGCCCTTAGGACACAGAAGGTTACCACTTCTTAGGAGGACACATGTCAGTGATGTGGGGTAGGTTTTCTTTCAGCGTCCTCTGGCCTTTACACGCCAACTACTCTGTGGGAACCCAGAGCCTTATTGCTTATTCGCATGTGTTTACTAACTTGTCTTCTGTTTTGAAAGAGTGATGATGTGTGTGCTCTTGCTTGCAAACCGTGAGCGTAAATTCCGAGCGTAAATTCCTCCAAAGCGTAAGCGAGCGAGTACAAAGCGTAAGCGAGCGAGTTCAAACCGTGAGCGAGCGAGTTTCCATTTGTTACGTGGATTATTATTTGCAATTTTATGACCAATCGACACTGTTTTGATTATTTTTCCTCACATTCTTTTGTAGCATATTACAGCGCAAAATCAGGCAATACACAGGAGTTTTTTTGGCGTGTTCTTCTCATGTGTGCCTGTTATCGAATACGTCACGTCTTTTTTTACTTAATCACTTTCTTTTTGCTTTCGATACTGACAGTTTGACATGTTTTATAATTTCTTGTTGTGTTTTATATTCCTTTTTTTACTTTACTCCTCTATTTGTTGTTGTTGCTACTGTTGTTGTTGTTGTTGTTGTTGTTGTTGTTGTTGTTGTCTCGTTTGTTTTACATAATTTTGAATGATTTTCCTCATTTTATTTGTGTCTGTGTTTGACGTTTTATTCATGATTTTACCTTTTTCATATTCTTTTGTGTTACTCTGTCAGTTTCATTTTCCTATGTTAGGTGTTTTATGAGAAGAATCTGATTTTTTTGTCCCACTTTTTCACTGCACTCCTTATCCCCAAAGTTCCGTTCTCGTCGCGAGTATAGATCATGGTTGAAACGAACAACGTCAGCAAAACGTAAGTGAGAGGTCCAAGGGAAGGGAAGTAACGACAATCACAGCCAGGGGTCCAAAAAAGGGGAACAGTACAGTTCGGTTGGCGGTCGAATGTTCGGTATCTTCTCGGCCATTTTGTTCAGTTTTTCTCACTTCTTTTTTTCTTCTTTCTTTTCACTCGCAGGAAAGGCCTTTTCCTTTTCATTGTCTTGGCCTTTACCTCTTCCTTTACTGCTTTCAATAGTTTACTGATTACTTTACTGGGTTTCTTTTCCATCCTGTTCGCAGCGCCATGTTTTAGGTATGGTTACTTAAATTGGATGTGTACGATACGCAGTCTAGGGGTGACGGAAAAAAGATCGAAATACAAAAGGTCGAAAACAAAACATCGAATGCATAAAGTCGAGAAACAAAATAACGAAACCACAAAACATCGAAAGCACTATTGTCGAAAGTACAAAAGGTCGAAAATCAAAAGATCGAAAAGTGGAATATCGAAAAGCAAAAGGTCGAAAACCAAAAGGTCGAAAAGTGAAATATCGAAAAGCAAAAGGTCGAAAACCAAAAGGTCGAAAAACAAAAGATCGAAAAGCAAAACATCGAATAATAAAATTTCGAATAGCACAATGTCGAACTAGAAATACCTGTTTTGAATGTGATTACAATTCGGATCGATTGAAGAGCTGTGACTCTCTCAGAGAGCGCTTAAGGAAAAATTTTACTCTCACTTTTCGACTTATTCTTCAGAGATAAATCACCTTCCAAAGTATTATGCAAGACCACCGAAACACCTGTATATTCTTTTAAATCTGATCAGCGTCGGCGTAAATTAACTTAAGACTTATAAACCTGTGCACGCATGGACCTTGTCAGGTTGAGTGATTTTTTTGCAGATCTGATTGGGTTTTTTGACGCAAAATCCATTCTGAAACGTAAAGCTGTGCACATGGACCTCGTCAGGTCTAGTAGTTTTTTTTTGAAGACCTGATTTGGTTTTTCGACGCAAAATCAACTTGGACTTTTAAACCTGTGTACATGGACCTCGTCAGGTTCAGTAATTTTTTGCAGACCTGATTCGGCTTCTTTTGACGCAAAATCCACTCTGAAACGTCAAGTTGTGCACATGGACCTCGTCAGGCTTAGTATTTTTTTTTTGGGAGACCTGATTTAGTTTTTCGATGCAAAATCAAGTTGGACACATAAAGCAGTGTACATAGACCTCGTCAGGTCTAGTAGTTTTTTTTTTTGAAGAACAGATTTGTTTTTTTGACGCAAAATTCACTCTGAAACGTAAAGCTGTGCACATAGACCTCGTCAGGTCTAGTAGTTTTTTTTTTGAAGACCTGATTTGGTTTTTCGACGCAAAATTAACTTGGACTTATAAACCTGTGTACATGGACCTCGTCAGGTTCGACCTGTTTCGTTTTTTTCTTTTGACGCAAAATCCACTCTGAAACGTGAAGCTGTGTACATGGACCTCGTCAGGTTCAGTAATTTTTTTGCAGACCTGATTCGGTTTTTTGACGCAAAATTGACCTATACTCATAAATCGGTGTACACACTACACAGACCTTGTCAGGTTCAGTATTTTTTTTTTCAAGGCCTGATTAGGTTTTTTTCACAGAAATAAGTTTAGGCTAGTTGATTTTTGACTCGGTGCTTCTCTTCTCTCGTCCCAAACTCTCGAATCATTTGTCTTTACAACAATTGTGCATACACCTATTGCTCATTATCGATTTTCACGGTTATTCTTTCTAGACCTTTTCTTTTCGATTTTTTGTTTCTTGATGATTCTTTTCGACGTTTTGTTTTTCGACCAATTGTTTTTCGACCTTTTGTTTATCGACCTTTTGTTTTTCGACATTTTGTTTTTCGACATTCTGTTATTCGATATTATGTATTTTCGACCATATGTATTTCGATCATCATCACTTTCGATATATTGTAAATTCGACCTTTTCTTTTTCGACCTTATGCATTCGATGTTTTGTTTTCGACCTTTTGTTTTTCGTTCTTTTTTCCGTCACTCGCAGTCTAGGTAGGAAGTGTTATAATCAACAGTAATATCATTAGTGCTCAGATTTTCACGATAATTTTGGTCAGGCGATCGCGAGTGCTGATTGTAGCGATAAATGCCCGACTCCGTAGGAGGAGGGCATTTGTCCAGGGACAATCAGCCCGAGGAAAACGCCTGGCCAAAATTATCTGGGAAAATCTCGAGCACGAGTGATATTTTGAAGATTATTACATAAAAGAAAACCGATGTGACAGCTGTCAGATTTTGTTGTTCACATGAATTTCATTCCGTTGCTATTGACAGTGGGATTTAGATAAGTGAATATTATCCTTGTAGGTCCAATAATCAAGGGCGTTGTATGTAATAATCAATGTAAAATAATAGTAGTCGATAACATTATCGTGTATATACCGGGTGTTTATAAACGTCTGTGATCGCGGCAGGCTTTGGTCAGGCCAAAAGTCGCAGTGAAAGGCACGATTTGAAAGAGTGATAGGAGATTCCAAAGGCGATATGATAACAAACGTTTATAAACACCCGGTATAAAAAGCCCAAGTTCATTAGAACAAATAATTAAAGTCCCATCTTAACACCCACAACAAAACCAAATAGACATGGTTAGTAGGATCCTGAAAAAATACCTGCACCGAATATGTGACAAAATAGCAGTGAGGATAAAAACGTGACATACAAAAGACGGCGGACAATGACATTTACATCACAAAAATTACAGTCAAGTAATTACATGACAATCAAATCACACACAAAATTAATGAAATGGTATCAAAAATATTGACATCAAATTCAGTTTTCAAGTTCAGTTTGCAGGTTTCCGTTATATTTTGACGAGATTGTAGATTGTAGATTAGAGGTGGTCATTTGGTCTCTGAGGATCCTTTCTGCACTGCGATACCTAATGAGATCTTTTGTGCGTGACCATGCTTCTATTTAATGTCCCAGGAAATCCACCTCCTCACTGAATCGGATGATTTTCTTGGGAGACTTACCTCTGATGTCTGCGGGTGTCAGTTTCACACCATTTTATTTTGACGAGATCTATCCAACAATTAATTTTTTTGCTATCATCGCTGAAACACCCTGTAGAACAACAGCAAACTGAAACAGAAGACAAATTGCACACAGACATTTATTTATGCTTGAGGTATGTTGTTTTACTTACAACTGTAAATAAAAAAAAGAAAATTATTGCGATTTCTGCGATACTACCCCTGAAATTCCTACCTACGTCACATTCTCATTACAGATTCAGTTATTTTGAGATAAGCTATGACTAGGTGAAATATTCACACCAGACTTGTTTTATCCGCGTATAAATAGTACACAACCCTAAAGCTCGTTAGAGAGGAATTTATTATTACATTTTGACATGGCGTGCGAATTTTAAAATTCACGGCTCAAAAAAATTACCAATTCAAATTGTTATCGCGCACGTACCGGTACCGCAAATACCGAAAAAGATAGATAATCTCAGTTTTTGGGAGCTATCAATTATAAACAAAACGGGGTTGACCCCGCGCACCGCTACTTTTGGCTTAGCCTGGTGGTGGTAGGTATACTTGTTGTTGCGGGAGGCTGCTGGTTGTGTGTGTGCATGGGGGCTGCGATTTATGATGGAGGTAAGCAACTTAAACAAGATTTATTATGGATCTCTCTGGGGCTTATATTTTTTCATTATTCGCTCACTCCGTCCGAATTTTCGCCGTTTTAATAAATCATATTTGTCAATAATTGTTAGTACACTGTGTATGACACGCCTCGGGCGTCGAATTAATTAATTTATTCCGCGGCACTGGGGGGCACGTAATTTATGAAACGCGGGTATAAATTTTCTCACATTATACAACACCGTTTTGATGGAGAGAGGAAAAAGCGTATGTTTTAAAATTCTATGGGCACAGCACAGAATCAGATTAATTATAAAAAAAAAAACATATGTGTTAGCACCACCCCTTTCTCCTGTTTGCCCATAAATAATTCAAAAACCTTGACGTATTTGTAGAGAAATCCCGAAATCCTGGGAAAACACGTGCGCTTTTTCTGCATTGCACGGCAGAGGTATACGCAGAAAGAACCCTCCCTAATCTAGTTTTTCTCAACGGCTCTGATAAATCTACTTATCTCCTGCTCGCGCAGTGCTTCCTTGTCCTTGTCCCTATGTCCTTTCCTTAACATTATGATATTGGATTTTGGACACTGACACACCACGTACGTATACGCCGCATGGTCCTTTTTATGCGAGTGAACTAACCTCAGCCGTTCAATTAGCAATAACTTGGCTGTTAAGTAGTTTACAACTCCTCGGAATCGTCGGATTTCGTGAGCATATTTTCTTCATCCACGTCTTTCAGGAGTACTTGTATATACTTGCGAGTATAATCGCGGGTATAATTAACGTTTTGCGACTGCAAACACATTTGCCAGGGCTAATTTCATTATGCCCTGTGTGCGCTTTTAATCTTGCCAACCATTAATATTCAAAGCGAATATTACCGAGCTGTATAAATCCGAGCGTCGTCCTGGGGGATGATAAGACATTAGGTTCTGCATTTAGTGCTGCAGCGCTGCAGATTTTCGGGCGTTTGCTCTTGTAATGCCTCGGGGAAGAGTTCAATTCCGTATGTATCAGGCGCCTAGACCTGGTATTAGTGGCATCAAACATCAAATCAGCATAATAACATGTCAGTTTGCACAAATATGTCCTTTGTAGTACCATATGGAGTGGTGTTTGAGCTGTTATCTGCGAATTATCAGTGGAATAACTGATTTATTGAAATTTACTTATAATTAGGTACGAAATCGATCATTAGTCAAATCGACTGAACTAATGCTTATCGAATTTTCGTTAGCCGCTAGTCTGATGATTCTGTTTGACATTACAGTAAGTTGATCGGCGGGCTCGATCTCACGGGAGTCACGGGACCGAGGACCGAGGACACTAACCCTCCTACCCGCTACTTTTACTTCCCGACCCACCACCCAACGAGGAGGGGAAGTATTGTGGACGCGCTAAAAATATTTTTCGAGATTTCGACGGTATATCCGTTTTGAGGTCCCATATGAAGATGATGACTGTTGACGCGGTTGTCGCGATTGGAAATCAAGGCTGTAGGTACCTAAATCGGAATAGGGTAGTGACCACCATCCAAAAATATAGAAAAAAAAATCATACTAATCGAATGTAGAGCCTTAATAACAAGACTACGTTTCGTGAAAATTCAAAAAAAAAAGTTCCAAGTGTCTCAAAATCTGCCTTGAAAGTGGCTACTTTTGCGAACGATTTCAAATTTACCGAGCTGTAAGGCGGGCTGTGACGTTTCAATCTTTTGACAGTAGTGGGGATGACTCCACCTCCGTTGCCTGTGTGTCAGTGTTGACGTTGACGTTTGCCAGCATAACATAACCATTGAAGTCTGATGTAGTCTTGAAATATTCATAAATCATGAAAAATTTCACCAACTTTCCATATTTTCAAGCAAAATAACTAAACAACACGAATCACCGCACAGATACACAAAGCGTTAACAATATAACAATCAGCTGTTATGAGCGTTGACGGGTTGACGCTAGTGCTTTTTGTAGTAAGTTCTGTAGTGTTGTCAAGCCTGCTTCTCCGCCTATGAAAGATTGTGACGTCATCGCGCCAAATTTGAAATGATCGAAAACTTTCATTTTATTTTGCCAAGAAAACTTACAAAAAAAAATCTGTTAACTATACAGGGTGTTCGGGTTTGGCTATTACAAACTTTGAGAGATGATTCCCCCTCAAAAATAAAGCCGAAAGAACAAAAAACTCATGGTCCTAAAATGCTTCCTTAAAAAGATACAGGCTGTTAAAGTTGACTTTTTTAAATGGTTTTTTCACCGTAACTTTTCAACCGTTGAACCGATTTTGATCAAATTTCAACCAAAGTTTAGTCAACTGAGTCTCCATCGAATAATAATACCACAATTTATCAAAAAATTTTGAGGGCGTAGATAAGAGGGGATTGTCCCCTATTTCTGCCCCTATTTTTATCTACCTCAATTATTTTTTGAAATTGTTGATATTTTTGGATTCTACGTTCATTTCCAAGATATTTGAGTCTGAAACTTTGGAAAACGCCTCGAAATCGCGACTTTCAAAGGCCTAAAAATTAAAATCCAAGAAAACTCATGATTCCTCAACTGGAATAAGTTTTCTAGGTCGCTTAGGTTGATTTACTGCCATTTTCAACTAAGAAACGAGGCGTTTTCAGAGAAAAACAATTTGGGCTCTGGAAAGTGGCGATTTCGAGATGTTTTCCAAAATTTAAAAACCATATATCTCGGAAACGAAGCCTCTAATCAAAATTTTGCAAGAGTAACTTTTTCTTCTAAATTGAACATAGAATTTGAAAATATCATCAATTTCGAAAAATAATTAACAGAGATAAAAATAGGGGCGAAAATAGGGGACAGTCTTCTATTATCCACGCCCCCGGGAATCTTTGATGAATTGTGGTATTATTATTCGATGGAGACTCAGTTGACTAAACTTTGGTTGAAATTTGATCAAAATCGGTTCAACGGTTGAAAAGTTACGGTGAAAAAACGATTAAAAAAAGTTAACTTCAACACCCTGTATCTTTTTAAGGAAGCATTTTAGGACCATGAGTTTTTTGTTCTTTCGGCTTTATTTTTGAAGGGGAATTACCCCTCAAAGTTTGTATAGCCAAACCCGAACACCCTGTATAGCGTCACTTATCAAGAAGTGAACTTTAAAAAAAAATAATAAAAAAAAATCGGTCACTACCCTATTCCGGACCAGGTGGATAGAGTTTCCGCGCGATGGTATTCCTGCGTGGTTTCAGATGAAGGTGTGTTGAGGGATAGAAAAAAGGGAAAACACAGCATCGCTCTCGTCACTTATAGTATAGTATAGGAAAAATAGTAAAAAAATCGGCAAAACCTCGGAATAAATATGGACGTCATGAAAATCTGATATTCTGTTCGGTAATTGTTTACTACACTGAAAGAGATGTTGGTTCTGATGCTGGTTTAATACAATGAAAAACAATCGATACTTTTCAATTGGTTCATCATCAAAGTTATTAGATATAACGTATGAGCATTTGTTAGAAGTTGATCAAATACCTTACATTGATTAATGTAAATGTTTATTTGAGTAATAAAAATTTCATGTGCATAATGTACATCTTTAATTCTTGAACATAATATCAATAAACGTGGTCATGTACACAATAATGATTTAGATGTATTAGAGTCAACCAAATTCTAACGTAACATTGATAATAACTCTGATCATTGGGCCATTAATCGTTCATAAATACAAACTACAAAATCTGTTGTGGGGCGACACAAAACTTTCCCGGCGGTATCCAGGGACGTCAGTAATGAGTTCGATTTGAGCGTCCCTTCGGGAAAGTGGGATTTATTTGAGAAGTTGATTGAAAAAGTTCCAGTGAGTTGAGCGTTTAGTGAGCATCCTGCATCCATTTTCAGGCCGACAGAACAAATGACAGGCTCTTAGGTTTTCACGGTGATGAAATATTTCGAAAGGTAGAACTAGGAAGCTAACTGTTGTGATATCTCAAGAATGCAATGCTAGTTCCTTACTAAAATTTTTGTTCCTACTTTAGACATGATGATGGAATTACACAAACTTGACTGAGAAATTTCTACATCTGTGTTTCAAATTTCAACTCTATATCTTCAATTAAGAGCTTGGGCAGACAAGCCCAGACCCAATGTGCCATCTGAGGGCTTCCAAACTAAATCATCTACTTAAAGTCTAATCAGGTCATTCCAGGCTGAACTTCTGCTTTCGTACCTGATTTCGATTTGATCGGATCAACAATTCGGTAGTTATCATGGCAGAACCGTTTAATTTGCGCGATCGCATTATGAACTAGGTACAAGGTGATGATATAATTCAAATGGTAGAACTAGAGGTAGTTAACTGTTGTGATATCTCAAGAATGCAATGCTAGTTCCACACAAGGGGGTTTACGCAGCCCCAAGAACACTTGAAGACACAATTAATCGGGGCGCACTCTTGCCTTTAATGATGCAACCTAAATTATTGTTTGAAAAATAACTGGTGAAAATCAGTCGCGGATTGAAAACCTGGGCAGAGTTCTAATTAATTGCAATTCAGGGCCCCCAAGTGGTGACCTGTGAAATGAGACTTCGAGTCCATCAAGAAGTTAGGTCCGAACCACCCCTGAAGGCACGATAGTTCCGAAAACTAAAAAAAAAGAGGGGGGCTCAGTGGGGCTTCAAGAGGCACCCGTAGACACCAGGAGCCTGAAGGGCCTCAACGAACCCAAGAAGACACAAGGCTGCAGTTTTTGCCTGAAACGGCAAAATCTGATAGACACAGATGGGGGCCCCATCAGAGCCTTGAACGGCAGACACCATGGGGATGGGGCCCTGGCACCGAATCAAATAAGGGAACTACACACATTACAGTTTGTACATATACGTCAATGGAATGGGCATACTGAAGTTGCTAAAGCTACAGAAAACACAAGGAGGTTTACGGAGCCCCAAACAACACAAAGGATCGGTTCGCACTGTTGCCTCAAATGATGCAAGAAGATACTAAAGAAAACACCGAGAACCTGCCGAGAACAGCGTTCATGTTTTCACTTTGACATTGATACAATTCGTAACAAAAACGTAGTTACCTACCGGTTTGGTTGCCATGTTGCTAAAAAAATTGAATAGGCCAAAAATCGAGGAACAGGCAAGCCCGGCTGAATTCGGCCAGGCCAAACTTTGAAAATTCATAGCGCTTGTCCGGAAAACGGTGGGAAACTCCAACTTCAGCATTAGTTTGATTCTTTGGTAATGTTGCTTCCTGCCGGGTTTGGTTCACATCTGTCGTATAGATTTTGAATAATTAAATGGCAAAGTTCCAGACTTTGATATTTTTTATAATTTGACAGATAGCAGGTAGGAAAATATCTTCAACTGTTCTGAATACAGTTCTTCAAGGGCTTTCAAATGACATATCGAAAGTCGAGTTCCGTGAGATGTAGCTTCTGTCATTTTCTGATAGTGACATTTCTGTTTGACAGATGACAGCCAAAAACTAATCCGGTCATTCCAGGGCGAAACCATGTCTCCATACCAAATTTCAAGTCGATCGGATCAACGTTTCGGCAGTTATCGTGGAAGATTACAGACATACATACATACACACTAACGGACAGACATCATTCTGGAAATCGTCTCAATCGTCTTGAAAAACCTCAAAATGGATATATCCGGCGTAATCCCAAAACTTTTTTTCTGCACGATTACAATACTTTCCCTCCGAGTTCGTGGGGGGCCGGGAAAGTAATTCATGAAATCGATTCGTAATACTAAGAAAGATTTTCATTGATAAGTAAACGTATTTATTATTTTAATGAAAGAGTTCATTAGCAAAAGTACTCGACAACTGTGCGCCCCCACCCCTATCCAATATTGTAACGTAGTCATTAGTTGTTATAGTGGACGTGGTACAACCGAAATAGGGAATATAAGTTGCAAATGAAGGCAAACCACTTGGTAGGGTAGCAACTGAGACCTGAATAAACGATTTGACCCGCAGTGCTTCTCTTTTCGTCCCTTGGGATTTAAATAGCGCCTTTTTTTCAAAATGGTGGATATTATCTAGGGGCAGAAGGTATCGAATAGCCTGGTGATGTCCAGCTTAGTAGAAATATATGGGGCTATGTCTCAATCGGTTTCTGGGACATCAAACACTAATAAAAAAAAAATGATGGAACATTGCCATCTACCGCAGCAAAATTTGGTGGAGGCGCCAGAAGGAATTTAGTACTGTCATAAGAAAATTGCTATAAGATTTTTATTTTGCAACGGATTTCAACACAAGACATTTCATTTTGTGAAAAAGTGAATTCTTTTTATTACCTTATACCTTCCATTGAAAAAAGACGTTGAGGAATGTTGAAAAAAAAAAGATAATGTGAAAAAAAAGATTTCCAACATTTTTTTATTTTTATGCAATTTGCCTTATTTGTAGACTTTGATGTGCCCTTCCTAAATTTGCACTTTTCCTATTTATATCTTTGCAGTACGCGCCACCATATTGAAAAAATTATGTCTGAAAAAAAGCTTTTGTCAATATCTAAATTTTGGCCCTTGTGACATTGAAATGTTTATATAATAATAATAATAATAAATGTTTTTCTCCTTATCGGCGTTTTGCCATAGGAGTTTTGCCCGTTTATTCATTTCACAATTGTTTACATAGAAAAGTGCCATTTTGGACAACACAACACCCAGACTTTCCACCGGGAATCGAACCCGGGGCCTCCCGCACCGCAGGCAGTCACAGAACCGCCTGCGCCACGGGGCCGCCGAAATGTTAATATACATATGGAAGCACTCAATCCTCCACAGTTTGCCATCTGAACCAGCACTGTACGACTCACGGTTCTTGAGATAGACCTTTTGGAAGTATCAATTTTCGGTTCCAAAAGAATTAAAAATGACCCCTTGGGGCTGTGCCAGGTCCACCAATGTTCATGATTTGAGATGAATGACGACGCGTTATTGATGGGTAACTTGATTAAGACATGGTGGTGATCCAGTGGTGAAATTCGGTAGGCGCAGTCACTATTTAACACCGAAAATTGATACTGCCGGAAGCTCTAGCTCAAGAACCCTGCACAGAGATGGTTTAGATGTCAAATCGTGGAGAATTAAATGTACTTTCACATGTATACAAGGATTTCAATTTTGCATGGACTTAAATTTAGATATTCCCAGTTTTTAGATATCATTTTGTCAACATGGCGGTGCGCACTGCAGAGATATAAATCGGAAAAAGTGCAAATTTATAAAGGACACATCAAAATCTACAAATGAGTCAATTTTCATGGAAATAAAAGAATACAAAAATACCAACATTTGTCAAAAATATTAGCACTGTTTCAAGATTGATTTTTTGATAAATTCCGACGATCAATAGGAAACTCCCTTCGAGCATTCATTCATTCACTCACATCAACACTCACTCACACTTTCATTCCTCACACTCCCACCCACTTTCTCTCCCACATAATCATTTTTTCATTCACCACTCACTCACTCACTCACTCACTCACTCACTCACTCATTTACCTGCTTTATCTGATTCCCTTTTCCAATCATCCCTTTTTTATGAAAAATTCAAAAATTCCCAGATTTATCCGTTACCATAATTTTATTTTCATTCAAATGCAATGAGAGCATCCACAGTAGGTTGTAACAACGGTTTTAATCACGGAATAACTAATTGAGTATTTGCTTTGGGTGAATTTTGGGCTAATGCTGGTTGATTGACCACGTTTTATTGCATACAAGCTGTTGTAAACTGAACATATTCCTCTAATCTTTCGTCGAACTGCTTTTTTCCATGCTTACTAAGCTAAAATTAACTAAAGAAAAGCTCAATCAGTTATTTCGTGATTAAGTTCATTGGTGCAACCGGCAACTATAATTACATAATTAATAATTAATTATTGTTAGTGATTTGATAACTTTTATTCATTGAAACAATGTTTTGGTTCCATTGGGCTCCATGAATAAGTTCATATTATCAATAACATGAGTTATTAGACCTACTCATGGGTCTAATGTATACCAAGCATTATAGCAACGAAATATTCATCAAGTTAATAAATGTTTCCCACTTAATTAATTAAAACGAAAAGTAGTTTGATGTATATGGTCCATGATTTCGATTATCCCATTTATTGTATCAATTTCAATCGTAGTACGAATTTACTTTCTTGATACAATAAATGGTTCATTGTTCAACGAATGATGGGCTACTTGGTTGAAAATTGATAAACAAATTTATTGATGCAACGTACTTTTTTATTTTATTCACGTTGACTTTTGGTTCAGTGAGGATATAGTGCAATATCGAACTTACATGTTGCGTGTTCAGATACAAGTGGCGAGTCGGCCTTTTTTTTCTTCTCGGAGATACTTGTCACATAGGTACGTGCTTTATCAAAGGTGCAACGTTAGCATTGCGCTAGCCGAGTAAGATAAAGACGTACTGGACGGTGTTGGACATAATTAAACAATGTTTATTTGATTCCATAAAAACTGGTGATTTTAATTCTTGAATTTACGATGTTTTGCTTCATATAAAATCGTAGAGTTACGCTATTCTAGTTATTTAGGTATGAATGTGGATAGCGCCGTTCGATCAAACCCTACTAGATGTTACATTTTTTTCTCTTCAAACCCCTTCTAGGGTGTTTTTTCCTGAAACCTGGGGTCAGGTTTAAACTCCGGGGGGGGTTGTGACGTAGGCGGAGATCGAGCGCGCGGCTGATTTAGGGGGGGGGGGGACATAGGTACGGACGATTATGGAATGAATGGATTGGGATAGAAGGTGATTAGTGATTGATGAGTGCGAAAGGTGGACCGCGGAGTGGTTAAGTATGAAAGTGACGAGCGAATAAAAGGTAAGGTATTTAAGCTAGTATTGTATACGTTATAGGAAAATATAATAATAATTATGACAACTATGTGAATTATTGGTAGAAGACTGAATAACCCTCTGCATTCTATTAGACCTTGAAGGGCATAAGGCCCCTTAGGTGCGACAGTATCAACGAAATTTCTCCAAACATTGTCAAGAGGATAACGCTAACGATCTTCCTAACGACCAACGATCATCGTACACTGAGAGAAAAGTTTCAATTATAGGTAATAAATACTTGTTTCGTACCAATTTTATAACAAATACTATAACAAAGTATATGTCACCATATGTCGTTTACATCTAATAATTATTTTAAAATCACTCATTCATTATAACCAAGGGGCTTATTATGCCAGTTGTTCATGAGAGTTCATAAGATTCAATGAATATATTATTCTGTATCAAATATTAGTCAAACTTTCCCACAAAATGATTTATTACATCCAAATTGCACATTTTGTTTGTGATTGAGCCGGTTTAATCACTATAAACAAATACATATTGGCGGACAATCACCTGTTCTTAACCAACAATATACCTGTGATCACTTCTCTTTGGCACCATTTATTCCCCAATAATAACTGTGCATTATTCACAAACAATCGCTAAGTCACCCTCAATGAATTTAATCACTAGAGTATCTTCGGATATTATTATTTATTATTGCCAATGTAATGCGTTGGTGGGGTGAGAGATTTCCACCTGGCGCCATTATTCGTGCATGGTGTCATTTGTGTCGTATCATCCCATGTCATTCATTGTCCAGTATCTCGTTGAAGAAAAGCAAATTTATTCATACCATGCAGGGTGACTCAAAAATGTCGGACCATCTTGAAAGTGCGTAATGTAGAGGTGCAGTAGAGTGCTGAAAAGTTGTTGAAAAGATTCTAATGTCTTCCAGTTTTAAAGTTGTGGAGGAATAAAAGTTGGTTCTTCGATCGCTTCTATTTTCGTTGTTTCAAAAGATTTTGGTGAACTGTTTATGGAAAAACAATGAGTGCCAGAAATCAACCTCTAAATCTGTGATGAATTTCTCTTTTGTCCAAAGGGTGAGTCATGAATCTTGGAAATAATTTTTTTCCAAAAGTGCCTGCAAACAGTCCCATATCCTATGTAGAGCACAATTAAACACAATTCAATTTTATAAAATTCTTTGCTCCTGGTTCTTTAGGAAAACTGAATTTTTGTAGTTTATGACTCAACCTGTATAGGAAACAGAAATTCAATACAGATTCAGAGGTTGATTTTTCGAATCCATTATTTCACTATATGTAATGGAGTCTTTGCTAAAATCTTTTGAAACAACGAAAATAGAAGAAATCAAAAGATCAAATTTTGTACCTCCATAACTTCAAAATTAAAAAGCCTAGAATCTTTAAAACAACTTCCCAGTACTGTACTATACCTGCATATCATGCACCTTCAAGGTGGTCCGACACTTTGAATCACCCTGTATTTATTAAACAAATTATTAACTATTGATAATGGATTTATTATGTTTTATGATGATTTGGCAGAATCATCTATAGCCAGCAATAATGCATAAAATTACCTATAAAAACTGAATTAGATCATATTATTCATAGCTAATATTCTATCGTTACCGCTCAATAATCGAATTGCTTATTATTATTCACGTTTCTTATTGATAAAACATTATCAAACTGATGTTTTGTAATTATAACCAAATATTAAATAACAGGAAACAAGGTATTTCAACGCTATCAAAACAATCCGCTTGGTGGATGCAAATAAATATTTATTAAGCCGTATTTAAATAAGGCATTTGTTAACAATAAACGAGTCTGTGTTTTCCATAATAAATATTCGAAATCTTTTCTCTCAGTGTAGGAACTATGCTGGAGAGCCTTCTTTTATGAAACGTAGTACGGTAGTAGTCTTCACATACCCTTAAAGGCTGATCCGGTCGTTTTTTTTCAAGTCTTTCCTCATCCGAAAGCATATTTGAAATACAAAAACAGAGCCCACATAGTAGGGTCGGTACAGTATTATAAGCTGCATTTTTGAGTAATGCAATGTCTTTTGGCACACATGTTCTTAGCACCTGTTTGAACAATTTTGTCAATCGCCGCAAGCGAGATTTTAGTTCAGATCCTGTATACAGGGTGAAGAAGAAAAACAATTTAAAAAAATTGCATCTTTTGAGCGGACAATAGTAGAGTATTGCAGGGCATGCCATATGATGCGGAATTTGATGGTTGTTGAGGTACACCAAACCATTTTGTAACATTATTGACCGTTTTTGAGATATTTGAAAAAAATTGAGATCGGTCAAAAAAAACATCATCTCCATTATATCGCTTATTTTTGAAGATATCGGAATGAAACTTGGTATTTGCGTTATAAAAGACGTCATGAATAAATAACAGCTGCAGTTATTTTCCAGGCCTACTATTTTCCTGAATAAGACAGTCAACTTTTTTGGGGGGGAGCCGCCATCTTGTTTTTCAATATCAAGCTGATGACCGAAAAAATGACTGATAGTCATTAGGCTAGTATCATGCCATTACTCTATATTGTGGAAGATCACCTTGGATGGACCATCATACCATTTTTGCTGAAAGAAACATGACGCACTGATTTTATCGGGTTCCTCAGAACTAGAGGACCTACTTCCAGCCATCGAGCCATTGCAAGTAATTGAACACCGCAATTATGACTTCTGATCATTTCTCAGGTTGCTCACCAAGATTCATAGCCATAAGTGCAGCGGTTCGGTTTTAGCAGCTGTTTGAATTAGAAAGTGTTGCCTTTTCGTGAAAAAAACAGAAAATTACGAGGTCTCTGGGTCAATTCTTAGGTCATTGGAAATAGATCCTCCACGGAATGTTGATAAATTTATGCTAAATTATCAGGAAAAAGTGCATTCTATAGCATAGTTTTAAAGAAACGGCTGAAAATTGTTCGAAACGGTTTCTTTTGCCTTGTTAAGCGTTAAATTATGAATCTTTTTTGGCGATTTTCACGCCTCCAGCCTATTTAGATGATGGGATAAAATTCCTCAATTTCTTATCACCCTGTGATGTCATCTGCATAGATCGCCATCATGCCAACATTTCCCAAAGCTGAAGGAGGAATCTAAATAGAATATATTCCAAAATACATTGCGGCACCAAAATTTAAAAGGTTCTCTCTATTATTAGTGTTGCCCTACCGCATAATTTCTTCGCTTCCTACCTACTGCAAAATAGTCTTTCATGTTCGTCCTACATCACATGAGTACATCCTGTGCTGGTTTTTTAAAACCTATACTGAAGAATGCACTTGTTTCCAATAATTCAGCATAAATTTATCAAAATTCCATGGAGGATCTTTTTCCAATGCTCTAAGAAATGACCCAGAGACGTCGTAAATTTCTGTTTTTTTCATGAAAAATCGACACTACTTTATTTAGATAGCTGTCAAAACGGAACCGCTGAACTTATGGCTATAAATCTTGGTAGACAACCTGAAGAATGATCAAGGGTCATAATCGCGATGTTCAATTACTTGCAATAGCTCGATGGCTAGCAGTAGATCCTCTAGTTCTGAGGAATCCGATCAAATCCGTGCATCATCTTCCTCTCAGCAAAAATGGTATGATGGTCCATCCAAGGTGATCTTTCACATGATAGAGTAACGGCATGATACTAGCCCAATGACTATCAGTCATTTTTTCGGTCATCAGCTTGATATTCACAAAACAAGATGGCGGCTCCCCTCCAAAAAAGTTGACTGTCTTATTTAGGAAAATAGTAGGCTTAGAAAATTACTACAGCTGTTATTCATTTATGACTTCTTTTATGAGGCAAATACCAAATTTCATTCCGATATCTTGAAAAAGAAGCGATATAATGAAGATAATGTTTTTTTTTGACAGATCTCAGTTTTTTTAGAATATCTCGAAAACGGTAATTGATGTTTCAAAATGGTTTGGTGTACCTCAGCAACCATCAAATTGCGCATCATATGACATGCCCTGCATACTCTACCTTTGTCCGTTCGAAAGATGCAATTTTTTCAATTGTTTTTCTTCTTCACCCTGTATACAGGATCTGAACTAAAATTTTGCTTGCGGCGATGGACAGAATTGTTCAGACAGGTTCTAAGGACATGTGTGCCAAAGGGCATTGCATTACTAAAAAATGCAGTGAACATGACTTTTTCCGAACGTGCCGACTCCACTAACAGCCAAAAACTTCACAAACAAAACTTCATAAATTTCAATTGACCATGCGTCAACAATTTAAGTCGCAGGAAAAATTGTCAGCAAACCGTGCAACTAGATCCAGTAAATGGGCATAGTACATGAGAAGAGACAACAATCCAATGGCTACAAGGTCATTTGTGCACCTTCCCTCCCTATTTTTATATCCTCCTAGTGTAAAACCCACACGCTTGTTCTGAGTGGTGATTTCAATTTTGTCAAGTTTTTGCTCCAATGAAGTCCAAAAGCCTACACATATATCACGGAAAGCCATCAGAATTCACTTGACATGACGGCTGTTTTCTATGAATCGCATAAAGTTCGGGTTTCAGTGTGTCCCGTACCAGCATCTAGGCACGGCGATTAAAAAGTGTCAGGGTAGTATATCTTACACAAAGGTCAGCAATTTCTCAGAATGCGCGCCTCACTTCATTACCCCAATTATTTCCTCCCGGCGTGGCGCTGCACCATCGATAATCTCAGTTTTCCTTCCGCATCCGCATCGCGGAGCAAAAAGAAAACGAAATTAAGCCGAATCGCCGCCGTTATCACTCGTAATTCCGCATCTATTGTCAAAAAAGTACATCTCGCCCGGACCCTCTGTTCCTGCGTTCGCATCCCAG
Organism: Anaspis maculata; assembly: GCA_949128115.1. Taxonomy (NCBI): domain Eukaryota; kingdom Metazoa; phylum Arthropoda; class Insecta; order Coleoptera; family Scraptiidae; genus Anaspis; species Anaspis maculata. The sequence goes on from OX421962.1 coordinate 20,876,850, forward strand.
GACGCTTTCAGGACAGAGCGGGGGAAGAATTCTTTCTTTCCTTGCGGCAACAAATGATTGCCATTAAGCACAAATGATCGTTATATTGTGGCCCGCGAATCCAACACATTAGATGTGTTATGAGAGATAATAATTTACAAGGGAGCGAAACACGGGGAACGGTAATTGTACACTTTGCCAAATATAAAATCCGATTATGGCGCGCCGGTGCTGCCTCCGGGCCCGCAGACGGAGCGGCTCCTCCACACCATTCCTGGATTGTGCGCCGCGAAAATTCTTACGTGCCAAGAATAGCGGAGTCGTAGAATCGTGTTAATGGTGCAACAATGGCCGTGATTAATGATATACAAGATTCGCCCCTTAATTGGTACGTCTCATTCTTGTCCGACCGCCATCACCAGGGTGCGGTAGGTGCGAAGAGACCGCGGGGTAATGGAGAGGGAGCGTTGATGGAGAGACGTAACGAGTTCTTTTAATCATTGCCGTTGCATTTATTATATGGAAAAAGATGAATTATGTCCTAATTGTCGCGCGAAGCGACGCGTTAAATTTTCCTTTGAGCAGAGAGTTGTCCTTTGTGGATTGAGGCAGACTATGGGCAGGAGGAGATTCAACACCGGAATTGTTTTCTTTTTTTCTTCTTGAAATCACGGATGAGAATCCGAGCCGCAGGAAGTGATTACTGGAACAATACATAATTTATTTTGTGTTCTTTTTCTTGATGCTCATTTCGCCATCAGCTTTCCTTTATTGGTCATACCGCCAACAAAACTTTTCTAAAGATAACATTGTGACAGCCCAGATCTGCTCATGATTCTGACAGTTTCATTACTTACTTTCGATAATCGACCAATTAAAATATCGTTAGATTCCTGAGCTATCAATCTACAAGAACCCTTTCTGTAACTTCACAGGTATTCAGAGTTAGTGTAGGTGAGTAATGTATGCTCATTGTGTCGTGGTGTGTTTGTCCGATTTCCAGCACTTGAGAAGTTGAACAAAGCTTCGGGAGATCACTTCGTTCGATCTTGAGCGGGCATCTTTCCTCGTTCAACTGAGTGTCTCTCTGTCCCTAACCAGTTGTCCCTCATCGTTCAAGAATGATGGGCCGCCGTGATCAGGCTCATCCAGACATGGTTCTCTTACCAGAAGTCGGGCGGGTAATATGGCTCCCTTTTTCAACCTTTCCTAACACCGAAAACAAGCTAGACTTCAGGCGGGTGTTCTGATGTTTTCGTCCGTGATTTGCCCTCAAGCGTGAACGGTACGCGACCGCTAATGCAGGAAGTCGGGTGTCAATACAAGTTGGTTAGCGGGAAAAGCCCTTCTAAACCAGAACTGATTCCGAAAACCCTTAGATCTCCTTGGACATCAAAGTGTAAAACTCTCCCCTAAAAGACTCCGGATCGTTTCAGATAATCGTCGGGAAAACCTTCTATTATCACTGAGAGAAAAGATTTCGAATATTTATTATGGAAAACACAGACTCGTTTATTGTTAACAAATGCCTTATTTAAATACGGCTTAATAAATATTTATTTGTATCCACCAAGCGGATTGTTTTGATAGCGTTGAAATACCTTGTTTCCTGTTATTTAATATTTGGTTGTAATTACAAAACATCAGTTTGATAATGTTTCATCAATAAGAAACTCAAATAATAATAAGCAATTTGATTATTGAGTGGTAACGATAGAATATTAGCTATGAATAATATGATCTAAATTAGTTTTTATAGGTGATTTTATGCATTATTGCTGGTTATAAATGATTTTGCTAAATTATCATGAAACATATTAATCCATTATCAATAGCTAATAATTCGTTTAATAAATGCCAGGGTGATTCAAAAGTGTCGGACCACCGTGAAGGTGCATGATATGCAGGTATAGTACAGTACTGGGAAGTTGTTTTAAAGATTCTAGGCTTTTCAATTTTGAAATTATGGAGGTACAAAATTTGATTTTTCGATTTCTTCTATTTTTGTTGTTTCAAAAGATTTAAGCAAAGACTCCATTACATATAGTGAAATAATGGATTCGAGAAATCAACCTCTGAATCTGTATTGAATTTCTGTTTTCTATACCGGTTGAGTCATAAACTATTCTGTTTTCCATACAGGTTGAGTCATGAACTACAAAAATCCAGTTTTCTCAAGAAACCAGAAGCAAAGAATTTTATAAAATTGAATTGTGTTTTATTGTGCTCTACATAGGATATGGGACTGTTTGCAGGCACTTTTAGAAAAAAATAATTTCCAAGATTCATGACTCACCCTTTAAACAGAACAGAAATTCATCACAGATTTAGAGGTTGATTTCTGGCACTCATTGTTTTTCCATAAACAATTCACCAAAATCTTTTGAAACAACGAAAATAGAAGCGATCGAAGAACTAACTTTTGTTCAATTGTCCATGACAATGAATGACATGGGATGATACGACACAAATGACACCATGCACGAATAATGGCGCCGGGTGGAAATCTCTCACCCCACCATGCACCAACGCATTACATTGGCAATAATAAATAATAATATCCGAAGATACGCTAGTGATTAAATTCATTGAGGGTGACTTAGCGATTGTTTATGAATAATGCACAGTTATTATTGGGGAATAAATGGTGCCAAAGTGAAGTGAACACAAGTATATTGTTGGTTAAGAACGAGGTTATGAACAGGTGATTGTCCGCCAATATGTATTTGTTTATAGTTAATAAACCGACTTAATCACAAACAAAATGTGCAATTTGGATGTAATAAATCATTTTGTGGGAAAGTTTGACTAATATTTGATACGGAATAATATATTCATTGAATCTTATGAACTCTTATGAACAACTGGCATAATGAGCCCCTTGGTTATAATGAATAAGTGATTTTGAAATAATTATTTGATGTAAACGACATATGGTGACATATACTTTTGTTAGCACACATAAAGACGGCGGCCTTCCGATGAAGACTGCATTAAAACAATAACTCTTGGATTAGGAAAGCAGCAAGCGACAGTCAGAAATAAAATCCACAACAACAATCAAAAAACTTTAATGCAAAACAAAAACACAAACAGACAGAATTACAAAACAATAAAAAAAAACAATGTGAATTGAATGAAATGAACAATCCGAGTGATTCTGATCGGGGGCAGGTTCGCTGGCGCCGAGTGGCGTCCTGAAAACGAGACGAACTGCACTGAAGGTATACACCCCGGCAAACGGGAATAAACGGTAAATGGTAAAAACAATGGAAAATATGGAACTTACGGGATCTTATTCGGTGGCGGCGTCGTCCTGGCGGAGTCCGAAGGCGGCGTCGTGGTGGATGGCCGTTCCGGTGGTGGATTTCCCGTTGAGATGCAAGAGTGCCCGTGTTTGTCACCAAAATGGCGGACGAACGATTCGATCCCGTCCGAAACTGGAGCTTTGTGTGCGGCTGGCTGATGCAACCCGCTCCCCGGTGAAAGCGGTGAAAACTGCCGCTTTCTGGACTTGGAGATGATGCAGAGATCCTCCAGGAGTCACTATCGGACGCGATGGGCCTTGGATGGGCTTCTGGTCGAGTACGAATGTACGCCGATGGCACGACAAGATGGCCGCGAGAACGATGACAAAAAAAGACCGGCGTGGCTTCCCGCTCGACGTACGTAGATCGACGCCGCTTCGAACGAAGCGGCAAGAACACGAGCGGAAAGAAAGCCGAAGAATGCCGAAGACGGCCGAAGAAAGCGCTGGAGCTCGTTCACGCTTGCGCCTGACAGCCAAGTGCCAGGCACACCGAACAGGGGATGAGGGGTGAGGATTTGGACAACACAGGGATATTTTGGGTTGCATACCCTCAGTGCACACGAATGCAGTTTTCAATGAACGGGGCCGAGACAACTTTGTTATGGTATTTGTTATAAGATTGGTACGAAACAAGTATTTATTACCTATAAATGAAACTTTTCTCTCAGTATAGTGAGAGAGCGTGGGATGAGATAGCCTCAGGGTCATCACGGGACAGCAGCGAGGGACTCGTCGTCGAGTTACACACCTGTTAAGAGTTTTTTTGCAAGTGTCAGGATCAGAATTCACCCAAACAAAAAAGCGATGAAAATCTATACAGGGTGTTTCATGAATGATAGCAAAAAATTCAACTGTGGGTAGATCTCATCAAAATATGACGAAAACCTACATACCATTTTGCAATGTTCGGTCTAATGACGAAGATGCAGCCCTCCAAAGTTCATTTTTTTCGGATTTCAAAAATTTCTAACTCGGGAACTTTCAGACAAATTCAGCTTTAATTCAGCATAGGCTGGTTAGTCATAATTATCTATCAACCTGCCAAATTTGCAAAGAATCCAATCAGTTGCGTAGAAGTTATGAGGGGTCACCTTAAGTCAACTTTTCTTCGGATGCTTCTCAATTATTAACCCTCATAACTCCTACACCACTGGTTGAATTCTTTCCAAATTTGGCAGGTTGATAGATAAGTATGACAAACCAGCTTTTGCTGAATTAAAGCGAAATTTGTCGAAATCTTCCTACAAATTTTTGAAATCCGAAAAAAGTAGACTTTGGATCTTCGTCATCAGGCCGAACTTTGCAAAATGGTTTATAGGTTTTCGTTGACAAAAGATGATGAGCCAAGTTCATACATTGAAGAATAATTTGATAATGTCGAAATGGAAGAGTTTTATCATTGACATTTTGTTAAAATGTTACATTTCTATTTGTATTATTCATACTACATCGCAAAATAAAAGGATGTTGATAAATATAACACGAATTTCTATTTTCACATCTTGTCATCATCGGTGCTGTCTTCCGTTTTCTTTTAATACTTGTCATCCATTCCAGCCCCCTTTCGTTCTCTCCCAACAAATCCCTCAGAGTTTTATCATCCTTCAGCGTTTCCTGACATGACCTTCATAAGTACTCCATCGTCTCTTCCTCCTTTCCACAACACCGGATACTCTGGCAGTTTGGCTCTCGTCAGTACCTCATCACCACACCGAAACCTTGCAAATCACTGCTTCCAGCGTTCAAGCTCGGATTAAGCGTGCATTTCGGCACTTTGCCTTGTAGCTCTATGTAGTTTTGGTTTGGCATATCTAGAATCTTGTAGGTGTCGTATCTTGTTTCTCTGCACCTGCTCTGTTCGTCTCTGTTTCTGCTTTCCACTTCTGCTACGCTGTGCCCTTTAGCTGCTGAACTCGCTCATTATGTAAATGCGAAATTGGCTAACGAAAAATACAAACACAAAAACTGACTGGTTTTGTCACTACGCATCTCGCAGTGTCAGATACGTGATAGTAGGTAGTTCGGGACAACCAACCATGTCAAAGCCGTCGTCTGTCAAAGATCGCCACATGACTTCCTTATTTTCACCACCATGGGCTCTGTGTGTCCTACGTGTTGACAGCTCAAGATCATGCACATAGCCCATAGCCAGCTCCAGGAATTTTTGCAATTCGTAATTATTCGTCATGACTCGACTTCTGGATAACGCAGCGCCTCGGCAATGACGGCATAGTGATACGCTGACTCAGTCTAATAAAAAGTGCAACAAAACTCAACTCAATGCGAGTCGTAAATGTTTGATAATCGATTATAATAATTTTGACCCCTCATATTTTCCATAGTTTGAAACCAGTCACATTTTTACGCAAAGAAATGAGTTAGCAGACCTAGATTATGTCAGAAATGATACCCCACACATCCACTTTGATGACCAAAATTTGTTTTTCAGGGAGGCCCCTTTTCAAAATTGACAGCTCTATCTTGTACCCCGACAGGCCCATCATTCAGACAGTGGCGACATCGTGATCAGCAGGTTCTAGTTATTCAGGAATGACATCAAACATGAATCGATAGCAGTGTTTAGGGCTTGCAGCAAAAAAATAGTCATGTCCCCCTTGTACCCCTCAAGTCCCGGACCAGCAGGGGGTAATCGAAAAGAACAGCAAGCCAAATTATTCATTTTGGTTCTAGGAACAAACAAAGTTTTTTTGACCTCTGCGAAAGATTTTTTTTTTTCAAATGTGTAGAATGGATTGGACACGACGACATTTGATGGAAACATTTTCAATAGACCCGTAAGCTTCATTTATGACATACATGACGATACTCAATGATCATTTTGTGAAAGTTCTTGCATCTTGAAAACTTGAAGAGACAACATATCGAGTGCTGCGGGTCAAATCGCTTGTCTCGGTATAAAGTACGCCCATGCAAAATCTCGTTACTGCACTCCAAAATGCGGTATGCTTTTGCGTACCGCTTCCACTAAATGCGAATTTGGAGAATTACGTAAGAATTTTCTATTAGTTGGATTCAAAAAGTATAAAAACACGGAAAATTGAAATTCGTCCAGTTCCGAAGGGCAATCGGATTTGAAAGATTCTGTGTCAATTTTTCATCAGTTGAAAAATGGAAATTGTGGAAAATAATGGACTTACAAGATTTAACACAAAAAGAGTTCAAGAGTTCAAGAGTAGCAATAACAATAACTACCAAAACGTACGTTATGCCTTCTCCGTCTCCCCCTGTCCAATTTAAGAGTTCCTCGCTGAAAATCCTCAACATCTCTCACGGTAGATGGAATACTTGCCATGAGGTGGTTGTGACGGTGGCACCATCCTGTGACCACATCCTTAAACAGCGGTTTTCTGAAAAGAAACTCTCAGGAACTTGTACGTGGTCGGATTCTGGATTCAAGGACATCGTTGGATTTGGCAGGACGGTCTGCAACTGGTGGCGAGTCTTCCTTTTGACGTAGGCGTATCCTGTAGACGTAGGAGACTGCGATGGTGATTTATCCGTAAACGGGTCACGGGTCTAAAGACATCGTTGGATTCGGCAGGACGATTTGCAGTTTGGTGACGAGTCTTCCCCCTGACGTAGGTGTATCCTGGAGACGTAGGAGGCGAAAAACTTCCCTACACATTGAAGTACGATCATTACTCATTAGCTATGGCTTTTTGGCCTAAGGCTAAGTGAGCATACTATAGACACCTCCTAATAGGAGGGGTCAGAATACTAACCCTAACTTAGTTATTAGCTAGTTAAGTTCATCATTCAGCTATATTATAACAAAATACAAAAAACGTTACGGCCGGGACCGACTTGCTTCAACATCTATAGAGATTATTATGAATTTATTTTTGCTTCTTTTGAATTAACATTTAATCTTGTTGGAAAGTGCTAGAAGAGCTCTTCTCTCGAGTGTATTTTCAAGAGAGCTTTCAAAGCTTTAATCTGACTCGCCGGAGATAGGTATTCGCTGAAAAAAGTCTCTGCTGCGTTATCCTCGCGTGTGCATCAACCATTTTACGCTTATAAAATATGAAATACCTACGTTTGACCTGGAATTATAAAAGTTGTAGGAAACCGAGCATGTCTACGTACCGCGGTGCTAATTCCCAGATTATAACGAGATTATAAAAATGTTTGTGCGCTACTAGCTTGATGGAAATTCTGGGGTTGCAGGCTCTCTTTGTGCTTTTTGCTTGTGCAAAGCGTATAAATCGGAGTGAAACGGCCTCATATAGCGGTGCAGCGGTGGCACGAATATGTCTGTTCGGATTGAGGGTGATGCCGGCGTAGGTAAAAATGTCAGGTTATGACGTGCCCACCAGGGACAAATCCAATCATATTTGAATATGTTATGGATAGGGTGATTTCACCGGAAGTGACGCTTTATAGATGTCTGCGAATCGCCTTTCGACACTCTCCTGAATGTTAATAACTACATGTCGCGCATATGCAGGATGGGGATAAACTTTCAAAATTTTCATCACATCTGCGAGGGGCATCCAGCGTAAAATTTGTACTGATTTACGTTGCACTTCGAGACACGGTCTCCAATTCCGTTCCTGAGTAATTACAATAGACGAAGTGGTTCACCTCAACAAACTACTTCCCAATCCATCGGTTTATACCAATGTTTGAGCTTTCTGGTATATTCTCGCTTTTCGCAAGTCCCTGGCCTCTGTTATAGTTAGTCATTTCTTCTGCTCACCTCCAGCTGCTTCAGATTTGTCTCAATTCATTTTTACTCACTGGAGACTACAACGCACGGATAAGACACACACCTGCATAATTGGCGGAGGAGTCAAACCCTAAACCCATCCGACACACCTCTGAATCTGTTCGAGTAGCGAACTTTCGGACGCTTCCAGTACACGTTCGAGAATGAGCGCGACTAAAAACAAAGAATAATTTCAATTTTTTTTTCTGCGATTACTTTTTATATTATTATTATTATTTTTTATAATCCAATAAGAAATAAAACTCAACAACCGATTCGACTACACTTTTCCAGTCGGATCAGAAAGACCTGCTCAACTCGAGAACCAGCAATGGAATTCATTTCAGCTTAGCTGCGTACTGTCTACACAGGATCCAGGAAAAGACTCCCCCCCAATACGTCCCGTGGAGATTAAGTCCCCGGGAAAAAAAACGTCCATGGAAAGATACATCCCCCTTCTGGATTACTCTGGATACTCACTCTGATGAGGTATAGATAGGTACCTATCCTTTTACGAATTAAAACACACAGGTTTACCCGTACACAAATATACACTATACATATATATCTTGACCTAGTAAACATGGAATTAACCCTTTCATGATGTAGCTAATTAAATTTCTAGTTCACCCGGATATTCAAAGCAAAAGTGACTAGGTATATTGGCACGTATTTCAAACACCATTAAAGAGATGTTTCAAACCTACCGACGAATACAATTATCATAATTGTAGGCAAGTAGTGGGCTTAAAGCTGAAGGTACGTACCCACATCAAATCAAATAATTGTAGAGGTGTGCACTGCTGTAATTTCATCAGTGTGTTTACAGTGTTCTCTAATCCCATGTAGGATTTCCCGAACGTTTGCCCAATTTCATCCTTAACTAACGGATGTGTTGCTATGTGACGTGATTATTCATTATTTCTCATTATGGTGGCTTTAGTGAAGGTAAGGAATCGGCGTGTACTGAAATTGGGTCCAACTTTTTGGCGCTAAGTTAAGTGGCACCTCAATCGGGGATAACTCTGTTTGTAACCAATTTTTGTAGATGTGTAAGTTTAAAAGTCTATCGCTCTTTGGTAGGATCACGGTGATGCTAACGCATGAACGATTCTTTGAGCTGCACCAGATTCAGCTTGAAACTGCTATGACGATCTGTCATCATTATCTATCATAGTCTTCCGGAATAAGTGACATTTCTTTGGTTTGAGCTTCAAGCCTGCCTCTACAATCTCCGTAAAACTTGCTGGAGTCGGTCCATTTCCTCGTGAGAAGTCTTGCCATTAACAATCACATCGTCCAAGTAAATCGGAGCAGTTTTTCATGACAGTCCTCTCAGGACCTCCTTCATTAACCTTTCGAAGGTCGCCGGGGCATTACATAAACCAAACAACATAACTTTGAAGTGTCAAAGTCAAGCACACGAAACAAAAGCGGTTTTTTCTTAGTCTTTTGAGTCTAGTTCCACTTGCCAGTAGCCGCTATGTGGATCTAATGTAGAAAACCAGTTTGCTTCAGAGACGGCGGCAATCATGTCGTATATTCTTGGTAACGGATGAGAGTGTTTCTTGGTAACGTCATTAAGCTTTTGGTAATCGATTCAGAAACGTATTGTTCTATCTGTCTTTTTCACCAAAACAACTGATGAAGCCTAAGGGCCACACGACGACTCAATTACTCCTCGCTACCTGGAGCACGCTGAACATCACCAACATTGATACGATGTTGAGCCATTCTTGTTCATCCAAATTCTCCCGAGTGGTTGGAAACACGTTTTTGAATCTTTTCAGGAACTCGGAAAGCAATTGTCGCTGATTATCGTTGAGCTCAGCAGAGCTTCGCTAGAGTAGATCTTCTTAAAACGTCTGGTAGTTCATTTGACTATTAATGTTTTCTAAATGTTGTGTAAAGTCCCTCGAAAATGCTGGCCACAGGTTCGCAACTACAAACCGGAGTGCCTTTCTTGAGTTTAACCGACTTCTGCGATTAGTCCATTATTCTCAAGGGCAATGTTGGACCTGGTCATCAACACTCTTGGCAATGGCAACCTCTCTCGCTGCGCTCACAATTCGCTACGGCTCTAGCAGGTAAGTGAAATTATTTGATATACTTACCTTCCGGCTGGATATCTAAGCATGCATTCTGAAGACGGTGGCAGTGTGATACTTCGTGGTGGTTTCAATGCGAGTCTTTTGGAGTACAATGCCCGGATTTTAACCGAATGTTGCTGCGGAAGCTTTTGTGGCGGCTTCGATTTCGACATCCAGGGCTTTGCAAAGAGCGTCCTCTTGGTCGATGGAGCAGCTAGTCTGACCATCTTTTTTTTAAATGACATGACCTGACCTGACTGACCATTTTTCGTGCGTCGATGTCAGCGGTACCCTTCAAAAACTGTTGAACAGCCACACTTCCATGGTTTCGATTGAGCTGCCCAGTGCCCACTATTGCCAGTCGAGTCAGTCTTTCGACGTTACAGGCACATGTGTTGAAATTTTCTTTTGGCAGCTGGCGAATGCAGACGTATCCGTGGAGTGCGCGAACGAATTGATGCCAAATAGGGAGAGCCAGGGTAAGTAGGAACGTAGCCTCAAGGTAGCCTGTAATGGATGTAGATTGTAGGTAATATATTTAGATGATATTATCATTATTCAATTATTGGCTTTTCCATCTGACCCCGGACAAAAGAGCTAACCTTTGTGTGACATGGCGGAGGCGGCGGGTTTTTTGCTACGAACAAAAGGGGACCCAGAGTCCTAAAGGTCTAGAGCTATTAACTACCTGTAATAAAATCATAGCAAGAGTTATAATGCACTCGCTGAAGGGGGGTCCTGTGTCCATTTTTATGTCCAGAAAATCACCCAAGTGAATCATGTCCGCAAGATGGTCCTTATCAATAATGACCAGGGTGCCAGGCCCGCAGAGTGGGCGTAACCTCGGAAAATGCCATTTTCCGGCATTTCCCAAAATGGCGGACGCGCGTTTGACATGTATCTCTTTATGGACCAGTATCTCGGTAACGGCGCACCCAATCAACTTTAAACTTATTACAAGAAATATTCTGCAGAAAGAAACAAACCACTTTGTTCGAATAAATTTTTTTGTCAAATGAACCATAACGGCGTTATAAATTATTTTCCGCAGCCGACGTCTAAATTTACGCATTGAATAGACAGAAAAAGACCCGTATCGTAGAAATGGTGCATTTTTCGGCAACTGTTGTGGTGGAAAGAATTGTTCGGTATGGTGTCGAGAACAAAAGTGATGATATGATAAATTGTCCCCAGGGTAGCCAATTTCAAGATAACGACGGATTTCCAACCTCATGTCGTTTGTTGAAGGCATAACTGAATTTTCTAATTTCAGAAATAAGTATTTTTTTTAATGCAAAATAACCTTTCAACACAGACTTCATATACAAAAGTCAATAATAATGATGAATAATGAAAACTGTTGGTACATTAATGATATCAACAGGCAATTAAAGATATGGATCATAAAAAAACTTAAAAAAAACTCATAACAACACTGGATGATGGCATATAAATATGAAGTAGCCCCAAAGGCGATTTAGCTCGTCCCAAATCTATTACGGCAATCTACCGATAGCACACTCTTGCATTTGCAGAAGGAGCAGCATTGGATTCCGGCATCAACACACCCGCAGCTTTTCTTCGCACATTTCATACACCTACAACCCTCAACAAGTACAGCAGGATAAAACTGGAAATAGGTCTTAGGCATGAGGTCTCCACCCAGGCAATTAACTTGGAGATGAGTACAGAAAAAGATCTAAGAATATGTTGTTGTGCAATTCTAGTGGTGGGTGGTAGTTCTTCCAGGGATTTGTTTTTGCCGTGGCAGTACATCCAATATCGTAGTTCATCCATATTTTTCTTACCAGTTCCTCTTTTAGGACGTTCACTAGAAATCGCTCGCCTTGTAAAATAGATTCTTCTTGAGCATTTGCCCTTCTTCCGAAATTATCCAGATGTTCAACTGGATTACTTTTTAGGGCTGCGTTTTTTGACCCAAATACTTGTAGGTATATCCCATACACTTTCTTTTCCCAGTAGGATGACTTTTTGGAGCAAAAATAAAGTGACAAGCTGGGGGGCTACGACTACGGCTGATGGCACCTGGAAAGTTCGGGAGCTCAACTATCAGCGGCCATCGGCCGTTTCCTCCCAGCGCTCCAGCTTGTCATTTTATTTTTGCTCCAAAAAGTCATTCTACTGAAAATAGAAAGTGTATGGGATAAAGTCGCAATAACCTGTCGTGAGATATGCCAACTCCAGATATAACAGCTTCGACATGATCAAAATTGTCAAAAGCAGCTGTTGTGTACATATCAGGGGCAAGATGACTGGGCAAGGGCATACACTATCGCTTGAACTGATGATGTAAGATGCCAAATTTGAACGATAGCGAAGAACTTCATCATAACTTATACTGACTCCAAAGTGATTTAGACTCTTGATTAGAGTGCTGCTTTTACATGCACCGTGCAAAGCAACTCCATTCATGATATGAAGTGGAGTTTTTGTCTTCCCATTATCAATTATGTAGAACATCATCTAAATTAAGCTATATATCTGCAGACTTTTAGAAGACGCTTCTTTTCCTTTTAAGCCATGACTCAAATGATTCAAAGTAGGTGGTAAATTTAAATGGTCTAAATGGACATCAAGTAGCTCCGAGATGAGAGTAAGAATAGGCTCTGGTATTTGCACATTTTCCCAAGATGACTTCAAGCTCTGCTCATCACAAAATCTGTCGCCAAAATCAAAATTGAGTTCCATTAACGATTCTCTCAAAAACTGTGCACTAACTTTTATTCGATCTGTTGATCTGAGTGTGTCAGCAACGTCTGCAGTAGACACAGATGCCACAAAGAGCATTTCAGATTTATTTGCTTCGTTTGGATGAGAAAATCTGATGTCATACCCAAAATATTTTTGGTACTTGAGTTCTGGTTAGAAACAATTATTTCATCTTCGAATTGTCGATCATGATGAAGAAGATAATTTCTCATGCAGAAAGAATGATAATAGAGGTCAGCCGCAAATACACTACTCACATCTGTCAGATCAGCAACTCTTGTGTATACTTCGTCTCCAAAGTAATTTGTTGCCTCCAAAAGTTTGGAGGCTCTTCTATTCTCACATATTCTGAATTTCTCTCCTTCACCAGCATATTTCACCTGCCCATAGATAACGCAAATGTTTAAAAGGGGATCATTTTTTTGACTTTGTAGATTTCGAGCAGCTACATTTGATAGCGTTGTGCACTGGTGAGTTAAGCTGGGTTCCCAGATGTAAATATTTGGACAGAAAATGCAATTTTGTGTGTCAAATTTTGAATTCGAGGGCTCTGATTGGCCAATATGAGGACTTTGACATAAAATTTCGCATTTTCTGTCCGAATTTCGCATCTGGGAACCCAGCTTCAGGCTACAGCCGGCGGATTTTCTTTCGTTTTGCGATAGAAAGTCTCTCAAGCTTGGATTTATTTGTGTAATTTTTATAACAATTATTGGTCATGTCATATGATATGAAAAAGTTCCTTGCACGGTTTTTAGCCTTTCATAAACACAATCTAAAAAGAACAGGTGAACCCACAGTAAGAGATCATCAGGTCAATAACTACAATAAGCATCCAGTGTTGTTTTAACAATAGTAGGTACTTTTCATCCTTTCCCTATTTTTATCATCCATATTATTTATTGTTTTCTTGATATCATATTAATGTATTATTAGTATTATTGTTATCCACTTTGGTACCTGAAGAATGTATTGAATAGTTCTTTGCATTAAAACAGTTATATACTTGACGTTGGAAAATTAAGTTAGGTAGGTACAATTTCAACGATGGGGGTAATAATAGGGATGGAAATCCGTCGTTATCTTGAAAATGGTGACTCTGGAGACAATTTATCAGAGAATCATTTTTGTTCCTTATACCATACCAAACAATTCTTTACTCCACAACAATTGCCAAAAAATGCACCATTCCTACGATACGGGCCTTTTTCTGTCTATTCAATGCGTAAATCTAGACATCGGCTGCCGAAAATAGTTTATAACGCCGTTATGGTTCATTTGACAGAATTTTTTATTTGAACAAAGTAGTTTTTTTCTTTCTGCAGAATATTTCTTGTGATAGGTTCAAAATTGATTGAGTGCGCCATTACCGAGATACTGGTCCATAAAGAGATACCTATCAAACGGCGGTCCGCCATTTTGGAAAATGCCGGAAAATGGCATTTTCCGAGGTTACGCCCACTCTGCGGGCCTGACACCCTCGCTGACACCCTGGTCATTATTGATGAGGACCATCTCGCGGACATGATCCACTTGGGTGATTTTCTGGACATAAAAATGGACACAGGACCCCCCTTCAGCGAGTGGACTATTAAGGAAAGCACGGACACAAATGATTTTAGGTGGTAAGTATGAGACAACGAGTAGTCATTTGAGCAGATAGAAGCAGTTGCTTTATGGCACTCCAGGGATAGGTTGGTCATCATCATCAATAATGTGCATGAAGGAATGGTCTAGCTGGTGAAACTTGAGGCTAAAGGGGACGATAAAATAATGTGTTTCTGCGACGCGAGATGGCGCGGAAACTAATGACATTCTCAAAATTCACCCAATTGACCGATTTTTAAAATTCAAACGTTTTTATTTTTAGAATATATAACTATTTGATGCGGTAGTCAAAAATTTCAATTTTTATATTTTTCGGATTTTTTTTTATTTTTTCAAATTTTCAATTTTTTTTTTAAAAATCTGAGGTGGTCATTTTATTCTGTGATAAATATTGTATATCACCTTTTTTTCAAAATTCAAATATCATTAATAGTATTGACCGAAATCAATTTTGAATATTTCCCTTTGAAGTTCACCGCTTGCCGCCGCCACCTGCAAGCGCCAGCGGTTCCCGTCCGGTATCATCATACAATATTTATAGTCCGCGAGAAATAAGACCTCTGTCGTAATTGCAGAGTTAATGCCTGGACTGTATCTCCAGTCCCGTAGACCGTTACTTTTTCAATTTTAATTATTAATTGCTTCGTCACTCGATATTAATGGAATGTACTGCAGAAATAAATGAGTAAGATAATTGAAAAACTACTATAAAGAGGAAAAAAGTAGAGTAGGAGGCTTTTTTTTGTTTTTCTGTTTTATGCACAAAATGTATACAAATAACGAGAGATGAAAAACGCTATCCGTCAAGTTGGCCTGTGAATCAAAAAGTTACAGTTACAGAGATGTAAACTTTTTTAAAATGTTATAGGAAACTGCAGCTCACAAAATGACTGAGACTAATTTTTGTTGAAATCAAATTCTTGAAACAATCAAAAATTAAAAAAAAAGTCACCCATATACCAACGGTGCACCCTGGTGCAAGTACAAGCACCTTATCTCAGCAGTCTGTCGCCCATTGGGAGCAGCCAATTTCAATCTTTGATTCAAATGAAAATTTAGAACATGCATTGAACCCAGTAACTGGAAGCCATGGGAAGATACAGGGTGGTCGATCCTAGCGTATTTATCTCATAGCGGTCTTACCGTTCAAGATGAAAAAGATGAAAAGTGCTATTCTATGAAAAATAACATTCCATAAACGATCTGTTATGTAAAAATTCGTGTTGGCAATTGGCTGTTGCCTGGGTGATAACAGCGTAACAGAGCCTTTATGGAACGTAATTTTTTAGAGAATCGCACCATAAGGAAAAAGTTGTATGGTTTGATTAAAACTGAACTTAACGGAATAGAGTTGAACTATGAGGCCTGATTGTGGACCCGACCCATGAATATCTTGCGGAATCGCCAGACGTGGCTTCTTCCCCATCATAATGGTAGATACTATCATCAAGGTGAAATGTCCTCAGTCGGCAAAACAAAAGACCATACAGGGAGCCTACAGACCAATCAACAATTTTGTTTGGAGAGAAATTCTCAGCTTAAACGGACACACAATAACTATTTTCAAGTACAAGGACATATTGGACTGACAAAATAAAAACAAAATTGACTGACTTCTATATCAAAATTTTACTGCCTGAGATCATAGATTTGCGGGCTTGTAGGAGCATGCCCATTCGAGAAAGTTGAAATTCCATGACTTTTTCCCCATCAACGGTTCTTAGGTACTGGCCACTTTTCGACACTCAAACGCGTATCGTACTACAATACGTAATACAAATTTTATACGAAACAAGTGCATTCTAATGGAACGATTTTAACAAAAATCAAATGAGCTGAGGTCATTCACGGAGATAACCACACAGGCAGCCAGACACACAAACAAACAGACAGATATCCACACAGGACTCAAATCATGGACGTCTAGTAGTAGTAGTGGTAGTGGTAGTGGTAATGGTAGTGGTAGTAGAAGTAGTAGTAGTAGTAGTAGTAGTAGTAGTAGTAGTAGTAGTAGTAGTAGTAGTAGTAGTAGTAGTAGTCCTGCGTGATTGAGGTCCTGCTCTGCGAGCCGTTCTCTAGTTGTTGCCAAGGAAAATTTCTCGTGCTCCTTAGTGAACTAGGGGACCGTCGAGATAATTTTTTGTATTCCCAAAACAACAAAAGGAAAAAATTGATTAAACTGCTTCCTGAACGCCTAAAGTGCGTTGCCTTTAGTTGTTTACTAGACTTGAATCCGGTCCTGGACTTTTGACATTTTTTGCCGCACCAAGTGATACTAATGTAGAAAAATGGAAAAAACCATGACAGCGATAAATTAGAGGATGAATATCTCAAAGATCCGTGGAAGACTAAGTGCTTGATTAGTTTTCACCCAGATCGCAGCCAACCCAAATCTCAAAAGATTTTTTTTCTGGGAGGACTTTGGGTGTGCCAAAGAAATTGAACAATGTTTCTTGTAGCATTTTTTCTGTTGTTTTTGAATTTGATATTAGTTTTTCAAAAAAACATTTACAAATATGACTATTCTAACAAAAACTTTGAATATAAAAAAATGAGTCCGACCCTGGAACTTCTGAACTACTTCATGATGCGATGTATCAACTATCGTCAGGAGAATATACCTATCACATTTCATTCGAACCCATCAAGCCATTCGAAAGATATAGCTCATAATGTTATAGCAAAATTCGATGAAATACATGATTCACCCTGTAACTCCGAAACAAAAAGTGATAGAAAAATGTCAAAGCCTGGTCCTAATTTACCTAGAAAAACTGGACCTACCCTTGAGCTATGTCGGTTTCCTCATGCAACACCCTGTATACAAGTCAATCAGGTTTTTTCGCTACTCTCTTAGGTCTTACAATTAATTCATTTTGAATATGATTATCCTCTGAGATATTGCCGTCGCTATCAGGTTTGTCACAATCGGGTTCATCTAAATTATCAAGTTCGTCGTTGTAGGGTAATGTTGGAATTGAAATTGCTTCATGCTTGGAAGAATTGATTTGATTTGTATGACGTTTCCACAATGGAACATTATTTTCGATTGATGCCCAGGGGGCTTGTGGTTTACTTCGTTGTCTTGTGTGGAACTTCTTCGCTACTACGTGGTGAACACCTGGTTCCATTTTAACCACTGTAGCCAATGTAGCTGGGCTGGTTGCTGATTTTGCGACAGCTATAGCCACAGCGTCGGCTAACGTGCAGGGGGATTTTTCTTCAAAAAGTCTGTCTTGAACAGGTCCACGGTTAAAGCCAGCAATAAAGCGATCCCGTAACACCATATCGATGATGGTAGCGTCGAATCCACAATTGGCCGCTTTGCTTCTGACTCTAGCTGACCAGTCTTGAGCACTTCCATTTGGGTCCTTGAAAGCAGAATAAAATTTGTACCTTGCCGCCAAAGTCGTCTCACCAGCTTGGAAATGCGGGTGTCGAACAGTTTCACCAACTGATCGAACGTCTTCGATTCTGGGACAATCGGTGGACATAAATCGTAGATGAGCTTGTACGCTTCTTCGTCTAGCGCATTCAACAACAACGCTCGCTTGATATCTTGATCCTGAACACAATTTACTATAAAATAGTTGTCCATGCGCCGCTTGTAGATACTCCATTCGCAACTTCCAGAATTGAATTCACGCAGCTGGCCATAGTAGGGCGATGTTCGATCGGGCGGCATTGTTCTCACTTGATTTTCCGTTATCTTCGTCGCCAATTTGTTATGTTTTCATACTTTATTCTATCCATCTTCATTGGGACATACTGGGAGAGGGTATTAGTCGTAACAGCTTCAAACCAAAAGTGTTTTATCTTTCCTTTTTGTATCTACAACTTTTTACCATAGAAAACCAAACAGATAAGATATCGATACATTACAGAACCTTTTGTTTTAACCGGATGTCTATTCATGACAGAATCACAGGATGACACCACAAGAGAACAGAAGTCAGGGTATTCTCATTTTTTGTCATATCAGGTTTGGAAGGTGGTCTTAAATCTATCCGGTCAAGTCAAGGTAGAGGTAGTTTTCATTTGAGTAAATATCTAAGTCAGGTATAATTCGCTCGTGTTCCATGTCCTACGCGAGTTACGCGACTTCCCTTCAACTAAACAATCGTGCTTATTTTAAACCTCCATCTGCATGTCGGTGGTTTCATGGCGACGCGGTTTTAATGAAATACACTTGACGAGAGCGAGCTTTCTTCCAAAACACAGCCTCATACCTCTCGCTGCTCCATACAATATCGCACTCCGCCACGAGACTTTACCGGGAATTCCGATTTAATAACTGTCGTCCTTCGTACACAACCCAATGTTTTAAATGTCAGGTTTCGGTACAAAAGGTGCGCCGTTCGGCCTAATAAATGGAATACGACGCCTCGTCCTTCTTATTCGCGGAGAACCCGAGCACCGCCGGGGA
This sequence comes from Anaspis maculata, assembly GCA_949128115.1. NCBI lineage: Eukaryota > Metazoa > Arthropoda > Insecta > Coleoptera > Scraptiidae > Anaspis > Anaspis maculata. The sequence goes on from OX421962.1 coordinate 20,895,722, forward strand.
CTCATATTATAAATAATGCCGATTTATCATAGAGGAGATTTTTGCGACTTGGAAAAAAGCTAATTAATTTACTGGTGGCGTATAGCACGCCGCCACTCCCCCAGACGCCGTCGTCAGAATAGAACGCTTCCATTGTTATACACGTTCCGGCCAGTATGGCCTAGGACTTTGTTGATAGTCCCCGGAAGGATCATCAATTTTTTTTCGGGGTTCACGGGATACACTTTTTAACGCGCCGTGTGCTTTAGGTGGGAACAAGATTTAATCTGAAATGGCAGTCATCAATTTTAATCCCATTGTCCGTACCTGCTATACTTACGCAGGGTATACAGGGCGATATTTCACACGCCGCTGAGCTATTGAATGTGTATAGTTTGGGCATGATGCACTGTGGCGCGGTTAACGCCAGGTATACGTATTGATTGACATGCACAACATTTGTAAGTCGTAAATTGAAAAAAAGGATCGACCTTTGATTAATTGGTGGTGCGGCGCGGTGTCGGCATGAAACGCAAAACATTTTTTAGCACGTGTCAGGCTCGATTGCAAAGGGTAAACAGCACAGGAGCGCCCATCAAGCGTGCTGCGAGCTGCGGGTGCATGTGTGGATAAAAAATTGAATAATGCCGCATGCTGGGCCGGTAGGCAGCGAGTTTCTGGCGTGGAAATTGCGGTGTTCACAAATAAAAATTGGAGTCCGATTCTGCAGTGTTTTTTTTTAATCTGAAGTAGTAATTCTGGTTGGTAACTTAAGTTTGAGACATTCCAGGAAACGATTGCGCTTCTCCACAGCTTCTTAAATTCTCAGACACGGCATATCACTCCCGTCGTGTAGTACCTACTTTCCTTCTGCTCCTCCCAGTGAGTATAAAAAAAATAGAATTATGGAATCAGAAAGCCATTTTTGACACCCACTTGTGACCGTACGCGATTGCACATGTGTGGATGGATACCCATGTACGGCTAGTCTGTCGTTGCACAGCCCTGGTTGACGAACGGCAGGTGTAAGCTACGCCTGAAATCCCGCCAGATTTGACATTGCAAACGTCAACGAGGAGTTGTCATTGGTACACGCCGCGCCATCTAGCGAGCTGCGCAAGAACACCATACGTCAGTTTGTAACGGGGGGTCCTTGGGTTAGCCCGTTATTTATGATGAGCGCTGATGCTCAGATCTTACTCAGGTAGTCAAGGGTTGTCAACTCTCCTTGCATAGGTTCAAGTTTCTCTCAGCTTAAATTGCTCGGGCGCCACCCTACTGACCGCAGGGAAAGTAAACTCGCATGTAGTTTAACAAGTATATTGAACACACAAATAATTAACGTACAAAAGGGTTCCACACAAAATGACAGTGATTGTTGTACAAATATTTACAGCAATTGTTACACAAATAATTACAGCCAAGAGATGGGAATAACAAAAACCTATCCCGCAAAGGATCCAACCACAAAGTACGTGACGCAAGGGGAGGGTGTGACGTAGGACAGAGCGCAGTTCGGAGGGGAGTTTGATAACGATGCGGTGCGACCTGACCTGACCTGACCTGACTACCTTTCTCTCAAATTTACTCCCTCATTCACACATTCATTCGCACAAACTGTGCTGGCAAGATCCGGCCAGGACACTACCGGAGCTATGTGTCCACGACCAGCCGATCTCCCAGCAACAATCGTAACTACTCACGCAATAGCCCGGCCTGGACACGCCGGATTCACGACCTGCCGGTTACTCGAAGTAGCTCTGCTCATACAGTCATCCACGACTAAACTTGCTCCAGGACACGGAGTATCCACGAACGCCAGTAGCCAGGACAGACCTGATTCACACAGCCATCCACGACTAGACTTGCTCCAGGACACGGGGTATCCACGAACGCCAGTAGCCAGGACAGACCTCATTCACACTTAAACCCCAAATTAACTCAGTCTATCCACGACTAGACTTGCTCCAGGACACTGAGTATCAACGAACGCCAGTAGCCAGGACAGACCTCTCACACAGTCTATCCACGACTAGACTTGCTCCAGGACACTGAGTATCCACGAACGCCAGTAGCCAGGACAGACCTCATTTACACAGTCATCCACGACTAGACTTGCTCCAGGACACGGAGTATCCACGAACGCCAGTAGCCAGGACAGACAACACATTCATACTCTCCAGTCAGGTGCACACCAGCGAATCTTGAAGAAAAGACTCAGTGAACACCGTGGACATGGAGTTGGTACCTAGGTACAACGTTTGGAGATGTTAATTGTCATCTGGCTTCCCCACGACCTTTTGAGAGCGGTTATGCCCAATGAAGGACATGGTTGTTCTGCTTTGGAAGTGTTCGTCCAGTTGATTGCAACAACACTCCAACGAGTCAGTAGAATAACTGGTACCTATTACCGGACCGGAATCGGCCGAAGCCATGGAACATGGAATGGGGGAGGTTATGTGAACAGTATGGCTGGGGACTGTTCAAGATGCCACGCATCTAAAATGCCTTCACGCGTAGTGGCGAGGCTTGCAATAGTGGGCAAGAGCGCCTGCGCCATCTGTTGATGTTTCGTTGAACGGTACTAAAACTCTCTTACGCTGGGCCGCGGGGTCAGCCGTAGTAGGTTGGAGCGCGCGCGCCCATCTCGTGGCGGAGCGCGGAACTAGTCGCGCGCCTGCTCTTTGTTCTCTGTGGCGCGTTTAATCGCCGTTTTGGGGCGGTTTATCACAAGTTGGCAACACGGGATGTCAAAAGTCAATTGGATGTCAATTAACTATTCTCTCTCCATTTTCGTACACGCAAGTGTTATATTTTCAAGACGGAATGAACATTGATTTTCAAATTGTTTTTAATTAAATCCGTAACATCAGAAGTGGGATCTGATCTCATTGGCCTTTTTCTGACTGCAGCATGCGGGTGAGAAACACTCTGGATTGCCGGTGAAAAATGTCGACGGGGCCTGGCAGTGGCGAAGTCCCGGTGTCGTCGACCAGGATGGACAATATTGGAACGGCAATGCTGGAGCTCATCCAAACGTTGACCGCAGCACCTGCTGCAGCAGCTGCACCTAGTGGACTGACGGCGCCAATGTACACTACGCCGACTCCATGGCGTGATATTGTCTTGGCTACTTTCGATCCAGAAAATGATGATTCCGAGGTGTGGTGCCAAGAAGTTGAGCAAGCCATGGACATATACGGCTAAGAAGAGTACGAAACTTTACACATCGTGTCTGCATTCCTCACCAAGAGCTAAACCTTGGTACAACAGTTGGAAGGTTGAAGACCACAGATGGTCCAGTTTCAAAGCCGACTTTCTGAGTGCCTTTCCCATCCAGGTGAGGCTCAAAAAAGCAGTAAACTGTAAGTCAAATGATTTCGTTCCGTATTCGGAGTATGTTTGACACAAGGTGCAACTTTTGAAGTGGGTCTAGTTTGAAATTCCAGAATTTGCCCCAATCGACATAATTATCACTGGTATTTATGACGAAGGCTGCCGAATCACAGCCCGAAACTGCAAATGTTCCACAATTGCTGATTTGATTGCATGCCAAAGTAATTTTAAGCTTCGGCTAACACATGACGTTGTGAAATCACATCATTCTTTTCAACAACAAGCTGCCAATTACAAATCGAAGACGTCAACGTCACGTCCGAGGCAAGGGCCGTACAACAGTGATTCCAGGCGCTGTTACAGGTGTAATCAAAGAGGCCATATTTCAACAAACTGTAACCTAAAACTTGCCCCCGAAAAGCCTGCTGCCGTTGACCACAGCTCTAGGTCAAATGTATGCTCTTACTGTCATAAGCCTGGGCACATCGAGGACAAATGTTTTGCCAAAATTCGTTCGGAGCAGCATAAACCCAAATCGGTCAATTTTGCAAGTCTACTGATTTTGGTTGCATAGCCGTTGTTGTAGACGGAATTTCAGCCGATGTGTTTGTTGATACTGGCGCTCAGGTCTCGCTGGTCACAAGACGTGTTGTCAAGAAACTAGGGGTGACAACTCGACCAGAAGCTCTTGCAATGGTAGCCTTGGGCGGTAATTCTGTTGTGTCTCATGACGTGTAATCTTGAGCGTAGAATTTTCCTCCTTAACGGTCAAATCTGACTTTTACGTGCTAGAATATGGGAAAATCCCAGTTGACTTGTTGATTGGCATCGACTTATTGGACAGAGAAAACATTCACTACTCACGCAGCCCTGACAGCATCGAATTGAAACGCGTTCTTATTGCACAAACGCCTGTTTTTATAGCGACTTTGCAGAGCATCAATGCACCCCCTGAGCATTTTGAAAAACTACGTGAAGTTCTTGGCGGTTTCCAAAATTTGATTGCAGATGGGAATTCGACATCGACTGTCACTACTGGTCAATTACAAATTCGAGTTACGTCAGACGTTTCGGTCCGGTACCAGCCATACAGATTATCATTGTTTGAGAGAGAAAAGGTCAAAATTATTGTTGATGACCTGTTAGAAAAGAAGATCGTCCAGCCATTATTCTTCCCTTATGCAAGTCCGGTGCTACTAGTAAAAGAAGAGGATGGTCGAGATCGTATGGTTGTAGATTTTCGGGAATTAAATCGGCTCGCCATAAAAGATCGTCACCCACTCTCTTGCACTGATAATCAGATTTAGTGGAGTCGGCACGTTCGGAAAAAGTCCTGTTCACTGCATTATTGAGTAATGCAATGCCCTTTGGCACACATGTCCTTAGAACCTGTCTGAACAATTCTGTCCATCGCCGCAAGCAAAATTTTAGTTCAGATCCTGTATACAGGGTGAAGAGGGAAAACAATTTAAAAAAATTGCATCTTTTGAACGGACAAAGGTAGAGTATTGCAGGGCATGTCATATGATGCGCAATTTGATAGTTGTTGAGGTACACCAAACCATTTTTGAACATCAATTACCGTTTTTGAGATATTCTGAAAAAACTGAGATCTGTCAAAAAAAATATTATCTTCATTATATCGCTTAGTTTTGAAGATATCGGGATGAAATTTAATATTTGCCTTATAAAAGACGTCATAAATGAATAACAGCTGCAGTTATTTTCTAGGCCTACTATTTTCCTAAATAAAACAGTCAACTTTTTTGGAGGGGAGCCGCCATCTTGTTTGGTGAATATCAAGCTGATGACCAAAAAAATGACTGATAGTCATTATGCTAGTATCATGCCGTTACTCTATCATGTGAAAGATCACTTTGGATGGACCATCATACCATTTTTTCTGAAAGAAAGATGATGCACCGATTTTATCGGATTCCTCAGAACTAGAGGATCTACTGCTAGCCATCGAGCCATTGCAAGTTATTGAACACCGCGATTATGACCCTTGATCATTCTTCAGGTTGTCTACCAAGATTCATAGCCATAAATTCAGCGGTTCGGTTTTAGCAGCTATTTAAATAAAATAGTGTCGATTTTTCATGAAAAAAAACAGAAAATCACGAGGTCTCTGGGTCATTTCTTAGATCATTGGAAAAAGATCCTCCATGGAATTTTGATAAATTTATGCTGAATTATTAGAAAAAAGTGCATTCTTTAGTATAGGTTTTAAAAAACTGGCACAGGATGTACTCATGTGATGCAGGACGAACATGAAAGACTATTTTGCAGTAGGTAGGAAGCGAACAAATTATGCGGTAGGGCAACACAAACAATGGAGAGAAACCTTATAAATTTTGATGCCGCAATGTATTTTGGAATATATTCTATCCAGATTCCTCCTTCAGCTTTGGGAAATGTTGGCATGATGGCGATCTATGCAGATGACATCACAGGGTGATAAGAAATTGAAGAATTTCATCCCATCACCTAAATAGGCTGGAGGCATGAAAATCGCCAAAAAGATCCATAATTGAACGCTTAACAAGACATAAGAAACCGTTTGGAACAATTTTCAGCCATTTCTTCAAACCTATGCTATAGAATGCACTTTTTTCTAATAATTCAGCATAAATCCATCAACATTCCGTGAAGGATCTATTTCCAATGACCTAAGAATTGACCCAGAGACCTCGCAATTTTCAGTTTTTTTCACGAAAAGGCAACACTTCTCAATTCAAACAGCTGCTAAAACCGAACCGCTGAATTTATGGCTATGAATCTTGGTAGACAACCTGAAGAATGATCAAGGGTCATAATCGCGGTGTTCAATAACTTGCAATGGCTCGATGGCTAGCAGTAGATCCTCTAGTTCTGAGGAATCCGATAAAATCGGTGCATCATCTTTCGTTCAGAAAAAATGGTATGATGGTCCATCCAAAGTGATCTTTCACATGATAGAGTAACGGCATGATACTAGCATAATGACTATCAGTCATTTTTTCGGTCATCAGCTTGATATTCACAAAACAAGATGGCGGCTCCCCTCCAAAAAATTTGACTGTCATATTTAGGGAAATAGTAGGCCCAGAAAATGACTGCAGCTGTTATTCATTTATGACGTCTTTTATAAAGCAAACACCAAATTTCATTCCGATATCTTCAAAAACAAGCGATGTAATGAAGGTATTGTTTTTTTGACAGATCTCAGTTTTTTTAGAATATCTCAAAAACGGTAATTGATGTTCAAAAATGGTTTGGTGTACCTCAACAACCATCAAATTGCGCATCATATGACATGCCCTGCAATACTTTACCTTTGTCCGTTCAAAAGATGCAATTTTTTTAAATTGTTTTCCCTCTTCACCCTGTATACAGGATCTGAACTAAAATTTCGCTTGCGGCGATGGACAAAATTGTTCAAACAGGTGCTAAGAACATGTGTGCCAAAAGACATTGCATTACTCAAAAATGCAGCGTATAATACTGTACCGACCCCACTAATTGATCAGTTGTGCGGAAAAGAGTATTTTTCGTCGTTAGACATGGCGTCAGGCTTTCATCAGATACCAATTCATCCAGGTTATGTAGCGAAAACCGCATTTGTTACTCCCGACGGGCAATGGGAGTACCTGAGAATGCCATTTGGGCTTGCTAATGCACCGTCAGTCTACCAGAAGGCCATAAATTTAGCTCTGCAGCCGTTGATTCAACAGAAAAAGTATCGGTTTATCTCGATGATATCCTTATTCCTCCAGTCAGTATTGAAGAAAAGAAAAATCTGGCTGAAACTATGGAGCTTTTATCTGAATGCTGATTTCAGATCAACTTGACAAAATGTAAGTTCCTCACCAAAGAAATCGAGTACCTTGGAAGGCATGGCAAGAGTTATTGTTGGAAACGTTCAAAGGCAACATATGAGTTTCATTTCCATCACTTAGGGCTAAATTTCAAGTCCAAGTTGCAACCCGCGCAGCGTGGCGCAAGTAGTCACGTGATCCCTCTGTGCCAATGAGCATGCCATTATTGGATCACGTGACTACTTGCGCCACGCTGCGCGGGTTGCAACTCGGACTTGAAATTTGGCTCTTAGCCAAAATCGATCGCTTGCGTTTACACTTTACCGATGACGACAAGGTTTCACTTGTTGTTGGGGCTATAAATGACTCCACCTCCACCATCACATCAGCAGAGGAAGCCTCCGGCATCGTCAACGTAAACGTATTGGCTAACTATTTGAAAAATAGACGGTCCTCAGAACCGGCCTTTGCCCCTCAGAGCACTTCTCAAGGTTTCACGAAACCACCGGTCCTAATGTCCTCACCGAGGCCCTCACAAAGGCCAGAGGTGTGCCTTTTGCGAAACCAAAGGACATCTTGAAAGCAACTGTTTGAAAAAGAAACATGATGCGTCTGGACTGAACGTTGAACATGTCAATCTCATTAAAAAGAATGCATGGAATTTTTATCAAACTGTCAAAATGAACCAACAGGTTTGTAGAGCTTTTCTGGATTTAGAGGCTAACTGTTCGCTTCTAAATGCACATCTGGTTGATGCACTGCAGTTAGACATCCAGGGCCTCGAGAAAAGTGTAGTGTTGTCGGGATTTCTAGGTCAAAGTACACAGGTTGACCGCTTGGGTCGTGGTGGCAACTAGTTCGGGATTGCGACCAAGTGCGTTGACGTATTTCTTGCAGGAACCAACGCGTAAGGTGACAGTGAAGTTATATTCCTGGAGAATGAGGGCCCGCCGGGCCACGCGAGGGATTATGATTGTTGGGTCAGTGTGTTCTTGACAGCATTGCAGTCCATGATGACAGTAAAGTGTTTTCCCATCAAGTAGTGTCAGAAACGTCCGATAAATTGGACTACAGCCATCAGCTCCAGCTCGAACGGGTGATAGTTGACTTCCGCTCTCTTGATTTTGGCTGATAGTGCACCACAGGTTTCTTGCCGGCTGGCGTCATTTAGGGCATCCAATCCCGAGACATAATCGAAATTCCGAGATTTCGGGATTGAAAATTCCAAATTCCGGGATCCCGGGATTTTAGGGATCTCTCAAATGATGCAGCTTTTCACCCCAGTTGGGTAAAAAAAACAGAGTCAGTGAAAGAAACACAGATCATTCAAGTAAGTACATCATCATTTGACACCAATATTAGTACTTTATTGTATTTATTTGGCAAGAATAAAACATCGCAGTTGCATTGCAATAATGCGTACTTTCTTCGAGAAAGCAAAAATTACTTGCTGATGGAAAAAGAGACTGTTTTTCTTCAATTAATTAAAGTTTTGTTTCTTTTGATGAATTTGTACATGTTCTTTAGTTTTCAAGGGCCTGTATTTTCATTTATCCATCATCATCATCCATTTTATTATCCATATGAAATTTTGATGTGCTCACTTTAATAATCTGTGTTTCTTGTATTAACTCTATTTTCCATTCAAATGAGGTAAAAAAAAAGCATCATTTCAAAAATCCCGAAAATTCCGGGACTTTGGTGTAAAAATCCCGGGATTTTCGGGATTGGAAACCTAACGGGATCCCGGGATTTGGGATCCTGGGATTGGATGCCCTAGCGTCCTTTGCACAAGAATTTCCCCGTAGCCATCACGACTTGCATCCGTGTAGGTACACGATGGTTTTCAATTCAGGATTGAAAACGGTTTGAACTGGAATGAGCGTTGGTGTAGATCCACGGCTTTGCATTTCGGGTTAGTTGGGTCAGTAGAAAGGTTTTCTTGGCGAAGTTAAGTAGAAACTTTCGGCAAAATTACACTAAACCAAGGAAAAATATTAAATATTCGACTTCGGTGGCGAAGAAGACGCATTTCTTCAAGCGTACAGTAAGGTGATTTGATTTCAAGATTTTGAAGACCTCTTCTAATAAAGTCATACCTTCGGCGACTGTCTTACTTGTCATCAGTATGTCATCGAGATAGGGGATCACTCGATGCTTCTTGAGTGGAGCGAAAATCTCATTCATGAAAGCCTGGGACATCGCGGGTGCATTGGACAAGCCAAAGGGGACGCGAAGAAACTTGACCTCTAGCAGTTGGTAGTAGCTGGCCGCTTAGTCAATCGCTGTGAAGAACTGGTAGTCGCTGAGACCGGCCACAACGTCCTCAATAGACCCTTTCAGTTTTACCTTGGCTGCGCGCGCATGCTGTGGTCATTTCCTGATTGGTAGTTTTGGAAACGCGCAAATAGGTGTGAATTCGAAAAATCCGTTGTCAAGCGAGGCTTTTGACTTCAAATTTGACACGTGCGCTTTTTAACGTCAACGGAAATTCAGCAGAAGGAAATGGTTGACTTGCTGTCCCGTTTTGCCTCAATTCAATAATAATTTGAGATTAGCCAGGAAAGTTGAGAAAATATTGTAGCGGCATACATTTCTGAGCGACATACAAGGTTGTGAGGAAAGAATGGATTGAAATGCTGTGCATGGAAGATGACAAAATGATCAAATCCCAAGGGTGCATACATACCTTCTTCATAATTCTTATCAATCCTACTTATCAAATACATGAATGTAATACGCCGATAGGTGAGGTGTATTCGCTGAGACAATTAACCGAACAACACTGAGAATCTTCCGGAAAAAGTGAAAGCTATTTTTTGAATGTCTACGGTTGGTCATTCTGGAGGGATGTTTTCACTAATGACCTTAATGGTAAAACACTTATACGGCCTACGATTTCAAGAAGTGAGGTGAATTGTCGCCCTAACATCCTCTCGACTGTAAAAAAATCTACAATTTTGTGGTATTCGAATGAATCCTGAAATCTGAATATGACCAGATAATAATTCTCGCAATTGGAGCTTCTCAATCTGTAGTTAACGGCGAAGAATTCAAAACTATCTTACTTCTCTAGCTTGGAGGACTCGATAGATATCTTCGACTGTGTTTTCGACTTCGACTCCGACTGTCACTACGGTATATCTAGTTTTGAAAGTTGTACGGCATGCGCATGATGCTGCTACGAAAAATGCTCCCACTTTCAGACGCTCTATTCCAAGAACCATATGTTATAGAAGGATGATTGATACATCAAAGTATTCACATCTTAATATATGCTAAGAAAAATCAATGGTGCAATTTTACATTGGATATGACCAGAAATTGAGATGTTCTACACAAACCAATTTCTTGCACTTCTTTTTGATAGTGGTGACATGGAGCCGTCATCTCCGTCAGGCAAAAAATCAATATGCCATAGCCTGAACTATCAAGATTATTTTAAGCTGATTTCCAGCGCGTTGGGAATTATTTTCTTGTTGTTTCTTCTTTTTGTCTCTGAGGCCTGTACTACAAAGCTTTCAGTATTTTTTTGAAAGTTTTCCTTCGAAGTAGGTACCTTACTCGGTATCTTACACTCAATGTCTACGACGCAACGTGGGTATATTGCGATTCGTGATATCATGACACTCAAGTCAATAATTATTATTATCTACTATTACAGGAACTTGAAGAAGTCGCTCCCTAGATACTGATGTTATGCACACGGCAATATTCCGAAACGCGCCGGCAATATATGGAAATTCCTCCATCATTTCCTGAATTATATGACATTCCAGCAGTGGGTAGGTACCTACTTCCATTAGTAGAAAACACATTATTTGGATGAACTTGAGAAAACTTATGCTGCTGATGCCGTGCGGAGCAGCGGAGGCAAGAGACGACAGACGGCTGAAGTTGGAGGAATTTGGCGTTATTGTGAAATGTGTATTTCAAATTCCACCTGTGCAGCCCCAGGAACATCATACAGGTCGGTACAGAGGCGAAAACAACATCTCTTTGGGTATTACGCCGTTTTCATAAACAGAAGCGATAGGTATGAGGTACGGGCGAAAAAGCCGATGACAGTGCAGAAAGTCAACAGCGGACATGGACATGGTTTCTGGCTCGCGCAGGCGAGATTTGCATTTTTCCTGTTTGCTGCAATAAATCCGGAAAATCCTGCCGGATCAGCCGAATCCGAACACCGTGTGAATGTGTAGGCGAAGAGATTTTCGATATAATGCACTGGTAGGGAGGTATGGATGGATGCCTGCATGCATGTGTGCTGTACACACAGGGCAAAAAAAATTTCGTACCTAGATGATTGGCTCCGATATGTGGACGAACGTATCTGCAATTTCGGCGGCTCTGTCCAGTGCTGGAATATTTACATCTTGTGTGGTTAGTGCTATTTTCATGTTGACTCGTAATCTTTGAACAAACATGAGCTTATCAGAAATTGGAATGTCCGAGCTGACCAGCTGTTGTATCTTCCTCGAGATTTGCGACGGTTTACATTTCTCGAACGTCTCATTGAGAAAATGCTTCAGGCAGCACACGCTTGTTGAGAGTCCTCAGTGCCGCAGAAGCTACTTGGTCTTCTTGCTGAGAAAGTTAATAAATGGCCGTCTCCTGACTAGAAAGCCTAACAAGGACCATGCGTTTTCGTTATCAACACCGGACCGGGGCTAAGAATCCAATCGTTAGCGTCGAGGTTAACGTGGAAAAGGTATTTGGAAGGCAACGCACTGTGCCGCTGATAGACGATGCTCGCTTGACTATAGCCAGCGGAGAGTCTGCGCTACTGTATACGAAGAAGCTGAAGTGAGCATTCGCTTTGGATGGTTCCTGCTGAGGGAAAAGATCCTCGTCGCTGAAGTCATTGACGACTTGAGGCTCAGCCTGGACTTGGTGGATGAGTACGGATTTATCTTGGATGTTCGACAACGAACAATGAAGATCGGAAACAAGAAATGGCGCTGGGAACATTCATGAAAACCGCTGAGAGACTAAAACCGCACTTTTAGCTGAAATCATTTGTGGAGCCGCTAACTTCGAAAATATCTTGTCGGGCAACACTAAGCGGCCAACATGGAGGACATGTCGCCGGCGATGCTGAACCTGTCATAGCTGCCAGCTGTATCATGGTTATGACTGTGACACTAACAGACATGGACTAGATGAGAATTCCGAAGAAGCACTAACTCGAACTAGACATGCAAAACAATCAAGGGAGGAGAGACCCTGGGCAAATGTAAATCTGTAGAATGGATCTCACGCTGTGAAGAACTGATGACAAAGACTCCGGCTCCAAAGTTTTAAAAAAAAATGGTGAAGATGTTCTCACGCAACTACGTGAATCAAAAAGGTAAATTTTGGAATAAAAGGTGTTTTTCGTGGAATCCTGATGGGATGGATAAGGAATTCTCAAGAAGCCCATTTTTGATGAAGCCCACACGTGGAAATAACCGAACTAGTGGTCTATTATGCCCTGTCTACTAATATGTTTTCAGTTGTTGCCTTTTGAGTTTCTATGTGAGTTTGGGGTACTTTTATTTTGCCTTGTTTTCCGTTACTCTGCTACTTTGGAAAGGGAAAGTATAGTACCAGTGAGTTTCACATTTTGACACAACATATTTGAGACCTCTCTTCTTTTGGCAATTCGCAGGGGTATCTTTGGCAAATTCTTCCCCTGTGTGCCTTATTTCTCGGTCCTCGAGTACAGCTTCGTAACAGGATTACCTTTATTGTGAAGTTGTAGTATTTTGGATTATTTTGTTGTGTTCTATTATGCCCTGTCTACTAATATGTCTTCAGTTGTTGCCTTTTGAGTTTCTATGTGAGTTTGGGGTACTTTTGTTTTGCCTTGTTTTCCGTTACTTTGCTGCTTTGGAAAGGGGAAGTACAGTATCAGTGAGTTTCACATTTTGACACAACATATTTGAGACCTCTCTTCTTTTGGCAATTCGCAGGGGTATCTTTGGCAAATTCTTCCCCTGTGTGCCTTATTTCTGGATCCGCAATTCTTTGTCGTCAAGTGTTTTTAGTGTTTCGTTGTGTTGATTTTATTGATTTTTATGTTGTTGCTGTTGTTCCTTATTGTTTTGGTTCATTTTTTCTATTTCATGTCATTTCCCCATCCTGTCAGTTATGCTAGGTTGTAATACATCCTGGTCACGGCACCACTTCTGTAGTGTATCCTGGTCACGATGATAGCAGTGATCGTCTTTGTTCCTTCCCTTCCCCACGTCGTTTACCTTTTACCTACGTTGTGTGTGTTCTTACTCGAGATGAGAATGTGTCATTAGGGATGAGGTTTGATTCTTGAATGAAACGCGAATGAAATGCAAGCAAAATGAATGTTTATTGAAGATCAATTGCAAAGTTTCAAATGAATTTGTTTCTTTTCTCAAAACACCTAACAACAATAAACTAACAGTTATAAAATGACACAACATGAACAAAGAACAACAAAACACAAAAACAAATGAAACAAAGAAAAGCGTTACAAATTATTTGGACAATGCAAGAATTAACAACAATAAAATGAACACAAAATCAGATTAACCAAACAAAACAAGAAATCATGGAACATGTTAAACTGTGGATTTGATCGCAAAGGAAAAGTGACGTATTCGCTGACAGGCACACATGGGAAGAACACGTCAAAGAAACCCATGCGTATAGCCTGGTTGATTGCTGAAAAATCCTTTCCCAAATGATCTTAATAAAAGTCCAGTGTGGATGAGGCATGATGAAATGACAGAGAAGTCACTCCAGATGCACTGATCAAGTCAGCGTGAAGCGGTGCTTGAACCTCTTTGAAACGTTTGCTTCGTTCACAAGTTATTTACGTAACAACAAAAGAGAACTCGCTCGTTTACGCTTTGGAGATGAGCAATTTATTTTACACTTCACAAACAGAAGAAGTCAAATGGATAGATAAGTAAACAATGAAGAAACGATCGGTAAACAAGTGAATGAATCAGCAAGAAACTAATGATAAGTAATGGTGTGAGTAAATAAACAAGAAACAGGTGAGAGATGAATGAGTAGAGAAATTGGGGTGATATCCTGAAGGGATGGACAAGGAATTCTCATGAAGCCTATTTCTGATGAGGCCCACACGTGGGATCAACCCACTCAGGTGCCTGGTGAGACCTTCTTCAAAATTGAGGGTGTCTACATTCGTTCCCGAAGGTAAACAATTGTTTTCGTTTAAATGCAGGATAAGTGACATTTACAGTTGAGCTTGTGGATGGACATTGTCGGTATTATCGAGAAACGAGAATTGCAACCACAATCATTGAGCACTCACACCACTTTCATACTTCATTCGAGCTCCAACACTCAACGTACGCATTCTTGTTGAGTAGGTTCCGTGATACTACCGAATATGTCTATAAATGACTATACGCGTCAAAACAGAACAGTAAAAAAGGAACAAACCTGAGTCTGAAGCAGCGGCAAAAGGATGGGAAACTAATGTGGCGATTCTCAACAGAAACAACATTCCACAAATACTCCGTTACACTAGGCAAACCAATAGCCGACAGGATTTCTTTGAAATAACAGCGTATCTACAGAATGCCATCCTTCACGGAATCGCATCATAAGTGGGAACAGCAAGGGATCACGTTAAAAATTCTGAAAAAGAGATTACATAATTCCTTCCAAATTATAAAAGGTTAGCAGACTCAACAAGGCAGATTCATACAAGCAGGTGGACCCCCCCCCTCCCCCGGACACGGAGAAGCGTGCAAGTCCCTTTTCTTCCATTTACTTTCATGTATAACCCGACAATGAACAATGAAATGAGAATGAATCATCAAAATTACTGTTCTCTACTTAGCGGCTGATTTTGGCGTAGCAGAGTTCCTTTTTGTCATCTTACGGTTTGTGACGTAACTTGTGGGAAAGAAAGAAATAATGAGACCTTGAAGTACGCGCGACAGCGCAATTCTGAGGTCACGTCATAAGTGCGCCAATTGCACGACTACTAGATTACGGCCTTTGCCATCAATATTGAGATCATTTGAGAGTAGATAAATTACACAAAATTCAAAGTAGTGCAAAGCACCTTAATTTCAAAGGAGAAAAACTGCGGGTTATGCAATTCCGTTGAGAACAAAGGGAACAAAGAATTTCGGGTTATGTACCGTATTAATTTTGCGGACAAAATAAGTATCGAAATGCATGATTTGGTGAGTGGGTGGTAGCCAAACTTACGGTACAATAATCAGTGAAGAACTAACCTTACATTCAAAAAAATGACGGACACTTGTTGCACTTAAAATTACGTGTTCTTCACCACAGCTGATTTTCTTCTCTGTCTGCCCGCGGCTGCCGCTCGCCCAGCGCAGCGCCATCTCCCTCTCCTATCGGCAAACGCGCCGAACGTCAACGACCGTACCTACTTCAAGTACCAATGTATAAACAAAACAAAGGAGAAATACCACAAGGTGTTTCGAGAAAAGAACCATAAAAAAATAGTTTTGCACTTCTTTTGCTTCAAGTAAACGGAATGTCTGTTCAATGAGCTTGTTTTATTGAACTCCTTCTTTTTCCCTCTCGAGTCGTTTCAGTCCTAAACAAAAGCGGGCACAACGAAAAATTGAGACGATCACAGGCCAAAAAAATTAAATTAGAGAGGAGGGGGGCTACCATCACACCATGGTCATCACCGGTTGTTTTGGTTTCAAAGAAAAACGGAAGTACACGATGCCTAGACTACCACAAACTCAATAATATAACAAGAAAAACAACTATCCACTACCTCGGATCAGCGACATTTTGAGCACACTGTTTGGTTCGAGATGATTTTCGACGCTTGACCTGAAGAGTGGTTACTGGCAAGTAGGTAGTCACAGCGACGGACGACAAAAAGAGGACGGCGTTCTCCGCCGGAAGCCGTCTCTATCAGTTCATCATGATGCCTTTTGGGGTTTGTAAAGCACCGGCCACGTTTGAACGTCTGAAGGAGTGCACCTCCTAAGTCTAGGTAAGGCGCTTCAGAAAGATTGTTCCGAATGAGTCATCGAAGTCATGTTTCTGTTTAGTTTTGTCGGCGATCAATGCGATCAGAGGACTGAGCAAAGGACCATTGACGATTAATGTAGACAATAGTTACTAGTTTCAGATAGTTAATTGCGCAAAATAATAGAAAATAAAGTGGAGTTTGAGAGCAATAATATTGGCATTACTGCGTTTGCAATATAGCCAGGGCCGGGCGTTACAGCTTTTGTCGCCCAAGGCGATGTTCTGCAATGCGCCCTGTAATGAATAAAAAAGTAGCATCTCAAGCGATTTTTTTCTAAGTATAACAGTAATGTTGATAACAATTGAAAATTGCACAAATTGTGAGTGAAATAGCGCCGCAGGCTAGATTTTTCCCAGATATTAGAAAGATAAAGGGCGCTCAGGCGCCCCCCAAAAGTTTGGCGCCCGAGGCGGTCGCCTCGCTCGCCACACCCTAACGCCGGCCCTGAATATAACAATATTTTTCACTTGATCATTATTTGGTAATTCACAGTCAAAGGTAATCACTCTTCATCTTAGATTAGGTAAATAACCGGAAAGGATAAAATATGAGATTCCGGAACAACAAAGATGGCACAATAGCTAATTGTAAGGCAGACATGGTGTAGATCGCCAACGCGTCAATATGGTTGGTTGGATAACTTTGTTGTTAGATTGAGAGAAAAATATAGATAGTCAACAATGTGCAATAATGTAGGTAGGTAGTATGCATACTTTATAGCGCAAATATGACATACTCATCCTATAATAGATGTGAAACGCCATACGGAACATAAAACCTTTGTTTTAAGAGTTCATCAGTTTTATTCCTGCGCACTACACACACACACCCACACGTGGCCGCCGTTTTAATATTTTACGGCCGAGGTCCTAGCAATAAACGCACGCGGCCATCTCTGAAGAAGCCGTGCAAGTAATTAAATTGCACACAAAAAGCTCTCAGCGTTTAAACTCCCCAGCTGCGGTCTCTCTGCGGAGTGGCCTTTAATGAGGTCGTTTCTAATCCAAGTTTTCACTTCAGCTTGATTTAAAAAGGACGCGTTTTCCGTGTAACCTCCGCCACTTGTCCGTTCTTTTATGTTCCCGTTCCCGTTTTCCCATTTCGTATAATTACTCATCCGTTAACGTGGTGTTGTTGGAGAGGTACCTTTGAAAGAATAGAGCAAGGTAACGCGGAACGGGCGTCATCCTCGAAGGAAATTGGAATGTAATGAGCATGAACTTTGGTCCACAAAACAAACTTGCTTTTTCGGCTTGATGTCCTCGGAATATCCCGGGGATGACACGCAGTCACGTTTCATGGCGCGTGGGGGAGGTGCCCTGTAATAAGATGGAGAGTTTAAAGGGATGAGGAGGCAGGATTTGAATTCGCCAAAGAAAAACTCATTTGAAACGGATGAATCCTTCGGCTGGAACTTTTGAATATTCACTGTTTTGCATACTTGGCGCCACTTTTGGTTCGAGGAAAGGCTGATGGCTGATATAACGACACCGCGGCGAGCGCTATTGGAAAAACTGAGTCGGTTATTTGAGCAAACACATTTTGCATTTGCACTTGTGCTTGCTGGAACATTTCAATTTAACTTGACCTGAAAGAATTGATTAATTTGATAGAGCATTTGAGAAACTCAGTAAGAACACAAATCCAAAGCACAGTTCAGACTTCTCCTTTATCTCTCGTCACGGTATGTAGAGCTACCAATACACACAGTGACAAGAACATATGGCGCATAATATGAGAGACAAAATATTTCCAACACCTTCACTCAATAAACATCATAACAAACAGTTCAATTGCGATAATGATGGAAAACAAAACAGATTGTTTTAATTTTGAATGCTCACAAGACCCATTCTTTCGGCGCAGTTCGCCGAAAAGCTGATGCGGAGAGGCTTCGGAATAATTCTTACCCTAACAATAAACAATCGCCGTCTACACTATACCTGCTCGAGCCCTAACAACAATTCATTCTACAAAGTCCCGATCTGAACGATTGCGTCGTTGGGTAACGGAATAATCTCATCAGTTTCGAATGAGAATGTTCTCTTTCCAGGAGCAAATTCATACATTCTCAATAACTTCAGTCGACAGCTCTTCATAGTATAATTATCATGCTCTTGTACTTGAAAGTCCAACCATCACGATTTTTTTATTTACTTATTTCACGAGGCGACATTCAGCTATTAGCTGACCTACCATGCAACCTCGGGGACAGCAAAAATATCCATGGATATAGCGGGATTCGAACCCGCACAGCGTAGCGCGAGTGGTTTGGCTTGTCATCACCTATACCACTCAGCCACCACCACTCCAACGGTGGTTTATATTATTCATTGCTGTGGCAGTGAAGCAAAGTTATTAGTTTGGAGGGGGGGGAGTTCATTTGCATCAATAACTAATTCTTATTAACAATTACGACTCTACGGCACGGTCCGAACTCTTCCATTTCAATGACTTGATTTTCCACGTGGTTCTTAAAATCTACATTTTCCGAATAACTGGGAGCTTCAGAAAAACAGAGGAGGATTACCCGCGAGTTTCCACATCTAACTCGCCAGGTCCCGTGCATTGAGTGCCGTAGTCACAACGCAAAGTCCAGAGGGCCCAAGGGCCCGAACAACTTTCCTGTGAAGGTATCCAACAAAGGACGATGCTTAATAGTGGCTGTACCGATGGCAGACAGTAGCGCAGATACCGGAACATGCAGGCAGCTTCAGAACGAACGCGTAAGCCCCATCATACATTCTCCACGACAAAGCTTAATTGTAAGCACCAATCCAAACTCACCAAGACTAACCCTCCGTCGCCGAGGTCATCGATCCGCTACAAGAGATATCGAAACAAGAAAACTCGCTTTTATCGGGCCTGGATCATCTAGGGGTTTCAACTCTACATCCTCGAGGTAGGTCAAAACTCTTCGTCGAAGGATCGCAACTCAGCATCCTGGAGGGGGATTGAAACACACCATCGACGGATCTCAACTCTACTACTTGAAGATGGATCGAAACTCAGCATCGGAAAAGTCTCAGCACAACTACCAGAAGATGGTTTGGAGCTCGTTATCGAAAGGTTTCAACTCGTCTCCTAGAAGCAGATCGGGACTCAACATCCAAGGGCTTCGACTCTACATCCTAGAGGTGGAACGGTACTCAAAGAATAGCAACTCATCAGCCTTCAGGTGGGTCGGAACTCATTCTGGATGGAACTCATCCCAACTTCTCCAAGAGGATCAAGGCGCATCTCCAAAGGATTCCAACTTGACATTCTCCAGGTGGGCTGACACACATCAGCCGGGACTTTGACTCAGCATCGTCCAAGTGAGTTGAAACTCATCATCGGAGGGCTTCAACTCTACGGCCTCTAGGTGGGTCGCGACGCAGCATCAACGGGTATTGACTCAGCTTCCCCGAAGTGGGTAGGAACTCTTCTCTAGCAGACCCGCAGATGCACTCGGCAACAGACGTGACAAGGCGGGAACAGACGGCAGGCCAGGCGGATCGGGTCCAGGTACCACGGTCAATCTCTATCGGTATTCCTTTATTTCAAGTCATTCGGAATCCATTCATCGTATCCAAAACAACCGCGAACGACGTATATAGTCGTAAAAACAATCCCATCTATTTAGTAACTTGAAATCGAGCGCTGGTGTGGTATCCTATGTCGCGGCGTGCCGACACACCGGTTCACTGGTATGCGGAGCGAAGTACAGAGGTGGTGCTATTGAATCGTGTCATAGAGAGTTGTTAAGTTCTCACGTATGAATCACATAACTAGCGACATCTTTCAATGATCACTTGACTGTGAATATTCGCATAATTCCTCGACTTTGATTGATATGCGGACGGCTTTGGTCCCAGTTTCACTGCCAAAGCCAGCAGATAACGGATCGAAGAAAATCCAACAACCGGTGAATCCTACGTCTCGCAATAGTCAACTCCATACTTTTAGGAACACCAAATTTTGTCACAAATTAAAATGTCATCAATGTAGCATACTACACTCGGACCATTGGAAATTTCCTCGGAAATTTCTGTGGATCTTTTTTGAAAAACTTCGCTTGCAGATTTTATTCCATAGGGCGTTCTCAGAAGACATATACTTGCCTTGCGGGGTGCCGAACGTGCACTTTGGATGTCAAGTGGAACATGCAAGAAACCGCTAGTTGCATCGAGTAAGGTGAAATACTTTGATTTTCCAATTTTTGCTATTATTCATAGAATGTTGGTAGTTTGAATAGTTGCCATTTAATAGTTTTAGGGCTGAATTTCAAGTCCAAGTTGCAACCCGCGCAGCGTGGCGCAAGTAGTCACGTGATCTCTCTGTGCCAATGAGCATGCCATTATTGGATCACGTGACTACTTGTGCCACGCTGTGCGGGTTGCAACTCGGACTTGAAATTTGGCCCTAATTCAATTGCTAGGGATGTAGGCAAATTCGAAGGCTGTCGTCGCGTTTTTTAACTATGACTAATGGATTTACCCAGTTGGTGCCATGATCAACCTTTTCGATTATTTTCGCGTTTTCAAGATCATTTATCGCTTTCCTGACTCTCTTGCAAAAAGCGATTGGAATTTTTCTCGCCAGGTGTACCACGAGCTTGATCAACTCGTCGATTTCAATGTGATATGGCTCGCTTATTCTGCCTATACCTTTGAAAATGTCGTCGTGCTCATTTATGAATGATTCATTTCCTTTAGGTATTCTACAATTATTATCGGCTTCAACTCAACATTTACTTCGTGAACTATCTGAATTGAATTGAGTTCTACACATGACTTCAACCCTAATCTGGCTTTGTGTTCCCATCTGATTACAAAATAGTTCAGACTGTAAATTTCCCCCTCACGTTTTGTTGGAATTTCGCACGTCCGGTGTATGAAATTAGTTTATCATTAGCCTCTGTAAGACCTATATTTTCAATATTTTTGAATGATTTTAAATTGCTTATTATTTATCATATTGAAAGTGGCACCTGTATCCATTATAAAATTTGTAATACACGGTGTGGAAGCTAACTCAACAGTCCAAGTTTCCTTGCTTTCAACATTTAGTTAAGACGCATCATGAAGAGCAAAAAACGGGTCAACACTAGAGATGAGGCGAGGACACTGCTGAAGCAGGCAGCGAATGCATCGCCGCAAGACTTTGGATCGTCAAAGTCGGTGCCATCACTGCCTCTCATGAAGCTAGGAACTTTGGACGTTCCATTTGTATCGCGGACAAAGGACCAAAACTAGCGTGGCTCCGATGTGAGGCTGTCTCCCGTTTCTTTTACAAAGTGAATGCAATCATGCCGCAATTGGCTCTTTACGGGAGATCACAAAATTTTAAATTTCTCCAGGTGGCTCGGCGTGCGAAGTCTTTTGAAAGGTTCGTGCGCTCTGGTTATGCGGGTGACGTGAAATCTAGATTGGTTTTTGAATTTAAATTTGACGAAGGCTCTTGTATTGGCGGGAAGAACAATTATTTGAATTTTCTTATTTTGATTTCACAAAGGTGAGACTAAATAACGAACTTTATTGGATTACGTAGTCGTATAAAAAATACTGCAATTTGCTTACTAAGCGAAGTATCAACCGAGCTTTAGTACTGTGGGATTTTTCAACAATTTGTAAATCAAATGAAGAGCCTTGTTCTTGTCCGTTTGGTAAGTGTGTTTCCTGTTCGCTTCCTTATTTTTGCTAGTGGTTCTCGGACGGTTTAACACTATAGGTATTGGAGGGTGTATTCAATTTCTCGGCTCCTTATGTTTCAAGGGATTTGTTCGCTTTTTTTTGGGCTGCCAAAAGTTATTGAAAGTCGTCCCTTTGGCAAACGAATTTTTCTGGAAGCATTTCCAATTTAAGCTTGGAGAAACATTTGTTGTTGTTGTTGTTGTCAACTTACCTTTGTCAATCGCACCTTGTCGCAAACGCCACAATATACATATCGTTGGATATACAGTGTGTAGGTGGACACGAAATACTTTTTGCTTGCGCTTGCAATGCACAGGAGAACAAAGGGCGATTCGGTTTTTACCATTAAAAATTCAACAGCACACATGCTCATTTATTATTTTCTTGCGGGTGCCGAACCGTTATTTGTACATAAATTAATGATGTGCCCTCGGCAATTTCGCGCGAGAAAACAAAGAATTTATTTACTGCTCCCCACACCATCATCACCAGCCGCCTGCCAGCCCGCTGACGTCATCATTAATCATTTTTCGTGTTCTTATTGAAAAACAACAACGACGCGTAATGAATATAATTCCAGATTTGGGTCTCAGATTTCTTGATGATGGCTCGCGTTGTGGGCGCGCTTTCCGAAATTGATGCCACGCCGAAAGAGACCGCGAGTCCAGGAGAACCTTTTGTTTCGAGTAATTAAACTCCCCGACTCCCCAGAAAGGTAATTAATAAGAGTGTCGTTGAAGCGCTTTCTGAAACAAAGATCGCAGGGTTGCGGTAGGCGTGTGAATTTGAATTAAAATCGGGAGCACGACGACGTTTGCTGAAACGCGCTGGTTGTCATCATATACTTATAATCCGGACAGTTACCCTAAAGTTGTTGCCGCACATCAGATGCCGCAGCACTGGTGACATCACCAGAAAACCAACACACCGCAGGCATCGTGATGGAGGAGGAAACACACAAGAGGAGTTGGAGGAAGAGCAGTGGCATGAGCGGGAACAACCTGCGTAAAGTTTCGGGGCCCTCTGTCTCCTGGCTGATGTTCCATGGGCTGTTTATTAATTCCAACTCCTCGTGTGACAAGGGCTGTGATTATTCGAGTTTTGCCGACTTCGAAACCAACCACGTGTTAACAGTCCCAGCATGTGACACGTCCTGTTTGATATCAACTCCGCGACGAAGCAATTTACACGCAAAATAAAATGTTTGCCATGAGAAAGCCGGGGATGATGCAGGATGTAGTGTGGGCATGATGGTTGCTGGGATGGGTTGTTTTGCGCCTTTTCTCCCGGTTTAATTTCATATGCCGCCTGTTTGAACGTCTGATGGTGCTTTTGCCCAAAAACAAAGAAGGTTAGCATCAGGGGATGCTAGCTGCGAGATGACACTCGGCATTCCACGAGAGACACTGAGAAGTATGGAACGCAAAGAACACTGTTTGGGATTTTACAACAAGTTGTTTGGGTTGGTGCCTCCTCAAAGGATAAAAGAATACCTAACCCCCTGGAGGTGGTTTGTGCACAAGGCAGAAATTCTGCTATTGCGACACCAGAGGCAGGTGATGTTTCAGCAACTTGCTCGGTAGATGAATCTCATATATTCATCTTATCATGTAAGATCCGTCGTCGGTTTTTGTTTTATTTCTTTAAGCTTAATTTCGAGTAGGTTTGTACTGAAACGCCTTAGTTCAACATCTCATATTCTTTTATTCACTATTAATTCAACGCAATGTTCCTTCTCTACGCTCGCTAAATCATCAGTGGAAAACCGTATCCCTAGCCGTACCCCATTGACGTTTCGAACGTTCTTTTAGATGGAAAGCTATACGTGTTGCGGAGTTCTCGACTTACCAACTAATTGAACAAAGACTGGTAACACAATATAGAGGAAACCAAAGTATCATTCGCATGACAAGTGAGAATACTGAACAGTTTTTTGTATAGCATTCGCCGATACCTTCTGCCTCAGCAAAAAATACCTTACCATTGTGGTATTTCCCCTTTGTTTTGTTTGTACGTTGGTACCTGAAGTAGGTACCTACGGTCGTTGACGTTCGTAGCGTTTGCCGATGGGAAAGGGAGATGGCGCTGCGCTGGGCGAGCGGCAGCCAGGGACAGAGAGAATAATCAGCTGCGGTGAGGAACACGTGATTTCAAGTGCAACGAGTGTGCGTCGTTTTCATGAATTCGAGGTTAGTTTTTCACTGATTATTGATCGTAATTTTGGCTTCCGCCCACTCACCAAATCATGCATTTCGATACCTATTTTGTCCGCAAAATTGATGTACACAACACCAAACTCTTTGTTCTCTTTGTTCTCAACGGACTTGCATAACCCGCAGCTTTTCCCCTTTAAAATCAAGATGCTTCGCACTGCTTTGAATTTTGTGTGATTCATCTACTTCCCAAATGATCTTGATGTTGATGGCAAAGGCCGTTATCTAGTGGGTGTGCACTTTGCGCACTCATGACGTGGCCTTAGGAATGCGCTGTCGCGCGTATTTCGAGGTTTCATTATTGTTTCTTTCCCACAAGTTACGTCACAAACAGTAAGACGACAAAAAGAAACTCTGCTACGCCAAAATCAGCCGCTAAGCAGCAAACGGTACTTTTCATGATCAATTCACATTTCATTGTTCATTGTCGGGTTATACCTGAAAGTGAACGAAGGAAAGAAGACTTGCACGATTCTCCGTGTCCTGGGGGGTGGTCAACCTGCTCGTATGAATCTGCCTTGTTGAGTCTACTAACCTTTTCTTATTTGGGGGGGGGGATAATATAAGGCAAAGAGAGAGCCACACTTCACAGGTTGGCTCGAGTCGATTTTCTTGTATGTGATTACTGTTCACTAACCATTGTTCTGTTTTGTATGTAAGAATGTATCTGTGGGGTTTTTGATGGGTAACTGCTGGGGAGTTTTGGGCGAATGCGTTATAGATACTTCTTCCTTCCAATTGCTTACTAAAAGTATAACCAAATCCAACTTCTCTACTTATTTATTTCTCACCTGTCTCTTGTTCATTTATCTACCTGTTTATCTCGCATTTGTTTTTTGTTGATTTACTTACATCATTACTTATCGTTTGTTTCTTGATTATTTACCTACACCATCACTTATCATTTGTTTCTTGCTGATTCATGTATTTGTTTACCGATCATTTCTTTATTGATTATTCATCTATCAATTCGACTTCTTTTGTTTGTAAAGTGTAAAATAAATTGCTGAGCGTAAAGTTTTCTCTAAAGCGTGAGCGAGCGAGTTTTCTTTTGTTGTTACGTAAATAGCTTGTTAACGAAGCAAACGTTTCGAAGAGGTTCAAGCACCGATTCACGCTGACTTGATCAATGCATTACTGGAGTGACTTCTCTGTCCCTTCATCATGACTCATTCACCCTCGTTTTTTGTTCAGATCATTTGGGAAGGGAGTTTTCAGCAATCAACCAGGTTATACGCAGGGGTTTTCTTTGACGTGTTCTTCCCATGTGTGCCTGTCAGCGAATACGTCACTTTTCTTTTGCAATCAAATTGACAGCTGAACATGTTCCATGATTTCTTGTTTTATTGTGTTAATCGGATTTTGTGTTCATTTTATTGCTGTAAATTCATGCATTGTCTAAACTAAATAACTTGTAATGACTTTTCTTGTTTGTGTTTTGTTGCTCTTCATTTGTGTTGTGTCATTTTATCACTGTCAATTTCTTGTCGTGAGGTGTTTTGAGAAAAGAACAAATTCATTTAAAACTTTGCAATTGATTTTCAACAAACATTCATTTTGCTTGATTTCATTCGCGTTTCATTTAAGAATTCAACCTCATCCCCAAGGACACATTTTCATCTAGAGTAAGAACTCAACACAACGTAGGTAAAAGGTAAACGACGTGGGGAAGGGAAGGAACGACGACGATCACTGCTAACATCGAAAACGGGGGGGTACTCTACACAATACACATAAAACACGTGAGCAGTACCCTTATAAGTTGTTCTTCCACACCACTTTCACTTGCTATTGAGATTATAACGGTGGCTAAGCTTGAATCAACACAATGGGTTGATGAAACGGATGATTGTGAATTTGAATTTGTCAACGTCCTTGCAGACACTGGTGAGGAGTGATGGTGAGAAACTCTCATCAGTTGTGAAAAGATCCAGTTCCGGTCCAATTTTTTATTTTTGTTAGTAACTTTGTCAGTAACCAGAGGATTAACTCAACTGGTTGATAACTAAGTAAGTGTTTGGTACTCAATTAAAATTTAGGTTTTCGGATAGGTAAAAAAGAAACTTATCATACGAATGAGAAAAAGCATTAAGATAAGAATTGCTCGGTGTGTTGTACGCCAGCATAGATGGTCGCGTTGTGCGCCGGTAGTTTATAATTTCTAAAGATTATTAATTTTCCGTTTTTACTTTAATTACCTATTACGCGCTGTGCGAACATTCTCCTTCCTTATTTGTGTGTGTGTACCTGTTAACCCCTTATACCCTTCGACGTCCGTGCACCACCAGAACATCCAAGAGCTCTTGCCTACACGAGAAGACGCCGGACGTCAAGGTGAGTCCTTTATTCTTTTTTTCGCACCTTCTTTTCGGGTGTATCCCCAACATAATTTTGGTCCTTCGAAATCCAGATCCAGTTGTCCTTTGTACAAAACCGCTGTTCGACGCGTTTTACATTTCAATTTCATTCAAGTTTCTTTATCTTATACTTTTTTTTTTGTAATCTTGTGATTTCAATTCAATTCAGTACCGCGACGGTAGCGCACTCTGACCGGGGTTTAAACAAGCTAACGCGATTCGAGTCTTTACGTTTGCGTGAACGAGCTGTCAGCGGACAAACGGCTGTCACTTCCGCTGTCATTTGCGTTGACATTTACGTCGACAATTTTATTCATTGTTGTTGTCACTTTTCGAAGCCAGCACCATGCCTGCGACTCCTCCTCCTCCTTCCGCAGCTCTTGTTCAGGAGTCAAAGGCACTCATCGACAAGCGTGAACGGTATTGGCAAAAGCTTCAAGTAACTCATGGTCTGATAGCGAAATTACCCGGCGGTGAAGATGTTTTTCGTGCACGTTGTCAGGATTTGCAGGAGTTGCGTGAACAGTTTGAATCGATTCAGGTCAAGATCGCGACCATTTCGGCAGCCCATGCGGATCTCAAAACTGACACCCAAAAGGTCGATATTGCGTTTGATGAGATGTACTATGCGGTCATTAGTAAATTCCGTAGTTTGCCTACTCTGACAGATCCATCGTTATCTGCACCTCCGCCGATAGTTGCACCAAGTCAGCTTCCGACCTTGCCCCGAATCGATATTCCCAAATTTTCCGGTGCCATTGAGGAGTTCGATTCTTTTATTGGATTGTACAACGCTCTCATCCACAATTTTGCCTTGTCCAATGTGCAGAAGTTTTCCTACTTGGTGTCTTGTTTGGACGGCGCTGCGTTGAGTTTGGTGAAAAGTGTTCGTTTCGCGGCGGTCAATTATGCACAGGCGTATACTTCTCTTGTAGATCGGTATACAAATAAACGTGTCGTGGCCTCATACTATTTGAACAAGATTTTTGATTGCTCCCCGATGAAGTCAGATTCATTAAGCAATTTGCGAAATGTACTCGACAATGTACATTCCAATATTGTCTCATTAAAAGCTCTCAATTTGAGAGATTTGGCGGATTTTTTGTTTTTACACATAACTCTGCGCTTGCTCGACGGCAAAACCCGTAATCTCTTTGAACAAAAACACATCTCCGTGCAATTTCCCACTTTTCAGAATTTGATTGATTTCTTGTTAAATCAATGTGCGGTTCAGGAATTGACAAAAGATGCTGGTCACTCCAGTTCGTCTTCGGTGCCGACGAAGCCACCGCGCAAAGCTTTTGTTAGCACGGAAGTTACCGCACAAAAAGAAGAAAACAAAGTCGTCCCAAAAGTCTCTGCGAATCTTTCAATTGTTTGTCCACATTGTAAGGCTGCACATCAACTCATCAAGTGTCCGTCCTTTTTGCTCCTTTCTCCCTCGGAACGTCATGCAGTAGTACGTTCAGCTCACAGGTGCTTCGCGTGCTTCGGAAATCATTTGTTGCCTGCTTGCAGTTCCCAGGGCAGATGTAAGCAATGTTCGTCTTCTAGGCACAACTCTCTTTTGCATTATGCGCCGTCTGTTTCGAGTATGCCGAACGAACTTGTACCTAAGCTCGATACGGATGCTAGCACTTCTATTCCTGGTGCCGAGAAGCGTACTGGCCCCAAACTAAATTGTAATTTCTCTTCCGAAATTCAAAATCGTTCTCGCAGTGTTTTGCTTGGAACTGCACAAGCACGTGTTCAAGACTCTCTTGGAAATTGGTACCCATGCAGATTAGTTGTTGATCCGGGAAGCCAACTTTGTTTTATTAGTAGCTCTCTTGCAAAATCATTGAATTTCACCCCGAAGAAATGTCCATATGACATCTCCGGAATTGGTGGTGCTCCACCCCTTCAGGTGAAGGGTGTAGTTTCTTGTAAGCTTGCTCCGCGGTTTCGGGCTGAAACTTCCATTGTTATTGATGCAGTGGTTCTCTCGTCAATCACTTCTACTCTGCCGACAGCTCCTCTGTCGGACGCAGTGCTCCAACGTTTTTCTGCGCTATCTTTAGCGGACCCTGCTTTTACGCATCCCTCGAATATTGACATTCTTTTAGGGGCTCAAGCATACCTCGATATCATGCCAGCTTCTTCGTCCATCATCAAGGGACACCCCTCAGCCATTTTCACCAATTTCGGTTGGGTTATTATGGGTTCCGTGGAAGATGGTGTTTTGTCTCCTTCAGTGTCATCATTGTTCGTATCAACCGCTCCGCCGCTGGACACTTTGATTCGGTCATTTTGGGAGACGGAAGAGATTGTAGGTCCGGTTCCTCTGTCACCCGATGAGCAGGAATGCGAGCAACTTTTTGCGCAATCGGTTTCGCGTAATTCCGCTGGGCGTTACGTTGTGTCTTTGCCCTTCAAAGGTGGAATCCGTCCCGATTTAGGCTCCACACGTGATGCTGCGCTTCAGAGATTTCGCAAGCTCGAAATCCGCTTTTCTCGAAACCCTGAATTTGCAAAACTGTATCGTGAGAATCTTCAAGATTATATTGATCAAGGTCACATGACTATTGCGTCTACACCTTCGTCGTATGTCCTACCGCATCACGGAGTTTTAAAGGAAAGCTCAACTACCGCTCTTCGTGTTGTTTTTAACCCTTCCGAAAAGAGTACGACTTCTAAAACTCTGAATAGTGCCCTTCATGTGGGACCGAAGCTTCATAGTGATATCGAAACCATCATCACGAATTTTCGTATGCATCAGATCGGTTTGACGTGCGACATAAAGCAAATGTATCGTGTGATTGCTTTATCTCCTGAAGATTGCTGTTATCAACACTTATTTTGGCGTTCTTCTCCTTCTGAAAAAGTTCAAGAATGGGAATTAAATCGTGTTACATTTGGCATGTCCTGCAGTCCCTTTCTAGCACAGCGGGTGCTGCAGCAGCTGATAACAGATGAAGGAAAAACTTATCCGCGTGCCGCAAAAGTTCTTGCCTCGTCTTCTTATGTGGATGATATCGTTTTTGGGGCACAATCAGTTTCTGACGCTATCTCGTTGCAACGGGAGTTGACAGATTTTTTACACTCAGCGTGTTTTGAATTGCGTAAGTGGGCGTGTTCGCATGACGATGTCGTTCGGGATCTTGACAGTTCACTGCGCGAATTTCCTACAGGCTCCATCCATGTCATAAAGGTTTTAGGCCTTTTTTGGGACCCGACTGCTGATTGTTTTTGTTATTCCGTCAAACCTGGCTCTGATGCACCCACAAAGCGAAACATTCTCTCTCAAATTGCGCGCATGTATGACGTCAACGGCTATTTGAGCCCAGTAATTTTTTATTTTAAATACCTGATGCAACTTTTGTGGTTAGCCAAGATCGATTGGGATCAAACTTTGCCTTCAGATCTCTACGATCTCTGGAAGACCATGCATGATGAATTGCCTTTGCTTTCGAACCTCAAGATTCCACGTTGCATTTTGGCCTCGGCGTATTCCAAGATCCAACTCATCGGTTTTGCTGACGCATCCAGCAAAGGAATGGCTGCTGTCCTCTACCTGCGAGTTACTTGTTCGTCTCAAGCTGTTTCTCATCTTCTGAAAGCGAAAACGCGCGTCGCTCCTCTCAAAACTCTAACAATACCGAGGCTTGAGTTAAGTGCTGCTGTGCTTCTTTCACGCCTTGTCAAATCTGTTCAAGCGCTGATTTTTTCCTTACAAATTCACGACATCATTTTATTTAGTGACTCCACCACGGCATTGATTTGGATTCGTACCCCTCCCCATTCGTTGAAGACGTTCGTCTCAAACCGCGTGGTCGAAATCCATGAAAATTGTTCTCCATGTACTTGGCGGTACATACCAACAGATTTAAATCCGGCGGACTGCGCAACTCGGGGATTAATACCGTCCCAATTATTGTCACATCCTCTCTGGTGGAACGGCCCTTCGTTTTTGACTCAACCCGAGTCCCTCTGGCCTTCCTCCTCCATTGCTGCGCCTAAGCCGATTCCTGAGCTTAAGGAACCGCAGGCTGCTTTGATTACTCGGGATGTCCCTACAAATCCGTTTTTTGATTTAATCTCAAAGTATTCGTCGTTGTTGAAGTTACAGAGAGTTTTTTCCTACGTTTTGCGTTTCATCAGAAATTGTCGTTCTGTTCGAGATGAAAGACAGCTTGGTCCTCTTCTGCCCTCCGAGTACACGAACGCTACGGTTCACTGCGTACGGTTGGTGCAGAATCATTATTTTCTCGACGATATCAAGGCTTCGAAGCAAGAAAAGCCCGTCAGCAACAAATTGAGAATGCTGTCTCCTTTTCTTTCACCCGAGGGTATTCTCATGGTGGGGGGTCGACTTCGGAATTCAGTGTTACCTAAAATCTCTCGTCACCCCTATTTGATACCCCGCCAAAGTCATTTTGCGGCCTTGATTGTGGATCACTGTCATTCAGTCACGTTACATGGAGGACCCAGGCTGGTTTCATCGCTCATTCACAGGCAGTTTTGGATTTCCGGATTGCGCAATTTGATTCGCACTCGTATTTTCCGTTGTTTACGTTGTTATCGCTTAACGGCGCATCCGTCTCAACCGTTGATGGGTGATTTACCCCCTGCGCGGGTCACACCCGGGCGGTGCTTCAGCAATACTGGCCTTGACTTTGCTGGACCTTTCTTAATCAAGGAGAGTCCACGAAGAAACGCCAAATTGTTGAAGTGCTACGTGGCTCTATTTATTTGCATGGCTACGAAAGCCATTCATTTGGAATTGGTAAACTCGCTGTCTTCCGAATCTTGTTTGGCTGCGTTACATCGATTTTTTGCACGCCGTGGTCTTCCGGCTAACATTTTTAGCGACCAAGGACGGAATTTTAGGGGTGCCGCACGCCACTTAGATGAGGTGTTTTCTTTTTTCAAAAATTCCGAATCCGAAATCGCGGAGTCGCTAGCTGCACGACAAATCAAGTGGAATTTTAATCCACCCTATGCGCCCAATTTTGGTGGCCTTTGGGAGGCGGGGGTTAAATCGATGAAGCACCACCTCAAGAGAATCGTTGGAGAACAACATTTTACCCACGAGGAATTTACTACTGTGTTGTGCCGAATCGAGGCCATTCTCAATTCTCGCCCGTTGGGACCCCTATCGAGTTTACCAGACGATGGTTTCGATTGCCTGACGCCAGGGCATTTTTTATCGGGCGGTTGCTTACTATCGCCAGTGGAGGACGATCTGACGACGCACCCTCCCAATTTGTTGAATCGGTGGCAAATGGTTGCTCAAACTACCCAGCATTTCTGGCGAGCATGGTCCCGCGATTTTTTGCATTCGCTCACGCAACGACCGAAGTGGACGACTCCGACTCCGAATCTCCAGTTGGGAGATTTAGTGCTCCTCACTCGTCCCTCTGTTTCGCCGTTGTCTTGGCCGCTTGGAAGAGTGACACAACTTTTTCCGGGTGCGGACGGGGTTGTTCGCGTCATTGAAATTCGAACCGCTGACAGCATCTTCACGCGGCCAGTCACCAAAGTCATTCGCCTCCCATGGTTCTGACTTTGATCTCCTTTATTTTGGTTTTTCGTTTTCACATTTTTCAGTTTTGTTTCAATTTGGGTCAGAGTTTTCTTTTGTTTTCATTTAAGTTTTGATTAGCCTTTCCAGTCAAAATTTGCGTAATTTTGGGTGGAGGGTTATGTTTGGTACTCAATTAAAATTTAGGTTTTCGGATAGGTAAAAAAGAAACTTATCATACGAATGAGAAAAAGCATTAAGATAAGAATTGCTCGGTGTGTTGTACGCCAGCATAGATGGTCGCGTTGTGCGCCGGTAGTTTATAATTTCTAAAGATTATTAATTTTCCGTTTTTACTTTAATTACCTATTACGCGCTGTGCGAACATTCTCCTTCCTTATTTGTGTGTGTGTACCTGTTAACCCCTTATACCCTTCGACGTCCGTGCACCACCAGAACATCCAAGAGCTCTTGCCTACACGAGAAGACGCCGGACGTCAAGGTGAGTCCTTTATTCTTTTTTTCGCACCTTCTTTTCGGGTGTATCCCCAACAGTAAGGGTTAGTATTTTGGACCCCACTAAATTAGTAGGTGTCAATGGTCTGGTCGCTCAGGCAAAAATACTATGATCAGTGACTCAAAAGTGTACTTTGTGTTGGCGCACTCTCCGAAGACGCCTCAAAGTTTTTCGCCTCCAACGTCTTCAGGGGACATCTACGTCAAGAAAAGGACTCGCCGTCAACTGCGGGACGTCTTTCTGAATCCAACGATGACCTTGGATCAAGAGTCCGTTTATGGGTGAGGTCCTTAAAGCGATTCTTCGGAAACCGTCATCGCATTCTTTGAACACACCTCCCAGTTTTCCGCCTTCTACGTCTTCAGGGACGCTACGTCAGGTGGAGGACACGTCATCAAATGCGGGTCGTTCTGCCGATCCAACTATGTCCTTGAATCCAGCATCCATTCACGGATAAATTCCTAAGAGCGTTTTTTTCGAAAACCGCCGTTGAGGAGTTTGATCAAGAGAAGGCGCCACCGTCGCAACCGTCGCATGGGAAGTATTCCATCTAGTATAAGACATGAATATTTCAACTGCTAATTTTAAATTGATTAAGGGAGACGAAGACGGCTTGCTTACGTGGATTCTGTTTCTGTGGCTAAAACTTGCATAAAACTCGCCACAAGTGTGTGTAGTTAGGAGGTGAGTTCTTCGCTGCTGTCCCACGATGTCCTTATTGCCGTCTCATCCCACATCCCACGCTGTCTATCTAGAAGATCTTCTCAACGATTACCTGAAACAATCCGGGGGCGATTAAGGGTCCGAGGCGTCCTTAGGGTTTCCAGAACCACTACTGGTGTGGAAGGGCTTTTCCAGTAACCAACTAGTACTGACTCCCAACCTCCTGCATCCGCGGTCGCGTGCCGTTCATGTTTGAAGGAAATTCACGGGCAAAAACATCAGAGCTCCCGCCTGAAGTCTAGCTCGTTTTCGGTGTTGGGAGGTTTAGAAAAGATATCCATTTCGCCCACCGGCTTCTGGTGAAAGAGAACCAACCATGTCTGGGTGAGCACGCTGGTCCATCAAATCTGAGCGATGAGGGACAACCAATTAGGGACAGAGAGTCACATAGCTGAATGAAGGAGATGCCCGCTCAAGATTGGACAAGTCGACTTCTCGAACCTTTATTCAACCTCAAAGTGCTGGAGATCAGACAACACAACGCAACATAATATACCTACACTACTCCCATACATGATGTGTCAATACCTGTGAAGTTACGGGAAATGTTTTTGTAGACTGGTAGATCAGGGTGGAAAATCAGTACGGGTGCCAAAAGACTTCAAGTGTTGAGCTGTCTCATGAACGACTTTGGCCGTCTGGTGAACCTAGGGGTAAATTTAGTTCACAATCACTCACCAACTGAGGTGTGAACGTACCGGTTTAGATAAAACCTTACCAAACTCAAATTTGTGTCCGGAGTTTTAATTTTTATTCTGTTATATAAGTGTTATCCAACAATCACGATCATATCATTTCAAAGAACCCCATATCTACAAAAACGGCACTCCAAGGATCTACAGCTACTAGAATTCCACGAGCCCATTCTACGAAAGATTTCCAATCTGAAGGTATTCACATTAGTTGAAAATCAAAAGTGAGTGATAGAACCATAGAGAATTTGTCGAAAAAAATGAGAGCGGATCTGGGTCGTTACAGGGGAGAAAAGTAACATAGAATTTTCCAGGAATGAACTAGAATGGTCCCTCACCAACAAGAGTTCGATGGGCCGGAGTGCGGCACCTCCTTCATGTCTCTTTACAGAAGCAGGCAGTGTCTCTCTCCAGGGTGATGGGCTCAGGTGTATCTATTATGTCTGTGGCTCAAATCTCTTTTGAAGACAAAATAAGTCTTTTGAGGGGTTCTTTGATACCTTTATTTTTTGTGGTATTTTTTCATCCATGGATGGTCCCACGAGTCTTCAGTTGGACCATAGGTGCACCATATGACCTCTTTGATGTTCATAGCTTGTAGCATCATAGCTGGTGAAATAGGTATATGACCGGTGAGAATGGATAGTATTGCCATGATGGTAGTTGGCTTTTTCGGCAAACCTTGCATGGTAAGATGCCCAATTTGAACTCGATCCTCCGTTCACTACTTGTTCAAACTATTATTCTAGTTCCAGAAGGTCAAGTGGTAACACAGTGATGTGAAATGTGCGATCGTCTTTGCTATCGATCTTACAACTAAGCAACTCCATGAAATACGCCGGTACGCCGGTGGTGTGAGTATGAAGTTAGCAAAAGCTTTTGCTTGGATTTTTTAGGTGTTGCTAGGAAAAACTTGCTTAGCAACCCCTCTAAAATCGAAGTAGAAGCTTTTGCTGAATTTTTATCACCACCCATACAGTAGAGTATTATGAAGGAGATAGTGGGAATAGTTTTTAAGTTTCATTTGTATTGTGGACTTTACAAAATTTCGGGATTCTCCGTCGTTATCATCTTGCATCAGCAGTGATGAAAATGTCGGATTTCAAGTTTGATCGGCATACAACATACAACTCTTTTAGCGGCACACACAGCGCACAATTCCTTGGCAATGTCTATTGACAATGTGCACAGGTGATCATAGGATACACTCAGTCTCAAATCGTATATTATTTCGATGACATGATTTATTTCTCTCGCGTCTCATAGTGAATTTTGTCACAAATGTAGGTGGTAAAAGGTTTGTGCCTTCTTTCATGAGTAGAACTACGAGATGCTTCTTCCTGACAAGATTCAGATCTCTTGACTGCATTTAGATCTCACTGCGCTGAAGCGCACCGCATGTACGAGTCGAAAACACGCGGAGGAGAAATCAATAAGTGGATTGGGAATCGAGCGGGCGATATTTAAATTCACCACATGGTCAAAAGATGTCGCTAGCGATGTAATTTGCACGTAGAAAGTTCGAGAGGTAGTACAAAACAATTTAGCGATATCCAACAGTTGATCTCAGCCACCCCGACCCATATGCGCTCGCTTTTCGTGTTCTGCGTTGCAAATTCTCCACTTACTCCCGGACACCTGAACGCGGAACTTCGACGTCGCAGTCGTCGCACCACTCGCGCTGGATTGCTCATACGATGGTTCCTAAATACCGGAATTGCACATTTAGTACAGGAAAAATAGTAAAAAAATCGACAAAACCTCGGAATAAATATGGACGTCATGGAAATTTGATATTCTGTTCAGAATTGAGTGCTCTACATCATATCCAAAATCGCCAAAAATCGCAACCGGGGGTTTTGAGTTATTGGAGGGGGCAGGGGGGGTAAAAAATTGCAGGTAAACATGGAGGGGATGGAACCCGTCAATCCATTGGATGCGGATTCATTTTAGTTTGACGTATCATATCCCATTGATACCATTTTGGCACAAAAAGTGTCCATCATTGTTGAAGGGAAGTAGTGGGGGGGCGAAGCTCTGCTAGGTGGTCCATTTTGATTTTCTGGCCATGTAGAACCCATCACGACAAGTTTGGTATCTTCTCCGACTAAATTCAATCTCCTGAACTCGTATCCGATGTGTAAATTTGGATGAAAACAAGTTTGAACAACTTAACTTGAGAAAACTTGTTTTTTCTCTGACAATTTTGACGAATTTTTTTTTACTGTTGGAGGTGTTCCTTTTTAGAAAATTTTCAGGGACCATTAAATTGAAGTGTATTCTCCACAAAAATAATCCACTCGATGTATAATTTTGTTTTTTGAGTTTAAAAAATCGATTTGAACTTGAGCCGGCGCGGCGCGTCGTCTACTACTAACCAAAACACTACAGCATGCACCTTGAAATGAAAGCACCTAAAACTATTGGAGAAATAACAACTCATCTTCAAAAATTAAAGGATTTGTGCAGAACTAAATTCCCTATATCATTAACAAAATCGCCATGAATCGCAATGCAGTGTTTTGAGTTATTCGAGGAGGAGGATAACACTTTGACAGGATTCATACTCTATGAACTGTTACCTCTCCCCTCAAATAACTCAAAATCCTCCAGTGCGATTCATGGCGATTTTGTTTGTGTTATAGGGAATTCAATTCTCCACAGATCCTCCAATTTTCAAAGATGAGTTGTTATTTCTTCAATAGTTTGAGGTGTTTTTCATTTGAAGGTGCATGCTGTAGTGTTCTGGTCAGTAGTAGACGACGCGCCGCGCCGGCTCAAGTTCAAATCGATTTTTCAAACTCGAGAAACCAAATTATACATGGAGTGGATGATTTTTGTGGAGGATACACTTCAATTTAATGGTCCCTGAAAATTTTCTGAAGAGGAACACCTCCAATAGTAAAAAAAAAATCGTCAAAATTGTCAAAGAAAAAACAAGTTTTCTCAAGTTTACTTGTTCAAACTTGTTTTCGTCCAAATTTTCACATCGGATACGAGTTCAGGAGATTGAATTTAGTCGGAAAAGATACCTAACTTGTCGCGATCGGTTCTACATGGCCATAAAAACAAAATGGACCACCTAGCAGAGCTTCGCCCCCCCACTACTCCCCTTCAACAATGATGGACACTTTTCATGCCAAAATGGTATCAATGGGATATGATACGTCGAACTATAATGTATTTGCATCCAATAGGTTGACGGGTTCCATCCCCTTAATTTTTACCAGCAATTTTTTACCCCCCCTCCAATAACTCAAAACCCCCGGGTGCGATTTTTGGCGATTTTGGATATGTTGTAGAGCACTCAAATCTGAACAAAATATCAAATTTTCAAGACGTCCATATTTTTTCCGAGGTTGAAATCTATCTGTCTTGTACTATTTGCTCGCGTGTTGCGTTAATTGATTAAGAACAAGAGAATCATCATTGACAAATGTTATGGAGAGGAGTTTCACCTAGAGGGTAGCTGGATATTCGACGACGCAACGCTTCGATGAATTTGTACCTATAATGAATTGTTACTGCTCAATAGTTGGTTAGCGATCTGATATTTATTTATAGAGAATAATAGTTGTCTCGAAGCCTTCTCGCGTTACTTCGTCGGCGAGCACCTTGTAGGTTTTTAGCAACAATGGGGTTCACTTCACAACACAAAACAGAACGGGGTTCAATCAAAGGGGTTTTCACACGAAAGTTTGTACTTGACTTGAGTAATTGTTCGCGTACACCATTGGTTTCGAAGATTTTGGAAGGGTGAAATTCGGTTTTACATTTCCAGCTATAGACACTCGCGGTCGCAAAATCCTTCTGAGGTTCAAGGGCAATTCAAGGTGAAAATAGGTCCAGTTCCCTACAAAGGCACCGGCCATATCCAATCCCTTCCAAAACGGGCAAAACATTACCATAGCCTGGGAAGAGCCTGCAAAGAGAATAGTCCAGATATAAGAGACGCAGCCTTTGAAAAGAGATTCATAATAGGAGGAGCCCCGCACACACCGGCCCACGAACTTAGATTGTAGGGAACAGGAAAAACAACAGCAAAGAGAGATGGAAGTTCCCATCGCTCGCAAAAGTCACTCACCCCTTTTTGGTGTCCAGACGCTGGGCCTAACCCTAACATAACCTATAACACTAACTTAAATGTTGAATCTGATGAATCCACGATAAGAATTTCGAACCACGCCCCCAAACAAAGTTTAAATGTTGGTCAAGGTGTGGAATCAGGTGTTCATCGGAGTATCGATGTGTGACGGCTTTGAAATAATTTTTAGGGGAAACTCATCTTTCAGGGAACACTTAGAAAACTTGGCTATCTCAGTTACCACCGTTGAGGTAAGGTCAGATATAGGAACGAGCCTTTATTCAAACACTTTGACATGTGAATAGAAGTCAATATAGGACGGCCCCGTGGCGCAGGCGGTCGAGCAGCCGTCTGTGGGGCGAAAGGCTCCAGGTTCGATTCCTGGTCTTGTCTGGGTGTTGTGTATGTCCATGATTTGCGCTTATTATGATTTTTCAGCCGTTTGTATATTGATAATAAAGCGCAAGAACTTTTATGGCGTGAGAAGCCGATAAAGAGAAAAACATTTATTCTATTTATTTTTCATTTATTCTAAAAGTCAATATAATGATTTTATGTTGCAACAAATTTTTGTGTCTTACTGCGTTCAAACTAGAGGTTAATTCGATCTCAACACGCCCAGGATCTCTATCTTCAAACCACAAGAAGGAAGCACAATAAGATGGTGTCCTGATACTAGACGATCACCGGCCAAAGCAGTCCCAAAAGCGGTCAAAGTGATTTAATTCAAATAAGTTGAATTAAATTGTGTATGTTGGGTTGCATATCCATCCAGGCGCATAAGCTCAAGAGTTAGAAGCGTTTCACTGCATTAAAGAAAAAACGTGAGGCTATTGTTAATATTACTTGTTTTCTGTTTCAACTATTTCTAACATGCTGGAATTCTTCTACACCTTGCAAATTCATGCTGACTAGTATGTAGAGAGATTGTGAAACGTCATCACGAGGAACTAATTTCATGATCATGATCATCAAATTGAAGATGTGGAACTCCGTACCTGTGAGTCAAAAAATATCCTTCCTTACTGTCTCAGCTACTTCAAAAAAGGCTAAGGCTTCTCCATTATAGTCACGGCAAGAGGATTCAACCGTAGGACCGACATCATAGGAATGATTGGCCCTATCGCGCGCTTGTCTCAAGATCTTTCAGTACGTTAGACAGAAACTACAGCCAAATGATCAAGAGGCTACTGCAAATGTCTGGGATATAAAGAGATTCTCCCAGTTTTTACAGTATTGTTAAGACTGAAAGTTTATACTGATCAGAGATCATGCACGGGTAGTCAGATCTTTACAATGAATTGACTGTCTTTGGACATCAAAGTTCCCCGAAAATCAATTGTCAAACTGTTGAACCAAGTCTTGGCTTTTTTCAAGTTGGAATAGTCGAAGTACACTTATATACCTGCTCAGATATTTCTCGGGAATCGCAGAGTTCAGCTCAAAAAAAGATGAACGATGATTGGTAATTTTATTACCTTGTTTGAAACACTGACAAAATTACTATAAAAGTGGAAAGCCCAAGTGCAATCCGTACCTTCTGAAATTGATTTAGAAATTAGGAGCTCCAAACGAAATGTCGTGCGAATCGAATTTCTTGCTTCCGCACCCCTTTGAAAGCTTTTGACGATATTGGATCTATTGATACTTGGCCCCCGCGCTTGCTCCAATAAAACGAGCGATTTGTTTAGAGCTCTGCGAATCAATTGAATATAAACGGGATGTGTCCTTATTTATATGCAGAGGAACAAGACGGAAAGTGCGAGAGCATAAAGTTAAGAGCTTCGTCACAAAAAGCGATAAAAATGGTATGTATATGGATGAGGAGGAGAAAGGGAGGAGGCTGTGTGTGGGTTTTGCTGACGCGGGGTGACCCCCTCAGCGATCATAAAGTTATACGATTCATATAAATTTAATTTATGTGCCCTGCTTAGATATTTATTAGCCCGGAATGCAGACGAGAACACACGTGAATCTTCAAGAGTGGATCCTGCAACCTCCGACGTGCAAACTTCACTTCGTGTTTGCCGAACGTGCCTATATTGCAGCTGATTGCGGTGTGATATATTGGATGATTGTAATTAACGCTATATGTGATGTTTGGCGGTTGATCACTTCGAGGACAGGAAGTGTTGGTGGACATTGTGTTGAAACGTTCATGTATTTTGTGTCGGGGTGGAAGGTAATAAACGTTATTGGGCTTCTGGTCCCGTATGTCTTGTTATGCAGACCAACAACAATTCACGGGCGTTAAATTATTTCACGCCCAGTTTACAGGACACTTCGGATACAAGACGTGCTTGGGTAATTAGTCTAGTGGGCAGAAATTGAGATGGTGTACTTGGCGCACCGCATCAAAGTGCTTCCCTTCCGAATCTCATTAGAACGTATCAACTTTGTATAACAACGCAGCTGGTTCTTACTGCGGCCATGTCGGGAAGTTTACTATATATCGACCTGCAGTTCCAATTTGCAACCCCCTCCAAAAATTAAATCACGCCACCACCCCCAAAGGATCCCATTGATGATTCATTACCATAAATCAAAGCTTGATGACCGCATCGAACATGAACAATAATAGAATTATCATGTAAAACGCGGCGCAATGACACGATCAGCCATCGTGCCCAGGCTGGACGGTGGACAGACAGCAGAAGGGTCAGTCCCAGCTCTGAATTATTCAACCGCAGCCCGATGCGGTTATTGTTGACCGGAAGAAAGAGACGTCGGAGACCTTTGACTGACGGCACGATAAAAGTGAAATGAAAAACTATGCATAATAAATCGAAATCTGCGGTTGCTTCCCTATACCTACAGCAGCTATTCTGGATGTGTCTCTTCCTCTTCCATGCGAATATTTATGGACAGCGCTTCCGGTTGCTGTTTTCGCCACACATTTTACCCGACACTCCTCCAAAGCCCCCCCGATATGTTCCGGAGCTTTTATTTTGGGAAATTGTCAAAACCAGAGACAGATGGCACTTTAAATTATATGAGGTCGTGCCGTGGAACATGCCAGCGCCGCCGGTTACTGCAAATAGCGTGTTCCTTCAAGGTCGCTTTTATTTTTTCTTGCAACGGCACGGGAAATTCGCTCATGATGGCACACCGGCGGTGTCGCAACAACTTTTGATTGTCTCACTCTTCGCTTCCTCTTTTTCTCCTTCGTCTATATATTATTAGAATATCCACATACTTATACAATATACAAGGCTAAAATTGTATACAAATACAAAAAACAAGGAAGAATTGCCCCCCTCCCAGAAGGATGTAGATCCACTATAGGAAAGATACAAGACCATTGAAACAGAAGCAGCAAAGAAAAAAAGAAAGTATGTGGAATGACCATGCAGAATGATAAGCAGTGGACGGACAGATTGATGAAACGACGAAATCAAAATGGAAATCGAAATGAAGAAAAAGTAATGGAAGGACCACTTTCACATTCAAGAGAAAAGCGAACAATCATACAACGAACACAAACTGCAGAAAAGTGAAACATCTAGTGAAAGTAGGAAAATAAAGTGGGAAAGCTTTAGACATGAAATGGAAAACAACAATAAATAAAACCGCTGAAGCTTCTATGCAAGATACTGAAGAATATGGGAACTGGAAAAGCCCATACTCAATCACATTAAGAACAAAAAAGGGAATATGATTGTAACCTAAGAAGGTAAAGTGCTGGTTAAATGGAAAGGGTATTTCTAGAAAATTCTCAGAATAGACGGAACAGACCAGGCGATACACCACAAAAAGGAGAAGACACAATCGAAATAGAAAGAAGTGATGAAGCAATCAACGATAAGCCAACAATAGAAGAGTTAAGGAAGGCGGTCAGCAAGATCAATAATGGAAAAGCGATGTGTCACAACGAACTAGATCCGGAAATTTTGGAAAATGTGGACGATGAGGGTGCAAAGTTATTCCTCGAGATCGGCGAAAAGGCTTGCCATGAAGGAAAAAGTACCACAAGATTGGGACGTAGCGACTCTGTTACTACATGTATAAGAAAAGAAACCGATACGATTGCCAAAACTACCAAGGTATTACTTTACTCAGCATCGCAGCAACGAACATTGGAGCAAAAACTTGACAAAAAAAGAGCGACAACTCATAGACTCGCAAAGTGGATTTAGTAAAGGTTATAGTATTCAAGACCATATTTTTGTACAAGGGTTTTCAAGGGCTGATGGCACACGGGTACCAAGCAGGCTGTAGATAAGGTTACATACTTGTCACATATTTGGATTACTTGCGTCATTTTATGCCTAGGTAGATAACCGAGTAGGTAAGTGAAATGACTGATTCAACAAATTCTTTTGAATTTTCTAACTTCTCCGATTTGTATTCTTCTGAGGAGAACAAGATGTAGCAGGTGCAGTTCGTTGTGTTATTGTCGATCGAAAAAACCTTCCCAGAGATAAATTGTACTTCGCGAGCTGTCAAAGTCAAAGAAGCGTCAGGAATTTTGAGGTTAGCAGCTTATTTTATTTTTGCCGATTCTGAACAATAATAGACCGGAGAAGTGATGACGTCACAACATGGCAACATGGCCGGCGGTTGACATTTTCTGGAGGCCAACGTCACATGAACGCACGGATCATGAACGTGACGTTTCTATGTTTGGTTGTGTTTGGCATGACATTTTCTGGAGGTTCACAACAAAAGTCACTAAAGTAAGTGCAAAATGGCAGTGAGCATTGCTGAAATTGCCAGCCTAAGAGACAGCCAGCGTCATACAGGCGGACTTGGTTGCAAAAAGGCCAGACATAGCCCAACTCATTGACAGAGAGCTGCGCAAAGCTGCACTCAGAATCACCAGTGCCTACAGAACGGTTCCGCATGATGCAGCACGAGTGCTCTCGGGTATCCCACCCTTCGCCCTGATGCTTGCGATTAGAGGAAACAAGCCTAGGAGTGCCCACCAGCAAACCAGAAAGCAGAAACAAGGCCAGAGAGCAGTTCGTCGAGCAGTGGCAACGGCAGTGGAACGCCTTGGTTCAATGTTGGATGAAAGAAATACTGGGGAGCTTCAAAAGCCTCAGCGTCAGGACAACGCGGAACACGCTCGTTTTCATTGTAACGGTCCATCAAGGCAGCGAGAAGACCTCGAAGAAAAACTGGGCAGGAGAATCGCCGTCGACAATCTCGTTCATGAGATGCTCAGAGGCAAAGAGCAATGGATCAAAGTTTATAGTTAGCAGTTTTTAGTTTATAGCAATATAGTTTGATTTCCTCCACCTGATATAGCCCAAAATATGAATCTTTTTTGTTATATCCATCTCCG
Source organism: Anaspis maculata (assembly GCA_949128115.1). Classification (NCBI taxonomy): domain Eukaryota; kingdom Metazoa; phylum Arthropoda; class Insecta; order Coleoptera; family Scraptiidae; genus Anaspis; species Anaspis maculata. The sequence goes on from OX421962.1 coordinate 20,938,910, forward strand.
TTATGTACCTTCGCAAAAATTTGACAAACACATGACAAACACAAACAGAGAAACGTCAAGTGCATGCCACGTGCCGTGCATCCCACGGCCATGTCACGTTTGACGTTGGCCTCCAGAAAATGTCAACCGCCGGCCATGTTGCCATGTTGTGACGTCACACTTCTTCGGTCTATAGCCGAATAATTCTACCAAATTGGAAAATAAATCCATATCCAAGCTCTCGAGCAGGTGAGTATGACGAATTGTCTTTGTGAATGTTATTGCCAAACAACAAACAATTCCAGGTTATTCACTGAAATAACACTAACACTTCAAATGGTGCGTCCGCAGGAGCCCTCTACGGCGGAAACAAAACTGTTGTTGAAACTCACAACGCGGATCCCTTTATAGTACCGTACGACTTACTCCCAAGAACTACAACAAACAGGACTAACCCCGGCCAAAGTATGAGGACAATCCAGAACTCCCACAGGAGCAACCGAGAGCTTTGTTGACAACGATATGTAGGTACAATAATAAATCTCATACACTGAAAATGGCTACCTTTTTTGTCCTTGTTTGGCACATTTCAAATCCTACCCAAAAACATGGTGTTTAACTAAACTTGAATCAATTATTGCTCCGTACAGTAACAAAATACAGAATGATTTGAACTGGAGCCTGTAAAACTGGTTGCCTGCACCCATTAGCCAAAATTATAAACTTCTGAGCATAAAATTGAAACCCAAACGTATAATGCGGGCGCTAAGAGCCAAAATTGGGATGAACTTTGCAAATGGTGATGAAAGCATGAAATTCGGTACACGTACTCAGAATGTGCCCCTCTTTCAGATAAGAGGTGGAGCCACGCCGAATTTTCACCGGAAGGGGGCTCGGGGGGCTCCTGAAAGTTGAAGGTGTTAGGACTCCCACTAAACGGCTAATCGGTTCGTTTTGACAATTAGAAAAGGAAACTTATGAATATATCGTAAACATTGACGGCGTTTATCGTAGATATTGTCCCGGAAATTTTTCAATATGAAAAAAATAAGTTCTTCGGCAGAACACACAAATTGGTTTTATTTTATTTTCACCTACAAAGAATTAATAAGGAGATGTGCAACACGTTGATTCCAGTTGCAGCACGTTGCAACACGTTGAGATGTGCACAAATTCGTGTCCTCTGAATTCGTCTGTGCAGTCAAAATTTTGATGGTGTATCTTCTTGAAGAGGGGCATTCCAAAGAGTAAGCTATTTCCAACACTAAGTTCAAACAGAATTTTTCCAATGTTCTGAATCGAAATTACTAAATTCCTTCCAATGCATACCCTAAACCCTTCTTTGGAAGTACCGCGTGCGATTGAACGTGGAGTAAGTCCTGAAACACTATCAGAATTTTTCTTCTGTGATGCTACTATCCACTCTCGACCGGGGCAATTAGGTTCCTACACAGCATGCGCGGAGTGTATACACGATGCAGGGTATTTTCTCGGTTCAGTCAAATTTTTTATGATTGAAATTGTGTCATAATATTGAAATAACGTGTATACACTCCGCGCATGCTGTGTAGGAACCTAATCGCCCCGGTCGAGAGTGGATAGTAGCATCACAGAAGAAAAATTCTGATAGTGTTCCAGGACTTACTTCACGTTCAATCGCACGCGGTACTTCCAAAGAAGGGTTCAGGGTATGCATTGCTGGAAGGAATTCAGATTTTTCGATTCAGAACATTGAAAAAATTCTGTTTGAACTTAGTGTTGAAAATAGCTTACTCTTTGGAAGGCCCCTCTCCAAGAAGATACACCATCAAAATTTTGACTCCACAAACGAATTCAGAGGATACGAATTTGTGGGAATCAACGTGTTGAACATCTCCTTATTAATTCTTTGTGAGTGAAAATAAGATAAATCCAATAGGGTAGTGACCACCATCCAAAAATATAGAAAAAAATCATACTAATCGAATGTAGAGCCTTAATAACAAGACTACGTTTCGTGAAAATTCGAAAAAAAAAGTTCCAAGTGTCTCAAAATCTGCCTTGAAAGTGGCTACTTTTGCGAACGATTTCAAATCTACCGAGCTGTAAGGCGGGCGTGACGTTTCAATCTTTTGACAGTAGTGGGGATGACCACACCTCCGTTGCCTGTGTGTCAGTGTTGACGTTGACGTTTGCCAGCATAACATAACCATTGAAGTCTGATGTAGTCTTGAAATATTCATAAATCATGAAAGATTTTACCAACTTTCCATATTTTCAAGCAAAACAACTGAACAACACGAATCACCGCACAGATACACAAAGCGTTAACAATATAACAATCAGCTGTTATGAGCGTTGACGGGTTGACGCTAGTGCTTTTTGTAGTAAGTTCTGTATAATGTTGTCAAGCCTGCTTCTCCGCCTATGAAAGATTGCGACGTCATCGCGCCAAATTTGAAATGATCGAAAACTTTCATGAATTTTTTTACCAAGAAAACTTACGAAAAAAAATCGGTTAACTATATAGCGTCACTTATCAAGAAGTGAACTTTAAAAAAAAATAATAAAAAAAAAATCGGTCACTACCCTATTTGTGTGTTCTGCCGAAGAACTTATTTTTTTTCATCATGAAAGATTCCCGGGACAAGGCGATGAACGTCGTCAATTTTCACGATATATTCATGAGTTCTTTTTTCAATTGATAAAACGAACTGATAAGCGGTTTGGTGGGAGCCCTAGCACCTTCAACTTTCAGGAGCCCCCCGAGCCCCCTTCCGGTGAAAATTCGGCGTGGCTCCACCTCTTATCTGAGAAAGATGCTAATTCTGAATATGTGTACCGAACTTCATGCTTTCATCACCATTTGCAAGGTTCATTCACCTAGTGCCCCCACTAGTATACTCGCTTTGAATTAGGCATAGTAGTGATTTTTATCTTTTTCCGTGTATCTTTTCCCACGCACAATTTTAGCCCAGCTCAGCTCAGCTCTTCATTCTCAAATTGTATTCAATTTTTATTTGATACAATCATGTCAGTCGTCACGTCGTCACACTAGACACGTTTTTGTTTACGACTTCAAGTAGTCATCCGGTTGGTACCGAAGCTAATTTGCTCCGGAGCAAGTTTGACCTTATTGCCAGTGGTCGAAATGTACCGGAACAGACCGGAACGGCGTTCCGGTTCGTGAAATATTTTCAAAAACCGTTCCGTTTCGTGAAATTTTGTCGAAAGCCGTTCCGTTTCGTGGAAAATGTGCCGATAAGACGTTTAGACTTGTCTTCCAAATTTTGTCTTTTGTTGAATTATTTTGATTTCATTGTCTCGTCATCACATTTATTCTCTGAAGAAATTATTATCGTACATTATTATTGTAGGTATCTCTATCCATTCACGAAGAAAATTCAGTATAGTCACTTCTTGAGCTGTTCGTGAACTTAACCGTATAGAGTGATGGAATGACCGCAACTGATTTTTTTTCTCTAAAAGTCCAGCAAAATATTTGTTGGAGGAAATCAGGCTCAATCCATTAATCCGGCTTCATCTTACAATATTTCCCGATCAACACAAGGAGTACCTAACATTACTGAATTTATGTACGTCGCAAATAGGATACAAACAGCAAACAGCAACGGTGAAAGTCTTGCACCTTGAGGGACTTCACTCCCGGTGGGTAGAGAGTTCGACTTGTCGTTATTGTATATCACCGATTGAGTTCTGTTGTCCAGGAAGGAAGCAAGGAGCTCGACAGCGCTGAGCGAGAGACCCATGTGGCGAAGTTTAGCCTTCAAGTTAGCGTGGTTGAGTGTATCTAAGGCAAAGGCCTTTGTGTAATCGAGGAGGACAAGCAGCGTGCAAAGGCCCCCATCAGTTGCTATCAGTATAGCATCAGTGATGTTAGCTAGAGCAGTATTGCAGTCGTGACCCTTCCTGAAGCCAGACTGAAGTGGTGGTATCAGTTTCTTTTTTCCAAAAACTCCGTCTATTGTCCCTCCATCATTTTCCCGTCGCAACTGTTTCTCCATCACATCCATTTCCTGTCGCATACGAGCTCTTTTATTTCTGAAGGCCAAATAATGAGTTATTATAATTCATACGTATTCCACAATAATCCATATTTTACGTGTTTGAGGGATAAGCCTTCCCTTATGCCTTCATGTCATACCATGACAATATCTTCATCCTTAAAGGAGACCACAACACAGACTACAAGTCGGTCTCAGATGAAAGAGTTGAAAGAACTAGAACGATTGCATAGGGTCTTGTAAATTTATTTATCTCGTGGAGGGCGCTGAGGCCATAACTAAGAACGACAATGACGTCATAGGGGCAAATTTTCACGGGCTACCTATGACCAGAGGGAGTCCTATGACTACAGCTACACCTATGACTATTCACGGGCATACCTGTACCTGATTCCGTTGCCGATGAGATGACGACGGTTTCAAGCCTGCCATAATTATTACTGATTGTTTGAACCTTTGTCGGAACGACAATTAAAGCAATAACAAGACCATGGCAACGTGATAGGTGGAAATCTAGGTGAAAACATCTTCCCAAGTGACGTCACGATGACATTTTCGAAACGTTTTATCGGCTGATCGGACTCGTATAGAAAACTTAGATTTGTCCCGTATACTCTTGAACTACCTTCCCCATAAGTTAGTCAAATAAAATGAAGACTTGATTTTTGTGCTGTGGTCTCCTTTAAACAACTGATAGACAAAACACTGATACAGATAGGGGAAACTTATACCTGACCTTCATCGATATCATAAAAGCTTTTGACCTGACCGGCCATCAAGACGGAAATAATAGTGATGTCAATCATCTTTTGACAGGGCCGTTCATAGCTACCACCCTGAGTACCACCGGTCATCATGACACGATATAAAATAATCAGGCATTTCCATCGACGTCACAGCAGTGTTGCCAACTGTCCAGACTTGCCCGCCAAATTTGAACCAAATAATGTTCGGGGACAACCGAACTACAGGGCGCTTATGGAGTTCCAGTATCTGCATTTTTTTCCTCGGCTACCTTTTTGAGTTTGAGTTTGAAACTTTACTACTTACTACAACTTACTACCTGCACAGGGTAGTAGTGAAAATTCATATTTTCCGACGAAATTGGGCCTGGACTTTGCCACCAAACTTCACCTGAATGTTGAGGGTTTACATTCCTGGCATTGCTGGAGTGATATGACTTGTGAGGGGCTAGGTGAGTACCTCTTCGGTTCGTGCTTCCCAATCACCCAAATACTTGAGGCCCAGCTTTTACTGCTGGATAAAAGAAACAAACAATAGTTTTAGTTTATATTTTACATTTTCAAAGTGCAGGAATGTCTTCACTTCGGTTGTAGAATATGGACAGAGGCAAAACATGGAAGTTTAACTCGAACAGCTGTTTGGCCACCGAAGATGTCTTCGGTCACCGGAGCCCTCCTTGACAGAAATTTTACACCTGATTTAAAGATGAATTTTCAATTACAACTTGATTGTGTCAAGATACATATCTTGAAAATACAAGTATTTATTGTTCCATTGAGGATTCAAGATTCCAAATTGTGGTCGACGGACGTAGCAATTCCTCAGTCCGTAGATTTTCCCATGTTTAGATTGCCGAAGGCCACAATTTTTGACCAGGTACTTCCTGAAACTAGAGAAGCTTAGCAACAGATAATTTTGTGCAAACATCATACATAACTGTATTACAGCAATTCAGTTACCAATCCTCATCGTTATAGATACAACCTCCGTATATTTTCTCAAGTGTATTCCTTCCTTCCTCTTTTCCATTTCTTGGCGCTTTGGGATACTTCCTGTGATACTTCTTACTTTCACGAGCCCAGCTTTCGAGAAAACTATGAATTTCTTATTTTTTCCTAAAAAAAAAGATTCAACTACTCCAACCCAACTTTCACGTCCATTGAGCCCACTACATCTCTAGCTATGCTTTCTCCATTGCTTTCACAAGCCTGGATGTTGAAATTAACAATAATTACCATTTTCTACTTCACTGTAGTTGTAATATTCGCTGTGATACAAGCACATGCGGACCAGATGGGATCGGTTCCAAGCTCGGCTCCGAGTATCTTCTGATGACCAATTCGTACACCTTACTTGACAATCTTGAATTTTCAGTTGGTGGTTTCATCGCGTCAAGACACATTGCTTAATAAATCCTGGAATTTCTTCTTATAAGTGAAGCCACCCGCATTTGGCGGGCCGAAAATAATCCGGAGGAAAATAATTCAAAGCCGCGAAATCGAGGTATGAGAATGTGAATATTCAGAGTCAAGGCATCATTAAAAGATGTCGCTAGCTATTTAATTCATTCGTGTAAATCCCGCGAAGCTCTATAACATAATTTACTGGCCCCTCATCGACATTCCATAATCGCTCCTGCTTGACGTCCGACGAAATGGTGAATTGGTGCATATGAAGTAAACCACCCGCACATTGACCCAGCTAGTTGCTGCCGTACTCCTGCTGTGTTGACACGCCGTGCCTCCGCCCGCTGCCCGCCACCATCCGATTCACACGTGTTAGCACCGTCGGTCGCATTCTCCAGCGGCTTCTCGGATTACCTGAGCTGTCTATACGCCGTTCGCGGTCGTTTTGGATGCAATAAAATATTCCGAATTGCTGGGAATGGAGGATATCGCCGGAGATTGACCGTGGTACCTGGACCAATTCTCCTGGGCTGCCGTCCGCTCCCGACTTGTCGCGTCCGCTGCCGAGTGCTTCTGCGGGCCTGTTAGCGAAGAGTTTTAGTCCCCTTCGAGGAAGCTGAGTTAGAACCCGTTTATGTTGCGTCGCGACCCTCCTAGAGGCCGAAGCGTCGAAGCCCCAATGATGAGCCCCAGCCCACTTGGAAAATGACGAGTCGCTTTCCCCCGGCTGATGTGTCTCAAAGGCCCCCTGGAGAAAGTCGAGTTGGAACCCTTCGGAGTCGTGTTTTGGTCCCCTTGGGGGCACGCTGAGTCGAGAACCCTCCAGGTTGAGTTTTGACCCTCCGAGAGACTGATGAGTTGCTTCCCCCGTTGAGTTGCAACCCGTCTCTAGGATGTCGTGTCAGAGCTCTTGGACGTTGAGTCTTGATCCGCCTCCAGGTGTCGAGTCAGAGCCCTCCGACGACGAGCTCCAGCCCTTTTTCCAGGTCGATGTGCCAAGGCCCTTCCGGTGTTGAGTTTCGACCCTTTTCCAAGTCGTAGAGTTGGGACCCGTTGACGAAGTGTTTCGAACCCCCTCCAGGATGCTGAGTCGCGTTCCCTCGACGGTGAGTTCTTGCCCACCTCGAGGATGTCGAGTTAAAACCCCTAAATGATCCAGGCCCGATAGAAATGAGGTTTCTTGTTTCGGTATCTCGTGTGGCGGAGTGATGACCTCGACGAGCGGGAGGTTAGTCTTGGTGAGTTGGGATAGTTGCTTACGGTTAGGCTTTGTCGGAAAAATGTATGATGGGGCTCACGCGTGCGTTCTGAATCTGCCTGCACGTGCTGGTGTCTGCGCTACTGTCTGCCGTCAGGTACAGCCACTTTCAAGCCTCGTCCTTTGTTGGATACCTTCATAGAAAGGTATTCGCGCTCTTGGGCCCTCTGGACTTGGCTTTGTGACTGCGGTACTCAGAGCACCGGACCTAGTGGGTCAGATCTGGAAACTCGCGGGTGAGCTTCCTCTGCGTTTCTGAAGCTCCTAGTTATTCGGAAAATGTAAATTTTGAGAACTACGTGAAAAATCAAGAAATTGAAATAAAATAGAATCGCGTTGAGATCGGGGTTCGGACCCTGCCGTAGAGTTGTAATTGTTGATCGGATTGATGGACACCCCCCCCCCCTCCTTGAAACTGATGATTTTGTTTTAGCGCCACGACCGTTCCTGATATTTCCATGTAAAGTTGTCCTGAGAATGAAAACGTTCTTATTCGAAACTGATGAATTCAATCCGGTACCCAACGACGCCATCGTTCAGATAGGGACTTTGTAAAAATGAATTGTTATTAGGGCTCGATCAGGAATAATGTGGACGGCGATTACTTAGCGTTAGGGCAAAGATTATTTCGACGCCTCTCCGCATCGGCTTTTCGGCGAACACCCTGTATAGTCATTTCTCTGCGTTTTGTTTCTCCTGGCTGCGGCCTTCTCTCACAAATTGCTAAACAACAACAAACTAGCGCGTATACGGGGCGTGCTCAAAACGTTCTACAAATTAAATTTGTATCTTGACTAGAGTAATTGTTTCGCGCTCACCATCGGTTCGAAAGTTTTTGGAAGGGTGAAATTCGGTTCAACATTTCCGGTTATAGACACGCGCGACCGCGGGAATCTTTCTAAGCGTTGGGGGCGACTCACGGTGAAAAAAGGGAATAGGCCCCCACAAAGGTAGCCATATCCAATCCTTTCCAAACGGGCAAAAAAAACCATGGCCCAAAAAGAAGCAACAGCCTTTGAAAAGAATGCCACAACTAGGTGGGCTACCATACACACACCGGCCCACAAATCTTGGATAGCACTCGTGGTCGAAGTCACTCTTCTCTTTTCAGTGTCTAGAAGCCGGGCCTAACCCTAACATAACCTCTAACACTAACATAAATGTTGGATCTGATTTAATCACAAAAAGAACTTTGAACCGCGAAAACCAGTCAGAATTAAATGTCGGTCAAGGTGTAGAGTCAGGTGTTCGTCGGAGGGTTGGGGTGTTGGAACGTCTGAAATAATTAGGGGAAAGTTATCTCTTCGGGAATAGGTTAGATATTTTAGATAATTTAGCCTGCGCTGTGATGGTAGGACTAGGAATAGGAGCGAGCCATTATTTAAACATTTTGAATTGTACATAGAGGTCAATAGATTGCTGTTGTGTTAAAATTTTAACTTTGTCTTATTGCGTTCAAACTCGTAGTCAGACCTGTCTCAACAATCTCGAGAGCTCTATAATCGAACAACAAGAAGAGAGCCACAACGGGGTGTCGTCCTGATACTAGATGATCATCGGCCAAGCGGTTCCAAAAGCGGGAAAAATGATTTAATTCAAATAAGTTGAATTAAATGCCAGTATAATGGGTTGCCTACCCATTCAGGGGTACAAGACGATAGCTGGGGTCGTTTCATAAGTAAGCGGGATTTGAGGTAAAATTGTGGTCAGCTTAAAAATTCCTTGGTCGCTGGATTTTCCCATTTCGAGATCGCCACAGGTCACAGTTTTTGCCACAGCCATACTTCCTGAAATCAGAAGGGCGCTTAGTAATGGATAATTTGTAAAATCATCTCACATTTATTCTGTATTCCAACAATTTAGTTAGCTTTTCACCTTATCGGCAGGATAATAAACTGGCATATTTTCTCCTTCCTAGATGTCTTTGAGTCGCATTTCTTGGCATTTTGAGATACTTCCTGAGATGCTCTTTCCTTCCAAGAGTCCAGTTTTCCGAAAAAGCCACGGATTTCTTTTTTTTTTGACAAAAAAGATTTAAGCACTTCACCAAACTTTCTTGTTTTTTGAGCTATCTAGGTCAATACACTTCCAACTATCGGTATTGATTGAAACTCCGAAGTTTTGTGAATAATTATCACGCGCCAACTTGCTTCCTAAGTTATCCAAAATCTCAAAAAAGTACTCTTTTTCCAATCATAACAACGTGGGTTGTTCCCGAACACTTTTTTGAGGTTATAAATTCAACTAGGTTGGCAACACTGACGAGCTCGTGACGTCATGTGGAAATGCCTGATTCTGTATCAGCGAGGAAAAATAAAATTTCACATGAAAGGTGGTGGATTGCAGTTTTAATAGAACGCTTGACTGATTTTTTGTTTTGCATGAACTGTTTCGGCTGACACCCATTCATTCTTGGTCCCGAAAACCCACGGCGAAAAAGTGCAAGTGAATTTTTGGAAACGTATGGGTAGATAACTTGTAACATTACGTAAAGCACTGCCACACAAATAGATTTATGCAAGCACAATGCATTTTCCTGGCGTCGTCATTCATTTTTTACATCTAAATTTGGCAATCACCATAAATCTCCATGTGAACCTAAACGGCCAAACTTTTCATGCCATAAACTGCAATTTGGCAAACATACCCCGCGCGCGGTGACCGGTCGTAAAAACTCAATCCTTTCAGCGTCCCCTTGAATTATCCCAAGTTGAATTTTCCATCGCGAGCGGCATTGAGGGATATGCGAAAAAAACGCAATGGTAGAAAAAAGATTCGGAATAGCTTTGTCATTTTTTCTACTTTTTCGGTGCAAATTCAGCTCGTTGAATATTGACAATGCGGTAAAAACCTGCAGTGGATACCTGTACGTTGTTTTCTAATTCGTATACAAAGATTGATTGATAAGCTCCCGAAAAAAAAAAACGGGCGGTTTTGTTTCACGACCAACCGAGCGTCCGGCATGTTGTTGTGCGTCTGTGCGTTATCTCTGCATTATAGCCATCACATTGCTGCTCTGGCTGGCCTGCTCGGTCACCCGAAATAGCCGTTTATGAATTTATGAATACATGAATACTGCGGCCCGACGCCGATTTATTCGAAATACGTACCATCATCAAACTGGGCATCGTAATGGATTGGAATCCTATTGGAATTATTAGAACCCAACTCAAAATCAAGAGATAAATGCACGTAGCTATAAATCAGCAGATAATAGGCGACTTACATTTAAAAAACGCCACCTGGTGTAGAGCTCGGTACTTGATCGGCAGGAATTTTTTGAGAGGAACACATACTGGGAGGTCTAGTAGCCTAGGTAGGCACTACTTGTAGATACCTGTAATACCCACATCAATGACATGAAATTTGACTAGTTGAAATAATGTAAAAGAGGGTCTGCTTTTGTGTCCCCCATTTGATCTCGTGAATAGCATATTTTGCAGGCTACTAGTAGATCTGGTCCCAAAAGTGAGGGGCTGGAAGACTGCGCTACCAGCAATGCATTGCATTGCAATTGCGGTGGAAAAATTGCGACTGGTGACTGTTACATTACACCTTCCGCAGGCAAATGCAAGCATGGTATGCTGCTTTGCCAGTAGCTCTCGTCTTTGCCATTCCTGCCATTTAGTACCTGCTGATTGATCCCCCAATCCACAATGGGTCACAAAGCGAGCGTAAACCTGGATCTTGACAGTGGGGACACAACTGAGGTTTGCGTCCAATTACAAAGGTAGCGAACTGTAGAATATATAATGCTGATCTACATGTGAGGTCTAAGCAGAAAATCTTTAGAAAAAAGAGACCGACGATGCAGCCAGCTCAAGGTGACCTTTTCTGGCGTGCCGACAGTTGGTGTGTGTGGTGGACTCGGTCCAAAGTCGCTGTTGCTGTTCCTTGGGTGAAAGCTAGGGATGATGCAAAGAAAGGTCTGCGACGACGCTGGTCATCAACTCATCAATGTAAGGCCAAATAAAAGGCCAGCGGGGTCCCAAGGGTTCACAGGAACAAAAAATTTGCGGCAGTGCATTGACAGACAGCAAAGTGACAGTTTTGACGTATATTCGACACGTGACAGCCGACATTGCCTAGCAGCAACTTCCCCAGTAGCAAAGAAATATTAGAGACATATTCGACAAAAATATTCATATAATATTAAAACGACAGATTTATTTATATAGGGGGAATATTCGAAGTGAATATTTATAAATATTCAATTTAAATATCTATACCATATTAGTTGCATTACATCTGGTGGATATTTAAATCGAATATTAATAATTGTTTGAAACAGGTTCAAAGCTGAATATTCAAAATGAATATTCATAAATATTTGACAAGGATATTTCAATTATATTGCATGAAATATATTCATATTTTTTATTAGAACTGTAAAAAATGGTAACAAAATAAATGAAGTAAAAAATGCAACAAAAAATATAATTTCAAAACAGAAATTGCATTACAGCCTTCATTCTTCTGCGTTCTGAAACATAATATACAGTATTTTATTCATAATGAGGTTTGTAAATACGAATGCAGAAAACTTACCGCCAGGAGAATGATGCGAAAAATAAACTGTTGACTTAGCACCCATTTTATCTTTCTGATGGCACCAACCGCGACTTACTTGTCGCCAGGAACAACCCTACTTCTTTGTCGATTTCCGTATCCGTCCAATTTAATAGGGCAGCTGCAGGCGACCAGTACATAAAAATGAAACATCTAATAATGAGTATCACTTCATAAAAGTCGCCCCCTAATCCCTCCCTGAGGGTGAGGGGGCATGAATAGCAGAACACAACACATAACCATTAAATGCAATGTGTAATAATAAATGTATTCGACTTACCAAGTTACCTGTGACAAAAATTAATCGAACTAATTAAGAAATAGCGTCTCTGCACTCTGAAAGTTTCTGCTTCAGAAGAGTAAAAGACCAGACCACAAGACCGTTTCCCACTGGAAGCAAAAAGCCGCGAAACACTGCCAAAAATTGACATAATTCTCACTGACGCTCTCTTGACAGCCAGCTCTGCCAACCTAGCAGCGAATACGCAACTAAACGCAAACGTTTTTGCACGTAAAATCAGCACTTCAGCCCATTCTCAGCTTTACTTGACTGGAAATGTTAGGATATAGCTCGGTAATTTTGATTTACGCCGACTCCATGTCTCATCACCCGTTGATCTGGATTATACTTACAACAGCATGATTTGGTAATTTGCGATTTGAAGTTGGCTACATTTCCCGCGCGGATTTCAAATCTCTATCTTAACTACCATAAATTAAATTAAATTCTATTTTCGCCCTAATAAACATATTTTCTAGATGGGATTCAAATTGGTACAATATACATAGATTTGCATTTATTTTCCTTAGCTCGTCTACCAAAGTTAGCTGGCAACTATGGATGGCAGTCATGTAGGTAGGTATACCATCGCGTGCAAAAAAATCTAGTACAGAGAGTGAAACGGAGTGTACTGATTTTGGCTTGATGTCACTGTGACAGCCGGCCGAAATCGGTACACTCCACTTCACTCTCTGTACTAGATTTTTTTGCACGCGATGGTACATTAAATGACCTTGGCCTGGAGACAATAATTATCATCAGCTTTGTTCAGTAGTCAACATGAAAAATAGGATTAGGTACATTAAACACAAAATCTCGACACAAATATTTTTGCACATGATGAATGTCTGTTAGTTGTAGGTTCAAAACTCCATTTTTTTTTTCGTACGACTTGAGACAAACATTTAATGAGCATTGGAAGTTGTACATTTCTTTTCGCAAATGACATATTAATGTCCATTGCATATTATGAACTGATGGCCTATTTCCATATATCAGCTGAATGTTCAATTCACATTTAGAAATGCACATTTGTTTCCAAATATCAGACGAATATTCAATGCACATTTAAAAATGCACATTTGTTTCCACATATGAGACGAATATTTAATGCACATTGTGAATTGCTTATTAGTTTTCATATATTGTAAAGATATTTGATGTACATCCAGAAATGAATATTTGTTTGCAAATATAAGACAAATATTGATCCAATATACGTAATATTTAGCCAACATTGTAATATTCCGGCAATATTTGGAACATATTAGGTGAATATTGCTTGCTACTGGGGTTGGATCTCTTCGAACAATTAACTCTCTACAGGAATCTTCCCACAGGAATGGGCCATTTTCCCCAATAAGGCTAATCGCCTATAGTGGCAATTCTATCGTATAGAATTTGTTTGAATTTAGAGGCCGTTGAAAAAAAAGGCCGACCATGAAGCTGCTTTCTGAACAATACTGGGTGAACAGCTGCCCTCAAAAATGTAAAGGGCGGATTGAATTTCACAGAATTGGCTTTGATGAATCGGGACAGGACAACACAGAAGCTGACACGAATCGTTTTTTGATCTTGATGGAGGCCTTGTTGGTATCTTCATTTCAATCGAGGCATTGTGATTCTAAGTTGTTTATTAGAGCCATCAGCGGCAAAAAATTAGCGATGAATCTACGGTGAGCATAAGCCCTGAAACCTTTTGACCTCGGTGATGTTTCTTGGACAGGAATAGCTGATCATGGCCTGCACTTCTTCTGAGTCTGTCCATCACCAGTGAGCGTCAACAACGAAGCCCAGATAATTTGGGAACAAATTCAACAAATGGCCAGATGCGCAAGTGGAAACGTATGTCTGCGACTTGATCAATCTTTCCGCGAAATTGCAATTTACAGTAAAGAAAGCTCCCGGTACTGGCTTCAGTTTTCAACAACAACGTTTTCTTCCAAAGTGGACGATGCCATGATAATGCCATCCAAATAAGCGAATATCTTCTGCTCCAGCTCTGGTCCAAAGACGGTGTTCGTCAAGCATTGCTAGGCTTTAGCGGCATTAGCTAGTTCTTTTGTAATTTGTAATGTTAATTGATGTTTCACATAAAGAAAATGTTTACACAAGTCCACAAATGGTAGCACACGGAAATGAAAAAATCCGCACCCTGTCAAAGCAAATGATGTCTTCTGTTTTGAGCTGTCGTCAAGCGGTATTTGCCAAAGGCGCTGCAGAGATCGATTGAGGAGGGAAAACTCGAGGGAAAACTACTGTCGTGCAACATACCCAGAGTCCTGTCGATTCGTCACAGTGGATAAGAATTCCGCTTGGTCATCTCGTTGACCTTCTATCCATCGAAGTGGAGTCTTACAGTGGCAGGACTTCGTTGGGAAAACTGAGGAAACGTGGCAAATCGGGTTAATGCGGGTGTGACTTCATAATATTCACCGTGGAGAAATGCAAGTTCTCTCCAATTCGGTTTGAGGAACCAAAAAATGTGAAGAAGTCCAATAACCAATTTGATCAATCTTTGGGTCGTTTGCGGTCACGTTGAAAATGTTAACCTTGGAATAACAACACGTTCTTCGGCTTGTATGGTGACGTAGAAGCTTCGGAAATAAACCGATCGAAAAAAATTAGGGATATTGATTGTTTGACTAGTTGCACGAAAGAACTGAGCACCTCGATGGAAAAATAATTCTATTTGTTTAACCTCTTGGAGACGTCGAGGCATACTTGAAATAAGATTGTAAAGCATTTATTGATCGAGATTAGTGTACTGGCAGAACATTTCTGACATCCCTCGGGGTTTCAGGAGCTATACGATGGTCAGTTAATGCCCGACCGAGAATAGCCCAAGCGTGTTCAATCGGGTTGAGATCCGGTAAATGTGATGGCAATGCTAAGTTGACAATTTCCAACTCATGAAGCCTTTCCCTCACACCGCACGCTCGATGCGGATGAGCATTATTGTCAAAAAATTGGAAGCCATCCCCAATATTGGCACGGAAATCCACCGCAGTTCTGTCAATGATGTCCCTGATGTAGACTGCAGCGTTCAAGTTGTTGTCACAATCATGGAGTCTGGGCGACCTCCCAACAAAATGCCATCCCATAGTTGAGTAACAGAATATCCCAGCCAAAAATATCCCGGCAATAATATCCCAGCCAAAAATATTCCTGCGACAAAATATCCCGGGCCAAAAATACCCCATCCAAAAATATCTCCGCGACAAAATATTCCAAGACAAAAATATCCCCGCCAATATAATTCCGGCCAAAAATATGTCAGCCTAAAATACCCTAGCCAAAAATATCCTTGACACACAATTTCTCAGGCCAAAAATATATATTACAGTATTTATTGAGTCTAAAAAGAAGGATGATACTCTGGTCAAAAATAAACTTCTTATCTGGCTGGTCTGAAATGAGGAATGCTTGAGTCAAAAAAAGAGTATTAATCTATGTAGTGAGTATGCCTAAAATAAAGGATGATACTTGAGTAAAAAATGAATTTCTCATCTGATGGGTGTAATAAGAAGGAGGATGCTTGAGTCAAGAATCAGTTCTTTATCTGGTGGGTCTAAAAAGAAAGATTATACTTGAGTCGAAAATGAACTCATTATCTGGTGGGCCTAAAATGCCTCTTTAATCAAAAATAGATTTTTATCTGGTGGATCTTGGAAGAACGAGAATGCTTGAGTGAAAAATCGGTTCTTTATCTGGTGGGTCCGAAAAGAAGGATGATACTTGAGACAAAAATAGACTCCTTATCGGCTATACAATTAAGTCAATAATCAGCCTGTGAAATGTCTCGTCGGTGATTTTGTGAGTCGGTGAGTTGGCGAATCAACAAGTCAGTGAAGTACCCTGTCGGTGGATTGGTGAGTCCGTGAGTTGACCTGTCAGTGGATTCGCTAGTCGGTGATTTGGTTGTCGGTGAAATGTTTACGTTGATTTTGAGTCAGAAAACAGTGTCACGGTCGGATGTTACAAACAGCCCCTTGGGCACCTAACGAAGTCTATGAACACACTTTTGCGGCCGACAGTTGTTTTCGACTCAAAAATGTATAGTGTAGCCGGAAATTACCGCTCTTCGGACGTACCTGGCTGGGTCCATGTGCACAGGTTTCACGGGGATATCTTTGGCCTGGGATATTTTGTCGCGGGGATATTGTGGCTGGGATATTATTGGCGGGGATTTTTTTCGCCTGGGATATTATTTGCGGGGATATTTTTGGCCTGGGATATTATTGGCGGGGATATTTTTGGCCTGGGATATTTTGTCGCGGGAATATTTTTGGTTGGGATATTATTGGCAGGGATATTTTTGGCCTAGGATATTTTGTCGCAGGGATATTTTTGGCTGGGATATTATTGCCGGGATATTTTGTCGCCGCACCCATCCCATACCATTACCGTACCTCCTTGAAATGGGCGAACTTCTTGAACAAGCTGTGCCTCTAGGCGTCTACCACCCAGGCAACACACGTTAGTTTAATAAACGTTCATTCAACGTATAATCGTTTATATTAAAAATATTTATAACCAAACGATTAAAAATCGTTTTATAAACGTATGCAAAAACCCATTTTTGTAAATGTAATTTATTATCTATTGAATTTAAACGAATAATATCATAGTTTATTCAACGACTTCAACAAATCAAACGTGAACCATTCTTGTCCATGATTTAAATAGGTATATTTCACGAACTGCAAGAACGTTTTTTTCATGTAAAATAAAGATGTATATTCCACATTTAAAATAAATGTTCGATCTATTTTCTTGGAAAATAATTCAATTGATATGGATTTTAAACGAATGACCTCCAGGTATATTATACATTTTGAATAAATAAAATGTGAACCATGTTATGGCTATTTATTGGTAGTTTTTATGCTTATTTTACACGTATAGCATCAACGTTCAGATCAAGTGGAACAGAAACATTTATTGGACGTCTAAAAACGAAGCAGAACAACTTGACGCCGCCGACTTGACGCCGGCCAACTTGACGCGGGACAACTTGTCGCGGGACAACTTGACGCCAGGACAACTTGACGCGGGACAACTTGACGCCAAGACAACTTGACGCCAGAACAACTTGACGCTAGGAGTTATTATAATTTTGGGACTCTCGTTGGCCAGTTGTGTCATTTTGTCCCCCGACTGGCCCCCTTGTGTTTTCTTGTGGTTTTTCGGAACTAGCAAGCCCCTCATGCCTACTTCTTGTGTCTTATGTTTTTGAGTCCCAATGACCTCAGTTTGTATAACTCGAAGTACCAGCCCCCATGCGACTTCATGTGTCATTTCAAGCCCTGATGAGCCCCCTACTTGTGTCTTCGTGTTGTTTTCGGAATTTTACTGGAGCCACTTTGTTTTTACATAGTGTTTTTAGGAACCCTGATAACCCTCTCGATGACCTTCTTGTGTTTCCTTGTGAAGCTCTAAATTCTATCCAGCCCTCTTGTATCTTCTTGTGCTTTGGAATTCTGCCGGCCCCCATTCTTTCTTGCTGGGTCAATCTGGGCCATGTGTCTATGGCGACGCTTCCAGCCCCGCAATAAGCTCCATTTTATCTTTTCATGTCGTGGAATCTTAGCGGCCCTTGTTGTATCCTGCTACGTTTGTCGGAAACGCAACGGACCCCCTTTGTCTGTATTTGTCTTTTTGAAACCTGATAATCCCCCTCGTGCCTTCATGTGTTGTGTGAGGCCCTGATGAACCTCCTTGTATCTTTTTGTGTTTCTAGTCCTATATGGCGCTCTCCCGGGCGCCCCCATTATGCCTTGCTTTGTCAATCGGAGCTTCAATAGGTCTTTTTGTGTCTTTATGTGTCATTTTGACGATGAGCCCCCTCATGTTTTCTGTGGTTTTCGGAAAACGCGAGCTTCTCTCATGTTTTGGACTTCTAGCGACCCATTATGTCTTGCTGTGTCAATCGGAGCCCCCCTTCTGTCTTTAGGTACCGTATTGTGCCCCGATGACCCCTTTGTATTTTCTTGGCAGTTTCGGAACACTTTCGAGTCCCTTTGTATCTTTTTTGCTTTGGAGCCTTACTGGCCCCCATTGTGTCCTTTTGTGTCGTTTCGAGCCCCCAATAAACCCTTTGATGATTTCTTAAGGTTTTCGGAAGTCTAAGTTAGCCTGCTCATGTCTTCTTGTGTTTTGGAGATCTAGAGGGCCTCATTTGTATTCTGCTGAGTAATTCGGAGCCCCAGTGAGCCCCCTTGTGTCTTTATGTGTGGTTTTGACTACTGATGAGTCCTGTTTTGCCATTTTCTTCAAATGTTTCCTTACTCTGTTCTTACAAAATTCCTGGCGCAAATCGTCCGGCGTCAAGTTGTCCTGGCGTCAAGTTGGTCGAAACAGGACAGCTTGAAGCCGGTCATCCTGACGCGGGACAACTTGACGCCAGGACAACCTGACGCGTGGACAATTTGATGTGTCGCTTCAACTCTATCGAGCCACAATCTCTTCTCGGATTTTGCAGTTCTTGAGTTCTTCTTTGTCAATCGGAGCCCCGATGAACCCTCTTGTGTTTACTTGAGGTGTCCGGAGTTCTGAGGAGCCCCCTTATGTCTTACTATGTTTTGGAGCTCAAGCAGCTCCCATTTTGTCTTGCTGTGTTAACTCGAAATTCAAGTGGATCCTTTTGTGTATTGATATGTCGATTTGAGCCCTGATGAGCCCCCTTGAGTGTTCATGTTGCTTCCGGAATCGTAGTATTTACCCTTCATGTCTCCATATGGCGTTGTGAGCACCCTTATTCAGAGCCCAATTGGACACTCTTGTTTTAAGCACTTCATGATTTTTCGCCTCTCCAGAATTTCGGTAAGCCTCCTTGTGCCTTATTTGATTCTTAAAGCCCTACTGGCCCCCCTGTTTCTTCAATGTCAACTGAAGCCCTGCTGAGTCCCCTTACATTTTTCCGTCGCTTTCGAAGCTTTAGTAAACACCCTCGTAAACACCTTTGTGCCTCCGTCTAACATTTGGTGCCCCCGTGTGTCCTCAACCTCAAGTACCGTTTGGAGCCCCTTTTGCCTTCTTGTGTAATCCAAAGCACTATTGAGCCCCCTAGTTTGCATACGCTGAATTTCATTGCAGTATCACAAAATGCAGAATCAGGGTCATTTCGCTAGCGTACCGCTGCAACTACTAACTTTTTTTGATCACTTTATTTCATCAAGTTTTTGGTACACGGCACCTCCGCCACATGCAGATTTGTCTTGTCCTCGCGTCGAATTTCCTGGATTTCTCCTTCCAATTGTACCTATGGTTGATTTTGTTCATAATGAAACACTCCAGTAGCCAGATGAAGGATTCTATTTAAAAAAAAATGAAAAATGGCTGAAGTAACTTTATGCAAAAGCCTATTTACAACAAAAAACATTTTGGCATGCAATCGCCGAACAAAAAACAAAACGTAAAATATCGTTTTCATTAGCTCCCTCCCTGAATACGTGCGCGCTACAGGATCTCTGAGTGCGCTTGCATTAAAACCATGACAAAAATTAATTATCCTCTAGGCGACGTCGTCGTCGTCGTCGTCCTTCCGAAACGATTCATAATTCTTGTAGCAATATCGAGTCCTAGTGTGTAAGCGTAAGGAAAAGCAGCTGCTTAGAAATAAAGGGCCTTCATGCACTTCTTTTCGTTTTTATAATTTATTACCCCCATAAATTAGAGCGCCGGCTTTATTATTTCAAGCACATTTGTCCTGGTTTCTAGTTGCTTTCAAACAAAGAAAGGATGAATTGTAAAACCGTGTGATAAACTTCCACACGGTGTTGTTCCCATTCATTCCTCCATTCACCGACGACAGTTTTTGTATGCAAGCAGGATTAATCAGGTGGCGGGCAGTGGGATCGGGACGCTCTCTAGTTGACGGCAAGATCGATGCGCATATTTCCCGTATCAACTTCGTTGATGAATGATGGTCCTTAAATTATTATCGACGTGTAGGTATAATGCAAAAAGTTTTGGGCTGTAAATCACAAGGACTTTATTATTGTCATGTGCCCTCTCTGCTACTCGCATAACCAAACTGGGTTCGGTGTGCATGCCTAATTTTCGAAGCAAATTTCGAGGTTGGAATGAGGGCTTCGAGAGCAACGTAATGGAAACATTAAGTAAGTATATAGGCACAAACCCGCTATAGGTAGGTACTTACTCTATGCACTCGTGTTTTAAGCGTTGTGTTTTAGTTTCATTAGGTACAAACTACAAAGCCACTAATTATCCTTTGTAAATTATGCCCGTCTCACTTCAATCAATCTATATTGTGCGATGTGGCAGTCTTCTCAGCGTTAGCATTTTTACTCTAATCAGCTTTTTCGTGTTCCTGATGATGTTGTGCCCTGTGCCTCCGGGTTTGATACTGCGACACAATATTCAATGATATAAATAGTGAAAGAGGCTTTTCAAATGGCGAATTTATTTCACATAAGCAAATAGTTCTGTCTGACACTTCCTCAACGAAAATATCAATAACCTTCATAGGCGAGTCAAATTAGAACAAATTTTTCCGTTTGAGGGAAAAAACTGTTGAGTTTTGGAAATTTGACACTAATGTCCGGTTAGGTGTACTGTTAAACATACTAAAAGTCCCCAACTCTACCTATTGAGCTCGAGCCGCCATCTTGGAAAAATGGTGCTTCGATCCAGTTTTCTGCTTATATTCCGCTAACCATCAGAGATATTCAATCAAGTTTAATAAAAAATCGAGGCTATACAATTGTCTCCAAAAATTGTTTCATACTGAGTCTTTTCTCGTATCTGGTGATATTATTAAAATTAGATTAACAAAAAGAATATCAAAAAATTAACGATTTTTTCCAATGGCTAGAGATATTGTCTTCGAAATTTGTGAAGATGTTGGCAGTCTACATCAAAGCTAAACGTGACAGTTGAGATAGAAAAGAAATTGCGAAAATATTTTTTAATTTTTTTTTTAAATTAGGCAAAAATTTGGTTTTTGAGTTGGACATTCCCAACAGGGCGGAGTGGAGGTTTCAATCGAGCATCAATCAGTTTTGATATTTAATTATTGTAAGACAAGATTTCATCCGTATTGTGCCTTTACGAGCTTCTGGATTGCTCGATATAAATTAAACTAAAAGAATAATAGCTAAGTCCAAAAAGTGTTGTCGATTGGTTCTGAAGGAAACATTTCGAAACAAAAGACATCAGCAAAGAATATTCAGGAGGTCCAAAGGTTATTCAACTGTATATGAGCCTCATATTGATGTGCCTTATCCAAAATAGTACAAAAGAATCAATCAAAATGTTAAAATATACCCTGTATAACAAAAAGTAACGATACAAAATGGAAGTAGTGAAGCATACCTGATGCCAAAAAGACGGCCTTTACATTTCTGAAAAAAAAACAAGATTAATCGATTTATTTTAAAGCTATTAGTCCTCAAACTTGACTTTACAAATTTTATCCAGTCAAATGGAGAAAAGTAGAGAGAAGGAACTGTCGGAGTTTCAGAAATTTGACAGGGATGTTCGTTAAGGTATACTAATAAACATACTAAAAGTCCCCGCCTCTACCTGTTGTGCTCGAGCCGCCATCTTGGAAAAATTGTAATAAACTTGATCGAAGGACCATTTTTCCAAGATGGCTGCTCAAGCGCAACAGGTAGAGGCGGGAACTTCTAGTATGTTTGTAAGTATACCATAGCAAACATCCCTGTTAAATTTCTGAAACTCCGACAGTTACTTCTCTCTACTTTTCCCTATTTGACTGGCTGAAATTTGTAAAGTCAAGTTTGAGGACTAATAACTTTCAAATAAATCAATTAATTTAGTTCTTTTTTTCAGCAATGTAAAGGCTGTATTTTTGGCACCAGGTATGCTTTACTGCTTCCATTTTGTATCGTTACTTTTTGTTATACAAGATGGATTTCAACATTTTGATTGATTCTTTTGTACTATTTTGGATAAGGCACACCAATATGGGGCTCATATACAGTTGAGTAACCTTTGGACCTCCTGTATATCCTTTGCTGATGACTTTTGATTCGAAATGTCTTCTTCAGAACTAGTCGACAACACTTTTTGGACTAAGCTATTATTCTGTTAGTTTAATTCATATCGAGCATTCCAGAAGCTCGCGAAGGCACAATACTGATGAAATCATGTCTTACAATATGTGAATATCAAAACTGATTGATGTTCGATTGAAACCTTTACTCCGCCCTGTTGGAAATGTCAAACTCGAAAACCAAATTTTTGCTAAATTGAAAAAAAAATAAAAAAATATTCTCGCAAATTTTTTTCTACCTCAACTGTCACGTTTAGCTTTGATGTAGACTGCCAACATCTTCACAAATTTTGAAGACAATACCTCTAGCCATAGGCAAAAAATCGCTGAATTTTCGATTTTTTTTTGTTAATATAATTTTAATAATATCAACATATACAAGAAAAAAATCGGTATGAAACAATTTTTGTAGACAATTTTATAGCCTTGATTTTTTTGATCAACTTAACACGTTCGCTGCGCCTCCGATTTACCTTACTCATCTACCAGGCTGCCCTATGTTTTTTTGAGGCCGAGTTTGGATATTTTGAAATTATGTCCAAATAAGGTCTGTAGAAAGGATTTGTGTGATATGACGGCCCTGAAAGGCCTTGCGCGTATACACGTCAGACGCACTGGGCACATAATTTGTCAATATACAAGGGCTGTGTGCTGATGACGTCTTCACGCGTCATACTTGATTATGATCTTTTCCGCGAAAAAGTGAATTGAGCTCACAAAAAGGCATTCACTGATAAAAAATTACAAATGCAAACAAAAATACAAGAAAAAACCGTTACATCAGTTGATTGGGACTGTTTGGCTACTGACGTGTCTAAACGTCATTAGCCTGGAGCAACGAGCGCACATGATTATCACGTACAAACGACTCCATCATTGTCGTCAGAAGAGAAGTTTTGGGCTCCTGTCAAACTTAAAAAAGCCATAGGGAGACTTTATAATTGTAATTTGGGAGTTTTGCATTTTTTTTTGTGAGAAGGTCTTCGTTCACTATCGATTATGATCAAGTTCTCCCCGACCATTTTTCTTGTTAATTCAACCTTCTGCGACAGGCTGACGGAGTATTAGATCCATGCCAGCCACGCTAGCAGAGATAACTTGCATTGAATCACAAAGGAACCATGACGTGTACACACGTCGCCCGCCTGGCGCAAAGAAGGCCTATGACGTGACAACACGTCATTAGCAGTGAACGTGTTAACCCAGATATGCCTAATGTACTATATGTAGTACAGCTCAAAAAGGTCTTGACCTGCACACTGGGTGGTGTGGTCAACATTTGGAGTGGTATGGGGCTGTTCAGTATGAACCAGGCAATACAATTGTCAACATCTAATAACTTTTTCAAATTCACTTTGTGTTTTATACGAGGTCAAAGTTTGCTGTAAACAGAAAATTGAACATCACACTACCCGCTTTGCGGGGTAAGTTTATTGCAAATTACCTAAAAGTATTACAAGTTATATGTAGTGCAAAACATAACAATAAATAGTGACGTTAGTAATGGGAATTCATAAATTTTTTCTATTTTGAAAATTAGTGGTCATTTTGGGGGGTGAAACAGGGGTGTACTGAATATAGTACATTAGGATAATATATGTCTATAGCTATCATCCAATTTTATGGTTTTCCACTTCATGAAGCTCTTCCCATGTTGGAAGACGATTATGAAAATGTTTTCAGAGTCGAAGAAATCACTACATTTCCACCTGTGAATGCGGTAGCCTGTCTAACAGATAAGATTCTAGGGATGGAGGAGAACTTTCCATGAATGAAAAAAAACAAGCAGAAGTTATTCTCCAAGCTCCAGAAGAAAATATCCCAGAGGAAACTGCAAAACAATGGTGATGACAGCGATATTTTATTCCTCACAGTTATTGCAATTCATAGGAAACTCAGGTTATGTACATGATATGGCTACAAATTGTGAGTTGGGAGTAATAGCTAGGGCTATTTGAACTGGTTTGAACCATATCAAGGAGCTACAACAAACATTAGTGAAACCTACGAAGATTTAGGAGTTGGTAGAAGGTAGAAGATTTGGTCTTGGAGTATGCTCAAGTCCTGCACAAAAAAAGGCTGGATGTCAAGTTCCACTTCTTTCATAATTTTTTCACCTAAAAGAAAGAAAATTCACTTGTTTTCCCACTGTATTGACAAGACCAACCAAAAGGTTTGGCACTTACATCACCGCAGTGGAGGAGTGGCTCAGCTGAACTTTGGAAGAATTCGAGGAAGAATTGCTTGGTACAATACTTGTTCAAAATCTAAAAAAAATCCGGCTTACCAAAAAAAGACATACCTCGCGAGGTGAAGTTCTACGTTACCGACTCGACGATTTTGTCATTCCCCAAGACCAACCAACCTGATGTGGTCATTGCCACCAAAGAACCACCACAAAATCAGTGGCGTAACTAGAAGTGTCCAATTGGGAAGGGGGGAGGTCACAACTGAAAAATATGCGAGAATGTGAGAAAAGCGAGCAAGAAAGCGCCACATTCCAAAAAATTTCCGGAAATTCAATGGCTTATAGCCATTTCGCCACTGTACGAAATGTTCAAAGTGCGATATTGGGGTGCATGTCAAGTGCTTTGTGTTGCTTAACAACGAACACTTATATTTGCCTGATAGTTATGTATGTTCCTAATGTACTATATGTAGTACGGCTGAAATTTCTGCTTTTGTGATGTAATTTTTTCAATTTTTCAATGTAGATGTTTTTCTAAGCCCTAATAAAGTGCATTACAAAGAAAACTATTCATCTTTATCTTCAGAATAACTTTTAGGCATATCTGGGTTAATTCAATATCTCTGATGATTAGCGGAATATAAGCAGAAAACTGGGTCGAAGGACCATTTTTCCAAGATGGCGGCTCAAGCTCAATTGGTAGAGTTGGGGACTTTTAGTATGTGCAACAGTACATCTTACCGGACATTACTGTCAAAGTTCCAAAACTCCAACAGTTTTTTTCTCTCCAGCTTTCCTTATTTGACAGGCCTATCAATAATGCGCGGGCTTTTGTGCCCGACTACTATAGGTACCCACTTCTCTGAGAACATCAAAATTTTCACGAAGAGCAAAAAGTGGTAGAGGACCAGAGACCCCTTTTTGTCGACTGTATTTTGCCTCCTCGGTATATTGGTTGATTTGAGTCGCCAAAACACATTTTCTGTAAAAATTTCATAAAAATTCGGTCTACGACATTCAGTGGCGGACTAAGGGAATTGGGGGCCCTGGGCGGAATTGTGAGATGGGCCCCTAAGGAGCGAAAGTTAAGAATATTAAGGGGGGCCGGCAGATTTTTTGGCCCGCCCTGCTCCGCCGTGATTGAGCAAAAGCCTAAGAAACAAAAACATTAATTGTTAACTTGACTATGAAACCGAAACTAAAACCGTTCATTGATCATATCAAAGATTTGCCTTGTTATCCTAAACATTCCATATCAGAGTCGGTCATAGATGTGCCACACAATGGTGTAGTCAGAATTTGAGGGCAGAGAGAGCAAAGGCAACGACGAGGGTGCAAGTCGGCGAGAGGTAGCGCCGCAGACGAAATTTTTTGGGCAAAATAATAATAATGCTGATAATAATCGGTATATTTTTTGCGTTTTGCGATTTCGGTTTTGGCAGCACCCAGACCCGATAATTTTGTTGTTTTGTCTTTGCCTTCTTTCGAGAAGAATTGATAAAATACAAAATTTCAAAGGCTTGAGGCCCCTGGCACTCTGATACCCGGGGCCAGGGCCCCTAAAGTCCAAAGTGAAAGTAATTCTTGGAGGTTACGTGATAGTCGTGATACAGACACACCTCTATATTGCCGGTGCGTGGGCCCTCAAACCTGTTGTCATGGAGCCTGCCAAGGTAACTTCAAAATGGAAAAAAAACCAATGTTACTCACCCAAGTAATATACGACAAAAATTATCATTAAGGAAAAAAACTGAAATATTTGGATTTTTGCTAATTTTTTTGCAGCTATATTTCACGAACAACAGGAATTGGAGGCCCCATCAGATGATTGAGACCCCGAGGCCCGGAGCGGACCGCCCCCGCCGCCCCCCCCCTTAGTCCGCCACTGACGACTTTTTGGTGAGTGTCGAAACTCAGTAGGTACGTGAAAGTAAGTATTGTGGTGATCGGCCTAGCCTAAAAATTAAAAAAGTTATTTACGGCATAAAAACAAGTGGGTCCGCAGCTGTTCAGAATTGAAAGGTTGGGGATGCAGGACCGGGAGAAGAGGCCGAGAGTGCACGCAAGGGGAGTTGGTCTGTGAATGGAATACAGTGAGGACGCCTTGCTTTGCGCTCGTGCTATTATTGTTATATTATTTGTTGATCAAGTTGTTTATGGTTTAGTGATTGTGAGTTTTGATTATAAATGATTGAACTGCACGCAGTCTTCGTTCAAAATGTTATTTATTTTATTCTGACCGGTTTCGAAGGTCTCTGGCCCTTCTTCGTCAGAGTGTAAAGCTAAAAGATAAAATACATAAAGCAAATACATAAAAGGAGAACGATAACATACCAAAAATGTATAAAAGGATGGTATAAATAAAGTTTGTGTAAATGGTTTCAAATTTAAATATAAAATTAAATTAAATTTAAAATTAAATGGTTTCAATATCTGTTTTATTGACATCTCAATACGGTGATCGATCGTTGAAGTCAAAAAGGCAAGTAATCACTGATTTTATTGATTTGACCATCAATTGAGGTAGCAGGTGTTCGGAAATTTATTATATTCAAAATATTAGGAAATCAGAGTCGCACTTCAATTAACTGGTGTACAATCTTCATTATGAATGTTCAGCTGTTGGGACCCAAGTACAGTCGTAATGTCAGATTTAATCGAGTTTCAAGAAGTAAGTTACCTGGGCTTTCCCACCTGTAAAGGTGCTTCAAGTTGACGTGGCTTTTCTTCTCTATGCGGTTAACCCTTTCAAGTATAAGATGTAGTCAGTGCGTTAAAATCCTGAGTTCAGAAGATATCGAAGTGAGAGTTAGACGCGAACAAGAAAGGGTTAAAGTCAGGTGCGGCATTGCGGAACAAACAAGCAACCCCTCTTGATGTCAGGAACCTACTCAACCGACGCTCTCTTCACAAAGAACCGGTGAGATGTCACCATGAACTAAGGCTAAACAAAAGCAACAATTACCTGACCCAAAAGGTTAATCAACAGGCAGTTAACGTCAGGACGGGCTTGACGGCGACCTGTCTGGGAAAATGTCGCTTGTCACAGAAAGTCCGGAAACCTCGCTGCCAACTCTCGCGAAGCAGTAGAAAATAAGACCGGAAAATTGCGGAAATTAGGAAATGCAAAGCGCGAGAAATCCTCCACACCAAATCTTAAAAGCCAAGTCATTTGAAGCTACCTGATACATGATCGGAAATGAAGTTCTCTCCGAAAAGTCTATTGAAAGGACTTTATCAAACAAAGACCCAAAGGGTTAATTCATGCTCATCATACCTGAAAAAAAAAAACAGCAACTAAATTTCGAGTTGAAACGTATGGTATTGAACTGACGACATTATGACAATAATTGGGAACCGATAAAACTGAGAATTATTGCAGTTATAAACATTCCACTTCAACTCTTTCGATTGATAACCCCCAGGGCCGGCCTTAGGGTTTGCGAGGCCCTAGGCAATGATACAACGCGGGTCTCCGGTGTGGAAAGCGGATGTCGGGGGAGGGGGGGAAGTAATTTGACCTTCTTGATTCTACTATGTATTTAATAATACTCACCACACTTTAGTAACAACAGTTTGAACACAGTAACACCGATTACAGGTAATTGATATTTTCACACAGTGACAGTTAGACAGTTCATTCAAAAATTAATAGATGGCACCACTTGCCACTCGTCACCAACCCGACCGCTGATTTGTGATCAAATTGATAGATGGCACCACGGTGCAAAAAAACACTGATTTTCTTGAGAAAAAGCGAGTTTAACTTATTTTTTATTTAAGACCTTATTTTTGTTTGGAGCAGGCAAGCGCGAGGGGCAAGCGCGAGGCCTCGCGCTTACGCTTAGGGCGCGAGACCCTAGGCAGCCGCCGCGCTTGCCTTGCCCTAAGGCCGGCCCTGAATTAACTCCTTAACAGGGGAACTCCACAAATAATGAATTTGTCATGCTGTTAGAAAGTAATTTGAATTCTGTAAACTATTGCTGAAGAAGGCAATGATACATCCCAGAGAATAAATTGTAATTGTTACGAATCTAGTTTAATTAAGCGGTGAAATGAAGAATCAGACAATGAGATTCAGTAGAAGCAAAAGGCTTATGATTGTTCAAATTTAATCAAATAAAATAAAGGTATGTACCTGTGATTTGAATTGCTTGCTTCTATGTGGGAAATGGATTGATTTGGTCCTCACGTAGGTAGAACCAAAGTTTGTCAACAAAGAAAGGGGTAAACTAATTAACGAGAAACAAAAGGGTTGAAAAAATACACAACGTAGGGGGGGGGGTTAAAAGGGAGGTGAGCGTCACAGTATAGTATGAAAATCAAATAATTTTTTTGCAAACATCACACTACTAACAGAGTGTACAGAGTCCTAGCCGAGAGGTTAGTCGAAAGGTGGCACAGACCTTACAGCCAAATCATTAACTGGCTTAGAGTCAGAATAAGCTGCGCCACTCTTCGAGCCACCAGCATGTGCTTAAGAAGGAGTAGGAAAAGATGGAGAAGCTGGAGGGAATTTGGTGATGGTGCTGGTTTGCCTTTTTGTGGCTGAATTTATTAATATATCCATTTATACATATACATATACTTAGTACCCATTCGTTTATTTAATATTCTATTTGGTGTTGTTTATATTTATATTTTTATTAATAAATATTCTACACACTACTAACTGTATAAATACATATACCAAACTGCGGTTTTCTCTATACGCACACACATCAACGAAGATTTATGAAGAAAAGCCCCCGATATATACAAGAAACAAGCACACTCACGAGCCTCACGGCACCCAGGCTTAGCAAACTTCCGCGATGGGCTTTCGGCGCGGCGAACTTCCCCTGCGATGTGTTCGTCGTCGTCGTGAGTTACTCCGTGGTGATTATTGTACTTTTCCACAAACTTCCCGCCCTCCGGGACACTTGCCGTACTCTCTGGAAAGCCGGAAAAAAACCTGTCGTGCTTGAAATCACAACAGTAAAGTTTCCCGGTCGCGCCGCCATCACCGCCACCCGCTCGAATGATAATAATGGTAACACTCATCGCCAGCGAAAGCTCCAAACATTTCACAGGCATGCCGCATGCCAAAAAAGGTTTGTTGGCATCGTAAATATTAGTCCAGGAGCTTATGTAATTAAATCGCATTCTAGGCCAGTCAACCTGGCTCAAAAAAAACGTGAGTGCGTGACCATAGTCACCCTCGGAAGAAGTGAAACTTCTATAGATATGAATCAATCAGCAAACAACGTTCGAAGAGGTGTTCTTTTCGTACTCCCGCTCCGCTCCCTAACGGTTTGTATCATCTTGTTTTTCTTATTATCAATCATATTATTATTATTATTATTATTATTATTATTATGAGTCACTCAAAGGGCAAAATACTTTCGACATGAATTTTTCACGATTAGCTTTTTTCGTTTCTTTTCTCGCTGCGCTCGGCGCTTAAACTCCCATTCTTCGTCACATGAAGTCTCACTCTAACCCCTAATACAATAAATATATATTTTCATCAATAATATTCTCCACAAATAATTATGTGAATGTGACATCGTGACGGATTTTCTTACTGTACGATTTTTCCCGTTATATTACAGCACGGTGGGAACTATGTTCTGGCAGCCACAGCATGGCAATCTAATAATCTCCAGAAAGTATAAGAATGTCGTTTGGAAAACTCGATCCGGTATTAATTTTAATTGAGAAAATATAAAATACATAGGTATTTACATAAGTATGTAGGTAGGTACCTCGTGAATGTGATTTGAGGTAACTACGTGGTTATCTAGAGTTCCTACGAAATTTATTATCTTCTCCAATCAAAATAAGGCCTAGGTTAAATTGAAATATGTATTGACAGAATTGATATGAGTATTTCCAGTTATGTGCTCGCCACCGTACTTATATTTAGAATGTCACATTTAATTGAGGTGAAATCAAACCATTGAAAAATTAACGAAGAATAATGTCAAAAATCAATTTCTGAACATGAAAATTTGATTATCAAACCAGTATAATATCATCGCTATACAATCAGCTGACATCTAGAACATTGAGCAACTGTTTCAGCCTCAATTGTCGAAAATCTTTTTCCCCTCTGGGCTTTAATCATCCACCCCTGCTCTCCTGCTTAATAGGTACATAGGTACCTGAAAGTTGTGTCTACATTTGGGTGTGCGGCATTCGATTTTATTTTTGAATTGTAAACGTCCGGAAGAATATACTCAGGGCCGGGTCTGGTCTATTTGCCGCCTGCGTGCCACCGAAAAATTGCTGCCCCCCTCACTGTCTGTTTTTGGTACGTTGAATTTCATTAATATTTCAGATGTGGAACATCCTTTTTGCAAGTCTAAGCCCCTGAATATGGTAGAACTTTATTTTTCGTGGAAGGAGGAGCCCCCTGGAAATTTACTTGTCAAACGCAATCAGAGGTGAAGCCCAGGCTTGGCACAAGCACAACAAGTAATCTTCCAGGGGGCTTCCCCTTCCACGGAAAATATTGATGAAATTCAACGTGCCAAAAACAGACAGTGACTAGCGTTTTGGGTTGTTTTTAAATTCAGGTTATCCGGAACAGTTGTTGTAGGAACAATCGTGCTCAATGTCAACCATCCATTTAAACTGCTCACAAATTGAAGTGGATATTTTTGAAAAAAGGTTTTTCTAAAGTCGCCAGACAATTCTTGAAAATCATTCGATTGTGAAACCGTTTGCACTGTTTTGAAGAAACATGTCAATATTTTCAAAAACAACTGAAGTCCTCCACAAAAATCACATGGATATGTCTAATACAGGGTGATGAAAAAAGTCGTTCAGTTTTGTTCTTTTTTAATCTCATGCAGGAGATTGTTTATCCACCCTGTACACCAATACTTGTTTGGATCTTATAGTCTGTAGCTTATGTAACTCGTTAGTTTTTATTTTTCCGCTTTCCGTTGCGTACTTACTAAAATATAGCCTTTTCACTTTCCAAAGTTATTTTGTCAAGCATTTTGTCAATGAATAAATCCGGGGGGCTACTGGATGTTTTGGTGCTTACAAAACAATGCCACTTGGTACATTTAAAACGATTTTTTGAGCAGATTTCAAATGAAAGACTACATAAAAATATACAGGGTGTCGCATGAACGAAGAAATTTGTTTCTGACACCTTATTACAGGTTGTAGAAAATTTCACTTTTCAATTTTACAATTTTATGTCTAACAAGAAGAGATCGTCCATCACTGGAATTATTCTCCGACCTTCTCCATGTGTAATTCGGGCACTGCCGGTGGCCAGGAGTCGTCTCTTTGCCCACCGATGACACTTTGTGATACGTTCACCAAATTGACAATTTCTCTTTGCCTTGTATTGATCTGGAGTTGATCTTTGTAATGGCATTTTGCTACTGATTATTTCGAAATAAAATGAATCTTATAAATGATTTTTTTGCGACACCCTGTATACATCAGATAGTTGAGACGCCATACCTTCGTTAATTTTGAAATCTGCGCAAAAAATCGTTCTTAAAGTACCAAGTGGCATTGCTTAGTACAAAAAAAATCCAGTAGCGTCCGGATTTAGTAGATTCATCGATAAAACGACTTTGGAAAGTGAAAAGGCTATATTTCGGTAAGTACGCAACGGAAAGCGGAAAACTAAAAACTGACGAGTTACATAAGCTGCAGACTATAAGATCCAAGTAAATATAGGTGTACAGAGTGGATGAACAATCTCCTGCACGAGAGTAAAAAAGAACAAAACTGAACGACTTTTTTCATCACCCTGTATTAGACATATCCATGTGATTTTTGTGGGGGACTTCAGTAGTTCTTGAAAATATAGACATTTTTCTTCAAAGCAGTGCAAGCGGTTTTACAATCTAGTGATTTTCAAGAATTTTGTGGCGATTTTAAAAAAAACCTTTTTTTTCAAATATCCACTTCAATTTGTGAGCAGTTTATTAGAAGTGATTAAATCTTTCGAGAAAATAGGGTAAATCTGTTACATTTTATACAAAAACTCATATCTTCTGTGTAAGACCTCCAATTTCGGTAAATTCCAAAACAGTTTCGAAACAATGCATAACACTTCATGATTTTCACATTAGAATTTGAAAAAAAAATAATTTGCAAATGGAGGTTCGATGAAGTTGTCGCAATTTTTCACCTTTTTACATATCACCCTGTATAAATGTTACATGCAGTTTCTTGATATTCACAATCACAGGATCTGATGAGGATAGATTAGGCTAGTAAACGCAACAAACAGAATGAAAATCACTTTCGACATCAAAAGTTTTTTGTATACATACACATATATACATACATATACAATTTTTGCATACACCTAGGGAATCCTTCACAGAGCCCCGAACCGCGAAAATCCACCAAAATTTCCTTGAGCTTTCCGAGATAAGGGTGTTTTTCTATATCTCGGTTGCTATTGGTTGGATTTCGATATTCTTTTTTTTTGAAAATATTTGGAACAAGTTGTGTTCAGCACTTTTCAATAACTTGTCTAGAAAAAGTGCCAGAAGCCGAAAACCGTCGTTTTTTAGGGAGTGGTTTTTTCACAATTTTCTATCTGCTTCTCTATGATAGTCATGGAAAAAATTCCCAACAAGGGTTGTAGCTCCTGTAATACCCTACAAGTTTCAACCGAAATTTTTTTTGTGCCGCGAAAATTACCCGCCCCAGAGGGCGCTAAAGTCAACCTCGTTTGGAAAATATTTCCAGGTGTAGGGGACATTGATTCCAAGTCCATCGTGTGGGGATCTAAAGGCCAAATTCTTATTTATGTTCGTATTAACTTTAATAATAATTGATGAATAACACAACCTTTGTACAGGGTGACTTTTTTTGAAGAGGATCCACCCCCGATATTTCGCTGCACAAATTTTTCCTGGGAAAAAACCGGAACAGGTCGATTTTTATTTCGAGAGGGACATCTAAGACACGTGATGACAAATTTTTATCTTCAACCCTTCGCCTCCACCCCCACCCTATTTTAAAATTTCAAACAGCATCACCTACCTTGTGATGCATCAAATTGCAGGTAATAAAATTCCATTTCTGTCAAACATATTTTAAATTGTCTCGAATCACCCCTCCAACCCCTTTAAAAATTCTCTCATTGTTAATGCAGGAAAGTTTTCCCTCACCATTTCCCTCAATCTGATATCAAGAATCGGGAGTTAGGTATAATGAGGGAGAAACTTCCCTGCAATAACAATGAGAGAATTTTGAAAGGGGTTGGAGGGATGATTCGAGACAATTTAAAATATGTTTGACAGAAAGGGATTTTTTTACCTTCAATTTGATGTGTCACAAGGTAGGTGAATTGACATATTGGAATTTTGAAATAGGGTGGGGTGGGGGCGAAGGGTTGAAGATAAAAATTTGTCATCACGTGTCTTAGGTTTCCCTCTCGGAATAAAAATCGACCTGTTCCGGTTTTTTCCCAGAAAGATTTGTGCAGCGAAATATCGGGGATGGGTCCTTTTCAAAAAAGTCACCCTGTACAAAGGTTTTGTTATTCATCAATTATTATTATTAGTAAAGTTAGTACGAACTCAAATGAGAATTTGGCCTTTAGGTCCCCACGCGATGAAGTTGGATTCGATGTCCCCTGGGAATATTTCCCAAACGAGGTTGACTTTAGCGCCCTCTGGAGTGGGTAATTTTTGCGACACAAAAAATTTTTCGGTTGAAACTTGTAGGGACTTACAGGAGCTACAACTTTTGTTCGGAGTTTTCAATTTTTTTTTATGAAATCGCCTCAACGGTTCAAAAGTTATACAAAAAAAACTGTTTTGAAAAACCAACTTTGGAGGCCTGTATCTCCGTTATTACGTTTGCGAGCGTATTTTTATTAAAGAAGTCCCCTTAGTTTTCAATCATCTACCTCCCTTGGAGCTTGTGGTGTGGTTAGTTAGCGCGTTCGACTACCATTCCAGAGGTCGCGGGTTCGATTTCCGCCGGGGACGGATTTTCGGCCTCGAAAAACAAGCTTCTTGGTTTAGTTGGAATGCTTGGCTAAATGCAAGACGCGCCGTGTGTCGCATAGCACGTAAAATACGAACGATGGTGCCGACCCCATGCGATGTTGGTGGTCGTTAAAAATCCCTACCCTGTGTTGGAACACACCAGGGGTTCGGCAAAATTTCCGGTATAGTGGAGAAAAGCATTCACCGGCGTCGGTGTTAGGCCTCGTTGCGGAAACAGGCCGACGTTAAATGAACGAATTAAAAAAAAAATCTACCTCCCTGTAAATTTTGTTGCATTAATTTCGGGAAAAATTGCGCTGACGCGCTCGTGGGCCAAGTACCTCTCACTCGCTTGTAATAGCTAGTTTTAGCCACTTATAATATAATGTACTATTAATCTACTCTGCGGTACTACAATGGATTCGTCATTACATCGAAAACAGTGCTCTAATGGAGCATATTATTGAACTGTTCTTTAACTAATCGGAACAATTTATTGGCAATCGAAGGTAGGCGAACGTTAGTTCTGAAGTGTCACCTGTCAAGCATTTCTATTTT
The DNA here is from genome assembly GCA_949128115.1 of Anaspis maculata. Classification (NCBI taxonomy): domain Eukaryota; kingdom Metazoa; phylum Arthropoda; class Insecta; order Coleoptera; family Scraptiidae; genus Anaspis; species Anaspis maculata. Next base: position 20,973,903 of record OX421962.1, read on the forward strand.
CAGCAGCCAGAATTTCCAATTTCTGGGCGATTATGAAGAAAAAGTAAATAAAATAGTATATAAGACTTGTTTAATAGGACAAATTGTCACAATCCTTCCTCTGGAGCACTCCTTGCAAGCTCGTCGTGTCCCAAAGCCAGTCGTGTGGTGTAAGAATACTATTCTTATGAAACTCGTATGATAATGTACGGGTATCAATATTGTTACGTATTTCTCGTACGGGTTCGAATATATTTGAGACAATCGTTTTAAACACTCACCGTTTATTACTGCGTACTACAATAACTACACGCCATCATTATTTACTTGGAATTCTCGCTGTGATTACTACTGGCTTTTAATCCGCTCGTTATCACTTCGCATTTAAATTCATAACTAACTCGTGAGCTGACGGTTGATGCCTAATATAGGCCTCCCGAACTTTCCATCATCTTCCAGCAAACTCGACAGTGACCCGGCATACTATTTTCCAGGCGACTCCCGAACAATCCCACACACCTTGCGCATAATACTGCCGTGCTCTAGAGCCGGCGCCGCCGCCAAATGGACAGATGTGTCTTGATCAGACGTTTGAGTCTCCATGCATCTCAATGCCACCACGCACACTCTAGAAATGTCCAGAGCTCCGCGCATTTGTACACTGCGGCCGTGGAAAAGCCTGAAAATATCGCGTGTTTACCAGAATCACGGGAATCGTCGCCCGTAGCAATATACTATTATTTGTTGATAAAAATTCAATAACAAAACGGTTTTTTATTGGAGCTAAATCCACGGCTGCTTTATGCAATGTTTCGGAATTCACTTGTCAATTTGGGACAAATTGGTTCAAAGGTATAAAAATGATCAAGGTCAACACTGATAAGTCGAAGATCATGTATTTCCGCAGGGGCGGGCACAGAATCTCTCGCGACTCCGTCTTCCGGTTTCAGGGACATGTTGTCGAAGCTGTCAACAGGTTTCGTGGGCGTTGTTTTCACGTCGTCTTAATTCTTTCTTCAAACGACCAATGAGACTGTGACAAGAGCAAGACAGACGATCGGGTCTGTATTGTCCACAATGGCAAGTTCAAGGATGAATTCTAGGGAATCAAGAATTACACTTTACAACACCATAATTCTGAATTCCATGTCACACTGCATTGGTCTCATATGGAAGTCCTCAAGCGTGTGCAGGTGGGTTTTTTCAAATGTCTACTCCTGTTACCTCGTACGACCCCAGATTGTTTTGTTCGCCTTGAGACGGGAACGGTGAAGCCCGCTCTGATGGTGTTCAGAACTGTCTTGTCATGGCTTGCTAGACTTCTTGCTATGGAGGAGGGCAGGCTTCCGAAATTGTGCTTTAAAGGCTGCTTGCGCTTGGTGGTGAGCCGAGATACAATTGGGTCCTCCAGGTCTGCGAGCTGCTAGGACTAGATGGTTTTCAGGGCTCTCTGGATGATTAAGATCTTCACTCTCTCAGATCTCGGAGTCTGCAGCTGATCGAGGACTTTCGGGAAAAGCTTTTCCGAGACGACTTCGACCTAGTCACATCTTCATCCAATTACTCCTTCTTTTCCAAATTCAATGTTTCACGTGATCCCAGTAGATACTTATTCCTGAGATGCCCTATTTATAAGACGAGACTTTTGGCTCAAATGGAGTTGTCAAGCGGAATCATTTTACGTTTTTCATTTAGAGGTTTGATTCACCTCATTTCCTCCAATGGGATTTGCCCCGTTTGTAACATAAACGAAAGCGAATCACTGGAACATCTACTTTTTAGATGTCTTTTGTACGAGGGAATTCGCCATTCACTGCCTGTGAGGCTGAGTGATCGCGAGAGTTTGGTTTCCTTCGTTGACTCAATCAAGAGATCACTATCACAAATTAGGTAGTGTCATTTTAGACTCTGGAGTTGAAGGAGGGGAGTGAAAAAGTGAATTTGGGATGCATTTCTTCAATTGTTTTCTCAAATTCAAACTCCCCACCCGAATGGACGTCTCATGATAAAACTTTCATCCGTTCCTTGCTACTCGTCGAGGGAGTTTTGGGGTGGCACGACCGATTTTTTTTTGTCATTGTAACGAGAGAGACAGGCACAATCATGTTTTCCATTGAAAACTATGAAACAATGAAGACCTTGAAAAATTTGCTGTAAGCAATGTAGAGCTTGTGGTTTTCTCTATATTTTTTTCTCTCTCTCTCTCTCTCTCTCTCTCTCTCTCTCTCTCTCTCTCTCTCTCTCTCTCTCTCTCTCTCTCTCTCTCTCTCTCTCTCTCTCTCTCTCTCTCTCTCTCTCCGTCTCTCTCTTTCTTTTTTTTTCTCGGTTTAAATTGTCCATACATGAAGGAACTTATTTGTGACTGACTGTTGACTATGATCTTATTTTGTACTTGCTTCGACCCAAAGCAGTTAGTCCTGGTGCGGTGGTGGCTAAAACTATAAGAAATAGGTAACACTGAATTTTTTTTAACTGGTCCGAAGGGATCACATCGCATCGATTGCACTGACGTGAATACGTCCATATACTTCCTATAAGGCTGTTTCAGAAGTATCGCATTCCGAGTCCAGAGCGTTATTTGTAATCTACTCAAGAACACGAGAAAAATGTTGGAAAAAATCAATGACGTTTATTTCCGAAGATATTATGAGAGTTAAATAGTTGGAACTTCGCTCCTCACTATTTCCGCTACTCAAGACCCGTGAGTCATTTTAAGAAGCCGTTTGTGAAAAAGAGTTATCAGAGAAAAAAATAATTAGCCACTAGGTGTGCGCTGAACTCTTATTACTTATTCAACAAAAATTCATTTTACTTCAAAAACGCCACCAAATTTTTTGAAGAGCCGTGTCTTCTTCTGAATTGTTTCAGATATCAATGGAATATTGTACAGGTATTAGTGAAGAAAACTAGATTTTTGTGATTTTTGACTCACCTTGTATCGTAAGCAGAAATCCAGTGCACACGCACTAATTAATAATTTTTATTGATTAGTCAGTCACAAACAGTGCGAGAAAATCACTTTGAATAGCGAAAATAGAGGGGAGCAAAGTTCCACCTTTTGATTCCCCATATCTCCAAAAATCGCTCTGGACTTGGAATGCGATACTTTTAAGACCTCCTGTAGATGGATACCTCGATGGATACCTATCACTAAATAGAAACAGTGAGAACATTAGATATAGATTTATTAAAATTTTGTAAATATAATTGATAATAATAAGAGAATAGTGAACAAATTGTCGTTGGTGACACAAGCTGCCAACAAGATAAACACTAAACAAGGTACAGATTTCAAAATAAATTCCGACTAGGTGCCCGACCAATAATTGCCTCTGATTTTTGGATTTTCTCGGGTGAATATGATTTCTGGTCTGCGTTCAATGATAAATTACATTTCTAATGTGATGTTCCTGCGATGTGATTTGAAAAGAATAGTTAGAAAAATAAATATTGATAGTTACAACATGACAATTTGTATTACCGATCGGTTACATTTCACTAAATCAAAGCACACAAGAAATTGACTGCTAAATGCGAAAAAATAGTAGAAAAAAAGGAAATAGAAAAATCGAGCATATTCAATCTTTCCTCCTTACTAAGGCTCATACAGGAGTCTTCTAGGATTGAAATGTCTTATTTGAAATAATGGTTGCCCAATCGAATTTCTTGGTGGTGAGTGTCCTGGAGAGTTTATCCCTTTAACGGGACTTCCAATAAGACTCCTTAGCAGTGGATTATCTTCAGGCCTAAATTTCTCCAAAGTCAAAATCAATGGATACATTTCAATGATGTGCTGCAAAGTTTGATATTCCCAGTCTGCATTTTTATCGCGGTTTCCAAGTGCCCGCCTGATCGATTTGATGACCTCTAAAAGTCGCAGCCCCTTTTTCGCTTTCGCTGCTTGTTCTTCAACCTTACGTGGTCTCAGTACCCGCCTGCCGGAGTCTTCTGTTTCTTTTTCTTCCGGTCCTTGCACTGCCGAGCTCCTGCCCGCGACCATCATGAATCGGCCCAGATCCAGCTTCTCGAAGTCGCTGATTCCAAATCGGACTTCGATCATGGTCATTTCTCTCCTCGAATCCAGGACCAAGTCCAGGACCCTTTGGTTGATGATTTCGAGTCTCACAGCTGAGAAGACGCCGAAGAATTTCGTAGCCCTTGGCACGTACTGCACATGCGGACCGCCAGTATGTCGAACTAGGATATCGTGAAGATTCTCGAATTTCACGTCAATTCTGCGTATGAACATTGAAGTCGTTATTGGGGTGTGGAGAGTTATGTTCCTGACGTACAGCCTCACTGGAATCAAAGAATAGTTTGAGTGGTTTCAAGGTTCAACGAGACCAATTCCGAAATCACCCAGCACCCGAGTTGTCTTTATTTTGAAAGGTCTTTGGTTTTGGTCTTGTTGTTGAGGGGTGAGTACCTTTAGCTGATTTTTTGTTGAAATTTTGATTGTCTTTGATAGAACGGAATCAATCCCAAAACCATTGCACGTTTAAAAAAGGTCAGGGCAAAAAAGTCTTGCTTTCGATCAAGCCGGACGTTCATCTTTTTTAATAACATGAAAGTTATGTTGTTCTGAATAAAGAGGATTTGGAGCCAACAAGACCAAGACCAAACCAGTGTTATAAAACCCTACTATTTAACATTTTTTGCCAACTCACATACCTATCCAACCAGGAAACGGTATTTCCTTGATAATCAACTTTTTGGATGATGTGCTTTCTTCTGTCCACTGGAAAATATCTGGTGTTATACGTTCTGTTGCAGAGGACTGGTTTGAAGATTCGTTGCTCGCCATTTCAATAGATTTCAGTGGATTGCGGAGCAAACTAACAAAAAGTCATACCTGACTTTGTTGGATGAAAGAAATCAACCGTAGCCGTAAAAAGTTATCGCGTTTCTTTGACGTGATAACTGAAAGTGTAGGTTTTCATAGCATAGCAGGTTTGTATAACAGAAATAAAATTTACTTCTATAGGTCGAACAAGATCTCGTGAAATGGCATCCACGAGTAAATCACCTCAGAAATCAATGGTTCTTGATCCACCGCAGTCGCCGAAAAAATCCAGCAAGCCCGAGCTAAAAATTTCACCGGTGCTGCCATATAAACCAGCGAGGTACACCTCGAAGCCCATCCCAGATTCATGCGATCCTGCAGATCCAATTCGTGAGTACAGACACATAAGAACAGACAATGCATATAATAAAAAACACACACACAATTTTCTGTTTTCAGTGAAAATATGCGTCAGAAACTTGACTACGCCTGTGCCGATAATGACCCTGATGTACATGAAAAAAAGTCAAGTCCGAGTCGAATATTTGCTGGGTGCTCTGGAGTTCCACACCGGCGACGTCCGGGACATTGCCGCTTACGATCATAACTCTACGAAGCTCTTCGCTGTTTTTCATGACAATAGAACTCCGATAGGGGGACAAACGGATGTGGGTGCGCTGTTCACTCAAAACCTGATTCTGATTGAAGTCATATTCGGAATAAAGCGAATAGAGATACTGTGTGTCAATCATTTCGCAACAGCTGCGGGGTGTAAAGAAGGTACACTAATGACGGATATGCCTAAAGTAAAGAATCCGGATCAATGTTTTACGATAAACACACTCCTTCACACTCACGACGAAGCAAAGCTAAGGAAACCTGAAAAAAGCCAGGAGGTTAAAAATGCAAGTGCGTTGAGTAAAACCGAAGGTTACATGCGTCAACTCATCAAGGACCATGACGGCATATTGCAGGCGGCAGAAAAACATCCCCATGTCAGAGCCAGTGTCGTCGATCTTTTGTTGCCCGTATTGGCCGCCAACACTTACTCCCAGCCGTTTCTTGAAGCTGTGATTGAGCAACAAATTTAAAGAGCATATCCTCGCAATGTATCGCCGCAGGAAGGCACCTACAGGTCCTGGTCTGCTGGCAGTGGAAACAAAAATGTTTTTCTTGTGCTTATTCCAATTTCATGTTTTGTATGATTCACCGCAAAATGTTCTTGTTTTGGAATACTATTTTGTGATTTATTATTTAAGAGTTTGAATAAATTTGTACGTGGGTGTTTTACGTATTTTATAGACATTTTTCATGAGCCATATTTTTTCAACGGATTGATAGATGATAGAATGAATTGAAATTTTCTAGATGATGCTCAAAATTATTTTTTTTTAAATTCACCGTTATCGTGTGGTCAAATGGATTTATAATTAAGGCAGGCTGTGATGTGTTAAACTTATTTCTAAACGAGTCAAATTATATGTATATTGTTATGACAGTGCTGTTCAGCCAAATTCAGTGATTTTTCAACGTAGGTACGTTTCTTCTGGTACAGCTTGGCCAAATTAGCAATTTATCAATGTATATCCATTTTAATTCGGAGGAATAATTTATTCCGAATGAGCCAATGTTTTTTTGCTAGTCCAAGTCCGGAATTGTAGGTCAAGTATTCCAGTCACAACTGCATGCTAAGGGAGAAGGAACATCCCCTTGATCACGTGGAAATCCTTGTATCCAGCACTAAGGACATCAGAACAATGAGTGACAGATAAGCCAGGTTAAATTACTCATTGTTCTGATTTTGGTAGGGTGGTTACTGGTTACGGACATTTTTAAGTGAGCAAGAGGCTGATTCTCTTTCAACAACATGAAGTCCCATGTGAGTTTCTCCATCCTTCGTCCCCCACTCATTCCAGCAAGAAAAATTTGACGTGTTCAGAATCTATATTTCGTTCGGAATAATGTTGATTTTGAGTAAATTTTCCTCCCAAACTGGATTTCGATGGCATTCGAAATATGTCATCGTTGGTGAAGCCCAGAGATGTAAAATTGTAATTTACTCGGTATTTACAACCATGTGTTATTCACCATGTATCATGTATCATTCATCACCCATGTATTTTAGACGGGTAAATTACAAACAATTCTACTTACTGTAATTTATCGGAATTCGCCAATTTTCAATTACGTAATTACCTGGTGAACTACGAGTAAATCACAAACAACCGTTAATTGATTACTGCAGCATGCATCCCATTCTCAAGATTGCACTTTCCTTGAAATAGCTTACCGCTTGCTTGCGGGTGGTTCTATTAGATTTTAGGCGCAAAAAACTAGACAGATCTGCATTAGATGAGAAAAATGAAACCTTGTAACAAGAAATATTGTTTGAACACGGAACAGACAATATTTTTTGCTCGTGGACGTAATTTAGAAGTCATGCTCTGCTTCGAAGTTACAAAAAATAGAAAAGGAAAAACAGAGAGGAAAGTCAAGAAGATCATAGAAGTAATGGTTATTTTGAATTTGTCACAAAATCGCCCCAAGCAATGAACCATATCAGGCAACAAAGAAGTGTATGATCAATTGATCATACGTTCCGAATAACTCAATGCGCTCAATTTTGACAATGGATGTAAATTACCACTGTTACTAGTTTTCTATAGATTATTTGGTTCTTATTTTTGTTTTTGTTCTTTTTTCAATTTGATTCATACGCTCAATCAATGGAAGTACGGAATGACTATCTCCACAGGGTGATTCATCAGTGACCTTATATAGGCTAATGGAAGATAGATGACTTCAAGGCGAAGATCCACAGAAGAAATTTTGTTTTCTTCATTGGTTACGAAGGTATAGGGTGTTTTGTGTGTTTCGTATGAAATTTTGATAAGCGATATTTCTGAAACGGCTAAATATATTTTGTTGGAATCTACCAGTAATATTTCTGTTGGAACTCATCCATCCAGAAGCCATACCGGGTAGGGGTAGGTCAAAATCCAGGGCCGGGCTAGAAAAAAAGTGCCCCTTTGTTGTTTGATCAAAAAGTCTATTTTCTGACCGCTTCCCTGGAAAACTGCTATCGGATCCGAGAAGCTAAGGAAAAATGGTTCAAGAATCATTTTTCAATTCAGATGACATACCTGAACAATTTCACCAATAAAATTTAAAGTGAAATTTGTGAGTATTTAAGTTTCCATTTTCGACCGGACATAATCGACTCATTGTTTAAGTGAATTCATTCAAATTTATTTTCTGGTTTGTCTCTGTTGGATAGAAGGGCTTGGTTGATAGAGAAAGTTCCGAAACCGATTTTTTTTTATTGGCGAAATCGACAGTGAAACACAAATTTAGATCGATAGAAACCACCACTTTCAAAGGTCTAAAATTAATATCCAAAAAACTCATGATTTTTCAGCTCAAATGGGTTTTCTAGAATTCCTGAGTTGATAAACCACCACTTTTTCTGAGAAACAAGAAATTTCCAGGGAAAAACAGTTTGGGCTGTAGAAAGTGTCGATTTCGGTTTCGAATCAAAACTTTGCGAAAGTGGATTTTTTTTTAAATTGAACGTAGAATTCAAATATACATATGAACAGTGTTCAAAAATAGGCGGGTGGAAAAGAAGTAGGGAGGGGATAAGGAGTACCCCCAATATCACGCCCCTGATTTCTTTTATGAAACACGTAATGATTGTTAGACAGAAAATAATTTCAGTAAACTTTAGGTTCAAATTTAAATTAAATCGGTTGAGTGGTTCAAAAGATATGCGGAAAAAACGATTATTTATTTTCTTTGGAGGGCTATATCTCCGTTATTAGGCATTTCTCAAATATGTTTTCTTAGGAGAGCCCCCTTTATTTTTGATTCTCTATCGATCCATGAATTTGATGACGTAAGCTGGACCAACCAACCTGTATGTTACACTCCATGTGTCTTCATTATGTGATAAGTAGAGATCGGATTCTAGGCAAAATGCTTTTTGATTCTGTTTTGGGCATGTGCATGAGACTTTGAAATTAATATTAGTGTTGAAAAACCATTGCTTTTTCACAGACCACAGAGTTTCCCTACTGATGAAGAAAAAATCGGGAAAGAGAATCTTCCTAACCAATGGATATACGATGTATATTTCCCGGAAATTTTCAGGAAATACTCTTCATTACTCCTGTTGATTGAAAGTGTTTTCAGTCAGATCTGTTTCATTGGCAAGCACCCCATTCACTTGCCAAATCGACATTGCAACACCTTGACAGAATATTTCAGATACAGTTCACAAAATTCGTGTTTTGCGGACTCAAAACAGTCGGCGAAATGATTATTTTAAGTGAACAATAAAAAAGATATTTAATTACATGAGAAAAATGTTTTCGGTCTATTTCTCCAATTTTAGCTTGTTACGGCCTAGAACGTCCTGGAATAGAGCTTTTATTGGTTTGAAGATGGTGTCCTAATTTCCACTTTTCAACGGTCCAAAATCCGGTCTATGGACTCATAAGCTTCCTTGAGTCCGAAGCCTTAGTGGCTTCTTTGTATACTCTGTGTCGTTTCTCTTTCCATGAATTGCCCGTGCGACGAATAATAATAGTGGGCGACCAATAATTGTCCCTGTGGTGAATTGTCCCAGCACCCCCGTCTTTTCTTCGACTTTCTTTTTCTCTCCGTCATCTTCCCTTTTTTCTTCCATATTTCCTTCTGTTTTCTCTTTGTTCTTCTATTCCATATTTTCTCCGTTTCTTCCTTTTTCTCTTCCTTTTCCTTTTATTTAGGTCAGGTGAGGTCACAAAAAAGTGAGATCACAAAGACGGTGTCACAGTACACACGGATCTCGACAGGTGGTGTCCAATAGGCTGAACCTTCCGGCCCTTCCATCACTTTTTGTTTAACAATCACATGGACGCGAAAAAGACGCAAGATGCACTGCACACGAATACACTTTAGAAAGAAAAATTCTACGAATATTTTCATTTTGAAGAATTATTGTCGATCGGGACAATTCTTGATGTTTCTAAAACTGATTTTTAGATAATTTGCGTTTCGAGTACAGATTTTCGAACATCTGTTTTTTCGAAAAACTCCACTCGATTAATTTCGTTTCGAACAATTTACTGAAAAGACCCCCCCTCCCAGCTATCTTCTTGAACCCCTCAATAAGTAGACAACCCATTATACTTCACTTTAATTCAACTTATTTGAAGTAAATCACGTTTCCCGCTTTTGGAACCGCTTGGCCGATGATCATTCAGTATCAGGACGACATCCTGTTGTGCCTTTCTTCTTGTTGTTCGAGGATAGAGCTCTCGAAATGTTGAGACAGGTCTGACTACGAGTTTGAATACAATAAGACACAGTTTGAATTTTTAACATAACATCAATCTATTGACCTTTATGTACAAGTCAAAATGTTCAAGTAATGGCTCGTTCCGATACCTAGTCCTACCTTTACATTGCAGGCTAAAATATTTAAAATATCTGAGCTATTCCCGAAAAGATAAGATTCCCCCAATTGTTTCAGACGTCCCAGCACCCCAGCCCTCCGACGAACATCTGACTCTACACCTTGACCAACATTTACTTTTGACTGGTTTTCGCGGTTCAAAGTTCTTTTTGTGGTCCAATCAGATCCAACATTTATGTTAGTGTTAGGAGTTATGTTAGAGTTAGGCCGCGCTCCTGGACACTGAGAAAGGGAAAAGTGACTTCGACCACGAGTGCCATCCAAGATTTGTGGGCCGGTGTGTGTATGGTAGCCCACCTTATCCTTATTGTGGCATTCTTTTGAAAGGCTGTTGCTTCTTTTTGGGCCATGGTCTCTTCTGACCGTTTGGAAAGGATTGGATATGGTTGCCTTTGTGGGAGCCTATTCCCTTTTTTCACCGTGAGTCGCCCCCAACGCTTAGAAAGATTCCCGTGGTCGCGAGTGCCTATAACAGCAAAGTTAAAACGAATTTCACCCTTCCAAAAACTTTCGAACCGATGCCGATGATAAGTGCGAAATAATTACTCAAGTCAAGGTACAAACTTAATTGGGGAAAACATTTTGAGCACGCCCCGTATACGCCCTAGTTCTTTGTTGTTTATCAGTTTGTGAGAGAATGCCGCAGTCAGGAGAAACAAAACGCAGAGAATTGACTATACAGGGTGTTCGCCGAAAAGCCAATGCAGAGAGGTGTCGAAACGATAATCAACACCAACTTTAGTATAACACTATATAATCGCCGTCTACACTATACCTGGTCGAGCTTCAATAACAATTCATTTTTACAAAATTCCCATCTGAACGGCGGCGTCGTTGGGCACCGGATGAAATTCATCAGTTTCGAATAAGAACGTCTTCATTCTCATGACAAGCTCTACATGGAAATACCAGGAACTGTCGTGGCGCTAAAACAGAATTATTAGTTTCAAGGAGGAGGGAGAGGGGGGGGGTCATCAATCCGATCAAAAATCACGACTCTACGGCAGGGTCCGAACCCCGATACAAACGCGATTCAATTTCATTCCAATTACTTGATTTTCCGCGTAGCTCTCATAATTTACATTTCCTGAATAACTAGGAGCTTCAGAAACGCAGAGGAAGCTCACCCGTGAGTTTCCAGATCTAACCCACTAGGTCCGGTGCTCTGGGTACTGCAGTCACAACGCAAAATCCAGACGGCCCAAAGGCTCGAATACCTTTCTGTGAAGGTATCCAACAAAGGACGAGGCTTAATAGTGGCTGTACCTGATGGCAGACAGTGGCGCAGGTACCAGCAGATGCAGGCAGATTCGGAACGCACGCGTAAGCCCCATAATACATTCTTCACGACAAAGCTCAATCGTAAGCACCAATCCCAACTCACCAAGACTAACCCTCCGCGGTCATCACTCCGCTACAAGAGATACCGAAGTGAGAGAACTCACTTCTATCGGGCCTGGATCATTCAGGAATTTCAACTCGACATCCTCGAGATGGGTTAAAACACTTCGTCGAGGGATCGCGACTCAGCATCCTGAAGGAGGTTCGAAACACATCATCAACGACTTAGAGATGGATCGCAACTCAACACCAGAAGGGCCTCAGCACAACTACCTGACGAAGGATTGGAACTCGTCGTCGCAGGGTTTTGACTCGACTTTCGGAGGCGGATCAAGACACAACATCCAAGGGCTTTGACACTACTTTGGGTGGTATGATTAAAAGAAGTATTTACTTTTACTTCAAGTAAATACTTCACTCAGTAGTAAGTGCTTCGAATCCCGTAGTATTTACTTCACCTTCTACTTGAAGAAAAACTAAAGTAAGAAGTAGAAGCTTTTACTTCATACTCCACTCTATGTACTCGAGTAAATAGAAGGTAATACTACAGCTTATGCTAATTTTGTGTAGTATTTACTTCGAAGTGAAGTAAATACTATAGTATTGCTGGAGTTGATCAAGAAGCAACTTCGCATTTAAAATTCAATTCAAAAGTGGTCAAATGGCCATGTTTGTTAGTCTTGGAATAAACTGTAGAGAAGTTTGGAAAACAGGGGCGTTATGGAGGAGCGCAATATAGAAAGTATCGGTCAGTACTCTTTCATTTTCAACTTTTCAGCGCTGAGGAAGTAAATTGATGTTACTTGTCCAAAGCCAAGAGGAGGAATTGTGAAAAAGATGTATACTTAGATTAAACAAAGACAACGTGCAGTGGATGCAGAATATGTCCATATTTTTGGGGACTCACGTCGAAAGAGGAGGGGCAGCTCCCAGGCAACAAAACCAAAATGGAGATTTTCCTCAGACGCTTAGGCAATCCCGGTTTTCAAGTTAGCTTGGGGCAGACTTGCAGACTTGGTAGTCCAAAAAAAAGTGTTTGAAAAATTATCAAAGAGGTCGCCAATAAAATTGTTTGAAACCCACCCTTTTTGCATCGAAATTCTTATTTTTGATGTTTCCACTATACATTTCTACAATTTCAGTAGCTGCATTATCTTTTTTGCTTTTATTGCTGGGGCCTTCCCCTTGTCCCGCAAGATTTTGCGGTCCTGCAAGAGCATCACAAAGGCCATCTGCAGATCCTTATCTTCCTCGCTTTTTGCTACACCTTTTTCGCTGGCACTTTCTTTGTCTCTACTCAAACTCATACTGGCCACAAAATGGATTCAAAGCCAGGATCACGTTCAGAACGAAAGACTTTTCAGGTGACGTTAACGTTGAAATTTGTCACTGTAGTAACAACTTCTAGGCGAAGTATTTACTTCATGAACAGGATTATGCTTCACAAAATACTACGAAGTAAAAGCTTCTACTTGAAGTAAAAGTAAATACTTCTTTTAATCATACCACCCATTCTAGAGGTGGGTTGCGACTCGAAGAGTAACAGCTCGTCACCCTCTAGGCGGGTCAAAACTCAAACTGGAAGGATCTCAACTTAACTTTCCCCAAGGGGATCAAAACGCGTCTCCGAAAGATTCCAACTCAACATTCTCCAGGTGGGCTAAGGCGCATCAGCCGGGACTTTGACTCAGGATCGTCCAAGCGGGTTGAGACTCTTCATCGAAAGGCTTCGATTCTACGGCCTCTAGGTGGGTCACGATGCAACATCAACGGGTTCTAGCTCAACTTCGCAGAAGTGGATCAAAACTCTTCGTGAGCAGACTCGCAGAAGCACTCGGCAACGGACGTGACAAGTCGGGAGCGGACGGCAGCCCAGGCGAATTGGTCCAGGTACAACGGTTAATCTCCATCAGTAAACCTCCATTCCCAGCAGTTCGGAATATTTCATCGCATCCGAAACGATCGCGACCGGCGTATAGTCCTAAATTCCACAATAGGTAACTTGATATGGCGCACTGAAGTGCGGCGTGGCTAGGGCAGCGGGTGAGCGGAGCGTCGATACAGCAAGAGTACGCCGACAGTCTAACTGGCTTGATGTGCGGGTGTGCTTTACTTCTATCGCACAAGGATTTCACCATTTCATCGAACGTCGTGCAAGGACGATTGTTGAATATCGAGGTGTAGCAAGTGAATCATGTTGTAGAACTTCGCGGGATCTACACAAATGAATTAAATAACTAGAGACATCTTTTGATGATGCCTTGACTCTGAATATTCACATAGCTATACCTAGATTTCACGGCTTGGATTTATTTTCCTCCGGATTATTTCCGGCCCGCCAAATGCGGGTGGCAACATTAAGTTTTCGAAAAAATGTTTTCCGAATAAATTATTGCTTTCGAATACAGTTCATCTGAATCCGTGCCGTGGGTACATGCACTCGTGTATGAGTAGAAGTAACCCCTTGACCCGAGATTATCGCGAAGATATTGCATACTTATACGAATTAATAAATTTTTATTGCACGCTCTTTTACTGCCGCCTTTTAATGTTCCACATGCCGTAAATCACGTAAAGAGCATTAAGAAAAAGGAAGGTTTAAGCTTTGAGCTTTGCCTTTTGCAACGGTGGAGTTTTCCGTACAGGCCTCTACCTAAGTGTGTGTACTATATGCGTGTGTCCATCTCTACCCCGAGGGGCAAAGGTGGCAATCGGGGTTCGGTCGGGATTCGGTCTATATTCATATTTCCATCTCGCACCTTCAATTGGAAATTCATTTTCGGATAGCTGGCAAGGACTCCTCTCCAAAAATGCGATTTCTCTGCGAGATATAGAAACAAATTTCTTCTCTCGCAGATGTGTGTTGCAGCCGCCAATATATCTCGACGGGCAAATCGGCTTTAAAATATGCCAGCACGGAGCCGGGATGGGTATAAGGTACCTAAATAAAAATGCGAATAGCGAAAGATTTGCGATCGGGGTAAAGGTAGGCGTTTTGGAGCGAAAATTAGAGATCTTATCAGTGCATGGGCATCAAGAACGCCAAGTCTAGAGAGAAGTTTCAAGGAAAATTTTTACAATTACAATTTATGAGAGTTTGTCCGAAACTACCTATTATGTAGTCGGTATCGTTTAAGAAATGAACCCTAAACTTGAAACGGTAATTTACCGTCGGTTCCACAAAAACAGATAATCAGTGAGCAGGCTGATTGCAGAATAATTAATTTTTTTTGCTGAATGCTAGACGATTGACCATAAAAATTGCTTTAAATCTGTACTAGACCCATCATCTGTTCAATATTGACAGATGAACCGGCATCTCCCACTTACAAATAATTGACAAACAGAAATCGCGAATCAACTGATCTCGTATATTATCTTTTTGTGTGGAGCCCACGGTTAGTGTTAAAAACGCTAGCCAAACGTTTTTGAGTTTATGATAAGTTGCCTTAAGGCTGCTTATCATTGCCTAATAATAGTAATGATAAT
Source organism: Anaspis maculata (assembly GCA_949128115.1). Lineage (NCBI taxonomy): Eukaryota > Metazoa > Arthropoda > Insecta > Coleoptera > Scraptiidae > Anaspis > Anaspis maculata. The sequence goes on from OX421962.1 coordinate 20,988,953, forward strand.
ATTTATTTATGACCTTTACAGGTGTCGAATGTATAATTTCATATACATAATAGTACTAATAATATTATTACTATGCCCATACTTCCCAAATTATACCCAATTACCCATGTCTCCCATACCCGTGTCATTCATTCCCATGCATACTACCCATTCCCATATCACCCATCTTTCTCCCATACTCATCCTACCCATATAATCTATTCCATTCCTACACATCCCAATACCACCCATTTTCCCTTTCATACTCAATTTCTATTTACTACCCATCCCTATTTACAACCCATCCCTGGAGGACCGCACATAGCATTAGTTCCACTAGACTCCAATCAAAGTAGCATGTTTTGTTGGTCTATCCATTTAGCCACAGGCCACAGGGATGCATTAGACAGCTTGGCAAGAGATTTGATCCGTCGATTTGTTTTGCCTTTCCTGGCTTTCTTGTAGTGGTACAGCGATGGCCCTTTTTGTCTTTGAACATTACAGATTTGTTGTCCACATTCATCTGAAACGCTGGCAAAATTATTTTATGGTTTTCTAAATCAAAAATGAAGATGAAAACTCTGAAGATAGAAAGTGTATGAGAAAACTTCATACATAGCGTTTTTCAATTATTATGTATGTAGGTACAAAAAATATCTTTCTCTTTTTTGTTGACAACTTTTTTCAAAAAATGACCATGTATCCAATTTTCGACGTCTCTCAAGATCATGAAACAGTTGAAAATTTTTTCGTTTGTCAAAAAACGTCCCAGCAATGTCTTAGAAACTTTTCCAGTGTTTTAGGGCTATTCACATTCAGCTCCTAAAAAAATGTAGAGTAATCCAAACGGAAACAAGGTAAACTAACATTTGATGGAATCACATCAAAATCTCTTTATCTCTTCAGCTTCATTTTTGAGAGAGAAATATCGATACTCTGCGAATACAGCCCCAAGCTTTGATGACGCATCAGATGAAATGAAGTGTTTATTCTTTGTACCTACTCCAAATCATGCAAGCCGCAAGCAAAGTCTGTTAGAGCCTTGTTGAATTTTGATGTGGACCAGCCCTGTAACATTTTACTATTTTCGATGCCCCTGGAAGTTGTGCGGAGGCCAACACTCCCTGGCTGCTTTAGGGTTGGATTTTATCGATGCGTGAACGTGTGTGTTCTATACTTTTGGAATTTGTGTTTGGGGTTTCTTTTGGGTTTCACCGTTTCCTGTGAAGACGGGATTCAGGAGAGTCGAGAAGGGGAGAAGCAGTTTCAGGTACTTAATACATCGGTTTGAACTTTAGAAAGACAATGTCAGTGCTGTGGTGTAGGGTTTTTCAGCATCGTCTGGACCTTTACACGCCAAATACTCTGTGGGGACCCAGAGCCTTGATTTAGTCAAGTTGCATGTGTCTTCTAACTTGCGTTTTGTTTTAAGAGTGTGCTCTTGCTTTTGCTTCTGAGATAACTGAAGGGTGTACTTCTACTGTTGGAAGCTTTTGTTTATAAAGCGCAAAATTCAAGTCCGAGTGACTGATTTACACCGATTGAATGACCCATTCCCACTAAAGATAATTTTATAACATATTTCAGCGCACAATCAGACGAGACGCAGAGGTTTCTTTGACGTGTTCTTCCTATGTGTGCCTGTTGGCAAATACGCCACTTTTTCACTTTTCTCTTGCTCTTTATACTGACAATTTGACATATTCCATTATGTCTTCTTGTTTTTTTTTTTATCTGTTTGTGTTGTGGTTGTTGTTGTTGGTGTTGTTCCATTTGTTTTACATACTTTTGGATGATTTTTCTTGTTTTATTTTTGTTTGTGTTTCATTACCTACCTATCCCTTATGTTACTTTGTCAGTTTCATTTGTGTGAGGTGTTTCAAGAAAAGAACCAAATTCATTCAAATTTTGCCAATGATTTTGAATGAGACATCCATTTTTCTTGCTGTCAATTTGTGTTTCCTGAGTGAACCGACAACGTAAGTAACACATAGGTAAGAGGTCCACAAGGGGTAAGGGGAGGAGGGGGGGTGACGACGATCACAGCCAAAGGTCAAAAAGGGTGAAACAGCTCAACTGGCTCTAACCGAAGCGGTGAGTTGGAAGTCAAAGCGCCACTTCTTGGTGTAGCCTTCACTTACTGCGGCAAGGCACACCTCTCAGGGCACGCGGCACGTTTATTCAACGATCAGTTTTCAACAACAAAAAATCCCGTCAGGGTTTAGGGTTGGCTTTGCAAACAAAAATTGAGAAAAAAACAATATGGTCCAGTAAAATAAAGATTCAAAACTGGAACTAATTAGCTAAATTAAATTGGACTCGATGAAAAAAATATAGCAATGTAGAGAATGGAAAACTGGGTGAGAAAAATCAAAGTTTCATTTCCAGTCATACAGTCAGGGAAGCTTACAAAAATCCTAGGCTCAATGAAAAAAAAATGGAGAAAATGGAAAGACCTGCTCCGCGGCCTTCCTTCTGAAATGGTGAGAGAACGGTGGAAGATGTGTGAAAACTGTCCAAGACAAAGTTGTAGAGAATTTAATAATATACAAAAAAGTGTTCAAGGGCATTATACCTAACTTTTTTAGTTTAGCCATTAATCGCGGTCAAAGTTGCGCGCCGCACAGTGGAACGACCGTGGCCAAGTGGTCGGACATCGGTCTCCCATGCCAAACGTCCCGGGTTCGAATCCAGCTTTCGGCAACTTTTTTTTTCCTATATTTTCTCGGTAATGCAGATATCAATTCCACATTTTCTTACGTTTTCTCAAACACTTTGATTTGACCCATGCCCACGTCGAGTGGCTTGCGTTTGTCATCAAGTATAAAAAAGTTACAGCACGATTTATTGCCGATACAAGGTATCAGGAAAATAATCATAACTTCCAAATAGGCACATATAGGCACGCGTTTTTCCATTTATTTTGAAGAGGAAGATCTCCTCTTCAAACTGATATAGATCACCGATTGGATCCTGTTGGAGACTTTCCGCAATTGACTACCTAAGTGAAGTAAGTGTCACAAATCAAGATTTGCGGGATTTGCCTCCACTTTGGAATAAGACTACTTGAGATTTCCAAGGACGATTTCAGTTTTGCTTGGATTGTTTGTTGGACCAATATATTGACGTATGTATAGAACGTGAATCTACATAGCTTGGTCGTTTAAATCCATACAAAGGTCTACGAAAAGGTCTAGTCTCAGAAATTCTTCACCGTTTTATTCATTACCGTCATGTAATATGTATATAAAAGGTGTATGTAGAGTTTCTTGTGATTTATGGAAGCCAAACGAGATGGCCGATCCAATCGGTGATCTATATCAGTTTGAAGAGGAGATCTTCCTCTTCAAAATAAATTAAAAAACGCGTGCCTATACTTGCCTATTTGGAAGTTATGATTATTTTCCTGATACCTTGTATCGGCAATAAATCGTGCTGTAACTTTTTTATACTTGATGACAAACGCAAGCCACTCGACGTGGGCATGGGTCAAATCAAAGTGTCTGAGAAAATGCAAGAAAATGTGGAATTGATATCTGCATTACCGAGAAAATATAGAAAAAAAAAGTTGCCGAAAGCTGGGTTCGAACCCGGGACGTTTAGCATGGGAGGCCGATATCCGACCACTTGGCCACGGTCGTTCCACCGTGCGCCGGTCCAGTGGAGTGGAAAAACTGTCCGCTTGCCACTCCTCCTTGAATGCTGCGAGAACGACAAAAGATATCAAAAATTTATAAGTGACAAAGTTGTAGAGAATTGAATGCTTCACTGGAAAATCTTTGAGCCCAATCATTAGCTTTCTTAGTTTAGCCGTAAACTAGGCTCGAAGTTGCGCGAAGATTCTGTTATTGACAATGTAGAGGATGAAAAACTGGATCTTAAAAACCAAAGTTTTATTCTACACCGTTTTGGGAAGTCCAACAGCTGTATTACACTACACAATTTCTTGTACAATTTCTTGAACAATCTGCCAAAATAGTGTCAAAAAACAATGAACTAGATTGTTCAACTGTCAGATTGTACAAGAAGTTGTACAAGAAATTGTGTAGTGTAATACAGCTATAAGAAAAAAAAAAGAACTTGAAAAATTGCGATTTGCACTCCCAGCTTCCACACTGAATACAGGAATGAACGTAATGAATATGGAAAATGTAGACGGACGAGCTTATAGAGAGTTGCATGATCTAGAAAAAATCCCGTGACGTCATGTATCTATCTTCTTCGACTTAGCTGCGGAGTGCTATCAAAGTTGGGGCACATGACTCGTGACGCGCCGCATGTGGCCAAACTGGTACCACGTTCCGGTGATTGTTTTATTGATTATAAAACATTATGAAAGATTTGAAACAATTGCAAGGTTCCTGTAAGGTCTGGTAACTATTGTTAAAAATGTAACTGTAAAATCTTGTTTTCTTGAAATAGCTGCAAAAAAATTTCTATCCGAACCAATCGTGTTACTTTCTGCTCTGCACTGATTTACCAGACTCTGGTATTATTGAGGACCATTTTTTGAAGAAAACTACAATTTCATCACTCATCGAGTCACTCACCCTGTATAAAAAAAAACTTGAAGAGACAAACAAATGTTCAAGAAAATTCTTCCATAGTCTGACTGAAACAGCTCACAAATATTGTTCCAAATAACATACGGAAGAGGAAGAGGTTCAAGTCGCCTACTTAGCCCCTCATATTTCAAAAATGAAAAGGCCCAGTTTTTCTGTCAATATTTTTCTTATAGAACTTTTCAAGCATTTCCGCAGACTGCCCTGTACTCCGTGTACGCGAATTATGAATCATCCTTTCTAATATACAAAGTATTGTTTGAGTAATGACACAATTTGATTAGCTTGTGGCAGGAAAAGTTCACAACTCATCAACAGGGGCATGGCAGCATCTTGCAGCTCACAGTTTCAAGGTTTGTTCAACACTACAACCGTAGTAGTCAGTCATCATTAATTACTCATCATCATCATCATCATCAACTTTGTATACGTCATGTAACGGAACAAAAATCGAGAAACAGTGTAAAAAATTTCGTTTCAAAATGTCGAACCAAAATTTTAGGTTTCAGTCTGTTACTCGGTCTGGTATAAGTTCCAATTGAGTTGATATAGAAATGAAGAACTTTGAATTTTAAAAATGGGAAAGCAGACGTTTTTTGTGACTTTGTGACACCGTGTACGCGAAATTGATAACTGCCAACCATGGTTTTCATGTCAAACCAAACTTCAAACTGTAAAACCCAAAAATTTCATTCCCTTTCAAATTTAAGTATCAGCGGAAAGAAGAAACCGATTTAGAAACGGTTCTTACGACATCTGATAGAGCGATCCTTTGTCTACGATTTGTAATGTCAGTTTTTTCCGAGGTTTTTTCTATTGTCGGCTATGTACATGATATACAGGGTGAAAACAAAAGATGTACCGAAATGATCAATTTTTAATCATGTGTAACTATTGTAAAACTGATACCAGACTTTTTGTGACTTCATATTTGGAAAGCTGGAATCAATGTCTCGAAACATTTTTTCAAATTCCCGTCCCAAGTAGCACATAATGTTGGTGGGAGTTTGGTTTTGTATTGGCCCAATATTGATCCAGTTTCATTGTTAATTCGATAGCACGCCAATGTTGGCCCAATACTCTTACCAGCAATATCGCAAAACTAGTATCGGCCCAACATTGATTCACAAGCTTTCGCCAATGTTGGGTGAGCCAATATTGATCCAACATTGATCAGCAAGCTCACGCCAATATTAGAATAACCAATATTGATCCAACATTGATGCACAAGGTTATGCCAATATTGGTTAAACCAATATCGCCCCAACGTTGATTTACAAGCTCCCGCCAATGTAAGATGAGCCAATATCGCTCCAACGTTGATTTACAAGCTCACGCCAATGTTGGATGAGCGAATATCGCTCTTACGTTGATTTACAAGCTCTCGCCAATGTTGGATAAGCCAATATCGCTCCAACGTTGATTTACAAGCTCACGCCAATGTTGGATGAGCCAATATCGCTCCAACGTTGATTCACAAGCTTCCGCCAATGTTGGATGAGCCAATATCGCTCCCAATGTTGATTCACAAGCTCCCGCCAATGTTAAATGAGCCAGTAATAATTAAAGATTGACTCACAAGGTCATGCCTGTATATTGGTCTCCCTCTCCCTCTTCACCAACCAAGAGGTACCCGATTCGAAATTCGGCCGTTTCGGCTGGCTAGCCGATTGGAATTTTTAGTCAAATCAGGTTATCAGAAATCAGGATAAAACCACAATACCTTTCTACTGTAAGCGAGGTACCTTCCATTCGGAACAAAAGAGTATTATACTATTTTTTCTCGTCGAAAATCAAAAGTACACATGAGAATACTCAGGCAGAAGTATCTACGAGTATAAAAAAATTATTATTTGATTTATTAAAAGAAAAATTATAGAGTTTGGCGCGTGATATCGGCGTGGCCTCGAGCGTGCCGTACTCCCGGGCCAAGATGTGCTATTTATTGGTCGTGATATCGAAGTGTTGATATATCAAAGAGCTACCTACGACTTTTCCTTGCGCATGCACGCAAACAAAATAGGAGGCGAAACCTGATTTTTCAAATTTGTGACACTGACACATATAAACTTTCCCTGTGAACCTTCGAAGCATCGAGATGGAATCTAGTTTTCCGCAAGCTTTTTCGGATAATCTTCCCCTAGTGGATAGTGAAATGACAGCACAATATTTTGTTAGTTATCCTGACTGCATGAGTGCCGAAATGAAAGAAGTCAAACTCACGAGGTAAGTACCCCCATGAACTTACTAAAATAACTTCAATCGAATCTGTTTCAAGCAGGTTCTTGTCCTTAAATAAGAAGGTGTATCTTCTTTGTAGGGCTCGGCGAGAACACTACGGAGACGAAGCCACTGGATTCGTTTCAAGTTTGAAACGAAAAAGCAGGTGTGAAGTTGGATGATACGATCACCCATGGGGACAAAACTCGACAGACAGATTACCACTTTTGTGTGGACATGGATGAGGACCAAGAAAAAATCATTTTCTTCAACATGCACAGACTGTTAGCAGCTCAAGGTAATTTCCAATTGACGCAGAAATGACCATGGCATTTAAAAAATTAGGAATACCAAAAAGAATATAGCTACGATAAATCAAGAAGCGAAACGGTAGCTACTAGTAATAATAATAATAATTACAGATGGATGCAATCATTCAACAGCCTTTCTATTTTGGTTGCACCTCGGGTTGCACCATAGAAGTGTACAACCAGCCACAACCTCAACAGTGCGTACTACTGGAAGTCTTCAAATTAGCAAGAGCTGTAAGAGAGCAATTTCTGTCAAAATATCCGATTTAGTAGAAATTGAGGATTAAGAATTGAAGACTGATGACCATGCAGATATAATAAGTAACTGGAGAATTTATAGAGGCCGCAACAAAGACACTTGACGTAAGGCAAAGGGCATGTTTTCAGAGAGCCATTCGCCAAATAAGTTGATGCAAAAGACGTCACCGCATTAGCTGTCGCTTATTGAAGAGTTAGGTGCACTTAACCGAAATACTTTGTACATTTTTGTATGCAGCAGTTGACCAAGTAGTCTTGTAGTCTTGTGTTGAAACAGAGATCCAAACCAGGTCACAAGCGGACTCCTCTCTCTGGACTGAGCTGCAGTATGGCAGAATTCAAGCCCCTGTTACCCGCACAAAGCTTCCAGGTGCATAACTCAAGATGAAGTTTTGGTTGAAAATTTTTTGGAGGACTAAGCCACCACTTTACTCAAGTGCTGCAAAGAGGCTGTACAGTACTGCTTCTGAAAATCGTTAGTTTTATAGTGACCAGTGTTGTTATTCATCAGAAATATGTTTTTCTTTCATTACAACCTTCACTTTTTCAAATTAAAACTCCCCATACCTATTTGTGCAATTTTGAAATAAATTATTGAGATAATATTTGACTAATCATGTTCTCTTACTACTACTAGCCGTGATCCGTGAAGTACATTATTACTAATGGTGCTATTCTGTAAAAAAGATAAATCGATGTAAGCGCTGCATCGCTGTAAACTGACAACAGTGAAAATGTTTTGCATGGTCACATGTGTCATCTTACAGCGATACAGCGCTTACATCGATGTATCTTTTTTACAGAATAGCACCAATAATTACTCACTAATTATGCTATTGGGCCAATATTGTGGAATGTCCACATTCTTTATTGGCCCCATATTGGCTCCTGTTATTGGTTTAATATTGTCATACATTGTTGGGCCAATAATGGCATATATTGATGGTTCAATATTGCTATTTGTTATCGGGCCAATATTGCGGAAAATCCACATTTGTTATTGGCGCAATATTGAGAAACAACGTTGGGCCAATATATCCTAGACATTGGCCCAATGTTGGTCCAATATGGTTGTGCTTCTTGGGGTCTATCTCTTTCAGTTACAGGTGATCTAAAAGGAAATTTGGTTTTGCACTGATAATGGGATTTCCTTGTTATCCGATTTTTAAAATATGGAGAGCGAATTGAAGCTTATTCTTCGAGAAATGAAGCCTGAAAATCAGAATCGACTCAAAATAAACACTCAAAACAATGAACTTCACCAAAGGTAACCCAAACATAAAGTACGCTCTAGATCTGTTTTGGATGAAAAATTAATGACAAAAACAACGGCTTTTCAAACGAACTGTTCACTCCGAACATTTTGACGTACTCTTCGCTTGTATCAGTCAAGAATGGCCGGTGATGGAACCGAATTTACAACTGCATGATTACGGAAAGGATAGAAGCGAATAGTACGTCGAAATGTTCGGAGTGAACGGTTCGTCTGAAAAGCGGTGGTTTTTGTCATAATTTGTTCATCCAAAACAGATCCCGAGCGTACTTTATACTTGGGTTACCTTTGGTGAAGTCCATTCTTTTGAATGTTTGTTTTGAGTCGATTCTGATTCTCAGGCTCCATTTCCTGAAGAATAAGGCTTCAATTCGCCGTCCATATCTTGAAAGTCGGATAACAAGGAAACCCATTATCAGTGCGAAAGCAATTTTTTTTTTGTTCATCACCCTGTAATTGGGAGAGATAGATAGGAATTTTAAAAACCTTTTAGAGGCATTGATTCGAGCTTTCCAAATATGAAATCACAAAAAGACAGGTATCATTTTTACAATAGCTACACTTAATTCAAAACTGACCATTACGGTACATCTTCCGTTCTCACCCTGTATATCATGCATATTGCCGACAATAGAAAAAGCTGGCACCACACATCGTAAACAAAGGATCAGTCTATCAGACATCGTAAACCGTTTTGAAATCGGTTGCTTCTTTCCGCTGATATTTCTATAAATATAAAAAGGAACAAAATTTTTGGGGTAGCCCACTTCAATTGCTGACCTGTTTAGAAGACGCTGCTAGGCCCCTGTTGACAAGTTGAATTCTTTGTTTGCCAGAAGCTCTTGAAATAGTGACATTACCAAAAAACGAATACCCTGTACATTCAAATTATACAGGGTGGCCCAACGAAAACAGAACAGAGGGGTTATCGGGCATTTCACCTCATTTCTTTTGAAAAAAGCTCGAACAGGTCGATTTTTATATTGAAGGGGACATCTGAAACATACATTGGCGGATCTCTATCTTCAGCCCCCTCACCCCCAACCGCCCCAACTTCAAAGTTTCGAATGACACCACCCACTTTGCGATACATCAAATTGAAGAGAATTAAATTCTCTTTCTGAAAAAAATATTTTTCTAATTTTCAACCCCACCCCCCTTCCCAAAATTGTCCGAGTTTCCAATGTAATATTTTTGATCACTCAATTCTTTCAAGTACAGTCAACGTCATCCTGTACAGCATCGAGGGAGAAAATTTTCTGTGTAAAAAGTGCCACCCAAATTCACCCCTTCACTCCCCCACCTCAACTTCAAAATCTAAAATGACACTACCTACTTTGTGATACATCAAATTGAAGGGAATTGGATTCTCTTCCTGAATGAAATATTTTCAGAATTTTCAAAAGGCCCCCTTTCCTCCTGAAATACTCCGAATGTTCAATTTATCAAGAGAGGGGTTGAAAATTAAAAAAAAAAAAAGTTTCCAGAAAGAGAAATCAATCTCCTTCTATTCGATGTATCACAAAGTGGGTGGTGTCTATTAGGTTTTGAAATTGGGGTGGGGGAGAGACAAGGGGTGAATTTGGGTTACACTTTTCTCCACCGAAAATTTTCTCCTTAGATGCTATTTAGGATGACGCTGATTGAATTGGAGAGAATTGAGTGGTCGAGAATATAAAATGGGACAGTTGGAAATTTAGAAAGATGGGTGGGGTTGAAAATTTTGAAAATATTTTTTTCAGAAAAAGAATTTAATACTCTTTGATTTGATGTATCGCAAAGTAGATGGTGTCATTTGAAATTCCAAAGTTGAGGTGGGTGGGGGTGAGGGAGCTGAAGATAGAAATTCGCCAATGTATGTTTCAGATGTCTCCCTCGATATAAAAATCGACCTGTCTGAGCTTTTTTCAAAAAAATGATGTGAAATGCCCGAAAACCCCTCTGTTCTGTTTTCGTTGGACCACCTGTATAAAGGTTTTACGAATGAGGGCAAAAGCCGCTTCTTTATTCTTCATTCAATTTCTTAATCTGTTGGATATTTACCTATACCTACATCATCTTTGTTGGATTTGAACTCATTGCCGTGCCTTTTTAAAGTTTCATAATCAGATATGCTGAAAATGCTATAGTTGAGCATGAATTGAGCTCGTGAGTTAGGGAACGGAGTGGAATAATTTCCAATTTCCTAAGTAGAATAAATGTAATAGAAATTTTGTAAACAATAACAAGACAAATAATCTATTTCTGGACCCTCTTCTTTTTTTCCGGAGAACGAGGAGATGTCGAGGCACCCCGCTTTTCTGCTGCTTTGCTGCCGGTGCTTCCTCCTGCTCCGCTCTTGCTCCCTTCAGCACTGCTGCTTCCTCTAGCACCGCTCTTGCTTTTTCCTGTGCTGCTGCTGCTTCTTGCACCGCTCTTTCCTCCTGCACCACCACTTCCTCCTGCATCACCGCTTCCTCCTGCACCACCGCTTCCACCTGCACCACCGCTCCCTGCTGCACCACCACTTCCTCCTGCATCGCTGCTTCCGGAAGCAGCCGGCTGTGTTCCTTCCTCTTCCTGCTTAGAATCCCCATTTTTCCCGTTTTTGTCTTTGGCAGCCTCTTGGGCCGCCTCTTCGTCCACCTCTTCAATCTCAATGTAATGTGTATCCGGTGAGGCTTTGTTCTTGACGTCGCAATACTTCTTGATCAAATCTGTGTAAATGCGCACGCCGAAGTTGACTTCTATGGTCGCAGGTACTTGCTTCAGGGCGTCTTTCAGAGTGGCTTGGCTTGTGATGGGCACATATTGACCGACGGCGTTCACGAACTGAAAACTGGTTTCGGGTTCGTCGAAAAACTTTATGCTTTCGGTGCTATAGAACAATTTATAGAGGAGTTGGAACAGATCTTTGTACACAAGTTCGCTTATTTTAGGGTTCCACAATTGCATGTAGCTTGCTCTGCCGCTGCCCTTGTAACAAAAGGTGTTGTTCACCAGGATTATAGTCTTTCGCGGCTCATCTGAAAAGGTTAAGAAATATTAAAAAATGATGCATCGAAAAATTCGTGCCATCAGGCTTAACTTACCTGGGAGATCAATAATTAGAGGAGGTGAGATAGTGGCAGGGCTTGGAGCAGAGCTTGTAGAAGGAGTAGTCTTTGGAGTCGCCATTTTGGGAGACGCACGAAGAGTCGAGATACAAAAACAAGTGAGATATCAGCAGCGAAGCCTACAAGTAAGTAGATACTTGGTCGATAAAAAGTTATCGCTTGATTTTCTTTTTCAAATGATTGTGTTTCTCATTATGGGATGGGTATGAAAAATGTACCTACCTATTGTATCCATCCATGTAGGTACATATTTGTATTCATTCAAATGTTAATGGAAATAAAAATTTTACCGCAGATTTATTTGATCTACCAGCTCGCGGTTGCACTAGGCTGTTAAATTTTATTATCGTATGTAATACCACAAAAGCTATGAGTTTTATCGATAAAATTTTCGAACTATCTCGAAAGGTTTGTTTTCAAGAAATTCACTGAGTGTGAAATGGTCACTTTATTTTCTGAAAAAAAACCCGACAGCGTAGCTGGAGGGTTTTTGTCTTTGATAATAAAGTGACCATTTCCACGAGTTGAATTGCTTCATGAAAACAAAGCTTGAGAAACAGTTTGAAAATTTTGATAAAACTCGTATTAGCTCGAGTGGTATTTGCGGAGAATATTCCACAAAACGTGAAAATCAAAATATAAAAACGTTTTGATTCCAAATTCACCCCATATCCAGAAATGGAATAGACCATTTCCACTGACGTCACGCAGCTCCGTCTTGAACAGCTGATTCGGGGCAACGTCAGTCAGATGTGCGTTATCTGTCACGGGGCACGTGGACTACGTCAGTCATGTGCGTCAGTCAGATTGGTAGTATGTCAATCTGTCAGTCGGTGTCGGTGTGAAAGTCACTGGTGTCACAAAGTTTTGACAAAATCATGTTGACGTTGCCCCGAATCAGCCGTTCGACACGTGCGTGTGACGTCATGTGGAAATGGTCTATTGTTTTTTGGCGTTGTGACACTGTCATGCGGTCATGCTAATTCAATCAAGTTGCTTTGGAAATCAAGTGCATTTACAATCTAACAAACAGCTAATATTTCAATTATTATTGTGCTTCTCAACGAAAAAACGTCTTCCAAAGCTTTGCCATTCAAAAAACGAAACCACATTGGCCGCAAAATATAACCATAACCTTACAGAAGTGATGAACTGGTCGTCTTTGTGGCTACATCTGCGATTTTGTGAAACGCGCACTGCTTTTTCTTGGTGACTGAAACAACGAGTGATGACCATGTAGTCGGGGTGCTACGATTTTGAATACCGCAAATGAATTAGACGGGATGCCCTTTGGCATGATAACTACTCATACCAAGGTGATTAATTTTCTCCAAGGATGCGTCAACATTTCCCACTCAGAAAAAAAGATGGCGACGATTTTTGACAGGACCTGAATTTTTGTAAAACATAGGCATGTGGGATATGTTTTCTTACTAATTTTGACCTCCTGAACACAAATATCGAGTTTATTTTTACATCAGAAATCAAATCGACCTCATATTTCACATCTGGAAACCGCAAAAATAGCAGAGTCTCGCTTATTTTCGGATTGAAAATTTTGTATGCCATTTACATCGATTTCCAGCCTTGAGCTCGTTAAATAGATCCCACGGAACAAGTTAACAGTGTAAGTTCTGCAAAATAACTCTACAAACATCGCCAGGGTGCGCCCCAAAACATACAAAATATGGGCTATGGGAGCACATTTTTCTGCGGCTGATTTAAGGGATGTAAGTGTGAAATGGAAAATGTTTTATATAGTAAGCTTACATATACTGAGGATTTATCAACATACAATGACAATTTCAGATAAAAAACCAAAAAAATATATTTTCATGATTTGTTGATAACTTTTTTTTCAATAATACTAAAAAACGTAGCTTTGATTTTGATGATGTTTTCCATCAAGGTAAATACATCAAGAAACCTTTTTCACCTGAAACAACTACCTTAGCTCAAAGTTTCGGTATAGCGACTCATAATTAAATCATTTTTCGTTAGACTTGCGGTTGCCAAACATCAGAAAAGCGTCTTTTGATTTTAAAGTTTCGTCCTTACACTTGTTCTAGAATGCAACATACGGCTGATGATGAATCTTTGGTTCAAAGTTTTCTACGAGTATTTCTATCTCGCCCATGAACTCATTCAGATGTCTAGAAATTTTCGGACTGGATATGCACCAACGGCGAAGGGCAGTAGGATCTTCAGTGTTATTACCAATTTAAAATTTGTTGTCTTGTGTGTGTTGGAATTTGCGAGAATGGAACTATATAGTATTATCAGTCAAGGCGCAAAAACACCTAGGACGTGAACAGGCATAGAAAACGGACATGGAGAACATATGGAAAAGTGATCAGGTAGGCACCAAGACCTTTTCAACATTGCGACTCTTATTTTGCAACTATAGTACCTATGATACATGGTGTATGTTTCATGCTCTTAGGCTTGTTCACGTCCTAGACGCTTTTGAGCCTCCATTAATAGCTCATTACTTTCATTCTCGCATTATTCTGACATACACAAGACAACAAATTTGAAGTTGGTGCCATAGAAATACGAATAACACTGAAGGTCCTACTGAACCTTTGCCGTTGGTGCATATCCAGTCCAGCAAACACCTGAATGAGTTCACGGGCGAGACAGAAAACTTAAGCCAAAGCTTAACCATCAGCCGTATGTTGCATTCCAGAACAAGTTCAAAGAAGGACTTTGAAATTATGAATAGACGCTTTTCTAATGTTTGGCAATCGCGGATCTGACGAAAATGCTTTATATTATATAAAACTTTGCGCTAGGGTGGTTATTTCAGGTAAGAAAGGTCTTTTGATGTATTTACCTTGATAAAGAACATCATCAAAATCAGAGCTACGTTTTTTGGTATCAATTGTATGTACCTGTCATAAAAAAAATTATTGACAAATCATGAAAATTGGTTTGTACGATATTTTGTTTCAAATCCCTATGGTATGTTGATGAATGCTTGGTATGTCATATTAAACAGTAAAACATATTGCACAACATTCTTCCTTTCTCACTTACATTCCCCATCCAGCCGCAGCAAAGTGTGCTCCCAGCGCCCATTTTTGGTATGATTTGAGGCGCTACCTGGCGATGTTTGAAGAGTCATTTTGCAGAACTTAGACTGTTAACATGTTCTATGAGATCTATACAGCCAGCTCAAGGCTGGAAATCGCCGTTGATGATACATAAAATTTTCAGTTCAAAAATTAGCGAGAGTCTGCTATTTTTGCGGTTTTCAGATGTAAAATATGAGGTCAAGTTGATTTCCAATGTGAAAATAAACTCCATATTCGTATTCAGGAGGTCAAAATTAGTGAGAAAACATATGTCACACACATATGTTTTATAAAAAATCCGCTCCTGTCAAAAATCGTCGCCATCTTTTTTTCTGAGTGGGAAATGTTGACGCATCCTTGACGAAAATTAATCACCTTGGTATAAGTAGTCATCATACCAAAGGGCATCCCGTCTAATTCATTTGCGGTATTTTGCTATTTTATGTCGCGTACCACCCCGACTACATGGGCTTGTAGATTCCTTCACGAGACAATTCACCCTTTCCGTTATCCAATAAGTCGAAGTTGTTATGCGCAAATACCAAGTTTGGTTGTTTTGGTGGCGTAAGGTTGACACTGGAAGCCCTGGCAGCGATGTCAATTTTCAGACGAGCAACGTTAAGCCGCATCCACATAGGATTAGTGCAGTTGGACTGCAGGGGAACTGCGTAGGTAATAAACCAATCTTACCACGAGCGTTCACATAGAATTAGTGCAGAACTAGCAACTTGACACGTCAGCTGCCGACCTGACGAAACAAGCGTCAAACGGCTCTTTGTTGTAACGTCTGAAATTTGGCATTCGCATCTCACAGCAGCAAATTCGCATTATCAGTCAAGTCATCACACCGCAATAATAACTAAGCAACGGAATCGTGAATTGTGATTGGTGATGGTAAGAAAATTGGCACGGGCAGTGCAGAATGGCAGAAACTTTCAAACTTCTGCCATCCCAACCAGATCCCAACTGCACTCCCACTCAGGGCCGGCGCTAGGCATGAATCGGCGAAGCCCCTGATTCAGGCGGTAAATTCCAGGGGTGGCAAATTCTGGAGGCAAAATGTTCCAAAATTTCATTTTGTATTTTTTTCACTTCAAGAATCCGTGGCGCCGCCCCTGTGTTAGATACCAGGCGTCATTTGAGAGGTCCGAAAATTAACTGACACGCGCAAACGTCATGCACCAGTTTTCAAATTTTATTGTTGGGATTGCACCCGGGGTTGTATAAAGTGTAGTAAAATCTAAAAATAATATGGGTAGGTATAGGACATAGGTATACCGGGTGATCATTTGAAAACTATCCACCTGCAATAACTCCCGATTCCTAGTCAAAATTTCTTCGAGCAAAAACAGGTCGATTTTTATATCGAGGGGGACATTCAAAACATACATTGGCAAATTTCTATATTCACCCCCCTCGCCCCCACTCACCCCAACTTTGAAATTTCAAATGACACTACCTACCTTGCGATATATCAAATTGAAGAGAATTCAATTTTCTTTCTGGAAAAAATATTCCCAAAATTTTTAACCCCACCCCCTTTTCCCTAAAAATTCTCTGGCTGTCCCATTTTATATCCTGGACCCCTAATTTTTTTCTCAATTTAGTCAGCGTTATCCTAGATAGCATCGAAGAAGAAAATTTTTGGTTGGAAAAGTGCTACCCAAATTCACCCCTTTGCTCTCCCCCAACTCAACTCCCAAATTTAACAAAACATCACCTACCTTGTGATACATCAAATTGAAGGGAATTGAATTCTCTATCTGAAAAGAATTTTTTTGGAATTTTCTACCCCTCCCCAAATAAATTGGTCATTTGGAGTATTCTAGGGGGGAAATGGGGGGCTTTAAAAATTGTGAAAAATCGTTTTCATGAAGAGAATTCAATTTCCTTGAATTTGATGTATTACAAAGTGGGTATTGACATTTTAGATTTTTAAGGTCAGGTGGGGGGAGCGAAGGGGTGAATTTGGGTGGCACTTTTTTCATAGAAATTTTTTTTTTTTTATGCTGTGCCGGATGACGTTGACTGTATTGAAGGGAAATGGAGGTCAAGAATATTAACTTGGACACTCAGATAATTTAAAGAAGAACGGGGGGTAGGGCTGAAAAATTTCGAAATATTTTTTTTTTAAGAGAATTTAATTCTCTTTAATTTGATGTATCTCAAAGTAGGTGGTGTCATTTGAAATTTCAAAGTTGGGGTGAGTGGGGGCGAGGGGGCTCAAGATATAAATTCTCCTATGTATATTTTAGATGTCCCCCTCGATATAAAAATCGACCTGTTTTTGCTCGAAGGCATTTCCACTAGGAATCGGGAGTTATTGCAGGTGGATAGTTTCCAAATGATCACCCGGTATAGACTTGACCATTGTTGGATCACGTCCGATGAAAGCGGAAAAATTGAGCTTCGGTTCAGACGGCAAAATACCTAGCGCCGCGCCGGCTCCCACTGCCACTCGTTTCTACCGTAAGTCTATGTGAACGCTCAATGCAAAAACCTATAGTTTAGCTTTTCTACCATGCCGTTGCCACTGCACTAATCCTATGTGGATGCGCCTTCAATTCGGCCATTTTGCTGTACTTTCCGCCGAGTACCTATCGTACGTTTCAAATCAGTTCTTTTCTTCTGTGTTAGTGAAAGTGTGATAGAGTGATGAACTGATGATAGGTAATCAGATCGAATAAATTAGTGATTCATTATAGCTAGTAGATCGTGAGTGGATTTAGCCATGGTCGTTGATCATCGTCCTCACTCGGACTCGCGGTCGACAATTTTCAAAATCTAGGGCCCCCAGTTGACATCGCAGTTGTAATCGCCGCGGATGACAATTCACATTTTTCCAAGTCAGCGAGAAAGGAGAATTGTCCAACATCTTTTTCAGAAACTTTGAGGCTATTTTCTGCCCTTCCAGCCTTCCACCATCATTCCGACACTTTCCAGCATCGGTTGCTCGTCTATTCGCGAAATGTCTAGAAAAGTCTACGGGATTTGCGAAGTAGAATTCCAGCAAGATCTTGATGTACAGCGTACAGCAATACAGCTCCTCCGCCAAATGTGCAAGTGTGTCCCATCCACGCGTCGTGGTCTCCGGCGAGCTCCATAACCACAGTTTTTTTTCTTCAGTTTTTCCAATTGATATGGATGGCTGGCGATACGATCAGAATCAGGTAGCTTGAAATGTTTGTCTTCTGTTGGTTTCGGGAATTTTCCAAAGTGCGTCGAAGTATTATTTATTGACTAGTGTTATAGTACGTATGAATGCATAGTTGGGAGTTACCATGCCTGTAAAAGTTTGGCCACCCATTCAAATTTGTTCTTTCAGACCCTTAGAGAGATTTAAGAAGGGTGGCCAAAGTGAGTCTCTGGGAAGTTTTCTCCAGGATACCGGAAACAAGATGGCGGCTCAAAAATATCGGAAACAATTATAACTCGAGCTTCAGTTGACCTACAAATGAAATTTCAACGGTTATATCAATGATCACCCTTTTGTTGGAAAACAGAGATAATCAGAAAAAAAATAATGTAGGGTAACAGCACCAGTAAATGGGAGAAATACATTTTTTCCCGATATTTTGTAACGCTTTTTTCTCGACTGCACTGACTGCACCTAATGCGATGTACAATTGTTGTTAGGGCCTTTGAAGGCAATTTAGACAAGTGGCCAAAGTGAGCCACCTGGAAGTTTAACACAAGGCCCCGAAGACAAGATGGCCGACAAAAATATCGAAATTAATTATTATAATTCGGTTTATATTTTATATTCGATCTACAAATAAAATGAAAACGATTACATCAATGTTTGACGTTCGTTGATGAAACATGATAATTACTCAAAACTCTTGATGTAGAGTAACAGCACCAGTAGTGAGTGATTGAAAAAAAGTCGAGTTTTTTGCAATTTTCTTTTTTTGAGCAATTTGAATCAGAGTAACTCGGGTCCTTTCGACTCTAAAATGGATACACCTATTAGCTATTGTATTCACGGATTGTTGTATCTCTTCAGTAATAAATAAATATTGTCACGATGTCTGAAATAATTCGAAAGTGCAGAAAAGCCAAATAACAATGAATTGAGGAGATGTGCAAAGAAGTGGAAGATGAGTGAGAAGTAGGGAAAATGACTTATTTTAGAGATATCGAGCCAAGTAACACTGACATCAGAAACGAGGCGGGAGATATTTTGAGCGAAAATGAAGAAAAGGCAGACAGGTGGAAGGAATACTTGCGATGAGAAAATTATATGGGGGGATATTTGATCTTCAGGGGAATACGTAGGTTAGCACAGAGGATGGAAAGGGATGGAAGTACGCATGCAACAAGTCTTAGAAATGAGAACTTGGTGATGATGATGATAATGATAATGATGTCTGTCTTGACCCCTCATGCTATAAAACAAGCGTTTAGTTCCATTCTTCCGTTCTTTGGTTGAAGATTTTGTTCACTTCTAGCTGATTATATAGTAATTATTTCATTCTTTTTCACCTATGACAAAAAATATCTGACTTGAGGGGTTTCAATTTTGTGTACCTGGCGTATTATAAGCCGATAGTCTAGATATAAATAGTTATTTCCAATCCCGACATTTTTGACGCATGCATGCGGTCATTGCCGAGGAAAGAAGAAAGAACGCGCCAAGTACCTAAGTATTGAGAAAAAATGCAGAATGCGATAATTTACTGGTGCTGGTACTCTACATCCAGATTCAGGAGTTACCTTTACTCAGAAGCAATAAGAGATGAAATATTGAATAATCAGATTGATTGCGATTTATATTAGCTATTTACAATACGAGTGTTAAAAGTGACAGGTATTATTTTGTGAGCGGGGACGTTTCGCGCTCCCCGCGACCCCGCGAACAAAATAAGACACTTTTAACGCGTGTATCGTACAGGATTTTATCTACAATGGTCTTTGAAATGTTTGGTAAATGTCAGAATTTATTGAAAATATGACAGAAATGCGCAGAATCATCATTTTTTCACGTCGCCCATGACGACGTGCTAAAAGTGACGGGTATTATTTAACGCTTGTAGATAATAGCTATTTACGATATGAGTGTTAAAAGTGACAGGTATTATTTTGTGAGCGGGGACGCTTGCGAAACGAGCATTAGCGAGTAGAGCAACCCCGCGAACAAAATAAGACACTTTTAACGCGTGTATCGTACAGGATTTTATCTACAATGGTCTTTGAAATGTTTGATAAATGTCAAAATTTATTGAAAATATGACAGGAATGCGCAGAATCATCATTTTTTCACGTTGCCCATGACGACGTGCTAAAAGTGACGGGTATTATTTAACGCTTGTAGATAAAAATAGTTTTGAATTTTATTCGTAGGTCAATATAAGCCGACTCAACTATAATCCGATAGCTTTGACCGCCATCTTGTTTTCGGGATCCTGCAGGAAACTTCCCCGAGACTCACTTTGGCCCTAGACAGGAAAGAAATACACTAGGTGCAGTCAGTACATTGCAAAAAACTCGACTTTTGTTTAGAAATTAATCATTTACTACTGGTGCTGCTACCCTACGTTAAGAGTTTTAAGTGATTATCATGTTTATCAACAAAAGGTAAAACATTGATGTAATCGTTTCCATTTCATTTGTAGGCCGAATATAAAATATAAGCCGAATTATAATGATTGATTTTGATATTTTTGTCGGCCATCTTGTTTTCGGGGCCTTGTGTTGAGCTTCCCGGTGGCTCACTTTGACTACCTGTCTAAATTGCCTTCAAATGCCCTAAAAAACAATTGTACGTTACATTCGGTGCAGTCAGTGCAGTCGAGAAAAATGTTACAAAATATTGGGAAAAATGTAGTTCCCTCATTTACTGGTGCTGTTACTCTACATTATTTTTTCCAATTATCTATGTTCTTTAACAAAAGGGTGAACATTATCATAACCGTTGAAATTTCATTCGTCGGTCAACTAATGGCCGAGTTATAATTGTTTCCGATATTTTTGAGCCGCCATCTTGTTTCCGGTGTCCTGCAGAAAACTTCCTAGAGACTCACTTTGGCCACCCTTCTTAAATGTCTCTAAGGGTCTCAAAGAACAAATTTGAAAGGGTGGCCAAACTTTTACAAGCTTGGTAACTCCCAACTATAATAACACCAGGATTCATACGTACTATTAGTTATAAAATAAATACTCCCAGGCACCACTCATTTCTGATAAAACTGATATTCATATGAATTGGAAGAGTTGAAGAAAATATTGTTGAATTGGGCAACACTACTCAGCTCGATTTTCTTGAAAATTGCCGTCATGGACATCCTGTTTTAAAAAATGATTCATCAGACACAAATTGTAAGGATCGGCACAGGGTGATGTCACTCTGTCATATTCCTGTAAGGGGCCTGTGGGTGGGTGGAACATTGAAAACGGTTTTTGCGGGCCTGTAGGATTTCTTGGTCTAGCGCCTTCAGTGTTCAAGGATTTCCCACTTTCCCCTGAAGTCAAATTCATAGGTTATCAGGATAATTTTAGGATTGCACTGCTAGTAAGTGTAAGTATACTATAATAATACGCCTCTGCTTGTCAAATCTTGTTAGCATCCCAGAAAGTGGTTAGCTTTTGAAGGGCAAACTCGGAATTAATTGGCGCAATTCCGGCAACGTCGTCGCTTTAGCCGTGAGAAATAATTCCGGAGTTCGATCATTATATTTGGATAATATTGCTACGTATTTCGCGTACGGGTTCGGATATAATTAAGACGATCGTTTTAAAACACACACTGTTTATTACTGCGTATACTACAATATATTTTTTTATTGTATCAATAAATATCCAATTGGAGCATTGGCTCCAAATCGGCAACATGCCGGCACCGGAGTATGATAAATAAAATCGCTGAATGCATTATAAATAAATATGTACAATTATGGATGAATTCGAACAATACATACACATTGAAATCATAGGCAAGACATATGTTTCTGACTAGGTTCAACTCGTATTTGACAATAATAAAGAAATGTTTTTCTTTTTTTGTAATTTTGATAGTTTGTGTCCATCTTCATGGGATTAGGCAGCTGGTTGAATGCTTGCATTGCCCTAGTAAATGGGTTATTTAGACCTGCATTACTCGTCACAGTAGCCAAGTACACATTATTTGTTGCACGTGTGGCAACAATATTTAACGAACATCACAATTCAGTTTTCATTTTTGACATTAGTTTTCTGGGTGTTGTTAGTAATTTTGTAAGCGTACATACACTGTTCAACCTTTAGAAGTTTTCTCAGATCACACAGTTCACGCCAACAATTATTTACTTAGGAATATCGCTGTGATTACTGCTCTTTTTTTATCCGCTCGCTGTGTCATCCAATTCAATACTGCTCGTGAGACGACGATTGATGCCTTATAATATAAGTCCGACAGTAGGTTCCACAGTGACCCAACATACGGTTTCCATACGACTCCCGAAAAATCTTGCACCATTACCCGTGTAATTATGCCGTGCTCTAGAACCAGCGCCTCCGCCAAAACGAGCAGATGTGTCTTAATCGAGCGTTGAAGGTTCCCAATGCCAAGCCATCGCGTATACTTCTGGAAATGTCCAGAGCTCCGCACTTATATCTACACCGCGACATAATGGATGGACGAATCTAGAAAGATCGCGTGTTTACCAGAATGCACGGGATCGCCGCTCGTAACAATATGCTTGTTTAGATAGTATTAATTTTTCCACTGAACGAGACAGAATTTTTTCTGAGAGGTGATATACCTAAAGCTTTGCGTGGGTCTGCATGGAACTGTATGGGGTTGGCTGGAGGGGCAATTGGAATTCCAGGAACAAAACTCAAAGCGCCGCCCGTTCGCGTTAGTTGTTTTGGATTATATGCCAAACTAAACAATAAAATACCGCACATAGTTCGCAGTGATGTTCATCGGGCGTGCATTTCTGCGAGTTCATGTGTGGATGATTCGAAGGTCAGAACATTTTGAGCGCGAGAGATGATGTGTGTGTGTGTGCGGTGGGTGCTTTGGGAGCGTGATGGGCAAACTCCCGGCAAGCCTCGTGCGGTGGAGGAGCTGATGCTGCTTTGTTCTCTCCTTTTGCTTTGTGGTGTTATTAACTGACAAAAGTTGCTCAACACAAAGCGATGTCCAGGATGTGTTGGCGAGAGGCAAGTTACATGGTGATGGTATAATATGGCGATGACAAATAGGACGTGGAGGGGGGAAGGGGTTGAGGTGTGGAGCGCATGTATCCAAATGAATCTACATTGCAAATTTGATACCCACGCAAAATAATTCACTTTTATTGCATTATTATATTTCCCGCGTTTCCTGTTCCGTGTAATATTCGAAACGAACAAAAAAAAAACAAAATAAATGCAATTTGCATTTGTTTATGAAGTTTTAATGAAAGTTGGCTGTAACGTATCGCGTATCTACGAGTATCTACCTACCTACTCCAAAACGGTACATTCGAAATGAAATACCTATTTAGTGGTGAAAAAAATAAACACTGAAAGCTCTGTTCCATTATTTGTTTGATTTTATTCGTTGTGTTTTGTTCAATTTGATAATCTGCTATCCGGAATAAACGTACTGTAATCTCCCAACCCACCCCTTTCACAAAAATAAACATTCCCCAAAAGAAGAAGAAGAAGAATCCCCTTTCAGTTGAAGACTGAGTTTGGCCAATCTTGTTTGTCTAGTAGTGTTTGTTAGGACTTTCGTTGTGTTGTAGTTACCCAAGGTAGTACAGGTAAGTGAAGGCTTGGAAATGAAACACAGAGACTTCAAATCAACAAAGAACAATTTTATTCCAAATGCAAATATATTGACTCATGTGCAATCATGTAATATCAATTCAATTACCCCAACCTCCTACTATTTGAAATGCAGTGTGTAAGCCACTGATGCAGTGTAAACAAGAGAAAGACTAGAGAGAGTATCGCTCTCGCTAGAACAGATCATATTAGTTCCAGTAACCTAGATTGTTGAGGAACCTGTATAGCGGAAACTAAACGGCAGAACCAAAGTGTGAGTATCGCCTATACATCACTTGGCGCGAAGGGAAAGAGGTGGGAGACAAACGTCTATTAGTAAGTTCGGCGGTGACCTAAATTGACGAGGGATCTGAAGAGGGAATAGAGACGAGTTTGGATAAGCACAGGTTCTCTTGAACAGGCCCCTGCTGCCGAAAGAAGAAAAGAGAACAGTGTTGCATATGCGGATGTCTTTTAATGGTACCATAATAAAACATGACAATAAAATATCAAGAATAAACCCCAATAAACATGGTCAATGAAATCATCAACAGTTATTTATCATAATAAATACCACAACATGACTCGATGTGAATCAACAATATCAAAAACCAGGTTTTTGTTGCGTCCCTGCACGTTCGGTTGTGCGCGGTGCGGGAAAGGTGGGTGATGTTTATCACATTCACGGCGCTGTGGAAAAAACAATTGACGCAGAGAGTTGACAGAAAAAAGGCGTCCGTCCGTCAAGCGGAGCGAAAAAAGTCGGCATCAGCTGGCAAGATCTCGAAAAGCATCCACGACACATCAAAAAAGAGCATCCACGACGTCTACTGCCTGTTCTGGTCGGCTGAGTGTCGCCGGGCCCATGCAGAAGCCTGCGGCGGCGATTCTGTGTCGAGCGTGACATTCATCACAGCGAGCCGACTTCCCAGAGTGCCTGGATCTCGCCGGTGCCACGTCGCAGGTGACGCTATTCCCGTTGCCCTTCATCCAAACAATTAACTTTGGCTTCAATATACATTTTCCCCTCAAATTTCAATCCAGTTGTGTTTCATTCCTCCTTGCATCCGTGTTAAGGTTGTGTTTTTGTCGCTGAGCATTTTTATCGGAGCACTTGGAAGGTACCTACTCTTAGGATACCTCCCACAATTTTGTGTCCAGCGTGCTCTCACGCAGCGTCATAAAACTGGTCCTTCGAGCCGGATGTGCTTCTGGCCTTTTTCTACACGGGGTGCAAGGTGGAATTTCACATTTTTCCAAATTTTGCATCTTTTTATTTTTTTTATATTTCTTTTTTTGCGCTCTTTTGGTAAATTTCAGCTTGACCTTCGTACGTCTCGTGGTCTTTCATTCGGTCCGCTCATCGTGCATCATTTTGCTTCGGTAAAGCCGCGTTCACACTGCACTTTTGCAGATTTTCAACTTTTTCGTCCTCAAATTGCGAAAATTTGTGCCGTTTAATACGCTTTCCACCGGTGTAGGTGTCACATGTCCCTAAGTGTTTCGTGACATTGCTGTGCTGGCGCGTTTCTTGCGAAAATCGGGGTCTAGCTGCGCCTTTGAGAGCCTGCTAGTCCGGTCCATTGCGGCCCACGCTCTTTCTAGTTGCGCTTTCGAGCCTTCGAGTTGTCACTTAGCGCCATTTTATCGTTGGTATCGTTTCCCACGATTTTCTCTAAGTCGTCTGGCACTACCGTAAGCTCGTGTTGTGCTTAACTTTCGGTGTGATAAGACCAGTTGGGTACCAGTCGGTATAATTTGCGGACCATACGAATCATTAATTCGTCTATTGTCGCGTTCTTTTCGCCATGGACGGTATTTTGTTCTGCATTCGTTCGGTGGCATCACGCCTGGAATCGCGCCTTGAAGCTGGTGTGCATGCATCTGATGATGTCACGTTGCAACCCGCTTTTGTGTCATCCTTTGACGGAATTTCGCAGATTTATTCTGACTTTCGGACGCAGTTTGAGAAGGCGTCTCAGTTCACTCCTGCTCCTGAACAGGAAGAACACTTTCTTGCGTCCACTACGCGAGTGGATGAACTCTTTTGCAAACTGTCTGCGCTTCGTGATGAGTTTGCTGAGCAGAGAATTCGATCGGGGCGAACTCCCCCTCCATCTCAGCATGGTGGTTCACAGTGGTCTTTAAACCAAAACGGGAATCAGTCTCGTAGCAACGTAAAGTTGCCAAAAATTACGCTACCCTCCTTTGATGGTTCTTTGAAGGCTTGGCCTACATTTTTCGACATGTTCAATACGCTCATTCACAATAATGAGTCCTTGTCAGACATTGAGCGTTTTCAATACCTCATTTCGTCTCTTTCGGGGGAACCTCTGTCATTAGTGAAGCACCTTCCTCTCAACGCGGACAATTACGAGACTGGTTATACTGCTTTAGTAGAACGCTACCAGAATGATCGTCTTCTAGTAACTTTTTATTGGAAGGCGCTTTGGAATGCCCCTGCGGCAACTTCAAATTCTGTGAAGTCTCTTCGTGAATTGCTCAACACGTTTAAGGAAAACCTTGAGGCCTTGAAACAGTACTCTCAAGTTGACTTGTGGAATTTTACACTCCTTAGTGTTTTCCTACAAAAACTGGACAGTTCAACCCGCACGAGGTTTGAGTTGAAATATTCCGGTTCAGATATTCCTCGCTTCGAGGATCTACAATCTTTCATTCTCAATCAATGCCGTGCATTTGAAGCCACTTCGTTGAATTCTGAGACTGACGTGTCTCTTACGCCGTCTAATTCTTCGAAGTCTGCTCCTGCTAAAACCAAATTCGATTCTGGTCACAAGCAGAGATTCTCACAGTCGCTTGTCTCTCAAGCCGATGGTGGCAGATCAGAGTGCTTTTATTGCAAAGGCAAACATTTGCCCTCTCAGTGCAAGTCCTTTCTAGCTCTTTCCCCACGCGAAAGGTTCAATGCTACTCGTAGCAAAAGGGTCTGTGGAAATTGCTTGAGGTCTGATCATAATTCTTTTGATTGTACTTCCAAGTTTTCGTGTCGCGTGTGTAATATGAAGCACCACACGTTGCTGCATTTCCCAACCGCAAACTCGCCGGCATCGTCTCTTTCTAATACGTCACCGGCCCCGTCTGGTTCTGCACAGAGTCCAGCATCTCTGAGCTGCGTAGTCAACCTCACAGCAAACGCTCTCGCGTCTCAAGTCCTGCTCGCCACTGCGATCGTTCACGTTTGTGACCGGTGGGGAGGCTACCGCCGTCTTCGTGCTCTCATCGACCCGGGCAGTCAAGTCTCTTTCATTCTCGACTCTAGTGCACGCAACTTAGGCCTTTCACGTTCTTCTGAACAAGTACCTGTGTTTGGTTTGGGTCTCACTCCCTCCAAATCCACATGTGGTACAGTGTCTTGCTCAATCAAAGCTGTGAATTCTCCGCCTCTTCCGGCAGTTGACTTTGTTGTATTGCGCAACATTTGTGGCGATTTGCCGGACACTCGTTTGAATCCGCTGCGGTTGCAAGACGCTCGTCTGCAAAATCTTGCTGACCCAAGCTGGCACACGCCGGGACCGATTCATATGCTTTTGGGCGCGGATGTTTATCCCGCTATCATTCAAAATGGTATTATCTCCACTGGATGTGGGAATCCGATTGCCATTAACACGATCTTCGGTTGGGCTTTGCTGGGTCCTTTTCAGTCGCCCGCAAAGTCTCGCCAGTCATTTCTTGCCTGTATGTCGGCCGGCGTGGACGATGCTCTCCAACGTTTTTGGGAAATAGAAGAAATTCCTAATTCCCTGTCGAGTTCTCGTATGTCTCTTGAAGATCAAGAGGCAGAGGCCGTTTTCCGTGACACCGTTTATCGCTGTCCTTCCGGTCGCTTTGGAGTCGCTTTGCCATTCAAAGTGTCCTCACCAACGTTTGAGAATTCCAAACCCATAGCTGATCGTCGTTGGTTAGCCACTGAACGGCGGTTAGGTAATCAGGATACACTCCGTGAGTTATATATGGAATTTATGCGCGATTATGTTGACTCAGGTCACATGACGTTGTTGGACGAGGAACCTCATAATTCGGAGAGCTATTATCTCCCCCATCATCCTGTCGTCAAAATCGAAAACGATAAACAAAAAATTCGTGTTGTGTTTGATGCTTCGGCGCAAGCGGCGAATGGTCTGTCTCTCAACGAGACTCTTCTCGTCGGTGCTAAGCTGCAACATGATATAGTAGCCTTGCTACTTCGGTTCCGTTGTCAACCCGTCGTGTTTACTTGTGACATTCGCCAAATGTATCGGCAAATTCTTATCTTGCCTGAACACCGAAAGTACCAACTCATTCGTTTCCGTTTTTCTTCTGATGGACCCATCGAAACTTACCAACTAAACACCGTTACATATGGTGTTTCTTCGTCACCGTTCCTCGCTATACGCACCTTGCTTCATTTGGCTGAGCAAGGCGCCTCAGAGTTCCCTTTGGCTGCGCAGGCAATTCGTCGCAGTTTGTATGTAGACGATTTACTTTGCGGTGCGGACTCCGTGGAATCGGCCCGTGAGTTACTAACTCAGATCATCAACCTACTTCAATCAGGTTGTTTTGAACTGCGCAAATGGGCCAGCAATCACCCAGCTGTGTTGCAAAACATACCTCCTGATCATTGTCGTACAAAGCCGTCCACCTTTAGTGATGTTGCTGACAATACGGTCAAAATTCTCGGCCTCCAGTGGCAAGCGAACAATGACGCCTTCTCGTTCACTGTTCAGCCCTCAGATGCATCATGCACCAAACGTGCCATTTTGTCTAAGGTGGCTCGCATTTACGATCCTCTCGGGTTCATATGTCCCGTGTCATTTCTTGCCAAGTGTATCATCCAGCGTTTATGGAAACTTGGACTTGATTGGGATGACACCCCGCCAGATGTCATATGTCAGCAATGGACACGTTTCCAGTCTGAACTTACGCAACTTTCGCAGTTGCAAATTCCTCGTCTATCATTCTCGTCGCCCGTAGACAAGTGTCAGTTACATGCATTCTGTGACGCATCGGAGTCTGGGTACGCGTGCGTTTTATACGCTCGCTATCTTCAGGATGGTCTTACCACCGTTCGGTTCTTGATCGCCAAATCGAAAGTAGCTCCGGTTAAATTACTGACCATCCCTCGTCTCGAATTGTGTGCAGCGGTACTTTTATCCAAACTTGTTACCTTTGTTGTTGACGTTCTTTCTGACGTCATTCGTTTTGAGGAAATTTTTGCGTGGACGGACTCCACCATTGTCCTCAGTTGGTTGCGATCTCCCTCGCACTGTTGGAAGACTTTCGTGGCTCACCGGGTGGAGCATATCCAACAACGGGTCCCTCCCCAGTGCTGGAGACATGTCGGCTCTGCTGACAACTCTGCAGACCCCGCGTCTCGCGGACTTTATCCAGGGGATCTTTCGACGTGTTCTCAGTGGTGGTGTGGACCAACGTTCTTGTTGGCTCCAACAGATTCTTGGCCTAATCATGTGCCATTGCCGCCCTGTACAGATACCTTGTGTGAAGAACGCAAGGTCGTCTTGGTCGCGCGGACTTCTACACCTCGCGGGATAAATGTCGTTGATTTGTTGAGCCGTTTTTCTTCATTGCGGAAAATTCAGGGTATTATCGCCTATTGCTTCCGTTTTGCCCGCTATGTCCAATCGAAGAAGAAGATACTGATGGTCAGGCCCTTGTCTGACGTGGAACTTCACTCGGCCATGATTTGCGTTGTTAAACAGGTCCAGCTAGCAGTATTTTCTGTCGAAATGACGAATATAAGCAAGGGTCTACCGTTGGCCAAACCTTTTCGGAAGTTAACTCCTTTTTTGGACCGTGATGGTGTTTTGCGCGTGGGGGGTCGTCTAAAACATTGCCCTGAACTACCGTTCGAATCGAGGCACCCTGCTTTGCTCCCTCAGCGACATGCGCTTACAGAGCTTGTTGTGCGCCAGATTCATTATCGTCATTCCCATCCGGGTCTCAATAATACTTGTTTTCTCATTCAACAAAACTTTTGGATCATGTCTGCTCGACGAGCGGTACGTCATTACTTGTCAAAGTGCTACCGGTGTTTCCGAACTCGTCCTCTCGCGTTGGCTCCGTCTATGGGAAACTTGCCCTCTTTGCGCATTTCGCAGCTTAAGCCATTTAGTTGCGTCGGCGTGGACTACGCCGGGCCTTTCACGGTTGCTATGTCTCGAGGTCGTGGTGTTCGAACCACAAAGGCGTACTTGTGTCTTTTTGTCTGCTTTGCCACCAAAGCGCTTCACGTTGAAGTCGCGTCCGACCTTTCGTCTGATACTTTCCTTGCCGCACTTCGCAGGTTCATTGCCCGGCGGGGTAGGTGTTCAACTATATTCAGCGATTGTGGAGCGAATTTCGTCGGCGCTAACAAACAGCTCAATTCATACGTTCAGCTCGCAGCCGAGAGTGAAGCCATAACTTGGCGCTTCAATCCTCCTGTCACGCCCCATTTTGGCGGGCTGTGGGAAAGTGGCGTCAAATCAGTTAAAACCCATCTCTATCGTGTCGTTGGTGAGCAAACGTTGACTTACGAGGAACTAACTACATTAGTCGCTCAGATTGAGTCCTTGTTGAACTCACGGCCACTTTGCCCTTTGAGCACTGATCCCAACGATATGTCGTCATTGACTCCAGGCCATTTTTTGACCCTTGAATCATTGTCTGCGCCCCCTGATCCCGACCTTTCTCACCTCAACCGTGGAAAGCTATCCAGATGGCAGCTGATTCAAGAAATGCACCAGCGCTTCTGGTCACGTTGGCGGGATGAGTACCTACACACCCTGTACCAGCGCAGTAAATGGCACAAATCAAATCACCTCGAGGCCTCTGACGTGGGAACGTTGGTTCTGATAAAAGACGAGAGTGCCCCCCCTCTCAAATGGAGAATTGGACGAATTGTGACGCTTTACCCGGGTAAAGACGGTATCAACCGTGTAGCGGATGTTCGAACCCAGACAGACGTCTTGAGGCGTCCTCTGGTGAAGCTGTGCCCTTTACCCAAAGATTAGTCATTTCATCCTTCTTTACAAGTCGCATTGCGCACTTTGTAATCAAAAAAAATGCAAAATATTTTCCTTCAACAAATGTTTACTGGTTTGAATAGAGGTAAAATAACATGTTGTTGAGCCGTCTTGTTCAATTTGAAAATACCTATAGGGTATTTTGGTGGGGAGAATGTTGCGTCCCTGCACGTTCGGTTGTGCGCGGTGCGGGAAAGGTGAGTGATGTTTATCACATTCACGGCGCTGTGGAAAAAACAATTGACGCAGAGAGTTGACAGAAAAAAGGCGTCCGTCCGTCAAGCGGAGCGAAAAAAGTCGGCATCAGCTGGCAAGATCTCGAAAAGCATCCACGACACATCAAAAAAGAGCATCCACGACGTCTACTGCCTGTTCTGGTCGGCTGAGTGTCGCCGGGCCCATGCAGAAGCCTGCGGCGGCGATTCTGTGTCGAGCGTGACATTCATCACAGCGAGCCGACTTCCCAGAGTGCCTGGATCTCGCCGGTGCCACGTCGCAGGTGACGCTATTCCCGTTGCCCTTCATCCAAACAATTAACTTTGGCTTCAATATACATTTTCCCCTCAAATTTCAATCCAGTTGTGTTTCATTCCTCCTTGCATCCGTGTTTAAGTTGTGTTTTTGTCGCTGAGCATTTTTATCGGAGCACTTGGGAGGTACCTACTCTTAGGATACCTCCCACAATTTTGTGTCCAGCGTGCTCTCACGCAGCGTCAGTTTTAACAGTTTGAGACGTATATTATTTCATCAGATAACAAAGTAAGGAAAGATATCTTCTCTCACGAGATACCCTTCTCTTACAAGACACGACAGCAAGTAAAAATATCTGTTGTGTGCAGATATCTTTGTCTCACAGAACTCAGGCATGGATATAGAAGACAGTCGATCAGTGTAATATGAATCATAGTAAACAGAAGTATGAAGAAATCATTGAAGCGATTCAACTCGACTGAGAAGAATACCACAACCATGCCCATCAAGTATGACAGCATACCTCGTAGCTCTCAAAACCACGTCACCTGTTCTACAGATCAACGCTTTGTTGTCTCGCCAGACCCTGACTCTCGGGGTAGCTTGGTCCCAGTTCATCTGGAAATCTTGTGGCGACATCGTTCTACTCTTTCGTCTTTCTCAAGCATCAACAACAGTGACCTACACGCTTAATAATGTCTAATTGACAGGAAACAAAACAACTGAATCACTTATCTTCGAGCGTTCTGAAGGCACGGCAGCTATACTCGGGAAGTCGCCAACATCGGAAGAAACTTGAATCTTCCCTTTTCTATGATCTGGAGCAGGAAATACCCAGATTTTCTTGTGTTTTTCTCTTAGACATCTGCCGTCATTTTCTACACTTCATTAACTTTCCGTTACTTGACGACGGCATCTCCCTTTTCAGGTGTATTACCAAAGCTCACGATGTCTTACGTTTTCTCTTTATAGGCTGAAGAGCCGGTCGATTTCAGTACCTATCAGAAGTATCAGATAATTCAAACTTCAGATGAAGTCTAGTGAGTGTCTCTGTTTTTTGGTCGATGCGGAGGCAACTCATGTCCCACAATCTTAGAGACTATGGATTACTCTCGGGATTATCTATATCCTACTAGCTGTCACCGTCATCATGCTGGGTGACAGCATTGGTTGAAAAGTAGCCAGGTGATTTGTTCCACTGACACCGGACAAATGGGAAGGGAATTGTATACATGATGTTGATTTTCCGTTGTTTTAGGCAAATGTCAAGTTTCTCCTTGGCGAGTTTAGTAATTTTATGCATGTCCGTCGATAGTGTCTTGGTCAGATGAAGTTTTCCAAGAAGCGTAAGCAACTGATTGTGTAAGATTAACATGAATTCGAAAAAATGTTTGTTTTTCGTGCAATTTTAAATTTCTGCCTCGACTTGTCGGGTTCTTGTTTTTGTGAACTAAACGCATGTCACTTAGAGTAATATCTGGTCAGTGAAGGGTTGTTGGGAAAAATTGAGACACCATCATACTTTGTTCCTAAATATGTATTCCTACTTTTGTTCAAGGTACCTAACTAGTACAGGAAAAATAGTAAAAAAATCGGCAAAACCTCGGAATAAATATGGACGACATGAAAATTTGATATTCTGTTCAGAATTGAGTGCTCTACAACATATCCAAAATCGCCAAAAATCGCACCCGGGGGTTTTGAGTTATTGGAGGGGGGGTAAAAAATTGCAGGTAAAAATGGAGGGGATGGAACCCGTCAATCCATTGGATGCGAATACATTATAGTTCGACGTATCATATCCCCTTGATACCATTTTGGCACAAGAAGTGTCCATCATTGTTGAAGGGGAGTAGTGGGGGGGCGAAGCTCTGCTAGGTGGTCCATTTTGTTTTTCTGGCCATGTAGAACCGATCACGACAAGTTTGGTATCTTTTCCGACTAAATTCAATCTCCTGAACCCGTATCCGATGTGTGAATTCGAATGAAAACAAGTTTGAACAAGTTAACTTTAGAAAACTTGTTTTTTATTTGACAATTTTGACGAATTTTTGTTTTACTGTTGGAGGTGTTCATTTTAAGAAAATTTTCAGGGACCATCAAATTGGAGTGTATTCTCCACAAAAATCATCCACTCGATGTATAATTTTGTTTCTCGAGTTTAAAAAATCGATTTGAACTTGAGCCGGCACGGCGCGTCGTCTACTACTGACCAGAACACTACAGCATGCACCTTTGAATAAAAACACCTCAAACTATTCAAGAAATAACAACTCATCTTTGAAGATTGGAGGATTTGTGCAGAACTGGATTCCCTATAACATGAAC
This sequence comes from Anaspis maculata, assembly GCA_949128115.1. Classification (NCBI taxonomy): domain Eukaryota; kingdom Metazoa; phylum Arthropoda; class Insecta; order Coleoptera; family Scraptiidae; genus Anaspis; species Anaspis maculata. The sequence goes on from OX421962.1 coordinate 21,022,282, forward strand.
AAAATCGCCATGAATCGCAATGCAGGATTTTGAGTTATTCGAGGAGGAGGATAACATTTTGACTGGATTCATACTCTATGAGCTGTTACCTTTTCACTTAAATAACTCAAAACCCTGCAGTGCGATTCATGGCGATTTTGTTGATGTTATAGGAAATTCAATTCTTCACAGATCCTTCAATTTTCAAAGATGAGTTGTTATTTCTTCAATAGTTTGAGGTGTTTTAATTTAAAGGTGCATGCTGTAGTGTTCTGGTCAGTAGTGGACGACGCGCCGCGCCGACTCAAGTTCAAATCGATTTTTCAAACTCGAGAAACAAAATTATACATCGAGTGGATGATTTTTGTGGAGAACACACTTCAATTTAATGGTCCCTAAAAATTCTCAAAAATGAACGCCTCCAACAGTAAAACAAAAATTCGTCAAAATTGTCAAAGAAAAAACAGGTTTTTTCAAGTTAACTTGTTCAAACTTGTTTTCATCCGAATTTACACATCGAATATGAGTTCACGAGATTGAATTTAGTCGGAAAAGATACCAAACTTGTCGTGATCGGTTCTACATGGCCAGAAAAACAAAATGGACCACCTAGTAGAGTTTCGCCCCCCCACCACTCCCCTTCAACAGTGATGGACACTTTTTGTGCCAAAATGGTGTCAGAGGGATATGATACGTTGAACTATGATGTATTCACATCCAATGGATTGACGGGTTCCATCCCCTCCATTTTTATCTGCTATTTTTTACCCCCCCTCCAATAACTCAAAACCCCCGGGTGCGATTTTTGGCGATTTTGGATATGTTGTAGAGCACCCAATTCTGAACAAAATATAAAATTTTCAGGACGTCCATATTTTTTCCGAGGTTGAAATCTATCTTTCTTGTACTAAACTATAGTCCAGGAATTATAGAAAAAATAGCGAACAAAAATGATAACTTAGCCGGATTTTTGTATATAAGCTCAGTTAAGCATGTAGTTCAACATAGTAAAAGTCCTCAAGAATCCGGTGTGAGCTTCGGCCGTTGTGGCCTCCTCAGAAGAACTTGAGAATCAGTTTTTCGTGTTTATCTCGTAAACGATGGCACTTGGAGGAAAAGCACTTGAAACAAAATTGTTGGAAATTGTCTTGTCTACAAGAAAGGTACTCACATATTCCATCATAAGTCCACTCCTTCTTCGTCAAAACACAAGAAAGCCTAATTAGTCCAGATGCTCGATGCCGAAGACTGTACGGACCTTGACATTTATGATGGCAGGGTGCCACTTGGTAGAGGTTTTGTTCGATCCATTTTTTTTTGATTGGAACTTAATGCCATCAATACCAACTATGCCGGCGGCATATACAGGGTGACATAAAAATAAAAAGTTGAACAAATGTACCTCAAGAACCAAAATAGGTGAAGACATGTAAATCGCCAAAAATATTTCCAATTTCATGACCATGAAGTCATCGTGAACTTGAATCAAATATGTTGAGCCGTTTCTGAAATATCTTCAGAAGACTGAAGTCGTTACGAAAAAAAAATAGTTTTCCGTATATCAGTAATTCTTCAGATCTTGAATCGAAACTTGGTGTTTTGAATCGAAACAATGATGAATTACATTCAAAATGAAATCACAGTGAAAAGTCCTCTCTAGGCCAACTAATTTTAGAAAAAACACAGTCAACTTTTTTTCTGATAAGTAGACAAAAATATATTTTTTTTTGTAACAACTTCGGTCTTTTGAAGATATTTCAAGAACGGCTCAAGATATTCAATTCAAGTTGACGACTACTTCATGACCATGAAATCAAAATTATTTATGGCGATTAACATGTCTTTACTTATTTTGGTTCTCGAGGTACAAATGATTAACTTTTTATTTTTATTTCACCCTGTATATGCCGCCGGCATAGTTCGTCTTGATGGCTTCAAGTTTCAACCAAAAGAGAGTGGATCAAACAACACCTCTACAAAGTGGCACTCCGCCATCATAAAACTCAAGGTCCATACCAGTCTTCAGCATCGAGCATCTGGACTATTTTGATTTTCTTGTGTTTTGACGGAGAAGGAGATGACTGACGATGATATGTGTTAGGACCTTTCTTGTAGACAATAAAATTTCCAACAATTTCTTCCCGGAAACTTTTTTCCCAAGTGCTACTGTTCATAAGATATACGCGAAAAACTGACCCTCAAGTTTTTCTCGGGGCCACAACGGCCGAAGCTCACACCGGATTCTTGAGGACTTTTACTATGTTGAACTACATGCTTAACTGAGCTTATATACAAAAATCCGGCTAGTTATCATTTTTGTTCGCTATTTGCGATTTAAACAGCTAAAATTCCTGGACTACTACTGAAAATACTGAAATAGACGATATAAGCTGTCTGATTTCTACATGATTCGAGAGGGCTGCGTTTTCGGTCGCCATCGGCTGATCGCGGCCTGAATCGCAGCCCACTAGAATCATGTAGGAATCAGACAGCCTATATGTGTTGTGAAAACCTGAACCGTGAAGAAGGTACTGTTATGGAAGACGCCGTGTAGTGCTAAGAAAAGCAGAACTGTGTATCTTATATGTATAGGAGAAATTGAGATAGATTGAAAATATGTGCAAAATTCAAAATTTGACGGTTACTTACGTTCCAATTGTTCATCTGAACCAAGTATAGGTTTGAAAACCGAATGGAATCGGTTAAAAAAAGCAAGAGTTCAATACGGCGCTTTGAACTGTCAAAATGTCGAATTCGACAAAAAATGCATTTCGATGATGGTTCATTTTGACAAAATGTTCAAAATCTCAATATAATCTGTTGAAAAATACAGAGGTTCAATATGGCAGCCTTGGAAATGTCAAAATGGCAAGTTTGACGGATGCATTTCGATTGTCAACCTCAAGTGGGTATAGGTTTGAAATCTCAATCCGATCGGTTGCAAAATACAAAAGTTATGGCGGCCTCTTGAAATATCAAAAATCAAAATTTGACAAATGCATGTTGATCGCTAACCTTGAGTGGGTGTAGGTTCAAAATCTCAATCAGATCGGTTGAAAAATGCAAAAGTAACCAAAGCAAGTAGAGGTTCTGAATCCAAATCGGATAGGTCAAAAAATGCGACAGTTCGATATGGCGGCGGAATTAGAGCTGTCAAAGTGACAAATTTGACAGATGTATTCAGATTGCCTATTTCAAGTTTTCATAGATCTAAAATCCCAATCGGATAGGTTGAAAAATGCGGAAGTTCAATATAGCGGTCTCTTGAAACGTCAAAAATCAGAATTTGAGAGATGCATTTTGGTTGTTCGCCTCAAGTGGTTATAGGTTTCAAATCCCAATCGGATCGGTTAAAAATGCAAGAGTTCGATAGGCGGCCTTGGAACTGTCAAAACGTCAAATTTAATAGATACACCTGGATTCAGTGGCGTATTTATGGGGGTGGCATTGGGGGCATGTACCCATCCCCCCCTCCATCGATCTGTAATGATCAAAATAATGATTATGATAATAATAAGAAAAAGTTACCAGCAAAAGAACAGGCGCGCTCCGATAATGTTGTAAATTTGAAAACGTGTACCTAATTTCGTTGTATAATGATGATATGATATGATACATACGTTATATGTAATAAATCCATAATAATACGTTCTACCCTTCTACACAATAATTACTATTAGTCCACATCTTTAATTTTTTTTATTTGATTTTTTGAACCTCTACTGCTGTTTATTGATTGATGGAGGCATTTTGTCTGCCTTCTGTTTACCCCTCCCCTCCGTAGACCCCTTCTTCTTACGAATCTTGCATAATTGAAAAAATCACCTTGCCCCCCCCCCAATCCATATCTCTAAATACGCCACTGCCTGGATTGTCCACTTCAAGTGAGTATAGGTTAAAAATCCCAATCGGATCGGTTGAAAAATAGAAAAGTTCAATATGGCGGCTTTTTGGAACGTCAAAAATCGAAGGTTGACAGATGCATCTTGATTGCCTACCCAACGCAAGTACAGGTTGAAAATTCCAATCGGATCGGTTGGAAAATGCGAAAGTTCGATATGGCGGCCTTCTGAAACGTCAAAATTCGAAAATCGGTTGACAGATGCATCTTGATTGCCTACCCTAAACAAGTAGTACGAGTTGAAAATCTCAATCGTATCGGTTGAAAAATGCAAAAGTTCAATGTGGCGGCCTTTTGAACTGTAAGAAATCAAAATATGACAGAGGCATCTCAAATGCCTACCCAAGGCAAATACAGGTTGAGAATTCCAATCCGATCGGTTGAGAAATGGAAAAGTTCAATATGGCGCCTTTGAAGACGTCAAAAATTGAAATATGACAAAGGCATCCAGAGTGCCAAAGCAAGTATAGGTTGAAAGTCCCAATCGAATCGGTCGAAAAATGCAAAAGTTCAATATGGCGGCATCTTGAAACGTCAAAAATCAAAATTTGACAGATGCATTTCGATTGTCAACCTCAAGAGTAGGTATAAGCTTAAAATCCCAGTAGAATAGGTTGAGAATGCAAGAGTTTAATATGGCGGCCTTGGATCTGTCAAAATGACAAATTTGACAGAGATATTCAGACTGCCAATTGAAGTTGGCATAGATTCAAAATCCTAATCGGACCGGTTGAAAAATGGGAGAGTCCAGTATGGCGGCATCTTTAAACATTGAAAATCAAAATTTGACATAATGCATCATTAGATTGTTAAAGTATTGGCATAATATGTTGAGAATTTCAAGTCGACAGTCAAAAAATGGAGAACAAAATGGCGGCCATCACATTTGTCAGAATGATTCAATTCATTTTGGTCTCTGAAACGTGAAAATGTCACCTGCCGTCAAAAGTAGACAAGTGTGTTGAAAATTCCACGTTGATTGGCTAAAAAATTCTAAACAAAATGGTGTACCTGCCAGTTGCCAGGAAGAAGAAATTATTCACACCCCTTGGATATGTCTAAATTTCAAATATGACATGTGAATATGGTTGATGCAAATCGGTCATTGAATAGAGACGGACATGGTGTTGAAAATATCAAATTGTTGTGATTGAAATTGAAAAAATAATATAGCGAAGGCTCACAAAAGGGAAAATACTATGAAATTTCGAATAAAAAAGCAACAAATTGGATCTGGTCGACGTGACGGTCGTCTATAGACCGTTTAGACTGTATAGACGTTTGGTTCAGATCACGCAAAAAAAAATCCGTAAACATGATGAACTGTGACGTAGGTATCACGATTGGGCTCAGGCCATTAAAACAAATTCTCACGGATTTTCACTATAGCTGGACAGGAAAAAAATCAAAACTTGATTGTAGACACTAACCTGTTATTTAAATTATGCAACAACTCACGTCAAGCATATTCAAGATTATGTCATCCAAGCATCAGCATTCGGCTATCGGTGGTGCGAGTTTGACAGATTCGCGTTAACATCAAGTGAACGAAGCCGCGCGGTGCCGTTGGCAGAAGTGATAGTTGTAGCAGTAGGACGCTGATGGGTCGACCGTATCGATGCGAAAAGTTCCACACAGATTTCGATAAAATGGACTATAAAATGTGAAGCTTGTCAACGCCGGAGCCGGCCTGCGAAATTTGATCGAAATGCCGTTCGAATTTGGAGGTGACTCTTGTGTTTTGTGTCTGATGGACGCTCAAAAGTCTCCTCGAGACCACTGTTCAATTGAGCACGCTGACTTGGTCAATTTCGTCCCAAACGCACTGTTGAAATGCCCCGAGGTGTTGAGATTCCCAAAACCGAGAGCGTCAATATTGACGTTCCTGTCAGATTGGCCGGGCCGTGCTCCAATTTCAACATTTTTTGGCAAAATTTAAAGAAAAGTCCCGCCAATTGGCCTGCACCGGACGACACTGGGTCCCCAAAACCCTCCGGTCGGCATTTCACACCAAATTTCTTGAAATTCCGCCCGAAAAGCCGAATTTTTGCCGCAAAAACTAACAAGAAACTGGAACGAATCATTCAAAATGTCCTTGTGAAATTTTGAATGTATTATGAAATTTCAAAAAATATTGACAAATACCGCAAAAATTTCGAAAAATTCTCACCCTCAACTTGGAATGCGGTTGAAATACACCACCAAAATCCGACGTCTGATTTTCACAAATTTTGACGGCTCGTCGTTCGGTTGCCGTCAGCGGTTTCTATGAGTTGATTCTGATGAATACAGGGTTTGGTTACGTTCGGAAATAACCTACTTCAAGTTACGCCACTGACAAATGACGCTCCGGGTGCTCAGCCATTGTAGCCAGATCACTTGCGATTCAGGGAGAGAATTTTGGTTTTACTCGCTACCAACTCTGCGACTAGTCGAACACCCCGTATAAAAAAACCCCGAGTCTATAAAAATCGACCGACCATGCGTGCTTTGTTCATGTAAAGTGGTCAACAAAATAAGTGTCAGTCGATATTTTTATCGGTTTTTGAAACCAGACAGCTGCTGTGGATTCCTTCGATCGATTTTGGATCTGTTTGAACTGATCAGTGGCACCATTCTTTAGCTATCGGATACAAGTGCTGTAGAATGGAATAAAAGTCAAATAATGTTTATAGGTACAGGGTATCAAGTAAAACCGTGCAAAACTATTGAAGATTTGTTTATACTCCATTTTGCCAAAACAACTTTTTCGTCGATACCAGCACCTAGAATATGAACATTGATGTCTTCCCTCGAAACGGTTTTTGATTTGCACCCTTATTATGATTTTGGACAAAGTTGTGCCATTTTTTCTTCTATATACACTTATTGCAAAACTGCTATCAAATTTGAAGTTGAAATTAAAAGTATCACTTTTGAACACTTTTCTCACTCACCCCCTGAAAAAGCTACCCCCGCGGTCAATGCCTAATCATTGTGGGCCGCAATGTTGGGGCTGGTACCAGAATCGGTACCTACGATACTGGAAAAGCGTAATGTCATGAAAGAGATACTCTTGTTTCAAGGTCAAGGGATTGTTTTTGAGGGTTGTTTCCATAAATTGGAGAATTGATATCTCCAAAAGCAAAAAAGATTCCAAGAAATTGCCGGAAATATGCATTTTGAGATTACCGAAACGATCCAGACCATTTCGAGAGTTTTCTGTTAGTAATATCTTTCAGTTAGGTATTTTGAGAAACATTGTTTGAAATTGTTGAACTTATTTCCGTTAAAATTTAAAAAGTCGCCAAAGAGCTTGTTTCTTTCTTTCCCGACTAATGATAAATTCTTTTTTAGCTAAATTTCATCACCGAAATCACATTCAGGAGAACAAAATCTTGAGAAATGATACCAAACACTCCTACAAAAGCACTTGAAAGGGTTGCTGTGGAGCACATCCCCGACCTATGTTAGGTATCAGCCTATATTATGTTATTGGAAAATATGCGTCAGTGTATGCAATGGAACATGAAGCAAGAATTTCTTCTCAGATTCTTTTTGTTCTCGAGGTATCGATACATCAGTTTATGTAAACAACTCTTGAAAACAATCCTTTGACCTTGAAACAAAAATTATCTCTCACATGACACGGTATCATACTGGTTTATTGGGATACCAGCTCCAATATTCCGGCCCACATGAGTTAGACACTGCCCCCGGGGGTTACCTTTTTCAGGGGTGGGTGAAAAAACATCCACAGGGGATGGTTTTTCAAGTGAAACTATCGATTGTTCAAAATTTGCTTCGATAATGAGACCAGTTTGAGAGGATATTTGCAATAAGATGGATATTGAAGAAAAAATGGCACAACTTTGTCCAAAATCATAATACGGGCGCAAATCAAAAACTGTTTCGAGGGAAGGCGTCAATGTTCATATTCTAGGTGCTGGTATCGACCAAAACAAGTTTTAGGCAAAATATGGCATAAACAAATCTTTAATAGTTTTGCACGGTTTTACTTGACACTCCGTATAAACTTTATTTGACTTTTCTTCCATTCTACAGTACTTGTATCCGATAGCTGAAGAATGGTGCTATTGATCAGTTCAAACAGATCCAAAATCGACCAAAGGAATTCAAAGCTGTCTGGTTTTGAAAACCGATGAAAATATCGACTATGACGCTTATTTTGTTGACCACTATATTTGAAAAGCGCCGCAAGTCCCGGACATGAAGCTGCCCTTCGCATGCCAAGTGCCATTTGCGTTACTTTTGCTGTCATTGGCCTGTCGCGACTGACAGCTGCGTTACCTTTGCTTTGTTGAAAGTATGTCAAAACTAACCTCCAAAACAACACATACCAGGACTTCACCACGGAGAAATTCGCTAGCCCGAAGGGGCTGTGCATTCCAGAGGGCTTCTATATTTGTGTTTATTTTGTTTTAATGTGACTTAAATCAAGAGATTATATTCTGGTCTGGTTTTGTGTTCCAGCGAAGCCGCCCTCCGACGTGGTGGTCACCCTTGAACCGTTGTCAAGCTCTGAGGGCACCAAGAAAACTAGATTCATAGCGTCAGTGACCCATTCTGATCATCATTGCTCTCCGGAAAGAGGCAGTTGGTTGTACTCTCAGCAAGGGTCTGCCACGCACGAAACCATGATTTTAACCCTGTAGGTCTAATGTGTGTTGATAAGGTTGTTGAAGATTGCTTTGTCTTTTATGTCAGACCAGGGGCTTTAGGCTGGTATGAGCCTGTCAATTTTTGAAAAAATGGCCAAAAATTTACGTCATGAGGTACATGGATGAAACCAACTGGATTTTGTGTGGGAACATCCCCTTGATCGAAAATCTGGTCGTAAGGCAAAATTTTTGGGGGCCTCCAGTCCATAAGACAAGTTTGAAATTTTCAAAAAAGGACCAAAATTCATAGGCGTTTTGTTGAATCACCCACCAAGTGTGATATATATTTGTAATCAAGATGAAAAACGGAATCGATTTCCATGATACAGGGTGTACGATTCGAGTAAAATTTTCCGATGTTGCACCCTGTAAGCGATGTACCATTTAAAAAATGTTGTGGACAGATTCGAAACCTGCGTGAAAAATCATGTGAGAATCGTTTTTTATTCCTTAAATTATGCCAAAGGAGAAATCTCCAGGAGGAGGTAAATTGTGGCCTTTTTTGAAAATTTCAAACTTGTCTTATGGACCGAGAGCCCCCAAAAATGTTGTCTTATGACCCGATTTTTGATTAAGAGGATGTTTCCACACAAAAGCCTGTTGGTTTCATTCATGTACCTTATGACAGGACATGCATTTTTGACATTTTTCTAAAATTGACAAGCCTATACTAGCCTAAAGTCCCCGGTCTGACATGTAAGACAAAGAAATTTTTAACAACCTTATCAACGTACATTGGTTGAAATCATGTACCTTATGACGTAAGTTTTGAGGCACCAGCTCCCTGTCCGTACTGTATCATTAAAATTCTGTGATGCCTTTTATGAACTATCTTACCTTCTCTTCATTTGGTCACTAAGGGCATGCGATGCCAGTTATCACTCAGAGGTGGAATTTGTGCAAGTCAGTAGGTCATACACTTGACGCCGGAACAAATAATCACGAATTCGACAAAATGCACAATCATCAGCGCGAAATCCCTTACCTGCAATTCGCAAGAAAACTGCACGAGTATGACGACGTGCCGCTGCGGTTCAAAGTTTTTAAAGTTGGCTTTTCCCCCGCGTCATGTACAACACATACCAACATTATACGGCAGATAGCGGCTCTCCGGCGGCGATACACGTGCACGCTGAACCTTCTTGAAGGAATAAGGATCAAGTTTATGCCGACAATCCGACCAGAAAGCTCGGATTGTCATTACCATATATCGATAGATTGGCGCTCGTGACGTGAGTAAAGATGTATTCCTATAAGTATAAAAAAGACTTATGTTTTTTTTTCGTCTTCCTCCTTCCGGTTCTGCTAGCTTATTCCGCTCTGCGCGCCTCAAATTGAATCGTTGGGAAACGGGAGTATTTGACCAATTTGAAGCGCGATATGAAAAAAGTTTCCCTGTTTTGCCGCTGCCGGATAGCTCTGATGCTATGCGAGAGGGATTGTTGCAGAAGTGCTCTTTCATAATTGATGAGAAATTCTCAAGCATCCTTGAATTTGAACGAATTTTGAATGCTGGAGCATTCAACCCTATTACTATTGGCAGGTGAATTCCGACGGCGGCTCGGCGTTATTTTCGCGTCAACTTGTTCCGATATTGCGAGTTGTAACGGAATGTATCCGAGGCAGAGTTACTTCAATAAGACGATGGATATCAGCTACCTTTCTCTACAAAAATGTTTAATAAGCACTTCAATCCATTGCGGCTCCAACTCATCAACCTTTTACCAGGTCTAAAATAAATATTCAATATCTTTATTACAATAAAGGGCCCTAGATAACAATTCACTTCATCATAATACTTTCCAATTTACTCTCCACATATTATTGAAAAGGATCTAGGTACTGTTACCCAGGAATTTTAGTAAAGGCACAAATCAAGGGCCGTTTATGACACGTGTTGCTTGCTTCAATCGGTTAGCGAGAGTACGCTGTGCGCTGTGTACTGTAATATGACCCACTTTTCAACGATTTTGGCTGTGATCGTCGTTGCCCCCCCTCTTTTCTACGGACCCTACGTCTCAAGCTCTTTTCTGGATGAGAACGCAAATTAGGGGAAGCTGCTGTGAATTCAATGTAACACGGATAAATGGACTAACCAGTGAATTTTATTTTACTTGTTAGCAAAGTTCAAAAGAATTTGTTTCTTTTCTCAAAACATCTGACACAAGAAGACTGACAGAATGACATAATGAAACAAAACTGATGACACACAAACAAAACAAGAAAAATCAATAAGATAAATGCAAAAATAATACAACAAAACACAAAAGTAAATGAACAAAATACAACAAAAATAATGAAACATGTAAAACTGTTAGTAAAGAAAAAAGAAGAGTGACGGATGCAAAAACAGACAATCAGGGGAAGAACTCGTCAAAGAAACCCCTGTGTATAGTCTGGTGTCTCTCAACAAAATTACGAAAAGACTTGTGCAGAGATCGTCAACATTTTTTTAAAGCTCAGTGGATTGCTCCCCGACCCAGGAGATGACTTTGTCTTGCCAAAGTTGCAACCTCCTCCACAATTATCAGTCTATAGTAAACAAAGATTGGGCAGTTGCCTCTGCTCTCCATTTAGTATTCAAAAATACCCAAAATACTGAAACCAACCAGCTCTCCAGCCTATGAAGAGTAAACTTAAAACATCGTGAGCTTTGGTAATACACCTGAAAAAGGAGAGGACGTCGTCAAGAAACGGGGAGTTGAAAAAAGGGAGAAAATGATGACAGACGTCTGGGAGCAGAACACAAGAAAAACTGGGACTTTCCTGCTCCAGATCATAGAAAAGAGAAGATACAAGTCTATTCCGATGACGAAGACTTCCATCGTATAGCTGTGGTGTCTCCAGAACGCTCGAAGATAAGTTATTCAGTTGCTTTGTTTCCTGTCAGTTAGACATAAATAATAATAACAATTCACGGAATATTCATGAGAGGAGTAAAGAGGATTCACGTAAAGCGTGTGGGTAACTGTTGTTGATGCTTGAGAGAAACAGTAAGTACAAAGATGTCGCCACAAGATATCCAGATTACCTGCGGCCGAGCTATCACGAGAGCCAGGGTCTAGCGAGACAACAAAGTGATAACTTGTAGAACAGGTGACGTGGTTTTGAGAGCTCCGAGGTATACTGTCATACTTGATGGACATAGTCGGGTTATTCTTCTCATCTGAGTTGAATTGCTTCAATGATTTCTTCATACTTCTGTTTGCCATGTTACATATTAAACTGATCGGCTATCTTCTGTATTCATTCCTGGGTCTTGTGAGAGAAAGGTATCTGGCACAACGAATATTTTTCCTTGCTGTCGTGTCTTGTGAGAGAAGGGTATCTCGTGAGAGAAGATATCTTTCCTTACTTTGTTATATAGTGGTCAACAAAATAAGTGTCATAGTCGATATTTTCATCGGTTTTCAAAACCAGACAGCTTTGAATTCCTTTGGTCGATTTTGGATCTGTTTGAACTAATCAATAGCACTATTCTTAAGCTACCGGATACAAGTACTGTAGAATGGAAGAAAAGTCAAATAAAGTTTATACAGGGTGTCAAGTAAAACCGTGCAAAACTATTGAAGATTTGTTTATGCTCAATTTTGTCAAAAAATTTTTTTGGTCGATACCAGCACCTACAATATGAACATTGACGACTTCCCTCAAAACGGTTTTTGATTTGCGCCCGTATTATGACTTGAAACAAAGTTGTGTCATTTTTTCTTCAATGTCCACCTTATTGCAAATATCCTCTCAAACTGGTCTTATTATCGAAGCAAATTTTGAACAATCGATAGTTCCACTTGAAAAACCATCCCCCGTGGATGTTTTTCTCACCCACCCCTAAAGAAGATTACCCCCGCGGGCAGTGTCTAACCCATGTGGTCTGGAATATTGGGGCTGGTATCACAATAAACCAGTATGATACCGTGTCCTGTGAGAGATAATTTTAGTTTCAAGGTCAAAGGATTGTTTTTAAGGGTTGTTTATACAAACTGATGTATCGATATCTCGAGAACAAAAAGAATCTGAGAAGAAATTCTTGTTTAATGTTCCATTGCATACACAGACGCATATTTTTCAAGAACATACATGCTGATACCTAACATAGGTCGGGGATGTGCTTCACAGCAACCCTTTAGCAAGGAATGCAAGTGCTTTCGTAGAAGTGTTTGGTATCATTTCTCAAGATTTTGTTCTCCTGAATCTGATTTCGGTAATGAAATTTAGCTAAAAGAGAATTTATCATTACTCTGGAAAGAAAGAAACAAGCTCTTCGGCGATTTTTTTGATTTTAACAGAAATAAGTTCTACAATTTCGAACAATGTTTCTCAAAATACCTAACTGAAAGATATTACTAACAGAAAACGGTCGAAATGGTCTGGATCGTTTCGGTTATCTCAAAATGCATATTTTCGGCAATTTCTTGAAATATTTTTTGCTTTTGGAGATATCAGTTCTCCAATTTATGGAAACAACCCTTAAAAACAATCCCTTGACCTTGAAACAAGAGTATCTCTTTCATGACATTACGCTATTCCAGTATCGGAGGCACTAATTCTGGTATCAGCCCCAACATTGCGGCCCACAATGGTGAAGCATTGACCGCGGGGGTAGCTTTTTTAGGGGTGAGTGAGAAAAATGTTGAATAGGGATAGTTCTAGTTTCAACTTCAAATTTGATAGCAGTTTTGCAATAAGTGTACATTGAAGAAGAAATGGCACAACTTTGTCCAAAATCATAATAAGGGTGCAAATCAAAAAATGTTTCGAGGGAAGACATCAATAATCATATTCTAGGTGCTGGTATCGACCAAAAATTTTTTTGCTAAAATGGGGTATAAACAAATCTTCAATAGTTTTGCACGGTTTTACTTGACACCCTGTATAAACTTTATTCGACTTTTTTTCTATTCACAGTACTTGTATCCGATAGCTGAAAAATGGTGCTATCGATTAGTTCAAACAGATCCAAAATCGATCAATAGAATCCAAAGCTGTCTGGTTTTGAAAACCGATGAAAATATCGACTATGACACTTATTTTGTTGACCACTTTATTATGGAATAATATACGTCTTCAACTGTTAAGACCTGGTTGTTGATATTGTTGATTCACATTGAGTAATGTTGTGGTATTTATTATGATAAATAATTGTAGATGATTTTATTGACCATGTTTATTATGTTTATTCTTGATATTTTATTGCCATGTTTTATTATGGTACAATTGAAAGACATCCAGAGATGTAACACTGTTCTCTTTTCTTCTTTCAGCAGCAGGGGCATGGCCAATAGAACCTGTGCTTGTTAAACTCGTCTCTATTCCGCCACAGATACCTCGTCAATTTAGGTCACCGCAGAACTTATTTAAACATTTGTCTCTCTTTTCTTTCCTTCCGCGCCAAGTGACGTACCGACGATACTCACACTTTGATCTGCCATTCTGTTCCCGCTATCTAGGTTCCTCAACAATCTAGGTTTATGGACCTAATATGATCTGTTCTAGCGAAAGCGACACTCTCTCTTGTCTTCCTCTTGTCTTTCTCTTGTTCTTTCTGCATCAGTGGCTTGCACACTGCATTTCAAATAGTAGGAGGGTGGGGTAATTGAATTGATTTTGCATTCTTGAACATGAGTCGATATATTTGTCTTTGGAATTGAATTGTTTCTTGTTGATTTGAAGTCTATGTGTCTCATTCACAAGCCTTCACTTACCTGTATTACCTTGGGTAACTACAACACAACTTCAACAAACACCACTAGTCCTAACAAACACCACTAGACAATCACGATTACGGCCAAACTAATTCTTCAATTTGAGGGGATTCTTATTTTTCTTCTTTGAGTAATATGTATTTTTATAATAGGGGTGGGTTGGGAGATTACAATGCCAAACAGGACTTGAAATCATGGCAGATAATTAGGGAGTTTCTGATCTAATCAGGAAGACTGGAACTAATGGCCGATGGCTTAGAGTTTCTAAGCAATGAGAAAGACTTGAAATAATGACGGAAGATTTGAGAGTTTCTGAGCAAATGAGGGAGATTTGAAATAATGACAGATAATTTGTGAGTTTCTGACCTGATTCAGGGAGCTCGACCTTACAAATAACAAGAGGTTTGAAGTTGGTTTGGTCTTGTATATTTTGTAGTACTCAATTTGAAGCAACAGCAATGGCCCGTCACCCCGTTCAGTTAACCAACTCCCCGTCCTCGCTATGTTCCTTGGTCCCCCCTCCTGCAAGAAGCCGAACCCCACAAAAATAAATAAGTTAATAAATAAATAAATAAATACACTCACGGTGAACGAGAGGGAGGATATACCTTGGGTGGGACTTTCACATACATATACAAAAATATACAAACTACGAAAATGTCATTAGGTGTCGCGATATTCACCAAGGCGCTTCCATTCTAGCTAGCGCAATTTACAATGAGCATCAACAAAATGAAATGCGGTCTGCTGTTCCGATTTTGAATAATGAGACATAAGAGGTACAAAATGACATAGATATGGATAATTGAATCAAGCGGATCAGAATAATGACAAAATCTCGAGTGAAACAGAGAATCCTAAGTAACATTACGAACAAAACAGTGACGGTAAGGTGAAGTGAAACAAATCGCAAATAATTATTTACACAGTGAAAACAATTCTAAAAACATGAGAGCATCTCCTTCTTGTGATATACCCCAAATTTGAGCAAAGTGGTAACCAGAAAACCATGTAAAAAAGCTGAGAATATTTAAGAAATAAATGAATACATAACAATTGATAGAACAGACTTGCCTGGGTATGTATTGGTACACAAGTTGCACGTTAAAAACACGACCCGATTTTCTACCACGTCCAACTCAGCTCAAGCTTGGAATTCGTTTTCCTGTGTCTTTGTATTGAGGCCGCAAGCGAGCTCTCTGGCTGTTTTTTATGCGATTCCAAGAAAGTGATACTTTTTTTTTAATAATTATGAAAGAGTCCGTTGCGCTACTGTACATTGTAGTATTTTATATCCCTATCAGATAGATGTCAATTATTAAACCTACAGTTTTCTATCGTCGCTATCGGTAATACAGGACACTACAGGTAATAATGATTGGCTTTACTCATCGCTTTACTCTCTCGAAACCTCGCTCGAAACTATTCGAAACCAGTAATTGAGAATCACGACTGGGTTCAAGGAACAATCGAAAGCCAAAAGAAAACGTACCGATAAGAGCACACGAGCTTTTTCAGCCTCGCTAAGTGGCTGCACCTTCTTACGCCATTGAATTTTTCCATAAATCTCCACACCACGACCACCTTCCCAAGCAAAGATAAATTCCCAAGCTGACCCCATTTTCGCAACATAAGACCTCTCTTCACAAAACAAATGCAATTTGTAGCCGAACAATCGACAAACGGCGCAGAAATAAAACATCCACACACGAAATGACGCGAAACTCCACCCTTATTTCCATTCAATGCCCAGATAGAGAATACCCACCGCCACCGTATAGAAAGCAATATTAAAAGATTTTCTCCACTTTGCTCCTGCTCCGCTAGCAGCGACTTGCTCTCTGACTTGCATGGCATTTTTTCCACACAGCCACAATCGTAATTGAATTTTATCGAAGTGAAATACCTACCTCATTGTCAGAGCGGCCCACTGTTTTCGCGTCAACGTTTTCCTTAGAATTATTGTCTTCGACCTCGATTTTGATTAAAACGAATCGTACACTTGTCATCGGAGTTTAGTCTTTGTTGAAAACAATTATTGTCGGCTGATGATGCACGCCGTGACACCGAGAGAGCTTTGTTCGCTTTCCGCGAAGAAGAGGGTATATACTCACAATTTAGGTACCTACAAGAAGATGCTTGGATTACATCTTGAGTTTTTGCATTATCCGGCGGTTATATTCACCCAGCATGAGATTTATTAAATTTCCGGGCTCTTTGAGAGGTTATTCGTGAAATAATTAACTTCAAAGGCTTTGGACGCGTAAGGCATTAGGTGTAGGATATAATATATTTCTCACAGGCGCAAAATGGCCACGTCAAAAGGCGTAATGTTCATTTCATCTGCTTCACGTTCCTACTAATGAGGTGGGACTAGGCAAGAGCCTATGCTAGGTGAAAAGAGAGGAACGGCAGCTCTACGCCTAGTTTCATGTTAAGGAAGGGACTAATGAATTATCCGGAGCAAAATTCTTTCTATTTTAATAATCTATTCTTCCATTTTTCCATATTTTATCTCCACGAAGTGAAATCTTGAATGTGTTTGATCTTAGCTAGTTGGACGGCAGTTTAAAAAAGACTACACAAGAATGGAAAATCCAATTCCGGAAAGATTATGTTGTCGCAAAAAGTCGAAGTGCTAGTCTATCTTAGTTTATGATCGCAACTTTTGTGAACTTTCATACGGACTCTTGTGTCCTCGACATCAACATCACTCTTCAACGTCACAGACAATCGCTAAGGTATCACGTTCAAGAGTTGTGTAGTTCCGCTTCGTCGCTGTTGGGAGGCGACTGGCATATTTCAATTCGTTCGTTTCACTGCAAGGATCAAGAGACATGCTCGTAGCGCCTGGGGTCGTAGTGCGTAGTGCTCGATCCGATATCTTTCTCTATTGGCTATCGCATAGCGAGTCCTCTTCTTCTGCTTTCCTGCGTTCTTTCACTAGCAGTGCCTTGTCTTGGCGGAGGGAATTCCTTCTTCATGACACCCTTCTCGCCTCTCAAATGACGACGCCGGAATTTAAAAGATATTTCAGGATAAAAAAAAAAATTCGAAGGGTTGCCTTATTCTTTCCTCACTCACCCCCTCTCATCAAAATCTGGCTGAATAATCTAGAATACCTTGATATCTTTAGAATCTTACTTAAAATTACATACGTGAAAGTTATGCAATTCAAAAATATTATGATAAACACCATGGTACACTTCGTTGGTTCAAGGGCGGTTTGTTATGTGAAAAATTGTCTCTATGATTGTATGCCTATTATTCTGCAAGCTGGTGAATATTTCCAGCCGTTTCCGAAATATTTTGAATTTATTGGTCGGTTTCATGGAAATGGACATTTTCCAATAATTCGGTGATTCTCCAAGATATTTTAATAAATCTTTGTATTTCCACAAAAAATGACCTTATGAATGAAATGTGATGTGTTGCCACCGTTCTCACCTATTATTTTTGGAAATAGATAGATAGATAGATAAGTTTATTGTTCCTTAATACAAAAGCAGTATTTTAACAAATTTAACATAAAAGAAATCCGCTTACACAATAAAAATGGGTTATTCATTGCTCACTGAGTATTAATACTATAGTAAAAGTAAGACGTATGATCACAGTGTAATTCAGGGTTAAAGTACAAACATTTCAGTGGTGGTCGTCTCCTCAACTCCAAGGCGGGGCAGGAGAGTGAGTTGTTCTGAGTCACTCGAATTCGTCGTGTATTAGGGAACGAGTCCTAAAGGCCGCAATACAGAAGAGATAGATATGATCTATTTTTTGGGGGGTTAGTTGTGTCATGAGATCTCTGTAGAAGGTCTCGGGTGTGGCAGTCTCTGGAAGGTATTGGCTCAACCATTTTTGACGGTAGCCCTGGTACAGTGGACAGACGCAGAGGACATGAAACAGATCTTCCTGAACGAGATGATTACACAGGTTACAATTAATGGCTGCATCAAACATGCATTTTGATCCATTTACATAAAATCTGTAGAATTTCTTACTAGCTAGTCTGAGCTGGGTGATAAGTCTAATCTTATGGATGTTCAAGTTGTACCTAAAATAAGGTAGGTCATTTCTGGATTGATCGTAGATTTCAGTATACATGGGATTGTAGGAGGATTCTCTCATTCTGATGACGTCTGCTGTTAACAATTTGGTTCTGCAGGACTTTATTATTTCTTCCAGTCTTCCTTCTGTGTACAAAAAGCTGTGTTTTTCCCAGATATCACCCAGCTGAAACTCGTTCAGAAGTACCTTGAATTGGGTCACCCAGTTGTAACTTGGTAATGACGTGTTGTTGTAATTTTCGTCTAATGATTTTAGTTTATCGTAGCAAGTTTTTGGGAGCCTATATGAGGGCATTCTCAGGATTTTAGTCCACCATTTAACTCTTCTTTCGAGTATATTCAGTCTCAGTTTCGATAAGCCTGTTTTCAATCGTATGAAGTAGTTAGGTGTGCTATTAGGCAAATACAGCAAAGACTTTACAAATTTCATCTGGGTTATCTCCAGGATGTTCTCGTACCTTAGTGCCCAGATTTCTGCTGAATACATTAATGTTGCCAGAATGATTGTACGGTAAAGATGCAGCTTGGTTTCCCAACTCTTCGATCTGCAGTTGCGCAGCGTTTGTAAAGTTGTGCCTATTGCAATATTTGCCTTACTGGCGAAATGCTCTGCCGTTTTTTGGAATAAGCACGAACTGGTAAATGGGATTCCTAAGTATACATATTTGTTAACGGTTTTTACGTGGCTTTCTGCATATTTAAATCTGTATGAGCATTGAGTTGGGCCTTTGCTGAATATAAGTACCTGCGTTTTGTCGGTATTCACAATCAATTTGTTTTTGGTGCAATATTTGTGAAGTAAACAAAGTTTTTTTTGGAGTTCTACTGGTGAGTTGGAAAGTAGCACCAAGTCATCTGCGTACATTAGGACCGTTACTTCTGTGGAGCTATCTATACTGATGCCTCTGCAGTCATTTTCTTTAAAAAAAGCTTCTAGGTCGCTGATGAATAATGAGAATAAGAGAGGGCTAAGAGTGTCTCCCTGAAGAACGCCCTTGGTTACCCCAACTGGTTCACTGTAAAGCCCTACCTCTGCTTTGATTCGAACTGTAGCGTCACTGTACATTTTCCCAATGATTCGGACCATTTTGCCACTGATTCCCATATTATAGAGCTTCTCGTACAATACTTGATGAGATACCGAATCGAATGCGGCCTTGAAATCAACAAAGCAGGCGTACACTTTTCCCTTAGGTACCCTTAAATGTATATGTACAATGCTAGTTAGCACAAAAATATTATCACTGCAGCCCCTTCCCCTGCGGAACCCTGCCTGTGCTTCTGGAATCAGCTTTTTGCTTTCTGCCTATTTTGTGATTCTGCCAGTGAGGATACGTGTGAAAAGCTTGAAGAGAGCGTTACACAGTGCAATACGGCGATAATTTTCCGGATTGTTCGTTTCTCCCTTTTTATAAATCATTAGCAAGTTGGCACCTCCACACTCACTAGGCGGTTTTTCTTCCGTTATTATGATGTTGAACAATTTTAAAAGAACATATTTGAAGTTAACTGGAAGGTTTTTATAAAATTCGTTCGCTAAACTGTCTGGTCCCGGTGCCTTTTGTTTCTTAAGGGCGCGGAGGTGATTTTCTAATTCTGTTATTGTTATTAAATCGTCTAGGACTGGATGAGATGAATCAAAATATGTTTCTTTGTTTGTTGTTGATGATAATTGTTGATCGTAGTACGCCTTCAAATACCTCTCCCATTGCAGATGACTAACTTTACTGTGTTTATTGGTGTTTTTCTTTCTAGGTCTAAATTTTTGAATCGTGGCCCAGAATTCATTTGGGTTTTTTACTTTCGCTAGTGATTCTTGGCAAAGGTCGTAGTGGTCTTTTTTTGTTTTAATTAGGAGTTTTCTGTATGAAATTTTCGCCTGGTGGTATTTATTGATATATTCGTGTCGAAAACTATGTGTCCTACAATCTCGTAAGCACGCTCTGATTTCCTTTTTTGCCATTCGACATTGGGAGTTGTACCACGGTTTGGATTTGGCTTAATAATCTGATAAATTTGACTTGTTGCCCCTAATGACTCTCAGCATTCCCGACTCGGCAGCGGATTTTTTAATGCTATTGTTGAGAAATTGATAAGTCTCTATGCAGTATTCATATGATTGATGAAACTCAAGTCGATCTTATTCAAGTTGTTTTGAAACGTTTGTTTATTACTTTCGCGCCAATTGAAACTTATTTCGTATCGAACGGCGTGCGTTTGATCGTCTTCGTTTTTTGTTTCAATTTTATCAACTTCGTTTGACTTTGTCATAATGTAAACTGGAAAATGATCCGAGTCGAAAATGCTGTGAGCCACCGAGAAATTCTCGCACATATTCAAGCCCTCCACGTTTGTCCATACCAGGTCTATTATACTTTTTCCAAGTTTGCTAGTGAACGTTGGTTGAGCGGGGGTGTCCCCTTCCGATCTTCCATTCAACAGCCACATGCCTCCAGATTCCATACACTCCAAAAGTGCTCGGCCCCTGGCATCGCATCTTTCATCCGTAGCCTCTCGGTGCTCTGCGAAACTCGTTCCCTCAAACAGACTTTCCTCCCCATCATTTAGTGAGCCCACCTTGGAATTGAAGTCTCCGCCGAAGAACACTGGAATAGTACAAAAGTTATTCATTTTGTCATTAAAAATTTCAGTAATTTTGTTTATACATTCTTCGTCGTTTAGGTTTGGTGATACGTAAAACCCTCCCACAATAAAATTGACGCCATTCACTTTGCATTTCAGAATCGTCCACATATTGGACTGGTCGAGGGTTGAAGCATCAACCTCATCCCTGATCAAAACAATTATACCCCCGCTAGCTCTCCCTTTCGATTTATTTTTCTGTGCCGGATTTATTATGTATCTGAATTCGCTAGGGATCCGTATGGAGAAATCCATAGAATACACCCATGATTCAAGCAAGAATATTACATCATGCGTGTATAAAAAGTCTAAACCCTCCTTATCTAGATTCAAGAAATTCCTTATTCCGTTGACATTCCAAAATAATAAATTACAACCTGTTTTTTTGATTTTTTCCTGTGTGTACTCAGTATTCCTTTCGTTGGTGTTTTTTCCCTCTTGATGTTCGGTCTTCTTTCGGGGTCCTGGCTGATCCAACTTGAGGTTCGAGTTCGTACCGCTGTTCTTCAGTCATTGATCTATTTCTGCATTCGATTCTGATGATGCTGTGTAGTTGGTGTTTCTTCGAAGATGTTCCACTTGTTTGGAGTAGCATGACCCAACAGATCAAACATGATAATGGATTGTTCCAAAACCCCATTTCGATCTTAAAATGGTCATTTTGGTCATGTTAGGCGCCGAAGTGCTATAAAACTCGTTAAAATGGGTTTAACATTTCCAAGTGGCCAATTACAAAAAGTTACCCACCAAGAACGGTTACTTCTGCATTTATATCATTGAGTATGACTATTACTGCTTGCACCAATTGATTTTCCACTTATTCCATGATGGGCGGATTCAAGATGGCGGCCATAAGAGAAAAAGGAGTCGACTGTCATATTTTAAAAAATAGTAGGCGGAGACGGTGGCAACACATCACATTCAATCCATGAGGTCATTCTTTGTCGACATGTGAAGTTTTATTAAAATATCTTGGAAAATCACTGTTTTTTTGTAAAATGTTCATTTCCATGAAATCGACCACTAAATTGAAAATATTCAGGAAACGGCTGGAAATATTCAGACGCGGTTTGTTTCAGCCCAATGAGCATTGGATTGTGAATCTACCTGTTAATTTTCATGACTCCAACTTTTTTGGTTCGTGGATTGGAATTTTTGCATTTTTGATCACCCTGTATACGGCGTCTGCACGAACCAACATCTTGGGAACACCTCTTAAAATTGAGACATAGGTATGTACAACTTTCGCACCAAACGGCATTGCTTAATCATTAAATGCAAGGTGGTGGTGGTATTATGGCCCTTAACATCCGGACTATTGGGCGGCCACGTGCCCATTATCATATTCTGGGCCAAGGCCTTCTCACTGTCTGGTTTTGAGCTCTCTTGCCGGGAAGAAAGAGCACGGCAAGGGCAGACAGGCCGGGGGTAGAAGTACTCCATATACCAGAGTATGTAGGAATGGCCATTGCCATCGCAAT
Organism: Anaspis maculata; assembly: GCA_949128115.1. NCBI lineage: Eukaryota > Metazoa > Arthropoda > Insecta > Coleoptera > Scraptiidae > Anaspis > Anaspis maculata. The sequence continues at coordinate 21,044,719 of OX421962.1, forward strand.
TACTTAGTTCGTCGCGAGGCAGACAGCCTTTGAAGTTCCTGGATTTCGCTCCTCCGTCGTCGGCGTTGGTGACTGGTTTCTGTTTACTTTTCCATCATTCATCATACATCCTACCTTTCGGTTTTTTTTCCAATTAACAAGCTAACCATTAATAATAAATGGAAGGCTTGTATCGAGGTTTGGAGCACTTACATTATAATTAAGCCTGGAAGGGACAGCAGAACATTTTGAACTATATTCTCAAGCTATTCAACTATCAATTGCTTGCAACCACTCACTCGATTCTACTCCACTCTACCCCATTTTCCTTGCTCAAGGAATGTTTCTCCTTTTATTAATTGAGTTGAATGACGTCAGAGTAATGCAGCCGAATCGCCCACACCGTGTTTTTATGAAACCCAACATGGGCTTTGCCCCTGCGATTTCGCATCTTTATTAAAACATCCTGTTTGTTTGTTCTTTGCTGAAGGCTTTATAATGGGGTATAATTTAGTTTCAAAAAGTCTACAATCTACACTGAGGGACAAAAAAAGTGGCGCACCTGAAATTTTCCTCAATTTTGATGCATCGTAACTTTTGAACGTGTGGATGAATTTTGATCATTCTTTTTTCGGTCAATAGAAAGATTCATCCTGAATACTGTTATTTATTTTCAAGTCTCTCAACCCTCAACATCTTCTCAATGTAGGTACCCCTTATCGGTGATGGTTTCAGTTCTGGCATAGAACGACTACCCTGGCCAGCCATGAGCCCCGATATGAACCCGGTAGAGCACATATGGGATAAGTTGAGCAGACGTGTGAGAAGCCGCTATCTTGTCCCTGATAACCTTGAGAAGTTCTCAGCTGCGCTCATAGAAGAATGGAATAACATTGCCCAAGAAGACATAAGTAAACCTAATACGAATCATGCTGAGGCGTCTCTGTTAATATTTGTGCTTTCTAGTTCACGGTTTGCCCCACCCCACTTACGAAATCGAGTGAGACAAGAGCGAAGGAGCCCGCCAGAGGCGTTTGACAATCACAAAAGAAAACAATACTTGACCATTCCTTCTCCTCATGTTTTGACCGGGCTGATCTGGATCCAAAATAGCCCCACCGCTATGCGCTTTGCGTAGCTCCCCAGGGTCGTATTACAGGTGAGAGCCAGTCCCGCAAGAGGATGTCAGACGGGCGTGGAAGAATCAACACACATTCAACTCAACAAACGGCTTCACTTCCAAGAAGAATAAGCAACAAGTACAGCTCAGCTGTTTATGATGCAAAAAAACAACAGAACCGCATGGATCAAAAGCAGAATATTTCAAACAAATCTATCATTTTCTTTTCCTTATAACATGACATAATTCATGAGACAAACATGGACAAGATAAAGTTTCACAAATTTTGACTTCGTTAGGTTGGTTTTCCCTGATAGCAAAGCTCAAACCCTCCCCCTCCTTGTGTAGAGCTTGCGTTTAGTCAGAGAGCGACGCGAGAATATGCAAAGAGATACAGAAGATATCTAGAATAAACCAGATTATTGCCGTTGGTGTACCCAGAGAGGAAAACACACCAAAACAACCGACTCTTTCTCCTAGCGTGGACACGAAGGTGGCAGAGAATTTTTGAACACAGTACAAAGTACAAGAAGAAACAATACATCATAAATACCTAAAATATGTGTGGCTACACTGTGAGTAACCCCCTTTCTCTAAATGAATTAGCTGTGATACGTCAAGTGACCCTAAGTCATGTTTTTTTGTGCCGTAGATTTTTATTACCTTTACCTAAGTCATTTAAATTAATTTTCCACCTACCTCAAGTTCACGTCGTGCTAATACCTCAATCTAACTGTAGTAACCTCACGTTCTTTGAAAGAGGATGATTTGAATAAATATTGAGAAATGAACAAAGTTATTTAACCACACCCCACCTTTATTACAAATTAATCAATCATCGCCACTTTAATTAAATTCATTTTAATTACTCATTTCATGATTTCCAGACGTGCTGACGTCAGGTAGCGTTAGGAATTAGTTAATTCAGTTTACATTCGGTTTCTGAAAGGAAGTACACCCTAATTACGTGCGAAAGCCCTACGACGAATAAGCTCAACCTTTCCTATTCAATTTCGTTTCGCATTCTTCTTAATTTTCAAAACTATTGTTGAACCCGTTCGTTCCCTAACGCACCTGAGTTTAATTCCCTGCTCAAGTAATTCATGACCTCGTCGAGATTTGAATTTCAACCCTTTTTTCTACCCAGGCCATCTGCTCTTCCATATACGAATAAAAATCTCGATTATTTAATTGTACTTAGAGAGAGATTGTTGTTCACTGAGTTTTGCCTTGGTATTTCGAATTTAGAGCCATTGTCTTGATTTTTGATCAAATAACTTACATAAAATTGAGTGTTTACATTCCATGGATTTTATATCCGGCTGGTGCCGTAGTTTGAACTTACAGCTTCATCTAGCAGTTTTATTTCACGCTGGGTTGAATAACTTCACACACATCTGCAATCAGTTGTACAATTGTCGCGGTGAGCCTCTAATTAATTAGCCTGCAAAATTTATGTTCTATTCCTTTCTATCTTGAAGTATTTTCGAAACGGCACTGAATTTTCTTGGTATTGCTCAAGGGGTTCTCGCTCTGGGAAACTCAACCTTATGCCCATAGATTCTTTGTCGTGCGAAAGAGTTAAATATTTTATTCTATGAACAAAATAACGCGTGAGATGTTCGGCCCAGATTTGATTTGCATAAATACTGCTAGTGCTTGTCTAAAGCTCATAGAGTCTACAAAATCATCATGCTCTGTAGGAAGCGAGATTTCATCGAAAGGATTACTGAGGCTTTTACCATTTTCCTGGTGGTTTGAAGGTAGCTGAAGAACAATTTACTTAAAACCTCACCGCAATTTTAGGGCATTCAATCAAGTTGACGCTACCCATGGCTATTCAAAATATCAAGAACAGAACCTACTATCATTTCATAAATAAAACAAATACCTTGAACCCTTACAATAAACAATCTCTAAACAATAAACAATAAATCTAACAATAAGCATTTGATCACAATAAAAATCGGACTTGCCCTAAATGTTTTCCTTTCTTGTCACTAATGCACTACAATTGATAACAGTGTTTTAGCACTTCTCCTAATTTATTCTTTTTGAAAAATACGAGTTTCTCTTCACCCGCACATCTGCCGCTCTTGACTTCTACCACGCGAATGCTCTACCCTCGTCGCTACTTTCGGACCGCTTCTTATTTACCACCCTCCGTTTCAAGTGTGTGAAAACCTGACACCCAAACCCATGCGCCGACGTGCGTTTCCTGCTCTACCATCATCCCTTGTGCCATTTCGTCACTTCTCAATATCGCCCGTAATTCTAATGTATTCCTAAATATTTAATTCCCTTTTATTTTATAATTTTAAGGCATCCCACTACAACACGAAACACTAAATTAATGATAGATGACATGAACATAACATAAGTATAAAATAACAGAATCATAAATGTTGAAAAGAAAACCCCGAAAAAGCACCTTAACGGACAGTTCATGGGTATGCTTTTGCAAAGCTAACGAAAGCGAAAACATAAAGAATGTCCACTATTTGCTATGAAAGAGGAGAACGAATGCAGCAACACCCGGCTCTGACGCCAGTTCGATGGGTCCTAATAAGACTAGCTTTATTCGCAGAGCCCGATGTGAAGTAACGTTTCTCGCAGAAGGTCTTTGTAACTAACGCAATTCCAAATAGGTCGTTGTAACTGGCGCATCTCGAAATGAGCGCAAGTGATTCACTTGCTTCATTGTGTTTTGGTGGATAAAAGCATGCCCGATTCATCTAAAAACCACCAATCGTTGAATGTGCATCAACCATTTCTCGTCCAGTTCAGAAATTTGGTGGATTTCCGTCGAAATAAGATCCGAAATGTCAAACGAAAAAGTGATTCACTTGCGTTCATTTCGAGATGCGCCAGTTACAACGACCTATTTTGAATTGCGCTAGTTACAAAGACCTTCTGCGAGAAACGTTACTTCACATCGGGCTCTGCGGATAAAGCTAGTCTTATTAGGACCCATCGAGTTGGAGTAGTATATCAAGGACTTTCACCTTCTGCTGAGCCAGCTTAACCGGAGTGGCCAACCCAACATGCCTCTTGGCTACTGTCCGGAAGCAAATCAAACAACTCGAGACAATCGCAAGTATACTACTGCCGCCAGAAGAAGCAAATTTATACAGTCAATGAATAGATAAATCAAAGCAAATGATTCCATGAGTTGAATAATGCACACAACGAGGATACTCACTCTATTTCCCGCGAATTCTACACACAATAGGCCGGCTAGGGCATGAAGTGCATCTTGTAGTAGATCACTGGCCACCCCTGGCCAGCCCCGTCTCGTAGTTTCTCGTTATCCCAAATTCGAGCCCAAATTAATTTGCCTCCATCGAGCCTCCCCCCTCTCTTCGTTCAGTGGTACAAACTTTCTTGTGATGATCGCTGATGTTGTGCAAGTTCTCTTGACGCTAGCCAATAGCTACCCACCGTATGTGAAAGCTGGGAAAAAGAAAGCCATTCACACCAATAATGAAATAAAAAATAAGTATTTTTCGTGCTGCCATAACCGGAAATGACAATATACGCTCGGGCTCGGTGTCCTGCACTGTAATATTCAGAAAAAGATCTAGAGCGGCAAAGTGAAAAGTACACGTGAAAAATTAACTAACCTCGCAAAATCATTCAAAATTCAAGAGAGATCACGTTTCCAATGTTATAGCTTGAAATTTTCGGTTCAAATCAGTTAAAATTATAAATAATCACTTTGAAAATTGACAACTTAGGGTCATTTTTCGAATATCTGTTGGTACAATTGCAGAATGATTTTTGACGTTTTGTGGCGCGAAGGTTTAGAAGTGATAATTTATGCCATTTCCCGTGTTTCGTCGTCACACAAGACACCAGAGCTCAGTGATTTCGGGATTTTTGGGGGAGGGCCCTTCTAATTGGGGAAGGGAAGGGCGGTTTTAAGCAAGAAAATTCTAACATAGGACGCAATTTTTCAAATCGACATTTGACACACAATAATCTGAATCTAGTAGGTACATGCCTCGTGCCTTGGTGATAGATGGCGGAAGTACCAACTTGAAATGATTATTGCGATATGATCTTATTTATTTGTAATTTTATTGAAAGCAGCACGAAAAACGATGTATGCTACTCGCGCTGAAAACAGCATAGCATAACTAACTCTCTCACATGCAGCTCTCGGCCTAGGGCCTCGAGCTGCATTCACGTTCGTTATGCTATGCCCGGTTTTCGGCGCTAGTAACATAAAATACTATTAACATTCTTCTACAAACCAGTGTCCAAGAGTCCCCGCCACGGCGACTACGCAACCTCTCGCTACGCCACTGGAAACGCGGCGGGACTTGAAGGGAGCCCCCTTGAACCAAATGCAGCGCTGGGCGATACTTACGTGCCCTCATCTTCCCAAAATATGCCCGCAGCTATCTGACCAAACACAAATTGAAGCTAAAGCCCAACCTGAGGTTACTTAATTGCTTTCCATTCAACTACTCTGCTACCCGGATCAGATCCGTTTGGAGTAGATCTGTTTTATCTGTCTGTCTCAGTTTTACAGATACTTTACGGTAGACTCAAACACCGCAAGTTACCTTTGTATGCGATTGCCTATTTGCATGATCCGAATATTTTCTCAACTGAGACTCACAGGAACAGGCGGAACTATTTGGTTCTGTTACAGGGGATCCTCCTATGTAATCGACACCGAAGTGAATTGCTCGATCTGTAACCACCAAGCCTCTGAAAATTTGGTTCACCTGCTGTTTGACTGTCCTTTTTATCGGTGCATTAGACCGCGGTTGTTTGGGAAGATGAGGAACTTGGGTGACTTTGCAGGACTCGTCAACAGGGCCACTGAATCGCACGTAAAGACTATCTTCACTTATATTACATCGATGCTGGCGCTGCGGTCATTTGCACTGAACGAATGACGGATTAATTTTTTGTGTTTGGCATTGGTTCGGCTTTATTCCAATTTGGGTAAAGGTTTTGGGTGGTTTTGGGCGATTCTTCTTTTCAGTTAGTATTCATTGTGTATTATTGAAGAATGTTTTATTTATTATCTTATTGTTAGAATTTGTACGTATGATTTATGTTTTTTTTTTATACTTACACCTGACTCAATGTTATGAAAATGTATTTTTAGACGCTTTTAGAGGAGTAGAGTATTCACCTTATTCGAAATTGCACTGCCATCTTTTGACGATATGTCGAAGTGAAGATATCTGGGGGGATTGAGTCCCAAACCAAAATGCACCAGATTTTCTCATGTCAACTTTATTTATAATGTCAACTATAACCACGTTTCAATTCGTTACCTTCCTGTGACCAGGTAGTTAGATACTGCAGAGGCCCGCCGACTACAAGTGGAGAATGGGGTGGGTAAATAGATAACTGGGCGCCACGTGGTTTAGTTGATTCACCACAGTACCGTTCTACAAGGTCGAAAGATGTTTGATCAAGAAAACACAACTAAAAATAGTCAGAAGGGAAAATCAGACAAAGTCCAATTTGCCGCCAAGTCACTTGATACTCATCACTTATTGCGCTCAAATGAACCACGAAATAATGACCGCCACAATAAGGTAAGCACTTATAAAAAAAAAAAATACGTAGTTGTGATTGCGAAGGTAATAAAACAAATATATTCCAGAACCAATTCGTGTGTCTGTATTACTTGACAGGAAATGATAATGTTGAAAACAAAAGAAATTACGTGAAGGTAAGTACAGTTATAAGTTATATGAAGTGCAGTTTAAAATAAAATATCAGGTGTATCATAACCTGACTGACAAGAGCCTGAAGGGCCTAAGTGAGCTGATACCGTAAGTAGTGAACAATAAACCAACATGTTAATGATACTGGGTGTAGCGGCGACACCATTCGACCGAAACAGGCAAGTATTGAGCCTCAGCCGTAGGTAGTGTCCTGTAAAAAAAACACAAGCGCAACCTAAACAAGGATGTTACCTACGTGTACACGGGGCAGTCTTTGTTAGGGGCTAGACCGAAATTAGCGACTACTACTACGACCAATTCCGCAACTACCCACCCGCGGCAAGCGCCAGTATGCGGCACTACGTAATAGTATTCAGAACTAAGCTGTTAATCAAGCGCCAGAACTAACTCAACTACTTATGCATCAATTCAATCACAATTTCAAAATACAATACAATAAAAACAAATGTATGACGTCACTACTGATTGATTGCAACTGATTTAAACTACGTGCTACGTGTCTACGGTTAGCGGTATATCTACGACCGAATAATAGTATTGACTACAACTACAAGCGTAGTAGCACACTACACAAATAAAAATAAACAAAAAAAAAAGGAACCGAAGCATGCAACTTAACTGATGGTGGCGACCTAGATGACGGTGATGTGGCCTCGTGTATTGCTGATGACACACACGAACGATAGGTACTTCCAAAAGGCACGCTTCGATCCAGCAGGTTGCGACTTCGATTCTCAGGAAATGAATACGAAAAATAAAGACCAAAGAAAAGAAAAGGAAAGGAAAGAAAAGAAAAGAGAAGAGAAAAGAGGAAAAGAGCCTAAAAAAAAACAACAAATTATTACCAAAGCACCCAAAGCAAAATTCCAAAGCCCACCTCAGATCGTGTGCGGCTCTTTAAGTAGGCAGATATACACTGCAAAACTCAGTTGTACGGATCGACTTCAGCGCTCCAGATTCCGTCCTCAACAACGATGAAGAGAAGTATTTCTTCCGCCTTCCACGAAAAGAAAATCCAAAAGCCTAAAAATATACAATGTTTTCCTCGGGAAACGCGTCAAAGAAAATCAGTGACATACCTGGTGATGGTAAATCGGAGATTGAAGGTGAAGGGGCAAAGTCACGAATTTTTCCAATTTTTGATCCGACCGCAGTCGTGCGAATTTTCAAATAAATTTCGCTTTTACGTGTACCTGTGTTAATCCGAACAGGTTCGACGAAATCTCGACGGCCAATTCTCAATTCCAACGAGAAAAATGCACAAAATCCGTCGAGGTTTCACTTTACAGGTAGCTACACGTTTTTGGAAAAATAGCGACGCCACTTTTTCGTTTATCTCCACTGAGACTTCTTGTTTCTGTTTTTGCCGCGCAAGTGCAACAAAAAAAAACAGTGTCAGTTCATATGCTCGATTGGCAGCAATGCCCAGTGACAGGTAACCAAGTATGACAGCATTGACAGAACGGAATATTCTGCCAGAACAACAAAACAAACCGGTCAATTCCCAATTCCAATTTCTTCCGTGAAGCTTGCATCTTCGAGGAGCGGAGACAACGCCGAAATCAACACCGATCCACACAGCCATCATCCGCGGCAACCACCGGCCGGGCCCAGTTTGACACGAAATCACGAATGAGGTCAGGATCACCCTCGTCAACAAAGTTTTCCAATTAATTAAAACAGTAATTTCAGGTTTATCCTGCACAACAGGACACTTAGGACGACAACAAGGACAAGCGAACACCCCTCAGGAACGGAACCGACCAGAGAAGTGCCCAATTTCAACCAAAAAGTGGAACAGTGCACCCGGAGGAAAATATCAGACGATACCATGCTCAAACCATACAGTGGACGGAATCCAGCCTATAGTACGTAGTGCTGTAATTACGAAATAAAGTGTAGAACAAAGCAAAATAGCGGTATCCTTTCTGTAGGCCCATTTTCGGTCGTAACACAACACAACAAAAGCGCGCCCGTCGCCAGTGACATAGAAACAAAATAATATTTATTATCACTATGGTACTATTCAAGTGTTTGTTATTTGTGGTTTCTTCAGTCATTCTCATGTCATTCTCCAGTGGAATGGCTCTCCAGTGCTTGAATCAGCTTGGAAGGTGCGATGTACCCTTATTATGAAACGCTGAAGTGGTGGAATGTGCAAGCCAGCAAGACGACGGACCTTGGCAGTTTATCGTCGTATCTTTTCTTCCCCGATGTAATGAAGTGTACGCCGCAAATCTTGTGGCATTTTGTAGGCTGGCATGAGTCCTTTTCATAACTCCTTTTTCTACGCGCTTTACCCAGACCTCTCTCTTCTTTCGTCTTTGGTGAACGCGTGAATTGAAACTTTCGACTTTCGGCTGTGTCCGACTTGCAGCCAGGTAGGTACACAGCACCTTGTACACCCCTTTGCTGTTGCGACTTTCCACCATTAGTAGGTCGGTATTTCACAACATGGATTAACAAATCAAACTCAGCAATTTAGCAGTAGCCACAAACGATAACAATAACCGGGAACAACAGCAACAAGACAAAATAACGAAGATGAGAGAAAATTCGGAAAGCTGCGTGTACTTGGAACGAACGTAAACAACCTCGTAATGACAAATTCACATACGACACTGACACTTGACTGGAAGAAGTCGAACTGACATCTATGCAGTATAGTAGTTATCTACTTTACCTACGCTGTGGGGACCCGTTTCCCATGATGCATTTCATTTACGAATAAGGTGAATAGAGGCATGCGGCATGCGCAATGGACATCAATTGACAGTTGACATTGACATAAAGTTGACAGTTAAACGTCGAGTGCATGGTTGACAAAATCAATCTATCTTTCTATCTATCCATCTATCTAAATCACTACACGATTCAGGAGTTCAGGATGGACTGACGCAGTGAGCAGTGAGGCATACAACTGACCCGACTAACGTTTGAAAATACCTAACCTCAAATACGTGAAATAATTCAAAATATTACCGCCCATACACTATCCCCACCACACATGAGCTTGTTACTCCGCGCCAAAAAGGTGGTGCACGAGGGGACGGGGGAAAGCAAAATTCGGAATGGACTTCATTGTAGTTCAGAGTAGTTCAGTTTACACGAATGGAACAGGAAATGGGCGTGTCGGATCAGATGGAGTTACTCCGGGTAGGTGGATTACTTGAATGGAAAGCGGCTCTTGTTTTCACTACGTATTTGTACAAATTTCCCCTTCTGCGTTTATTCCAAAACCGAATTCTGTGAAGCAAGTTTCAGCTCAAGTGTCTTCCTTGTTTGTGATTGGGAAATTATGCGGATTACCTGACGTAGTTCTGGAAAAGTTGGAGCGGTAGGAGAGGCCCATTGTGAGTCGCCCGAGGGTCTCCCTTTGGAAACCGCGGGACTACGGTTCTCCTCTTCCTCGTCTTTTTCATGGTGGAAAACCCTTTCTCGACAGTTCTACCAACTACCATTTCAGGAGTTTTTTCTTTTCAACACGTAGAAAGTGTGCACAGTGTATATCTGGTTGCATACGTAACCCTGTTCTTGAGTGCGCTGTAACAGCGGTTATTAGCGACAATTCAGGCGATTTTTGTCGACTGGAGAACTAACTGAATGAAGAATTTCCTGGACGGTTCCAGTACCAATGCGGTGGGGATAAGGTGAGAGTCTGTCATGTGAGAAGAGACAAGCGGTAGCTCTACGTCTGGTGTCATGATCAAAAAGAAAAGAAAAGAACTCATGAATTATTATTTTTTTTACAAATTAATCATACAAAACAAATTTCCTTCTCGTTTTATTCTTTCATTCTCTCATATTTTATTGCGACAAAGTATAGTCCAAAATGCGTTTGAATTCCTTCACTTGAACGGCAGTTTCAAAAAGACTACCCATCAACGGAAAAAGTTGAAAATTTGGCTTGACTGAGTGTGGTTTGTCTTTCGGACAATCGAAATTAGGAAGAATTTGTGCGGATCTATCTTATCTTATGATCGCCACTTTCATGAATTTTGATCTGGACTCTTTGTCTCAAGTACTTATTTTGTATCGAGGCCGTTTTTCCCAAAAAAAAGTCTCCAAAACTTCCCACCAGCAGACAATCGCCAAGCCTCACATTCGATAGTTGTGTGGTTCCGCTGCATTACGACATGCTCTAATGCGTACCAGTACCTGTCAGAATACACAAAAGATTTGTGTCCGCTTTGAAGATATCTATCGTTTCAGCGTTCTAAAATTGTGTAAAAATGAGCTGGAATGCGACTGGTGCGTTCCGCAGTCCAAAAGGCATGCGCGTCAAGTGGAACAAAATTGTTATCAATGCCTCATGTAACCATAGTGTTTTTGCACTTTTGATGTTCCAACTCTTTCAGTTCCAATTCCAACGCAATGAATGCGCGATAATAATAAACTGCCAAAAGTAAGCCACTCTCAATTGCTGGAGCTGTAGTAGGTACATTAGCGTAGTTTTGTGAAGCCAACAGGATAAAACAAGAAGATTCTCTATTGCTCCCGTTTCGACCGCTTCGGACGCAATGCCGAAATAAACGGCAATTAAACCGTGCCCGCTTGCATCGCAATGCCCGGCAGATCCTTTGTCTGTCCCGGCAATAAACTGGGCTCATAACAAGACGTGTTTAATTGCGTGGAAGTTCGAGTGAGCCCCGATGTAATTGATCTGATTGAAGTGATCACACCATCGAGAGTGTCCTCCCGATAAAATATACTGGCGTACAAAGAGTAGCAGACACAAAGCACATAAATCTCGACTGCCCTAGTAGTCGTCGCTTCGGGGTGGGTAAAGGGTATGGTAGTGGTATCCCGTTAAACGGGAGGCAACCGGGCATCAGTGGCAGCATGATGGCCTGGTGGAGCGCCAGCAGTAGCAGCAGCAAGAGCTTTTACTACCAAACACACACACATGCTTTATGTGGAACGCCGCCGCCACACTACCGGGAATGTATGGCCGCGCTTCTATTACTTCTACTTAGGTCTTTCTTAGCACCACATCCCATTTTCGTAGCGTTTTTATTTCCGCGGCTGTGGCATAAAGCCACTGCTCTACATCCAGTCACGCCCTTTTTTCCGCTACAAACATAACGTGATTCTTCCATTATCACAAACGATATGGCGTAAGCGTACAATAGTCGAGTGTTGAGCTCCAGTCCAGCATATTGTTACGTATCTCGCGTACGGGTTTGTTTATAATTGAGACGATCGTTTCAAAACACACACTGTTTTTTACTGCGTACTACAATAAATACACGCCAACAATTATTTACGCTTGGAAATATCGCAGAGACTACTTCGCTGTTATCGCACTCGATCACTTCCAATCCATAAATGACTGTCTAGCCGAGGACGGTGCTTTATGAATATATGCCTCCAAATTATGTTCCCGAACTTTTTATCGTCCTGCAGTAAACTCCACAGTGGCCCGGCATATGGTTTCTAGACGACTCCCGGATAATCACTCACCTTTCGCGTGCTTGCCGTATGTTCTGGAATGTCAGCACCTCCGCACTTGTACACTGCGACCTCACGTGAAAAATCTAGAAAGATCACGTGTTATCCAGAATCGCTGCTCGTAACATATCTAGAGATACAATAAATAGCACTCTTGCAGATGTCGTGAAGCGAACCGGCCATTTTGCAAATACAGCACGTAGTACGTAAGAATATTCAGATTATTTTTTGTACAGCTCCAATTTCGTGATCTTCGATGCGAAAACTTTTCACTTTATACAGGATTTGGAAGTTCGCTAGTTCATTAGTTTTAATGGAAGGAAACGAATGTATAGGTACCGATGTTCACGAATGTACGTCGTTACCGAGGTCGCTACAAGATATAAAAGGATCATGATGATGAACAAGTTTCTAGTGCTACGCTACAGACAGGCATGACGGACGTAATATGTAGTACACCGCCAGTTATTCAATCTCCAGAGATATACGCCAGCTAATTGAGTTTAGTTAGCGAGATCCATCTGTGCGGAGGATCAATCTCTATAAATCATTGACTCTCAAGCCGAGCTCGGACCGATAATACCTACCGCTCCAGTCGTCGAGAGACGACAGTCCGGTATGTTGCAGAGCTGTGTGGTTGTGGATGCCCAATGTAAGGTCGGACGCCATCCGATAATATACCAGCTTGGACTGACACACAACGATGATATCGCCATTGTGGCATAATACTGTACGCGAGTAGCCCGGTCATTGTTGCACGTCACACACTCGATGGGGTAACCTGAGGGAAGCTCGGACCCAAATCAAGTTCTCCCTCGTCAAGTCAGCACTCATCAACAACAATTATTATTAGGTGATAATCCTAGATACTTATGCTCGGTTTCACCGGGCTCAACGACTCAGTTGTCCAATAGATTTCCCGAGAGCGTAGTATTCCCTTTTGAATAATAACGGGATGTTTATAAGTGACGGTTTGCCAATTTGTCGTATTTTTTTCTACACTGAGTTACTTTGGCCTTTAAAATTTAACAAAATGTATTCCAGGAACCTGGGATTTGAGGACCGTTATGCAAAATAATGGTTGCAGCAAGCAAAATTGCCGGATTTATCTGAAGAGGCAAAAATTCTCAAGTCGGTTTTCAGCATCTAATGGAAGTCTTTACTGAATATTTCCACTCTCGTGAATAGCACTACCACCTATGTCAGTTAGCGCTGAGCTCTTGCTGGTGATCGTCAAAACCCTCCGCTAAGACTGATTTTGTTTAGGAGTGAAACTTCCCAAGGGGTGAAAACTAAGAGTTCAGTGGAACATGCTCATTGCACATGAACTTACTTCAATCAAATCAAAAACCAAACGCAAAATGGTTATTTACCTAATGGTTCTTTTCTCAAAACACCTAACATACTGACTGTGGCTTACAAAATGAACAAAATACAATAAAAACACAACAACGATAATCATGGAGGCAAGACAGTGAACAGGGGGCAAAACGCAATAAAACATGTCAAACTCTTGGTCAAAAAAAGGAGAGTTACGGATTCGAAAAAAAGACACAAATATGTGACAGCGTGAACGCTCACTGATACTCCACCCTCCCCCCCCCACTCCCTTCCCCATAAAAGAGAAACAAAAGTACCCAAAGCTTACGCACATATCCAAAATACAGAACTGAAGAAACAGTAGCAGACAGGACATGATAAGAACAATACTGAACAATACAAACAATACAAAATGAAATAAGGATACTTTCGTTGCGCATTTTGTGCGCACCAGAATCTTGCAAGAGAACCTAACCCTAGCCCCAATAGCTAATATGTTCTTCATCAAGAGTTGACGTTGACAACAATCTCGGTATATCGGTCATGGCAGACCCGGTCCCCCTCCGACAAGTAACATCAAATCATCTCATAGCAAACAAAGCGAAACAAATCAACACAACACCCCAACAAAAAATACCGTACAACCTGCTTGGACGGCAGAAGCCCCATGGCACATGTACAAAAACAAAACACTGGAAAACAGTCGAAGTCAAGTTGGGTTGGACGAAAGCGATTGATGGCACAAAGGTACGAGTTCTTCACGGTATTCAAGAGAAGATTAGTCATTACATCAAGGCAAGGCCCTATCTTACTGGCAAGCGTTATAGCAAAATATTAGTGAACATAACATGTAATAGTTGAATATTTGACGGACACAAAAGAAGGAGGTCATAAAAAATTAACACAATTTGCAGATCATAACACACAAACAGAAAATGCACACAAGCTTGAGTTGTCACAGGAAATATTATTTCGCAAAAAAAAAAAGATTTTATTCCCAACAGACAACGCCCAATTACAGGAACACCTCAATTACAAAAATAAAACATCAAATGATCAAATGAGAAATAGATATAAAATGTAGAAAAATGCCCTCGCTGGCGCTGCTACGCTCGGGCACGAGCTGTATCTAGATACAGCTATAAATTTTACGTGAATTCGACTATGTATGAGAGGATATTCGAGCAATCCTCCTTACCCATGACAGAAATCACTCGCAGACGATTCCCGAACATTCCAGAACATACCGGAACATTCTGAAACGTTGAGGAATGATCTCGAATACTCTCGAATGTTCTGTACTGTACCCCTACCAATGGGTCGCTCTTCATCAAAAAGGCTCCGAATAGTCCACTATGTTCCAGAACGTTTCACAACATTCTAGAATGTTCTGGAGTGTTTTATCGTGTGATCAAATGTTATCGTGTGAGTGTGATCAAATGAATCCTTATTTTAGGTAGGCTGTGGCCTGGTCAAATTCAGGGGTGCAAAGCTGCATTCGGCTAGGCCATAGCCTACCTAAAATAAGAATTCATTTGATCACACGATACAATGACCTAGAATGTTCCGGGATGTTCTTGAACGTTCCACACTATTCCCGAACATTCCAGGATAGACCGGAACATCCTGGAATGTTGTGGGATGATTTCTAATAATCCACAATGATCTGGAATGTTTCAGGATGTTTCCGAACGCTCCAGACAATTCCAGAACATTCCAGAACTGGCGGAACATCCTCGGATGTTGTGGAATGATTTCAAATACTCTGTAATGTTCCGGGATGTTCTTAAAATTTCTAGGTGCGAGACTTTCAACCCTTATATCATCAAAAGCACGCCTTTCAGGTGAAACCAGAAACCCTCTAATGGATGGGAGGTAAACTTTAAAATGTAATCTGGAATTTTCCACAATGATCCAGAATGTTCCGGGATGTCCCCGAACGTTCCAGAAGAATGATCTCAAATAGTCTCGAATAGGCCCTATAGTCCAGGCAATGGGTAGGTTCTACCTTGCAAAAAGTCGCGGAGAGTCGAAAATTTGCCGTCTGGTACGGTTTTGTATCCTGATTAACATACTGAATTTTTGAATTCGGTAAGCCGCCGCTCGGTCCTCCACATCGAAAAGTTGGTGCCGAAGAACCCAAAAAGAGTCACTTTTCAATAATCTATTTTGCATCGCCGTCTGATTTACTGCAATGGAACCACATGACTGTAGTGAAGCCCTTGGTAGCACTAACTGCCGCGCCAGTGCGATTCTTCGGGGTTAAAAAGAAATAATTCCCTGGGCAAACGTCTAGTTTTTCTTGATTTTGAAAAGATTTTTTTCCTATGCGGAAATATTACAAACTGACTTAACTCAGGTTGATTTCGATTAGCTTTTTTCTTCTTGAGCTCGTCCTGGTCTCATAATTTTCCCAACAGCATTTGTTGAGAAGATGCATTGCAGGAAGTGTGAAATTGCCAACACCAAATCAACAGTCATTTTTTCATTATTGCCAACGATCAGGAATTTTAATTTTCACAGGAAATGATACCTTGAACTGTTTTCTGCTTATACAGCATGAACCGAATCCCCAAATGCCCGTAGGAATACCGAAAAATAAATTCTTTTTAGAGTGCGCGTAAATCTGCAAAGCTGCATCTGAACACCTGAAAATAGTCGTAACCAACACTACAAAACCCAAAACAATGAGTGACAGAAGAACCAGTTCAGGTTACTTATTGTTTAAATTTATGTTGTGTTGGTTACAACTGTTTACAGGTGCTTAAATGCAGTTTTGCAGATTCACGCGCACTCAAAAAAAAATTGATTTTTTCGTACTCTCACGTGAATTTCGAAATCCAATCGCATGCTGAATAAACAGAAAACAGTCCAAGCTATCAATTCCTGTTGAAATTGAGCTTCATGATCGATGGCATTAGTGAGAAAATGACGTTGAGTTTGGTGTTGGCAATTTAACATTTCTTGCAGTGCACCTTGTCAACAAATGATGTTATGAAAACTATGAGACGAGAACTAGCTCAAGAAGAAAGAAGCTGATCGAAATTCTTTTGAGTTAGGTCAGCTGGTCATATTTCCGCGTGAGAAAAAAATCTTTTCAAAATCAAGAAAAACGTGATGTTTTCTGAAGGAATCATTTGTCTTTAACCGCGAAGAATGGGACTGAGGTAGCAGCAAATGCATCAATAGTTTCAACAAAGTCATAAGGTTCCATTGCGGTTGGTGAGACGACGATAAACAGTGAATTGGTAAAAATTGGTTCTTTTTTGGTCCTTCGGCACCATCTTTCCAATGTGGAGGAGCGAGCGGCGGCTTGCTGAATTCGAAAACTCAGTATGTTAATCAGGACACAAAACTGTACCAAACTGCAAATTTTCGAATCTCCGCGACCTTTTGCAAGGTGAACCCTATTTTAATGTATCGGTCGACTGTACTACTAGTAACGTTAGCTCCGTTATCATTTTCCAAACTTTGATGGTAGCCTCTACAGTAACGAAAGACATCACATTCACTTATACAGACATTTTTAAGTCGATGAGGGTGAAGACGAATGCTGGAATTTGTCCACATTGTAGGGTAATAATTTTATTGCGTCGCACTATTTCTTTCAGCGTACGGTACGCCACACAACAGCAATGAGTGGCGCGTGGTCCCTTCCCCTTTCCTGCTTCCTCTGGTTGCTCCTCTCCCCCCAGACGGTTCATTACACTATTATTATCACACAGTGAATCCGGGAGCACAAAAAACTGCATGGTCTGTCCGTCATTTTCAATGTAGATTTTTATTCTAGACACCATTCTGCTCTGAGTGGTTTGTGATTTTGTTCGACAAAATTTGAAAAATGAAGTTAACGTAACCGGACCCTTCGAATGTCTGGACTGTTCAAGAAATTTTAAGAGGGCGAAACGTCCAGCCCTTAAATCCTCCAAAATCACGCCTTTCAGGTAAAACCAGGAACCTTTTTCATGAATAGGGAGTAGAGGGCTACCACACCATATAACTCCCTTGATCGTACCGGGACTCGTTTCCAAGCTTTAGTGGCACATTGTACGCGTAGTTTATTGATATTGATTATTGTCGATAGGTAGTACCTTTCGTTACATAGACGGGAACAGACAGAAAGGTATGTAGGTCTAGGTATAATAATATATTATAATACAAGTTTCATAAGACATCGTATTGTCACACGCGTCCTTTCGTGTCCAACGAGGAAACCGTGACAAGAAAACAAAACTATAATCGGAAGAAATACAGCTGAAATTTCACCGTTGGCTGTGTGTTGTGTCAATGTCGAGCAACCCGTATTCAAGGCGAAGCGTGAGCAAAGTCAATGACCTTGTTCCCAAACATTCAAGATTCTTGGGTGATCAAACCAACAGTTGTGTTTTTGTTTCACAAGAATATAGAAGAAGACGTGAGGAAGATCAACTTGATCGCAGATGGCTCCTGAAAACACGACAGCAAGGCGGGCGAACGTGTAATTCCCAACCGTAGAGTCAAACAGGACTCACACAAGGTGATTCAAGAGCAAGGTGAAATATCTTTCTTCCTTGGACATCAAAAGTGCCTACTGGCAAGTCCCGATGAACGAGAGATCAAAGGATGCAACGGTCTCCACAGTGCCGTCGAGGGAACTTTTTAGGTTTACCAGGATGCCGTTTAGCTTCCACAATGCACCAGCGACCTGGCAGCGGCTGATTGATCGGGTGCTGAATGTTGTCTCTGTCTACCTTGACGACATCATGATTGTCACGTCAGAATTCGATCATTACCTGCGAGTTATGGAGGAGGTGTTCCGACGACTACAGGATGCTGGGTTGATTGTTGGTAAAAAAAAAATCAGTTGTGCCTCCTGGCACTACACTACCTCGGATACATGGTCGACGGACAGGGATTAAGGGTCGATCCAGCGAAAGTGTAGGCCTTCCTGGAGTTTCCCGTCCCGACGAAGGTTAAGGAGGTAGAAAAAGTTCAGTTTGACTAGCTGTTACCGCCGCTTCATTCAAAATTTCGCAACTGTCCTTGCTCCGATGACCAATATCCTCCGGGAAAAACTCCGTTACGAACAAACTGAATCGTGCGCTCGAGTGTTCGCCACTCTTCGCCAGTACGAAAGTGACAGCCCCGCTTGTGATGTGTCCGGATTTTTTGCTGCAGATCAAGGACGGAACCGAGCACGCCATAAGCTACATCAGCGGTTTCTGATAGGAAATGAGCGAAAATTCAGCGCCACTAACAAAAACGGGTCGGTCCATCGAGAAGTTCAGACCATCATATGTCGAAGGAGGCCGGTTCGTCGTGGTGACCGACTACGTCGCTTTGCAGTGGCTACACAACTAGCGCGACACCAGTGGTCAATTGGCGCGTTGGAGTATCCACCTGCGGCAATACGATTTTGAGGTACCTAGTCCACCGATGTGGTAGGGACGATGTTGTTCCTAATGCTCTGAGTCGAAGGGTCCCTCAGGTTGATGCGATTGGGGTGATTGCCATGTTTTTCGAATCCAACGACGTACGTGCTAGACCGCAGGTATGCCGTTGCCTGTAGAACAGGACCCTCTTCAATATCCGCTGTGGCGTCTTGAGAAAGGATATCTGTTCAAAAACTGTCGTGGTCACAAGTGGTCATCTGGTCACAAGTGAGGTTCGTTCCTGGAGGCTGGTTGTGCCTGCAGAAGATCGGCAGGAAGTGCTGATCGCAGCTCATGAAGTGACTATCTCAGGACATGGTGGCATAAAGAGAACTTCTTACGACTCCGAAAAGTACTCTGGGGACGTATGCGACGTGACGTGACGGATCACGTTCGAGGCCTCAAGTCTGCACTGCACAGAAACCAGAACAAAAGGCGCAGATCGCTGAATGATTGGGTGGTATATTGAATGTCACGCAACCCTGAGAATTGAATGACGTGGACGTAGTCCGACCGCTCCCGAAATCAACCCAGGGTAACGCCTTCGTTCTATCGGTGACGGACCACTTCAGCTGATCCTTTGTTTCCTGCTGATGTGTGCTGCTTTGGTCAAGAACGTTATTCAACGCTTAGAGGATCCAGCTCTCTTCAAGCGGATCACTTTTTCAAAAAAGTGCATGTATTTTTCAGAATTCTTGGATTCGATGACAATGTCATCCAAAGAAACAAATGCCATTTCCAAATCTACCCTTAGCACCAAAGCCATGAGTCGCTACTATTTAAATAGCGTGGTGGTGCCGTTGACCGACCACAAGGCAAATGAGCAAATCAGTATAAAAGCTCCAGTAGGATACCGGGCAGACATTTTTCTCCATCACCGCGTTAACCTTCCAGTAGTGGACAAAGGAGCGATAGTAGCTGTTGGGTCGCAGGTGCCGTCGGCTGACCAAAAGGCAAAAAAGCAAGTTGGTGGAGGCTTCTGTAGGGTATCGGGTAGGTGTTATTCTCCCGTCACCGCATCAAGGTCGGCACTTCCCAGTGTTTTTTCTTTAAACGTGAGTTTCATGAGAATCAGTGGAGTAAGAGACTTGAAAAAAAGTAGAGTAATATAAAATCTAGAATGAATATTTATAAGTATTCCCAAATTCGGAAAAACTAAAATTTTATATTTTTTCAAAAAAAGTACAATATTCTCTTGCCAGCCCAGATTTGAATGACTCAATTTTTTCTTACATTGTTAGCTGCTCAGATGTGGCAGAAACTTACGCCACAAGAATCTATCTGTTCCTCTTTCGTTCTGCAGCTAATCCGCAGTCTGTTTCAGCCACTTTTCAGCCACTAGGAAATGCATGCCGTCCTTAGGTAACGTTCCGGAAGTTGATAGAGATGCAATAACAGACTCTAGGGTACTTCTTCACAAAATGACATAATGGAAGGAACTTTACGAACGAATTTTCCATGTCAGCAATAAATGAGTGATAAAAGTTACCAGAGCTTGTATTGATTTATTACGAAGATAATGGACCATGTGATTAGTGAGAAAAGTAACATAACAATCCAAGAAGTTGGCTATAATTTCACGTCCGCTTCAACTGTAAGTCATTGGACATTATTGAGGTTCGTTGTATATGCGGTCAGTGCAGGTGTAGGTCGTCTGACTCGCTTATTAGATATAATAGCAGCTGAACAAACCACTATTCTGATAATAAGCATAGCCCAAGAACAAAACTCTTAGTTTTTGCTCGTTTCTATCTACGGCCGAATTGTTTACTAAATATATAAATCTTAAATGAGCACTCCAATAGCGTTACTCCAACTCGTTTTTGATTGTGGCCATTCAACAACGAAGCCAGCTCGAGTGCCACGTTACCCATTTCTCCCAGGGGGGCCGTTTCATCCGAATCTCCCCTAATCTCGGATGGTGGAACCGGGCATGAGTTTAGCTCGAGATCTCAGGTTCAAAATCGAGCTTCTGGTAGTCTTGAGTAGTTAGAAAACAATATGCATGTCTGTGAGTATGTGTATCTTTCAAGCTCCGCCGGAAAAATGGCAAATGTGAACGTTCAGCCACACGGCACACACGATCCAAGTTATCCGGGAGCTTTCTCGCTGCGGAGAAAATTGCCAACTTTGTTTCCGGATTGTCTTTAAGCCGTCTTCGTGCCGGCAGAATATATTATCGTGCCCGTCGTGCGCGTACGTACCCGGTCTCCGTCGCGACGACCTTGAATTTTTATTTCACATGTACGGGCATATGGATGGCGACGGGCGCAAAATGAGAGATTAAACACGTCTTGTATGAGGGAAAACTGCGAGGAGGAGAATAACGAAGGTGGAGGTGCGGGTGTTCGTGCTCTGCTCAACGGGTTTTATGGGGTGCCTTTACAATCGCGCGTTTTATTGGCATGTTCCAGGCCCGAAACGGCGCGTTTCCTTTTACATGCGACTTTCGGGCGAATTAATCATGTTACATTATGCTCAAAATTTGTACAATTTATACGAATTCATTAATCTTGCCGTATACCTGCGTTTCTACCCCTTTCTCCATTCAGGTGTGCCCGTGGGGATATGGAGCGATGCTTATTTCACGCGGCGCGAGAGCCGATGATTTTTCATTCATTCTATCGTTGAATTCAATCTACCCCCGGCGTTTATATGTTAACTGTTCATAACAAGTTCACGGGGTGGTGTAGCATTATTGTTTCGTAAGTAGGCATGCTTGTTCCAGTATACTGCAATCTGCCAGTTTACGGTGTAAGTTATAGGTAGGTAAGTACTGCTACTAAGCTCTACTGCACCTGCTAAGTTACTATGTAGATGCTTGCACATTTTACCTCGTCCATAAGTTAATCTTGTTGGAAATAAAGTGCCAACTTACCCACCCAAGTTGAGAAGCATTAAATAAAACCCGCTTTATGACACTAAATTAATGTTGATTAAAATCTAAACCTTGGTCTTTGCCTGTTTACTTTGTTAACAAGATAGGTGCTCACTTCTTGTTGTCTGAACCAAACTTTTTGCTGCTCGACTTCACTGAAGAGTTTTTCTCTAGAACTTTAAGGCAGATATGGTTTATTTTGCGTGACTCTCAAGATTTGCGACGGTAGGTACTGAGGGTGCTCTTGAACAGCTTTGAATAAAAGTACAGGCCTCCTGAAGTCCTCAAGGTAGTTTACATCGTTCAATAATCACCGTTACTATCACCGTGATTCCATCCTAATAGGGTACTTGCATGAGTTTTAATTTGAGACGATTACCCTATAAAATCACTCAAAACGTTATCCACGATAATTTCCGCCCAAAAACAAAATTCAAAAAAATTGGTCCATCCCTTAAATGAAGATCAAAGTTTGAATTTCTTTTTCGCGCCAAAAACGCGGTCGCTTCTATAATGACCTTGTATGACCACGATGACGTCAACACGAGAGTTCTGTTTTCCGTTCGCAAGTTTTTTTCTTTGCGAGGTTGCAGCCCTGCGCCCTGAAACACCGCCAAAATTCAAATCTTTATTATTTTACAGACCAAATTCAATTTTGGAGCCGCGAACAGCGCCGTCGCCCTTGCTTACGTGTCAGGGCCATCCCCAAGCTCGTGCTGTGCGCTTTTTAACCTAAATTGAGCGTCAGCCCCACAGACGTCTGAGACGGTGACAGTAAGATATGTCAAACATTTGAAATTCGTAGTCGCAATCTGTTAGTGCAGAATCAACTAGCCCCAGCCCGGGGCACGATAACGTCATCCCGCAGCTGACATGGAAGTTGCATGCCGAACAGTTTTTGTGTTTTAAATTTACAAAATAAAATAATATATTACGATTTTCGAAAAAACCGTCCAGTCTGTGGTGCTATTTGGCTACCAAAGCATCATTGGGGACAATAAAAAAAATCGTGCAAGGACCCTATTCCTGATCAAGCACGATAATGTTATCAATGTTATCATTCTTGGTGATCTTAATCGTGACATGTTGAGCACTACTAATCTGCGTTCCAGATGCTTTAGTTCCTGCGGCTTTTTTCAGATTGTAGATGAGTGTGGAGGCACTCTAAGGGAACCCCTCTAGCTTGTTTCAATTTTAAAATTAGCGTACATACAGGGTGATTTAAAAACGGCGGATTTCCTTTTAGGCATGCTTTGATTTGCAAGTTATTAACAAAAACAGATCTGTCCAATCTGGCAGCATCGCATTAGTATCAACCTATCTACCTTGCACCTTCAGAAGAGGTAGGTACATAACAATAGCATATTTGTTTTTTTATTGTAACCCGAGGAACTCCGCTGCCTGACCTATGGCAATTGTGCGAGATTGATGTACCTAGTACCAGAGATTTACCTCTAGTACCTTGATTTTACATTCTTTCAGTACTCACGAGTACCTAGTATTTTTTGAGTGAATAGCCAATTCAAAATGTCAATTTTTATTAGAAATACAGAATTCAAATCCGATGGGAAAAAAATCAAAGTAACTGCTAGAAATTATTTCTTTGAACGTCTTAGCAAGTTTGAACTCTTCTTAGAACATTCCCATGAGCTCGTCTCAGCATTCCACCATTCACTGTTTGGGCAGCCGCTTGCATTCTCTGAATCAAATCTTCTTGATTTTGAACTGCGGTTTTGTAAGCCTCTGCTTTGATGTGGCCCCAAAAAAAGAAATCTAAAGGCGTGAGATCTGGCGATCTTGGCGGCCACCTAATTAGCCTATTACGGCCTATCCAGTGATCTCCAAAGTGGGTATTCAGCCAAGCACGTACCGCCCCAGTACTGTGGGCTGGGGCACCATCCAGTTGGAACCACATGTCTCTAGTTGCAGCAAAAGCAAAAGGCAGATCGTCGATGATTCCTTGAAGATCATGTTCCAGAAAATGTAGAAAGTTTCTCCCATTGAGGCGGTTAGGGATTATAAAAGGTCCGAACAAGTGATCTCCGAGGATTTCTGCGAACAGTGCGAACACATTAACAGTGAACCTGTGCTGGTGGTGATGTTGACGCACAACGTGAGGATTGTTCAGGCTATAATAACGCCAGTTATGGGCATTAAAATAACCGATTTAAGTTGGCTTCGTCTGTCCACAGAATGCGGGAACAAGAAGTAGGATCGTTGGCACTCATCCCCAGTAGCTAGTTACAGTATTCGAATCTCAACTGAGGGTCTTGCAGGAGTAAACCTGGAACTCTGGTGTGCCTATAAGGATGGTGCCCACCGTGAGTGCCGTGACGTATAATCCTATATGAACAGAACTTTGAGTCACTTCCAGTTGTTGGGCGATACACCTTGTATCGCGGGATGGGTCGTCTTTAGGGAGTCTGAATACATTTTCTTTGGCATTAGGAGTTCGCGCATCACGTGGGTGGCCACGATCAACCCCCAGTGGGCCCCCAGCAGTATTTAAGTTACCAGTGTCCCTGGCACGTTGTTCCAGACGTCTCATAACATTTGCATCAGGGTGTCGGCGATTTGGGAATCTTTCTGCATGAACTCTTACTGCCTGTGCAATATTGTTATGGGGTGGAATCACGAACCTGTAATATAGCTGGACTGCTAATACCCCAGATTCCTCCAACATTTTATGACCCCCCCTCTGGAAGTCGCCATCTTATTATGCACCAGTGGACTCAAACGTTTAGTGGCGGCCTCGATGGTAGCTCACAATTTGCAACCGAGAAGTTTTTTGTATTGATGACTGTGACTAGATATTCGATTTCATAAATATATAATTTTAGTGTGCATTGATATGATTTTTAGCTAAATTTGTTGCCGATCCATGGAGATTTGCAAGAGTTTACTGTAAATAAATAGAACGTTTGAAGTTCACTGGAATAGTTTTCGCTTGGTGACAGTTGTGCCTAGCTGTCAGCGCAGCCCGCCGCGCCCGCGCGCCGTCCGCCGTCTTGATTTCCGCGAGCTTGACGCGCGCCACTTTAACTGACACTGTCAGATGTTTTTGTTATTGTTGATGTTCGCGACCATTTTTTCATCATTCGCGTCAAATTTGGCAAGTAAAAGCTAGAATTTTAAATATTTCATATCGTAAATAACGCAAATGTTTATTTATTCAGGAATAACATGGAAAAAGGGCAACCGCGGCGCATCTGTGGAGGAGGCGCTCATTGTTTTGTGCCGGGATGCCACAACAAGTTTCATGCTGCAAATCCGGGAGTCTTCTCCCACAGCCACAGATAAGAATTCCACACCTCAAGTTGTGTACCCCATTGAAGTATGCGATATTTTCCCAGAATTCCTATAAGCAACAATATAGGCCACTGGCTAGTCGCTATTCACAGGATGGAGGAGGAAGCCTGTAATGTAGTGTAGTGATTAGTGGAGCATGTTTGTTTAGAACACTTTGGCAAAAATGATTTCTGGCGCGGTGGCGCAATAAAGTTGTTGAAAAGTAATGCTGTATCTACTTTTACTGCCTGCAAGAACACCTCCGACCTCCGCATAACCAACCACTGTCACTGGTGACGTCTCTCGTGACGTCTATTAAAAATTTTAGGTTAAAATGACAATGCCAATACTTTATAAATCATGTCATCTACACCATTGTGCCAACCCTTGGAAACCAAAACCCAACGTCAACATAATCTCATGGCGGCGCCCGCTTGGCGTCATTTCCCCCTCTGTTATCATCTGTCCAGCTATATTACAGGTTCGTGGGTGGAATACATGTTAACAATTTTTTTTTTACAAACTGACATTTGTCAAGTACGCAGTAGGTACCTAAGTGTGTATACAGCATCATTAACTACTTCAGGAAAAGTGAAACATTATTGCCAAATGTATTTTCACAGCACCATTGGAGTGAATCCACCTTTCCCTCGAGTGTTTCACGCATACCTGTGAATTCAGAACTAGCGGTCTGTGTAGCAGCAGTTTGTACTAGCGGGAGTATGCGCTCACAGGTATGCGCGCAAGTGATTTCTATCATGGGAAAGGTGGATAGTGAACTTATTTTTGAAATTCAAAAAAACGACTCAAATTTCACTTTCAAACGAAATTTTTCTTTCGGGAACTACTAGTGACATGTAATTCTTCGTAAGTAACAATGCTTTGCTTGAAAATCATGCCAATTGAGAAAGTTCAATTCTCAACTCCACCTCTTCATAACTTGAAGAATAAATAAGCCATTTTTTCACTATTTTTCTCGTGCTTCGTCAACGTCTCCCATAACGTACATCTCGACGTACACGGGAGGAGATACGCCATTTTTGAATCACCTTGTATAACAGTTGCTATCAAATAATTTTTTTTTTTAACACACATATTAAAAACAAAGAGGCAATGGCAACATATTATTCAATCTTCGAAACAAAGGCTCACTTGAATCCCTGAAACCAGTGGGGAAAATAGGTCTCACCATACGTTTCTGAGCAACAAATACCTGATGAGTGAAACACGACGACCCCCAAAGAAATTGATCCGTAAGACAATATAGACTGAATATGAGACATGAAAAGTTCTACAGTTGTGTCAGGTGTTTTGAGTAAGAACCATAAATAGCCGTTTTGCTCTTTTTTTGAATTTGAACGTAACATTTTGAGCAATAAGTTTGTATATCGAGCTCCAACTCTTCCCCCTCAGAATGTTTCACTCCTGAACTAAAGCGATTTTGACGATCACAGGCAAAAGCAGGCGTAGGTAGGGTGCGCATCATCACAGAAGTGGTGCCGTGACCAGGATTGTTCAAGGAGGGAAGCGCTGTGTGAACTAGTTTTTTGTGAACCCGTAAACCAGGATTGTTCAAGGGGGCGCTGTGGGGTTCAAGTTGTTTTTTGTAAGCCATTTCAACCAGGATTTTCCAAAGAGGGGAGAAGTTATATTTTGTGTGAGCATTAACTGCGGGAAAATCTCTTGTTCCATGACGAAAAACCCCACTCAAAAGACGAAGTTGGGAGCTTCTAGTAAGTAGTAATCAGGGGCAGACTGGGGTTCTAAAAGTTGGGCCGCTGGTGTGATTTGGGCCCCCCCTGTGACGTGGAGGGGGGTCACAGGCTAAAACTTTTTTTTCAATTTTAAATTAAAATTATTATTATTATTGGTAAAAGTATATTTAACTACCTGGTAAAACCTACCTACCTGGTGGCCTGATAAAAAAACATTCGACCATCTTCTGGGAACTCAGCAGCTTAAAAGCGCAACTACCTGCTGTAACCATATTCATTGTATAACAAACTGTAAATACTTACTGCTAAACTACATCTATCTATTGCGCTTTAATATCACTGCCCTTTATTAAAGAGAAAATAACAGGAAGGGGGCCTCAGGGCCCATTTTGTTCTTGTGTAATTTTTTTCAGTCACTTATCTTATCAAGTCATCAAAGGGTGGGCCTTTTTGACTAGCACCGAATATTTTCACAGCCTAAAACCTGACGACAAACCTTGACACCGGATACTTACAGCAAAAATAGGAAATTTCCACAAAACGTTATAAACGGGCAACATGCAACTTTCTTTTATTACGGTGGGGAAGCAGAGGATCTCTTCTCAGTCATGAAGCCAAATTGGTATCATGGAATCAAATTATTCAGTAAAAAAATTGTTTTTTTTTTATATCAGCCGTGAGTACGTCATTATTAATGTGTTCCTTAATCGCGATTATAATTTTCTAGAGAAAAGATATGTTTTGTGATACAACAAATTTCCCTTAATCCGGCGATGCACGGGTGAAATTACCCAACATCAGTGCACAAACCCGGTCAAAATGACCGTGTGTCGGAAATTCACTCAAAAACATCAATTGTCGAAATGTATAACCATATCACTTAGAGTACTGATTTTGAGAATTGTAGTGAATATCAGGGCGATAATTCATATTATACAGGGTGATTCAAAAATGGCGCATTTCCTTTTGGGCACGTTATAGTGGACGTTATCGGAGCATGGGAAAAATAATTAAAAAAAATATTCGGCTTCTATTTGCAAGTTATTAACAGAAACAGATCTAATCCAATCTGGCAGCATCGCATCAGTACCTACCTGGCACCTTTAGATCAAAGAGGTACATCACAATAGCATTATTGTATTGTTGCCCTGGATACTCCGTAGAACCTGCCAGACCATACCAAACATACTTGCCAAATGTATTTTCACGGCACTTTTGAGGTGAAAGACGAATTTTGAAATTTGAAAATACGACTCAAATCTCAATTGCAAGAGAAACTTTCAATTGGGAACTACTAACGACATGTGACTCTTGGCAAATAACAATGCTTTGCTTTAAAATCATGCAAACTAAAGAAGTTAAATTCTCAACTTCACCTCTTCATAACTCGAGGGATAAATGAGCCAATTTTTTTTCACTACTTTTTCCGTGCTCTCTCAACGTCTCACACAACGTACACGGGAGGAAATGCGCCATTTTTGAATCACCCTGTATTGACGAAAAAAAAAAACACCTTAGCCACTCTGATGCTTCAACAAAACCTAAAAATTCTGAGAAATCTGTGTTGCATGGAAGAATTATCATCATTTTTCTAAATCACACCTTACATAAAACACACCCCTACACAACATGAAAAACAGTCATCATCCAGGTAGAGTTGATTATGGTCATCGTAATTATCACCCTCTGCACAGTTGGTACATAAAACATTTGACACCGCGCCACTAATTATTCAACCCTATTCGCGATTTAAATTAATTCTTCCGGCCTTATTCAACCTTATTTCTTCAGTTTAATTCATTATTCATTACATTACAGATTGTGCTGACTCCAGCTGAGAATGAGGAAATAGTCAATTCAATTCACAATCAGTTTCTGGAATTCAAATACATCCTCACTGCTTGCTAAGACCCCACATAATTAATTTCACTCTCTAAATCAATCCCCTTTTCCGAATTCCTCCTAACTTACAGAGAGTGAATCCTAACGTTGGGGAGTTTGATTTCTTGCATGATTTATCCTTTAGTTGATTTCAATTCTTCCTTCTTTCAATCAGGCCCTTACTTGAACTCAGAGAGATATCGAGCTTACTTCTAGCATTTTGCTTGGAGAAAGATTATTATCGAATGAGATCATTGCATTCCGAAATTAGCCATCATCTAAATTACTTATCAAAATAATTTAGACGAAAGTTGAATGTAGTAATTAGGTCAATCTACTTTGAGCTAGTGGCTGTATTTTAACTTACAGACTTGTCACTCGGCTAGAATTCAATTTGATCTGGAAAATCAAATTACATTTCGATGTCTTGTAGATATTTCTCAGCGACATTTCACTTCTGAGCATGTCTCAAGCGGTTCGCAATTAAGAAACTCAACCTGGATGCACGTGAAATCCTTTGACGCTGAGAAAAGAGTTAAATTTATTTTATTTTACAGGGAAAGTATCCGCGATGTTTTAGCCCAGGTGCGATTTCCATACACTCCTAGCACTCTGTTTTCAGCTGACAGAGTCTACAAATCACCTGTTGGAGGCTATATTTCTGTTGTCAACTGATGATTTTTATCTGGTGACTAAAAGAGAATCTGTAGACAGTTGGCATAAAAGTCACATCAATAATTTGTGGGACATAAAACATTGATTCTGTTATCTTATTGGTTATGTTGCGGGGCCACGCCCCTTGAGCGAGCACGTAAATATGTTCGAGCTTCCGCCTAAGCCACGCCCGGCTGAGAGCACATAAATACGCGCCGTCCAGATGCAGCCAGTCAGTCTTCGCTCCGTTCTCGCGCTCAACGCATCACGCTGCATCAAGACGCTGTATTCCACGCTCCGGTGTTACCAAATCCAGTGATCACCCGCTTTCCAAGCCATCTCCACTTGCGCCCGGCACTCGCTACTGCCGCACGCAAGCCCCGTTCTGAACCAGCCGCCGAGCGGACCATCGTCCGCCTGCCGAGACTCCGTCTCCCGCCAGTTGCACCCGGCATCCATTGCCGCCTGCGACACACCAGTTCTGAACCAGCCGCCGCGCGGACCACCGTCCGCCTGCCGAGACTCCGTCTCCCGCCCGCTGCACACGGCAACCACTGCCGCCCGCAGCACACCAGTTCCGCACCAGCCGCCGAGCGGACTTACGTCCGCCTACACCTGCAACCAGCCGCGTTGCCACCAGCTTCGGGCCATCCACCAGGCCGTCTTCGGGGTGCAGTTCCGGCATACTCCCCCGCTGGACGACATGGCGAGCCCAACGTGGGGCTTTACATCCTCCGTGGAGGAGACCGAACCCATACATCGACCCCAAGACCAAACGCGTCCGCCGGGGATCGACGAGCCCTCCGCCATCTCCGTCGGCGGAACGCGTTTTCTCGTCGAAGACGAGTGGCGCTCAACGTTCCGGTCGACTGCCAGCAACCCCTTCTTGGAGCCGGCACCGACAAACTCGACCAACCCGTTCCTGCAGCCAGCAGCAACGGAACGCTCGACAAATCCGTTCGGGGACCCGATGCCAGCGAACCCATCAACGGAGTCGACCAGTGTCCCAAACGACGTGCTCCGAATGCTGATCGAGGACTCCGGAAAAACCTTCCGGCCCTTCACAGCCACGTTCGGAGGAGAGATCTCGGACGACCCGGAGGTTTTTCTTCGAGATCTCTTTGAACATTTCCGGATCAACCGCATCGGAAATGAACGCGACCAAAGGCTGACAGCCATCGCCGCCATGCGAGGAGACGCCGCGCAATGGGCCAATCAGCTCAAAAACCTGGCAATGCCTTTCGACACATTCGTCCGACGTTTCCGCGAGGAATACGCCAACCCGGAGCTCATCAACGAGCTGACCGTGCAGATGTATGCACAAAAGCAGGGGCCCTACGAGTCTGCTCTAACATTCATCACGAGAAAACAACTGCTCTACGCCAGGCTACAGCCGCACCTGCCGGAGCGGATCTGGGTGGCGAACGTCATGGGTCTGCTGAACCAGGACCTTCGCTACGTCCTACTCCCACACAAGATCGAGGACGTGGAGACCCTCATCAGACAGACGCGGCGACTCAAGACGTCCCTGCCGCCCCGGCAGCAGTACAACGCGCCCACCACCCAGCGGCACCAACAGCAGAGCAGCGCCCCTGCCGCCCAGCGGCGCCAACCGGTGAGTAACACACCAGCCACCGAGCCGGCCGCAGCAGCCAGCAAGCCACGCACCCCGTGCCCGCGCTGCAGAGGCGACCACTGGCTTCGCGACTGCACGCAGCCAAAAAACTAGTACCTGACCGGACGATTGCTGGCGGCGATCGTCCCGGTCTACCCACCGTCGCGCCAGGAGGCC
Organism: Anaspis maculata; assembly: GCA_949128115.1. Lineage (NCBI taxonomy): Eukaryota > Metazoa > Arthropoda > Insecta > Coleoptera > Scraptiidae > Anaspis > Anaspis maculata. The sequence goes on from OX421962.1 coordinate 21,075,925, forward strand.
GCGACTGCATCGCCGCCAGCCAAACCACCGAGCCCATCATCACCCTGGGCACCTACACCCCCGGCTGCCGACTACCCCGCATCCGGATTCGAGTGAAGGACAGCACACTTTCCGCCCTTCTTGACACCGGCGCCGGTACCAGCCTAATTCGCGCCAGCCTGCTGCACGACCTGTCCGCCCCACGAGCGACGCCTGTGAAACTGGCAGTCGGCACCACCACCGTCACGCAATACCACGGCCAGATTCTCGCCGTGCACATCAACGGCAACAAAACAGTCGCTGCTTTTTCGCCCGTGGCCGACCTGCACGAAGAGTGCATTCTTGGGCTACCGTTCCTGCAGGCCACAAACGCCGTTATCGACGTACAACGACAGTGCGTCTACTTGGACCTGCAGCACCGAGTGACGGTGTTTTTCGACCAAGCCCGGCCAGCAGTGTCTACAGCGGAGGTCCAGCTGCCGGACACCGATAAACCTGACGTGCAAGCGCTGGTAGAAGAATTCCGGGACATCTTCGAGAGCCAGCTGAACCAGTCCACGACGCTCACAACTTCACATGAGCTCCGCCTGACCAGCACGAAGCCGGTGTGCGTGCGTCCGTATCCCGTTTCCGCGGAAAAAAAACGCCTGATTCTCGCGCAGGTCGAAGAGATGCTGCACGCTGGAGTCATCGAGCCTAGCCAGAGCTCGTACTCGTCGCCGCCCGTTATAATCGAACGCGCCGGAAAGAAGCCCCGCTTCTGCATCGATTATCGGCAGCTGAACGCAGTCACCGTCGACGAGCCCGCGGTGCTTCCCAAGATCATGGACACCATCAAAGACCTAGGAGCTGCTAAAGTGTTCAGCGTCCTCGACCTGCGAAGCGGCTACTGGCAGGTGCCCATGGCGGAGGCGTCCAAGCGGTACACGGCCTTCAGCACGCCCGACGGCGCCTTGTACCACTTCAAGATCATGCCGTTCGGCCTGAAGAACGCCCCCACTACCTTCCAGAAGCTGATGACGTCCGAGGTGCTTCCGGGATACCTACACGAGTTCTGTAAGGTTTACCTCGACGACGTGCTGGTCTACAGCGACACGTACGAAGACCACCTGCGCCACCTTCGCCTGGTGTTTGAACGCCTTCGAACACACAGGCTTCGCGTGTCCGCAGAAAAGTGTCACCTAGCCGCCGCCGAGCTAGACTACCTGGGCTTCGTCATCCAGGGCTCCACGACGAAGTGCCAGACTCAACACGTGCTGAACATCCAAAACGCCACGCCGCCCCGGAACAAGAAGCAACTGCAGTCCTTCCTTGGCACCGTCAACTGGCTGAGAGAGTTTATCCCGAACATCTCGGAGTTGACCGCTCCCCTAACGGACCTGCTGGAATGCAAGAAAACCTTCGCGTGGTCCACGAAGCACCAGCTTGCTTTCGCCAGCATTCAGCAGGCCGCGGGGAAACCGCTGCTGCTCCACCGTCCTGACCCGGCCCTGCAGTTCATCTTGCAGACCGACGCCAGTGCCCTCGGGATGGGCGCCGTCCTCTACCAGGAGATCGACGAGGAGCGGAAAGTCATCAGCTACGGCAGCGCAAAGTTCCGAGAAGTGGAGAAGCGGTACCACGTGAACGAGCAGGAGTGCCTGGCCATCGTTTGGGCCATCAAACGCTACCGGTGCTACCTAGAGGACAAGCCCTTCGTGTTGCGGACAGACAGCCGAGCCCTCCAGTGGCTGAACCGATATTCAGACACCAAATCGAAGCTTACGCGCTGGGCCCTGCTACTCCAGGAGTTGAAATTTCGTGTCGAGCACGTCGCCGGCAAGAACAACGAACTCCCCGACCACCTAAGCCGGAATCCAAGCGAGGAGCTTCGCGAGAGTCCCGCCGAAGAAGCCCGCATGCTCCCGCCGGAAGTCAACACCATCACGATGGACGGCGTGTACGAACAAGTGATGCGCGCTCGGGCGCTCTCACCGCAGATTACCAAGGACTGCGTAACCCTCCTGGCGCTTCGGGCCCGAGAGCCCGCGTCGCAAGCAGAACGCGCCCTGCAGGAAGGCTACGTGGTTGACGAGGAGCTGCTGTGGCGCCGCACGCCGCACAAGAACCTGCTGGTCGTGCCACGCGCCATGCATCAGCGCGTTATCTACAGTCATCACGACACCGAGGAAGCCGCACACCCCGGCCAGGAAGAAACTCTTCGGCGAATCCAGGAGACGTTCTACTGGCGCCGGATGGGCGAGGACGTCGGCGAGTACGTACGTAATTGCGTAATCTGCTCGGCCATCAAATCCCGCCATCGACAAGCTCCCGCGCCGATGAAAGCCCACTCGCCGAAACATCCGTGGGAAATTATTTCCATAGACATCATGGGCCCTTACGCCGAAACGTCCGCCGGCAACAAGTACTTGCTGGTGGTCAAGGACGTCTTCTCAAAGTGGATGGAAGCCGCAGCGTTCGCCGCTGTACCAGCGACGACGATCTGCCACTACTTGGAGACGGAATTATTCCCGCGGTACGGATATCCGCGTCAAGTCATCACCGACAACGGCCCCAGTTTCATCAGCGACGTTCTGGCCAAGCTGTGCGAAGAACACCACATCGAGCTGTTCCACACCGCGATCTTCCACCAGCGCGCAAACCCCGTCGAACGGGGAAACCAGGAGCTGAAGAAGATCATGCGGGCGCTTCTGCACAATCGACCCGAGAAAGAGTGGGACAAAGCCGTTCCGAAAGCCCTGGCCATCACGCGAAACCGAGCCAACGCAGCCACCGGAACGTCGCCGGCCAAACTGCTTTACGGCCAGCCGCTCATGCGAGTCGGCGAACCACACTTGCCTCGGCCGGCCAGGCCGTCGGCGCGCCAGCGAAAAGCCGAACGCAAAATTGTCTACGCGCGGCAGCTCGATTTCCAGCGCAAGTACGCCGCGCCCGCTCCACAGCCAGTCGAGTTTAACCGCGGCGACAAAGTTATGGCCAAGGAAACACGCCAGCTGAGAAACGCCTTCGCTCCGACCTGGTCCGGCCCGCACGAGATCGTGCAACGTGTCGGCGACTCCGTGTACACCATAGCCCGGGACGGTGGCCACGTAAACTTCCATGTGGACAAACTGCGGCCGGCACCGGAGGGCAACCGGGACCCGTTCATTGCCGACAGCGACGGCAGCGACGCCGACGACTCCGACGGCACTCCGCCAAGTGACGACTCGTCCTCCGACGAAGACGAAGAGGACGACTACGAGGCCAACGACTACGAAGAAGATCCCGAGGAGCTCGCGGCCATGCAGAGCCGCCTCAACAAACTCCGCAGCCTGGAACCAGCGTCTCCCGGGCCCGGCGGTGTTGCGGGGCCACGCCCCTTGAGCGAGCACGTAAATATGTTCGAGCTTCCGCCTAAGCCACGCCCGGCTGAGAGCACATAAATACGCGCCGTCCAGATGCAGCCAGTCAGTCTTCGCTCCGTTCTCGCGCTCAACGCATCACGCTGCATCAAGACGCTGTATTCCACGCTCCGGTGTTACCAAATCCAGTGATCACCCGCTTTCCAAGCCATCTCCACTTGCGCCCGGCACTCGCTACTGCCGCACGCAAGCCCCGTTCTGAACCAGCCGCCGAGCGGACCATCGTCCGCCTGCCGAGACTCCGTCTCCCGCCAGTTGCACCCGGCATCCATTGCCGCCTGCGACACACCAGTTCTGAACCAGCCGCCGCGCGGACCACCGTCCGCCTGCCGAGACTCCGTCTCCCGCCCGCTGCACACGGCAACCACTGCCGCCCGCAGCACACCAGTTCCGCACCAGCCGCCGAGCGGACTTACGTCCGCCTACACCTGCAACCAGCCGCGTTGCCACCAGCTTCGGGCCATCCACCAGGCCGTCTTCGGGGTGCAGTTCCGGCATACTCCCCCGCTGGACGACAGTTACTTTATTAGTTTGACAATATCTTCGGCTGTTATCGAAATACAAAGAACAAAGCTTCATGAAGTTCATAAGCAAAACAATCACTCTGACCCCCTTAAAACAATTATTATTTGATTACATGGGAAGTAAACTTGCCTTGGTGCTTTCTTCTCTTGGTAATGGTGCACTACGATTATTGATAACTAGCGTGGCAATCTTGTAATCTTCTCCGGCCACGCACATCTGTTGCTGTCGAACGCACCCATGCCAGTCCTCTCTTCTTCGCTAGCGTCTCGTTTTCTCGCCCTCTCTTCTTCCACTCCCCCTCAAGTGTGACAACCCCGCCACTCTGAAATGCGGCGTGACTCCATTATCATCCATTTTACCATTTATTTCCTTCACAATATCGCCCCTGACGCTAATTTATTCCGAAAATTCAATTCTCTTTTAAGATTCTTCAGCTGGACACCACAGTATAAACCAAAGGGTTGAAAAAACATCATAGCTTTGACAGCTTATATCCCTTTAACTGTGCTTCAGGATTTAATTTGGCACCTCAGCTATAATAATACTTTCTCAACCTAGGTATAGGACTCTTCTATGGTATAGGTATGATATAAGTACAAATTATACATTGATAGTGGACAGGGAGCTGGTGCCTCAAAACTTCCGTCATAAGGTACATGATTTTAACCCTGTAGGTCTAATGTGCGTTGATAGGGTTGTTAAAAATTTCTTTGTCTCACATGTCAGACCGGGGGCTTTAGGCTGGTATAGGCTTGTCAATTTTCGAAAAATGTCAAAAACTCATGTCGTAAGGTGCGTGAATGAAACCAACGGGCTTTTGTGTGGGAACATCCCTTTGATCAAAAATTGGGTCATAAGAGAAAATTTTTGGGGGCTCTCGGTCCATAAGACAAGTTTGAAATTTTACAAAAAAGCCAAAATTTACCTCCTCCTGGAGACTTCTTCTTTGGCATACTTTTAGGAATAAAAAACGATTCTCACATGATTTTTTACGCAGGTTTCGAATCTTTCCACAAAAATTTTTAATGGTACGTATAGACAATACAAACAGAAAAGACACATGTCGTCACGGATTTTTACGGTTGCGTAGGAACCAGGTGAGTCCATCATTCAAAAAAAGGTTGGCTGATTTTTGATGCCCCAATATCCGTGACGACGGTGGTGATAACATATGGTCTTCTCTATTTGTATTATCTATACATCGCTTACAGGTTGCAACATCGAAAATTTCTTCTCAAATCGTACACTCTGGATTTCAACATGGTAATCGATTTCGTTTTTCATCCTGATTACAAATATATATCACACTTGGTGGGTTAGTCAACAAAACGCCTGTGAAAAAACTGATGAATTTTGGTCCTTTTTTTGAAAATTTCGAACTCATCTTGGACCGAAAGCCCCCAAAAATTTTGTTCTACGACCAGATTTTCGATCAAGGGGATGTTCCCACACAAAATCCAGTTGGTTTCATTCATGTACCTTACGACGTAAACTTTTCGCAATTTTTTCGAAAATTGACAGGCTCATACTCAGCCTAAAGCCCCTGGTCTGACATGTAAGACAAAGCAATTTTTAACAACTTTATCAACGCACATTAGACCAACAGGGTTAAAATCATGTACCTTATGAAGTAAGTTTTGAGGCACCAGCTCCCTGTCCATAGGTACAAGGTGCAGACATCCCTTGAAAAAGTGATTAACCTAGATTCCCGCGCGTTTCCCCAAACACTAACCTACCCGGAACTAACAATAACCTAACAAGATATATTGTTATCCTAAATTCGGTAATTACGGATAATTAGGGTATAAGTGAAACAATGGACGCGTTCCGGAATAGACCACACAATAATTCCCCTCTCCGCCCCTCCCGCATTAGGCACCCTTAAAATTGAATTATTCGATAATGACCTCGTGTATTAAACTTTGCATAAATTCACAATCGCACCGCCATACCGCCGTGCAGCAACTATCAAATTTCCGCCACGCTGTGCTTAATACAACCTTTGGGAGTGCCTATACCTACTACAGGCAGAGCAGAGGTAGGTAGGCAGGTATCTACGTACCTAAAGGTACCTATATGATATAAAGTAGCCTGGTGTGTATAAGTTCGTTCCCTTTAATCACTCTCCGCATTAGTATTCAGAGAACAATATGCTCCAAACTCTGGAGATAATACCCCATTATCGGACGCACTTTATTCATTGTTTCCACCAGGCTCATTCAAAATTCCATTCGCGGCCACAAAAGGGTATTATTAACCGAGAACAAAAATGGTGTGTGAGTATGCTCAACTATGGGAATGTGATAAGGCCGCCTACATAATCAGAGCTGGTTGAGCAAATGAAATAAATTATTTGGTAAACTACACCGCGCCAAGCAGATTTTCATACATCCGAATTTTGCTAGCAAATTTTTGGTTTTTATACTTAGAACCAGTTTTTCAGTCCAGCTGACATTTAAATTCGAATTTGTTGCTATGATTAAAATAGTTTCAACAAATAAAATCCATGACAACAGAACCAAGTTAAGGGACCGTCGAGGGGACCAGTGGCGAACTAGGGAGGGGGGGGGGCGGCGGGGGCGGTCCGCCCCGGGCCTCGGGGCCTCAATCATCTGATGGGGCCCCCAATTCCTCTTGTTTGTGAAAAATACTGCACAAAATTGGGATAAAATCCAAAATGTTCAATTTTTTCTCTCGATGGTCATTTTTTTTCGCATATTACTAAGGTGAGAAACATTGTTTTCCTATTTTTTCCATTTTAAAGTTACTTTGGCAGGCCCCATCCCATGACAACAGGTTTGGGGGCCTACACACAAGCAATAGAGGTGTGTCTGTATCACGCAGTTTCTGCGAATTATTTTCACTTTGGGCTTTAGGGGCCCCGGCCGTGGATATCACAGTGCCAGGAGCCTCAAGCCTTTTGAAGTTTTGTATTTTATTAGTTCTTTTCAAAAGAGGGGAAAGACAAAACAACAAAATTATCTTATCTGTGCGCTGCAGGTAGTAGAAATTCATATTATTCCTAATTTTGTATATACGAGTAGGTTTTAGCTTCGAGTCAACAGTCCAAATCCAATTCAACATCCAAAGCTGGAACCGAAAACTTCTTGTAGGTACTGGTGGTCAGTGGCATAGCCAAGGGGGGCGAAAGTGGGCAAATGAGACGACCTCTCTACCTCCCAAGCGCCCATGGCACTTCATTCCACACTAAACCGATACAGAAAAAAACTCTGGCGAAAATTTTCAAGAAACGCAAAAATTTTCTGAAAAGAAGTTTGATTATTAAGTAATTTTGGTGGAAACGTCGAAAACCGAAATCGCAAAACGCACGAAATATACCGATTATCATCATCAGCATCATTATTGTTATTATTATGCCCAAAAAATTTCGCCTGCGGCGCTTCTTTTCCCTAACTTGCACCCTCACCGTTGCTTTTGCCCTCTCCGTCCTCAAATTCTGACTGCGCTACTGTGTGTTTTATAGTCAAGTTAACAACACATTTTTTGTTTCTTAGGCTTTTGCTCAATTACGGCGGGGCAGGGCGGGCCAAAAAGTCTGCCGGCCCCCCTTCATATTCTCAACTTTCACTCCTTAGGGGCCCCATCTCACAATTCCGCCCCGGGCCCCCAATTCCCTTAGTCCGCCACTGGAGGGGACCGTTGTCCTGAAAACAGGTTCCTTATTGAGTTAGAATACTTCCTAAATACAAGGCGTGTCGCACAACAAGTAAAGTGTGAACGATGGTGCCGACGACTCCATGCAATATTGGTGGTCGTTGAAAATCCGTGTGAATCCGTAAAAAGAGCTAACCTGTTGAAATTCCGCGCGAACGTATATCGAAGGGTTGTGGAATTTGCACGTTTGAATCAAAACGCAAGGCGCGGTCGTGAAATCGAGGGAACTACAAATAATGGATTTTATATAGTAGTACAAGAAAGATAGATTTCAACCTCGGAAAAAATATGGACGTCCTGAAAATTTTATATTTTGTTCAGAATTGAGTGCTCTACAACATATCCAAAATCGCCAAAAATCGCACTCGGGGGTTTTGAGTTATTGGAGGGGGAGTAAAAAATTGCTAGTAAAAATGGAGGGGATAGAACCCGTCAACCCATTTAATGCGAATACATTATAGTTCGACGTATCATATCCCATTGATACCATTTTGGCACAAAAAGTGTCCATCATTGTTGAAGGGGAGTAGTGGGGGGGCGAAGCTCTGCTAGGTGGTCCATTTTGTTTTTATGGCCATGTAGAACCGATCGAGACAAGTTTGGTATCTTTTCCGACTGAATTCAATCTCCTGAACTCGTATGCGATGTGCAAATTTGGATGAAAACAAGTTTGAACAAGTTAACTTGAGAAAACTTGTTTTTTCTTTGACATTTTTGACGAATTTTTTTTGTACTGTTGGAGGTGTTCATTTCCAGAAAATTTTCAGGGACCATTGAATTGAAGTGTATTCTCCACAAAAATCATCCACTCGAAGTATAATTTTGTTTCTTGAGTTCAAAAAATCGATTTGAACTTGAGCCGGCGCGGCGCGTCGTCTACTACTGACCTGAACACTACAGCATGCACCTTTAAATGAAAACACCTCAAACTATTGAAGAAATAAGAACTGATCTTCGAAAATTGGAGGATCTGTGAAGAATTGAATTCCCTATAACATAAACAAAATCATCATGAATCGCACTGTAGGGTTTTGAGTTATTCAAGGGGAGAGGTACAAGTTCATAGAGTATGAATCCTGTCAAAGTGTTATACTCTTCCTCGAATAACTCAAAATCTTGCATTGCGACTCATGGCGATTTTGTTCATGGTATAGGGAATTCAGTTCTGCACAAATCCTCCAATTTTCGAAGATGAGTTGTTATTTCTCCAATAGTTTGAGGTGTTTTCATTTGATGGTGCATGCTGTAGTGTTCTGGTCAGTAGTGGACGACGCGCCGCGGCGGCTCAAGTTCAAATCGGTTTTTTAAACTCGAGAAACAAAATTATACATCGAGTGGATGATTTTTATGGGGAATACACTCCAATTTATTGGTCCCTGAAAATTTTCTAAGAATTAACACCTCCAACAGTACAAAAAAAAATCGTCAAAATTGTCAAAGAAAAAACAAGTTTTCTCATGTCAACTTGTTCAATCTTGTTTTCATCCGAATTTGCACATCGGATACGAGTTCAGGAGATTGAATTTAGTCGGAAAAGATACCAAACTTGTCGTGATCGGTTCTACATGGCCATAAAAACAAAATGGACCACCCAGCAGAACTTCGCTCTCCCACTACTCCCCTTCAACAATGATGGACACTTTTTGTGCCAAAATGGTATCAATGAGATATGATACGTCGAACTATAATGTATTCGCATCCAATGGGTTGACGGGTTTCATCCCCTCCATTTTTATCAGCAATTTTTTACTCCCCCTCCAATAACTCAAAACCCCCGAGTGCGATTTTTGGCGATTTTGGATATGTTGTAGAGCATTCAATTCTGAACAAAATATCAAATTTTCAGGACGTCCATATTTATTCCGAGGTTTCGCCGATTTCTTTACTATTTTTCCTGTACTATAGTGTCTAAAGCCAAGCATAAAGCATACATCGTAAATTGTGTCCTCCAATTATCTATTAGAAATCTCTCATAATTCCCCTATTGCTAGTGAAGCCAGCTACCCCTTTCCTGAATGAGATAAGGGAATCCACCGTGTCTGTTTGAGCTAGCTCGCAATTTTCAGTCTGTTCCAGCCGACGGGAACACGCATCTTCATCTACAAGACGGCCATAATATTGTTAGCTATATAGGGTACATGATGAGGAACTTCTTTGTAACTAGACCTCCCAGAGTTATCGTAAAGAAATAATCAGACGAGACACCTCGTAAAACCATATGGTATTTAACAAGCAGAAATTGTCACCACGAAGACAAGCCTAACCGTTTCAAAAGCTAGTGATTAGTGTTGCTTGATTGAATTGAAGAGTTAATTGAAGAGTTAATTTTCAGAAAATTTATTGAGTAATATTTCAAATAATTTGTGAAGGTAATCCTTTGAAAATAACAAGTAACTGAAGATCGAGTCAGTTTACGAATTGAAACAAGCTCGACGGATTGCTGTGGGAGTTGTTTTAAGATCCGCGATTTGAATTGCCTGTATCAGGAAGATAAAGAATTGAAGCCGAGGTTAAATTGGAAGTCTAAGCGTCCGCCAAAGGGTTGGAATCCATGCAAGATTGGAGTAGGCTTTTTATTCAGCTGATTAGACCACTCGCTGTGTGTGTGTGTGGTGGTCCAAGTTCATGATGATAATTAATTCTAAGTTGATTAGGTAATAGAGGTCAACCACCAAAGGGTTGATAAATGGTCAACTGTGACCTCGGAAGTATGCCAGTTGTGACATTTGTTCATCTAGGGATTTCCAGGGTAGTATGAGCTCATTGGCAGCGCCAATTAGGCCATAAATTTTGTATCCTAGAGTCCTCGGGACGGACCATGCAAACTAGAAAATAGTGTAGTATACCCAGGTTACGGCACCATTTCTGTAGTGTAACCCTGTTTTCGATGTTGGCAGTGATCGTCGTTGTTTCTTCCCTTCCCCACGTCATTTACATTTTACCTCCGTTGTGTTGAGTTCTTACTCGAGATGAGAATGTGTCGTTGGGGATGAGGTTTGATTGTTGAATGAAACGCGAATGAATCGCAAGCAAAATGAATGTTTATTGAAAATCAATCAGCAAAGTTTTGAATGAATTTGTTTCTTTTCTCAAAACACCTCACAACAAGAAATTGACAGTGATAAAATGACACAACATGAATGAAGAACAACAAAATACAAAGACAAATGAAACAAGAAAAATCATTACAAATTATTTAGACAATGCAGGAATTTACAACAATAACATGAACACAAAATCAGATTAACAAAACCAAACAAGAAATCATGAAACATGTCAAACTGTCAATTTGATCGCAAAAGGAAAAGTGACGTATCCGCTGACAGGCACACATGGGAAGAACACGTCAAAGAAACCCCTGCGTATTGCCTGGTTGATTGTTGAAAAATCCCTTCCCAAATGATCTGAACAAAAGTCAAGTGTGAATGAGCCTTGATGAAATGACAGAGTAGTCACTCCAGTGATGCATTGATCAAGTCAGCGTGAAGCGGTGCTTGAACTTCTTTGAAACGTTTGCTTCGTTTACCAGTTATTCACGTAACAACAAAAGGAAACTCGCTTGCTTACGCTTCAGAGAAAACTCTACGCTCAGCAATTGATGTTACATTTTTCAAGCAAAAGAAGTCGAATTGATAGATGAATAAACAATGAAGAAATGATCAGTAAACAAAAGGATAAATCAACAAAAAACAAATGATGAATAAACAGGTGAATAAATCAGCAAGAAACAATTTATAAGTAATGGTGTAGGTAAATAAACAAAAAACAAATAAGAGATAAAAGGTAGATAAATCAACAAGAAACAAATGCGATGAATAAGTAGAGAAGCTGGAGTTGGTCATACCCTTTGAAAGCAATTGGAAGGAAGAAGTATCTATAACGCATTCGCCCGAAACTCAGAAGTTACCCATCACAAACCCCATAGATACATACTTACATACAAAACAGAACAATGGTTAGTAAACAGTAACCACATACAGTGAATAACAGTAAATACAAGAAAATCGACTCGAGCCAACCTGTGGCCCTCTCTTCGTCGTTTTACATAATTCCCCCCAAATAAGAAAAGGTTAGTAGACTAAACAAGGCATATTCATACAAGTAGGTGGACTCCCTCCCCCAAGACACGGAGAAGCGTGCAGGTCTCCTTTCCTCCGTTTACTTTCAGGTATAACCCGACAACGAATAATGAAATGAGAATGAATCATCAAAGGTACTGTTCTCTACTTAGCGGAAGATTTTGGCGTAGCAGTTTTTTTTGTCGTCTTACTGTTTGTGACGTAGCTTGTGGAAAAGAAAACATCCATGAAACCTCGGAATACGCGCGACAGCGCAGTTCGGAGGCCACGTCATGAGTGCACAAAGTTCATACCCACTGGATTACGGCCTTTGCCGTCAACATTGAGATCATTTGAGAGTAGATAAATTACACAAAATACAAAGTAGAGCAAAGCACCTTGATTTCAAAGGGGGAAAAACTGCGAGTTATGCAAGCCCGTTGAGAACAAAGAGAACAAAGAATTTCAGGTTAAGTACGATAATTTTGCGGACAAAATAGGTATCAAAATGCATGATTTGGTGAGTGGTGGAAGCGAAAATTACGATACAATAATCAGTGAAAGACTAACCTTGAATACGTGAAATCGACGCACTCCGTAGCACTAAAAATCACGTATTCTTCACCACAGCTGATTCTCTTCTCCCTTTGCTCGCAGCTGCCGCTCGCGCGCCAGCGCCATCTCTCTCTTCCATCGGCGAACGCTACGAACGTCAACGACCGTACCTACTTCAGGTACCCACGTACAAACAAAACAAATGGGAAATACCACAATAGGCAGGCCATAGTAGTCCCGACCATTGTGAGAGAGAATTTATTGTTCCGAATTCCGATCTAAATGATTTTGTTGTGAAATAAATTGAATGATGATCTTCAAATTCGTTGGTTATTCCTGTTTGATTCATGTCTTGAAGCTCATTCCACGATTCCATAACGTGCTGGGGCTCCGGGTTTTCGGGGCGCCAAATTAATTAGTGAGATAAATTAATTATTTGATTAATTGGTCTCTAATTATTTGAGAAAGAACACAACGTAGTGTCATGCCGGTGGGGTATAGTACGGCGTCGATCTTAGAGAGTGAAGCACCTAGTGTAAGCAAAAGTAATAGAAAGGGTGAGCAATTATTTCTTTCTTATCATGAGCCAATTAATTGAAAGGGGTAGGGTCTCTCTCACTACAGTACTTATGTGCCCAAGCCCCCGTTAGTAATCAATCAAGCTTTCAGAGAGATCTATCCAGCGCGGCAAGTCTATTGTACTCGCTTTTGTATGAAATATATTCAGTTCTAGTGAAACAGTTATACGGCCAAATTCAGAGTCATCACTCAACCTGCTTACACTGAATTCTCACTCACACTAACGGTGAAAATCCTATTGTGTAAGGGTAAGTTTAGTGAAGAATGAGTGAGATTGTAGGATGAGTGGCATCTCTGAGTTTGGCCCTTAGGCCCAGTCTTAAGAAACCGGAATAGCGTTATTCGAGTATAAACCTGGGATAAATGGCATGCTGACAAAGGCGAGGACAAAGGTGACCTAAGAGATTATATTATACCGAGTATAACTATACCGAGCTTATCCCGGTTTCGTAAGACTGGGTCTTAGAGCCATAGAGGCATGTGATCTAGCATAAAAAAAAATGGTGAATCCAAACTGTTTTCTTGAACGGCTCTAGAAAAAAATGCTATAGATTTACCAAATCACCTGCATGTATACCTAACCTACAAATAAAGGAACAACCCGATAACTGTGGGAACACGATAAATAAATAATCTCACGTGGTTTTTCTGCTATGATTCCAGAACTCTCCTAGCTGCTTTGATCAAAAGACATAACCTTCCAAAAACAATATTTGCAAAGGTCTTTGTGCTTCATGACAATAGAATTAGCTAGTTAGTAGAAATTGAATCTAGGAGTAAACTGACGTTATACCTACGCCTGGCCAATCGTAGCGAAATCACCTAAACTTCTCCATCTACCTGCACCCACCCTTCTGTAAACTGGACCCCCTTCCCCCTTCCCAAATTTATTTTCAAGGCTCATTCATTCACTAGCAGACTTGCAAGGTGGTTGTTTGAACTATCCAAGTGTCTTTAGCAATTTGAATATACCACAAAAAATCAAAATGGTGAAAGTTCAGTGTTTGAAAAAGTGCGTGAAAAAGCCCCGGCGTGGCTTGGCACCGAAGCTACAGAGAATCCAGTTCGACGATTTGCAGGTGATGTCTACATTTAGCAGCGGCAATTCCTCCCACGTGTCACTGGTGCAGGTCAAAGGCTATCCAGAGTCATCGTTTGCCTTGAAAGCCGTCAAGAAGCGCAACATACGAGATACAGACAGACGACAGAACATCCTGAGGGAAAAGAAGATTATGAACAGTGTCGGAAACGACTTTATCGTAAAGTTATATAATACGTTCAAAGACGGAAAGCGCTTATACTTTCTGATGGAGTATTTGCCCGGCGGAGAGGTGTGCAGCTTGGGCATACAAACTGAAAGCGCTGCCAGGTTCTACGTGGCATGTGTCGTGGAAGCTCTTGTCAACTTGCACTTTCGAAATATAGCCCACAACGACATCAAACCCTCGAACCTGGTACTGGATGCCGACGGCTACGCCAAGCTGATCGACTTCGGCTTGGCCTGCCACGTTCCGCCGGGGGAAACGATAAAAAAATTCTCCGGCACTGTCGATTACATGCCACCTGAGGTCTACGAAGGACGAGACAAAGCAGGCGACTTGTGGGCCTTTGGCGTCATGCTCTACAAGCTCTTGGCGGGCGTGACCCCTTTCAGAACCCATGGTGGATACCAGGAAATTTTGAAAAAGATACGCGAAGGAATCGATCAAGTCACGTTCTCGAGGGAGCATTTCACGGAAGAAGCCGAAGATTTCATAAGACGGCTTTGCGCTTTTGATCCTGGAAGCAGGTTGGGATATGCATACACCGATGAGATAAAGAGACATCGGTAAGTCGTAAACCACTGTTACTTTGTGAGGATAGAATTATTGATTTCTTTTATTTTTCAGATGGTTCTACGGATTCGATTGGATGAAGCTGCGAAGGAGGCAGTTGACACCGCCTTTCGTGCCTGAAATCCACAATGTTCTAGACACCAGCAACTTCGATTTTGAAGTTTCAGATTCAGATTCGGACGGAGAAGAAGACGAGTCCGACTGGGACGTAGACTTCTAGATTTTGTACTTTTTTAAGTGAATAATTATTGTAATGTTACGATTATGTTTGAAATGTTCTATCTATCTGGAATTAATAAATTTCCACGCTGTTCATTCTTGTATCTTTTTTGAAATAGGGGTAAATCCTCACAGTGACAAAACACGAATTGTCTTACAAGCGGGTATGATTGTGAATAGTGCAGTTTATTTGAGGGAGTTTGGAGCTTTTAGTGAACCAATTCAGTTTTCTGATCAGAAAAGAAATCAAAAGTTTGGCAGTCCTTTTGAAGAAGAAATATCATTTTGTCGTGCCTCGCCTGTCAAAATGGGACACGCTGTTCAAGTAAGAATAATAACATCAATCTTTCGAAACCATGAAACTCATGGCTTGACGTATTTATAGAACGACAAGGCCGCTATAGAAGAATTACGGAAGAATGGACCAACCTGTATGGGCCATATTATAAAAGTTCCGTTATTGACCGATCAGACTTTCAAAAAGATCTATCGTACCAAGACTTGTTCAGTTCTAGTGAACAGTTCTGGGCCTATAGAAACATTTAATCTAGAGTAAAACGGTGAATCACAACCAACTGCGGTTTTCTGAAGGTTCCAAGAGAATTTGTGATGGGTCATCTCACTCATCTCATGATAAACGAATCACATTGAATACTATGGAATGAAGTGCCCGAGGAGGTACAATAACAGTTTCCGCGAGGCTTTCCTGATTGAGAAATTTCCGGGAGATATCCCAGAACGTTCCCATTTGCTTTGTTCGGAAAACATTTATCCACAAAAGCAATATTCTGTAAAGTGTATCCACGTACCCCATTACAATAGAACCAGGTAGAGAGGTACGCCAGTAAGCAATTAACTTACGTATCCAGCTGATTGGTTTAACAATGCAACTTTTCTGTTACCTAAGCCCCGCCTTTCCCTAAAATTAGGACTCTCGCTGATTTCTAGGCAATCATGCTATATGTATTCATGTCTGAAATTATTAGTAGTACCTTCCATTATACAGCGCGCATGCTCGTCTTCTGAAGTGATGACGTCAGATACAAAATTTGCGAACAAATGCTAAAGAGTGGCGTAAAAAACGATATTCTCGAAAGCTTGCTGATTACTGTGTAGAAAGTCCCCATCGATGGGGGGTGTGGAATCGCCGCCATCTTGGATTATTGATACATTTGAAGTATATTTTGCAATCATCTCAATTAAGGGCGTTATCCCATCAACAAACGGCTTGGTTCAAATGCAAGGCCATCAAATTGTCTACAAAAAAGTTGCGTATCACTTTCACGTATCTGCATAACTTTGGAGAAATTGGCCTGTGAACGTCAGGTGTGAGTGGTGGAGGAGATATTTCATTTCTCACGGTGTTTTCGAAGATTTATGAAAAACTACAATGCAGTGCTGTTTAGTTGATCTTCTGTGATGAATATTAGAAAAAAATATTTGGATTTCACTCCAAAAAATATAAGGAGGGACAAAGAAAAAAATTGACCGTCTGATATTTCGCTTATTTGAGAAAATTTAAAAAAAAAATTGGGAGGAAATATGAGAGATCTATTTATGATACAAGGTGCAGAATACAGATCAATCATTGTACAAGGTGAGTCTGTACTGTGATATTCCTACATTTCCCTTTCCTACATTAAATTGATTAAGCTGTGATACGTCTAGGGACCCTAAGTCATATTTTATTGTGCCGTAGATCTTCATTACCTTTACCTGAATCATTTAAATCAATTTCACCTACCTTGATTTCACGTCGTGCTAAAACCGCAATCAAACTATAGTAACCACACGTTCTTTGAAAAGGGATGAATTTGAATAAATATTGAAAAATGAACAAAGTCTTTTTAACCACACCTCATCTTCATCACAAATTAATCAATCATCGCCAATTTAATTAAGTTCACCTGAATTATTCATTCCATTATTTCCAGACGTGCTGACATCAGCTAGCGTTCGGAATTAATTGACGCAGTTTACATTCGGTTTCTGAAAGAAAAATACACCCTAATTACGCGCGAAAACCCTGCGACTAATCACCCAATTCTTTCAATTAAATTCCGTTTCGCATTTTCCTAATTTTCGGATCTATTGGTAATTCATTTCCTAACGCACTTGAGTTTAATTCCTGGCATAATTTAATAATCCTTCGTCCAGTTTAATTTCAACCCTTTCTTCCCTCTCGCCCATTTTCACTGGTACGAAAAGAAATCTTCACTATTTAATTGTACTTAGAGAGAGATGGTTGTTTATCAAGTTCGTTTATCATTGTCTTGTAATTTCGAATTTACAGCCATCATTTTAATTATCGATCAAATAATTTACGTGAAATTTAGGGTTTACATTTCATAGATTATATATCCGGCTGGTGCTATAGTTTATAACGTACAGCCTTATCCAACAACTATATTTCGAGCTGGGTTATATAACTCCACTCAGATCTACACTCCGGTCAGGTGTACAGTTTATTGCAATGAGCCTCTAATTAAATAGCCTGCAAAAAAATATGTTATGTTCCTTTCTGTCTTGAAATGTTTTCGAAACGACACTGAATATTCTGGCATTGTTCTTGAGAGTTTCTCTTTGTTTTGGAACGCTAGCTTATTTTGATGCTCATAGACTCCCTGTCGTGCGAAAAGGGTTACGTCTTTTATTCTATGGGGTAAATAACGCGTGATCGAGATTTTGCCCAGATTTGATTTGCATAAATACTGCTAGTGCTTGTCTCAAGCTGATAGAGTCTACAAAATCATGCTCTGTAGGAAGCTAAATCTCTTTCGAAAGGGTTACTGAGGTTTCCACCCTTTTTCTAGCTTCTTGAAAGTAGGTCGCTGAAGCAAGGGGCCGCATTTAAAAGCTCAAAGCAACTACAGGGAATTGAAATCGGCTTGACGCTTATCATGGCTGTTCAAAATATCAAAACAAAACCTACTCTAATTTTATACAATTACCTTAAACCCCATCTAGTGCGAGAGCTAAGGGTCAAAATATGTTCCTACCTTGCAAATTGTGATACAAGCACCAAATTTGGTAAACTTACTCTTTAAAGTAGTCCAAACAAGACTGGAAATGGTGCCCAGCCGAAGTTTTCCCATGGGGGCTGTACCAGGGCCGGTATGTTGTCCCTGGGGCCCTAAGATCTATTTCGAAACGGCAAGTGATATCGATATACTCCAAACTTCCTTTTGACTGAAGCCACTCGTAGGTAATGAATACAAATTGTATGAACTCATCTGAACCTCTCGTTCACCAGTTGCTCACCTTTCAGGGGTAAAATTGAGAAATCTGTCAGTGGGGGCTATTTCATTTGGGCGTTAAAGGCCGATGTGTGCATATAGGTACCTTGCGCCTTCTGATACAACCACGAAATTTGGTACACTTACTCTTCAAAGTACCCGGAACAAAACTGGACATGGCGTCCAGTTAAATCCTTTCCCCAAGAGCCGTACTGGGGCCCGTCAAATTGTCTCTGGAGCCCTACGGCATATTTTCGAAACGGCAAGTGATATCGACATTCTGAAAAGTTCTTCTTGATTGTAGAAACTTCCAGGTGACGGATGAAGGTTAGATGAACTCATCTGAACCTCCCGTTCAACGGTTGTCTAACTTTCAGGGGCTGAATTGAAAAATAACCTAGTGACTACCATATTTCGGGAGCTAAGAGCTGAAATACGCAAATATCTTATCCTTCATGATGTAAACGGAAACTTTGGTTTATGCACTCTCCAAAGTAACCCCAAACAAAGCTAGGGATGGTGCAAAGTCAAATTTATCTTCTAATTGTCGTACGACAGCCATCATAAAATTTGGTACTGGATATCTTTGCAAGCGATATCGACAGACTGAAAACTTTCTCCTGAGCGTATTTACTTATAGGTGATTAGATGAAGATTGCGTGAACGCATCTCAGCCTTCCACCCAGCATTTACCTATCTTTCAAGGACAAAATGTTAAATATGATTACGCTAGTGGCCTAGGAGTGGGTACCTATCAGAAGCAATCATCACGAGGTTTTGCATCATTCTCATGTCGTCCTTGATCTTGGCAGAATTGAATGGCGTTGGAAATGAAAATGATGTCCAGATGCCCAGATGCTCATTCCACTTCTATCTTAAATTTCTTGTTTTCTCCAAGAGCACAAAAATTCCAACTTGTTCACCAGAATTCGGAATTTTTGCATGATTGAACACCCTGTATACGGCGTCTGCAAGTAGGCCATCTGGGCACCACTTCTTGGAAGTAAGGTAAGTATATGTATTTACTTCAACTGTACTAAGTCTCAAAGCTCAAAAGTGCAAGGTTGGTACGGCTATAAGCACCGGACAGTCAGCAGTCAGCAGTCAGCAGGGGTAGCCCGCAGGGCTCGGGTATTTCGGCAACTCTGTTCAACTGCTATATCAATGACCTGCCAACGAACAAGATTCCAGGAGCAAAATTCACCATATATGCTGATGATACTAGTGTTGTTGTGGGAACGGATGATAGAGTGAACCGAGGAGTGAACCTACCTAAGATTGCTCAGTCATGTATAGATTATGTTGCAGGATGGTGCGAGCATAACGGGATCAGACTGAACATTGGAAAGTCGGTGGCGATGAAAATAACGACTAAAAACTCAACAATTGACTCCAGCCTTCTGCTGAGAAATGAGGGCAAATCAGTTAAAAATGTGAGTTCTACAAAATTTCTGGGACTATATATTGATCAAAAACTTACATGGAATGCACATATCGGGGATCTTGTTTCGAAGCTCAGTAGATGCACGTTCCTGATTCGCTCGATCAGGGGCACAGTCTCCTCGGGTGTGCTGAGGATCATATATTTTTCTATGTTTCAGTCCAGACTCACTTACGGAATTCTGCACTGGGGTTGTGCCGTAAATATGGAGCGTGTTCTCGTGGCGCAGAAAAGGGTTGTTCGATGCATGACGGGTTCTTCAAACAGATCATCCTGTAGACCATTGTTCCTTAAATTGAATGTGATGACGGTGACGTCCCTGTATTTGTATTCCTTGTTGATGTATGGTAGGGCGAACATCGATAAATGCACCTTGGGACGGAATATTCACGGTCATGACACGAGAAATGGCAATCTGCTTGATGTCCCATTCTCAAGACTTGTCATTGGACAGCACAGTCTTCAATATATGAGTCTCAGGGTGTACAATCACGCGTTGAAGGTTCACGGATGTTTCACTGACGCTGATACACATCGTGTTTTTGTGAGAAAAATAAAGCAATTTTTAATTGCCAAATGCTTCTATACACTCGACGAGTTCTTTCTGTAATATATTTTTGTATATATGTATATTCTTATTGTCACAGTGTGTGGCTGTATGTGTACCGTCTGCCAGATGTATATAAACTGTGTTAAGTGACTGTCTGACTTTGCCGATTTTATGTGTAGATTCTCAAATCTGTATATTTTCATAAGGCATAAATAAATACTTCACTTTACATTCACTTTACTTTTTACAGTGAGGAGAAAAACAGTTGACTGTCAAATTTTTTGAAAATAATGTATAAAGACTACGGCAATGCACGACATTCCATTCTTGACTTCACTCTTCATGGGACTACCAAATTTCACTCGACTATCTTGAAAAATCTTTGATTTATTGAAAAATGTAAATTTTCATGGAACTGACCACTAATTTTGGGATTTTTCAGGAACGGCTGAAGATATTTAGACGCGGTTTATTTCATCTTAACAAGCATTGGATTGTGAACTTACATGGTGACTTTCATGACTCCAACTCTTTTGGTTAACAAGTTGGAATTTTTGCATTATTGAACACCCTGTATACGGCGTCTGCAAATAGTGCCATCTGGGCACCACTTCTTGAGATTAAGAAATAGGTATATGCTTCAATTGTGACAAATCTCAATGCTGTGCTCAAAAGTGCAAGGTTGGGACGGCTAACCACCGGACTAAATAGCCCCCACTGACAGTTTTTTCAATTTCACCTCTGAGAGGTAGGCAACTGGTGAGCGGGAGGTTTAGATAAGTTCATACAATTTGTAGTTATCACCTGCGAGTAACTTCAATGAAAAATAAGTTGAAGTATGTCGATATCACTTGCCGTTTCGAAGATAGACCTTAGGGCTCCAGGGACAACATAGCGCCTCTGGAACAGTCCTTTTGGGAAAAATCCAGCTGAGCACCATCCCCAGTCTTATTCGGACTACTTTGAAGAGTGAGTGCACCAAATTTTGTGCTTGTTTTACAATTTGCAAGGTGGTTCTCCTCACTTTCCGCACTAATCCAATAATAAGCATTTGATTACAATATAGAAATCAGACTTGCCTCAAATGTTTTCATTTCTCGTCACTGATGCACTACAATTAATTACAGTGTTTTAGCACTTTTCTTAATTTATTCTTCTTAAAAAATACTGAAAAATACGAGTTTTTCTTCTCCCGCACATCTGCCGTTCTTGACTGCTACCACGCGAATCCTCTCCTCTCCCCCGTTTCTATTCTTGGACCCTTTCTGTTACCACCACCACCACCGTTTCAAGTCTCCAAGCCCCTAGCCAACAAACATCGATGCCGGCAAAAATCGATATCTTCGCATTCCTTATCCTATTTCTTTCTTCCCCTATATCGCCCGTAATGCTAATTTATTCCTAAATAATAAATCCCCTTTTATTTCATAATTTTTAAAGCGTCCCACCACAGTACCTTGGATTTTTTCAGACCGTGCGTGAATCTGCAAAGCCGCATCTAAACATCTGAGAATAATCGTAGCCAACACTACCAAAATCAGAATAATGAGTGACAGAAACCAGTTTAGGTTACCCATCGTTCTGATTCGCGTAGTGTTGGTACAGACTCACCCTGAACAATGATTGGTCTGTCTTTTGCACCTTGTAGCATGAAAGGATCACTCATTATTTCCTCCATTTTTTCAATTTTTCTTGAAGGAGACCACAACGCAAAATACAAGTGGGTCTCAGATGAAAGAGTTGGAGAAACTAGAACGATTGCATAGGGTCTTGTAGATTCACTCATCTCGTGGCGGGCGCTGCTGTTATAATTAAGGACGACAATGACGTCGGAGGGGCAAATTTTCACGGGCTACCTATAGCTACTCACGGGAATACCTGTACCTGATTCCGTTGCCGATGAGACGACGACGGTTTCAAGCCTGCCATAATCATTACTGATTGTTTGGAGACAATGACGTTTGTCAAAACGAGAACAGCAATAATAGTCGTTGAGCCAGGGGGCTCGAGTGGTTTCCACTCTGGGGACTTGACGTGTCATACCTTTTTGGATTCTTCACAACACCAGCATGAAAATAAGCCATGATATGTTTTTGTATCGAGTAGCTCAAGACCACCATTTTGGAAAAACCGCGCCAAATATTTAGTTTTTGTGGTTTGTATTTTTTTTCGCATCAACGGCACCTCCAAATGGGAAAATGAAACTGAATAAAATTAAACAACAAAATTTACTATAAATATCGTTTAGCACCATTTTTTGACAGGTCTCGTTACTCCAAATATGACAGTTCATAGTTTAGCTATGGCAAATTTCTTTATTTGACATTTTCGAGAATACCCAATCATATTTATACGAACCGAACTTCACGTCATTGTCTTTCTAGCTTACTTTACTAGGAATGCTGCTCTTAGCGGCATTTTGATGTTCGTCTGTCCGTCTGTCAATCGGTCTAACTGTCTGTCTCATCAATTAATTGCCCCTGAACGAGAAGACCTAGCGAGAATCGACTTCTTGTGTGTAACATGTAGTCACCGGAGAATGGAATTGAGAGAAAAGAAATTTCTCAAACCGTCGCCATTTTGATCCGCAATGTCAAATTTTCTCAAAAGTGATCCGATTTTCATGAAACTTGAAATACACTCATATTTTATACGTGAAAGTATGATTCTAATGTTTTCTTTTTGATCCGACGCCATTTTGTCCGCCATGTTGAAATTGGTTAAAGTGGTCCGATTTGGATGAAAATTGGAATCTAGTCGTGTCTTGAGTAGGTATGCATTGATGGTTTTTATGTTAGTTTCACGATCAGCGCCATACTGACGTGCCACATAGAAATTAATCTCCAGCTGTCACGCAAAAATCGCAAAATCAATTCATTCAAATATTTTCTGAACAAAGGGTTTCCGATGTGACTGAAAAACTGATTGATGGAAATCGGTTTTTGATAGTTCTTTTCTACAAGAAGGAACATCTCCAATAAAAAATGTACGGGAAATGCTATTAAATTTTCGAAATTTGGAAATTTTTCAATTTTTCTTAGAAAATTCAGAAACCAGATAGCAACGCCTATACATAACTATTCAAGAAAATCGCATAACAAATTTGAACTTTCTATTTTTGAAAAAAGGTACTAAAAATGGTTTTTACTGATTCATTTTTTCTAGTTTACTGGAAAACCATTTTTGGTAACTTTTTTGAAAATAAAAAGTTTGAATTCAGTATGCGACTTCATTGAATAAAGATGTATGGGCGTTGCTATCTGGTTCTCAAATTTTCAAAAAAAAAATCAAAAATTTCCAAATTTTTTTGCAAATTTCGAAAATTTAATAGCATCTTCTGTATATATTTTTTTAAAGTTTCTACTTGTAGAATAGAACTAACAAAAACCGATTTCCATCAACAAGTTTTTCAGTCACATCGGAATCCCCTTGTTCAGAAAATATTTGAATAAATTGATTTTGCGTGACAGCTGGAGATTAATCTCCATGTGGCACGTCAATATAGCGGTAATCGTGAAACTAACATAAAAACCATCAATACATACACAAGACACGACTAGATTCCAATTTTCATCAAAATCGGACCACTTTAACCAATTTCAACGTTGCGGACAAAATGGCGTCGGATCAAAGAGAAAACATTAAAATCATACTTTTACATATAAAACATGAGTGTATTTCAAGTTTCATGAAAATCGGATCACTTTCAAGAGAATTTGACATTGCGGATCAATATGGCGACGGTTTGAGAAATTTCTATTTCCTCAATTCCATTCTCCGGTGACTACATGTTACACAGAAGGAGTCGATTTTTGCTAGGTCTTCTCGTTCAGGGGCAATTGATTGATGAGACAGACAGTTAGACCGATGGACAGACGGACAGACGGACATCAAAATGCCGCTAAGAGCAGCATTTCTAGTAAGGTAAGCTAGAAAGACAATGACGTGAAGTTCGGTTTGTATAAATATGATTGTGTGTACTCGAAAATGTCAAATAAAGAAATTTGCCATAGCTAAACTATGAACTGTCATATTTGGAGTAACGAGACCTGTTAAAAAAACGGTGCTAAACGATATTTATAGTAAATTTTGTTGTTTAATTTTATCCAGTTTCATTTTTCCAATTGGAGGTGCCGTTGAAAAAAAAAATACAAACCACAAGAACTACATATTTGGCGCGGTTTTTCCAAGATGGCGGTCTTAAGCTACTCGATACAGAAACGTATCATGGCTTATTTTTATGCTGGTGTTGTGGGGAATCCAAAAAGGTATGACATGTCAAGTCCCCAGGGTGGAAACCAAAATCGTGATTTTTGGGCTCCTGGCTCATCGACTATAACAAGACCATGGGAACGTGATAGGTGAAAATCGGAGGTGGAAATCTAGGTAAAAACATCTTCCCAAGTGACGTCACGATAATATTTTAAAAACGTTTTATTGGCTGATCGGACTCGTATAGAAAACTTAGATCTGTTCCGTATCCTCTTAAACTACCTTCCCCATAAGTTAGTCAAATAAAATATAGACTCGATTTTTGCCTTTTTTTAAATTTAGGCCAAAAATTTTTTCTTAAATTTATTATCCATTTGGCCCTCGGAAGCTTCCTCTGGAATAGTGATGACTGTTGCTATTCACTTGTGATTGTTTCGGAATCCACTTGAGACTGTATAGCCCAGTCAATGAAGAAAAAATAGCTAAAATGAATAGTGCAGTTCTGGAAAATGGTAGAGATGTTCTCGAAGCCTTGCTGATTACTGTGCAAAAAGTCCCCATCGATAGGTGGTGTGGAATCGCCGCCAACTTGGATTATTGGTGCATTTCAACTGTTTTTTGCAATTATCTCAATAAATAGCGATCTCATCAAGAAACAGGTCGAATCAAATGAAAGGCAATAAAATTGTGTACAAAAAAGATGCGTACCACTTTCACGCATCTGTCATAATTCCGGAGAAATTGGCCTGTGAGCGTTAAGTGTGAGTCGTGGAGGAGATATTCCATTTCTCACGGTGTTTTTGGAGAATCACGCAAAACTACAATGCAATGCTGTTCAGTGAATCTTCTTCAATAGATAATAAAATTAAACAACAATTTTTGCCCTTAATTTTAAAAAATATGGGGAAGCCAAAGGAGAAAAATTTATTCTCTCATATTTCGGTTATTAAAAAAAAATTGAAAAAGGTTTGAGGGAAACGATGAGTGATCCTTTCATGCTACAAGGTGCAGAAGACATATCAATCATTGTACAGGGTGAGCCTGGTAGCCCGGATTTTTTCAGACCGCGCGTAAACCTGCAAAGCGCATCTCAACACCTGAAAATGTCCGTAACCAACACTACGAGAATTAGAACAATGGGTAACCTAAACTGGTTTGTCTGTCACTCATTGTTCTGATTTTGGTAGTGTTGGTTACGATTATTTTCAGATGTTTAGATGCGGCTTTGCAGATTTACGCGAGGTCTGACAAAATCCGGGGTACAGACTCACCCTGTACAATGATTGGTCTGTCTTTTGCACCTTGTATCATGAATGGATCACTCATAATTCCTCCCAAAAATGTTTTCAAAATTCTTTTAAATAACCGAAATATTAGAGGTTCACTTTTTTCCCTTTGACCCCTCCATATTTTTTGAAGTGAAGGCCAAAATTTTTTTTTCATCTCATTACTCATTAACTAAGATTAACTAAACAGCACTGCATTGTAGTTTTTCGTGATTTTTGAAAAACACCGCGAGAAATAAAATATTTCTTCCACGACTCACACCTGACGCTCACAGGCCAATTTCTCCAAAGTTATGACAGATACGTGAAAGTGTGTAGTGTAACCCCGTTTTCGATGTTGGCAGCGATCGTCGTTGTTTCTTCCCTTCCCCACGTCGTTTACATTTTACCTACGTTGTGTTAAGTTCTTACTCGAGATGAGAATGTGTCGTTGGGGATGAGGTTTGATTCTTGAATGAAACGCGATTGAAATGCAAGCAAAATGAATGTTTATTGAAAATCAATGGCAAAGTTTTTGAATGAATTTGTTTCTTTTCTCAAAACACCTCACAACAAGAAATTGACAGTGATAAAATGACACAGCATGAATGAATTACAACAAAATACAAACAAGAATGATTATTACAGATTAATGAGACAATGCAGGAATTTACAACAACGAAATGAATACAAAATCAGATTAACAAAGCAAAACAAGAAATCATGAAACATGGCAAACTGTCAATTTCTTCGCAAAGGAAAAGTGACGTATTCGCTGACAGGCACACATGGGAAGAACACGTCAAAGAAACCCCTGCGTATTGCCTGGTTGGTTGCTGGAAAATCCCTTCCCAAATGATCAGAACAAAAGTCAAGTGTGAATGAGTCATGATGAAATGACAGAAAAGTCACTCCAGTGATGCATTGATCAAGTCAGCGTGAAGCGGTGCTTGAACCTCTTTGAATGTTTGTTTCGTTTACAAGTTATTTACGTAACAACTAAAGAAACTTTACGCTCAGCAATTAATTTTTACACTTTACAAACAAAAGGAGTCAAATTGATAGATGAGTAAACAATAAAGAAACGATCGATAAACAAGTTAATACAGCAGCCAGAGACAAATGATCAGTAAACAAGTTAATAAACCAGCAAGAAACAACTGATAGATAAAGAAGTAGATAAATAAACAAGAAACAAACAAGAGATCAATAGGTAGATGAATAAACAAGAAACAAATAAGAGATAAATAGGTAGATAAATCAACACAAAACAGGTAAGAGGTAAATAAGTAGAGAACTTGAAGTTGGTCATACTTTTGTAAGCAATTGGAAGAAAGAAGTATCTATAACGCATTCGCCCGAAATTCCCCAGAAGTTACCCATCAAAAACCCCACAGATACATACATACATTCAAAACAGAACAATGGTTAGTAAACAGTAATCACATACAAGAAATAACAGTAAATACAAGAAAATCGACTCGAGCCAACCTGTGGCCCTCTCTTTGTCGTTATACATAATTTCCCCCCCAAATAAGGAAAGGTTAGTAGACTCAACAAGGCAGATTCATACAAGTGGAGGACCTCCCCCCAGGACACGGAGAAGCGGCAAATCTCTCTTTCCTTCCTTCACTTTCATGTATAACCCGGCAATGAACAAAGAAATGAGAATGAATCATCAAAAGTACTGTTCTCTACTTAGCGGCTGATTTGGGCGTAGCGGAGCTTCTTTTTGTCGTTTTACTGTTTGTGACGTAACTTGTGGAAAAGAAACAATCAATGAAACCTCGAAGTACGCGCGGTAGCGCGGCCTTGAGGTCACGTAATGAATGCGCCAAGTGCACACTCACTTTGGATTTACGGCCCTCGCCGTCAACATTAAGATCATTTGGGAGTAGATAAATTAAACAAAATTCAAAGCAGCGCGAAGCACCTTGATTTCAAAGGGGGAAAAACTGCGGGTTATGCAAGCCCGTTGAAAACAAAGAGAACAAAGGATGTCGTGTTATTTACAATAATTTCGCGGACAAAATAGGTATCGAAATGCATGATTTGGTGAATGAGTGGAAGCCAAAATTACGATACAATAATTAAAGAAAGACAGACCTTAAATTAGGAGAAACCGACGCACAGTTGCACTGAAAAATCACGTGTTCGTCACCACAGCTGATTCTCTTCTCCCTGTCTGCCCGCGACTTGGCCGGCTTGCCTAGCGCAGCGCCATCTCCCTCTCCCATCGGCAAACGCTACGAACGTCCGCGACCGTACCTACTTCAGGTACCAACGTACTAATGAAACAAAGAGGGAATACCACAAGTGATAGCCAACTTTTTTGCAAGCAATTTGATGGCCTTTCATTTGAACCAAGCGGTTTTTTAAAGGGGTCGCCTTTAATCGAGGTGATTGCAAAAAATACTTCGAATGTAAAAATAATCTAAGATGGCGGCGATTCCACACCCCCTATCGATGGGGACTTTCTACACAGTAATCAGCAAGCTTTTGAGAACATCTCTACCAATTTTCAGAACTACACTATTCATTTCCGCTATTCTCCTAAATTATGCTTTCATTGACTGGGCTAGTAGGCCCCCTATTCAATATGAATAGGCAGAGAAGCAAGCCGGAACTCTTGATGGGTTGTTATGGCTAATGAATGAACGAATGAATATTCTTTTTTATTAGTTACTCAATTGTCATCACCAATATCTTGACGAATGCCCTTGATCATGTGATATATGAATAACGTGCCTTCATTGGCAATTCAACGACGTCACAAAGACGTTGTTGTAGGATCAGACGAGACGAGTGCTGGAAAGTTACAAAAAATCCACGTTAATCAAACTGGCAAAATGACTCTTCTGTCCGGTACACGGGAGATTCACGTCAGACTGAGGATATTTCTCCAAGAAAGCAATGAAATTGAAAACTAATACCCAGCAGCTCAAGCCAAACTGAAACAAATCGTCCTTAATCGCCCCAAATGGAGTCGTGTTTACTCCAAAGTGAGACGTTCTGCTCCAGCCAGCCAGAGGCGCCCCCTTTTGAAGGCACGTCGTGCACCACATGTCGCACCCTAATAACACGTTTCTGCAGGCATTTGCCTCATTTAGCGGTGTAATCCCTCAAAGGGTTGAGAGACTTCATTTGTCAGGTTATGCTACGTGTATGTGTGCGCGTCGGGCAGAACTCTGGCGTAATCCCCAAACTCGCGCGTGGCGCAACTTACCAGACGGCTTCCCTAAATTCGACATGACTCGTACGGCATCAAGACGGATCACCCTGATGGATCCCGTTCCATTGATCAATGTGCAATCAGGCAGCGTCTTTGATCCGTACAAGCTGATGCACGTAGCCATTAGGTATGTTACACCTACGTGTATGTACACTTGTACAGGTACACCTGTGCATTTAACCAACCGCGATCCATCCGACTAACGCAGACTACATCATACATCATCGAGGGTATCTCCCTCAGGCGGCCGGCGAAAAAAAAAAACAACCGCCGGATTAAACAGTCTATTTTCCATTTGGCCGCGCGCTTTTAGTGAGCGAGTCACCCGCCCGTATCAGCTATACTGGAAAATGCAAAATACTCTGGGACCTAATTTTTTACGGAGAATGGATCGCAGATGTGCCTTGTATTTTCTGGAAGAGCCGGCGGGTAGTTGACGTCACCATGATTGATTTGACGCAAAAGGCATTGTGTGTCGTCGTTTTCGGGGAAATTGCCAGTGGCAACATTTCGTTTCCAACAGCAGAGGTTTCCGCTGACCAATTCACCGACATGCGGCGGTGAAAATACAAAATCGTGTCCCGTGATGAATAATATAATACCAACAGCTCGAAATACCGCCGTCGTGATCAATGGAACAGGACAATTTACAGTGGGTATCTACAACTATAGACACAAAGAACAGAATGTCTCTAACTGCATTTACATACAGGGTGATTCATGAGTGACCTTACATAGGCTAATGGGAGATAGAGGACTTCGAGGCGAGTCAGGACTCAGGATCCACTGAAAAAAAAAATTTCTCCATTGGTTACGAAGATACAGGGTGTTTTGTGTGTTTCGTATGAAACTTTGATAAGCGATATTTCTGAAACGGCTAGAGATATTTTCTTGAAATTCACCAGTAATATTTTTCTATTGGAACTCACCCTGGAGCCATACTGGGTAAATCAAAATCCAGGGCCGGGATTGAAAAAATGTGCCCCTTTTTTATTTGATCACAAAAGTATATTTTCTGACTGCTTTTCTAAAAAAACTTCTATCGGATTCGAAAAGCTAAGGAAAAATGCTTCAAGAATCATTCTTCAATCCAGATGGCACACCTAAAGTGCGATTTATAACTCGATTTTAATTTTAGTCGCAATTTTAATCGCAATTTTAGTCGGTTCGATCGTAAGCATATTCCTCTTGTCGATTTATAACTCGATCGTAACGATCGCATCGGTCGGAAGCACACTCGGAAGCAAGGCGTGATGGAAGGAGAAAACCTGGGTGCAGTGCAGTGGCGTAACTAGCCCATTTGAACAGGCAAGTACACATACATACAGACCAAGAAGGCGCCGCAAGTGAACATTTTTCGGGAAAATCAGCATAATCAATGTACGGGGTGTTTATAAGAATCTGTGATCGCGGCAGGCATGGGTCAGGCCGGAAAACGCAGTAACAGACGCAATTGTAGTGATCGAAAGCGGATTCCAAAGGCGATGCGATCACAGACATTTATAAACATCCGGTATGTTCGTGTGAATTGTAAACGTTGAAAAGGCGCCGTTGCGGTCAAATATTTGTACGGGTGGGTGCGGATACCCGGCTGACCTCCCCCTAGTTGCGCCACTGAACCTCTGCACAAAGTCCCCAGAAAATCCCCTTACCTAACGTTGCTAATCAAGAAGACTACTGTGCTCATTTTCGCTAATCTTGATATTATCTTGATTTTTATTGGTCGATCGTAAGGATCGGATCGCAAGAGTTGGATGTTGGCCAACTTCTTGAAATCCTTAAAATCGTTACGATTGCGTCTTGCGATTAAAATCGGGTTATAAAAGGTATAGAGGAAATCGTATCTTTGAACTTCGTTGAAATTGCGATTGAAATTGCGACTAAAATTAAAATCGAGTTATAAATCGCACTTAAACCGTTTCGACATAAAAATTTTAAGTGAAATTTATGGTTAATAAGACTAATAAGTTTCCATTTAGAGGAGCTTGTGGTGTGGTTAGTTAGCGCGTTCGACTACCACTCCAGAGGTCGCGGGTTCGATCTCCGCCGGGGACGGATTTTCGGCCTCGAAAACAAGCTCCTTGGTTTAGTTGGAATGCTTGCTAAATGCAAGACGCGCCGTGTGTCGCATAGCACGTAAAATACGAACGATGGTGCCAACCCCATGCGATGTTGGTGGTCGTTAAAAATCCCTACCCTGTGTTGGAACACACAGGGGTTCGGCAAAATTTCCGGTATAGAGGAGGAAAGCATTCACCGGCGTCGGTGTTAGGCCTCGTTGCGGAAATGGGCCGACGTTAAATAAATGAATAAATAAAATAAGTTTCCATTTTTGACCGGACATAATCGA
This sequence comes from Anaspis maculata, assembly GCA_949128115.1. Classification (NCBI taxonomy): domain Eukaryota; kingdom Metazoa; phylum Arthropoda; class Insecta; order Coleoptera; family Scraptiidae; genus Anaspis; species Anaspis maculata. The sequence goes on from OX421962.1 coordinate 21,107,037, forward strand.
CTCATTGTTTGATTGAATTCATTCAAATTCATTTTTTAGCTTGTCTTTGTGGAATAGAAGGGCTTGGTAGGAAGAAAAATTCCATAGCCGAATTTTTTTTTTCTGACGACCAAATCGAGTCTGATTTTGGTTTCACTCTCGATTTTGTCATGAAAAAAATATGGTCGGCTCAGGAATTTTTCTTTCAACATTTCTTTCATTTCTTTCATGAATTCAATCAAACAATGAATCGATTATGTCCAGTCGAAAATGGGAGCTCACCCACAAATTTCACTTGTAATTTTATTGTCGAAACGGTTTGGGTGTGCCATCTGGATTGAAGAGTGATTCTTGAAGCATTTTATCTTAGCTTTTTGAATCTGATAGCAGTTCCTTAGAAAAGCAGTCAAAAAATGTACTTTTCGATGGAACAAAAAAGGGGTACCTTTTTTCTAGCCCGGCCCTGGTTTTTGACTTACCCGGTATGACTTCGGGATGAGTTCCAACAGAGAAGTATTACTGGTGAATTTCAACAAAATACCTCCGGCCGTTTCAGAAATATCGCTTTTCAAAGTTTCATACGGAACACAACAAAACACCCTGTATTGTCACAAGTAGAAAAGGGTCTGCCCTTTGCTACTCGTGTTCTGAAGGCTCACTCTTTACTTATTGTCTTGCACAGCTGAAACGGGAAGGTAAATGGAACTCGAGCATGCTACATAAATACAAGTTTATTAATTACTATAAAATAATTCCACATCACACTACTTACATGACAGTTATAACCTCGGGACTGAGGGCGCAACCTCAGTCCCTTGAACCGACAGTCTGCCTTCAACCAGCAGTACTTCTTACTACCACCGAACCCGTCGAGAGATCATCATCGAATCCTCATGAATCCATCCCCGTGTGCCCGCGTATGTCAGTCTAATCCCAATCGACCAATCAGGTCGATGCACGTTTCCTCGTGCTTGGTGATTTCGGCATACCACGGCGGTTATGAACTAAGAATTGTGCTGCCCTTGCAGCATTCAGCATTTCCTGTGGCAGCTCGTTGCTTTCGCTGAAGGCGACTTATGAATTATTATAATTTATACCTAATAAAATATTTTGTACTCAAGGGATGAGCCTTTCGTTATGGCCCTTCCGTCATGTTCATGACAGTATCTTCGTAACCATTGGAGAAAATAAAATTTCTTTAGTGGATCCTGACTCGCCTCGAAGTCCTCTATCTCCCATCAGCCTATGTAAGGTCACTCATGAATCACCCTTTATAGGACTCATCTTTGTAGCTCACCGAGTAGCTCACTGAACAAAAATATATGAAATAAATACACCGTACGAACAAACAATGCATGATGATACAAACTGAGACTCCCCAATTTCTTGCTTATGCGCCTGGGTGGGTAGCCAACTCAGTATACTTCATTTTAATTCAATTTATTAGAAAAGGATATCTCGAAACGTGACCGAACAATTTGTCGCGGACAATTCGTCGCGGACAATGGGGTACTTGCCAATGGAATAGATTTAGCTGGAAATACTTTTGATTGCTAGTATAAGTGATAAGGGGACTCTACTGAGAATTTCACAAAAATCTCGTCGTTTTCTACAGAAAAAAACGAATTTGAAAAATCCTCCTAAAAGCTTCGCGCCAGGACAGGGATTTTGAGTGGGGTTGGTCTGACTGTGTGACAATGGAACAACAATGGAATAATCAAGAATGTCAGGGATGTCACTGTGACACTGTCATTTTGAACATGCTATCGCAAAACCGGTTTCCTATCGAATTCTCTTACCATGAGCATTTAGACAATAAAGTCGAACAAGGTTTCGAAGAAACTGACTCCAGCAACCTCTTATAACACTGTCTCAGTCGAGATAATTTATTTCCAGGGGAAAATCTGGAGGATCACCAATAGCACAGAAATAAGAGGCTGAAAATGAACAGTGAGCTTTTATAGGTTCATCATTAGCATACAATTCCGGATAGGTAATACTTTAGAGCTACAAGAGATCCATGTGGAGAGGACGCGATGGATCTCCAAATAAAATGTGGGGAGCAGGAACACTGATGTCCGAAATGAAGCCGAGGGTCAGCCAGGTCAGAGCACGGGTGACAAACATGCGAAAGGCTTTCAGGTGGACAGCACTGAAGACTAAAGAAAGAGACTAGTTAGGTTGAACAAGGAATGAACAAAACGAGTAGGTACTTACCGCGTAGATCAAAGCCTCGATCAAAGCAGTCAAAGGCAAAAAAAGGGCACAGGAAGAAATTACGGTCGGCGGTTTGACGTTGTCAGTCAGACTCAGATCTTGTTGTTTGAAAACGGCACCTTGGCGACGTTATATCATTGCCAACCCAACGAGGAAAAAGAGTCCTTCTATGTTCTATATCTAATATATTTGTGACGTCACAAATATATTTTTAAAACACGCATTGCGGCCGCAATTTTGGGAATTTGGGAAAAAGAAAAAATACGGGTACATTATTTTCAACCATACTATCGATTAAGCCAATAAAAAAAAATTAGGCAAGTACCCCATTCATCGCGGACAATTTGTCGCACGGACAATTTGTCGCCCTGATAATTCGTCGTGAAATTTTGTTTTGCCCTTTGCCTTAGCTTTACTATTGTCTGCACAGCGATAGAACGGACTTTTTTGAATTTCAGTGATGTAACCTATAGCAAATAAAAGCACCAAAGACTGTAACAAGATGGGCGCGTTTGAAACTAATATTAGTTTTGTTCGGTTGGTGGTCTTACCCGGGCAAGTTATTCCTACGCCAAGCCAATGGCATTACATTCAGCGAGTTTGACACTTACGTACGATTTCTAACCTCCTCCTCCTCCTCCTTCTCTATGATGTTTGTTATTTTTAGTCGGCTCGGCTGTCGTGAGTGTTGAGTTGAATAAAATCAGCTTAATTCAAAAAAATTATTCTCTTATTCATTGAAATTAGTATTAAACTGGTGTCATTTGAAATTACCATAGCACTTATATGCCGATCACATTTTAAATTCAGTAGAAATTAAAACACGGTTGGCCATGTTCCCTAGGGTGTAACGGACGCTGACAGACCAAGTCACGTGAAAACGGGCTTTTTGTGGCGAAGTCCAACGAGGTTAGAAAATTTTGACATGAAATGCCAATTCTGGCGTCTCCTTGCAACATACTCCGCTACAGTGTTGCCTTGGCTGTTATCTTGTCAGAATGCCAGGTAAGTGACAGAGTGCCGAGCCGTTCTAGGTTTTAGACACTGGGCCTTTATTTCTGACCATACATTAGAACAGTTTTCTCAACCTAGTATATGATATGATGGTATATTATGATTCACTATTTTATTCAAAAAAACTGTTCACCAGTCGCCCATTTGAACTGGAGAAAGTCTATCAAAATCAAGACGTCTTGTACGTTCATATACAATCTTGCAACAGCGGTGTACTCGATTGACAATACGAATTCAAGGTCATCTCGGGAAATATTGATCCAACATTACAAATTTGAGCATCTCCAAATATCGCAGAATTGCCAACTGGCGTGCAAAAATTACCGTTTCAGTGCTGAATTTAAAAGCTGATCGGCATATAGCTGTGATTAGTGGAAATAAGCACCTCTTTCTAACTGGAATTTCAAATTTCGCGGGTAACAATCGGGACTACTTTTCAAGCGGAGGAATCTGGTTGTCCTTTCTATGAGTGTATAGAGTATACCTGTTTGTGTTTTCTTTTGCTTTAAGAGTTCAAGTGAGCCTTCTTATAATTTACTGTATTATTTAAAATCCTTCATGGCACTCTTGTTCTTTTCAATGTCAATTTTAACCTCTAGTGAGTAACCTTGCATTACTCCACGCATTTCTAGTATTGCATCGAGCTTCCGGAACTCTAGTAAGCCCCCTTTGTCTCCATGTTATATTCGAAGCCCTATCTAGCCCTTTGTGTCCTCAGCCCCATCTAGCCCTCTGTGTCCGCAAGTGTGGTTTGCATGCCTAATTAGTCCCTCAGCTTTTTTCATGACTACCAGAATCCCAGCAAGCCCCCTGTTGCCTTCTTGTGCTATCCAGTGTTCCAGTGGGCTTTCTTATGTATATACATATTTAGTGCAGTTTGAAGCCCTGGTGAGCCCCTTGCATTCTTCGGTGACTTTCGTAGCAGTAAGCACCTTTGTGTCTTCATGTCATAGTCGGAGCCCTATCCCGATGAGCCCCCTTATATTTTTCTGTTCAAAGCTCTGCTGAGCTCCCTTACATTTTTCCGTGGCTTTCGGACCATTAGTGAGCCCCTTACATTTTCATGCGATATTCGGAGCTCTGTCGGGCCCCTTACGTCCTCAAGTGTAATTTGTATTTCACTCGCTTGGCTTTTTCAGTGCATTCCGGGTTAAGTGGCGCAAGTTGAATAATCCAGGAAAGAGAACGTTCAAGACGTTTATTAAGCATTGAAGGGTAGTGAAAAATAAACGGTGGATAATAATTGAATGACTAGAGTGAGGTACTTACATTATGAAGTACACCACGTGGATCTCGTGCATCGCAATGAACCTTTTCGAATTCGCCCCCGGCAGTCCCGCATGGAGGTCGGTGGACGGTGTCCTTCGACCGTGCCGGACGTGATTCTGCCCTCTTTGCAAAAACTGCACTTTGCGTTTCCGGTTCATTGCGATGTAAGAGATGCAATGTACTTATTTATTGAATCGGGTGCGCCGTAAGTCGGTTACACCGAAACATACCCAGTGAATCATAACTTAAAATTGTCATCTCCGACAATATGGGACCCATTATATTTCCATGGCTTTCAGAGTTACAGTAAGCCCCTTTTTGCGAACTTGTGTTATCAAGAGCCCCACTGGGCCCCCTCATTCTGCTTTTAGTGTGATTTGAAGCCCTGCTATGCCCCCTTGCATTTCCTGTGACTTCCTGAGCAGCTAGCGGCGTTGTGCTATCATGCCATGTTCGGAGCCCTACCGGCCTCCCTTGTGTCTTAAAGTGTAATAAAAGCCCTGATAAGCCCAAGAACTGATGAGCCTTCAGAGAAAATACGTACCAATAAGCCTATTTATTTGTTATTCAGAGCTCCAGTAGGCCCCTTTGTCTCATCAATTGAAGCACTGTTGGGCCCCCTTCAATTTTTCCTAGGCTTTCGAAACACTAGTGAACCCCCTCGTGAGCCCCTTGTTCCTACATGTGATATTCATCCTCTTATCGAGCTCCCCTTGTGTCCTCAAGTGTGATTTGGAACCCCTAATGAGCCCCCTTATGTGTTTCTTGGCTTTCAGAATTGTAATGAGCCCTCTTTTATCAACTTGTGCTATCCAGAGGTCTCCCTTCTTGTATCTTTAATGTAATTTGGAGCGCTGCCTAGTTCCCTTGTATTTTCCGTTACTTTCGGATCAGTAAGCACCCTTACGCCGTCAGCGTAAAGGCATTGTTTACTATTGCACAACACAGCACTAAGTTGTACCGCAGTAAGCAATGACCAAAATCACGCCAGCTTTCTCTTCGGCAAACCTTACCACGGTGCAACACCGCAACGTGTTGTAGTGGAGTAAACATTGGCTTATGATTTCAAGTCTTTTCATTGGGCATTCTTCACTCTATTGCCACCAAAATCCAATATTGCAGGTGATGGTGCAAACTGCAGGTGACATTGTCATCCATTTATCAACTATGGTACTATAGATAGGTACCTAATCGTACATTCCTAAAATTTGCATTTTGGAAGTAAAATAAAACCCGAGATGAAACTCAAACTTCTTTCTGAATTACCGTAGGTGACGTTTCGTTTGTTTCGCACAAACTTCTTTTATGGCAAATTAGTAGACTGCATGGTAATTTTAAGTTTAAAACTGAGGCGCCAGAAAAAATGTCGGTTGTGAATTGACGAGTACATTTGAAAATGACCCTGTCAATTCATAGCCTTCGAGGAAGTTTGTGGAAAAGAAACGAGACTTTGGCAGGCAATAATTATTGGATAAAAAAGTTTGAAATTTATTTGACGTCCAACACAGAACCTTGAGAATTTTAAAGTAGGTATATGCCGTTCACGTTCTAAATTAAGTAGAATGACTTTTTGGAGCAAAAATAAAGTGACAAGCTGAGGGCTACGGCCGATGGCACCTGCAAAGTTTTGGAGCGAAGCTATTAGTGGCCATCAGTCGTATCCTCCTAGCGCTCCAGCCTGTCACTTTATTTTTGCTCCAAAAAGTCATTCTACTGGAAAGTTTTATGTCATGTCTACTCATGTCGTTTGGCTGTTTATCATATTTTGATCGCACAACTGCCGTAAAACTCTCACTTTCCTCTTTATAATCAAAATGACTCACTTCTCCACCTTCAAAATGTCCGAAGCGGACAAGATAACATCGCGTCTCACCATTGTTGTTAACGCCATTAATGTTTAACAATGTGAGACGCATAGCCACTGCATGGCCCATGACCCTCTAGCGCGAAAAGAACTTCCTATATGGCAGATTGCGTAAAATTCCAATAATTGATTGTGGTTGCAATGGAGTGAAGGATGCCCAATGAAAATACTTGAAATCATAAGCAAATGTTTACTCCACTACAACGCGTTGCGGTGTTGCACCGTGGTAAGGTTTGCCGAAGAGAAAGCTGGCGTGATTTTGGCCATTGCTCACTACGGTACAACTCGGTACTGTGTTGTGCAATAGTAAACAATGCCTTTACTTTACGCGTCCCGTCATGTCATTCGGAGCCCTTATCAGTCGGAGCATTAGTAAGTCTCTTGTGTCTATGAAGACACAACGAGTAACATGAATAATATTCCGACCCTTGCTGGCCCCCCTTTTGTCTGCAAGTGTAGTTGAAATTAGCCTTGTCATGTTTTTTCATGGCTTTCAAAGTACCAGTAAGCCTCTTTTGCCTCCTTTTCTTGAACAGAGCTCCGTCGGGCTCCCCGTGTCGCCAATATCATTTGGAATCCTGCTGAGCTCCCTAGCGTTTCTCTGTGGCTTACGGAGCTCGCCCGGGCCCCTTTCGCCCTTATGTATCGTTTGGAGCCCTTATGAGCTCTTTTACGGTTTTCGTAGCTCTCAGAATTCCAGTGAGCCCGCTTGTTGCCTTAATGACCCCCTAAGAGCCCTCTTGTCTCTTCAACATCTTTTGAAGCTCGGCTAAGCCCCATAGTATTTTTCCGTGACAAACGGAGCTCTATCGGACCCTCTTGTGTCCTCGAGCTCTCTTTTTTCGTAGCTTTCATAATTCCAGAGAGCTCCCTTGTACCACCTCGCATTGTTAGAGGTCTCAGTAGCCTTCCAAGGGCCCCCTTGTTTCTTCAACGTCTTTAAAAGCCCTGCTGAGCACCCTAGCATTTTTCCGTAGCTTACGGAGTTTTGTCGGGCCCTCTTGTGCCCTCATGTATCGATTGGAGCTCTGATGAGCTTCCTTATTTTTTGTAGCTTTCACAGTTCCAGTGAGCCCCCTTGTGTCTTCTTGCGTTATTAAAGACCCTAGTGCCCCCCGCCTTTCCCTCCTAAGGGCCCCCTTGATTCTTCAACGTCTTTTGAGGCCCCGCTGAGCCTCATCAGCCCCCTTCATTAGTAAGTTCGTTCGGTTCTCACGTGGTACTCGAAGCCGTATCGGCTCTCTCAAGTTCAAAAGTGTAGTTTAGAGCCCCAATTAGCTTCTTCATGCTTTTTTTAACAGCCAGCGATTAGAATTCAAGCAGGCTCCATTTTGCCTGTTTGTTATCCAGCGCTTCATCAGACCCCCTAGTTTCTTCAACGTGTTTTGAAGCCCTGCTATGCCCCCTCACATTTTCCCTGACTTTTGGTGCATTGATAGGCACCTTGTGTCTTCATGTGATGTTCGGAGCCCTATATCAAGCCCTCTTGTGTCCTTGAGTGGCGTTTAGGACCTTATTAGCTCACTTATGTTTTTTCTTGACTTTCAAAGTAGGTACTACATCAGTACGTCCCCTATTGCCTTCTTTTGTTATATAGAGCTCCATTAGGCCCCCTTCTGTCCTTAATATCGTTTGAAACTATGCTGAGCCCCCTTGCGTTTTTCCAGGGCCTTCGGAGCTCTATTGGCTCTCTGTTATTCTTATGAATCATTTGAAGCCTTGATGAGCCCCGTTGTGTTTTTTGTGGCTTTAAGAATCCCACTAAACCTCCTTGTGCCTTCTCAAGTTGTTGACCTTTCGGAGCATTAGTGAGTCTCTTGTGCCTTCATGTAAAATTCGGAGCCCAATTGGACTTTTTTGCTATCTTTTTTTCGGAACCCTTTTGAGACCTCTTGTATCTTCATGTGTAATAGACCTCTTGTGTCTTCATGTGTAATAAGTCCCTTTACGCTCCGAAGCCTAAGTGGCTTCTCCATGCTTATTTTTAGCGCATTTTCCATCTTGATGAAAATCGCTATTGCAACCGCTTTGTCCGTCCGTCCGTCCGTCCGTCCGTCCGTTCCTCGAACTCATCCCAAACTAGACGACCTAGCTTTCTAATTTTTTCGCTGTTACATAGCTGCCACTCCCAAAGGAGGGCTAGGCTATATTGGATGTCTATATTGCGCCGCCAACATAGAGAAAACCGCCCCCGATAAACTTGAAATAACATAATATTGCACTTTCTACCAGACCTGCTCTGGTGTTCTCATTTTTTGGATAATACATAGTTGCCACTTATAAACGTAAGCCAAGAAACATTCCGTTTCCAATATGCGCCGCCGACATGAAAAAACTGCTAAAAACCGCCCCCAATCACTTTAAAATAAAAAACATAAACCCGAAGACATAGCGATCTGATTCTTTCGGTATATAAATAGCGGACTAAAAATGGGAAAGGATGGTCGCCGCCCCCTTTTGGTTAGTCGCCGCCCCCAGATTCCGCCCCCAAACGATAAAAAGTGCAACTTTCATAAATGTTACTGATTGAGATGTTCCCTTAAACATTTAGGAACTGCCAACTCAAATTGTGCAACATTTGCTCAGCCGAACGCTGCCGCTCCCACACGCCGCCCCCAAAGTAAGAGATGAATGAAAAACATGAACCCGAAGACATAGCGATCCAAGTTTTTCGCTATATGGATAGCTGACTGAAAATGGAAGAGGATAGGCTACTTTTGATATGGCGCCGCCTCCAGCTTCCGCCCCCAAAAGAAAAAAAGTGCAACTTTCAACAATTTCCACCGATTTAGCTGATAATGTTACCTCGAACAATCAGAAACTCTTGACTGAAACTGTGCATGAATTTTTTCGTCAAACTCTGCCGCTCCCACACGCCGCCCTCAAAGTGAGAGATAAATGTAAAACATGAACCTGAAGACATAGCGATTCAATTCTACCACTATATTGATAGCTGACTAAAATTGGAAAAAATATAGGCCACTTTTAATTAGCCGCCGCCTCCAGCTGCCGCCTTCAAACCAAAAAAAAATGCAACTTTCACAATTTTCACTGATTGTCATATTTCCCTTACGTTTAGAAACTCCCAACTCAAACTGTGCAACAGTTACTTTGCCGAATGCTGCCGCCCCCACACGCTGCCCTCAAAGTGAGAGATGAATGAAAAACATAAACCCGAAGACATAACGATCTAATTCTTTCGCTATATAGATAGCTAACTAAAAATGGGAAAGAGTAGGCTACTTTTGATATGGCGCCGCCTCCAACTTCCAGTCCCAAAAGAAAAAGGTGCAACTTTCAATAATTACCACTGACTTACATTTTAATGTTACTTCAAACATTCAGAAACTCCAAACTCAAACTGTGGAAGAATTTCTTTGCCAAACTCTGCCGCTCCAACACGCCGCCCCCAAAGTAAGAGATAGAAGTATAACATAACCCCGAGGACATAGCGATCTAATTGTTCCGCTATATAGATAGTTGACTAAAAATGGGAAGAGATAGGCCACTTTTGATCAGTCGCCGCCTCCAGCTCTCGCCCCCAAACAAAAAAATGCAACTTTTACAATTTCCACTGATTGTCATATTTCCTTAAACATTTAGAAACTCCTAACTCAAACTGTGCAACAGTTACTTTGCCAAATGCTGCCACCCCCACACGCTGCCCTCAAAGTAAGAGATAAATGGAAAACATAAACCCGAAGACATAGCGATCTAATTCTTTCGCTATATGGATAGCCGACTAAAATGGGAAAGAATAGACTAGGTACTGTTGATTAGTCGCCGCTCCCAGATCCCGCCCTCAAACAAAAAGATATTGATGAGTGAAAGAATTTTCATTCAAATCTATTTCATTGGCAAGTACCCCATTCTGATAACAAGATATCACAATGAGTTTCGAATGAAGAAAGTGGGCAAGGAATGGTGTTTTTTTCCTTCAATCAAATTTCTTTACGTTCATAATATTGTCAAGAATATGACAGAAGGGCCATAGGGGAAAGGCTCATCCCTTGAGTACGAATTATTTTATTAGGTATAAATTATAATAATTCATAAATTGCCTTCAGCAAAAACAACGAGGTGCCACAGGAAATGCTGAATGCTGCAAGAGCAGCACAATTCTTAGTTCATAACCGCCGTGGTATGCCGGATTCACCGAGCACGAGGAAACGAGCATCAATCCGATTGGACGACGATGTCTCCCATCGCCTATAAATCCAGAAGTATCCATAGCTCTTCATCGAATTCATTTTTGTAATGGCGGCGGGCCGCTATGCCCGTCGGCGTCTAAATTAATAATTAATTGTTCATTTTATTATCACTTTATTGTTATACGGATTGTGTTCGGGCTTATCTTCATGTCGTCTCGGATGTCGGTGTGAAATTAAAATGAGTGTTAATAAAACGATGTAAAACTTTACCGTGTTCTCTTCCAAACCTTCCACCCTGCTTGCAACCCCCAGCCCCCAAGAAAGTCATGAAGGGTTAACCGAAACCCTTCCCGACAGCGGACGATAGCGATCTAATTCTTTCGTTATATGGATAGCCGACTAAAAATGGGAGAGAAAAGACTAGGTAGTGTTGATTAGCCGCCGCTCCCAGATCCCGCCCTCAAACAAAAAAATATTGATGACTCAAATAAAAAAATATTTTCATTCAAATCTATTTCATTGGCAAGTACCCCATTCTGATAACAAAATATCACAATGAGTTTCGAATGAAGAAAGTGGGCAAGGAATGGTGTTTTTTCCTTCAACCAAATTTCTTTACGTTCATAATATGCCTCTTTGAGAAAATGCGCTACTGAGACTCACGCACGTGAGGGCATACTCACTTGTTTAATTATCTTGCGAATGTTCCGTGCGACTAATAATTGTCGCTCCTCTTGCGACGAATTGTCCGTGTGACAAATTGTCCGTACGACGAATCGTCCTTGCGACGAATCGTCCGCACGACAAGTTGTCCGTGCGACGGATTGTCCCCGCGGCGGATCGTCCGCGCGACGAATTGTTCGTGCGACGAAAAATTGTCCGCGCGACGAATTGTCCGTGCGACGAACTGTCCTAGAACCAACGCGAACGCGAGTGTCTATACCCGGAGATGTTGAACCCAATTTTACTCGTCCAAAAAAATTTTAACCAATGATGTACGCGGAACAATTAATACTCAAGTCAAGGTACAAAAGTTTCATAGTTTCGTCAAAGTTTCGTCCACGCCATGAATGGACGCAGGTTCGAGTCTCGCTCAGGGCAGACACTTTTTCCCCGTCACATCACGCCATAAATGGTGACCCCGAACAAAAACAACACGCACGCAACACATAACTCAAACAAACACGTACAAAGCAAACAATGAACAATTGAACAGCACCGCCACTTCTCTGCCCTACCCCTACGTCCACCCACGTCCTATCCGTCGCCCTAGCTGGGGGGTACTGAACAACGGTCAACGGTTCATAAGTACGGCGAACGCAGGGGTACATACAAGACGAACAACGTCTCTGGAGGGGGAGTACTGTGGCGGCTCTCATATGGGCATGTGGCGGAGGAACTGTTGTCTCCTTGGTAGCTTAGTGGTAGAGTACCCATCCGGCAAATGGAAGACGCGGGTTCGATTCCCGCGCGGGGCAGACACTTTTTCTCCGTCACATCGCGTCATGCTACCATCTGATATGTGATGATCTCTGCTTAGAGACGTAGTACTTTCGTTAAGGCTTTAAAATTGATTTAAATTCAGCTATGTGACCTGAAGTATAGTATGGTCATCAAGCAAGTATTCTAATGTAAACCTCACAACCTGATATTGTTGAGTTTGTAGCCCTGGCGCCCCCTTAGAGACTTTTGGCGCCAATCGAAGCGCCAATCTGCACTTGTCCACTTTAAGCTCAAGTGACTCCTACGAAGTCTTCAAACACTTTGGCACTTCTCTGCTTGAAGCCTCTTCAATGGTTCTGTTAAGCTTCTCAGCGTCAATTCGAGTCAGTTGGACTCGTTCAAATGACTTTACAAGGAGTGGCGATGCACAAAAACAATCTCTTATCAAGCGGGTTGAGCTCTCTATAGCAGCAACTCTTCAGCGGATACTTCTAATGGCTTCGACCGAAGTGGAACATAGTTAGGTATTCCCACACTGCGAAGGCATCCAAAGAACCACTGATTTCATTTTGCGCGCGACGAAAACAGGCAAGCCCGACTCCGTGCCCCTCGAAAACTTTTATAAGTAATGGCGGCACAACATTTTTGCAAACTTCGCGCGCCGTGGAGGATTAAAATAAATCTCCAAACCCTGATTAGGCGGCTACGGCGGCAACGACGTCCTGCCCCAAAAATTGGGACTTATAAAGCTTTCACGGGATGTGTTGCGACCCGAGTTCGAAGTAGATTTCGTCATAAAAACCTGCCAGCGACCGGGACGAAAAAATCGTTATCGATGGCATGCACGGGGGACAGTGCAGGGGGATGTGTAACGTGTATAGTGAGAAAAAAGCTCTTTCGGATGATGATGAGGTATGATGCGTGTAATATGAACTGTTGGCCGTGGTGGGCGGTGCGAAAGCAAAAAGTTATTAATCGGAGGTGGTAAGCAGAAGCGCGCTCCATTATAGAGGAGACGAGTGATAAATGTCACTTTTGATGTGGGGTGACGACGACCGACGATCGCTCCATCTAGAAAGTACAGGAACACTCGAGGATCAGATTTGCCACACGGCGCCGTCAAGGGTTCTTAGGGCGCACAACGAGTAGGAGCTGATAAACCTAAGCGATGCGATTTTTTTTTTGCCGATGTAAACAACTACTTACTTATTGATTGGAGGCTGAGCTGCGGAACGTTTTGAGCTTTGAACTTTCCAATAAACGTCTATTAGAGACGAGCACTTTTGCCGGAACATCCCGGCCCTACCCCGGCGATTGTTATTACAACTCTCTGAACGTTAATTAGGGGAATACGCGCGACCGCTTCGGGAGAGGATGTTCGGTTATTAAATTTCGATCACTCATCCGAAATTAATTATCGGAAAGATTAATTTTAATCGCGTGAACCGGGTAGTGAACCTTGAAGTGGTGACCATCGCAGTTTCGGTGTCTCTCCCCGTTTTTGCGTGAAGCACGAAAGCTTATTGTTTTTCAAAATCGGTTGTTGAGACCTGTCGAGACCTGTACAAATTCAAAACGACTCTCAGGCCACCTCGGAAGTGCCAATTTAAGATGAGCTGCATTTTTACATCACTCTTATTTTATAGATTGTAGAACTGGGAATAATCGATTATTTATATTGTTACGAGCGGCGATTCTGGCGTGCATTCTGGGGCACACGCGGTCTTTCTAATAACATTGGAGATTTCAACAGCCGGGTAGGAAAGATCCGCCGAATTGGCGGAGGTACTGCCGCTCCGGAACGCGCGGTGATGCACGCGATAGATGTAGGATTTTTAGTCCGGATGCTAGTTGAAAGTACCTTGCATTTTTTGATGAGAAGATGTCACTTGGTGGAAATGTTCTTTGCATCGTACTCTTCCGATCCAGAAAGGTAGCCATCAGCGCCATCCATGCCTATACAGGGTGATACAGAAACTTAATTAACCGAAACATGTAGAGACGTGTAACTCACCACATACATCAACTATTTCATGCTTATGAAGTCACAGAAAACTGTTCTTGACTACCTTGAACCGTCTTTGAAATGTAGGGGAAAACCAGAAAAAAAGAACAAGAACACTCTTTTTTCCATAAATAAGTAATTCTTTGATATACTGACACAATACTTGGTATTTCTACAAAAAGTAATGTAAGAAATAATATGAGCTGAGTAGCCAGTTTCTAAGCCAACTATTTCCAAAAATACGATTCTCAACTTTTTTTTCCTCTTGAACGCCATCTTGAATCTGCCCTGTGAGGCATCGTTGAAAAAGTGATTGGTTATTTTAATAATGGTAACATGAAATCATTGCATCGCAAAAACAACCTCCTCATTATAATTTAGTGACCTTTTCGGCGGGAAAGAATTGTCATTCACCTATTTTTTGGCTCTTCAAAGCTTTAGTGTCCATGATGGCATTTGCAACATCTGGAATGGTGAAATATGTTACGCATTATAAACCTTGATGTACTTTGAGGTAGCCTACCAAGTTTCACCATCATCAATTGAGAGGTTTGCTCTTAAAAGCTGTTTGAACAAAATTTGTGTGGTTTTTTTTATGAAAAATACAAAATATTGGGTCTCTCACCCATACTTGATCCCTCATTGAGGATAGTCTGAAACCGAAAGTCTCCGAATTTTCCATGATAATGGTTCAGTGGGGAGTGCTCTTCAATGTTTAGTTGTTAAAAATTGCATAGTTGCGTTCAGATTCCAGACAAAAAGCGACAAAGAAGTTCATCCAGTAAAAAAAGACATAAATTACAGTCGAGAAAAAACTAGTCCAGAGCTAGACTGAAAGCTGTCTGGAGACCTTGCTTTTTATAACATAAACGTGAAATTTGGTACACTGTTAGAGCCTCAAGTTGGTAATATTCCAAGCCTTTCACCCACGCTTGAGAGTCTTACAGAACCTCTGTATTGCGGGAAGCCTATCTAAAAGGAACATTTCCGGGATTTCTCCGTTGCATTAAAAGTTGTGTCTTTTTTCACTGCATGAACTTCTTTGTCGCTCTCTGTCTGGAATCTGAACGCAACTATGCAGATTCTGACAACTACACATTGAAGAACAGTTCTCAGTGAACCATTAGCATAAAATTTTCAGAGACTTTCGGTTTCAGGCTTTCCTCAACGAGGGATCAAATAAGGGTAAAAGATCCAATATTTTGCATTTTCCATGAAAAAATAAACAAATTTTGTTCAAACAGCTTTTAAGAACAAACCTCACAATTGATGATTGCAAAACTTGGTAGGCTACCTCAAAGTACATTAAGGTTCATAAAGCGTCACATATTTCACCATTCCAGATGTTGCAAATGCCATCATGGGCACTAAAGCCTTGAAGAGCCAGAAAATACGTGAATGACAATTCTTTCCCGCCGAAGAGGTCACTAAATTATGATAATGAGGTTGTTTTTACGATGCAATGATTACATATCACCGTTATTATGATAACCAACCACTTTTTCAACGATGCCTCACAGGGCAGACTCAAGATGGTGCTCAAGAAGAAAAAAAAGTTGACAATCGTATTTCTGGAAATAGTTGGCTTAGGAATTGGCTACCCAGCTCATATTATTTCTAACATTACTTTTTGTAGAAATACTAAGTATCATGTCAATATCTCTAAGAATCACTTATTTATGGGAAAAAGAGTGTTTTTGTTTTTTATTCTGTTTTTCCCCTACATTTCAAAGACGGTTCAAGGTAATCAAGAACGGTTTGCTGTGAGTTCATGAGCATAAAACAGTTAATGTATGTGGCAAATTACACGCCTCCACATGCTCCGGTTATTTAAATATAATTTTCCAACTTTTTTTTCTGTTTCACCCTGTATACGCTGCCGGCATGGAAGGCGCTGATGGCTACCTTTCTGGATCGGAAGAGTATGATGCAAAGAGCATTTCCACCAAGTATCATCTTCTCATCAAAAAATGCAAGGTTCATTCCATTTTATGCAACTAGCATCCGGACTATTTTCGGTATTCGCCCCGAAACCGTATGCCGGGTCATTGTGGAATTTGATGGAGAACCGGTGGAGGATTCCAGAACAATAGTCGGAGCTTTACAAAGCACCGATCCCCGGTCTATGGACAAGTATCCAATCAGTGGCGGACTAAGGGAATTGGGGGCCCTGGGCGGAATTGTGAGATGGGGCCCCTAGGGCGAGCCCTAAGGTGTGAAAGTTGAGAATATAAAGGGGGGCCGGCAGACTTTTTGGCCCGCCCTGCCCGGCCGTAATTGAGCAAAAGCCTAAGAAACAAAAAAATGAGTTGTTAACTTGACTACATATAAAACTCCACCCCCGGTTGCAAGAAACTAAAATTTGCTCCGTCACAAATTAGCTTCGGTACCAAACTCGGTATCAAATGGTAGGCTATTTGTAGGCGTAAAAAAAGGAGTGTCTAGGGTGACGACTGAATAAAATATTGGAATGGAAAGCTGAGCTGATATTGTGAGTGAGAAAAGCACTGGTGTGCCTAATTCAAACCGAGTATACGTTTGGGTTTACATTTTGTGCTCATAAATAGAGAATTTTGGCTGATGGGTGCAGGCAATCAGTTATACAGGTTTGTTTGTATGAGGACATTTGAAACAGTTGAAGTCTAGCTGTCAAGAGTCAAGCAAATTTGAAGAGTGAAAATGGTGCGCGGAAAGAAATACACCGAAGAAGATAGCTCCAGGTCTTCAACTCCGATTAGATCCACGATCCGCAACACATTGTCCTTCGTGAACCTATATCGCTCCTTAAATTCCTTGTCGTTGTGAAACTCGAAGAGGTTTTTCCGCTCAGCATTTACACGACGAACTGCACCTGCAACGTCTTGCTATTCTTCAGAAGAGGAAAATTCGGAGACTTCCGAAAATTCTGAAAGCGCCGAGTCAGACATTTTAGATACGCATACAGCGTGACATATTGTGACGGCCCGGTCAACAACAAACCGTCCACCACACGTTTCGATCCGGTTAACTCTTTATTGCAGTTGCCGAGTCGTGGGTCGTGTTGGGACCTGATGGGCAAGGGACCTAAACTACCTAAATGTGCACATCTAAGGGTTAGGGCAAGAGACAATAAAACAAGAGAAAAGAGGCAGCCATTTTCAGTGTGTGAGGTCTATTTTTGTACCAAAGAAAAACTTGACAAATCCAGAATTTAGTTTCATTTCTTTCTCTCAATTTCTTTGCTGTTGCTCATGCCAACGACTCCTGCAGTATTTCCTGTCGTCAAAAGCTGTTCTGGAGCTACTGAATCAGCACTGGATATCACCTTGACACATGCTTGATACAGTGTCACTAGCGGCCCAAAATTGTTCAAGTTTCGTCACGGGATCACAGTCCCAGTACTCCTGTAACTCATCGTTGTCACCGAAGCACTCATACTTTGACTGAGCAATACTTTGCAATAAAGAGCTCCGCGTTCTTGGTGTAAACAACAGCTTTGTTTCCGCCGTACAGGTACAGGGCTCGTGGAGGCACCCAGCAAGTGTTCGCAATTTCAGTCGGTAACTCCCATCGCCTGAACCTGGAATTGTTGATCGACATAATAGCATTTACGGAGGCAGTTTGTCATATTCACCTGATCGACAGCCTGTGCATGGATTTATGCCTTAATTCGGCGGAATGATTTGCTTATTATTCTTCAAAACTCGAAGAAATAAATAATGCTGTTAACCTCTGAAATTCCTGACGCTTCTTTGACTTTGACAGCTCGCGACGCGAGGTAGGTACATCTTATCTACGAGACGGTTTTTTTTGATCGGCAATGACACAACTAACTGCAACTTCTACTTCTTGCTCTTCGAAAGAAGAAGAAAAATCAGAGACGTTGGAAAATTCAAAATAAAGTGTCGAATCAGACCTTTTAGCGCTGTTAGGTACGTGCATACGCATAAAAAGATGCAAGTAGTTCAAATGCGTGATAACCTTAGCCACAGCCTGTTTGCTACCTCGTTTGATACCCTGTTCCTGCAACCCGATTCAATTTGCTACGTCGCAAAATTAGATACCATGTTCGTGCAACCGGGCAACAGTAGCGTAGTCAAAATTTGAGGGCGGAGAGGGCGAAGGCAACGGTGAGGGTGCAAGTCAGGGAAAAGTAGCGCCGCAGACGAAATTTTTTGGGCGTAATAATAATCATGCTGATGACAATCGGTATATTTCATGCGTTTTGCGATTTCGGTTTTTGACGTTTTCACTAAAATTACTTGATAATCAAAGTTCTTTTCAGAAAATTTTTGCACTTCTTGAGAATTTTCGCCAGAATATTTTTCTGTATCGGTTTAGTGTGGGATGAAGTACCCTGGGCGCTTGGGAGGTAGGAGGGTGGGGTCATTCGCCCACTTTCGCCCCCCTTGGCTATGCCACTGACCACCAGTACCTACAAGAAGTTTTCGATTCCAACTTTGGATGTTGAATTGGATTTGAACTGTTGACTTAATGCTAAAACCTACTCGTATATACAAAATTAGAAATAATATGAATTTCTACTACCTGCAGCGCGCAGACAAGATAATTTTGTTGTTTTGTCTCTCCCCTCTTTTAGAAAGGAATAATAAAATACAAAATTTCGAAAGTCTTGAGGCCCCTGGCACTGTGATATCCGGGGCCGGGGCCCCTAAAACGTAAAGTGAAAATAATTCGCAGAGATTCCGTGATACAGACACACCTCTATTGCCTCTGTGTAGGCCCCCAGACCTGTTGTCATGGGGCCTGCCAAAGTAACTTCAAAATCGAAAAAATAGGTGAAAATAATGTTTCTCACCGAAGTAATATTGTCATGAACATGACGGAAGGGCCATAACGAAAGGCTCATCCCTTGAGTACGAATTATTTTATTAGGTATAAATTATAATAATTCATAAGTCGCCTTCAGCGAAAGCAACGAGCTGCCACAGGAAATGCTGAATGCTGCAAGGGCAGCACAATTCTTAGTTCATAACCGCCGTGGTATGCCGAAATCACCAAGCACGAGGAAACGTGCATCGACCTGATTGGTCGATTGGGATTAGACTGACATACGCGGGCACACGGGGATGGATTCATGAGGATTCGATGATGATCTCTCGACGGGTTCGGTGGTAGTAAAAAGTACTGCTGGTTGAAGGCAGACTGTCGGTTCAAGGGATTGGGGTTGTGTCCTCAGTCCCGTGGTTGTAACTGTCATGTAAGTAGTGTGATGTGGAATTATTTTATATTAATTATTAAACTTGTATTTATGTAGCATGCTCGAGTTCCATTTACCTTCCCGTTTCAGCTGTGCAAGACAATAAGTAAAGAGTGAGCCCTCAGTTCACGGGTAGCAAAGGGCAGACCCTATTCTACTCGCGACAATATGCAAAAAAAATTATCATCGAGGGGAAAAAATGAAATTGTTGGATTTTATCTCAATTTTTCTGCAGTATTTTTTACAAACAAGAGTAATTGGGGGCCCCATCAGATGACTGAAGCCCCGAGGCCCGGGGCGGAGCGCCCCCACCGCCCCCCCCCCCTTAGTCTGCCACTGTATCCAATTCAGAACTATAACGAGCAGTGAGTAGTATCGGCGATAACCCAAGCGCAAGTGATTGTTGACGTGTATGTTATGGGTATAGTACGCAGTTATGAACAGTATGTGTTTTAAAACGATTGTCTCAATTATAAACGAACCTAAACGCGAAATCATAGGTATGGCTTTTCATGTTCACGTTTTCATCTTTTACTACTTAAAACTACTGTTCACTCTTTTACTTTTACAAACTATCTATGCTGGCTGCTGTCACTATGACACTCATGCTGTTTATGCCGGAATGTCGGTGAACCGAATGTGCCAGTGGCGTGCCTGCATTTTTTTTTAAACAAGAGTACCTTCATTCAAGAACATTAAATTCAAGCCGTGGACAAAGCATAGTAGGTATTCTACTTGCATGTAATGGTTATAATCCACTATCATTATATACTTGTTGAATAATATACTATTGTCTACTTTGCGTTACTAATGGATTCATTATTACATCGAAAGCGGTGCTTTAATGGAGAATATTATTGAACTGCTTTTCAACCAATAGCAACAATTCATTGTCAATAGAAGGTGGGCGAACGTCAGTATGGAGGTGTCACCTGTCAAACGTTTCTATTTTTAGCAGCCAGAATTCACGATTTCTGGGCGTTAATCAGGGTAAAGTTTATGCCGGAATGCCTCGCAAGCTCGTCGTGCCCCAAAACCAGTCGTGTGACAATACTATGTCTCATAAAACTCGTATAATAATATACCCTTTCTGCATTTTTGCCCTTGGGCTTCAAAAAGTAGAAAGAACAAGAACTACAGGGATTTCATATTTTCCGCCATAATTTCTCACAAAGTTCTTTCAAGATATCACAATACAATGCGAATGATACTGTCATGGTAGTGACGTAAAAGCCCCAGGTCAAAGTTCATCCTTGAACATGAAAAGCAGGCACGTATGCAGCCAAAGTATTGCCGAATCGTCCAAATCAGCAGACGCTAGGTCATTTCCGCATTGGAATAGAATGTAGACAAAGGTTTTGCAGGATCAGCAAGGCATAGCTGCGTCACTGACCTGATTTGGGCGATTCGATAAAAGAGGTTCGAAGCTTGAAAGACGGGGCACTCGATTATTGATTTTGATTCGGTTGTGGTCATCAGTACTGCTGGTCATGAATGCAGGTTGTTCATTAAGGGACTGAGGCTGGTGTCCTCAGGTCCAATTTAATTAATTGTAATGTAAGTAATAGTATTTTACATTACAAGCCAGGTGAAACAGTTTTTACTGGCGATAGGATGAGGATGACCGGCGCGGCGAGCCGTTAGGCGAGCCTGTCACATCCTAAAGCCAGTAAAAACGGTTACCTGACGTGTCTTGTATAATATTTTATTTGTTTTTCATTTGTAAATAAGCCGAAAACTCATATGAAATAAAAAATTCCTGCGTTCTTTCATTTTTTTTTAAATTTCTCGTTACCTTTGAAATCATTACTGTGACAACGGCGCATGTCGTTTATTTTATTGTTTATTATTTTTGCAAAATAAAATGTCACAGAAATACCGGAAGTGAAATGAGCGTCATACCTGAAGCCATACGAAACGAAGCTACCGCAGTTGTGGCGAATTTGTTGCCGCAGAAATCCTCTGCGCGGTACGAGCGAGAATACGAAGACTTCAAGAAGTGGCAGCAAAGAAGCGGTGTAACGAGTGTGACTGAAGACGTCCCTCTGGCTTATTTAAATCAGCTGTCTGCGAGGTTCAGTGCAAATTCTATTGATACCTTAATTCTAATAAAGTGATTCAACAAAATTTTTGTGTATTTCTGATCGTTTTTCAGCACTAGTTTTCAGGCAAAAGAACTGTGACGTCTATAACTGGCTAGCCAGTTGAATGACGTCTATAACTGGCTAGCCAGTTATGAGGTGTTTCTAAGGTGAATATAGTCACTTGAGTAGAATGCACGAGTTCTCATTTACCTCTACCGATTTCAGCTGTGCCTAAACAACAATAAAGACCAAACCTCTGTTCACGAGTAGGGCAAAAAGCCTGACCTCTCGCCTGACTTTGTCCTACCTGTGACAATACTGTACCATTTTGGTATATGGCTCCAATTCATCTACGCCTGCTGTATGGAGAGTGGCCTATCTATTCAGGCGTGTCTTCCAATTCTGCCAACACAGCCATTTTATAGCTAAAACCTCGGCTAAAACTGACCGATTCGAAAGTCCATCTGGCGGTTGAACACTTAATCTGGCTACTGGCTACAAATAGAGCTATTATTAAAGATTCTTTCTGGTCTTTTTTTGGTCTTTTCATACTCAACCTTTTCGCCTGGGAAAATTACTAAATACAGGGATTTTCTTTCCAAGAGATACCATATTGGCAGATGGCAAATCTGACAAATTTGACAGATAATGTCAACTGGTGGCAGGTTTTTGTTACTAACAACTGTTATATATGTGATTATTATAATAACTGTTATAAGCAGGTATACAGGGTGGTGAAAATTTTGATGCTCACCATTGGTATCTTGGAAACGGTGAGAGATACGAGGTCGGGTTGATTAGATTAAAGTTGCGCATTTTTGTGGCGATTGAGAATCTGAAAAGAAACTTCGAATATTTTGATTGGTTCACGATTCATCACGAAAAAACTGAAAATTTTGATTCCAGAAATTATTTTTTATCTTTCCAACTATTCAAGCTATTCCAATCGAACTTGGTAGTTTTATGTTTTTGATCACTCCGAGTCGATCAAAGTTGACAGAAATTTTCCAGGCCTTCTAGATGTCAAATTATGATAGTCAACTTTTGTTTTTTCTTATGGCCGCCATATTAGATTTTTGCACTAATAGATAGAGAAAAAAATGAGCTCTCCGAATTAGTATCCAACATGTTCTTTCTATGACATTTTTAGCGTCAAATTTTGAAATTTTCGTAAATTATTGACAAAATCGGGAATGCTTTGAAAAACAATTGAAATATTATCAATAGCAACAACAAAAAAAAAGACAGATTGTGTTCAATTGACGTATTCAAAGGCTCGATACCAAGTTGCAGGCGCAAAGTTTGGGACGGCGTAACTCGCCAAATACAGCGCGGTCTGATTGGTTGGCATCCGCCGTTGCTATGGTCTTTCGCCACTTTCGGCGGTCTAGCCCCAACTTGGTCTCGAGCCGTAACTTCTTAATCGTGTTTTGTGCTTGTTTGTACCGAGAGTTCATAAATTAAATGAGTCAAGGGTGCCTGTGAATTCAAAAACGTCTGTCGAAACTAGGGTAGCCCTTACTCCTTTTCTAATAAATTTGTCAAACTTTAACAAGAACGATGCTAGTTCCGACAGACGTTTTTGAACTCACAGACAACCTTGACCCATTTAATTTATAAACTACCGGTACAAACAAGCACAAAACACGATTCAGAAGTTAAATACGTCAATTGCACACCATCTGTCTTTTTTTGTTGTTGTTGCTATTATAATATAACACCTCCGCCAAAGTGGACTGATGTGCCTTGATCGAACGTTGGAGTCTCCATTCCGTTTCACATACACAAACGCTCTGGAATGCACCAGATCGCTCTAGACTTCTATACTGCGAACTAATGGATGGAAGTATCCAGAAAGATCGAGTGTTTACCAATATAAACGGGATCGCCGCTTGTAACAATAGGTCCAGTTTTCCACAAAGGCATTGGCTATATCCAATCCCTTCCAAAATGGGCAAAAGATTACCATAGCCTAAAAAAGCATGAGTTGTTTTGTTTTTCCCCTTGGTAACCGTAAAACACAAGAAATTGTTTTTCGTTTTTCCTGGTTGTTACAAACCACATTTTTTGCAATAAGTTTCAATAGTGAACCCCAAGAGTCCTGAAATGCCAAGAGCCCGTCAACCTCGGCAGTACCATCATTTAACCGAGTTCCAGAAGGGACAGATTATTGGCTTAAAAAATTAGGGGATTTCGTATCGAAGAATTGCGAGACTTGTTGGTTGCAATGCTTCGACTGTGATGAGATGGTGGCGGAGATGGATCTGGTCGTTGTAGAGCCTCCACGGTACGTCAAGATCAACGTCTTCGAGTAGCGGCTGTAAGAGACCGATTTACGACAACCCGAGCAGTCGGAAACGAGTGGGTTGCAGCTATAGGACGCCCAATCTCAATGAGCACGGTCTATAGAAGAATTAGGTCTTTTGGGCTAAGTTCTTATCGTCCGCTGTTAACCCTTCCCCTCACTCCTGTTCACCGGGCCAGAAGATTGGAGTGGTGCAATGAGCGCAGAAACTGGGTCCAAGAATGGCATCGGGTGGTCTTCAGTGACGAGTCCCGCTTTTGTCTTTGGGCTCATGACGGCCGGGGGAGGGTGAGGCGC
The DNA here is from genome assembly GCA_949128115.1 of Anaspis maculata. Taxonomy (NCBI): domain Eukaryota; kingdom Metazoa; phylum Arthropoda; class Insecta; order Coleoptera; family Scraptiidae; genus Anaspis; species Anaspis maculata. The sequence continues at coordinate 21,130,865 of OX421962.1, forward strand.
TTTCGTGGGGAACGGCATAATCCCGAATTTTTTGCCGAGCGACACACTGCCCGTACACCCGGATTGATGGTTTGGGGAGCAATATGCCATGGAAGCAGGTCACCATTGGTGTTCATTGAGGGCACTATGACAGCTGCATCTTACATCGCGAGTGTGCTGGAACCCGTTTGCCTTCCATACCTTCAGGGGCTCAACAACCCTATTTTCCAGCAAGACAATGCACGTCCTCATACGGCAAGAGCTTCAATGCAGTTCCTGGAAGATGCACACGTTGACGTGCTTCTATGGCCTGCTTGCTCTCCTGATTTGTCGCCCATCGAACACGTGTGGGATATGATGGGAAGAAAGGTGGGGCAATTACGCCATCCTCCCAACAACTTGGAAGATCTCCGTATGGCCTTGCAAGAGGCATGGGATGGCTTGTCACAAGCGGCAATCGACCACTTGATTGAAAGCATGCCTCGTAGGGTTAATGAGTGTCGGGCAAATCGTGGAGGAGCGACACATTATTAATTTTTTCTGAAGTTCCTTGTATTACGATTTCCAGAATCTAATCGTTTGTTTCTATTGTTAAAACACATGTTTTGCGAAAATTTGAATAAAATTGATCCACGGCTTCATGGTGTTGCACTTTTTTTGGAAGGCAGTATATTTTACCCTATATTTTACTTTAGTCAGTTAAGTGGGTGGCGAATTTACAGTATGAAGTGGAAGCTTGGCATCGTTGAGAAATTTCAACTTTGAAAATGCCTTAGCTTTATTTCTCTCAAAAGGTCCAACCAACAAACAAAAGGCCCGTCTGTGTTTTGTTACGGCAAGAACGTATGAAACATTTAGGACCCATTTCCGTTTCAATTTCACCAGTTTGCCACGCTGCTGATGCATGAAATTTAAGATTATGTACAAAATGTCACTTTCCCTCACTGATAATGACATTCACCGTCAAAAATTCAAAATTGGCATGATGTGGCATGTGTGCTTGACAGGGCACCACCAGTTCCGTAACTAGGGCGTGGCGAAGGTGGCATTTGCCACAGGCGCAAAAATTTCAGGGGCGCAAAATTCAGCTTGTGTAATACCTATTACTTATTTTTTTCAATTTTTATTTCAAATTTTGACTTGAACCTATATCTACTTTTACCTACAGCTTCATTAACTTTATAAATAAGAAAATCAGAAGCGGCTTTTTCTACCACCTTTTTATGACATAATTCAAACCGCCATGAGGCGGATAAAATTGAAGAGCACGGCGCTGCAGGAAGTAAGATGCTGAGGATGAGGCAGCGCTCGCGCTCGGCGCTCAGCGCCCTCCGCCAGCGCCGGTCGGTCTAGGTGCTTTTCGAGTTCCTGACTGACCGAGTGACCTGACTATCACCGCATGTATTCACTTACACTTTTAGCACCAAATGAATACAAGAGCGTAGATTCAGTCTGAGATGGGGCCTCTCTATATTCTGCAAAAAAAATTCATCTCTCGTTCAGTACCTGAACTGAAGCTTGTCAAGTCGTATTTGCGCTCTTCTGTCAGCCAAGGAAGATTCACAAATAGCCCCATAAACGTATATAGTATATTGGAAATAGAAAAAAATAGGTGCTTTGCTGGAATTGAATCAAACAAAAACGATTTTTTTACCAATGCAAGCTTACAGTCCCTTCTTCAACATATCAAAAGTCCTCAACTCTGGGACTGCTACAAATCAGTATACAGGGTGAAAGTTTATAATTTTTCTCTACTTTCTTTATTCCTTGGAAAACTGATGACCGAAAATAACGGTTTTAGGCTAGTTTGATAGGCCATAGTCTTCCAATAAACATATAAAAAATATAGCACCCAGCAACTGCTGCGTATCAACTTACAGGGTGAAAACTATTTTTCATCTTCAATTTTTTTTCTTGGTGGAACTGATCTAGATTGAAGCCGGTTCCAGTTCTTTTGCAAGCTAATAATGTCATATTGAACATATAAAAATGACACATCTCTACATCTGCTGCTTTTCAATTTACAGGGTGAAAAGTCATTTTCACGTTTCAATTTTTTTCTTGATGATTCCGGCTCACACAACAATTGCGACTGGTTTTCCTGAAAATTTGAGGTTTCTAGTCAAACATATCAAAATTATACATTTTTGCTACAGCTACGATTTTATTTACAAATTTAAATGATCGGTTGCGTTCCAAGATTTTTTGAATTTTTGATGCAATTTACCCAAATATTCCCAAACATTTAAATTTATAAAAAAAAACTTAGTTGTAGCAGAAATGTATTATTTTGATATGTTTGACTAGAAACTTAAAGTTTACAGAAAAATCAGTCGCAATTGTTGTGTGAGCCAATTTCACCAAGAAAAAAATTAAAACGTGAAAATGACTTTTCACTCTGTAAATTGAAAAGCAGCAGTTGTAGAGATGTATCTCTTTCATATGTTCAGTATGACATTATAAGCTTGCAAAAGAACTTGAACCGGCTTCAATCTAGATCAGTTCCACCAAGAAAAAAAATTAAAGATGAAAAATAGTTTCCACCCTGTAACTCGATACACAGGAGTGGCTGGGTGGTATATTTTTTATATGTTCATTAAAAGACTATGGCCTATCAAACTAGCCTAAAACCGTTTTTTTCAGTCATCAGTTTTTCAAAAAAGAAAGAAAGTAAGGAAAAATAATAAACTTTCACCCTGTATACTAATTTGTAGCTGTCCCAGAGTTGAGGACTTTTGATATGTTGAAGAAGGAACTGAAAGCTAGCCATGGTAAAAAAATCGTTTTTGTTTGAATTAATTCCAGCAGATATTCTATTTCCAATATACTAATAGGTTTCTACCGGGAACAAATTTGCCCAAAGCTGATTTTTGGTTCAGTGAGTCCTAAGAACATGAGAGCTCACTTGTCAATTTTCTCGGAATTTCTCGCGTCTGCTTCATGGTCTTCCAGGTCTTCGGATGGTTTGAGTCACTGTGAATCGCGGTTTCCTGCCTGGAATTCGCATCACAACCGCAAAAATGATCCGATTAAGTTGTAATTTTACGCATCATATACCGTTTATACCATTTTAGTACAAAAAGTGTCGATGAATGATGAAGTTCAGCTTGATGGTTGAAATTTCAAGATTTTTTTCATTTCCCATTTTTTCGTCATAAAATTGTTTTCAGTTACTTACTTGGGTATTTGAAATAGGGTAGCAACGTGCAGCTTCTTCCATTTTGATTCTAAATATTTTGTCAATAACTTGACAAGTTTTGTTTTGTTGTTCAATTTCGATCTTTGTCATCCTATAGGTACTACTAGGTATTCTGTAACTTCTTGTTGACGACTTTTTTCTGTGAAAAGATGATCAATTTGTGTTTTGTTTTTATTTCTGGGTCAAGCTCGAATGCAAAAGAATGGACGGCCGAGAGTTTGAAAAATTTTTCTAGGAGCCGAATGAGTTCATTATTCATTTCCCCTATTTTTTATGAAAGATCGAATGAAAGATTTTGAAAATATATGATAATCATCTTATTGGCCATATTCATTTTCTTTATAGATAATTGTGTTCCCATTGTGACCAAAAATCCGGAGGGGGGGAAATGAAAGCTTCCAGATCAAATTTGATAATATTATTATTAGCATTATTATTATTATCTGGGAAAATTTTCACCTGCGGCGCTCTAGCGAGGCCTGGCCCCTTGTTTTATGTTTTTTCTTGGGGCGCACAATTGCTACATTGCCACAGGCGCCAACAAGCCTAGTTACGGCACTGGGCACCACAAAGATGCAGCAGTCAGACGACAACATTATGTTATAGCCACACAACAGAGCTATGTCGTAGCCAACATAATGTTGTAACAACATAGTTAATCCAATGACGAAATTACATAATCACCCCAGCCAGAAGTGAAAGTGACATTTATTACACATAACCTTGAATTTCGTGCATCAGCAGCATGGCAAACTGGTGAAATTGAAACGGAAATAGGTCCTAAATGATGGATACGTATTACGTTCTTGCCGTAAGAAAACACAGACGGGCCAACAGAATTTTGTCTTTTGTTTGGGCCTTTTGAGAGAAAAAAAGCGGAGAGGCCAGCTGACGACGGTGCAGTATGCGCGCGCTTGCTGTAGGCATTTCTTTTCATCTCATCGAAAGTTAGCATAAGACCCTTTCACTCTAGAAAATAGAATAGGTGAACAGATCATAATAATTATTCAAAGCGCAGTCGCAGATCAAGGAAAGAGACAACCACATGTGCTGAATTGAAACTACCATAAGAATATGCATGTTAAATGACTTTGTAAAATGATCAATTCAAGGTGCAAATTGACAATTTCAACGGATGTATAACACGAGGTATAACATAACAAGTGTGTAAAAAAAAATACCCGATCTACTTTTCACCATAATGAAATGAAAAATCTTGTTGTGAAGTTGATGCGAAGCATTTTAAAATGGAGTTTTTTCAATCCAAAACAATTCCAAATTATCCGCCAAATTTTATTGCATAACTTCCGCTAACGAGAATTGCGACAGCGCTTGAAAGCGAACCGAACGTCAGCCGTCACGTTAAAGTATGGTTGAAAAAGTTAAAACGTCCAAAAAATAAAGAAAACACCTTGAAATCAAAAATGACCAGAGCCAACTGCTGTGTATAGTACTTTGCAAAAGTTTTCTATGCTGTAGCGTGCGAGATCTTCTACTGCAGTGCGCATGGTCACAGGCACATACCTATCTTACGAATGACTAGTGGAAGGGGAAAGTGCGAATGATTAATATGGTCTATTGCCAAAAATTCGCTCACGGCTGTACACCAAAATTGCCAGGTGGTTAACCCCTCGTCCTGTGCTTACCAACTTGAGTTAGATGATATTTCAAATTGTGAGCACAGAAAGTTTTCCAAAATCAACCAAAAGACTAGGCCGAGGGGTCTTCCACTAGCATCGAGAGTGGCATTACGTGTAAAAATTTGGTGAGATTACTTGTGATTCCCCGAATTACTCATTGAATTACATGCATTACGTCTGCATTATACGCAGATTACGTCGCATTACATGGCAGTATGCCACATTACTTGACATTATTCCGCATTACTATGGCATTACTACGCATCACTGTGGCATTACTACGCATCACTGTGGCATTACCACGCATTATCCTGCATTACGCAGAAGTTACCGCGAAATCGTGTGGTGGGGAATAACCTCGGGGGTAACAAAATCGGGATTCAGTCCGTCAGTCGTGATTTGCGTTAATTTATGTGACTTTTTTCTTGCCCTGCATTAACTACTAGGTTATTATCAGGTTTTTCAGTGGGTTTTTTTCGGTAACGATAACAGTGATGCTGAAGACGATAACAACGAAGACATGTTCGAATCAGTGAGGGAATAATCGAATAGGTTTTGTTCAGATGGCTTTCTCGTTTCATCCCTTTTCTCGGGGCATCACCCTACGATAGTAGATGCACCAGTACTAAGGAACCCGTGACAAGTCCATCTGATACAGTGCAGATTAAAACTTGAGACCTTCGCCACGAAGGCAGGGCCGAGCTCATCGTACTACCGACTGGGTTGTGACATTTCACATCATTAAATGTGAGATTAAGATTACAACAAAAAAGTAAATGGTCCATTATTGTACCCTACCTATATTGACACTTGCATGATTACAAATAAATAATTATGAAGCTATTGAAATTCTCGTTGTTTAGATAGATTTGAAAAGTTAGTGTTTGTAAATTTTATCTTTGATGTTGTCAGTCCAATACCTATTCTTCAAAATTGACAGAATATCGATATTATCAAACTAGGTCGATAACATTGGGGCGGAAAATTTTCAACGATTTTCAAAACTGGCAATTTGGAAATTGAATTGTACACGTTGCATTTATAAATCGCAATAATGAATTAGCCCTTGCAACTTAGCTACGGGTCCAGCTATGTTCTAAGCTTAAATTCATGTCAGGTTCACAGCCACAACGTGTGCAGTTCAAATCACAAAATTGGCAGTTTTGGAAGTCGTTGAAAATTTTCCGCTCCCAACTGTACTTACCTCATCTATTAGGTCGTGAGAATTGACCTCACAGAGCCGGCGCGGCGCTAGCCACTTCGCCCCCTGCATGTTTAATATGCCCTTATGACAAAAAACGAAGAGTACCTACCCCCTAATTGGATAGGTCCTTTAGGTACCTATTACATGCCTCCGTCCGGCATTGGCGAGTTTCTACATATAAAAATCGTCCGGGAACGATTGACGATTGGTACCTATCATACACCGTTAAAAATCTTATCGAGAATCCCATTGAGTGAATTCCAAGATTTGTCAAGAGACATGATCTTTTGAGTGAAAATTGGACTGTGAGAATTGATTGAATTTTTAGGGAACTTGATTGATCTGTGTCAAAAATGATAACAAAATGTCAATTTAGAAAACCGAACTAAATTTTGAGTGAAATAAGTCGAGTCAACTCACTATTTATGAGTTTATTTGAACCAATTTTCAGCAGGCGAAGGGGGAAAAGTCTCGAAAAACAAGGCCAGTCCATTTGATCAAATGATCTTTATAAGCAATTCAAAATGATCGACAGACGTCGACTTATTTTCATTTCCAAAGATTTTTCCTTATCAAGTGATACCCACACACTGTTATACTGTTTCGCGCTGACACCCGGCATAGATCGATTTCGCGATTCATGTAATATCATGCTTGACACTGTAAAAGTAGTGTCGGAATTTACAAGACATTCAAGTTCTGTTTTATATCTAACAAAACGATTATGAAAAAAATGTTCAAGACTCGAGCATTGTGCCATTCAGGATCATAATAAAAGTTATTAGTTTATTACGTCTTCCCAACATTTTGGTATAATACATTTTGGAAAAATACAGGATAAAATGCTTCGGAATAAAAAGGTAAAGTACATACCAGGGTGTCCCGGAAATACACCGATAACGTTCTAGGACAGCTTCCTCCCATCAAAACAAGTGAAAAAGTTACCATGAATATGGGTCCGGAAACACTTCCTAAGGAACTACAGGCGCCTGAAGGTGGGACCCTGAAGATGTCCGAAACCGTTTCAGGAAAATCAATCAAACTTGAAACATCCAATAACCTTCATATGCCTAACAAAAATGAAGTTGCTTCAAAACAGTTTTTCTTTCTATTGAATTTTAATTTTTCTTTCGCCTTGAATATCGCAATTGAAAAATCAGCATTTCCAACCACGTTTTCATACATTCAAACTGAAATAGCTTGTAAACCGTCCATCGAGGTTGAACAGGGAGTCTTTTTTTGGTAGAAAACTCCAATATTCCACAGTTTCTTCAAGGTCTCATCTTTAAGGGTCTGTAGCTCCTTTAGGAAGCGTTTCCAGACTCTTATTCATGGTAACTTTTTTCTTTTTGATGAGAGGAAGCTGCCTTAGAACTTTGTCGGTATATTTTCGGGACACCTGTATACTAAAATCCATTACATTGAAACACATTATCTCTCTGCAGTGATTGAACCTATAGGTATAAATAATCGACCTTTCCCATGCGAGAGAGATTACTTACGCGCATTCCTATGAGCGCAGATGAGCGCTATGACCGCAGATGACCGTATGTATGATGTTCTCGGGGGAAAAATGGATCCCGTAAAATGTACCTAAATGGAATTTTTCAAAGTAGATATCCCTATTATTCTCAAATTTTATTGATATTTTCGGTCAGTTTATCAAATTTTTAGCTGTAATGTAGAATTATGTACAAAAAAGCGTAAAAGTGCATTACATGTGATTACCTCGCATTACAGCACATTACAATGCATTACTTGAGATTACCTACATGAGATTGCATGGCATTACTTTTGAATTACTGGCATTATCTAGGAATTACCTGAATTATTTCAGCATTCCTTGTGATTACTGAGATTACCAAGAATTACCAAAAGATTACCGTAATTTGGCATTACGTGTATGAATTTCCACCTAGTGGAAGACCCCTCGGACTAGGCAAAAGACATAAAAATCGAAGAATATTAATTGAAAAAAAAAAAGAATTCAAGGATGGTGTCTCGGCTGGACGCAGAACCTCCAGATTCTGAGGCGTATTACATCCCTCATCATCCGATCATCAAGATCGAAGACGACAAGCCGAAAATTCGCGTCGTTTTTGATGCTTCGGCGCAAGCGCCGAATCATTTATCTCTCAACGAGACGCTTCTCGTCGGTCCTAAGTTACAACAGGACATAGCAGCTTTGCTACTGCAGTTTCGGTGTGAGCCGATCGTTTTTACTTGTGACATCCGTCAGATGTATCGGCAGATACTTATCTCGCCCGAACATCGCAAGTATCAACTCATTCGCTTTCGTTTCTCCCCTGATCGACCCATTGAAACGTACCAATTGAACACCATTACATATGGTGTTTCTTCGGCACCGTTTCTAGCGGTTCGCACGTTGCTTCACTTGGCAGAACAAAGCGCCTCGAAGTTTCCATTGGCTTCGCAGGCAATTCGCCGTAATTTGTATGTAGACGATCTACTTTGCGGTGCGAACTCCGTGGAATCAGCACGGGAATTACAAACGCAGCTAATCAACCTGCTCCAATCGGGTTGCTTTGAATTGCGCAAGTGGGCAAGCAATCACCCTGATGTGCTGCAAGACATACCACTTGATCACGTTCGAACTCAGCCGTCCACTTTCAGTGACGTTGCTGACAATACTGTAAAAATTCTTGGCCTCCAGTGGCAAGCGGCAACAGACACCTTTTCATTCACGGTTCATCCAAATGAACTACCGTGCACAAAACGGTCCATCTTGTCGGAGGTGGCTCGGATTTACGATCCGCTCGGCTTTCTGTGCCCTGTTGCATTTTTCGCCAAACATTTAATCCAACGGTTATGGAAACTTGGCCTTGATTGGGACGACACCCCTCCAGACATCGTATGTCAGCAGTGGTTGCGTTTTCAATCCGAGCTATCGCAACTTTCGCGGTTGCAAATTCCACGGCATACTTTTCCGTCGCCTGCAGACAGGTGCCAGTTGCACGCCTTTTGCGACGCATCTGAATCTGGGTACGCGAGCGTGTTGTACGTTCGTTACCTTCGAAATGGTGTTCCCACCATTCGTCTCCTAACCGCCAAATCAAAGGTGGCTCCAGTCAAATTGCTGACCGTACCCCGTCTCGAATTGTGTGCAGCGGTCCTACTTTCCAATCTCGTTGCCTTCACCGTTGCAGCGCTCGCAGGAACCGTACAGTTCGATGCCATATTTGCGTGGACCGATTCTACGGTTGTTCTCAGCTGGCTGCGTTCCTCTTCGCACCGCTGGAAAACATTTGTTGCTCACCGTGTTGAGCATATTCAACAGCGTGTCCCGCCTCAGTGTTGGAGACATGTCTCAACATCGGACAATCCCGCCGACCCAGCTTCGCGCGGATTGTTTCCCGAAGACATGCTTTCGTGCTCCCTCTGGTGGTCTGGCCCACCTTTTCTGTCATCAGCGGATGACACATGGCCGGATGACAAATTCTCCGTGTCCTCCCCAGACATTGCGTCTGAAGAGCGAAAGCTCGCTTTGGTCGTGCGTGTGCCGCAGCCGCCGCCGATTGACATCGACGACCTCTTTTTGCGCATATCCTCCTTACGGAAGATTCAGGGCGCTGTCGCCTATTTCTATCGGTTCTGCAAATGCAAGTCCGATGAGAAGTTCACAGGACCTCTCTCGGATACAGAACTCCATTTTGCCTTGTTGTACATTGTCAAACATGTACAGCAGAAGGTATTTGCCGTCGAAATCGCGTCGTTACGCAACGGCAAACCCTGTTCAAGACCCTTTCGAAAACTTTCACCCTTTCTCGATCGTGACGATGTTCTCCGCGTCGGCGGACGTTTGAAGCATTGTCATGAGTTGCCATTTGCAACCAGACACCCTGCTCTTCTTCCATCTCGTCACGTCTTGACAGGACTCGTCATTCGACAAGTTCATTCCCGACATTGCCACCCGGGACTCAACAATACCTGCTATCTCCTGCAGCAAAATTTTTGGATATTGTCCACGCGACGCGCGGTACGGCACTATCTTGCATCGTGTTACCGGTGCTTCTGGACTAAGCCGCAAACTTTTTCTCCCACCATGGGCGACCTCCCCTCGGCGCGAATTTCTCAGCTAAAACCTTTTAGCTGCGTCGGGCTCGACTATGGTGGCCCTTTTCCAATCCTCATGTCACGCGCTCGCGGTGTCAGAACTACGAAGGCGTACATCTGTCTTTTCGTGTGCTTCGCCACCAAGGCATTGCACGTCGAGGTTGCCTCCGATCTCTCAACAGATGCTTTCCTCGCTGCCTTGCGCAGATTCATTGCCCGGCGCGGTCGTTGCTCTACCATCTATAGCGACAATGGCACAAACTTTGTCGGAGCTCATAGGCAATTGACGATGTCAATGCAACTCGCCGCGGAATCCGAAGCCATCACTTGGCGCTTCATTCCTCCCTCCAGTCCCCACTTTGGCGGGCTGTGGGAAAGCGGCATAAAAGCTGTCAAAACTCATCTATCTCGCGTGATAGGTGATCAAATACTCACCTTTGAAGAGCTGACCACGTTGGTCACCCAAGTTGAAGCGTTGCTCAACTCACGGCCACTTTCGGAGCTGAGCTCGGATCCAAATGATCTGTGCCCATTGATGCCTGGTCATTTTTTGACGCTCGAGCCGTTAACGGCCCCACCTGACCCAGATTTGTCCCACCTCAAGATCAGCAGGTTGTCGCGATGGCAGTTGGTCCAATCCATGCAACAGCGTTTCTGGGCGCGTTGGCGCGACGAATATCTACACACGCTGTACCAACGCGGCAAGTGGCACAAGTCACGTCACCTTGAATCCGCAGATGTGGGGTCTTTAGTCCTCATCAAGGACGAAAACGCTCCCCCTCTGAAGTGGAGGTTAGGCAGAATTTCAAAACTCTTCCCCGGCAAAGATGGCATTTGTCGTGTCGCAGATGTCCGTACTCAACGCGACGTTCTGCGACGCCCAATGGTCAAACTTTGTCCCCTCCCTTCAGGACAGTGAGCATTCTGTGTTTTCACTTCCGTCATTGTTTTCACTATGCTCTTTCTTTTTGTATCATGTTTGATTTCATTAATTTTTGAACTTTGAAAATACCCCGAGTGGTATTTTGGTGGGGAGTATGTCTCGGCCCCGTTCATTGAAAACTGCATTCGTGTGCATTGAGGGTATGCAACCCAAAATATCCCTGTGTCGTCCAAGTCCTCACCCCTCACCCCCTGTTCGGTGTGCCTGGCACTTGGCTGTCAGGCGCAAGCGTAAACGAGCTCCAGCACTTTCTTCGGCCGTCTTCGGCATTCTTCGGCTTTCTTTCCGCTCGTGCCTTTGCCGCTTCGTTCGAAGCGGCGTTGATCTCCGTACGTCGAGCGGGAAGCCACGCCGTCTTTTTTTTTTGGTCATCGTTCTCGCGGCCATCTTGTCGTGCCATCGGCGTACATTCGTACTCGACCAGAAGCCCATCCAAGGCCCATCGCGTCCGATAGTGACTCCTGGAGGAGCTCTGCAGCATCTCCAAGTCCAGAAAGCGGCAGTTTTCACCGCTTTCACCGGGGAGCGGCTTGGACCAGCCAGCCGCACACAAAGCTCCAGTTTCGGACGGGATCGAGTCGTTCGTCCGCCATTTTGGTGACGAACACGGGCACTCGTGCATTTCAAAAGGAAATCCACCACCAGAACGGCCATCCACCACGACGCCGCCTTCGGACTCCGCCAGGACGACGCCGCCACCGAATAAGATCCCGTAAGTTCCATATTTTCCATTGTTTTTACCATTTACCGTTTATTCCCGTTTGCCGGGGTGTATGCCTTCAGTGCAGTTCGTCTCGTTTTCAGGACGCCAATCTGCCCCCGATCAGAACCACTCGGATTTTTCATTTCATTTAATTCACATTGTTTTTTTTTTATTGTTTTGTAATTCTGTCTGTTTGTGTTTTTTTCTTTTGTTTTGCATTAAAGTTTTTGATTGTTGTTGTGAATTTTATTTCTGACTGTCGCTTGCTGCTTTCCTAATCCAAGAGTTATTGTTTTAATGCAGCCTTCATCGGAAGGCTGCCGTCTTTATGTGTACCGCGCTAACAGATGGTATGTACTAAAAATTCAAAATGACGTGAAACTTCCATTGAAATGGCCAGGCTCATTGCCAGGAAATGGCTAGATTTTGAAAAAAAAATGCCTGCGGCGCTTTTCTTTATCGTTACTTACTATCAAGTTTTTTGATAGTTTAAAGGTATTTTAGCTGTTACTGGCTATTTTTCAAGGGCAGTTCAGCAATTTTCATACCGAGTTTCATACCTAAACAGTTGGTAACACGGCTTGTCTATTATCGCGATTCGGTATTCTGCGAAATAGTCTCTTTCATGCCAGTTCTCCCCTACCTGCATAATTACATTTTATTTTTATTTGGTTCAGTTATGCTGGACTAGCTAGAGTTAGCTGAAGCTGAAATAGTTGGCTTAGCTGGCTAAAACTACAACAACAACTGAGTTGTTGGTCAGCCCGACAGGAAAAAAATGTTAGCCCCCGAGCCCCCGTCATTGGTCACAATATACCTACGCATAGATTGAGTCGGCCGTTGGCCGAGTCCGCGAGATAACAGTCTAAGAAAAATGTGTTCAACTCAAAAATGGACTTCACTTACCTTCCCCATCAATCGGCGAAACTTCCTCCAGCCTCCAGTTGTTCCTTAGGGAGTCGTTAAGAGTCTTGGGACACACAAAACAAATTCACAGAAGCACAAAACCTTCACTGCATCAACAGCAGGTACAGGGATAGGTTAATAAATGCTCGGAATTGACTTCTGTGGTAAAGGTGAACAATACAGTTTTATCTTTTGTCCTCGACTTCAGCACAATATAATAGGTGCCTCAATTATTTACACCCATAAGATTTGATCGTGTCGCTTGCACCTTCTGCACCCGAAAGTGCAATGTGCATCTGCACCCTGCACCTTCACACGAGACGACGCGACTCACACAGATGGAGATGATGATGACCATGATAGCTGATGATAACGACCGATCGACGCAAACTGGCAAACGGCCACGGATCAAACGGCAAACTGCAAACTACGGTTAGCGGGAGCGGGTTAGTACGGTTACGGTTGGGCATAGCAGATTTGACAGCAGGCAGCACAGTGAAATTTAAATTTAAAATTCTCAGCTCTTCAAATGGAGACAGCGGGTCATGATTGTGTGTCAACAATTTCCAGGGCTGTTTCTGACTTGTTGACCGCTCTTGTGCGATACTGTGAAGGCTGGGTGGGGACTCCGTGTTCTTTGTCAACAGTCGCTTTACTCGCTTTCTACCTGACCTTGAGCAGGTACATGTTAATTCCCTATGAGTAGTGACTTTTGATAGCGACAACACGGAGTCCCACCCAGAGGGCGTCCCACCCCTGCCCTGGGCTAGTAGGGCGGCCATCTTTATTTTGGCCGCCCTACTAGCCCTTGGCCTACTTCACGTCTACTTGGCTTTTAGCCGCCGGAGCAGTAAATTTCGTGAGGGTACTTCCAGCACACCACTCAGAAACGGCCCTGCCTTTGGTTACCGAACATCGAGCCAAACATGTACCATTAGTTGGGCACAAAATATCTACTACCCAGTCAAGCAATAAGTTTTGATGTTTTTTAAGTTGTAGGTATGAAGTCAGTCAAAAGATTACCCTATCGAGAACCACCAACCACAAAAATTCTCAGAATAGGCCTAAGCCTGTATCTTTTAAGCCTGCCAGACGTAGTGGCGGAGGCTATTTGTGACCGCTTTTTTTTCCGTGATTTTTTTCTTCATTTTTTTTCTCCGTTCGCGTTCCCCGTTCCTCGTTTCTTAACACAATTCACCTAAATCTTCCGTATCTTTTGAACGGTTCAATATATCCAGTTCATTGTTTCGCTAATCGAATTTCAACTATTGCAGATTGATACCGACGACGTTTAAAGATGATCGGTCAAATATAAACAATCTTTAACAACAAAAAAGGATGCACAACTCGTGAAACTCATTTGAAATAGAGAAAACGCATGGATCTCAGCCTTTCCATCATCATATCTTTGGATCTAATGAAGCTTTGTGCCTATTTTTTTTTTAAATTGAAGTTCATATCCATACCTTTGTCACAGTGTGACAGCGATTGAGAAACAATGGTTCATTATTTATTTATAAGGTTTATAAACATTTTCATCGGCTATGAATGCAGCATGATTTTCAATCAGCAAGGAAAATTTTCATTTTCACAGTTTTCTTTATACCACCAGCAAATCGATTGGAGCCAAAGTATTGCAGAATTTTTTGAATGAAAAAATTTTGATCTAGGACTTATAGTTTTTTGGATATGATTTTTTTTTTCTGACGCAACCAACAACTGTAAAGAAGTGATGCGCGCATGCCACTCATACATACTATCCAAAATGCTCTATATTACTACTGAGGTGGGCATTTTTCGTATGAAGCTAAGCTTTCACAGAACTAATCAGATATTTGCTTTTTACAAAAAAAAAACAAGGCACCCGTTTAGGCTAGCCTAGTTATGGGGCTAAGACTGCCCTCAACGGTACAATGGTATCAACGTAAAATAGGTATGATGGAGATGAAACTGTTCACCCCTAATTTCTACAACGAAAAGGTCATATTCCAAACATTTGCTCTGCTCGTGCCTTTCAAACATTCAAACTAGTTGAATTTTCACCGCAAATCGCAGATGAGAGGTATTCTTACGTGTCACATACAGTTTCTCTTTTTATTTCATTGCCTTTTTTTTGCATTAATGACTACTTATTTTATCTCAGGTCACATTTGGCAAATATGTTTCGATATCACTTCACTGAAGTTTTAGAGTAGGTACCATCATTATTAATTTTTTGCCAAGCAAGTTTCAAACAGTTTTCAAGCTAACAAAACAATAAGGATACTTCTTATTGTATGATGTGTGTACGTGTTTTATGTGTACTTTTTGTAATAATGTACTAAAATGATTTATTGCTGCGAAGACCTTTTTTTGGGCGAGGCTTCCTATTAGACACACCGCAAGGTGGGGAGATGGACTGGTTTGGCTTAACCTGACCGAAACTCTGAATTTTTTTGTAGTCATCCACTGAGATGCTGGCAGTTGTTACAAATCTAGAGATATACAGGGTTAGTCAGATGTAATCGTGCAAACTTTAAGGGTAGCTTCTCCTAGACGCCCTGTTTCAGAAAACCTATATTGTATGCTTCTATCTCGCTTCCTAAGAAAGATACAGGCCGTCAAAGTTCACTTTTTTCGTTTTTTTTTTAAATTTGTAACTTTCGAACTAATCAACCAAATTAGCTTGAATTCAGCATAGACTGGTTTGTCGAGAACATCTGCCCACTTGCAAAATTTTGAAAGAATCCAATCTGTTGCGTAGGAGTTATGGGGAGTTATTACTCATCAATTTGGAAGCATCTCACCCTGTAGTTACCAAATAAAGTGCTTAATAAATCAATGTTTTTTGATAGCCAGTTTTGAGCCTGCGGTCTGGACGAACGCCACGTTTTCACGCGCTAAAAACCACTGTATACGCTCATTTGATACAAAAATAACTATTTTTTTCAACGCAGTCCCTATCATAGGTTGCTTGATAATATATCATGTACTCACCCAGGTACTTACCATTTTCAATATCTCAACTCAACAGCAAACCTTGGAGATGGACGCAGCCTGCGTTGATGTCTCTTCGATGCTTTCCAGAAATTATATCCGAGTGGGCGAAAACCGTCGCGCCGCAACATTTCATGGAGAACAATTTGCCTTTGTTCTATACGCATTCGGTCCCAATAGGCCAGTCAAATAGGGAAAGCTGGAGGGAAAAAACTGTTGGAGTTTTGGAAATTTGACAGTAATGTCCGGTAAGGTGTACTGATAAACATACTAAAAGTCCCCAGCTCTACCTATCGAGCTCGAGCCGCCATCTTGGAAAAATGGTCCTTCGATCCAGTTTTCTGCTTATATTGCGCTAATCATCAG
This sequence comes from Anaspis maculata, assembly GCA_949128115.1. Taxonomy (NCBI): domain Eukaryota; kingdom Metazoa; phylum Arthropoda; class Insecta; order Coleoptera; family Scraptiidae; genus Anaspis; species Anaspis maculata. Next base: position 21,146,855 of record OX421962.1, read on the forward strand.
AGATATTCAATTAGGTTTCATTAAAAATCAAGGCTATAAAATTGTCTACAAAAATTGCTCTATACCGATTTATCTCTCGTATCTACTGATATTAATTAAATTAAATTAACAAAAAAAAATAAAAAAAAAAGCGATTTTTTGCCTATGGCTGGAGATATTGTCTTCAAAATTTGTGAAGATGTTGGCAGTCTACATCAAAGCTAAATGTGACAGTTGAAATAGAAAGAAAAATTGCGAACATATTTTTTATTTTATTTTTTAAATTAAGCAAAAATTTGGTTTTCGAGTTTGACATTTCCAACAGGGCGGAGTAAAGGTTTCAATCAAACATCAATCAGTTTTGATATTTACATATTGTAAGACAAGATTTCATCAATATTGTGCCTTCACGATCTTCTGGAATGCTCGACATGAATTAAACAGAAAGAATAATCGCTAAGTCCAAAAAGTGTTGTCGATTGGTTCTGAAGGAAACATTTCGCAACAAAAGACATCAGCAAAGGATATACAGAAGGTCCAAAGGTTATTCAACTGTATATGACCCCCATATTGAGGTGCCTTATCCAAAATAGTACAAAAGAATCAATCAAAATGTTAAAATCCACCCTGTATAACGAAAAGTAACGATACAAAATGGAAGTAGTGAAGCATACCTGGTGTCAAAAATACAGCCTTTACATTGCTGAAAAAAAGAACACAATTGATCGATTTATTTGAAAGTTATTAGTCCTCAAACTTGACTTTACAAATTTCAGCCAGTGAAATAGGGAAAAGTAGAGAGAAGTAACTGTCGGAGTTTCAGAAATTTGACAGGAATGTTCGCTAAGGTATACTAATAAACATACTAAAAGTCCCCGCCAGTACCTGTTGCGCTTGAGCCGCCATCTTGAAATAATGGTCCTTCGATCAAATTTATTACCATTTTTCCAAGATGGCGGCTCGAGCACAACAGGTAGTGGCGGGGACTTTTAGTATGTTTATTAGTATACCTTAGCGAACATCCCTGTCAAATTTCTGAAACTCCGACAGTTACTTCTCTCTACTTTTCCCTATTTCACTGGCTGAAATTTGTAAAGTCAAGTTTGAGGACTAATAACTTTCAAATAAATCGATCAATTTTGTTCTTTTTTTCAGCAATGTAAAGGCTGTATTTTTGACACCATGTATGCTTTACTACTTCCATTTTGTATCGTTACTTTTTGTTATACAGGGTGGATTTCAACATTTTGATTGATTCTTTTGTACTATTTTGGATAAGGCACATCAATATGGGGCTCATATACAGTTGAATAACCTTTGGACCTCCTGTATATCCTTTGCTGATGTCTTTAGTTCCGAAATGTTTCCTTCATAACCAATCGACAACACTTTTTGGACCTAGCTATTATTCTTTTAGTTTAATTCATATCGAGCATCCCAGAAGCTCGTGAAGGCACAATACTGATGAAATCTTGTCTTACAATATGTAAATATCAAAACTGATTCATGTTCGATTGAAACCTTCACTCCGCCCTGTTGGAAATGTCAAACTCGAAAATCAATATTTTGCTTAATTTGAAAAAAAAAATTAAAAAATATTTTCGCAATTTTTTTTTCTATCTCAACTGTCACGTTTAGCTTTGATGTAGACTGCCAACATCTTCACAAATTTTGAAGACAATATCTTCAGCCATAGGCAAAAAATCGCTAAATTTTTGATTTTTTTTTTGTTAAGTTAATTTTATTAATATCAACATATACGAGAAAAAAATCGGTATGAAACAATTTTTGTGGGCAATTTTATAGCCTTGATTTTTTATGAAACTTGATTGAATATCTCTGATGATTAGCGGAATATGAGCAGAAAATTGGATCGAAGGACCATTTTTCTAAGATGGCGGCTCGAGCTCAATAGGTAGAGTTGGGGACTTTTAGTATGTTTAACAGTACACCTTACCGGACATAACTGTCAAATTTCCAAAACTCCAACAGTTTTTTCCCTCAAACGGAAAAATTTGTTCTAATTTGACTGGCCTACAAGGAAATGCGGGCAAGGAAATTGAATTTGCATGCACCAAACATCAAAGAACAATTTCCAAAGAAGGTATACGACCAGTAGTTTTATTCGAATGAAAATGTACAACCAGTTAAAACATTTTTGTTTGTATCATGTGGGGGGATGGAAAATGCGGGCCGGTTCCCGCGCCAGGGGTGATGACGAAACATTGTGCACTACGTCCAGAAACGTGCAGTAGTGTCCAAAACTTCCGGTCTTTATACACTTCACAACAACGTATAATAACACTTTTTTTTATTTATATTAATAATAATTATATCATTCTGGTCTATGTACAGATAGGCCTTGGCCGATTTTCTTTTTTTAATATCACTTTGTTTCTTTAGTAGGTACCTAGAGAAAAACTGAAGAGTTGAAAAAGTTATTTCGATGAGACCCTGCCGACCGCAAGCGTTCGTTTACTGTGGCGTGTGCGAGAGTTTATTACGTCACGGCGTGGGAGAGTATGAATGTTAAGTGGAGGATCACCAGGATGCTCGACGTCGTGAGGGCGAAGCTGGAGGGCGCCGATGAGGATTTGGTGCGGGTCCCGTCGTCGGCCATGACGCTGCTGGCTATCACAACGGGGGCGCCGGCCGAGACGCTGGACACTTCCGGGCCTACGCACGAAGGCGTCTGGAACAAAAAAGAGGAAACGTTCGAGATGAGAAAATACCATACTCCAAAGGAATTTTTCTGATGTTGAAATTAATCTACAAATGGTACCAACAACAAAGCTGCACGCAGCAGTAAATAAAAGTAAGCAATATTGGAATTCTGTATGAATCCTAGTTTGCGCTGGCTCGAGCTGTGTGCGATTCATAATGTTTGCTGTTGCACTTGTATGGAGCGAGATCAAAGAGCCAAGGAAGGCTTCCGCTTAGTTATCGTTCAAAGTGATGTGTATTAAGGAAATAGCCCAGTCATCCTAGCTCATTTCAGGGCTTGAGGTCGGAATCTCTCCCATAAAGCTGGATTTTTGCATACATGTCCAGAAAACAGCTCTCTTTCTATTAGTGATGAAAAAAAATTCTGAGACCCAGAGCGTTTTCCGCCATTTTGAAAAATCTGTCAATTTTTTAGTTTTTCTTGAATAACTCTGAATATTCAACTTATTGGCATAAATTTTTTTGCAGTGATTAGAGCTTGAGATTCTGCAACCAATGTTGCCAAATATATTTTTTTAAGTTCCATGGTTTCTGAGAAATGTAAAACGAGTCAAGCGACTTTATTCACTTTCATAATTTCATTTGACCAATTGAAAAAAAATTATCGGGCTTTCAACAGGTCTGCCCTCTTTCGCTTTCGAGTATACATAAAAGAGGCTTCCAAAAAATATTCATATACCGTCCGTTTTTTATTTTAGGCCCTAGCCCGTAGCATCTTTATTATGGATTTCACACCCGGTATATTATATATTTTTGAAATCAGAAAAACAAGATCTTTCTAGTGAAGATATGTCAAATTATTTTTGACAGATGTCATTTTTTGACAAATGACAGAATAGTACTTGTGATACATCATTTTGAAGCCTATTAAATTCTGAGAAGAACTGTGTTTTTATTTTTGAAATGGGTGTCTTTTACAGCTTCTAGGGGTTTTTCAATAGGAAAAAATGTCAATTTCAGAAATAGCCACTCAATAACTGATAAGTATTTTTAAATCAACTGATGGTGATGATCTGATTTTTAAATTGTCCAAATTATTGGGAAACTTTATAAACACCTTATCTTCCGGGTAGGCTCATAAAAACTCGAGGGGGGTCATTTCTGGCAAGCTCGGATGCCATCGCGTTGGGCCGGTGGTAGTTCCAATTCACTGATCGTCGAATCTTTCATTCAAGGAACAAGGAGGCGGTCATTCGAGCAACTTCTTTAGGACATTTTTTGTTTCATTGTGATTGATTTATCATTATTATCATTAGCTCACACTAAAAATAGGTACCTGCTTTACCTATTTACTTATTATGTATTTTTGAAATTCAACATTTTTTTCCTATTGAAAGACCCCTAGAAGCTGTAAAAGACAACCTATCACAAAAATAAAAACACAGTTCTCCTCAGAATTGTATGAGCTTTAAAATGGTGTATCACAAGTAATATTCTGTCATTTGTCAAAAAATGACATCTGTCAAAAATAATTTGACATATCATCAGTCGAAAGATCTTGTTTTTGTGATTTCAAAAATATATAATATATTGGGTGTGAAACCTATAATAAAGATGCTACGGGCTGGGGCCTAGAATAAAAAACGGACGGTATATTGGTCGGTCTGCAGGTCTAACGGTCAGTCTGGTGGTCGGTCTGTTGAATTTTGTGCCCAGATTTATTCTCAAGCCGTTAGACCAATCCCGACCAAATTTGGTAGATTCGTAAGTGACAAGGTTTCAACGACAAAATCCAAATGTCATCTTGATCTGTGACTTGGAAGTGTCACTACAACAGAATGACAGAAGGTCTATCTCACCGAATGCAACTTGTGGTACATCATTTTATAGCCCTCAAAAAAATGCATACAAAATGGTCAGTGAGAACCTTCAATGTTGCGTCTGTCAAAAAATCACAAGCTGTCAAACTTTAAATTTAAACTTTCCGTAACTCTTGAAGTACGGAACGGAATTGAACCAAATTTTGTTCCCGACAAGAGTGCCTCGCAATAATTTGATGGATCATAAAATGTACCGGCAGCAGACAGGGATGCAACCTAAAAAAAAATTGCCTAGTCATCCGAGCCTGTAGTGTACCTACTTGAAATAGTCAAAAAAGCATCCCTTGCTTGAAGAAAGTAGTTCTCAAACGTTTTTTTTGCTATATGGTAAGCTCTTCCCAAGGCTCTTCCCCACTTCTTCAACATGGTAAAAGCAGACATCCCTGTGACGTGTAGTATTTGGTATACAGGCACAGGGTTAACATTGAAAAATGAATATTCAAAAATGTTTTTTCCGTTGAAATAATCCTCAAGAAAAACAGTCTTTCATCATTTAGCAACTTCATAGTCTCCTGTTGAACATGTGGAAAATGTACCACTCCATAGCCGCTGGTATTCTACGTACAGGGTGCAATCGATTTTTCCCAATATTTCTATCTTTATCGAATGAATCAAGACAAAAACCATTTCCAGCTCTGTTGCAAGCCTATAATCTCTTATTCAAGATACAAAAATGTCAGATTCCTCAAACTGCAAAAACACAACATACAGGGTGAAACCAGCGGCTATAGAGGGGTACATTTCTCACGTGTTCAATAGGTGATCATAAGGTTGCTTAATAATAAAAGACTGTCTTTTTCGAGAATTATTTGACCTTGAGTAGAAAAATTCAAAGATTTATTTTATTATTTTCACCCTGTATACCTACTAAGCAGTACGCGGCACAGGGATGTATGCTTCTGACATGTTAAACAGGTAGGTATGAGGTATGAGGTATCTTCCGTCATCTCACGTAGTGTCGTAACTGACTTTTGATATTTTTTGCATGTCCTTTTTGAGAAATTCTCCATGCTCAACTGATGATATTATCTGGCCAACCTAGACTGAAAATGATGAAAATGATTAATCTCCATTCTTCTCATCATTTTCGATACACATTGGTAAGATAATATCGCCAGTTTTGCATGAAGAATTTTCAGAAGTGGACATGAGAAAAAATACCAAAACTCAGTTACAACACTACGTGAGTTGACGGAAGATATGTGTGAAGAAGACCCCCTCTCACTATAAACATCTAGGGACCGAAGGATACAACACCATTTTCGAGACAAGAGCCATCTTTTCACAGTTGCTTGTAGTTACAGTTTCATCAAAAATGCTGCCTACGTACCTATACCTACAGTTTTCAGGAGATTTGCGACAAGAGACTTTATGGGGGCAGGGGCCTCGGTCATTGGGATACGTTGAATAGGGTAGAGTAGGGTTCATCGTACCGCCTGGTTAATCGTACCAGCTATTTTCAAATTCAGAAACTACAGGATAATGCCATTTTTCACATCCATTTCGAAACTCTTCTGCTACCATGTCATCAATCAATATGAAAACTGCCCTAGTTTATGTAGCATAACAGCTTTAAAATTTATATAAAAGATGCGTTTCAAATCAGTGGTACGATTGACCAGGTGGTATGATATAGCCTGCTCTACGATACCATGGGGTGTAGCTTTCCATCCCTACTCCAGAAACTTGTTCTCCACATCACGTCCATCACGCCATGTTTGTACCTGATGGTACACTTGAAAAGAATGCTGTGTGTTTGAGGGTTAAAGAGTAGTCAAGTCCACTTTTTCGCATGTATTGATTTTGATAATTTCTAACATCTACGTACACAGGTAGGAACCTTGCTTGAACAAGTGAGATCCCATCGGATAGATGTTGAAAAATCAATAATAAATATAAAACCAGCATCAATAGTTGAAGTCGCTTGCTTTCAAGGCGGTTGTTCTGAATGATTTATTTTTGCTTCTGCATGTCACCTTGGATATGAACTTTTTATGGGTATTATTTGCCGTCAAAAAACTGCAAAAAAGGTCTTCCTCTATCTGGAAGCCGTTTCTACGCCAGAAATAAGCCAGATTGTAAAGTCGATCCTCAGCCGTACTTCTTCTACGTTCCCTTGTTTACTGATAAAGCTTCTAGTCTTATATTTTCTGTATAAGTAGATATATAGATACAAACTTATAGTATATAGTCTATACTTTATAGTCTCCTATTGAACATGTGAAAAATGTACCCCTCTATAGCTGCTCGTATTCTACGTACAGGGTGAAATCAATTTTTTGTTTCACCCTGTATGTTGTGTTTTTGCAGTTTGAGGAATCTGACATTTTTGTATCTTGAATGAGAGGCTATAGGCTTGTAACAGAGCTGAAAATGGTTTTTGTCTTGATTTATTCGATGAAGATGAAAAATATTGGAAAAAATCGATTGCAACCCTGTACGTAGAATACCAGCGGCTATGGAGTGGTACATTTTTCACATGTTCAACAGAAGACTATAAAGTTGCTAAATAATGAAAGCCTGTTTTTCTCGAGGATTATTTCAACGGGATAAACATTTTTAAATATCCATTTTTCAATCTTCACCCTGTATACTGAATAGTACACGTCACAGGGATGTCTGCTTTTACCATGTTGAAGAAGTGGGAAAGAGCTGACCATATAGCAAGAAAACCGTTTGAGAACTACTTTTTTCAAGCAAGAGATGATTTTTTGACTATTTCAAGTAGGTACAGGGTGTTCACGCGAGACGGATACCCCCCCATAAAAAACTTCCCCTTCAAGATAATTCAAAAAAGGAGAAACTTTCCTGAAACAATTTTTACCGTAGTTTCCGAATATGTCAAGTGAAATTTTCTATTTCGTTCCATATACAGGCTGTCGCAATTTTTTTGGAATTTTTCCGAAACACTCTATATTTCATTACCACAATCGAGGCACATTGTTATCGTGATTACAAATATGCATGACACCTCTCAAATTTTTTCTGAAAAAAAATTGAAAATTCACGGTGGGACCTCAAAAAAAATATATTTTTTTTGGAAAGATCGATTCATTTCAGGAATAAAATATGTCCCGAATATTTGTTCAGTCATTTTATGTCATTCCATGTCATTTAACAGTGAAATAAAATATCCTGGACATATTTGAATTCTGAAATCAAAAAGTATATGTTTTCAGAGATGGCATTGTGAATTTTCCAATTTTTTTTCAAAAAATCTAGAAGTTTATTGCATTTTCCTAATTAGGATACCAATGTGCATCGATTGTGATGATGAAAGACAGAGTGTTTTGGGGAAAAATAAAATAAAATTGCGACACCCTGTATATGAGACGAAGTAGAAAATTGTACTTGACATATCCAGAAACTACGGCAAAAATTGTTCCAGGAAAGTTTTTTCTTTTTCAAATTTTCGCAAAAAGGAAGTTTTTTATGGGAGGGGGGATCCATCTCGCGTGAACACCCTGTACACTACAGGCTCGGATGACTAGGCAAATTTTTTTTCTCAGGTTACATCCCTGTCTGCTGCCAGTACATTTCTATGATCAATCAAATTATTGTGAGGCACTATTGTTGGGAACAAAATTTGGTTTGTTCCGTACTTCAAGAGTTATGAAAAGTTAAAATTTAAAGTTTGACAGCTTCTGATTTTTTGACAGACGCAACAATGGAGGTTCTCATTGGCTATTTTGTATGCATTTTTTTTGAGGGCTTCGAAATGATGTATCCAGGGCTGGGCGGTATTTCAAATACAAGTATTTGAAATACGTATTTGAAATACATTCAAGTATTTTGTATTTTGTATTCAAATACATTTGATTGAGAAGTATTTGTATTTTGTATTTTGGAATAGTTCAAGCAGCTAGTATTTCGTATTTGGTATTTCAAATACATTTTTCGGAGAAGTATTTTGATTTTCAAAATACAAAATACAAAATACATTTGTTTCCTATGCTCTTTAGTCTGTTCGGGCCGAAATTGTTCTGGTAATACTATATTCACCCCATTGACATTTCTTGCTTTTGCACACTATCTGGGATCGATAATGAGTTCGATTGCATCTTTTACGTTTCACGTTTTACTGGTGAGTGCATCCTATTGTCAGCCACGAGAGGTTCCATGTCGGATGTCGGACAATATTTTCAAAAAGCTGGTTGTCCCCAAAGGAAATCAACATTTGTTATTTTGAAGAATTGATGAATGAAGTAAGGAATACCTAGGTTTGAATATGAAGTTTTCTTCACTTTATGTTTATTTTATTTGTCTTTTCATAGTTCATAATAATTTACTTATTGTTGCGACTGAATCAATGAAGTGTTCCCATTGAAATACTTGCATTTTACGATTTTTCCAATAAAATGGTTGAATTACGCAACAAGTATGTATTTTGTATTTTGTATTTCAAAGACATTTCAAGAAGTAGTTTGTATTTTGTATTTCGACTATCTTGGATCGTGTATTTTGTATTTTGTATGTAAATACATTTTTCGAAGTATTTTGCCCAGCCCTGGATGTATCACAAGTTGCATTCGGTGAGATAGACCTTCTGTCATTGTTTTGTAGTGACATTTCCAAGTGACAGATCAGGATGACAATTGGATTTTGTCGTTTAAACTTGTCACTTACTAATTTACCAAATTTGGTCTGGATTGGTTCAACGGCTTGGGAATAAATCTGAGCACAAAATTCAACAGACCGACCACCAGACTGACCGTTAGACCTGCAGACCGATCGATATATGAATATTTTTTGGAAGCCTCATTTATGTATACTCGAATGCAAAAGAGTGCAATTCTGTTGAAAGCTCGATATTTTTTTTTAATTGGTCAAATGGAATGATGAAAGTGAATGAAGTCGCTCAACTCATTTGCCATTTCTCAGGAACCATGGATTTTAAAAAAATATTTCTCGCAACATTGGATGGAGAATTTCAAGCTCTAATCACTGCAAAAACTTTCATGCCAATAAGTTGAATACTTACAGAGTTATTCAAGAAAAACTGAAAAAATAGACAGATTTTTCAAAATGGCGGAATTTTTTTTATCACTAATAGAAAAAAAGCTGTTTTCTGGACATGTTTGCAAAAATCCAGCTTTATGGGAGAGATTCCGACCTCGAATGCGAGGATGACTGGGCTAAAAGTGCTAGAATACGAATACAGTTCCTGAATATTATTATAATCAATTTCACAGCTTTTTTCATCAGAGTGAGCTATGAAAAAAAAAGTTGTGTTGGTACAAATGGTACGATGACGACCTGATGGTAACGTCTAGGCAGCTGGTTGTCTACATGTGCTGTGTTTATTGTGACACTTCTCAGTGTGTCGAGGCGTCATGTATGCATGAGTGAAAATTTTCAAGAATACGGCCCATCACAGCGCTGGGACCGACAAGCGCACGGTTGACCTGAACTCTGTCTTCAACCTCCGACGTACTCGAGGGATTCTCCCATGACCACCCGAGCAGGAGCTTCAGCCGGCTTAGACACAGATGAGACCCGCCAGCGGCTCGCCCACTGGCACTACCCCACCGGCCGTCATCCATCCAACTTTTGATCGCGCTGAGCGTTGCTGCAGTCGAGTTATCACGTTCATTTTTTGTAGCTCAAAATGCTATATGGTGTGCTCGCAAATCTTTTCACCGCTCAACTTTCAACGACTATTTGATTTCTTTCCTCGAAACCGGCAATGTCTCCAACTGATTCATGTAATATTTATCGTGTTCCCGTGTTTTCCTGTGTATATCCTGCAAGTCAAATCTGAATAAGAAATCGGCATTACCATATGCTGGTGCGTGCTTCTGTACCTGATTTCACAGTCGAATTGAGCCATGAGATTTGCATAGTGCAGCAGTCGATGAGCATGCTGGCATAAGTTTGGTATTTTATCGGATGTAGAGAGAGCGTTCAAGGGCGCCGGTCGATTACTATAAAATGCGCTAACGCCATAAAAGGATGGCTTCACTCATTCACTGCCTGATGTTGCACGGAAAAACTCGTAGTAAACGAGTGAAACTATCCTTCCTCCTTCAATACAAACCCCAAGAATATTGTTCGGTTGAGACTTGAGGATGGTGGTTGGCACGAAGGGGTGGGCACATTTTATAATAATCGAGCGACGCCCTTGAAAATGAATTTCATCTTATAATAGGCCATGGTCTGATTGCTAACCATGGGTGCTTTCCTTTTACCACAAAATTCACTGATCTGATCTGAGTTAGAGAGAGAGAGAGCGAGAAATCACATGCGCGAAAGTGAGACACCACTAACAACTTAGGTCAGAATACTTGGTTCAGGTTGTAAAAGGAAAGCACCTCATGTTTTGTCGCCAGATTATCAGGAATCAAATATGTGATTAAAGAAATCAGTTTGGATTTCTTCAGGAAAAAGCCGCAGTTCTTGCCTCACTATGTGGATCACAGCAAGCGATGTGTTTGATCAAAATCGTCATCAGTCAGGTCAGGTCAGGTCAGGTGGGGTCAAGACGCGAGGCGAAGCCGAAAGAAGACGAGAAAGAGGACCAGAGTGAACAGCTAGACCAGCCGCCCTTCGATGCAATGCTAACGCGGTTCCAGAGGGCGGGTTAACCACCAGGTCTGAGGAGAGGTTTAGTGGGTAGTGGTTGAGCGAAAGACGCTTGCTGAGCCCCACACTGCCCCGGTGTCATCTCCAGCCGGGGCGTGCGTAAAAGCATTCCTCTCCTCCCGAAGAGAAAAAAAAAAAAAAAGAAGGGTCAGGTAGGGTCAGTGGGGTGCGCAGAGCCGGATGAACATCGCTCGCTGCGAATAATAAACTGTTTGCAGCAACATAGCTGGCAGTCGAAAGCGCTTGAGCGGACATCCAGAAAGATAGTCTCTGTGTTACTCTTTCCGGTAAGGTCTTAGGCAACGTCTTCCGGAGTACTATTCGCCCCGAGGTTACACGGTAAAACAGCAAAGCATATGAGCTGAGATGAATGTTGCCTTGTTGAAGAACAGAATTTATTATTACATTTATCATTGAATGTTACCGGTGGCGTCTCTTATGATTTTTCACTTAACGCTCTGAGCTGTTCCACCCTTTTTGACCTTTGGCTGTGATCGTCGCCCCCCACTTACTTGTGGACCTCTTGCCTACGTTGAACTGACGTTGTCGTTTCACTCAGGCTCTTCCTCTAGACGAGAACGGAACTTTGGGGATGAGGATTGGAGTGAAAAATCGGACAGAAAGACAAACTGACAGCAGACAAAATGAATTTGTATTAAAATCATCTTGAGATTCAAGATTATTTCCAGAAAACACCTAACACAGCACTGACAGAGTAGCCAAAACAACAGACAATGGACAAAATGAACAAAAACAAATAAAAACAGCAACCAAATATGTCAAACTGTCAGTCAAAGAGAAAGGAGAGTGACGGATTCAAGGCACTCAGTGGAAGAACTCGCCATCCAAACCCTTGAGTTGGGCCCAAAGAAAAAGACTTTCAAATATGTATGTGGCAAAATGACAAGCGACTCACTGATAATTTCCGGTATTCAGTGTAAGCAGAATTATTAAAACAAAATCGTAGAAACATCAATAGACAAATGTAAAAATATCAGCAAACAGTACATAACAAATCAACATTCATAATAAAATCATCAAATGCATAAAAACCCAAAACAAGACCAAAATAAGGATGGTGTTAGTAGAATCCTGAGAAAATACCTACACCGAATATAGGACAAACATAGCAGTGAGAATAAAAACACGACATAAAATTATGAGCGTCACAAAAGACGGCGGACAATGACATTTACATGCGGACAATGAAATTCACATGGAAATCGAAATATGACACAGACAAAAATCCGACGCACTAAAATCATTGTCAAGTAATTACATGACAATCAAATCACTCACAAAATTAATAAAATGGTCATGAAAATATTGACATAAAACTCAGTAATTTCACAAAATTCGTGAGACTACAAAAATAACATCCAAAATTAATACAACATGAAAATTCAGTGAGTCTGCAAAGTTCGTGAAACAACAAAAAGTGACATCAAAAATTAGGATCTACAACAGACTCATGAAATTCAACGATGAATGAAAAATATTCGAACACTCAATCGGATGAATTAAGCCCGGACCTGTAACATAAAAACAATTCCGTATACGCTCTCAAGCTCGGACCTGAAACAAAACCCAATACGCGCTTATTATTTTCACGAGCCAAACTGCATTTTACTTCAAACATGTATGCAACGTAACATCATCCATTCGTGCTCCCAACGCAAAGTAGGTACCCAACTTACACTTAAACCCCCTGGAACCCCCTGGAAGCCGTTGACCATTACAGTCTTTTTGCAATCACAAAAAAGTACAGCAAATGATACGCGGAGGCCTCCCATCCTCGATTAAACCCACTTTGAAGAGTCCGTTGCTTTGTTTGTTCTGAATTCCCGGAAACAAACAAGGTGACGCCCGACGCAGATTTGAATTCATAGTACGGCCATACGTGCGTTTAAGAAAAGAATCACTCAGAAAAAATGATGTAGCCGAACCAAAAGCGATTGAGAGTATAATTTTGAGGAATATAGTAAAAACGACCCACTTGTAGTAAATTATGGCGCACGTCGCCTTCGGAACGTCTGGTCTGCAAGCACACACAAAAGCAATGTTTCTCTTTGACCCGCAAAAGTCCCTCAAATCCCTGTCGCGCTCACGCATCGATAGATTAGACTGAGGGCTAAATTTCAAGTCCAAGTTGCAACCCGCGCAGCGTGACGCAAGTAGTCACGTGATCCCTCTGTGCCAATGAGCATGCCATTATTGGATCACGTGACTACTTGCGCCACGCTGCGCGGGTTGCAACTCGGACATGAAATTTGGCCCTTAGTCTTTCTAGCGCGGAATTATTAAATTGAGTTTTGAAAAGTTACTGGGCTTGACTGATTATCCGATTGAGTGTTTGAATATTTTTCAGTCATCGTTGAATTGTATGTGTCTGTTTTACGTCCTAATTTTTGATGTCACTTTTTGTTGGCTCACAAATTTTGCAGACTTAGTGAATTTTATGCTGCATCAATTTTTGATGCTATTTTTGTCGTCTCACGAATTTTGTGAACTTACTGAATTTTATGTCAATATTTTTATAATAATTCCATCAATTTTGTGTGTGATTTGATTGTCATGTAATTACTTGACAATGATTTTTGTGCATCGGATTTTTGTCTGTGTCATGAGTCATGACTTGATATTCATGTGAATGTCATTGTCCGCCGTCTTTTGTGACTCTCGTATTTTTATAACATGTTTTTATACTCACTGCTGTTTGTCCCATAATCGGTGTAAACTTGGTGAAGGGATCTATGGTGCTCAAAATGGAGTTGTATAATATAAACTTGTAACAAATAAGTCTTCTTCACTTGTTTTTGTAGAGTTTCCTCGAGTTTTGGCTTGATTGAATTTATGAAGCCATTCTTAAAACTGATATGATAGCATAGAACTTTATATCTAAGTAATGATGTAACAATGAAGAGATAATAGACGTTACAGGTAAAACAACAGAAGAAAATAAAGGAGAGGGTTATAAAATTGGGAGTAGAGTTGATATAATGTAGATATTATCAAAATCAGTTCGTTGGTTGAGGAGACTATCTAGGTCGAGATTGTATTGTTTTTAAATTCAAAAACAAGTGGGGAAGACTTACTTATTACAAATTTATATTCGGTGTAGGTATTTCTTCAGGATCCTACTAACACCATCCCTATTTTGTCTTGTTTTGGCATTGTTGACTTTGTTATGCAATGTTGACTTTATTATGCGATGATGGGTTGCGATAAGATAAGGCCACGAGTCTGACACTTTTATAGCCGCCAGCTGCAAATTGTCCAATTTTTGCCGGAAAAACGTATTCGAAAACTCGAAGATTCGGTGAACTTACGTTTGAGAGTGCCCTCTCCCCAGTGGTGAAAAGCGTTTCCACATTCGCAGCCCAGCTTAGCGGTATTACGAACGTTTACGTACCAGCAGTGCTTTATCGCAGTTTTTGTTAAAAAAAAAACTTTCTTGTAGCAGCAGCACTGAGACTTTTTAGGGCCGGTACCTACCGATTGAATATTTGTTCACCAATTCCAAACACATTTTGAACAACCGATCAAGCGATGACAACTGGGTGAATGAATACAGAAGGCGAAGAAGTTTTGAAGCTAAACTCGGCTGAAGGCTCAAAAAGACGAAGAAGCAGCGAAGAGGACATTTTCGGAAGGAGCAAGCGTACAATAAGATCCCCGAAAGTCAAAGTAAATTCAAAACACAGAGAAATGGAGGAAATCAAGCAGCTTATTGAGAGCAACATGGGTGAAATTAAAATGGAGCTCAGGGAAATTCGAGAACAGCTTCTAGCTAATGGTAAAGAAGTCAACAATCTAAGAGAAGAAATGCAGAAAAAAGAACAGGAGTGGAAGGAAGAAAAGAAAGAATTCGCAGGCAGACTGAAGGAGATGGAGCGAAAATTCGAGAGACTAGACCGTGAAAAGCGAAAAAACAATATCTTGCTGTCGGGATTCAAGCCTGGAGTCGAGGAAGGAAGTGATATCCGGACTCAAATTGAGGCGCTGTTCAGGGAGAAGTTTGGACCATCGATTGTTGTGAAGTCTGCCTACTCACTCAGTAAAACTTTACATTTAGCTGAGCTGGTTAGTTTCGAAGACAAACTTGAAATTTTTCGAAACAGTGCCAGATTGAAGCAGATGCGAATCTTTGTCAACGGCGATAGAACAATTGAAGAGAGAAGAATCCAGAGAGCAATAAAGGAGCGTGCTGATGAAGAAAGAGAAAAAGAAAACGTAGCGAAGATGAGTTACATGAAACTGTTTATCAATGGAAAAACTTATAAGTGGAATGAAGAGCAAGAGGGTCTTCAGGCTGGAGACGGGAAGGAGAAAAAGTCAAAAAACGACGAAGATTCGGCAAAGCGCATGGAAGAGGCTTAACGGATAAAGAACTGCCCAGAGAAAGAACTCAAAAAGGCCTGTCGGTGTGTTTTTGGAATTGTCATGGTTTTAGAAATTTTTTAAACTTGGATTGTGTAGATTTAAATTATTTTTTGCAATTAAATGTCATAGGTTTAAGTGAAACTTGGGGTACTCGCAATTTCGAACCATTCTCGGTGTTGCTGGATCGCTTTCACTTGTTTCAGGTCCCGGCTGTTGAG
The DNA here is from genome assembly GCA_949128115.1 of Anaspis maculata. Classification (NCBI taxonomy): domain Eukaryota; kingdom Metazoa; phylum Arthropoda; class Insecta; order Coleoptera; family Scraptiidae; genus Anaspis; species Anaspis maculata. The sequence goes on from OX421962.1 coordinate 21,162,561, forward strand.
GAAAAATCATTGGTGAGGGCAAGTGGGGGTCTACTTCTTTTGGTATCTAAAAATATCTGTAAGAGAGAAAAAATTTAACTGATTTTGGAAGATGTCTGCTATTTGTTTGTGAGAATTGATTGTGGTTTTCAGATATTTATAGTCAGACTTGTTTATTTAAAGCCGGATTTGGATTCCCGAACTTGTATTAATATGTTAGAAGAATCAGTGGGAGATATAATGAGGTCATATCCCAACGACCCCATAATTGTGGGAGGGGATTTTAATGGAAGAATCGGTAAGTTGAACAGTTTCGAGGAGGATGAGTCTCTTGTAGAAGACCGGTACCCTTTTGCACTCGCAAGGAAATCACAGGACGACCTAATTAACCCACGAGGCAGGTTGCTGGTGGAGGCGATGGAAGGGGCAGGATTGGTGGTATTGAACGGGCGTTTTCAGTCAGACTATGATGGTAAGTTTACCTATGTTAGTAATCTTGGCAGCAGCGTCGTCGACTTTGCATGGACAAATTTGAGAGCGGCCGAACTAATTAATGATTTCCAGGTGGTAGACTCCGTACTTCAGTCCGATCACTTTCCCATAAGGGTAATGCTGGGGGTGGGGGAGGTCGCAGTCGGACGCGGGGTGAGTCATGTCTTGCGAGAATGCTTGGCTTGGAATCCCTCTAGAGCGGGCTCCTTCCGTAGGGTGATTACCGAGTCTTTCCGACTCCGGCTTGAGCCGCGGAACCTACAAATGGAGGAAGCGGCCGAGAATATTGCGGTGGCCATGCGGGAGACCGCGGTTTTTCTGGGACTGGTCAAGATGAAGCGCTTGGGCCCGCCGAGGTTCCCTAACTCGAAACGATGGTTTGATCGTGAATGTCTGGTGGCGAAGAGGGAATTGAGACTGAGGTTTCAGTTCTGTAAGAGGGCCAGGTTCTCCCGCGAGTCTCTGGAGAGTTTTGTGGTCACCAAAAGAAGGTACCGGGAACTCCTGAGAAACCAAAAGCGAGATCACTTCGAGCAGTTGAGAGCAGACTTGGCCAACGTAAGAAATCCGTCTACATTTTGGAAAGCCATAGGAAAGTACAACCCTAGGTTTGGGGCAACAGGGGGGGAGACGTCGGGTAGCTTACCGGCAGAAACGTGGCAAAGATACTATGCCGAGTTTCATCATCAGCTTAGGGCGCTGGATTTCCGGCAATTTGAGGATGCCGGACATCCTTTCCAGGACAAACGCTTTGAAATGAGGGAGTTGAGTCGAGTTCTTGGCTCCATGAAGGGTGGGAAATCTCCTGGAATTGACGGAGTACCTGTTGAGTTTTTTCAGAATTTACATTACGAGGGTCGATCTTACCTTCTGGCACTTTTCAACAGAATATTGGAACTGGAAGTTTGGCCAAAGAACTGGGCGAAGATCAAAATGATTCACTAGCCGAAAAAGGGCGACAAATCAGATCCTAATAACTATAGAGGAATAGCAATTATAAATCACATAGCTAAAGTGTTCACTAATTTGCTGAATCACAGGCTCCAATCCTTTGTGGAGGGCTCCGACATCTTATCAGAAACTCAGGCCGGGTTTAGAAGGGGGCGAAATTGCTTGGATAATATATTTGTTCTGAACACGATCATTCACAATAGGTTGCGCCAGGAGAGAGGCCAGGTTTTTGCCATTTTCGTAGATTTCAAAAAGGCCTTCGATTCGGTCGATCACCGAATTTTATTTGAGAGACTACACATTGAGGGAATAAGTTCCAAGATCATTAGAGTGATTCACAATATCTATAAAGACGCCACCCTACAAATTGAGAAAGATGGAATCCTGTCAGTGCCAGTAAAAATCACCAAGGGAGTACTCCAGGGGGACCCCCTCAGCCCACTCCTTTTTTCTTTACTCATCAATGACATGGAGGCTTATTTTACTGCAGGGGGCGCTAGAGGGGTAACTCTGGACGGTCACCATAACTTGAACATTCTAATGTACGCTGACGATGTCGTTATCTTGGCGGAGTCTGAGGCCCATGCACGGAAAAACTTGCGTCTCCTTGAAAAGTACTGCGATCACATTAAACTTCAGGTCAACGTGAACAAAACAAAGATCTTGCCATTTCGTAAAGCTCAACGACTTGCTAACATGACACCCTTCAAATTTAAAGACTTGACGATTGAAGTGGTCAACTCCTACACCTATTTGGGAATAAAACTGAATTTTGATGGTTCGTTCAAGCGTCATTTTGAGGGAGTAGCTGGGCGGTCTAGGGTTGGGATAGGCTCCGTTCTTAACACAATAAACTCGGCCAAATTGAACAACTGGGAAGCTATTGCCAAACTTTTTCAGAACATTATTGTTCCTAGCACATTATATGGCAGCGCGATATGGGCCTTACATTTCTTGAACGACATAGAACAAATTCAGAACAGATTTTTGGAAAGGGTATTCTATTTGCACACGACCACTCCTGGCTACATACTAAGAACAGAATTTCAGCTTCCAAAACTTGCACTTCATGCCATTAAAGATGCTCTGCTTTTTTATATTCGGGTGGGGAGACTCGGTGGGCGTAGGCTTCCTGCCATTGCCCTTAAGAGACTCATAGCGCTGGATGAGGGCCCGAACAATGACACAGGGCTAAACTGGTACTCTTCCCTGAGAGCTGTGCTGCTTTCTCACTGCGGGACTGCTTTAAACGATGGCGCAATAAACGGTAATTTCATCAGAGCAACATTGGACAGTTTCAACACAAAAAGTAAAACTAAGGATTGGGATAGCATCCTTCTGAGCTGTTATTGTCCGGACTACAAATTCATCATGGAGGTTAGCCCACTACGTGTGACCGGCTCCTATCTGCTGTCTTCAGTTCCTCTAACCATCAAGAGACTAATTGCCCAGTTGCGCACTTCCAATTCCTTCAGGTTGAGTATTTTTGTAAACGGCATGTCTTACAGAATGGCTCCGGACCAGTTGTGTTCAGTTTGCAATGGACGGAAGTATGAGAGTCTGCAACACATTATCTTGAAATGCCCCATGTATGGTGGACTCCGCTGCAATTACCGCGCGTTGAATCTCGACGACTTCCACGAAATTCTGCGCGGCCCTTCCGTCCCCTTGTGCTACGACCTTTATAATTTTTGTTCAGAGGCAATGAAGCTACGCTCTTTTGTCATGGACAAATAGCTCCTTTGAGACTGTTCAGCTTCGGTGGGTTTTCTTCTTGTTTATAGTGGGATGGTTTTGGATAGGTACCTAGTTAAGTAGTTAAGTTTTGATATATTAAATAGTCCACATTATGCTATTTATTTCTGTTATCTTGAAGTGTTTTATGGACTCGCTTATTTTATTTAATTTTGTAATCGCACCCTTGCTTATGTATATCGTACTAAAAAGCAATATACTGAAGCCACCCGCATTTGGCGGGCCGAAAATATTCCGGAGGAAAATAATTCAAAGCCGTGAAATCGAGGTATGAGAATGTGAATATTCAGAGTCAAGGCATCATTAAAAGATGTCGCTAGCTATTTAATTCATTCGTGTAAATCCCGCAAAGCTCTATAACAAAATTTACTGGCCATCGGCCATACTACCGCCCGCCGCCCGCCACCATCCGATCCACACGTGTTAGCACCGCCGGTCGCATTCTCCAGCGGCTTCTCAGATTACCTGAGCTGTCTATACACCGTTCGCGATCGTTTTGGATGCAATAAAATATTCCGAATTGCTGGGAATGGAGGATATCGCCGGAGATTGACCGTGGTACCTGGACCGATCCTCCTGGGCTGCCGTCCGCTCCCGACTTGTCACGTCCGCTGCCGAGTGCTTCTGCGGGCCTGTTAGCGAAGAGTTTTAGTCCCCTTCGAGGAAGCTGAGTTAGAACCCGTTTATGTTGCGTCGCGACCCTCCTAGAGGCCGAAGCGTCGAAGCCCCAATGATGAGCCCCAGCCCACTTGGAAAATGACGAGTCGATTTCCCCCGGCTGATGTGTCTCAAAGGCCCCCTGGAGAAAGCCGAGTTGAAACCCTTCGGAGTCGTGTTTTGGTCCCCTTGGGGGCACGCTGAGTCGAGAACCCTCCAGGTTGAGTTTTGACCCTCCGAGAGACTGATGAGTTGCTTCCCCCGTTGAGTTGCAACCCGTCTCTAGGATGTCGTGTCAGAGCCCTTGGACGTTGAGTCTTGATCCGCCTTCAGGTGTCGAGTCAGAGCCCTCCGACGATGAGTTCCAGCCCTTTTGCCAGGTCGATGTGCCAAGGCCCTTCCGGTGTTGAGTTTCGACCCTTCTCCAAGTCGTAGAGTTGGGACCCGTTGACGAAGTGTTTCGAACCCCCTCCAGGATGCTGAGTCGCGTTCCCTCCACGGTGAGTTCTAGCCCACCTCGAGGATGTCGAGTTGAAACCCCTAAATGATCCAGGCCCGATAGAAATGAGGTCTCTCGTTTCGGTATCTCGTGTGGCGGAGTGATGACCTCGACGAGCGGGAGGTTAGTCTTGGTGAGTTGGGATAGTTGCTTACGGTTAGGCTTTGTCGGAAAAATGTATGATGGGGCTCACGCGTGCTTTCTGAATCTGCCTGCACGTGCTGGTATCTGCGCTACTGTCTGCCGTCAGGTACAGCCACTGGCAAGCCTCGTCCTTTGATGGATACCTTCATAGAAAGGTATTCGCGCTCTTGGGCCCTCTGGACTTGGCTTTGTGACTGCGGTACTCAGAGCACCGGACCTAGTGGGTTAGATCTGGAAACTCGCGGGTGAGCTTCCTCTGCGTTTCTGAAGTTCCTAGTTATTCGGAAAATGTAAATTTTGAGAACTACGTGAAAAATCAAGTAATTGAAATAAAATAGAATCGCGTTGAGATCGGGGTTCTTATTCGAAACTGATGAATTCATGCCGGTACCCAGCGACGCCATCGTTCAGATAGGGACTTTGTAAAAATGAACTGTTATTAGGGCTCGATCAGGAATAGTGTAGACGGCGATTACTTCGTGTTAGGGTAAAGATTATTTCGACGCCTCTCCGCATCGGCTTTTCGACGAACACCCTGTGTAGTCTATTCTCTGCGTTTTGTGTTTCCTGGCTGCGGCCTTCTCTCACAAATTGCTAAACAACAACGAACTAGCGCGTATACGGGGCCTGCTCAAAACGTTCTCCACATTAAATTAGTACCTTGACTTGAGTAATTGTTTCGCGTACACCATCGGTTCGAAAGTTTTTGGAAGGGCGAAATTTGGTTCAACATTTCCGGTTATAGGCACTTTCGATCACGGGAATCTTTCTGAGCGTTGGGGGCGATTCACGGCGAAAAAAGGTTTAAAGCCTCCACAAAGGCCAGCCATATCCAATCCCTTCCAAACGGGCAAAAGAGAACCATAGCCCAAAAAGAGCGTTAGCCTTTGAAAAGAGGCTCCACAAAAAGGGGGCCACCGCACACACCGGCCCACAAATCTTAGATTGCATTCGTGGTCGAAGTCACTCTTCTCTTTGCAGTGTCTAGAAGCCGGGCCTAACCCTAACATAACCTCTAACACTAACATAAATGTTGGATCTGATTTAACCACGGAAGGAACTTTGAACCGCGAAAGCCAGTCAGAATTAAATGTCGGTCAAGGTGTAGAGTCAGGTGTTCGTCGGAGGGTTGGGGTGTTGGGACGTCTGAAATAATTAGGGGAAAGTTACCTCTTCGGTAATAGGTTAGATCTTTTAGATAATTTAGCCTGCGATGTGAAGGTAGGACTAGGTATAGGAGCGAGCCATTATTTAAACATTTTGAATTGTACATAGAAGTCAATAGACCGAAGAAGTGTGACGTCACAACATGGCAACATGGCCGGCGGTTGACATTTTCTGGAGGCCAACGTCAAATGTGACATGACCGTGGGATGCACGGCACGTGGCATGCACTTGACGTTTGTCTGTTTGTGTTTGTCATGTGTTTGTCAAATTTTTGCGAAGGTAAATAACGGAAATGGATATAACAAAAAAGATTCATATTTTGGGCTATATCAGGTGGAGGAAATCAAACTATATTGCTATAAACTAAAAACTGCTAACTATAAACTGCGATCCATTGCTCTTTGCCTCTGATTCTGTGTCTGAGCATCTCATGAACGAGATTGTCGACGGCGATTCTCCTGCCCAGTTTTTGTTCGAGGTCTTGTCGCTGCCTTGATGGACCGTTACAATGAAAACGAGCGTGTTCCGCGTTGTCCTGGCGCTGAGGCTTTTGAGGCTCCCCAGTATTTCTTTCATCCAACTTTGAACCAAGGCGTTCCACTGCCGTTGCCACTGCTCGACGAACTGCTCTCTGGCCTTGTTTCTGCTTTCTGGTTTGCTGATGGGCACTCCTAGGCTTGTTTCCTCTAATCGCAAGCATCAGGGCGAAGGGTGGGATACCCGAGAGCGCTCGTGCTGCATCATGCGGAACCGTTCTGTAGGCACTGGTGATTCTGAGTGCAGCTTTGCGCAGCTCTCTGTCAATGAGTTGGGCTATGTCTGGCCTTTTTGCAACCAAGTCCGCCTGTATGACGCTGGCTGTCTCTTAGGCTGGCAATTTCAGCGCTGCTCACTGCCATTTTGCACTGACTTTTGTGACTTTTGTTGTGAACCTCCAGAAAATGTCATGCCAAACAAAACACAACCAAACATAGAAACGTCACGTTCATGTGACGTTGGCCTCCAGAAAATGTCAACCGCCGGCCATGTTGCCATGCTGTGACGTCATCACTTCTTCGGTCTATAGATTGATGTTACGTTAAAATTTTATATTGTGTCTTATTGCGTTCAAACTTGTAGTCAGACCTGTCTCAACAATCTCAAGAACTCTATAATCGAACAACAAGAAGAGAGGCACAACGGGATGTCGTCCTGATACTAGATGATCATCGGCCAAGCGGTTCCAAAAGCGGGAAAAGTGATTTAATTCAAATAAGTTGAATTAAATGCCAATATAATGGGTTGCCTACCCATTCAGGGGTACAAGACGATAGCTGGGGTCGTTTCAATACATTATTTATTTATTTATTTATTTATTTATTATGCGATGATGATTTATTATGCGCTGTTTACTGATGTTTTTACATTTGTCTACTGATGTTCCTACGCTTCATTTGTTTTACTAATTCTGCTTACACTGAATACCAGAAATTATCAGTGAGTCGCTTGTCATTTTGTCACATACATATTTGAGAGTCTTTTTCTTTGGGCCTTATTCAGGGGCTTGTTTGACGGATTCTTCCACTGAGTGCGTTTTTCTCAATCCGTCACTTCCCTTTTTCTTTGACTGACAGTTTGACATATTTTGTTGTTGTGTTTTCAATTGTTTTTGTTCATTTTGTCTATTGTGTGTTAGTTTGGCTACTCTGTCAGTCCTGTGTTAGATGTTTTCTGGGAAGAATCTGAGCCCTTTAAATTTTGCTGATGATTTTAATAGAAATTAATGTTGTTTGCTGTCGATTCGTGTTTCTGTCCGACTTTTCAATCCAATCCTCATCCCCAAAGTTTTGTTCTCCTCTAGAGGAAGAGACGTTGAACAACGTCAGTTCAACGTAGGCAAGAGGTCCACCCAGAAGTAAGGGGGAGGGGTGCCAACGATCATAGCCAAAGGTCAAAAAAAGTGAAACAGCTCAGCTCACAGTGGTATGATGTGAATGGAAATCAAAATTTAACGTTTTCACATTTTTAAAGCGTGCGACTTTGCGCGGCTCGCAGGTCAGACTTGAAATTGAGCTCTTTAACTGCCATTTTCTCTAAACTCGAATAAATGACGAGTCATTCCTAAAGTAGACGGGTAGCTCTACAGCCATCAGTGAGCATTCTGGCAAGCTCCACCTGTTCATAGCACGAAACTTGAAGCATACCTAGATTAACTTAAAGCTTCAGGTTTCAATTTTCGCTTAGAACTAATGACATAAGTAGATGTCGAATTCGAGAATAGGAAAATCCTCGATAAATCAGGTCAAGTAACTTTTGTGATTTGTGGTAGTAGGTACCTACCTAACTATTTCGAAGGAATGTATTATGCGACTATATGGGAGCAATCCTCCCCATAAAGTCAGACTCCGCTTTGAGCCTCGCTCCGAGCTGTGGCATAGGAATCATCACTATTAGATTGACATTTCGGAATCTGGCCTTATCCTACATAATCACACGGACGGCGTGGATACATAATTAACTGATTAAACTAATCGACTGGATGTAATGTGTGTGTGTGTGATACCTGGGGCGCGGTGTAGTTATCAATGCCCTGGCAGCGCAGCCGGTGCTCTCCCAGACAGGCGCTGTAAGCAATCGCGTGCGGTATGTAGCTTTGATCGAAGGTGCCGGTGAACAGCGTCGTGGCCAGAGGTCCCAGGGCGTACACGGGGACGTCTTCGCCGCCGTGCGTGGCCCACTGGCGGGGCACCGCAGATCCGTGCACCTGGTTGCGGTCCTCCGAAGCCGTGGTCGTGTTCATCGGGATTATCCTGGGCGTGGCGTAGCCCGGCCCGTTTCCGTACAAAATCGTCGTGTAAGGCTGACCGTCGACGTCGGAGACTTTGCTGTCCGGTCCTGCAAAAACAGACATTTCCATAAGATAACATCGGCGTTTACCTACAGGATGAAAGCCACTAAATGCTTGCACGGCATAGTCACTTTTGAGGGGGAGAATTGACCCTAGGACACTATCTGGTTTGGGCGAATTTCGGGCCCGGCGCAATAGGTTTTTCTCAAATTGTGGTCGAACAGCTGCTGTATTTGCTTAGGTATATCAAATCGAAATGTTCCTAAGGTAGTGATTTTGAACATTTATGCATGATTTTTCACTCTCCGGTTGTTTTCGAAGTGATTAATTTCAAGAAGAGGAAAAGCTCATAACTGGGCCTAGACTCACATCAGGTAGGTAGGTAGTAGGTGGGTTTTGAAATGTCGATCTCGATGTCGATGACTTTTTTATTTTCCAAAATATTTGAATAATTCTTTTTTAATATTAAAGGAGAAACTTGGGAAAGTTAAGAAACGTGTGGAAAATCATATTCATCAAATGTTGCCCGCATGCCTCTACACAAAAACGTCCTTTTCCTGGCCGTTACTACCCGAGACGGCCGCTCACCCTGGCTTCGCCTAGGAATACCCGCGTTTGGTGCAGAACTCTACTCAGATGCGCTTTTCTGCTCGTAGATCGCTTTTTTTCGAAAAATTCCAACTGATATCAAAAGCAGATTGCATTGGGCGTCGTGCAGGTCTATTTTCAAACTCGACACGGTTTAGATTTTCCGACGGTGATTTGTTCAAAATGAAACTTGCACATTTCGTGAATTAGAAAAAATGCAGTGCGAATTTCGACCTGCGGTAAGCCACACGAAATATTAATTTTTGGTGCAGACTTGCTGCAAGTCATAGTTAGGGAAAAGATTGAGTTAAGTTTTGAGAAGGAAATTTTTGAAATCGGACTAACGAATTTCGAGTGTTCCTCCCTGGAATAACTGCAAATTTTCAACTTTCGACCCGAAATCAGATTCTCACCAATTGTTTTTTAAACGAGACGTTCCTGGCTCTTGAACATTTCCCGACAATTTCGTCAGAATTCTCCCAATTTTCCGAGGGTTATCTTTCCACTAGGAAATGCAAATCTGGCCTAGCTTATCGGAACCGGACTCAAATGATAAATTTGAATGAAGCTTCAACTACTGACAATTTTTACAATAATATTATTTGGAGATAGCCTCGTAGTTTCCAGGAACATTGTTTTAGTTTTGCTACTAATTTCAATAATTGATCACATTTTGCTTCTATTTGAATATTTTTTTTTATCTTGAAGAAGAAACAAGAGTAATTCGTTACGTTACGTGTGGAAGATCATGTTCATCAAACGCTGTCCGCATGCCTCTACACAAAAACGTCTTTTTCCTGGCCGTTACTACCCGAGACGGCCGCTCACTCTGGCTTTGACTAGGAATACCCGCGTTTGGTGCAGGACTACTCAATTTGTTCTTTCCTGCTTTTACATCAACTTTTTTCGAAAAATTCCAAGTGACATCGGAAAGTAGGTATATTGCATTGGGCGTCGTGTAGGCCTATTTTCAAACTCGACACGATGATTTATTCAAAATGAAACTTGCACATTTCGTGAAATAAAAAAATGCAGTGCTGAGCACTATGTGGTTTGGGCAAATTCCAGGCTCGTAATGCAATATGTTTTTGATTTTTTACTCCCCGGTTGTTTTGGAAGTAATTGATTTCAAAAAGAAAAAAGCTCATGACTGGGCCTAGACTCACATCAGTCGGGGTACCAGGGGATAGCTCTTAGCTCTTATCTGGTTGTCCTTGGCAGTAAAGTTATGAAACTTGGCAGACCAATGCTTTGTATTTCCCTGATCATGCTTGGAATTGGAGCCAGCTGAGCAGATGGCGCATACAGGGTGAAAAATAAAGTTGAGAAATTGACTCCTTATAACTGAAGAACTAAAAATGGTAGAAATGTGAGAATTAGCATAAAGATTTGTTATTTCCTGTTGTTGAAGGTGCGATAAACAGTTTCCAGGCATCTCGAACCGGTCGGTAGATATCTTGAAATACGTAAGGTATATTTAAAAAAAAAGACTTCTGACACTAGTAATAAACCAGTCAATCTTCACGATAATTAAAGGAGAACTTGGTATTCCTACAAGGAGTAATGCTAGAAATGGATGGCGATCTATAGTCAAACAATTCCTATATTGGATATTTCAAAATGTGATCAGCGGTAATTAGTAATTTGTAAAATAGACAACAATAATAATCGTCACATTTTGGAGGAGACACTCTACATGAGCAATCTTAAGTTGATTATAGCTTTGTCTGTTCATTTTTAAGCCTCGTCATACGTAGGGGCGTGTGAGCTGAAGCCCTAATGAGCCCTCTTGTGTTTTCTCGTGGCTTTCAGAATTCCAGTAAACCATCTTGTGCCTTATTTCACTGCTGGAAGCACCTCATGACTCCATATGATATTTGGAGACCTATCAGGTCCTCTTGTGCCCTCTAGTGTAGTGTGGAGCCCCACTTAGCCCACTTAGTTTTTACTGGCTTCAAGAATAACTAATAAGTACAATAAGCCCCCTTTTACCTTCATTTGTAATATAAAGCTCGATCCATTGAGCCCCCTTGTATTTTTCTGTGTCATTTGGATCTCTTGAGCCCTCTTGTGCCTTTATGTGTCGTTTGAGCCTTAATGAACCCTCTTACGTTTTTTCGTGGCTTTCAGAGTTCCAGTAAACCCCCTTGTGCCTTCTTGCGTTGTTGGAAGCCTCAATTAGCCCCCTTCTGTTTTTTACTATCTCTCAGGTAAGGGAGCTCAGTAAAGCTTCAAACGATATTGAAGACACAAAGGTACCCAATGGATCGAGCTTTATATAAGAAATGAAGGTGGAAGGGTGCTTATTAGTACTAACTCTTGAAGCCAATAAAAACATAAGTGGGCTAACTAGGGCTCCAAATTATACTTGCGGACACAAGGGGGTCCGAGAGCACTCCGTATATCACATGAAGGCACCAGGTACAAGGGACACACACTGGAGCTCCAGCAATGCAAAAAGGCACAAGATGGCTTACTGGAATTCTGAAAGCCACGAAAAAACACAAGAGAGCTGAAGCGAAGGGCTTCAAACAATACTGGTGACACAAGGGGATCCAAGGAGCTCCATATAACAAAAAAAATTAAGAATCAAATAAAAATAAATAAATGGTAGGCAAGAGACTAATCAATAAAATAAGTAATTAACCAAATTTTTTCAAATCGCTATATCTTTGTACAGGATGAACTGATTTGGATCGTTTTTGTTTTGGTTTGTTAGAGGAAATCTGTTCTTTCTCAAACCATCTAAACTGCTGGACAACGAAGTTGTCGGTATCGTAAAAATGGTTCGAATTTGAAGACCAATAACTTCCGATTGCCGAATGCGATTTCCATTTTGTTTGTTGTTTTGATCAGCCCAATGTTTCTGTAACCTATCCTGTTAGAGTGGATGTTGAGAAACTCCCTGTAAAATTTCTACAGGGTGATACGTGAAATACTCCAAATTGCACCAACTTCATCGTACCCCCATTTGTCAAAAAAATTTTGTTCATGTATTCTAATACAAAAATCTAGAAGTGTGGTGTATTATCTCGAAACGGTTTTGGAATTATCCAGATTGGAAGTCTTACATTGAAGATACAAATTTTTATGTTGAATGTTACAGATTTGCCTTGTTGGCACGCGAGATTAAGTCACTTTTGATGAATGGATGTTGGTATTGAGCAAGATTGTTCGTACAACAGTCCAGGACAATTTTACTGTCAACACAACTTGAATATCTAGTGTGGGGCCAAGCAGGGGGCATTTTTTTAAGTGGTTGTCACTGCTTGTTTTTCGTACGTTGAATTTCGTCAGAATTTCATCAGAATTTCAGATGTAAAACATGTTCTATTTGCAAATTCAAGCCCCTGAACATGGTACCGATGTAAAACTACAGTTTCGGAGTGAAGTAAAGCCCCCCTGGATGTTATACTTTTTGTGCTTGTGTTATGCGTGAGTCTAGCAAATCTGCAACATTCAACATAAAAATTCATATCTTTGATGTCAGACTTCCAATCTGGGTAATTCCAAAACTGTTTCGAGATAAAACATCACACTCCATGATTTTTGTGTTGAAATGATAAAAAAATACTTTTTTGAAAAACGGGGGTACGATGAAGTCGTTGCAATTTTGCACCATTTTACGTATCACCCTGTAGAAAATTCACATTAAGTTTCTCAACATTCACTATTACAGGATGGGTTACGGAAAGATTAAGCTAGTTAACGCAACAAACAAAATGGAAATCGCAATCGGCACTCGGGAGATATTGGCCTCCAAAGTCGGACCATTTTTCCGATACCGACAACTTCGTTGTCCAGCAGTTTATATAGTAGTTACCATCGCAAGAGTCGCAAAAGCGTTTACAAAAAAAGAACGAGCTCAAAAAATGGTATATTTCCACTTGCACTTGCCATTTTGAATCTTGACGTTCCGCCCATTCTGTTTTTTTGACTTTTCAGTGATACTGAGTTTGCTTGAATCGGAGAAATAACAAATATTTGACGAGGAAAATAAAACAGTCAGGCTTTTGCTAGGCCCACCCAGTAGGTAGGTCCCTACTTTTATGATGAGTAACACTTGTATTTTAGGTAGATTTGAGAAAAAGTTTGAGATATCTCAAAATGGTAGGTTCCACATTGATAAGCATCGGATAAGGAGTACTATGTGTGATAATTTTCATGTTCCGACCTATTTTGGTTCATGAAACAGAATTTCTCGATTTTTGATCACCCTGTACTCCTGTAGGCATCTGCAGAGGGGTCACCAACGGAGAGACACATTTCGGAATTAAGGCATTGGTCCATATGACAACCTTGCCGGATGGCATCGCCATACCACGAGTAGCAACTTTCAGGCCATTCCAAGCGATAACATCTGTACGATTTATGGGATCATAATAACCTGGGATAGTGGAGAAGAAAAATTTTTTTTAATGATGATCCCCACATGACTGTTCTTTGTAACTTTGCCTATTTGAAGATTGGCACCTTTCCAATATATGACCAAAAAATGGTGAAACAGTCGTAAGAGCCTCGTGGGGCCCAAAACTTCGACAACTTCGATTGTATTCTTTCTGTAATGTTGCCCTTCAAGGATTAAGTTGGATTAGTGGAATAAGGTGCGACTTCAATTTCAGCGGGCTTATTCCTTCACTAGCTGGACCGGCGCCGGCAAGTCGTCGCCTGGGTGACAGCGTTGGTTGAAAAGTAGCCAGGGAATTTGTTGCACTGCACTGACACCAGACAAGTGGAAAGGGAATTGTATACATAATGTTGATTTTTAGTTGTTTCATGCAGATGTCGGGTTTTTCCTTGACGAATTTAGTAATTTTATGGATGTCCATTGAAATCGACCGGCTCTTTAGCCTATAAAGAATTGAATTCAAAACATCGTGAGCTTTGGTAACACACCTGAGAAGGGGGATGCCGTCGTCAAGTAACGGGGAGTTGAAAGGTAGAGAAAAAGTCGGCAGATGTCTGGAAGAAGAACAGAAGAGATATTTGGTATTTCCACGCTCCAGATCATAGAAAAGAGAAGATTCAAGTTTCTTCCGATGTTGGAGACTTCCAGAGTATAGCTGCCGTACCTTCAGAACGCTCGAAGATAGGTGATTATTGCTTTGTTTCCTGTCACGTAAAAGTCAATAATCATAACAATTAACGGGAGATTCATAAGGGGATCAAAGGAATACAAGTAGCGTGTGGGTCACTGTTATTGAGAGCTTGAGAGAGACGAAAGAGTAGAACGATGTCGCCACAAGATTTCCAGATGACCTGCGACCGAGCTACCCCGAAAGCCAGGGTCTGGCGAGACAAAAAGCGTTGACCTGTAGAACAAGTGACGTAGTTTTGAGAGGTCCAAGGTATGCTGTCATACTTGATGGGCATGGTTGTGTTATTCTTCTCAGTCGAGTTGAATCGCTTCAATGATTTCTTCATACTTTTGTTCACTATGATACATATTGCACTGATCGACTGTCTTCTATATTCATGCCTGAGTCCTGTGAGACAAAGATATCTGGCACAACGGATATTTTTACTTGCTGTCGTGTCTTGTAAGAGAAGGGTATCTCGTAAGAGAAGATATCTTTTCTTACTTTGTTACCTGATGAAATGATATACGTCTTCAACTGCTAAGACCTGGTATTTGATATTGTCGATTTACATCGAGTCATGTTGTGGTATTTATTGTGATAAATAATTGATGATGATTTTATTGACCATGTTTATCATGTTTATTCTTGATCTTTCATTGCCATTTTCATTATGATACCATTGAAAGACATCCGCATATGCAACACTGTTCTCTTTTCTTCTTTCGGCAGCAGGGGCCTGTTCAAGAGAACCTGTGCTCAGCCAAACTCATCTCTATTCCCTCTCCAGATCCCTCGTCAATTTAGGTCACCGCAGAACTTACTAATAAACTTTTGTCTCCCTCTTCTTTCCCTCCGCGCCAAGTGATGTACCGGCGATACTCACACTTTGGTTCTGCCGTTTAGTTTCTGCTATACAGGCTCCTCAACAATCTAGGTTACTGGAACTAATATGATCTGTTCTAGCGAGAGCGATACTCTCTTTCGTCTTTCTCTTGTTCTCTCTGCATCAGTGGCTTACACACTGCATTTCAAATAGTGAGAGGGTGGGGTAATTGAATTAATACTGCATTCTTGAACATGAGTCGATATATTTGTCTTTGGAATCAAATTGTTCTTTGTTGATTTGAAGTCTCTGTGTTTCATTTCCAAGCCTTCACTTACCTGTACTACCTTGGGTAACTACAACACAGCGAAAGTCCTAACAAACACCGATAGACAAACAAGATTGGCCATCCTAAGTCTTCAACTTGAAGGGGACTCTTCTTCTTCTTTGGGGAATATTTATTTTTATACAAGGGGTGGGTTGGGAGATTACACTATCGATAGTGTCTTGGTCAGTTCGAAACCCCTCCGGTCGGTATTTTACGCCAAATTTCTCGAAATTCTCCCCAAAAAGCCTAATTTTCGCCGCAAAAACGTACCAAGATATTTGAAATGCATTACTCAAAACGTCAATTCCCTGAAAAAAAAATGGAATGAATTTTGAATTTTCGGGGAAACGCGAACCTGCGCCAGTTGTGCAGATGCAGCTTGCTCTAACAACCCGGAACTACCGCGGTTGCTCTGGAATGTGCTGAATTCGCACGAGAGCCTTCGCAACTCGTAACAGTACTTTCACGTGTGGGTGGTACTATAAAAGCAGACTCTAATAATTGAGAATGTGAGATGAGTTGGCAAGAATGTACTTTTTTACAGCAGCAGAAACTAGAACACAACTTTTTTACTCTGCTATGGCTCAAGTTGCAAATTGCAAGACTTCGAGACAGATATCTGCAGATTCGGCTGGATGAAGAGACGAGATGAGAAACTTAATTACGTCCCACAAAAATTAGCCTAGAACTTCGTTATGATCGTTGATGTTTTCCGCGTTGCTGCTGCTGCTGCTGCTCCTGCCAGCATCAGCCGGCGATGAGATGCTAAGCGCGATGCGCCATCACGAGCCACACCACCCATGAAGTTTAATATTGTGGCCTCGAGGAAAACGCCGTCGCGAAGCTAATCTACCGGGATGCAACTGCACCGTTGCACTAACTTGCATTTTCCGGATCGATAGCTCCCAAAAATATATCCTCGAGTCTCCTTCGCTCTCCCATATCTCGCTGGGAGCTCTGGTAAACTCCTCTGTAAACTCCCCAACAATAAGCCGAGATGAAACAATTAAGACTGCACGAAGCTGATGCCGGCGACAAGAACCCCCAGCGCATTCACAGAACATATCCACCAACACCAACAAGAGAAAAGATGCGCCTTTATCCCGGAAAAGCGCGAGGAATTGCAAAGAGAGTCGATAACATTGTGCGGAGACCGCTGGAATTGCGCGCCGGTCCGTGTTGTCGGGTTTTTGCGGGAGGCGAAAGGTGCCACCGGGGGGTCGTTTTAAAATTATGCCCCGAGCAAACTGCAAACATAACCGTTGAGGCGTTAGAGGGATTGGTGCTTGGAGAGAAAAAAAAGTGGCGGAAGAGAGCCAGCGGGAAGTGACCGGGAAAGCTCCCTGCTCTGGCTGATAAAAAAACGAGGATGATGCGCGGTTTCGGGGACAAAAGCGCAGCGGCGAAAAGGGATTCCCGGTGACGTGTATACCTAAAATGTGTGTCTTTTTCTAAGGAGAGGGTCTTCTTGGTGACGACGGTGGGTGGTGGTGTGGCGCAAGACGCGAAGTGAATGATTGATTGCATAAACACTCCTTGTGGAATATGTATCTATGGAACGGAGAAGCTTGTCGCGCTCTTCCCGGGGAAATTGAAGGAACACAATGAATATTGAAACGTGTATCCTTAAAAGATCCCGGTGCCAAAGTTTGAGTAGGGGGCTCCTTTTTATTATGATTCGTTGGAATTATGTTAACAACGTGCTGTGTGTGTACCTTACCCCGGCTAACCACGGAAATTCTCTCTGGCTGAATTTTCGTGCCATGTTACCGTGCTATATATTATATTTTTTCAATATAACTATTATATCTTCAATTTAAACTACCTACCCAGTGAGTTTCTTCCTACTCCTAACCATGTACGGCCACTTTTTTGGCGTATGGCTACTTTCAGTAGTTCGGAGATAAGTGTAATGGACCAACTTGGTGACAAAAGCACGGCAAAAGTCGAAGTAATGAACTATCGAAACTAAAATTTCTTAATAGTGCAAAGAAGAAACGGAACAGTGGGACAGCGAAGTTTCAAAGTTTTGCCAGCCAAAGTGTTAAATATTTTCACGGTGTGACAAAGGGCTAAAAAGGGACAATGCAAAACATCTGTAAATTATAAAATTATAGAATAATATTATAAAATATTTATTTATTTATTTATTTATTTATTTATTTATTAATATTTGAAGCACATTCAACAGGAGCAAAGTCCTATTTATAGAATGTGTGAAATCCTGAAGTTAGAAAAAAAAAAGAACAAACTGGCCTCAATGAAGTGTCAGTCGTCATGCTGACACCTGTATATCTCCTTGATAGCTGAAACAGTGGTATGAAGGATGTCACAGCGAGTTTCGACGTCACGGTAGGAGTGAATCATCCGATGGAGAGGGGAGTAGGTGAGTCCACGAGTTCTCGCGTAGGGCAGATGGAGCAGCTGTGTGCTGCGGGAGTTCGGTCTGGGTATCCGAAAGCCTATGAGATATTGCAACTCCGGGCAGTCAACCTCACCCTTGATTATCTTGTACAGAAAGATCACACAATTCATGTCACGTCTGGTTTGAAGGGACTGCATCTTAAATTACCGCATAAGGTCCCGCTGCGGAGTGCCCCTTGCCGGATATGAGCCTGTTATCATGAAAGTCGCTGTTTCAAGAAATCTCCTCTGGATTTTTTCGAGGGATGCTACATGGATTTCATATCCCGGGTTCCAGGCAAGTGAGACGTACTCAAGACGGGAATGAACAAACGACATATACAGTGTCCGAAAAGTCATGATGGACATATATTTACATCGACGCATGATGAACCCCAGCATCCTCAAAGCCGCAGACACAACCGACTCGATGTGATCTGTGAATGTCAGTCCAGGATCAAAAATGACCCCCAAATCTTTCACAGTAAATGGTCGACTCAAAATTGTGCCATCGATGGTGTAGTCGTACAATAGGGGCGATACGACCCGATGGTAACTCACAACGCTGCACTTTCCGATGTTCAACGGCAACTGATTCCGGGCACACCACTCACCCAAGACGTCAAGATTCCTCTGAAGCACAATACAATCATCAACTGTAAGGATTGATTGGTACAGTTTCATGTCATCGGCGTACAACAGGCAAGGTACTTTCAGATCTGTAACGAGTGTAACGATATCGTTGATGAAAATCACAAAGAAGTCGGGACCCAAAACAGCCCCTGGGGAACACCCGAAGGCTGCGTGTAGGTAGAAGAACGAAACCCGTTGTACTGCACATACTGCTCACGACCACCTAAATAAGACCTGAACAAGTTTACAAGAGAAGGTGAAAATCCAAATGACTCAAGCTTACCGATCAGGATTGAGTGATTCAAGCGGTCAAAGGCTTTCGAAAAATCCGTGTAAACAACATCAACCTGAAGTCTCTGATCCAGTCTATCTGCTATGGTCTGAGTTATACACGCCAGATTAGTCGTGGTCAAACGCCCGGACACAAAACGATGCTGAAATGTCGTAATCAGCCTTCCTGCATAGGAAGAAATACGATCGTGGAGGACGAACTCGAGTGACTTAGAGAAGTTATTGATGATGGCGATGGGTCGATAGTTATTCATATCACTCTTATTGCCTTTTTTAAAGACCGGACTCACACGTGATGCCTTCCAAGCCCTTGTATAAGTAGAGGTCCTGATGATAAGGTTAAAAATAAAGTGAAGTGGTTCGCAAAAAGTACTGGCGCAGTCCCTCAGCAGAAAAGCCGGAATCAGGTCTGGGCCAGCAAGTCTTATCCTGCAAATATAATTGGTTGTTAGTTGGATGAGGGGATCATCACTTACTACGTAAGTTTCAAATAATACTTGAGGTTGTGGCGATAAGCCTAGTTCACAATTAAAGACAGTTATTTAAGCATGAAAGCGTAGCTACATCTGGCGAAATTGAGAGAGTAGGGATGCAAGATGCAGGCCTCGAGCGAAGAGTTAGAAAACACGCGAGGGGGTTGGCGTTGGAATGCCATAAAGAGCGGGTGTGAGAATTCGACAAAAGAGACGACGTCTTGCTTAACGCTCCTGCTATCATTGTTATATCATTTGTTGATCAAGTTGTTTATGCTTTAGTGACTTTTGTTTTAATGTGGAGCTCTCGTTGAAGTCAAAAGGCAAGTAAACCACTGATTTCAAATCAAATCAAATCAAATTTATTGATGTTAATTGACAATTGCAATAATTGCTTACATAAGTCAAGATGAAAAAGAGATGCATAAATAAATGAATAAATATATACAAATATACCCATAGATTAAAATTTAGTGTAAATAGACATTCACAACACATTAAAATCATAATTAAAAAACTCGTCCAAGTTATAAAATGTGGCCTGTGACAAAAGTGAAGCAACCCAGGTCACAAACCGAGCTCTGGGCAAGGGACGCACAGCAGAGGGCAACCTACTGAACAACCTGACCGACATGTTATGAGGTGAACCCTGTGACTTGTGACCCTGCGTCAAAAGTCCAGACGCAGGTCTGTCCGCCGCCGCGTGTCATGATCATTCACGTCGTGATTTACTGTCAGGGAAGACTGAATTTTGTAGGCGTAATGAAGGCATGCTCTGATATACAGACAAGGTACCGTTAATATACCTAACCGAGCGTAGGCAGCCCTGCAATCCTCGGAATAGTCGATACCAGCTATGATTCTGACAGCCCGACGCTAGAGACCGAAAATCCGGTGTCTTCTAGAGCAGTTGCCCTAGGCAAGAATGGCATAATCTATTCGTGATCCAATCAGACCAAAATAAGCAGTCCTCAGAACATCCGCCGACAGGCTGTCCGACAAATTCCTCAAAAGGTAAACATTCCTGCACAACTGACCCGCCAGTCCATCCACGTGTTCATCCCACAGCAGCTCCGAATCCAAACGAACCCCCAAGAAAGCCGCCGACTCAGACAGCCCGTCCACCGCGACATTCACCCGCCTCAGACTGAATAGCATTTTTACAGTTTTTGTCATATTCAAACACAATCTATTTGCAGAAAACCACAGCTGTGCCCTGGAGAGCGCTGACTCAAACTGTTGTCCAGCACTGTCCAGACACCCAGCCGCTACAGAGATCGTGCAATCATCAGCGTACAGTATATTTTCCAGACTGGCGAGGAACGTTGGAAAATCATTTATGAAAATGATGAATAGCAGGGGCCCCAAAATGGAGCCCTGCGGTACTCCCAGGCCAACACATCTTCTGCCAGAAACCCTCCCATTCATATTAGTTTGCTGATATCTGTCTGACATGTACGACTCAATAAGGCTCAGGCTGGCTGAATCAAAATTGTATTTTTCAAGCTTACTGAGGAGTATTCTCTTATCCACGCAATCAAAGGCCCTGCTCAAGGCCAGAAACATCGAAAGCCGATAATCACCCCTCTCAAAACATTTTATTGTCAGATTGACGAAGCAAGCGATTGCATCAGCGGTGCAGCGACCCCTTCTGAAACCGTACTGATTCTGATTGAAAAGTTTGTTATCTTCAAAATATTTTGTGATCCGGGAGCTAATTGCATTCTCTACAACTTTTGAAAAAAAGCGGAGGAGGATTTGATTGATTTGACCATTAATTGAGGTAGCAGGTGCTCAGAAATTTATTAGCAAAAATTATAGTGAAATAAAGTTACACTTCAATTAAATTGTGTACAATTTTTACTATGAATGTTCAGCTGTTGAAACCCAAGTACCGTCTTAATGTCACATTCAATCGAATTTCACGAAGTAAGTTACATGGGTTTTCCTACCTGTAAAGGTGCCTCAAGTTGACTTTGTTTTTCTTCAGTTCAGAAGAATTAGAAGTGAGAGTTGGACGCGAATAAGAAATGGTTGAAATCAGGTGCGGCATTGCGAAACAAACAAGCAACCTCACGTGATGTCCAGCGCCTACTAAACTGAAGCTGTCTTCACAAAGAACCGGGTGAGATGTCATCATTGAACTAAGGCTGAACAAATGCAACAATTACCCAACCAAAGGGGGTAATCAACAGGTAGTTGCCGCCGAAAAGACGGAATTGACGCGACCGATCTGGAAAGATGCTAGCTTGTCAAAGATTAATTACGGAACCTGGCTACCGAGAGCGTCGCGACGCAATAGCCATAAGAGCGGGAAAATTGCGGAAATTGAGAAGTGCAAAGCGCGAGAAATTCCTCACACAAAACCTGAAAAGCCAAGTCATTTGAAACTACCTGATACAAGATCTGAAATGAAGTTCTGTCTGAATAAGTCTCTTGAAGGGCTTCAAGAAACAAAGACCCAAAAGGTTGATTCATGCCAATAATACCTGTAAATAAACCATTAACTAATTCTCTAGTTGGAAGACATGGTATAAAACTGACCATGTTCTGACGATAAGGGAATAAGGGAGAACCGACAAACTGGGAATTATTGCAATTGTAAACATTCCAATTTCAACACTTTCGAATAATA
Source organism: Anaspis maculata (assembly GCA_949128115.1). Lineage (NCBI taxonomy): Eukaryota > Metazoa > Arthropoda > Insecta > Coleoptera > Scraptiidae > Anaspis > Anaspis maculata. Next base: position 21,184,287 of record OX421962.1, read on the forward strand.
ACCCGTTAATAGGGAAAGTCCACGCAAAATTAATTTGCCATGTTGTTAGAAATGTAATTGAAGTTGTGTAAATTATAGATGAAGAAGGCAATAACGGATTACAGAGATCACACTGTAGTGGTTACGAATTTAGTTTAATTAAGCGATGAAATGGAGAATCAGACAATAATATTCACCGAAAGCAAAAGACTCATGTTTGTTCATATTTAAGCAAATAAAATAAAGGTCATGGTGATTTGAATTGTTTGTTTCTATGTGGAAAATGGTTTGATTTGGTCCTATCTACGATGTTGCCAACAGAAGAAAGGGGTGAACTGATTAACGGGAGACAAAAGTGTCAAAATACGAAACGTGGGGGGAGAGTAGTATAAATGGAGGCGATCGTTACAAGGCATCGAGGAAGATGATGAGATGATTCCAAAAATATAAAAATGTATGTATAGTAGTGGTGAATAAATATGCCCCTCGGGGCTTGAGTTCGAAGTACTTCTACGGAATTTTATACAAGATATCCACGATCTTCGGAGAACTTAATTTACGAATCCTGATGAATCCCTCGTGAATGTTGTGGACGATTCACAAGTGTGGCCACTCTGCTGACCACGGAAACATTGCCCTCTACGATCCTCGAATCGAAAAAATCCTGTATGATCTTCGAGAACACAAATCGCTGTCAGACCTGCGATCCGTGAAGATTTTGCTGAAAATTCCTTGTCAAAAACCTCAGAAATATCGTTAAATTATTCACAACGCACAATGCTCATGGCATCACCATAGATGTCTAGGGGAAAAGCCTTGGGGAAAGCATGACGTAAGGATACGAAGTTGAAAAACAGTGTGGGGGGTCAGGATTTCCTTTCATTGGGTAGAGTTACGATCGGATGGGTAGGCATATAAAGTAGGTATTATGAGGAGTAATAATAATAATTTGAGCATACACCTCGGCACACACCCTAATGAAGTGTGATAGTCGTGATGTTTCATTCTCCTTGTTTCGTTGCGCTGCTTCGTATTTTCCAAGTGGGTATTAAGAATTCCAATTATGATATCCCGACCTGTATCAACAAAAACAACGTGATCCCAAAATATCACAACAAAAACCTCTCTATGTATAGGAAATTATGCTGACTTGCGAACTAAATGAGACTGCTCCACACCTACACAAATGTAATTAAAGCCGAAAGCTAATTTCAGAACATAATTACCGACCGGCCTTGTTGCCAGCCCTCTCTCCGTGTTGTGTACGCTAAGCCAACGCGAATTGCGACAACAACTTAGCAGTGCGGAAGGGCCAAATTGATGGCCCCCTCATAAAATTCGCGAACACACACACGCCGCCATCATCAGCGCAGGGCCGTAGTATAGCGCGGGCGAACTTCGACCCTGCGTCTTCCGCCATGATTTACCACAAACACGAATAATAACAATGATGATAATTGGTGTTTGCACTGACCCAGAATGGGGTGACCCCTCGGAGTGGCTTGTCCTCCCATTGTTAGAACGTGGGAATGATCCGAAGTTACGACTATTAATGTCTCGGTGGGATTTATAAGGGCCAGGGCGGCAAGAAGGGCCGTTTCCATGGCCAGAGTCTCGTCCAGGGCCCTGTAGGCGTTGTTGTAGTGGTGAGCGTGGTCGATGCGTCCACCTGAAACAACACAAAGTTTGCATAAGTCCGGGCCTTGTTTATATGGACACAACACCGGTGCAGTATGTCTAGATAGTCGAAACTCTGTTACACGTTTAAAACTTTCATGCTAAAGACGACATCCGCGAATTTAGCTAGCTTATAAAACTTCATATAAAAAATCTGTTGCGGGTGGCATAACAATATTTTCCGGTGGTTATTCGAGGACGTAAAATAAGTTTCGTTCGAGACGTCCGGCGTTTCTTCGGGAAGGAAGGTCAGGACTTGATTGAAAAAACAAACTTACAAGGCGGAGTATTATCAAACACATATTTGCGTCAGTGTATAACTACCAAAAAGCACCAATGGCTCAAGAAGTAGGTACCAGAGGGCTGCAGCACTTGAGCCTCAAGAAAATGTGGTTCTATGGAGTTCGGTACGAGGGAGAGTATCTAGTTGCGATCGGAATATTTCGCCCGGTTTCGTTACAAGGTAGTTCGAATTCGGCCACCCTCCCAGCAAGCCCAGGGGTAGGAAACTGGGATATGATTGTTTACAGTTATATTGCGGTTCTGTCCCACAGGTATAGATGGCGACAGCAGCACCCAATTTGACATACACCAGACATCAAAACTGACACAATTGACAGTACAACACCTGACACCTTCAACTGACAGGAGAAAAACCGTTGAAAAATTTTCACTTATTTCTGTTTGGCGTCTGTTCTGTGTTTTTCGTCGGAAAATTTCAACATCCAAGTTTCCAGTGATTGTTTCAGACTCCAGTCCTTGTCAGGAATTGCTTGGATTAAGTCTGATTTCATTTTGAAGCATTCCTTTCAATTTAACCTCAAACACGGTAAGTTGCTTTACCTGCTTCTACATCGTATTTTGTTGGATTGATCTAGGTACTTCTCTCCTTCAGATGACTACAACAGAATTTCGCGTGGAAACACCATCTTGATGAGGTGCTCGTGTGCTTGTACCTAATTTCCCCGAGGTTGTCGAACAGAACAAAACAGTGAACATTGCGGCTAACAACAAGCTAACTGTCTGAGATTTTCTAAAACGAATTGGAAGAGAAGATAAATAATAAAGATTTTTTCAGAAGTGACGTCTCGGAATATTGTTTATTTCTGTATAATTTTCTGTTTGCCATACCTTCGAGTCCATCAGTAACAATATGAGTAGGTACCGTATGATCAAAAACTTTCCTACTCAAGGCAGGCTATGGTCTTGGTCATTGACAGGCAAACGAGGCTGATTTTGGCCAGGCCACGGCCTGCCTTGAGCAAGAAAGTTTTTGATCATAATTATGATATTTTCTGAGTAAATTACAAACTAAAAAGTTCTTGTGAAAAGCTTACTTGTGAAAATTATGTGTGAAGGGTAGACAACAGTAAATTTTCTCAAATGATTTTGCAATATTATTCGAGAAAAATACTGTGAAATACCTTTCATGCATGATTTTTGCACTTGGGCTTAAAAAAAGTAAAAAGAACAAAAATACAGGGATTTCATATTTCCCCGCCACAATTTTTTACAGATTTCTTCCAAGATATCACAATACAATGCGAATGATACTGTCCCATTTCGGTAGATGGCGCTCTAATTCATACACGCCTGCTGTATGGAGAGTGGCCTATCTATTTAGGCTTGTCTATGAGCAAGCCAGCTCTCATCCACCTTCACCACGACGTATTACCTTGCCAAATTCCATAAGGACATAGTGCCTATAGCATTTTCACTCCAGGACGGACTGGGGCACCGACAAAAGTTCAATTTACACCGAAAAATATTACAATTTAGATCATTTTGATCACAGCCGTATCTATTTCACAATTTGGATGTCACCGGCGCCGGCAAGCCGTCGCCTGGGTGACAGCATTGGTTGAAAAGTAGACAGGGAATTTGTTCCACTGACACCGGACAAGTGGAAAGGGAATTGCATACATGATGTTGATTTTTCGTTGTTTTAGGCAAATGTCAGGTTCTTCCTTGACGAGTTTATTAATTTTATGCATGTCCGTCGATAGTGTCTTTGTCAGATGAGATGCTCTAAGAGGCGTAAGTGATTGATTGTGTACGAGTAACACGAATCCGAGAAAATGACTCGTAGGGTTCGATTGTGAACGAAACGCATGTCACTGAGACTAGTGTCTGGTCAGTGGAGAACTGTTGGAGAAAATTGAGACACCATTACTGTGTTCATAAATATATGTATTTCTACTTTTGTTCAACGTACCTAACTACTGGAAATACTGAAAACATAATAAAACTTTGAAAATGAAAGCGACAATATGTGTTATGGAAACCTAAACCGTGAAGAAGGTACTGTCGTGGAAAACACCGTGTAGTGGAAGAAAAAGCAGAACCGTGTATTTGTATCATTTCGGAGCCTTCCTAAATATTTGTAGGAGAAATTGAGATGAAATAAAAATAAGTGCAAAATTCAAAATTTGACAGTCACGTTTCAATTGTTCATCTGAACCAAGTCTAGGTTTGAAAACTGAATGGACTCGGTTGAAAGAAGCCAGAGTTTAATATTGCGGCTTCAAACTGCCAAAATGTCGAATTTGACGAATGCATTTCGATTGTCCATCTTGACTAAGACTGACTGATTGTTGAAATCTCAATATAATCTGTTGAAAAATACAATAGTTTAAGCAGCCTTGGGAATGTCAAAATGGCAAATTGGACAGATGCATCTCAATTGTCTACTTCAAGTAGGTAAAGGCTTGGAATAACAATCAGATCGGTTGAACAATGCAAAAATTCGATATGGCGGTCTCTTGGATCGTCGAAAATCAAAATGTGACAGATGCATTTTGGTCGCCAATCTCAAGTGGCTATGGGTTCAAAATCTCAATCAGATCAGTCGAAAAATGTAAAAATTCGATATAGCGGCCTTTTGAAACGGCAAAAATGAAAATTTGACAGCTGCATTTCGATCGCCAACCTCCAAGTTGGTATAGGTTCAAAGTTTCAATGAGATCGGTTGAAAAACGCAAAAGTTCAATATGGCGGCCTCTTAAAACGTCAAAAATCAAAATTTGACAAATGTATTTTGATCGCCAACCTCAAGTGGCTATGGGTTCAGAATACTAATCAGATCGGTTGAAAAATGCGAAAGTTCAATATGGCGGCTTCTTGGAACGTCAAAAATCAAAATCAGACGGATGCATTTTGATTGTCAACCTCAAGTGGCTATGGGTGTAGAATCCCAATCGCATCGGTTTAAAATTGCGAAAGTTCAATATGGCGGCCCTAGAACTGCCAAAATATCACATTTGACAGATGCATCTCGGTCGTCTACCCCAAGTGGGTATAGGTTCTAGATCCCAATCGGATCGTTTGAAAATGCAAAAATTCAATATGGCGGCGACCTTAGAACTGTCAAAATGTTAAATTTGACAGATATATTCAGATTGCCTATTTCAAGTTGTTCTAGAGGTTCAATATCCCAATCAGGTCGGTTGAAAAATGCAAAAGTTCAATATGGCGGCTTCTTGGAACGTCAGAAATCAAAATCAGACGGATGCATTTTGATTGTCAACCTCATGTGGGTATGGGTGTAGAATCCCAATCGCATCGTTTTAAAATTGCGAAAGTTCAATATGGCGACCCTAGAACTGCCAAAATATCACATTTGACAGATGCATCTTGGTCGTCTACCCCAAGTGGGTATAGGTTCTAGATCCCAATCGGATAGGTTGAAAAATGCAAGAGTTCAATATGGCGGCCTCTCGAAACGTCAAAAATCAAAATTTGACAGATGCATTTAGACCGTCCATTTCTGATTGGAATAGGTTTAAAATCCCAATCGGATCTTGTGGTGATGATGATAGAAAAATGTCATGACCCGATTTCCGCTTTCATCATTACATTTACTCGCGAAAACGTCCATAACTGTCAGCATCATTCCAACGTATTCAAGAGCACTCGCGAAAAATGGCACAAAGAGTCCGCGAAAAAATGCCTCAAAGGAGTACTGTGACATCACATTGACATTTGCAAATGGCATAACACAACTGCGACGCTCAATAATGTTGCCGATCTTTGTAGTGAAATTTTGAAAAATTTGACTAGAAAAACTCCGAAACAAGGATGCACATCAAAACACGCACCCTTTCTAGAGGTCTGGCCAGAAGGTCCGATGGAATTATTATGGATTCCGTAGAAAACAAGTCGCGACAAGGAACCCTTGTAACCGACATTGAAATGTGCTCTGGAGGACCGAAAAGGCCCCTTTCCCAAAATGTGAAGCCGCTGGAAATTGCAAATAAATTGTGAGTACCACCCCCCCCCCCAGACGTGTTTTGCCCCCTCAACTTGTCTGTTTTTGTGAAATACGCCGTCAACGTCTGGCCCGGCCTGAGAATCTTCAACCGAAATGCCGAACACCAGGAAGATGTTCTGGTTACTGAATAGAAACTCGCACCTTAGCATTGAAAATAAGGTCCTGCTATATAAATCCATCATAAAACCTATTTGGTTATATGGCATTCAACTGTGGGGCTCGGCTAGTGAGTCAAACGTCTTGAAACTGCAAAGATTTCAATCGAAGACTTTACGTGCTATTTGTAATGCGCCGTGGTTCGTCCCAAATCACGTTCTACATCATGACCTGAATATCTCCACAGTTAAGGAAGAGATCTCCATCCAAAGCAAGAAATACCAAGACCGACTCTCCGACCATCCTAACCAACTAGCTGTAAACCTTCTCGTCGACATTCCTAGTAGAAGACTGAAAAGATTCGACCCCCTGGACCTACCTCAACGAAGCGATATCAGCATAGATGCAGGGAGCCCAAAAAACATAGCAAAATTGTAAGGATTGTTATGTAAAGAGAAAAGAGCTGGCTGCTGGGTCAGTGTCTATACTATGTCAGAATCAAATTTTATTTAATTTACTGAATGTTTATAAGAACAGATTGTAAATATACATGGGTGACAATTAAAAAAAAAATGCCGTCGAATTTGAAGGAGATGTTGGGTTTGTGGTGTCTGGTGGACGCTTAGAAGTCTCCTCAAGACCACAATTCAATTTCGCACGCTACGCTAACTCGGTACATTTTCTCCAAAAACACTGTTCAAATGCCCCGAAGTGTTGAGTTTCCCAAGACTCAGGGCGTCAATTGACGTTCCTGTCACTTTGGCCGTGCCGTGGTCGAATTTGATCAATTATACGACAAAATTTTAAGAAAAACGCCACCGCATGGCCTGCACCGGACGACACTAGGTCCCCGAAACCCTCTGGTCGGCGTTTCACACCAAGTCCCTCGAAATTCTCCCTGAAAAGCCGAGTTTTCGCCGCTGAAAGGTAACAAGGTATTTGGAACAAATTATTCGAACATCGGTTCTCTTGTAAAATTTTGAATGAATTATGAAATTTCGAAAAATCTTGACAAATTTAGCAAAAATTTAAAAAAAATCTCACCCTCAACGTGTGATGCGGTTCGTTTGCGAAAATTAAAAAAAAAAATACCCCGCCAAAGTCCGACGTCTGGTTTCCACAAATTCTGACGGCATCGGCAGGTCGTTCGGCTCCCGTCAGCGGTTTCTATTAGTGTTCAATTTTGCTCTTCTAACTGCTATAACAGAAGCAAGGATCACATTCCTCGAGAGCTCTCCCGGAACACACTCACGAAGATCTGTTGAAGAAATGGCTGGCCGCAATTCCACCATTCATATTGTCAGATATATGACATGAAAGCATAATGAAAGGCTCATCCCTCGAACACGTGAAATGAGGACTACTGAGAAATACGTATAATTAAAACCATTCATTATTTGGCCTTCGGAAAGTATATGAGCTCGCATGCGACAGGAAATGCAAGGAAAGCAAAAGTGATGCAGTTGGCAGTTCGTGGCCTTGCGGATGCAGTTCAAGAAACACCAGGAACGCGGGTCAATTTCATTGGTCGACGACGTCATCAGTGGCACCTATAAACTCAAAACGAGCCAACGCTTGGGGATCAATCAATTATTATTATTTTTAATTATTGTATAGAGAAAAAACGAGAATTCCATGGGAGGGAGAGGGACACAACTAGCAATGGAAGTGAAAATTCTCAGTTCAGAGGATAAAAGGAACGCAGGTATTGTCAGTAGTAATACAATGAGTGGTACGATTATTGTCGATAATTTTTTAGTAATATTATGAGTTATAATCCCAAAGCTGAAAATACAACGAGCCCATAGGGCGAGTTGTATTTTCTTGCATTGGGATTATAACGAAATGATATTATTAAAAAATTATCTGACGATTAAGCGTACAACGCATTGTATTTGATAAGACTATATAATGAATTGACAGAGCGCTACCCAAGATTCTGGGTTCTACCAGTGTTGTTCAAATGGTTGAAATTTTACAAAGAACTTTGTGGTATACACTGATTAATCAGGGTAATCTTATTCTTTACTCAAAATGGTTTTTAATATTCACTTCATCATCATAATAAACTGCGTTCTTATTAGCGCAATAGTGCTTTTTTCTTAACGTTGGCAACGGAAGATCTCGAGATGCTGCGTCGGTAAAAGTCAAAAGTTGGAAACGTCATTGTTTGACGTTCGAGTTTGTAGGTTAGTTGCAGTTGGAAATCGGAAGATGAAAAACGCTTTCAAACAAAAAGTGCTATGAAAAAGTGCAGTAGACCTATTCAGAATCAGAAGTGGCTTTCATGCCATATATCCAGCTACACTGGAATTTCTCACCAAATTCAGGGTGCTACTGCGAAATGGACAAATCAGAGGATATTATACCGAGCGTTCATAAATTAAATGGGTCAAGGGTGCCTGTGACTTTGAAAACATCTGTCGGAACTAGCATCGTTCATTTGATGTCTGTATTTTTTTGGTTATCGTAATTTGTCAAACCAGTCGCAGTTTTCGTTTTCGGGACATTTTAAATGTGATTTTACGGCAGGGCACAAAACCTACATGATCGAGGAGTATTTTCGAACTTGAAGTATTCTCGTAAACTTACGGCAGATCAGAGATCAATAGTATGGGACGTAACTTGTCAAAGTTTGACAAATTTAATACAAAAGGATTACGCTAGTTACGACAGACGTTTTTGAATTCACAGGCACCCTTGACCCATTTAATTAATGAACTCTCGGTACCAGAGAATGGACAAGAGGGCGACAGGTTATACAATGTTATGATTGATTTTATTGAAATACTTGAAGGTTTTTTCTTCTTCAGCATAAAGGGAACCTTAGACTGATCTTGGAAAGTGCAGAAGCTTCAAGAAATTCTCTAAATGAAGCAATGGAGATGGAACGTTTCGATCGATTGACACTTTGTAGCATACAATTTTTCTCAATACAAATTATTTGTAAAAGGCAATTGAGTAAAATGCGTTATATTTGTACTGAATTTGTTTAAATAATTTAATGAAACAATACGGAAGTAAGACAAAGTTGAGAGTCGAGGAACATACTTAGAAAAACATGATTGCATGAACGGTAAGTTAGTGACACGAAGTTGAGATTCAAGACACATACTCCAGTAAAGCATGCATGGATAGATTAAAAAACTATTGCCTACACTTTATGTTATCACAATTCACTCGAATATTGTAACAGGCTGGGGAGAGTCTTCACATGCAAAGTTGTATCTTGATTCAATGTATTTAATGAAACCGAAGGACATTTTTCTTTGATGTAGCAGAAGCGTCTGCTTGTAATTTGAAAGCCGTTGTATAAGCCATTTTTGGTGAAGGCCGTGAGTAGATAAAATTGAGATTCCTCTTGGAAAATTAAACAGCGTGTGTCCTGTTCCCAGTTCAACAAAACTTGGGCTTCTTTTTTTCTTCTCCTATAAATCAAAAAGCACAAAATTTAACAACTAACGGTGTGGAATGAAAATTTACTAGGAAAGTGGGAATACTTATACCTTTAAATGGTAGAAAATGCTCTATAATGCATGGAAAACGTTTTTGCAATGTTCAGTTTCATATATTTTGATTGAGACAACCAGTGACAACTGACAGCACTGACATTGCGTAAATGCGCTCTGAATGACAGCCACTGCCCTGGTCTGGGAGAGGGGGAAGGACCACGGTACCACAGCGATAATATTTACGTCAAGGAGGACGCCTGTATTGCCGGGGTGGTAAGCGTAGAGACGTGCTGATTGGCTGCCTATGCGCATTTCAAGAGTTTTGATTGGTTCTTGTTCAATGTATTATATAGTCAGTAGTAATACAATGAGTGGTACGATTATTGTCGATAATTTTTTAGTAATATTATGAGTTATAATCCCAAAGCCGAAAATACAACGAGCCCATAGGGCGAGTTGTATTTTCTTGCATTGGGATTATAACGAAATGATATTATTAAAAAATTATCTGACGATTAAGCGTACAACGCATTGTACTTGATAAGACTATATAGTGAATTGACAGAGCGCTACCCAAGGTTCTGGTTCTACCAGTGTTGTTCAAATGGTTGAAATTTTACAAAGAACTTTGTGGTGTACACTGATTAATCAGGGTAATCTTATTCTTTACTCAAAATGGTTTTTAATATTCACTTCATCATCATAATAAACTGCGTTCTTATTAGCGCAATAGCGCTTTTTTCTTAACGTTGGCAACGGAAGAGATCGAGACGCTGCGTCGGTAAATACGTCAAGTTGGAAACGTCATTGTTTGACGTTCGACGTTCGAGTTTGCAGGTTAGTTGCAGTTGGAAATCGGAAGATGAAAAATGCTTCCACACAAAAAGTGCAGTAGACCTATTCAGAATCAGAAGTGGCTTTCATGCCATATCCAGCTACACTGAAATTTATCACCAAATTCAGCGTGTTACTGCGAAATGGACAAATCGGAGAATATTATACCTGAGAATGGACAAGACCGGCGTAGGTTATAGGAAGTTAAGCTATGATTGATTCTACTGAAATACTTGAAGGTTTTTTTTAAGCAATAAGGAATCCTCCGACTGATTTTGGAAAGTGCAGGAGCTTTCAGAAATTCTCTAAATGAGCCAATGGAGATGGAACGTTTTGATCGATTGACACGTTGTAGACATACAATTTTTCTCAATGCAAATTATTTGTAAAAGGAAATTGAGTAAAATGCGTTATATGTACTAAATTTGTTTTAATAATTTAATGAAACACTACGGAAGTAAGACGAAGTTTAGAGTCGAGGAACATACTCAAAAAACATGATTATTGCTTGGTTCGGTAAGTAGGTAGTGACACGAAGTTGAGATTCAAGACACATACTTCAGTAAAGCATGCATGGACAGCTAGATTAATCAATAAACTATTGCCTACACTTTATGTTATCACAATTCACTCAAATATTGTAACAGGCTGGGGAGAGTCTTCACATGCAAAGTTGAATCTTGATTCAATGTTTTTAATGAAACCGAAGGACATTTTTCTTTGATGTAGCAGAAGCGTCTGCTTGTGAATTGGAAAGCCGCTGTCTTTGTGGGGTGTAAAGCCATTTTTGGTGAAGTCTGTGAGTAGATAAAAATGAGATTCCTCTTGGTAAATTGAACAGGGTGTTCTGTTTGCAGTTCAACAAAACTTGGGCTTCTTTTTCTCTTCTCCTATAAATCAGAAAGCACAAAATTTAACAACTAACAGTGTGGAATGAAAATTCACTAGGAAAGTGGAAATACTATTATACCTTTAAATGGTAGAAAATGATACCTATAATGCATGGAAAACGTTCTTTCCATGTTCAGTTTCATACATTTTGATTGTGACAATTGACAGAACTGATATTGCGTAAATGCGCTCCAAATGACAGTCACTGCCCTGGTCTGGGAGAGGGGGAAGGACCACGGTACCACAGCGATAATATTTACGTCAAGGACGGCGCCTGTATTGCCGGGGTGGTACACGTACAGACGTGCTGATTGGCTGCCTATTCGCATTTTAGGAGTTTTGATTGGTTCTTGTTTAATGTATTATATAGTCAACGATATCAACCTCAACGACAGTCACTGCGCGTTATCAAACACAACATGACTTTTGGCAGATTTGAAACGTAATTATTGCTTTAGCTCAACGCTCCAGCCCAAAGCTTGGGTCAAAGCGGTGTACCCACGCCAAATCATGATTAGTTCTGATCCTTCACAAAAACCAAATTAGAAGAATACATTTCTGGGAATGTCAGACAAACGTGATGAGACCATTATAGGTATGCGTCTGCTCAAAAGTACCTACACTTCATTAATGGACAGGTACGGATTTAAAGCCAATTCTGTTTTTTGCTTATTAACTAATGACGAACCACATAGCTCTGCTGTACTTTTCACCGAATTTAAACTCGAACAAACCAACTCGAGCTGCAGAGAGAACAAAATTATCAATCCGCATCGGCGTTCGTTAGTGCAAATTAAAAATCGGAATATATTTTCATGGCGGTACGAAGTAGTTTTTTGTGTTGTTTCGGCAAAAATGCAAAAATTGAAACGAGTTCGATATTTCACAAAAGAGTGGATGCATGCGCCTTCAACGACGGCTTTCAACCGTCGACCGATCCATCCCACCCCGTTATTCATCGCGTACGTATATACCGGCGCCGCGCCGCCATCACCGCCGTCGCTTTCAAAAACTTCCCGAATAGATTAAAGTGGCGTCCATGAATTGAATTATAAATTTACATAATAATTATTCTCGGCCACGTTAATTTCTTATTCTCATTGCCGTATCGCGGTGGACGGCTTCGAATTGGGGACGATATTCCGAGCTTCGAGAGCAGTTTTTGCAGTTCATGAAATTGCTATTTATTTCCCGTCACAGCGAAGGCAATAAACGACAGTTTTCAAGTGAGAAACTTCATAATACCTTGATGAATGGAATTTCATTTGGCAAAATACTTGATGCGCTGCATGGACCATTCAACAATTATTGAATTATTGAAATGAAGAAGAGGCGAGATATTTGCGCGAGATGTGATAGTATGGGTTACTATACCTATTAATAACTTCCGACAAGGTTGGAAAAGAATCGCATTCTTTCTACAGGGCGTGTAGTGGAACGCACTGTTTAGCAAACTTTTAGAACTTAAATTCCTCGTGAGAAAGACTAGGTCTATGTTGGGAACTGTGCGTAAACGTGACAGGAATTTGGGGAAGCTTACGGGTTGAGTGGGACTGGTTGTTGGTGCGTCGTTGAAGCGAGAGGTACAAAACGCGGTTCTGGAAGATTGTCATTACAGGTGAGTGGTTTTTGAATTATTCGCTCAAGATTTAATCCACATCTCTTCAGGTTTGTCTGCATTCATTTTTGAGTTTTTATACGCATGTAGGGCCTAACTATGAATTTAAACCTGCGTCGGGCGTCACCTTTCTTGTTTTCTGGAATTGAGAACAAAGGAACAGAACTGTAAAAGAGGGATTTTCGCAGGTTTTCGGCCTTAGTTTGATATTACACGTAGAATTTGTTGTATTTTATCTGTGCTTGTGAGCAGCTGTGATGATAAACGGCCTCAACGGGGGATTACAATATGGGTTTACGGGGTTTACTGCAAGTTAGTTATCTACTTGGTGTTAGTATCGCAAGATTGGAGATTCTCAAAATAGCGGGTATGGGATATCTTTGTTTCAGGTTCGAGCTCAAGTGCGTATACGGGAATTGTTTTTATGTGACAGGTCTGGGCTCAACTTATCATTCGATTGATCCTTTGAATCTTTTTCATTCATCGTTGAATTTTCTATTTGAACATGAATTATCCACTTTTCCTGTATGAGTCTGTTTTACGGTCTAATTTTTGATGTCATTCTTGTTGTCTCACAAATTTTGTGAACTCACTGACTCTCATGTCAATATTTTTATGACCATTTAATCCATCTTGTGTGTAATTTGATTGTTATGTAGTCACTTCACTGTAATAATTTTTGTACGTCGTATTTTTGCCTGTCATGATTTCATTTTAATGTAAATGTAAATTCTCCGCCGTCTTTAGTGACTCTCATATTTTTATGTCATGTTTTTATTCTCACTGCTATGTTTGTCAGATATTCGGTGTAAGTACCTTTACCAGGATCCCACTAACACCAGCCCTATTTTGTCTTGTTTTGGTTTTTTGCTGATGATTTTATTTGCATTGTTGGTTTTATTATTATACACTGTTTATTGATGTTTTTACATTTGTTTCCTGTGTTTCTGCGATTTTGTTCAACTAATTCTGCTTACATTGAATACCGGAAATTATCAGTGAGTCGCTTGTCATTTTGTCACATATTTGAGAGTTCTTTTCTTTGGGCCTAGCTCAGGGGTTTGTTTGGCGAATTCTTCCACTGAGTGTCTTTTTCCGAATCCGTCACTCTTCTTTTTCTTTGACTGTCAGTTTGAAATATTTTGTTGTTGTGTTTTCAACTGCTTTTGTTCATTTGGTCCATTGTGTGTCATTGTGTTCATTCTGTCAGTTCTGTGTTATGTGTTTTACGGAAAAAACCTGAGTCATTCAAATTTTGCTAATTATTCTGAATAAAAAAATCATTTAGTTTCTTATCAAATTGTGTTTTTGTTCGACTTTTCACTTCAATCCTCATCCTCAAAGTTCCGTTCTTGTCTGGAGGATTATACTGAGTGAGACGACAACGTAAGCAAAACGTAGGTAAGTTAAATGAGGAGGGGGTGATGACGATCACAGCCAAAGGTCAAACACGGCGAAACAGCTCAGGCGTTTTGGCAGAATCTTTTATTTTGCAGAATAACCGTATTTTCTCTATATTGCGCCTCCACGTTATGAATTTTCTAGAGTGATAGGATGCATTGGCACCGATTTGAAATATTCGACAAATGAGGAGAGCGGAAGCGACAAGATTCGTCAAAGAAGAAAGTTTCTTCCTTCGCTACCGAGGGAAATCCAACCGGTCGAGCCAGCGTGGTGAAACACCGCGTCAATACTGAGAAAGCTGCCCCGATTCGACAAGCTTCAAAGTACCTACCACTGGCAAAGCAAAGCGAAGCCCACTAAAGATGTTGAATGACGGTGCCGTAGAGAAATCCACGAGCTCATGATCATCCTCGGTCGTCCTAGGTACCGGAAAAAATGGCAGTACGCGGTTCTGTGTGGACTACTAGGAACTCAACGATGTGATAAAAAAAAGAAATAGCTATCCTTTGCCACTAACTGATGAAACCTTCGCCGAGGACGCTGGAAGTGGTATATACCAATTCACTATGATGCCTTTTGGGCCCTGTAATGCACCGGCTGGGAGACGCGAAGTGTAGAGGTACATCGCGCTTGGCTTTGATCACTGGGTTGTACGAAGTGATCGAATAAATTTCTCCTCAAGGTAGGCCTTGATCTCCTCGCAAGCCATGTTTTTTCGCCAGATTTTCAGGGATCAAAGGCGACTTGAGAGAAATTTATCCGATCACTCGTTATTATAGCTAGCAATTTTCAATGCACCGGCCACGTTCAAGTGCCAGATCGAGTGTGTCCTGCGGGGCCCCACCTGGGAGACGCTTGCCTAGTTTACCTCGACGACGTGGTAGTTATCAAGTACCCATCTCAAGTTTCAACCGAAAGAAGTACGTAGGAACTGGTTCGGAAAACCAGTCAGATATTTGGGATACTTGATTCGTAGTCGCACCAAGTGTTTCCGCGACAAAAACATTCTCTCTCAACTGTCTGGTGCATAAGCCAAATTCGCTGCTTTGTACAGGTCAGCAGGCTTCCTTGTATCGATGACACAAGAATATGACACGCAGTTGCCACCTATCGAGTTTTTCATCATGAAGGAGATTATTAGCAGATCGCTTCGTCAATGAAACGATGTAGCTAGCTGTAATTAGCTTTGCTGGTTGCATCGTTCTTGATCAGCAGTTCATTGTGCCAGCATGGAACACTCGGCTGAATTGCCTGCAATCGCGTCGCAGATGTCAGACTTTTCCACAATTGGAGCAGCCACCCTTCATCCAGTTCTTGCCTCGTCGTCGTTGGGTTTGATCCAGCACATAACGTTGACGAGTTACTCGAAGACTTTCTCACGATTTTTCGAGAGCACCAATGCGAAACTCGCCTCCCTATGATGATGAGTGCGTAATCTTTGAGTGATTTGACACCCGCCCACGAACTTAGATTAGATCGAGGATTAGATTGTAGGGAACAGATTCTCTGCTCACCTTTTGTATTCATTTTGTCTAGAAGCTGGGCCCAGCCCTGAATATAATCTCTAGCACTGACATAAATGTTGAATCTAATAAAGCCGTAATAGAAATTTCAAACCACGCTACCAAACAAAGTTTAAATGGTGGCCAAGTTGTGAAATCAGGTGTTTGTCGAAGTAATATTGATATGTGGTGGCTTTGAAATAAATCTTATCCTAGTCGAGATCCTAGTATATCTCTTATCTCTAAACGTTTTGATTGTTGTAGAAGTCAATCACATAGATTATGTTTGAAATGATTTCTGTGTCTTATTGTCTTCAAATTCGTGGTTAAGTCGACTTCAACATTCTCAAGAGCTCTATCCTCTAATAACAAGAAGGAAAGCATAAAAGGATGGCGTCCTGATACCGGATGATCATCGGCCCGGCGTCGGCGATCCCAAAAGCGGGAGAAGTTATTCAATTCAAATAAGTTGAATTGAATTGAGGTATTATGGGTTGTCTACGCATCCAGGCCTATACGCCAAAAAAATAAGGGGGGTTCACAGTAGTTACTTTTTCAATTTTTTCTCGCGATTTTGGAAGAAATTTTGTAGATAAGTATTGTATTGTAGGGAGTGACTGCCACCACAGAATGTATTGTCGTTGAATTTTGCACCAAACAAGTTTCCCGTCCTCTGAAACCGACATCGTTTGTCAAACTGACGGATGTGCAGCTCCCAACTTGAAGCCGCAAAAAATTTCACACACCGAAGTTATAATATGCAATATGTACGTCGTTCGTACTTCGTTGGCAAGAATCCACTGGCGGCTCCAGCATTTTCGAACAGGGGGTACGGTTCACCGACCAGGCGCCCTTAAGGTGAGGGCTATGATCAAAATAAGCCCCATGCTTCTCTCCAGTGGCGTACCCAGATTTATAGACAAATGGGGGGAGGATCTAGGAGGTTTTGTGTATATTTTAAAGACCGAGTCTGTACTGGGCGACCACAGCCAGTAAAGACTAGCGCCGCAGGCGAAAATTTTCGAGTATAATAATAATAATAATATTGACAATAATAAGCAGAAAAAAGGAAAGCCTCCCTAATTCATTTTGTTTTCTTTCCTTCGAGGTTCAGTCAAAACTCAAAAGTGCAAAACTATTCGAAAAACATAACCTAAATTCTGTCCAGTAGGTATCAAGCAATCAATCAAATGATAATATAGCGCCGCCTTGAAGCCTTGGCCAGCTCTTTAAAAATTTCGCCAGGGGATAGGTGTGGATGTGAGGGGACACATCATACATTTTTTTTGTATTGCGCATGAAGTCTTTAGGGGATAAATAATAAATGTATCAGATTTTTTCCTGTTGGTCGAAGTCTTAGAGGGGGAATCATCCTCTTCATCCCTCCGCCGTGAGTACGCCCCTGCTTCTCTCTATGACTTCACTCAAACTTCCTATATGCAGTTGATTCAGAAGCAGTTTTCAAAGAAAAACGATCATGACAACAGATTGGTTTTAATAGTATAAATTGAACTCTTCTCTACGTAGGTATCTATTCTACAAAGCTAAACTTCACGATGCAATTTTCGATTTTCATGGATTTACACCTATCTGCCTTTACTGTCATCACTAACAGGGTATTTGGTCATTCTCCAGTCACCACAGACCAACTTTTGGTTTTGGTGGAGCCTGGAGCCTCTAGCCCTCAGCAGTAATGATCTCTACTACCTATTTACTGTTGGGAGTACATACATTTACTATTTTACTCATCTCATAACCATGTACCTGCCCAGCTTAGGATCATAGTGTTCAAAAATTGAAATTAGAAAGTTTTTTTGCCATAACTTCCAGATCGGCGAATCAATTTTTCTGAAACTTGGGTCAGGAATACGTATTTACCCACTCATTGTTTGGTTGGATGCATTATTCTGGCATTCATCTTCTGAAGCCACCATTTCTCCTTTTTCCCGCGGAGTAGGTAATGAGCTACTTCCCGCCCTCTTACATAGTATGTAATGAAACAATCACCATAGTGGTTGTGAGTAATAGTACATACCGAGACGGAAAGAGGTTCATTACAGACAAGAGCCAAGGTAGCTGCACAGCGCGCCGCGAGCCGATAGTTCGTAATGGTTTATTTTCCAACTCAAGCCAGTAATGATCAATTATTATGGTGGTTGTGAGTAGAAGTTCTTTCCACCTCCACAGATGTTATGAGAATAGTTCCAAAATTCTATCGCGCGACGCCCAAAGCGAATTTCCATGGAAACCAATTTCATTGACAAGCTTTTATCGCGTTGATTATTTTTTACAAAGAGTATCCATCGGTACTACTCGTGTTTTTTTTCAAAATTGACTTCTGGCGCCCCTGATTTGCAACAGGGGGTACGGCCGTACCGTCGTACCCCCCGTGGAGCCGCCAGTGCAAGAATCACAACGAAAATTCGAAAAACCGGCAATATGCTCCCATCCACTTTAGGATATTACACTCACGATCCGTTGCAGATGTAACTACCTATACTAACGGCCCGGTACATTCTACATTTTATTCGCCTCACAGACAATTTTATTATGCAGTTGCCTCGAGTTATTGATTCCTGACGCTCAACCTAGGTACACGATGCACTCGAAATATGAGAAATTTTTGCATCAGCACAACACATGAACGAATAAATTACATCGAAATTCCGGAATACGGAGTATGCTGAAATGGTTTACCTATTCTCCCACTTCAATTTTCTTTCTTATTGTAGGTATTTATTATTTATTGTTGTACTTGTGAATACGTTAACCGTACTGGCTGTTTCTACGCGGTTTGTTTACAATTGTAATGATGCTGCATGCACCCTGAGAATACTTCATCCTTGAATTCCTCGATGGGTAGAAAGTAGCAGGCAACCCATCATACTCACAATTTACTCAACTCATTTGACTTACGTTGAATTTTTTGCTCATCGTTGCACAGTAAGGGTGTAATATTGTTAAAAAAAAACAAATTGGTAGTCTTCTTCACGAAACATTTCATCTTTTAAGTGATGAAGTTCTAAGTCACCATCACTTTGAAACTTTTATTGCCTGTGCTTTTCTCGATTTAAAACCGTTGTGAGCGCAACTACCCGACGTAACGTCCAACTAGGTACTCTAAAGCACCATCGTAACGAGCCAATCTTATCCTATTGATTGCACTGCAGTGGGTCACTTGTGTTCAACGCTTACCAGTTATGAAATTAGCGAATTTATCATGGAAATTCAATTGAACTCTTTAAGAAGTGCAACCTTGGAAGCTGTTGAATAAATTCGAAAACAATGACGCTTCAGATAGTGATGGAATGCATTTTCAGCGACTTTTTACAAACTTCGACGTCAAATACTTCGACGCGAGTGAAATATTTCTATATCAGGAACTGAATGTAAACGCGACGGGAATTCAGGTCAAAGACGGGACTTGCTGATCAGACGTTCCGAAGACGACGTGTGCCGTAATTTACTACAGGTGGGTCGTTTTTACATTATTCCCAAAAATCATACTCTAAAATACTTTTGGTTTGACTGCATTAGTTTTTGAGTGATTCAATTTTTGTTTCCCAAATCGCATCTTCCTGTTCGGGCGTCAATTTTATTTGTTTTCGGGAATTCAGAACAAAGAAGAGGACCGGAAAGGGGGTTTTTGCGGTTTTCACAGCCTAGTTTGAAGCGAGGATGGAAGCACCCTACGCGTTCTATGTATTTAATAATTTTCTGGGATGCCCAACGGCCCTGTTGACGCTGGACGGGGTGTTAGGTACTAGGTACCTACGCATTTTTCCCATGGATTTATCATACTCGTGTTTGGATCGCAGTTCTTTCTCAAGGAACGCACATTGACGCCTCGCACGAAGAACTGTAGGTTCTAAAAATAACGCGTATGGGATATTCTTTGTTTCGCATTCGAACTTAGGTGCGCATTTACAGGTCCGGGCTAACTTATTATTTTCTCTCTGAACATGAATAACTTACGTTCTAAATTTTGATGTAATTTTTGCTGTCTCACTTAATTTCATGTCAATATTTTTATGTCTATTTCATTTATTTTGTGTCATTTGATTGTCATGATACTTGACTGTGATTTTTGCTATGTTGGTCAGATATTCAATGAAGGTATTTTACAGGATCCTACTAACCACCCTATTTTGCCTATTCTTGGGTTTTTATGCATTGTTGATGATTTTATCTGCATTGTTGGTTTGTTGATTTATTATGCATTGTTTACTGATGTGTTTTACATTTCTTTACTGATGTTTTACTGATTTCACTTATACTGAATACCGGAATTTATCAGTGAGTTTGCTTGTCATTTGTCACATATTTGAGAGTCTTCTTCTCAGAGCTTAACTCAGGGGTTTCTTCGACTGGGTTCTTCCACTGAGTGCCCTCTTTCCGAATTCGTCACTCACCTCTTTTTCTTTGACTGACAGTGTGACATATTTTGTTGTGTTTTAACATGTTTTTGTTAATTTTGTCCATTGTGTGTCATTTTGTCTATTGTGTGCTAGTCTGTCAGTCTTGTTAGGTGTTTTATGAAAAGAATCTGATTCATCCAAATTTTGCTGATGATTTTAATAAAAAGTTCATTTTGTTTGCTGTCAATTCGTGTTTCTGTTCAACTTTTCAATACAATCCTCATCCCCAAAGTTCTGTTCTCGTCGAGAGTAGAACCTGAGTGAAACGACAACGTAAGCAAAACGTAGGTAAGAGGTCTAAGGTAGAAGGCGAGGGGGGTAACGGAAATCATAGCCAAGGGTTGAAATGGGGGGAACAGTTCAAGTGGTGCCGTGACTAGGATACCCAAAGACGAAAACTTTGTGGGATGGGGAGGAATGACTCAAAATGCGAGAATGTTGGTGGATGATGCTGAGCTCCCGCTTGTTGGTTGTCACATTTTACTGCTGATGTTTTGTTTTCACGAGAGCCAACTCAAGATGACAAAGATGACGAACACTTGACCTAAGTGAGATCATGTCAGTCCCAAGAGATGGAGACTAATCGAGACCTGTTCCACACAAGACGAACGAATTTTTGTCACCAACGAAGAGCCTTGCCGAAAAGTGTCTGGTGTGGTGTAAAAGAACGCAGATTGCTGGGAAAAAAATGCTCACGAGAAAAAAAAAATCGCGGTTTGTTTTGAGATACAACTAATGTTTGTTTTAGCCATCTGACCGGAATGAAGGTCCAACACGCATTTCCATAGGAAAAGAGTCGAAATTGAAACTGAATGTCCATGATTCGAATGGGCCAAGTGTGAAGTAGGGTCGCAAAATTTTCCTCAACACCCTCACTGAAGCTCTTCCTTGTCACATGACGTAGCTTGAAACCTTCTCGAAAGAGTTGGAGTTTTATGAAGAACCTCCCTCTTCGTCTTCTTCTCATCCGTCGCTTCTCCAAGGAGGGTACTGTGATGGAACGCATTTTCAGCAACTTTTTACAAACTTACTCTAATACTTCGACGCAAGTGAAATATTTCTATATTAGGATCTGAATGTAAACGTGACGGGAATTTAGGTCAAAGACGGGACTTGATTTTGTGTGTTATTGCTGACCAGACGTTCCGAAGACGACGTGTGCCGTAATTTACTACAGGTGGGTCGTTTTCACAATATTTCAAAAAATCACACTCTAAAACACTTTTGGTTTGACTGCATTAGTTTTTGGTGATCTTCCTGTTCGGGCGCCAATTTTATTTGTTTCTGGAAATCCAGAACAAAGAACAGGACCGAAAAGTTCAAGATCGCGGGTTTTGCAATTGTTTTTTGTACTATGCTATTTTTGAACATACGACGATGGTTCTGTCTCGTATTCCTGAAAGTTATTTGCCGTTCGTTCTTGCGTCGAATTTTTCGTACGGTTTTTTCTGGGTCACCTAACATTTCATTTATATTGCTGTCGCGATGGCATTAAATATCCCTGATAACAATCTGAAATTTCGACTTTTTTTAGAACATGTTTGGATTTGAACTTCCCCGTAATTTTGATCTGTATCTTCTTCATCCTGAGCAGATCTCAGGCTCTGATGATCTTAACCAAGGCACCTGATAAAGGAAAATCATAGATAATAATATGTAACCCACGAGTTATAAGTGATGAGATCCAATCGTGTCTCTTAAACTTGAAAATTTTTCAGCCGCAATGACTGTGCTTCAAATGTTGACTGCTGGGGCCGTCTGGACATTTCTCATCGCTGTCTTCGCATTGATGGGCTTTGAAATTTTCAATACGGCATAAATGCCGTTTGCTTGCGAAATGGTTGAATTATTGAATAAGTCAAAAAATTGAACAAGAAATTGCTTTATGGTTTTGTTGCATTGTTTAGACGGTGACAGTTTGTTTTGCAATGCTGAGTCGGATTTTCGCGTGAGTAAGTGCGTTTTCATCCCCTGCATCAAATCGTCTACCTTGTCATACTTAATTGGAATCTCATCAAAATTCAGCTCCATGGGTCAATCTGGTCTTTATACTTCAAAATCTATCAATTTCTTAGCGCTATTTAGCATCAAGGTGCGGGTGCGGTAGTCCTAAAAAAATTTATTAATATTTTCCTTCCACTGTGCTGCGCTTCCGGTGTTGTTGCAGTTCTCGTTCATTTTTTGTGTCTGCATAACTTTACCTCTCCACAAATTCGTTGGTACGGTCGCCATGTAATGTATAGGCTTTATGTATCAGATGTGACACATGAAGCTTGGAAAGAGACTCAAATGGTCTGTTTGGCTGGTATACATTGGATGTGTTATGCATTCATCGTCAGTAAATCGAGTCGCTATGAATCCCCTCCTCTAAGTACTAGTCTCACTACACTGATTTGTCTTTTCTGATAAAACTCGAGGAATTTGAGCGTGTTGAGTTGTCGTAAATTTGGAACTGACTAGGTCTTCCAACATCCATGAAGAATTTGTGAGTTTCTCAGTGGAGACTGAGGGCTCAGAGGTCAGAATCTTCTCGACTTGCTGAGAAGACGGAATGAGAAGCGAGGAGTGGGCAAAACTGAAGGGTTCGTATGGAAATTAAAAGAGCATACTTCAACATGATTTCCTTCAATCTATGAAATGGCGTAGTATTGGAAAACTGAGAGGCTCAGGCCTTCACTACATTATCAACAGTAGTACACTTTTACCGAAAAAAAAAATCTGCGATTGTTTCCATCTTCAATGTCTGCTTTTCTTTCATCTAGACGACCATTCATTACAGTTCTTATATTCGTATGACAATTTGCATGATTATTTGGTTCTACCAGATCCAGTACCCTTGAACAGAGCCCATATGCCTGCTTTACTGGATAAAAATCCTGGCAAGTCCATCAGTGAGTGGAATCCGATGTCTACTGCTCCTGTGGTGACGAATTTGCCAATTTGTACTGCAATACTTGAAAACTGTGGATGAGCCAATATACGAAATCGAGGCAAATTAAACTGGCGTAGGTATAATAGTGTACCTATGTGAAAGCCCGGAGGGGCCTAAAACGTGCGGTTAACAAACACGGAGGCCTGCGGGGATTCGACGAAAAAAGCGGCGGGCAAAGTTTCAGAGAGAGCATGGCGTACAAACTAGGTAGGTGGTGTGTGGTATACCGACGCTGTAGAGCAGCCGGCAGAAGTATAATATTGTGCAAAACCGAAATACACGGTTCAAGTTTTAAATTTGTTGCATGATGCGGTAACCGAAAATGGCCCTTTTGTGTTTCAACAATCAATTTGTGCTTCAAGTGAAAAGTGGAGTTTTGTGGGGCCGGAGTTTTATGCTTTTTTTTCTCTTTCTCTGCTTCGAACAATAAAACCCTGCAAATTAATTGACGAGTGTTTCGTGCGAGAGTCCCGCACTATATTCAACGCAATTATTATTAAAATTCACTGATGACAGTGAGATTGGCGAATGTACACGTGACACGGTGCGGCGCATGGTGCAAATGGAGTCCGGGTCCTCTTTGTGTTCATGATGTTGAATAATTAACTGCCGAATGTCGGCGTGTGCGGTCCCATAGTTTCATTGGCAAATTTTAAATTTTAATTAGATCCAAAAACATTTCAATTAATGCTTGTTTGATTGAGTCGTGCCGGATTGTTTAGGTTTCGGGTTAAATGCCCAAACGGGTTTAATTAGTTCTCATTAAAATTCTAGTGGTAGGTAGGTAGGTACTTTATTAAATACTCGATTGAACATCTGCCTCGATACCTACCACGCACATAGTGATACCACAATGGTTTACAATTAAAAGCTGTTCAGTTTCTTGGTGCTGATTTGGTGAAAACGGGCATACCAATCTGGGAATCCGCCGATTTCTTGGAAATTTGAGTAATCGTTGAATGATGAAACCATTGACCAGATAGTCCAGTCAATAAAAGCATAATTTAGGAGAATAGCGAAAATAAATAGTGTAGTTCTGAAAATTGATAGAGATGTTCTCAAAAGCTTGCTGATTACTGTGTAGAAAGTCCCCATCGATAGGGGGTGTGGAATCGCCGTTATCTTGGATTATTGGTACATAAGAAGTATTTTTTGCAATTATCTCCATTCAAGGCGATCCCATCAAAAAACTGCTTGGTTTAAATGAAAGGCCATCAAATTGCCTGCAAAAAAGTTGGCTATCACTTTCACGTATCTGTCATAACTTTGGAGAAATTGGCCTGTGAGCGTCAGGTGTGAGTCGTGGAGGAGATATTTGATTTCTCACGGTGTTTTTGGAAAATCACGGAAAACTACAATGCAGTGCTGTTTAGTTAATCTTTGTTAATGAATAATGGAATGAAAAAAAATTTTTTGGCCCTCACTTCAAAAAATATGGGGGGTTCAAAGGGAAAAAATTGAACTTCTAATATTTCGGTTATTTAAGGAAATTTTGAGAACATTTTTGGGAAGAATTATGAGTGATCTATTTATGATACAAGGTGCAAAAGACAGACCAATCATTGTACAGGATGAGTCTGTACCCCGGATTTTGTCAGACCTCGCGTGAATCTGCAAAGCCGCATCTAAATATCTGAATATAATCGTAACCAACACTACCAAAATTACAATACAATACAATCTTTATTCAGCGCAAGAAGACCTTACGAGGTATATCGCTAAGTCATTTTTAACAAAATACATGAGTACGATAAGACACACTTTGTAACACTCAAGTATGTACAAGTAGAACACTACAACAAACAATGGATAATAAATTAACATGTACTTCAAAAAAAAAGTGAAGTCATTGCACAAGATGGAGTCAAAATACAAAATTCAAAAATTCATTGACAGAATAAAAACATTTCTCAATCAACATGGTCTTTACGGCTCTTCTGAAGGTATGATATGCGACCATGCTTTTATATTCCTGAGGGAGATGATTATAAATCCTGAGAGAGCTGACAATGGGCCCCCTCGCGACCTGCGTCAAGGCAAACCTGGGAATTACCAGCTTGTCAGCATTTCTCGTCCGATAGCGGCTCACCTCACCCTGTCGCTGGGAGCGTCCAACACTTCTCCTCACAAAACAGACACATTCGAGAATGTAACAACAATATACATTGAGGATGCCATACTCCACAAAATATGGCCTACATGAAGTTCTACAAGGAAGTGACAGCATGCACCTGATTATTCTTTTCTGGGCAACAAAAACTCTCCGGACACCAGAAGAACCTCCCCAGCACAATATGCCATATGTCAGCAAAGAATGAACGGAGGAACAGTAAAACATCCTCAAATGGCCGAGAGAAATTACACCCCTCAACTGAATTACCATGAAGCACATAACCCCGAGACTCCTGGCCACCCTCCCCGTGTGCTCCACCCAGGAAAGACCGGAGTCCAATTCTACTCCAAAGAACCTTACCTTTTGACTTTGCTTTACGCTCTTTGCTCCCAGTCTCACTAACAAGCTACAGTCTGAGCGGCCGCCCAACGGCGTGAAGGCTATCATCTCAGTTTTGCCGGAATTGGCAATTACACCGTTGTCCGCAAACCAGGATAAAATCCTGTTTGCACTTGTAGTTGCATTGAACGCCACAGCGTCGTTTTTTTCACCGCGTACAACCATGGATGAGTCATCGGCAAAGAGCGTAATTGACTCATCAGTGATCAGATCGTTCACAAAAATTACAAAAAAAAGAGGACCCAGAATACTTCCCTGGGGGACACCAGTCGCTACACTTCTCGCCCCCAACAGATACAGAAAATTAGAACAGTGAGTGACAGACAAACCAGTTTAAGTTACCCATTGTCTAAATCTCGTAGTGTTACGCGCGGTCTGAAAAAATCCGGGGTACAGGCTCACTCTGTACAATGATTGATCTGTCTTTTCCACCTTGTAGCATAGAAGGATCACCCATCATTTTTCTCAAACCATTTTTAGTTTTTCTTTAAAATAGCCGGAATATGAAAGGTTGATTCTTTTTTGACCTCCCCATATTTTTTTAAATGGAGGGCAAATTTTTTTTCTAGTTTCATTATTCATCAAAGAAGATAAACTAAACAGCATTGCATTGTGGTTTTGCGTGATTCTCCAAAAACACCGTGAGAAATGGAATATCTCCTCCACGACTCACACCTGACGCTCACAGACAAATTTCTCCGGAATTATGACAGATGCGTGAGAGTGATACGCATCTTTTTTGTACACAATTGTATTGCCTTTCATTTGATCCGACCTGTTTCTTGACCAGATCGCTATTTATCGAGATAATTGCAAAAAACAGCTGGAGTGCACCAATAATCCAAGTTGGCGACGATTCCACACCACCTATCGATGAGGACTTTTTACACAGTAATCAGCAAGGCTTCGAAAACATCTCTTCCAATTTTTAGAACTACAATATCTATTTTCGCTATTTTTTCTTTATTGACTGGGCTAAGAAGCGTATCGTGAAAGAAAACAGAAAAAACCTGGGCAAGCATCATGGTGATGATGCAAGAACTAAAGGTTCTAGGAGCCCAAGAGTAGAAACGCCTTGAAGAAAAGGAGGAATTGAGTAAAGGTCGGGAAGAGCAAGTAAGCAGATGCCAAAAAAAGGTCAATAAATGTTTGTTGTCTTTCAATATTGCTCTACTCGGCTTGAGTATACATGTGTACACCTACCATCGATGCTTTTGGCGACGGTGTTGCTTTACGTAGAATTCTGTTAAATCCCTCGCATGCTTGATGCCTTGCGAATATAGCATCTGCGGAATGCCTTTGATAGATGGCCACGGTTTGAAAATTGTCCACCAAATCTAACACCGTAGCTTGATTCTTTATTATTTTCCGATCCAGAAGAACCCAATTTCAAAATAATTCATCGGTGAATTTGTCCTGTGGGCAGTTAATTCCAAATTTCATTTATCTCAGTAGGTTTTCTTATGTTCATTTTTTGAGGCCCATCTGCAACGTTTAGTTAATGTATAGTGATTGGTGCCAAATTGTTCCTTGGACCATGACAAACAAGTATCAAGATGGTGGACATCTATGATCCGCGACTGGGCAGCCAAAGGAGGGGAGGGGGCAGGAAACGTGCTGAAGAAGAGATAAAAAATGTTAACTCATGAACCAAAAGAGTTGGAATTATGAAATATCGCATACGATCTCGCTATTTCACGCCATTGATAACGCAGTAAACCATTTTTGAAAATACTGAACCGTTCCAGAGAGATCTCAATTGAACTTTTTTTTTGAAAATTTCACTGTTGAAAACATACAAAAAAACTACACAATAATATTTTTGGCAGCTAGAGGTGTTGGAAATATATGCATATTGGTGAAAATCCCTTGGTCTTCTATTTCAGGAAATAAGACCCCATTATTCACCTACCTACGTGACTTTTTCGGTCATTCTTGGCCATTGGTCTACCCGAAGAGCTTTGTTATGTCTATCAGGAATTCGTTTTTGATGGATTTCTTTGTGGAAAATGAGCACTCTTTGGTTCAAATAACTCCCAACAAATAACCTTTCAACTCGTATTCAACAGTTTTGGTAGGTGACTTCAAAAACTAATACATTTGATGATAAAAGCCGTCCTTTGCCCGTTCATAACGAGCCATCATGTGACACTGGTCTTGTGCAGAACCACGTGAGACACCAAAATGACCATTTTTCTCGCCAAAGCAGCCACTCACCCGAGCACTAACCTTACTTGGGTAAGTTGTACCTTTTTATCTTTCAAATTCGTCAATAATTTCATTTTAATGGTAACATTCTCAGAAGAAAAATAAGTTTATCGAGATTTTTCTGAAACGGTTCGATATTTTCGAAACGGTTTGCTGCACCTTCATTGGCGTAGTGGGGGGGTTAGCGGAATGGTCTGTGCATTTTGTGATCAAAGCATGAAATTTGGCATACTTGTTCAGAAGACCCTCCTTCGCAATTCCAGATGTGGCGCCACGCGAGATTTTGCGCCAGAGACACTGTATTGCGGGTAATATGCTTGCTAGGGGTAAATTCTGCAAAAATGGTTCCTGGCCGGTCTCTGGTACCGCAGTCGGTATTTTTTAGTTCTGTTTAGTTAAAACTACATGAAGAAATGAGTGAGGAGTACATTTTCACGAGCAAAGTTCCAAATGCTGCCTTTATACGTTGTTTTAATACATTTTAAGGCCAACTTTGTTTTAGTACAGGAAACATGGTAAAAAAATTGCCAACACCTCGGCAAAGATCTGAACGTCCTGAAAATTTGATATTCTGTCCAGAATTATGTGCCCTACTACATATCTAAAATTGCCAAAAATTGCACCCCGAGGCTTCGAGTTATTGGAGGGGGGGTAAAAAATTGCAACTCAAAATGAAAGGTATAGAACCCGATGGAACCCGTCAATCCAATGGATTAAAATACGTCGTAGTTTGACGCACCACAACCAGTTGATACAATTTTGGCACAAAAAGTGTCGATCATTGTTGAAGGGAGGTCGTGGGGAAGGGCGAAACTCGGCTGGGTGGCTCTTTTTCTTCCTGGGCCATGAAGAATCGATCACGACAAGATTGGTATCTTTTCCGACTGAATTCAATGTCCTGAACTTGAATCCGATGTGTAAATTTGGATAAAAACAAGTTCGAACAAGTTAACTTGAGAAAACCTGTTTTTTCTTTGACCATTTTTACAAAACTTTTTTTCACTGTAAGAGGTATTCATCTTTGAAAATATCTCAGAGGCCATTAGACTAAACTGTATTCTTAACGAAAATCATCCATTCGATCTGTAACTTTGTTTTTCGAGGTAGGAAAAATCGATTTGAACTTTAGTCGGCACTGCCCGGCGTCTACTAATGACCAGAACACTACAGCATGCACTTTCAAGTAATAACTCAATACCCTGCATTGCGATTCATGACGATTTGGTTTATGTTATAGGGAATTCAGTTCTGCACAGATCCTCGAACTTTCAAAGATGAATTATAATTTTTCAGATAGTTTGGGCTATTTTCATTTAAAGATGCATGGTGTAGTGTTCTGGTCAGTAGTAGACGACGGGCTGTGCCGACTAAAGTTCAAATTGATTTTTTTTTCTCGAAAAACAAAATTACAGATCGAATGGATGATTTTCGTGAAGAATACAGTTCAATCTAATGACCTTTGAAATATTTTCAAAGATGAATGCCTCTAACAGTAAAAAAAAGTTTTGTGAAAATTGTCAAAGAAAAAACAGGTTTTCTCAAGTTAACTTGTTTGAACTTGTTTTTGTCCAAATTTATACATCGGATTCAAGTTCAGGACATTGAATTTAGTCGGAAAAGACACCAATCTTGTCGTGATCGATTCTTCATGGCCCAGGAAGAAAAAGAGCCACCCAGCCGAGTTTAGTCCTCCCCCGCGACCCCCTTTCAACAATGATCGACACTTTTTGTGCCAAAATTGTATCAACGGGATATGATGCGTCGAACTATGATGTATTTGCATCCATTGAATTGACGGGTTCCATCGGGTTCCATACTTTCAATTTTGAGTTGCAATTTTTTACCCCCCCTTCAATAACTCGAAGCCTCGGGGTGCGATTTTTGGCAATTTTAGATATGTAGTAGGGCACTTGATTCTGAACAGAATATCAAATTTTCAGGACGTTCATATCTTTGCCGAGGTTTTGGCAATTTTTTTACCATGTTTCCTGTACCAAAACAAAGTTGGCCTTAAAATGTGTTAAAACAACGTGTAAAGGCAGCATTTGGAACTTTGCTTGTGAAAATGCACTCCTCACTCATTTCCACATGTAGTTTTAGCTAAACAGAACTAAAAAATACCGACTGCGGTACCAGAGACCGGCCAGGAACCATTTTTGCAGAATTTTCCCCTAGCAGGTATATTAACCGCAATACAGTGCCTCTGGTGCGAAATCTTGCGTGGCGCCACATCTGGAATTTCAAAGGAGGGTCTTCTGAACACGTATGCCAAATTTCATGCTTTGATCACAAAATGCACAGATCATTCCATTTTTGGCCGTTAACCCCGCCACTAGCGTAAAATATGACATGTATGCCATATTTGATAATTCCACCTCTTTTGGTTCATGAGTTGAAAAAATGTTATCTCTTCGTCAGCACGTTCTCTGCCCTCACCCCCCTCCGGCTGCGCAGTCGTGAGTCTCAGATGTCCACCATCGCGATTCTTGCTCATCATGGTCCAAGGAACAATTTGGCACCAACCACTATATTTTAACGTCAAGTTGCACATGGGCCTCAAAGAATGAACATGAGAAAAACCCACTAAAATAAAAAAAATCAATTAAACTGTCTACAGGACAAATTCACCGATGAATTATTTTGAAATTGGGTTTTTCTGGATCGGAAAATAATAAAGAATCAAGCTACGGTGTTAGATTTGGTGGACAATTTTTTTCGCTATTTCACATTTTGCCGAACCGTGTGGCGCCGCTTGGAGGACTCACATATTAGGAGTCCTCTTGGGTGTATATCACCATGAGTTCTCTGACTGCCACAGCATCGGATGGTTGAGCTGGACGCCTGCGCACTGATGAGCCCCCAGTAGGGGGGCGAAATACGTGTCTGCGCAGTTTCGGTTCGACCGTCTGATGTTGTGATAGTTGGAGCATTGTTACATAAAAATGCGAGGTGCCCGCTATATGGCCCTAATAGGCGCAATATTTATTTATATTTGCATGTTTGTTGTCTTTTAGGTCAATGAAGGTTTTGAAACCTGGGAGCAGAGTCGCCTTGGCAAAAAAGAGGAATTCAAGAAGCGAATGAAGTACAAAGGACACGCGGCACTGCTTCGACTGCGAAAAGCCAGGACATCTGCGTCGGGACTGCGGGCAAGGATCGAGCTCACCTGACCATTATAGATCAGGCCGAAGAACTCCCAGCCCAGAACGGCGCTATCAACAACTATAGTCCATTCCATGTCAGAGTAAAGTAGAGAAAAAGATAGTAGAATGTTACCGCCCGACTGAAAACACGAAGTGGCACGCAAAAGAAAGTGTGACTTAATTAATCCAAGCAGAAGCAACAGTCTTTGCGATGGAAAGCAATCTTAAAAAAGCTGCTGTCGACCAGCAAAGCTGTCAATCACTCTCACCATTACCTCTACGTCAAGAAGTTTCTTGTGAAGACAGACCACGCTGCGCTGAAGCTGAAATGGCTACTGCAGTTGAAGAATTCAGAAGAACAGTCGGCAGTGTGAATTGAGGAATTGGGACAATATGGCTTCAAGATTCAACATTGCCCTCGAAAAAAGCCATGGCGAAATATGCTTATTCTTGAAGACCATGCAATGAGGACTGCGTGCAGCCAGAGACTGCAAAAGGATGGACCAATAGAATGGAAAGTCGAAGTCGTTCAAGCAATCGTTGTTCAACAGAAGAGCAGTGTTACGAGTTGCGAGGCTCTCGAGCGGTCTAGAACTTACGTTCGAGAACCAACCCCGGAGATTGATCGAATCGAGGCGGTGGTTCTAGAATATTCGCGAATGGCGGCTCCAGAGCATTCAAGCACCTATACGTATAATAGTACGCCAAATAGCGACATGAATTTTCAAGTCATTTCATCACGAGCCAGAAATGATCAAATCGATAGTTTTTGTGATGGCAAACAATGAAAACAACTTCTGTCACTCATGCGTCGGTTGCTTCAAAAGTAACAGGGTGTCAAACATGTCAACAAAAAAACTCAATCAAGTCATTTTATCACGAAACAGAAACGGTTAGTTCGACAGTTTCTGTGATGGCAAACAAGGAAAACTACTTCTGTCACTCATGCGGCGGTTGCTTCAGAAGTTACAGGGTGTTCTTCTCCTCCTCCTCCTCCACCTCCTCAAAATGTGTTTGAAGGAACCATCTCTTTCTACTAACATGTTTGACACCCTGTAACTTTTGAATCAACTGACGCATGAGTGACAGAAGTTGTTTTTCTTGTTTAGGATCACAAAACTATCAATAAACCTGTTTCTGTCTCGTGATGAAATGTGTAAGCAACCGACGCGTGAGTGACAAAAATTGTTTTCCTTGTTTGCCATCACAAAAGCTACCGACTTGACCGAGTCTGTCGCGTGATGAAATGACTTAGGTAAAATGTCGCTATCCGACGTACTATAAGCAGCGCCGGATCAACACGACGAAGTAAGTCACAGTTCAGTTCTGCTGGCCAAGACTGCGATCAGAGGACTATTGAAAGGAGCAATGGCGATTACTGTTGGGCATGGGCACATACAACAGCGTTTTAGAATCGAAATTGGCGTTCACGGATCGTGGTCTCCCACAGCGTCTATCTACACTTCAAGGGTGTAAATTGTTTGCACTCGCGAAGTGCATTTTTCAACCGCTCAGAAAACTGAACAAGGCAACACGCCAAGACAATTACCAACATAAACAACGCCGCCAAAGGCCAATGTGTGCACAACAAACAATGGCTCAAGCAGTTAGTATCCCACAATAAGTGTTCACATTACAGGCCATTGTAAGCGTGCATACGTAGCTATACAACTTCGTTTCCGCAACTATTCCCGATTATTCAAAGACATGCAAATTATTTTCCGGAAACCTAAATGTTAATTACCCGTAGAGCTTTTATACGAATAGTTTCGAACAGTAGCGAAGCTTAAATGTTTGTTCGTCTGCCTTTGCCCGACTCCTTTTATCTCCGTATAGTGTATTATGGTATGTACTTTGAAAATCTTCCTCGCTTCCGGAACTCTTCTAGAACTGCGTCACGCTTCCTCCAGCGGAAGTAATCAGCTTTTTGTGCGCTCTTACATATGAATGGCGAACCAGCCGGAGGAGTCCGAGCGAGCATGCCAGAGCAAGACCAGGACACAATCAGGGACTCCCCGTAAGTTGACGCATACAATACATAAAGCGCCGGGAATCCATAAACTTGCCGCCGGCAAACCCGATCACCAGTACCTAGCCGAGGAATTGGCTTCTGTGTATGTTTGTATGGTAAACTAAGACAATGTACTCCTCTACATGCGTCCAAGTTAATTGTATCGAGTTGAATTATTGTCGCGCCCATTCACACACAAGTGATTATTAGTGCGACAATGGCCGAAAATTGTCGCGCCGCCAGAATTCTGCCCATTGTGATAAATCACTGACGTTGCCGTTCGCTCCCTTCCTCCCCCTTTCCGCTACTTAGCAAAATTATGCCGCTTCGAAGCCGTCGCTTCTATATGGCAAGTAAGCCGCCGTCCTCGTCTGATTGTTACAGGGAGGTTCCTGGCCCGGTCCGTGAAGCTGCAAAACTCTAATTAAAAAAGGCGCCTCTTTGATTTTGTTTGGTAACTTTTGGTCGCGCGCACACATCCCAGTCGTACAGTATCGTAAATATTATACGGGACTTTAGTGAGAGGGTGAGCGCGCAGAAGACCGAGCACACCAAAGTTTGACAATACATCAGCCAGAGTTTCAGGAGCCGAGTCGTAGACAAGCGATTCGAGGATATCTGCCTACACGCGATTGTTGCTGCAACTTTCCGGAAACTTATCATCGAGAGCAAGAACAACACATATACCCATAGTTGTTGGCCTCGAGTCCGAGATGTATGCCGCGTGTTCCATCATTTCCTTCGGTAAACTCGCCCGATGCTCCCGCCGGGGCGGAAAGTTTCAACTTTCAAATTTGTTCCGCATGGAATTTCGATGATTATTTTTCTTAAGCTCGGGCAACTTCCGTGAAGTATGTAGGTAATTACTGTGCTAAATTTACAACTTCGGCATTGGTATCGAGTACAGCGATGAATCAAAATAGTTCATCTCATCGTCAGTGAATACTGAACAGCAACAGAAATTGATAAAGAACTTCTTGTAACGCGCTAGAAACGCATCGGCGTGGCGTGATACAAGGCGATGTCCGGACAGAGTAGTCGACCCCTCGAGTAGGATTTGCCTTGCTGCGGTACAACGATCAACGACCCATTGTGAACGACACTATCCTGGTCAGTTTGAATTGATCCGGTTAATATCTCCCTCACTCCTCCTTGTCACCCGTTTTTTTCTCTATCCCTTCCCACTTTCTTCCTTTTTGCATGCTAGGAGAATTGTCTAAGACACTCATGAAATGATGTAGAGGCAAAGTTGTAGAGAATGAAGTTTCCTATAAGAATGGCTCTCTAACAAAGGTTGATTGATTACTCTCAATTTCTCTGTACTCCGGTTCTAACCTTTTTCTTTTCTTGTACTCGGCGTCTTTCTCTTCTTTTTGTTCCTCTATTCCAGTTTTGATCATCTGCCCTTCTTTTACTCAGCGTTTTTTTCTTTCTCTTGTTCCCGATATTCCCGTTGGGACCGTCTTCCTTCCATGAACTCGGCAATTTTTACTTTTTCTTTTTATCTGTATTCTGGTTGTGACCTTCTTAGCTTCTTGTTCTCGGCGTCGTTTTCTTTTTCTTGTTCTCTACACTCTGGTTGTGACCTTCTTAGCTTCATGTACTAGGCTGTTTTTTCTCTCCCTTGTTCTCTTGGCTCTAGGAACCACAATGTATCATAGTATTCTTCCGTGTGTTTTTCGAGAACCGCACCAGCCCATAACTTTTTTCCTATGGGATATGCAGACTGTCCCGTTTTTGACCGCTCACTATTGGTATCTCGGAAACGGTAAGAAATACAAAGTCTTGATGACTATCTCCAATACGTTGAAACATTACAGATATCTTTGGTCATTTCTTAAATATCCCAAAAAAAAACTGTAAAATTCCGATTTCGGAAATTTCAAATCATTTCTTCATTACGACAGCTATCAATTTGAAAATCGGTATCCTGACATTTTCAAATGTCCTTGATCGACTGACGTCAATATTTTTTTCCTGCGCCTACTTTTTTTTGAGATATGACAGTTAACTTCATTTTTTCTTATGAACACTATATCATCTATCCATCCCAAAAAACTATTCTTTTCTTTCGCTTTACAAGGATATAAAACACTTGTAGAATTTTTGTTAAAATAACCTGTAAAAATTGTAAAAGCTTTTCCTGAGTCAAAAAAATCGGGTCACCGTTTCGGTTACCATGCTCTCGTGGTATCAACAATGGCATTCGGTTGCTACGGTCTCTTGATTTTGGAAAAAATTGAGTTACATTCCGTTTTCATGTATTTGATAATAAATAACAACAAAACAGATACAAAACCAAGTACAACATGATATAACATAACAATAAACATTTATAATTTACAATTGCTCGAATTGGAGTCCATTTTGCTCTATGTAGAGTTGAGTTTTTTACCCATATTATCAACTTTTGCGCTGATATCGTGCGGTTCAATAGGCTACTCGACATCAATCGCATTTCAGTGTAACAGTATCATAAATCTGATAAATATCTGGATAACAAATTTGTAGTTGAAAAAGTTGTTCGAAATATGATTTCATTTTGGTAAAAAATCAATTTGAAAGTGGAATTATTCAAATCAGGAATAATATGCTACGTCACAGCTTGAAAGTGGGCTAGGAGGTGGGAGGGAGGAAAGAGAAGGGAGCGCATTTGACATTCGACCGAATCATTCGTTCTGGATCCATTACGTAGTGGTGTATTTTCACGTGCGAGCACAACTTTATTACAAGGAACGTGTTTTTGATGCCATTGCATGGAGTTATTATGTATTATGAAGCAGAATTGTATTCAAAAAAGCTAGATTATTTGACGTGGACTTGACATATGGCAAGTACTGCCACTCATATGGAACTAATAACACTGTTGTGACATTAATCCGAAGCCTGCACGAGCAAAAATGAGTGAATTTTAAGGAAGAATCGACCAAAATGTGAGATCAAACCATAGCACTCCAGCATTTCATTTTATGTTTTTGGTATAAATCAGTTCAAAACAAGAAAGTGTTCTTCAGTCATTGAATGGCCAACTAGAGTTTCTATTGGCTCTTCAAAATGTGACGTCACGCACTTGCCGCGCCATTCAAACAGACAAATCTTTTTCATGTTTTTTTTTATATGTACAGAAACAATTTTGAGAGGAACTTTCATAAAAAGAAATGAAAAAACCATGTCCACTAGCCTATTGACTGAAACGCATCATCAACTATTGCTTCCAGCTCTTGGATGTTTTGGGATGTTCTGTCATGAACCAGAGATTCGATCTTTGAGTGTTTTCCGCAAAGTGGACTCCAATTCGAGCAATTGTAAATTATAAATGTTCATGGCTATGTTATTCTGTGTTATTACTTGATTTTTGTATTCGTTTCATTTCATTGTTATTCATTATCAAATACATAGAAACGGAATGTAGCTCAACATTTTCCAAAATCAACAGACCATAACAGCCGAATGCCATTGTTTATGCCACGAGAGTATGACAACCGAAACGGTAACTCGATTTTTTCGCCCCAGAAATAGTTTTTCCAATTTTGACAGGTTAATGTGACAAAAATGCTGCAAGTGTTCTATATCCTTGTATAGCAAAAAAAATTATGTGTTTTTTGGGGCGAATAAATGATATGGTGTTCACAAGAAAAAATAAAGTCAACTGATGTCATATCTCGAAAAGTAGTAGGCGTAGGTCAAAAATATTAACGTCAGTCAATCAAGGACCTTAAAAAATGTCAGGATACCATCTTGAATCAATAGCTGTCATAATAAGGAAGTATTTAAAATATTCGGATTCGGCATTTTCCAGTTTTCTTGATATATTTGAGATAGTCATAAAATAGCGCAACATTTTTGTAATTCAACCGACTTTGTATCTCTTACTGTTTCCGAGATACCAATAGTTAGCGTTGAAAAACGGGACATCTGTGAAGAGATATTGACTTATAATATAATCTAACTTCGATGACCTAAGCTGCTCCGTTGAAAAGTTGCAGGGTATTCAAGTTGAGTTTTCAAAATCAATTTTTTGACATAACTTTTGAACCGTTCAACCGATTTTGTTCAAATCTGAAACAAAGTTGACTGAAATAAGTCCCTATAACGATGTTTTCATAAACAAGGCCGTTAGACAATATTATATAGATTGTTGCTTATGTTATATTGATTGTAATTTGGTTCTGTATTAGGTAGTCGGGTACACAGGTATAAACGAATCAGCTGCCTTGGATACTGGTGGCAGCGGCAGCTCTAGTGA
Source organism: Anaspis maculata (assembly GCA_949128115.1). Classification (NCBI taxonomy): domain Eukaryota; kingdom Metazoa; phylum Arthropoda; class Insecta; order Coleoptera; family Scraptiidae; genus Anaspis; species Anaspis maculata. The sequence continues at coordinate 21,221,480 of OX421962.1, forward strand.
GTAGTTTACATGGCTGACGTTTCAGCAGAGCTGGTATCACCTTGTAATGTCGCATTGGGTGGCAGGTTGCAGAGAGAGTTGTGGACAGGATCCGACGTGGAAAAGCCCCACACTGCTGAAATTTGGCTCAAATGGGGTGAAAACGTAGTTCAGTTGATGAAAATCACTACTTCAAGCAATAATGCTAGGTTTTCATTCATAATCAGTGAAACTGGGGACATTTCAGGCTGGAACTAGTTTCAACCCCCCAAAAAAAAATGACAATCCAGCGGTGTAATATACTTCAGGTGCGATTTTATCAGTAGCAGGTGTGATTTCTTCACTTTTTATCGATAGCTTAAAAAGCGAAAAATCAAGACGCATTTCAGCCATTTTGATTGGTTGAAACTAACATGCATGTAATAATCAGTGTTACATATGAGAATCAATATGGAGCATGGAACATGGAAGTGAGAAAACGATTTCTTTTTGGGGCAGTTTTGAAAAGCAATATTTTGTCAGATATCCGTTGTAAGTACCTACAAAAAATACAAAGCCTGTTTTTTTTGCCACCCGCAACCCATAAAAAAACTGATGTGGATACTCATACAGGTAGGTTTTATACCCGTACCTATATAGAAAGTGAATATATAATACGAAAAGCGGTTATAACACGTGTGTGCCTCTCTCATCCCTAAATTTCAGGACTGAGCTAAATAAATATTTGATGCAAATGACTCGACGTATGTGAAGGTATATGAGGCCTGGGATAGGTATACCTACACACACGCACACATCTCCAGGAATAACACCCCCACACACACAAACATACCTACAACACCACCGCCGGTGCCAAGTGTAAATTAGAGTACTCACCTTCCACAAACAGGAAGAATCCCTTGGGATTCTTGAGCAAAACCGAGAGGGCCGAGCGGGTCATGTCGGCCAGGGACGGATCTCCTGCGGGTCCCGGGTCGCGGTCTGCTTCGAAGTCCATGTGCGAGTAGGAGAATAGGCCTGTCAACAAATTTTACTCGATTACCTTCATTATCCTTTGGCCGCTCTCGCTCGCGCGTCCACTTCAAAGTACATTTATTTCAAATATTGTGCCGTCACACGACACTTCCCGGGGGCAAAATCAACAAAGGGCGCCCTGGAACGGTTGGCGGGGGCAGGCGCATTATCGAATATCCTCTCCCTCTTGATTTTCACCGATATATTTTATTGGAACTGAGAGAGAGTGGGATGGAGAGAGAGAGAGAGAACGCGAAGCCAGGCTTTCACGCCGGGGAAGCACCGAGTCACACGCCCGGGTAGAAAAAAATCCCATCCGGTGGGATATGAGATCGCAGCACAAATTTACTAAAATGGAATTTCACAAAAATACGATTATGTAATGAGATTTTTTGATGTTGAAAGTCAATGCCACTGGAAATCCAAAACAACAACAAAAATGGGGTACTTGCCAATGGAACAGATTTGACTGAAAATACTTTTTATCATCAACAAGAGTAATAGAGAGTATTTCCTGAAAATTTCCGGAAAATATATCCATTGGTTAAAAAGTTTATTTTTTATTTTTTCATTTTCAAAGGGTTGGTGACAATAGGGAAACGTCAGTGGGATTTTCATGTCTGTATTTTTCAAATATTGTAATGTCACTCTAACAGTTCTTTGAGCTTCCAATCCAACAGTGCTGTTTGTTTAGTTTTTAGTATATTTGTGACGTCACAAATATATTTTTCAAACCCGCTTCACGGCCGCAATTTTGGGAATTTAGGAAAAAGAAAAATACGGGTACATTATTTTTAACCACACTATCGATTGAGCCATTAACAAAAAATTGGGCAAGTACCCCCATTATGTTTTTTATTTGGTTGAGAGACTAGCGCCGTGCAGCGGGACATGCAAAATTGATTAAATGATGTACAAGTACAACGCCAAACATTAAAGCTTTAACGGGAAAATTCGGTCGAAGTCTGATAAATTGCTGATTATTCAATAATTGTTATGCATTTGACATGCAAATTTTCAGCTGCCGTATCTGGAATTTCCATGTATGGACTGTGAATGTTGACGAAGCCATGATTATTATTGTCCATTTAAATTGATCTGTGCTGAACCATGGTGTCCACCGTTCAATGACAGCAGTATCCATTTATATCTGGATCGCTACGTACCGGGTGATCCTTTGAAAACTATCCACTCGTAACTCCGATTCGTACTGAATGTTCCTTCGAACAAAAACAGGTCGATTTTTCTATTAGAGGGGACTCTTAAACATAAATTAGTGATTTCTATCTTCAATCGCTTCGCCTCCACCCACCCCAACTCTAAAATGGTACCATCTACTTTCCGACACAATAAATTGAAGAGAATTAGAGAATATCAAATCTGCAGTTGGAGTTCTCCATCAGTTCCTGAACAGGCGCTGAATTTTTGAACATTTTTCTGATGGCCGATACCACCCGGGCCCAGCCATTCACCCGGCCTTTGGCACATTTCGTAACCTGGAAAACCAAACCTGTTGATTTTGTTACATCGGCCTGACAAATTTAATAAAGGTATCTTGTGTCGACGGTCGCATGAGTATTGCAAATATCAAGGTTTTCAAGGCAACAGCGAGTCCCGATCCCTTGTGTCTTCAAGTGTCGTTTTGGGGCTCCGTTAAGTCCCTTGTGTTTACTGTAGTTTTTTGAACTCCAGTATGCTCATCCCTTTGGCGAATTATTGCGAACCTCGTTACAAACTCTATTGTATAGGTACGGCTCTTTTGTGTGGTTCGATATCAAGGCCTCATAGTGCCTTCCTGTCGTTTAGTTGAATGACTTTTTTGAGCAAAAATAAAGTGGCAAGCTGAGGGCTACGGCTACGGCTGATGGCACCGGCAAACTTTTTGAGCGAAACTATCAGCAGCCATCAGCCGTATCGTCTCAGTGCTCCAGCTTGTCAGTTTATTTTTGCTCCAAAAAGTCATTCTGCTGAAAATGAGAAGTGAATGGGATATACGTCCATGTACAAGGTGCGGCGCAGCAAATGGATACTGAACCTGAGATATCTCGAAAAGTACCGGCCCCATTTCAACCAAATAAGCACCAAATTAAAAAGAAAAAGTTGCATTTTTATGTGTGGGTAGCTGAGTTGCTCAAATTTGTCCTGAATATTCGTATTCAGCATATACATTGAAAATCTGAAAAATGGGCGAATTTGAGACTTTTTTTCCAATATTTATGGAAGTCCCCTGAGGTTTTTTAACGTCAATGTCAGTGTCAGTAGGTACCTATTCGTCATTGTACTGTCGTGGTTCAGTGGAACAGAGACCAATTTGAACATTTGAAGGATTTCATCTTCTAGACACAGTTTAGCAATTTCGCATTTAATGTATTCAATAGACTATCATTTCTCAACATTTAAACATGGAAAAAGGTGTAGTTTGATTTGATAAGTCCGATTTTCTACGTTTTTCTTCAACTGGTGGATATGAATTGTCAAGACAAATTTGAGCAGCTCAGGTACTGTGATGGCCAGCTTAAAATGATGAAAGTGAATTAGATTTTACTAAATAAATTAGGATTACGGGCGATATTGTGAGAGAAAGAAATGGTACAAGGGAGGATGCTAGAGTCGCGCCGTAGTTCAGATGAGCCGGCTTGTAGAGAGAATCGGTCCCGGAAGCGAAGATGGGGGTAGAAAGGACTGGCGTCGTTGCGTTCGACATGAACGGATGTGTTGGCTGAGGAAGATTTTTATTCTCTATTGAGTTTGTTTTGTGTATTTCGGGAACGGCCAAAAGCCAAAGGTATTGTTGAACCAAGTTGATATTCCTCCAATATAGCTGTGAGCTTTTAACTACGTTGGTTCCAGAAGTCTAATTATTACCTTCAAAGCACCAGGTGAATCATCACGGTGACATAACAACCACATCTAGCCTCCGTCAGGTGAGGGTAAGTTCTATTCGCACTAGCACTAGCAACATTTATATGCCACACCTGGGCTCATAGAAATATCGCGAACCCTTTCTCCATAAAATAAAAATACTTAAGCCTTTCGCAACGAAAAGGGGTTTCACGAGCAGTCCAAGAAGCGTTCCTAAAAATAAGAGAACCGCTTTGAACATGCTTTAGAAATTCAGTGTCGCTTCGAAAAAAGTACAAGACATCGAAAAGTAACGTAATTTTCTAGGTTAATTATAACCTTATCTCAGTGTCAAAAGGGTTTTCAGGGCGGTCAGGTTGCGTTCTCTAGAACTCAATTGAACCACTTATACGTGTCAAGGAGCCAGTTTGTCGCTCAGAAAAAAATATCTACCAGACAGCGAAAAGTGATTTAAATTACCAGGTTATTTGATTAAAGGCTCACACCTGATTGGACATTTCAGTGAAGTTATATGACACAACGTGATACTGAGCTGAGTGACAAGGCTGTAGGTTGAAATCACCAGCTGGATGTAAATTGATTAAACGAAAACACTCAACTTTTATGTAAATTATTTGATCTATAATTAAGATAATGGCAGTCAGTTCCAAAATACCAAGACCATCATACTCGAGGAAAATAATAATATAAATCTCTCTCTCTCTAAGTAAAACCAAATGATCGATATTTCTCTTCGTACAGATAAATATGAGCTAGAGGAAAAATGGCTGCTCCAAATTAGGAAAGGGTTAAAAGGTAAAATCAACGAGGTATTAATTAATTGTGCAAGGAGTCAAAACTCAAGTATGTTAGAACATGTTACTCGTCCACCTTTCTCCTTCTAATTAATAAGAATACGGAAACGGAAATTCAATTGGAAAAAGAAATTAATTGGGCGCGGGTTTTCTACTACGATCATTTTTGAAAAAGTGGCCTGGAAAGTGGTTCTAGAGGCAAGTCATGTTAAAGTTTGGCAACATATGTTTTCAGGGTATTTGGACCTCTCTGAATACAGAAACCATTGTTGCCAAGTCGAATTTTGCACCGAAAGGTCGCAAGGGGAGGGGGGTGAAGGGAAGGAAAGACCAAAAATCACCATTTTCAACCATTTTTAATACCGGGAGTACCGGGACTGCGACCTGTCATTAATGGATTAATGCGAAGTAAATTACATAGTATCTTGATGAACTGAGGTCTTATACTATCATCTTGACATGATTACTGTCAAAATTTCCAGAGAGAGGCGACTGGGAGGGGGGGAAAGTCGACTGTGTAGATAATTCTTCTTTTCTCTTGATTTAAAGTGAATATATACATGTTTGGTATCTTTTTCTATCAAATTTCATATTCTAAGTTCAATTATGGTGTCAAAATTGCAATAGGAGCAAGTTTGAACAAGTTTTAGGTGAAAAAACATGTTTTTTGTCAATATTTTTTTACCACTTTGAACTGTTATATTTTATTGCAAATCGGCATTTTTTTCTCGAAATTCTTGCGTAGTTCGTTAGTCTGGTGTATTTAACACAATACAGTCATGTAACTGATGTGCCTATATCTTTCAAAATATGAAAATAATAATTTTTTGTTACAATCATGGTTACAATTACAATCGTTTGGCGCTACTTTCCAACCTTTATTTTTAGCTATTATTTCACTGTATGATAAAAACTGTGGTTCTCTAACTCATGATTATGTAGAAAACCTTAGCTGAGATATTCTTGAATGTAATTCTTTTCAAAAGAAGAGTTTTTCATGTCAGAACCTGATGCCCAGTGAGCAAGAATCCTCTCAGAGAGGCCTGAAATGTTCTATTGAGCTCGAGAAACGGTTACCTCTTCCAAACGACTTTGAGATGGCCTATTAAGATACAAAGAGGTTACCTTTTTCCAACTTCTTTGTGATGTTCTCTTGAACTCCAAAAATGTTACCACTTTTGCACTTCTTTGAGATGTCCTATCAAGCTCCAAAGTAGGTTACCATTTCCCAACTTCTCTATGATGTTCTCCCAAGCTCCAAAGAAGGTTACCTTTTTAGAACTAACTCAAAATTTGTTTCATAAAATTATGAAGCTCTAAAAAGATTACCCTCGAGGTTACCTTTCTCCAACTTCATTTAGAAGTTCTATTTCAGCTCCAAAAAAAAATCAATCTTCTTTGGTATGTTTGATTATGCTCTAAAAAAAATTATCTTTTTTGGATTTCCGTGAGATGATCTATCAAACCTTCAAGAAAAGTTACCTTTCACGAACGTCTTGGGCAGGTGTTCTCTACCATCAACCTCTAAAAAAGGACAACTCCTCAAAATTGACGTTCATGAGATGTACCTATATTCGAAAAAGCCGCATTCCTCTAATAATACCCAAGGAAGAGGTAGATAAAGAGATTTTAAAATCGAATGTAATAAATGTAAATGATATAACCTATAATTGTATTATTCAACTCAACGTTTACGGTAATGTACGCATCTGCCATCGGTTGCACCAAGTTCTCTTCAGTTTCATTGGAGTATTTTTTCAATTCTATAAATTATGATATCTCAATGCCAATCGGACTTTTTCCAACAATTCTTGCGTAATTCGTTAGTCTGGTGTACTTTACACAATACAATCACGTATCAAGTTCGTCCTCACTTTTTAAAATATGAAAAACTTGAGTTTTGTCAAACATACATTAACTATACAGCAAAAAACAAAGTTGAAAAGTAGGGCCAAACAATTTCCACCAATTTTTATTTTTCATATATAAAAAAGTGAAGGCCGATCAATTGAATGCTTCTAATCTGTCAAATACATGAGACTAACGAACTACGCAAGAATTTTGAGAAAAAATGCCGAATTGCAGTAGAATAATAACATAGTTTAAAGACGTAAAAAATATCCACAAAAAACATGTTTTATCATGTAAAACTTGTTCAAACTTGCTTGTATTGCAATTTTATCACCATGATTGAACTGAGAATATGAAATTTGGTCGGAAACGATACCAAACATGTTTGTATCCACTCAAAATCGAGAGGAATCATCTACAAAGTCAACATTCCTCCCCCACCAGTCTTTCCCCTTAAAAATTTTGACAGCAATTGATAATTATATCAGGATGGTAGTATAAGACCTCAGTGAATCAAGATATGATGTAATTTACCTAACATTAATGACAGGTCGCAGTCCCGACATTAAAAATGGTGAAAAATAGTGATTTTTGGTCTTCCTTCCTTCTCACCCCGCCATTGCGGGCTTTCGGTGCAAAATTCGGCTTGGCAACAATGGTTTTCGTATTCAGCGGGGTCGAAATACTCTTCAAACGTTTGTTGCCAAACTTTAACATGACTTGCCTCTAGCATTGCTTTTTATCCGAAAATATCCTAGACTAATAATTAGGATATAATTATATCTTTCAAAAACTGAGTGTAAATTGAATTAAGTAATTCCTTGTCGTTAGCTAAATTCAGCACGATGTGAAACTGTGAAATGAATAATTAGTGCAAATGAAGTAATTAAGGTTAGTTAAATTAAACTGGCGATAATTGATTGATGCGTAATAAAGGATGAGATGTAGTTTGAATAGTTTTGTTTATTTTGCAACATTTGCTCAATCATCTTCTTCCAAATAAACCTGGGGTAGGGGAAGTCGGGGGAATGGTGGCCACCAAGGTAATGATAGCCACCTATTATCTCACATTCCCGCGTTTTTAAAGCAATTGTGAACGGTACCGCCATCTATAAATCGGTAGTTCAGTTGACCAACGAAGTTTTAGCGAGCAGCGATAATTTGGCGGCTTTGGTCAGACATGAAATCAAAAAAGGCACTCTCTCTATTGACAAGTGTCAATTTGATGTGAACAGTAGTCACCTCGTTCAAGTGGCACAACTTTGGGAACAGCCACAAAACTTGGGTTCATCCATGATCTTGAAGATATCCAAAAGTGGTGACTCTTTGCGATTAGGTATTGTTTTTTGTGTGGCATCATTTGAATAAAGTCATACGTTCTGGGGTTAACATGGCCAGGCATACAGGGGAAATGGTGGCCGGCCACCATTACCCCATAATAGGCGAAAATTCAACTCATAACTTCTTCAAGTGCCAAAACATCGCGAAAGAAGCACTGCAAAGGCCTCCTAAAACTCAGATATCAGCAATAGCTCCTATGAGGAGTGGTCGGTCTGTTCGAGAGGTATCCAGACCTTTCTAAATTCCCAGAAGCAAGATACAAACAAGAATGAAAAACAATGAGATGCTGAGTGCTGAGATGTATCATGTGAGGGTGCTGGGCTTACAAAGCTTGTGCTAATGTGGAGAAAATTTTTTTTGTTTGTGATTATTGTTGTTGAATCAAGCCCAAGTTACGACTTGGGGTAATGGTGGCATATGACTGCCATTACCCCTACATGGTGGGGTGATACGGGCCACCAGCAGTATTTTTGTGATGCGTTGTTTGAAATTTTTGTTAGTTTTTTAATAATTTTAAGAATAAAATATTGAAAAGCAAATTTTCCTTCTTCCGTTGTAGAAATTTTATGACGATTGGTCAAAAACTACAAAATATAGGGTCAAAAACACTTAGGGGGCCACCATTCCCCCGACTTCTCCTACTATCATTACGTGAAATAAAGGGAGTTGGGGATTTATTTAAATGATTCAGGTGAACGGGTTATAAAACAACGGCACAACAATGCACAACGTAAGGGTCAATTTTTATTTCACAGCTAAATAATTAGGGAAGAGGGGGGTTTCTTACAATACCCATACGTGAAAATATCTTCCTCTTTTCAATTTGGTGCTAATTTGGTTAAAATGGGGCCAGTACTTTTCTAAATGTCTCCGTTTCAAATGTGTCCGATTGCTGCGCTGCACCCTGTATAAGAAGATATCCGGGCAATTGTAAGAATATTCATTCGTTCATTAGCCATAACAACGCATTACGGGTTTCGGCTTGCTTCTCTGCCTATTTATATTGAATGGGAGGCCTACAGTTTCAAGTGGATTTTGAACCACAAGTGAATGTCAAGAGCTATCACTACTCCAGAGAAGCTTTCGAGGGCCGAAGTATTCGGAAGGTTTGCCCAGAACCTTGCCGAGGGGGGATTCGGCGCCGGTATCCCATTTCCGAGTGGGCCCCACCACAGCGCCATGCTGAAGCGGTCGCCCATCCAGAAATGGACAGCGGTGTATATGGCTTGACTTAAGTTATCGAAGCCATAACGAAAAGTATCATCGACCTGTGCTTAATAAGTGTCAACCCAAGCCTACGCGCTTGCGAATTGTCGATATAGTAGATCTCATACTTATCGACTTTGTTCACTTATGCGCCAACAGATGGCGTTCGTGCATTTGCTCTTGCTCACGAAATGACGCCTATCACAAATCAAAACATAGACGTATCCACGTCAATAATAAAGAACACATTTTCTTGGTCAAGTTTCATGACCTTCACACCACGGCCTTGACAATAAGAATTAGGTTATGTTCTAGAATATTCCTTACGAAAGTAACCAGCAGCTAGTAATCTAGATTGGGGAGCAGAGCATGGGTAACACAAATTTCTCACCAAATAAATACGTCGAAACTTTCCGGTAACTAATTTATGACGAGTTAGTTGGCGCGGTGCACCAGAGCAGCAGGAGCAGGAGCAGCAGCGCCCCCACAGAGTTTGACAAGCCCCCAAAGTCTAATACACTTTAGAGGGTCCCTATTTTCGCTTTCGTAAGCCCATAACTCGCACAAATCATTATATTTCATATCTCTGTGAATCTATTTCCTCTACGCCTTCTCCGCACTACGCGACCAGTGATTTATGCGGGATTACAATGAAATACGGTCTAAGTGTTTTTTATCGACGGCCCAAATTTATCGAACACACACTCTAACAATAATGGTTTGTTGCGGTGATGGTACACATTGTTAAAACAGCCCACCCAGACGATTCCGCCCCCACTGAATGGACCACCAACAACAAAAGGAAGTTCCGCACAAAGAAATATTGATGGAGGGGGGGGGGGGCAGGGCAGAGCTGAGCACAGAAGAGAAAAACAGCGCCTGGAAATTTCTTACTGGAAATTTATGGTGCGGTCCAGCACGGAAACTATCAAATTATTCCTTCACGACTGGAAATTAAAATAGTCCAGCTCGCTCTGGAGTCGGGCGTTCGATATTCTTTATTATCTCTTGCAGACTGTATACATTCTATATAGTTATTATGTGAGCGGGGATGCGGCAGCGCAGCAGCGGGAGAAAAAAGTATATAGAGGAGGGAATCTCCCGGAGAACTTACCCAGCAAGTAGTCGACTTGATTGGGGTTAATTTTGTCGAGCTGTCCTTTGTTCCAGACGTACTCCGCTTTGAGTCCGCGCTTCTTCTTATCTCGGGCCCAGTCATCGATGAGATTACGTCCGTCCAGGCGCCGACCTTCTTCCTTAGTTTGTTCCGGATCGTGGGCGACTTTGGGCAACCAGTGTCTCCTTCCACCGCCCAACAGAACCTGGAAAACGTAACACAGATGAACAAAATGACGGCAGCGATTCAATATGTGGAATCCACAATGGAATTATTGGATCTGGAGATAGGACGTGCACGAGGGAAAAGTACAAATAAAGTCCGTTCGCGGTCTGGAAAATAGTCTACTGCTGCCAGAATTATTCACTGGATGGGTCGACGAGATTCGAGCTTCGATTTCGGTATCCACAATACAATGCACAATATCCCTGAACCTCGTGTCAATATTGCATGATACATATCACATCGAATCAGGAAAAATGTGAGTGGAGATCTGGTTAATTTTTCTACAGCGGTACTGTACGGTACGGTGCTACGTATGTCGAACTTCCCAAATATTTGAAATGATGAAATGTCTATTATTGAGACATTCAATAAATTATAACTTGAAAGTGGAGTAACAGACCATATTCATAATAGTCGCCATATCTTGGAGACATGTTGAAGCTTCTGTCAGAAGGTATAATGATATCTGCGAACTAAATTCGAGAATTACGGTTTCCTCAATTCTAATCTTTGCTCCAGTCATGAGCGTATGTCATTTCGATAAATGCCACAAAAAAGTAAAATATTTGAAATTTAACCAGTAGTAATGACCTATACTAACAATATTGATCATAATTCGCTGACGCCATCTGTTGAGGATAGCTGAACTAGAGAATATGATGTACAGTGTGATTCACAAAATTTGTAATCAGCGGTGGCTTTGAAGTCGAAAGAATCGGCCATTCATTTAGCCAATTGACCTTTCCAGTTTTAGGGGATGATGATATGTTTTTTCAGAGTGATTTTTTGACGTTAATGACGTTTCGTTCTGAGAACGTGGTGAAATTTTGCCGGAGAAGTATAGCAGCAGCAATTTTGAAATCACTTATTTTATCATGTGGGGAAAGTCACTGCAGCCACTGAAACCAATTTTCAACGGACAAAGCCTTTTTTATGAGTGAAAGTTGACTTTGATAGTATACGTAGAGGCGGCTTATTAGCCACCACCGCACACCGCTGTAGCGTGCCCTTAGGCACCACTGTGACAGGACTAACAGGATATCGTCTGGTTGTTAGTGAAAAGATAAAAACACACTTGAGTTTGGTTTTCCACCGCATAAAACACAGTGAAGTGGAACCAGAAACACGGTAACACCTCACCTACAAAATAGGTTATTGATGGTCTTTGTTCCTTTGGGTAAAATCGTGAAATCGATACGAGCATTTCAATACGTTGTTCAAAAACGTATACATATAGAGGACCGATTTTGCTTTGCTTGTCATAGACAAAATATTCCGCGTCCATTTGAGACAAACAGAAACCTTGTTGTTTATAATAATAAGTACCATTATGAAATCTTATTTTTCAGGCGACCAACATACAAAAGCTTTCTTTACGTCCTTTTTGGCGTCCCAAAAGTGCTTTTTTTTTTGTACGCTAATGTCAATATTTCCCTTTTCGGCCGCTAAACCTCAGTTGTTTTACTTTGTTGGGACGCTAATGTCATTCTGCTTTTTTCACGTTACATGATTTTAGACCGATTTAGTTGTTGAATATTTACATCACGAAGTAGTCGGCGGTATACCTGATTAATAGAGAGCAATTAATCATTCAATGATGACCTCGATGATGACCCAAAATCAGATGTAATAATTACATAAATTTGAAAATACAGTTATTTTCTCCGTAAGGTTGGTGCCACTGCAGTGATTTTCGAGGTGATTTCAAGTGCAAGATTGCTACGCTACTCATCATTGGTCAATTCATGTGAATGCTGTCAAAGTCAAAGGCAATTTCATTATTTTGTTTTGTTGGTTATGAGTTATGCTATGCTTATTGTCGTGAAAATTGGCCCAACTAGGTCCGAAACTCGCGTGTCTGTTGGATTGCGTTTCGATGTATACCGCAGCCCTCACCATGAAATAAATAGACCACCAACGTTGATGAGTTGCACGATTGTGATTTTCCCGAAAGGTAGGCCAGAGAAACAGACCCTGTCCAGATTTTTGCCTTGTTTTACAGGCACCACCTCATCACAGAATGTTCATAAGTGCTGCAGGTAAGTACCTATACAGCTTGTAATTTCAGCGGAAGCAAATCCAAAGCTGCCGCATTTGAGCTTCAGCCTATGTGGTGCCGGCGGGGTTTGAGAAAAATCGCTTTCACTATAAGGGATTTTTCGCGACATAAGTCACATACACGAGTATGTTATCCTAATGTATGTCCCCACCACCACACCAAACTTCTTGATGTTAGCCGTAGCGCCGCTTTCGCGAAAACATGAAATGTATCTCCGAGGTGTATGAGAAATGTCATCTGCACAGATGTCACGTCACCTCATCTGTCATCTGTAACGGTCTGCAACTAGAATGGAGGTCGGTGTGCTTTTCTACGTTTTGGAAGATTTCTTTTTTGGAAGTGAAAATGTGTGTATTGAAAATCGAAATAGAAGAGCCCTTCACGCTGCTTTAGCCTCAAAGACCCGAAATACGTTCTATGGACCGAAATTGTTTGTTGACGACAACGAAGATTGGTTAAATAAGTATAATGAAGCGCTCTTCTATCGCTTCTTTCGAATGAAGAAGGCTACATTTGATCGGCTACTGTTGGAATTAATTCAAAATGATGTTCACGAGTTGATAAGGAAAAAGTACAGGGGTGGCAATTACCCGATCCAACCTGAAAAATCCCTTTTAATATTTTTATGGTACATGGCTCAACAGGATACCTTACAGTCTATTGGACACAGTTTCCAAGTTACTGCTAGTACAGTAATGAAAATAGTGAACGTTTTCCTATACATACTTCTTAACATAAAGAAAAAATACATATTTTGGCCGCAAACACCTGAGAAATTTGAAGCTGTTTCAAGTGGTTTCGATAAATATCCAGGTAACCACCTAAGTACTGAGTACACCATGGTAAAATAATGAAAATGTCTTTTACTTTACAGGGACCTTGGGTGCAATCGACGGGAGTCATATTGAAATTAAAGTTCCTGCTGAGCAACACGACAGCTATGTGGACCGTTACCTAGGCCACTCCATAAACCTCATGGGGATTTGTACTGCACAAAAAATATTTTCGTATATCTTTGTTGGATTTCCTGGATCAGCCCACGATTCTCGGGTAAGCACTCAGCAGTAAAAACGATTAAAAATATACATAGGTATACTGTTGTATGAAAATATTTTTTTTGTGTTCACAGGTGTTTAGTTATTCAAGTTTTGCTAGGAACATAGAAGCATTTGGATCAGAGTTCTATTTTCCTACCCCAGATCACCATCTCATCGGCGATAGTGCTTTTCCTCTGAAGACGTGGTTAATGACACCATATCGACGCCACGAAAATATGACAAGAATTGAAAAGAATCACAATTACCTGTTGAGTTCTGACAGAGTTGCCATTGAGAACATATTTGGAATAGTTAAAGGAAGATGGAGACGGATCATTTTTGTCAATACATATTCTGTATCGAAAGCAGTTGAAATTTCCACTGCAGCATGCATCTTGCATAATTTTTGCTACATGCTTGATGATGTTTGGGAAGAACCTTACTTGGTAGTGAGGTATCTCAATCATGTTAATGACAGAGAAAATAATTTGGAGCAGAATAGGAGGGCTCAGCAGAAAAGAAATCGTATTGCGAGAAACTTACTTGTCAATAATGATTAGTGAATAAAAAATCGTAGCAAAACACGTTTATTATTATTATTTTATAAGCTTCAGTCTTGGTTCTCAAAATTATTACCGAATTAGGGGCTGAAGCCGCAAACACAAAAAAATATCGGCAAAAAGTACCTAGCATAAAACAAAAACATTCTTATACAATAATAAAACTAGGTAAGTATGAACATTAAAAACTCATTATTAACATTAAGCTTCTTAATAGTAAAAAAAAATCTATAATAATTAACAAATCTAAAATAATTAACAGTCATCCAATTAATACAAATTATTTAGATTTCTGGTTGTCAATAAATTCTCTGAACAAATTTAGCATTTCACTCCTCTGAGTGTTTTGCACTTCCATAAGTTGTTGAGATTTGCGGCGATCTTCGCGATCAAGCTCAAACTGGCGTTTCAATTCATCTAACATAATTTCTGATCCACTCTTTGGCCGGGCACTTTTCTTTTCTTTTGAAAATCTCGACGTGATTGCTTCTTTTGATGATCCTGTTTTCAAAGATGGCAATGGTTCATCATCTTCCTCACGAACTGCAAAATCTGAACTCCCGCTTGAGCTTGGTCCTGGTTCACCAGCTTCAAAGCTATCTGAGTCTTGCAGAAACTTTGGATGGCTTTTGTCTTTTCCTCCTGAAAGTCAGCATAATAAGAAACAATTGTGGACTCTCTCATTTCACTCAAAATATCAAAACAATTGTAGAGTGGATGTAAATAACGTACGTTTGGCACTTCGAGGTGGTGATTTACTTTCACTCTAAAATTATGGACATCAACAGGTACCTATACGTATAGGTATCTACACCTACCTATTATGGAATGAAGTTCGTCAAAAAACGGGGGAGGATCTTTCTTTTCCTTTCCAGTCGAATTCATGTGTTTAATATGTTGTAGGTATTTGGCTTCCATGTTTATAAATTTTTGCTTTAATTTTCCACCTGGTCCCTCCTTTGAATTAGCACAGATGTCAAATCCCGCCTGTTTCATTTCTTTTGCGATTTCATTCCACAGTTGAATCTTTAACGTTTTTCTGTCTCTGAATTTGTGATCAAGTTTTTGCCGCAACTCTAAGAACAGTGCAGTTGCTTCTTTATCAGCAGGTGTCGGTCGTCCTTTTGAGAACCATACTTGCGTCAAATCATTTGCAGCACATATTAGCCCTGTGGGCTGCTGGTGGGGTTGGGGGTGGCAGAGGGGCCGGGTGGCGGCAGCCAAAGTACTCTGAGTAGTATCTTCTTTGTCTTCGTCATTGGAATGGTCATTGCTCTCGGACCATAATATTGCTGGATATACTTTTTCAATATAGCTCTCAGCTAACTGTTGGTCTGCAATAATTTAACAATGGATAATTACGGGGCTGCCTTGCGATATGTTTATTTAAGGTATTTTCACTTACCATTTAATAAAGTATTTGCCGTTTGCAGATCAACCGTTAGTCGAAAATCCTGCCCTTTGTAATTAATCGAGATTAATACCATTCCTTCAAACACTTCCCCGCTCATTGCCTCAGCCTCATCAACATCCATTTCGCTTGCCTTGCCACACCAGGGAAACAGCCACTTCACAAATTTTCACACGACTGGACGAGAGATTCAACGAAGAGAGTCAAGAATTTAACCTCAAAAATCTGGTGTTGAAGAGCTTCTAACCCCACATTCAGCACATCAACGTTCAGCACTGCCCTCTACCACATTCGTCTCATACACCAAACCAAACGACATACGCTAGTCCCGAGCAGAGTATGTGGTGTATGTCGTTTGACAGATAACAATGACGTCACACTACTACGTCATTCCACTTCCCCTCTCATACATTTTACGCGAAAACGCAGATAATCACATACACCACATACACGCGTATGAGATTATCTCTCGCGAAAAATCGCTATATACCTCGTTCATCATTGACTTGTCTAAACTACCTACTGTCATAATAATACACCTACAAATTTTGTTTTCTAATGTCACAGGTAACTATGTTTTATAAAGAAAAGCACTCTTGCAATTGCAAGTAAGAAATCAAACAATTCAAACATCAGTATTTTGCTCAATTTTCTGTGATAGTCGCCTAAAAAATGTCGTGTGCACCTCGGCCAAAAGGTTCTTCTTTGGCCTCACCTCGGCTACGCCTCGGCTACAAAATTTCAGATTCGGCCAAAAAACATTACCTTTATGGCCTTGATATACAAAGTACTATTAAAGAGAAAAAAATCGAAAAACAAAATTTCAAAATATGCCTTGAGATGGGCCATCAAAACACATTCTATAGCATGCATTCAAATGTTGAAATCGATTATACTTGGAAACTGTTCATCCTACTGATGTTCAACAAGATTACCTTTTTTTCGAAGAAATTCCCGGAACTTTGAAATGTCATGTCAAAATCGAAAAAATAATACCTACATGCAACAAAGTTGGTGTCAAATTTCGTTCCCTTACCCGTTCAAACAATATTGAAGACACAAAGGGAAAGGGGCTCAATGGATCGAGCTTAACATACAGGGTGGCCCAACGAAAAAAGAACAGAGGGGTTTTCGGGCATTTCACCTTATTTTTTTGGAAAAAGCTCGGACAGGTCGATTTTTATACCAAGGGGGACATCTGAAACCTACATTGGCAAATTTCTATCTTCAGCCCCCGCACCCCCACCCACCCCAACTTCGAAGTTTCAAATTACACCACCCACCTTGCGATACATCAAATTAAAGAGAATAGACCATTTCCACATGACGTCACACGCACGTGTCGAACGGCTGATTCGGGCCAACGTCAAACATGATGTCAACTATACTTGCCAGTTTGTCAAAACTTTGTCACACCAGTGACTTTCACACACCGACATCGACCAAGGAGGTTATACACTGACTGACAGATTGACATACTATACCAATCTGACTGACGCACATGACTGACGTAGCCCACGTGCCCCGTGACAGATAACGCAGATCTGACTGACGTTGCCCCGAATCAGCTGTTCAAGACGGAGCTGCGTGACGTCAGTGGAAATGGTCTATTGAATTTTCTCTCTGAATAAAATATTTCCATAACTTCCAACCCCACCCCCCTTCTTCCTAAAATTGTCTGAGTTTCCAATGCAATATTTTTCACCTCCTAATTATCTTCAGTACAGTCAACATCATCCTGCACAGCATCGAGGGAGAAAATTTTCTGTGTAAAAAGTGCCACCCAAACTCACCCCTTCACTCCCCCACCCCAACTTCAAAATCTAGAATGGCACTTCCTACTTTGTGATACATTAAATTGAGAGGAATTGAATTCTCTTCCTGAATAAAATATTTTCAGAATTTTCAAAAAGCCATTTTCCCCCTAAATCACTCAGAATGTTCAATTTATCAGAAAGAAGTTTGAAATTTTGAGAAAATGTTTTTCAGAAAGAGAAATAAATTCCCTTCAATTCGATATATCACAAAGTAGGTGGCGTTAACTAAATTTTGGAGTTGGGGTGGGGGAGAGGAAAGGAGTGAATTTTGGGTAACACTTTTCTCCACCGAAAATGTTCTCCTTAGATGCTATTCAGGATGACGCTGATCAATTTGGAGAGAATTGAAAGATCGAGAATAGAAAATGGGACAGTCAGAGAAATTTAGGGAGATGAGGGGTGAAGTTGAAAATTTTGAAAATATTTTTTTCAGAAAGGTAATTTGATTCTCTTTGATTTGATGTATGGCAAAGCAGATGGTGTCATTCGAAATTCTGAAGTTGAGGTGGGTAGGAGTAAGCGAGTTGAAGATAGAAATTTGCCAATGTATGTTTCAGATGTCCCCCTCAATATAAAGATCGACCTGTCTGAGCTTTTTCCAAAAAAATTAGATGAAATGTCCGAAAACCCCTCTGTTCTGTTTTCGTTGGGCCACCCTGTATAACAAATGAAGGTAAAAGGAAGCTTATTGGTACCTACTCTTGAAGCCAATAAAAACATAAGTGGGCTAATTAGGGCTTCAAATATCATATGAAGTCATGAGGTGTTTACAGAAATACAATGAGGCACAAGATGGCTTACTGGGATTCTGAAAGCTACAAAAAACACAAGAGGACTCACTAGGGCTCGAAACGAAATACTGGTGGTACAATAAGGGGGTCCAAGGGGCTCTATATAACAAAACAAGTAAAAGGCGGCTCACTGGTAGGTACTTGAAAGTCAATAAAAATCGAGATAAAAACATGAGTGGGCTGATTACAGGCTTCCAAACTACACTTGAGGGCACAAGGGGATCCAAAAGGTCTTCGAATGACATGACGACACAAGGGTGACTATTGTGCTCTGAAAGTAACGGAAAATGCAAGGGGGCTAGCAGGGCTTCAAATCACATTGAAGAAACAATAAGGGGGAGTCCAATTGAGCCTACATAGCACGATATGGCAAAAGAGGGCTTATATCCTAGACAGACTACACGTTTATGATCATTACACTTAATAATGCGCCGCGTAAATAAACGTGGCGTTGAGTTTTTCCCCAAACTGTCAATGTCAAATTGCCGACTGATCCGAATATTGGGCTATTATTGCCAGTATTATAATAATAATTTCATATTTCAGGTGAGGTGTAAGGTGTTATTTAGCTTAGATTCCATTTAATCAAGAAAGCAATACATAATTATATTTTATCATTGTTTGCAATGTTCACACCACACCATACTATCTTCATTTGTTGCCAAAATATATGTTGAATTTGTATTGAGTCGGAAGAAATGGAGAAAAAGAAGAATAGGAGACTGATGATTTAGTCAATAACCTGATCAAAATCGCATAGTCCCATAGTCTAACCAACTTTTAATTTCGCACGGCCCTGGTTTAAGTGCGCGGCTGGCAAATGGCAAGACAACTGACAGATGCATGTTGTAGTTTATTATGTTCATCATATCTCTCGTGTGGTCATTCTAACTTTTTTTTTGCAATTTTTCAACTGCTTTTGCGATTAGTATGGAATAAAAGAATAAGAATATTTATGGAAATAAACACTTGAATAGACACCTATCCATCTCACGGTTGATTACGGAAAAACCTATTCCCTTATCAATAAATTCGACTTCACCAAAAATAGAGTGCCGCCAACCGATATTCAGCTACAAGTTCACAATGTTCGTATCATCCAACTTTCGCGAGCAAGCGGTCATTTCTTATGTGAAGCGACAATATATTTAAATTTTTCGTACGTGCCTATACCAACGTGCACGGCTACGGGCATTATATATACACCTACCTGTCTCATGGATACTTATACGGAAACCTATCTCCTCATCAATAAATTCGACTTTGTCCAAAAATGAAGTGCCGCCAATCGATATCGTGCTACACGTTCGCAATGTTCGTATCATCCAAATTCCGTGAATAGGTGGTCATTTCTTATGTCAAACGTGGAGTTTTTAATTTTTCGTACGTGCTTATACGTGCACGCTATACGAGCTTTATCTTATAATTTAGTACAAGAGATGTTGTCGCAAGAGGCAAGGTACAAAATCCAGTTCCTCCATTGTAATGTTGCTATAATTTGGAATTTTGAAGTATCGTAGGGTGGGAGCGAAGAGATATTGGAGAGAAAAATTTGGCGATACGTGTTTTAGATGTCTCCTTCGAAATAAAAATCGACTTGTCTTCGCCGGAGAATCTTTTTTCCAAGGAGAATTTTATTACTTCCAATTATTGGATGTATCACAACATAGGTAGTGGTTTGAAATTATCAAGTAGGTAGGGTAAGGTGGGCCGGAGGTGAAGGGGTTAAAGATGAAAATTTGACAATGTATGCCTTAGCTGTCCCGCCCCTCAAAATAAAAATCAACCAGTTTCGACGGTCACCTGGAAAAAATTTTTGGCAGCGAGAAATCTGGTGTGGGTTCTTTTAAAAAAATCGACCTGTATATGAATCCCGAGATGAATATATAGTAGGTTCACTTGTACTGTGACTCTAGCTGGCTGGGCAAATTTTCTACTCTAACATTGTAGGCTTGCCGCCATTTTACCTGGTGTAAAACTGACTTCTCTAGAAGTAAAGTTATATTTCTTATCAAATTGACATTAAAATCGTGGAAAACTGACCTTGTCATAAGTGGAATAATGCGACTAGAGGGGCGCAGAGCTGTATTACCCTCATTTAGACACCAGAACCCTACGGGGCCGCCTTCAATTTAAGTCATCTTGACGGCGGCCATTCAAGGCCGACAAAAACTCGTTCCGCCAAGGTTCAAAACGAAAGCAAATTGAGAACTGAAGGTACTCACATGAATTTCGGTCCAATACGCAACTTTGAGCGGCTGAAATGTATTTTTAGCTGAGCGGTTTTTTGAAATTCGGTTTGATAAACTTTCAACACGTAAATCCTGCTGCAACAGCAGGCGTGCTGGGATGTTCCTTGTCTTGCCAATAGTTCTTCATGATTCGGCGTGTCTTTTCGACTGGAAGAGGGGAAAGGATTGATGATTTCACGGGACCCCTTTTTTGGACGAAGAACTAGTATTTTTTTAGTTTGAATCACGTGAAGTTGAATCGGCTTCGAGAGGTTAGAAATATTTTTGACACCTGTCAAATGTCAAAGCTGCATTGATTCATTTGTTCATTGGCGAAAATTAAAAAGAGGTCGAAACATCACTACATTTTTCAATAAAATATAAAAAAGCGCCAGACATCACGTCTCGCAAAAATGTTCCGTCTATCTGTAGGGAAAATGCGTGAAAAATGTGTTCCGAAAGTGGTCCGAGCGACTTCGTGTCTCTTCGTGAATTATTGTGCCAAATTAAGCCAGAATAGCCAACCACAAAGTTTTGGGGATTTTCTTTATTTCAGATTTGGAAACTTAAAAACAAAATCTCACAGACGAAGCCGACTAGAATCACGGTACAAGTGAACACACTCTACCTACTTAAGTTCTAAACACATAAATGTCATTGTTCTGCTAGGGCTCAAGTAAGTGAAACCGTATAATGCTCTTACCTTTTTTTACTCCTCAAGAAAATTGATAGGATAGTCAGGATAGAAGAATCACACGATTTGTTTCTTTTTTTTTCATTCTTAATCAAGCTACCAGAAAAATTCAGTCGTGCGTCGTGGGTGGAAATCGGAAATCTCACCTCCAAAGTGCCAAATTCAAATTGTCGATTTCTGACGTGACACTCTTGGGTTGGGAGGTAGTATGTGGTTGGGAGCAGCTCTCCTACAATTGAGCTATAATGATATTGAGCGACTGTCGTAAAAATTGGGAGAACAATAATAACAAAAACAAACAACAATATTCTAATTATTCTACCTTCACTGCATTACAATTTTCACTTTACCTGTTGCTTTAAGCTTCGCTCAATTCCAAACAGCTCATTTGCACATTAATTTATTATCGAACAAAATCAAAGTGAGAAAGCGGAGGCGCTCTATTAAAACAAAGTCTATGGGCCGACCCTCGCTTTCAACTTCTGACAGGTTCTGTCAACTTAACCTAGCTTTTTGAACCGGCGTAAAGTGTAAATAAACAAACTTGTGTGTTTTTACTTCAAGGTGTTTTTACATGGTTTTATGGGGTAAGAAAGAGCTGTCTACATGAATATTATTTAAATAATAAATGCCACTGTTCGTCGTGTTTGAAATTTAAATTTTTCCTCGGATTTTCTGTTCTTTTTTTCAGGTTTACTTGTGCAAGGGCAACAAGGTTTTTACTAGTTATGAGGGAAGGGAATTGAGGAAAATATGCTGCACTGTGTTACCTTTTACACAACGGCATGCCTGTGTTGGAAACTATAATTAAGATAATCTAAAGAAGCCAAGTAAATCAATTAATCAAAAAATATGTTCTCGGAGCGTTCCGGTTCCGCGCTTTTGGAGGGCGTTTTTCCTTTAAAGGCTGGTTTATATTGGATGTAACCGGTAACTTATTCCCTTACCGTAAAGTTGAAAGGTAGCATTTGAATACAAACGTTTATATTGACAGGGAATAATCCCGTGATTTATTCTCTTACCGTAGAAGTTCGCCAAGTTTCAAGTTTTACGGCATAGGGAATGCGGACAGCCAATCACATACAACCAGTTACACAATCATATCGTCGAACGTCACTGTCAATCTGATGTTGGTTTGTTGGTTATTTTTGTTCTCACTACTTGTGCGAAAATGGAAGAAAAAATGGATCTCGACACCAAGTTGATCCAACTCGGTTGCTTCGTTTCACCAGTTCTGTCCAACATCGCCCCTCCTGAGATCCGTAGAAAACTTATCACAAAAAAAGAATGGTTCAAATGCCACCACAATCATCAATTGCCAGTCAACCCGGACTGCACAAAACGAACGAGACTAAAAGAAAGACAACGTGGAGTCTGACAAACGAGCTCTTGGAACAAAACTTCGACACAGAAACGGCCTGGATGAACGAATGGTCAAGAACAAATCCTGACAGACTGAATCTGATCGAAGACCCGAATAAATGCAACCTGCAGGATTCGAACTAGACAGGCATTTGTGGTGTAAACTGAACTGAATCAGAACCGGGGCCATGGGAGGTGGGGGTTTTCAAGCATAAATGGGGACTTTCGGAAGAACCAGGATGTGACAATCAATCCAAACTATGGACCTTATCGTGTTAGATTGCCTCGATTAGACGTTTTACGGAAACAAAATGGAAACACACCAAGCCTGTAAGGACGCAACTGACTGGATAGCGGCACTTGATGTTGAAATTTGATACTTTTTTCTTCTTTAATTTGCTGTATACCATTCTTGCTTTTGAACTCTACGAAATATAAATATATACCAGTTTATGGCACACCATGGTTTGAAATAAATTACGGAATGCCTTTTTTCATTTCGTTTTGTAAATATTGGCCGGACGCTCCAGCGCCTCTTCCTTTGTGGTCTCTTCTTGTTTTGTTCTTCAGCTGCTGCACTGGCGGCACCGGCAGCTATAATGAGTAACATGAACATGGCGGAATCGCAAATGGCAAAATCTTCGGTATCGTTACTGCATGTTCGTATTCATTTTTAATATTGTACTGTAACTCTACTGCAGACTTGGAAAGAAATAGTTAACAAAACAAACAAGTTATTCAGATTAATCTGACAGTTTCATATGTGTAACTCTCACTGTCACATGTAGAACACGTGTCTTCCCTGTCAAGGCACTGTCAGCTGAAATGCTCTTACGGTGAATATAAACCACAGCGTTAAAGTTTAAAGAATAAAGAATACGGTTAGGGATAACGGCATAAGTTAACATCCAATATAAACCAGCCTTAAGGCCCAGTATTTCTTTTCCGGCTCAACTCTACTCTGGGTTAATTTAGGTTAAATCCCATAGATACCGTTCCAACAATTGTCAATTGTTGCTGTGGCACATTTATCGTTTGGTTGGCGTTAACCGGAGACGTAAATACTGGTCCTCACTGTCACTGCAGATTCCAGCAAAAGTTTTGTAAAGGGCCTGCCACACGCACAAGCTTTACCTCGCGCCTACTTGTACGGTATAATTTGCGCAAGTTATACGGAACACCACAAGGCCTGCCACACGCACAAGCTTCACCTCGCGCTTACTTGTACGGTATAATTTGCGCAAGTAATACGGAACACTACAGGGCCTGCCACACGCACAAGCTTTACCTCGCGCTTACTTGTACGGTATAAATTGCGCAAGTAATACGGAACACTTGAGTGGCTTGCACGTGCTACCATTTTGTCGTCCACACGCACGAGTTTCCCGATACATGCCAGTTTGCACAAGTAAAAAGGGCCTGCCACACGCACAAGCTTTACCTCGCGCTTACTTGTACGGTATAATTTGCGCAAGTAATACGGAACACTTAAGTGGCTTGCACGTGCTACCGTTTTGTCGTCCACACGCACGGGCTTCCCGATACATGCCAGTTTGCACAAGTAAGCGCGAGGTAAAGCTTGTGCGTGTGGCAGGCCCTTAAGCGAGCTAACTTTAATTTTTAGTTAGTTGCTAAGCAACTGGCTTTGCTGATAGCTGTGTCATAGCAACTCGCATAGCAACTAACTCAGATTGAAGTTAACGCGCTCTAAAAACTTTTGATGGAACCTGCAGTGAGTGAACTAACAACCATCATATTCATTGGATCAATCAACTTCTCTAACAAAAAAGGAAATAAGCGAGAAAAATTACAGTAAAATACCACTGATGACATACATAATAATCCAGAGCGATACATGGAATCCACTCAATAACACAAAAGAAATCTTAAAAAAATTAATGATGTTCATTTTTGAAGATGTGGGGGGGGGGGGGGGGGGTAAAAGGGTACGACTTCGCTGCCCCCTTTTCTCATTGTTTGAAGCGATTTTGAGAAACTTTTTGTTATAAACTAATCAGTAAAAAATATCAATCGTTGAGCTTCTATTGATTAAGTGTGATCCATAAATCTCAAAAATTCATTTTTTTTTCAAAAGCCAGTTGAAATTCTTGTATGGAAACGAAAAGGGTCATATCTTATTCTGAATTATCTAAGTGATCAATAGAATATTTTACATGCATTGATGAAGAAAACTGAATTTTTGTGATTTTTTGTGACACCCTGTGTCGTTAACAGAAATTCAGTGCACATCCACTAGTTTATATCTTTACAGCTTACAGCTTACAGTTTACAGCTTTTTTCATCCTCTTTCATTTTTACCAGGGGTACCCTACCCTTAAACTTTATTTTTCTAGAGATAATCGGAAATTTTCACAAAATTTGCTTTTTTTTTCCGTTTTTTTTTTCCAAAAATTGAGTTGGCCGTGATGAATGATAGACAAGCCAAATAGTACGCAACTCTCAGTTAGTCAGTCTGAATATTGTCGAACAAAGAAAAATGACTTCACGCAAGAGGAAATGATTGATATGATATTCTGGTAATTATCCAGATATCCAGGATCCCACTTTGTTTTTTTTTTTTGCGTTGAAGACATGTTTTTTGTTCGACAGTATTCAAACTGGCTAACTGACAACTGCGTACTGTTTAGCTGGCCTGTCATTCATCACGGTCAACTCAATTTTTGAAAAAAAAAAACAAGAAAAATTGCAAATCTTATTAAAATTTCCGATTATCTGGAAAAAAATGAAGTTTAAGGGTAGGGTTCCCCCAGTAAAAATGAAAAAGGATAAAAAAAGCTATCAGATAACGTTATAAAATTGCCATTTGAAAAAAATGAGTTATGATACTTTGAAAATTATGAAGTTTGATGTTTTTTTTTGTGAACGCCCTGTAGCAATTAATCCCAATTTTTTGACATTGGGATATTCCTCGTATTCAGAAATTCCCTAGAAAACTATTCTCTCGTCATAGATTTCTTGTATGAAAATATGACGAAAATAGTACCGTGACACTCAGGATTTAATTTTGCCAAACAAGAAACTTTATAGATAACAAAGCGTTCATCCGCGGAGTTACATTTCCAACAATAGTTGCCAGACGTTCAACAAAGCACGCAATTTTTTCAAATCATTCAATCATGTTTCATAATCAATTAAACAATGACCGCAACGTCGTGCCAGTTTGACCACATATGCGATACGTCACGAGTCATGTACTCCAACTTTGATAGCGCTCCGCAGCTAAGTCGAAGAAGATGCACACATGACATCACGGAATTTTCTATAGATGATTCAATCCTCTACAAGCTAGTTTGTTCAGATTTCTCATATTTATTACGTTTATTCCAGTATTCAATGAGGAAGCTGGGAGTGCCAATCGCTATTTTCTAACTTTTTCTTTTTTTTTTCTTAGATTTTTCAAAACGGTGTGCAATGAAACTTTGATTTTTTAGAACCAGTTTTTCATCCTCTACATTGTCATATTTTTTTCATTAAGGCTGTGATTTTTGTAAGTTTTCCAGAAGAACCACTGCATTAACAGGATTGTCGCGCAACTTCAAACGTGGTTCACGGCTAAACTAGCAAAGCTAATAATTGGCCTCAAAGATTTTCTAGTGGAGCATTCAACTCTCTACAACTTTGTTTGAATTTTCTCGAATATCCCTTGTCGTTCTCGCAGGATTTGTATTTGTATTTATTTGTACGTTTCATTCAAGAAAGAAGGTCACGCGGACAGTTTTTCCACTTTACCAGACCGGCGCGCAACTTTGACTGCCATTAACGGCTGAACTGAAGAAGTTAAACGTATGTTCCCGAGGACTTTTTTTGTAGATTATTGCATTCTTCACAACTCTGTCCCTGACAGTTTTCACATATCTCTCACCGTTCTTCCACCGTTTCAAGAAAAAGATCGCGGCGCATGTTTTTCCATCTTCTCCATTTTTTTCATGATTGGGATGGCTGGAAATGAAACTTTGGTTTTTCTTATTCAGTTTTTCATTCTCTAAGTCGCCATATTTCTTTTCATCCTGCTTCTAATTAGTTCCAACTTTTGCATAAAAATCGCCTCATTTTACTGGACTAATTGTGGAGATAACGGAAGTAGCCAACCGCCCACTTTCAGTCGTCCCGTGCACGTAGAATAGTCCTGATATGATAAGACTTACAGAAATCTCTCAAGTATATGAAAACGGACAGAATTCCGGGAATATTCAAACAATTAGTCAGTTTGCGTTGTTGATTTTCCAAGTTTCTACTCCCCATTCAAATTTTCCATGAGCTCAATCGCGTTCGAGAGGTTTCTTCTTAACATAAACATGAATAATTCCAGCTTGGCCTTGATGTTTTTCTGGTGAAAGCAGATTTGACTGACAGCGAAATTCATTGGGCGGAAAGTGGAAAAACGGAGTTGGTTTATCCCTAAATTAACGGAGAAATACCCACTTGACACTTGACCTACTCGATAGCGTTCAATAATTCTCGAAAAAAGCTCCTGGGGGAGCATAAAGCCATATTTTCCATTATTTTGACGGCCCCTGGGCCTTTTCAACATATAATTTTCCAGTTCCCATGAAACATGCGTCATAATGCTCACACCTGCAGTGTTTCATTTAAAACCCCCCGGGTCATACATTCATTGTTAATAATCCGATTTAATTATTCAAACAAAGTATAGCCTCAATGGTTTTCCGAACACTACAAAATGTAGTTAATTTCGAATATCTTTGATTTCAACAGTGTAATACCAAGCGATAAGCAACTTTTTTTTAACGATACCCACTTTTTTAGCTACTTAACCCTTAGATACCCAAGCTACGCAAATCTACGTTGAGACCCAAGCGGGGTCACTAGGGACCCCCGCCAATTTTTCAAAAATTTCACGTGCGAGATATTGCCAAATTATTCAAAACACTTGATAACTCCATAATAACCACTTAGACGTTATTATAGTGAACGATTTCACTAGATATTGAAAAGAAATTGAAACATATTTTCATAAATTTGGGAATAGTCTCAACACACTGACTGTCCACTTATAAAGAAAAGAATATGACTGTAAATGAGCCAAAAATAGATTATTCTCTCATAGCACAATCAACAGACATAAAAGCAGAATTGTTTCGCCGATGAGCATCGCAAAAAATTTTTCGACCAGTATCGCAGGCCATTTTGCATGCTAAATTATTAAAATCACATAGATACCCAAGTGGGGTACTTTGGGGGCCCACTCACCTTATTTGTCCAAGTTATTTTACACCTGTGCTGAAATTTTCAAATTTTGACATTGAGACTCAAGCCCACATTCCATTTGACAAATAGCTGTGAATTGGATTGCCTACTCCCACATACGAAAAAGTTACAGCCAATTTTCCGAATGTGGGGGACCCAGGTTACCCCGCTTGGGCATCTAAGGGTTAAGAAGTTCTAGTTTTTTCCAACAGTTTAAATCTATTAAACTTCAGGAAAAGATTCTCCTATTCCGCCTGATTTTCGACTGCAGCAATTAGAAGCGAAGTCAGAATTTGGAGAGATCGGCCCCCACCCTGTTCTAAACAAGCTGATAAACTCCCCTCGGGTGGCCTGGCGCAAGTCTCCCTAAATATTACGCCTGCAAGCGGCAATATGGCAATGTGTAAAGAATAACCACCATCGTAGGCGGGAGATGAATTAGTCAAAAACGGACCAGCGCAAGAACTAATTAATAATATACCTGACCTGCGTTGGGCGTTTGCTGATGCTTGGCTGCCCGAGTTCCTGGATGGACTGACCATCAAAGCATCACATTGCGGCTCGGTGAGCTCGGCTGGTCTGCGGGGGTGGTGCAGTGAGCTCAAAAGCAAGGCCTACGTGCCAGTTCCATCAATAACCCTCCTCCCCTCAACAAATTTAGAATCTAAAATCTGACCCTTTTGAAGCATCCCTCCAAACCGTGTTGAATTGCGTGGACGCAAATGGAGTATTATACAAAAATTTTTTTTTATTGAAATGGAAACTACATTGAAAAATAATTGACCCGTGTTTTTTTATTAAGTCAAAAATCGTACCGTTTGGGCGCAATAAATAAATAATATCAACTAGTTCTGACGTCACAGCGAGTCACCGCCTATACAGTCTGTGTAAATGACGTCAGAAATAGGCAGAATATGGGAATTTCGTTTATTTATTGCGGCCAAACGATACGATTTTTGGCTGAATAAAAAAATACGGGTCAGTTATTTTTCAATATAGTTTCTGATTCAATCGAAAAAAAGAAAATTTTTCAAAAGTATAATACTCTATTCTGGGGTCCCTGTATTATCACATTCTCATACAAACTGTGCTCACCGAGCTTAGTGATTGTTGAAGTAGTATTGGCGCTGTAAACAGCAGTTATTGGGTACAGTGCGGATAACGGTCACACGCAAATCCAAACAAAAAAAATGGCAAACCACTTAGAACGTTGTGTTTAATGATATTTTTAAATAAATTTTGCGGATTATCCAGAAGTTTTTGCAAAAAAAAAGCAAAGAAGGAAGAACGCGTTAAAAGAACACCAGGTAAAGTTCCTATCAAGATCGTTGTTGTATTGTTGGTTACCTACATCACTTCATCAGTGAAAAATGAGAGTGGGTACCACAGAAGGTACGCGTTACACTGACTATGAAGTGATGTAGGCAATCAACAATACAACAACGATCTTGATAGTAACTTTACCTGGGGTTCTTTTAACGCGTTGTTCCTTATTTTTTTTTGCAAAAATTTTCTGCAAAATTTTTTTCGCAGGTTTTATTTCAGAATATCATTATTGTGCACAACGTTCTGAGTGGTTTGCTAATTTTTTGTTTGGATTTGCGTGTGGCCGTTATCCGTACTGTACCCCAGTTATTTGTAACTGTAAAAATTTTCTCAAGGATTCGCTTGTTAACTTTTTTTTGGTCAAATTGAATTATTGGAATCGACGCGACGCGACGTTTACTGTGCGTCCACGCATGACTACCAAAAATGTTTCTACAAATAAGCATCTTTGTTCCAGGTCGCTGGTGGAAAAATGGAAGAAAACAAAGAAAAAACCGATCGATACCTGCTTTCCTATCATCGTGACGCTCTGATCGAAATCCTCTCCGATCCGGACGTCAACAAGCACTTTTCCATCAGCATAAATTTCCTCGAACTGTTCGAAAACGACCCGAACCTCGGCAACAAACTGCTGAAAAATCCGGAGCCGTCTCTGCAAAATTGGGATTGCGCCTTGTTGCGAACCCAAAACTCCCTCTTGAACGAAGAACGCGGCCAGACGGTCAAAATTCAAGTGCACTGTCGCATCCACGGCCTTCCAGTCTGCCCCGAGCTGCACCGAACGCTGTTCCCGAAAAACGATGACGCCAACAAATTCCTCCAGATCCACGGCACCGTCACCAGGATAGCCAACACGAAAATGCTGGAGTACCAGCGCGAGTTCGTCTGCGCCAAGTGCAAATTTCCCATGATCGTCAAGGCCGATTACGAATACCGCAACGTGATAACGCCGCCGAAAAAGTGCTCGGATTGCGGCGGCTCCAGCCTGGTGAGCGGCGACCTGAACCCCGAGTACTGCAAGGACTATCAAGAGATCAAGATGCAAGAGAACGTCAGCAAGCTGGACGTGGGGAGCATACCGAGCTGGATTTGGGTGACGCTGGAGGACGACCTCGTCGATTCCTGCAAGCCCGGCGACCACGTCACCGTGTGCGGTGTGGTGAAGCGACGCTGGGACTCGCTCGCAATGGGCAAGCGGATCAGGATCGAACTGGCAGTCAGGGCCAATCACGTGCAAGTTAACAACTCGAACAGTACGTCTCTGGCTGTGGCTTCGGAATCGAAAGCCATGTTCGACGGGTTCTGGAAGAGCTACGCCAAGAAGCCGCTGGCGGCGCGCGACATCATACTCAAGTCGATCTGTCCGCAGCTGTTCGGCATGCACATGGTCAAGCTGGCCGTGGCCGTGACTCTGGCCGGCGGTTCGCAGAATTCCGACGGCGGCAGCAGCAGCGGCGGCGACATGAAGATCAGAAGCGAGCCCCATTTGCTGCTGGTCGGAGACCCGGGGACCGGCAAGTCGCAGATCCTACGATTCGCGTCCAAGATAATACCTCGCTCTGTTTTAACGACAGGTAAAACGTCAGTTGCTGATGATAATCGTAGTAGACGGGGAGCTAGCGACGGATTCTTCATATCATTTCAACAAAGCTACCGAGAGTTCATAAATTAAATGGGTCAAGGGTGCCTGTGAATTCAAAAACGTCTGTCGAAACTAGCGTTATCCTTTTGTAATAAATTTGTCAAACTTTGACAAGTTACGTCCCATATTATTGATCGCTGATCTGCCATATGTGCACGAGAATACTTCAAGTTCGAAAATACTCCTCGATCATGTAGGTTTTGGGCCCTGCCGTGAAAACCACATTTAAAACGTTCCGAAAACGAAAACTGCGACTGGTTTGACAAATTACGATAGCCAAAAAATTACAGACATCAAATGAACGATGCTAGTTCCGACAGATGTTTTCAAACTCACAGCCACCCTTGACCCATTTAATTTTTGAACGCTCGGTACAATGTTGATTTGAACATCTCCCTACACCTCCTGATGACCAGAACGAACCTTTCCCGGTTGGTAGCCGGAGCCTTTGGACGTTATAGCTTTTTACAGAAAAAAATAAATTGTATGCGTCCTTTATAACGGTCTATTTTGAGACGTCAAACGATTACCCTGATAGCTCGATTAAAAATGTGCGAGCGAAAAGTTCGCAGCAGCTAGAATGGGGGCGAGGTCCAACGAGCCATGTCCAAAACGGGCCCAGGTTCGAGACTCACCAAGTCCGATTTTTTCTCGAAAGAAAATCGTTCCTTTAAAATTTTAAAGCATTCTAAATTCAAAATACTGATTCATTACTGGATTCTTGACTTTTTTCCGATAATTCAGTATAGCGTTCGCTTGTTAAGTACCTATGTGAAAAGGTATGAAAAGTGACAAGAAAAATTCGAAAAGGCGTTATTGAATTATCGGAAAAAGGTCAAGAATCCAGTAAAGGATCAGTATTTTGAATTTAACTTGCCGAAAAAATAAAAATAAACGATTTTCTTTAGAAGAAAGATCGAACTTGGTGGGTCTTGAACCCAGGCCCGTTTGGGACATGACTCGCTGAACCTCGCGCTCATTCAAGCTGCTGCGGACAATCCGCTCGCACTTATTTGATCGAGCTATCAGGGTAATTGTTTGACGTCCCAAAATAGCCAATACAGGGTGATTCACCACCAAATGGACATAGCCTAAGGGTAGGTCCAGTTTTACCAGGCGAACCAGGATCTGGCTTTGAAATTTTTCTAACACTGTTTGTTTCGAAGTTACAGGGTGATTCATGTATGTTGTCGAATTTTTTGACAAGCCGTATCTTCAGAACGACCAAATGGATTGGATTGAAATTTTGTGGGTTGATTCTTCCATTGATATCTGACACATCGCCCTATGAAACAGTTTGAAGTTTCCAGGGCCGGCCTTGTAAAATAAAACTCCAAAGCTTTTTTCTAAAAAAGACATTCTGTATGCATATTTTTCGAATTTCATTTCCAAAATCGGAAACTACATCAAACATGCTAATAATATCGCAAAAAAAATTGCTTGGCACCATTGAGCTGTCAAGAAAATTTTGACAATCGCAAGATTTTGTGAGGTTAGGATTTTTTCTAAATTCATATTTTCAAATACTTGCAAATGATCTATTATGGCCCTGAATTTCAGCCGTTTTGTCAGACACATGAAAATTACATTTTTCTCGTTTTCTCAGAAGTAACAGAAAATTTCATCAAAATTTTCAGAAATTTTTTGATACGTTCCTCAATTTTGGCTCAATTTGGGATAGAAGTGGAGCTGAGGGACGTTACAATTTTTTCTTTAAATTCGGCTGAAACTTTTTGTTACTACTGAGAAAACGAGAAAAATGTCATTTTTATTTTTATGAAGAAATGGCTGAAATTTGGGGCCATAATAAATCATTTGTGAATATTTCGAAATATTGATTTACAAAAAATCCTAACCTCAAAAATCATCAGAATTATCAATTTTCTTTTGACAGCTCAATGGTGCCAAGCAATTTTTTTCACGATATTGATAGCATGTTTCATGTTGTTTCTGAATATGAAAATGAATTTTGAATGATATGCATACAGAGTGTCTTTTTTGAAAAAAGCTTCCATTTTTTTTTTCAAGGCTGGCTCTGGAAATGTTGAACTCTTTGATAGAGCGATGTGTCAGATATCAATAGAAGAATAAACTCACAAAATTTCAAACCCATCTGTTGGATTGTTCAAAAGTTATGGCCTGTCAAAAAATTCTACGAAATACATGAATCACCCTGTAGCTTCGAAACGAACAGCGTTAGAAGAATTTCAAAGCCAGATCCAGGTTTGCCCGGAAAAACTGGACCTGCCCTTGAGCTATGTCCATTTGGTGGTGAATCACCCTGTATAAAGGAAACGTACAATTGGTTTTTTTTTCTTGAAAGAGCTATAACGGCCAAAGGCCCCGGCTATCAGCCGGGAAAGGTTCGTTCTGGTCATCAGGAGATGTAGGGGGATGTTAAAATTAACATTGTAGCTTTGTTGAAATGATATAAAAAATCCGTCGCTAGCTCCTAGACTATAGTCTTTGAAAGATCAAATTCCGGCACATAGAAATGCAATTTAATTCATAGGGCAAAAATTCCTGGTAGCTACGTCACTAGTTTTGTTGAGCTGAGTTTTTAGCGCACTTCTCCAAACGGGAAGGCGCTTTTGTCCACGCTTTGTCTGTCCGTCCGTGCGTCTGTCCGTCCGCCTGTCCGTCCGTCCGTCACAGCATCTAGTTCTAGACGAAAAGGTCTTTGAGAAAAATTTTCACTCCAGTGGCTAGCTCATGACCTCGTATCCCAAACCAAGAAAAATCTCGACGAAATGATACACAATTACAATAATAACAATCTAGTGTGGCGCGGCATTGTCGTTGAATGCTGCATTGCAGAAGCCGGTCTGATCTTGAAAGTTATGGAATTGGAATGGAATTGTTCATATTGTTACGAATTTGGCGTTTGAATTTGTTCATAATTGAGACGATTGTTGAAAACATACACTGTTTATTACCACGTACTACTATGACTACACGTTAATAATTATTCGCGCTTGAGTATACCGCCAACTTCTTCCCGCTGTTATCGCTCTAAATTTAAGACTGGTCTGTCGGCCGATCCATCGGTGTTTTATATACTCCCCGACTGTTATTCTGGAAGTTTCCACCAGTTCTCCAGCAAGTTACACATTAAACGCGGCATATGGCTTCGAGGCGACTCTCGAACAATCCTACACTTTCCGCGTGCATCACCAACGTGTTCTCGAACGCCGCCTCTGCCAATTGGGCTGATCTATCTTACCCGCCTGTTGATATCTCCATGTAAATTGAACGGTCCAAACCATCGCGTATGTTCTCGAATGCCGAGAGCTTCGCAACTCGTAGCAATATCAAAAGCCAACGTTTTTTCCTGCGATAATGATGATTGTTGCTGATCTGCGTGACACTTGACCGTAATCTTCGAGTTCCTGAGTAAACAGTGCCTCAAACTCGAGTCTTCCAACGTTATTAATGCACTGAGCTTCACCTTGTTTAAGTTCCTTGAACATTGATCCCATGGTGGATGCAGTCCAGGGTTTCCTGGATTTTTATAACTTGAATTGGTAATGAGACCAAGTGTAGAAAAGCATTTCGACATTATAGTTTTTCATCAATAGTTGACACAAATTGACAAAAATTGAACAGAAAAAAAAAATGTGGGAACGCGATTTTCGTAAAATAAAAATAAAACCACGTATTCTTTTCCAAGAAGACGATGTCGATGCCGCCCCCTTGGATCTGCCGTCCTAGTCATGTGCCTACTTTGCCTATTGCCAAATCCGCCCCTGTTAACTAATCACTGAGCTTATGCATTATTCGTACGTATAATACGTCTCTCGTATACGTTTCGTATAATCTGTATCCAAGTTTATAAACCCGAAAATATAAAAACAGACATGTTTTATCAGAACTGCATAAATTAATTATTAATGTTAATATAAATATGTATAACAGGCGTGGGATCCACCGCAGCTGGATTAACAGCGACGGCGGTAATGGAAGACGGCCAGTGGCAGTTAGAAGGCGGCGCCTTGGTTTTATCCGACGGTGGTATATGCTGCATAGACGAGTTCAATTCCATGAAAGAACAAGATCGTATCAGCATACACGAAGCTATGGAACAGCAAACTATCAGCGTAGCCAAAGCCTCCATAGTGTGCACTCTCAGCACCAAATGCTCTATAATCGCCGCCACAAACCCGAAAGGCAACATCGACCCGTCGCAGCCGCTGTCGATCAACATAGCCCTGCCCAGTCCTCTGATGAGCCGTTTCGACCTGATACTGCTCGTCAGGGACAAAGTCGACGTGAACCGCGACTCGCTAATAGCCGACTACATAATGGCGCCAAAATGCTCCAAACTGGAGCTGCACTGGAGCAGCGAAATGCTCCAGGCGTACTTCGCGATCATCAAAAAGAAAAACCCCAAGCTGAGCGACGAAGCGAACAAGATCCTCAGCGAATATTACCAAGCGCAGAGGAGGAACCACAACAGGAACAAGTCGAGGACCACCGTGAGGCTGCTGGACAGCTTGGTGCGGTTGAGCCAAGGTCACGCCAAGCTCATGTACCACTCGGACGTCGAAGTGGTCGACGTGGTATTCGCGATAGCTCTTGTCGAAACGTCGATGGATAAAGAGTTTTCTCTGTTCGATTTGAATTTCGATGTCCAAAGTGATTTTCCGACTGGTCCTTTGAGGAGCTACACAGAGCTGGCAAGCGTGATACTGAGCAGGTTGAATCTGCAAAATATTTTGCGGGACGAACTGGGAAAAGTCGAGAACGATATGGATGTTGAAGACAATCCCCCTGGACGTTCCGATTCTGCAAATGTAAAACACGTCGAATCGAAATATTTCCGAAATGGAAGCAATGAGACTGGGAGCAGGACAGATGGCGCTAGTTCTAAGAAAAGTGTTGAACAAGGTGGCGAGTCATCATCATCGGGCAGCAAAGTTGATGCGTTGACAACGAAAAACAAAAGTAATAAAAGGAAAAACGCCAATAGAAGTGAAAGTAATAGTGGTGATGAACAAGAAGAGGAGTCATTAGGCAGAAAAGTAAATGCGTTGGACGTCAACAAGAAGAACAAAATTGGTAAGAAGAAAGACGTCAGTAGAAGGGAAAATGTTCAATCTGGTAACAGCGATGTTGGTCTTGAAGAAACCGACCAAGACTTGAATCTGGATTTGCCTGCAAACGAAGTGAACGTCACAAAACTAAAGAAGAATCACAGACAGTCTATGAGTAGAAGTGCAACAAATGATAGAAAAAGGCCAGCACAAGCGACTGGTAAAACGAACAACTTGAGTTCTCCACAGAGGAAGACCGAAGAAAAGAACTGTGATCAAAAATCGAAACGTTTCAAATTCAACCCGAAAAAAAGCGAAGTGGCGAACAACATGCAAATGATCAATCTGATACCCAGCGTAAACGATGGGTTTCCTTTAAACGATATATTTGATGTGTCGAATTTCGATGACGATACGGAAATTGGCAGCGAAATCCAGCCAAATTTCGAAAGCACGCGGCTAGATTTTGTGGACGACCGTCTGAAAGCCAACACAAGCAGTATTGACAACGAAGAGCGTCTTCCAAAACCGTCTCAAAAACGAATTAGTGTTCCAGAATGTTCTGGAATAGAAGTGACGAGTGTTCAGAAAGTTTCTCAAATTGTCAAAAGAACTGGAGATTCTAGGAAAAGTGTTCTGGATAGTTCAGAAAGAACTCGTGAAGATCATTCTAGAAGCAGCGAAGAGACTTCTGTGGATGAGAAAAGAGAAAGGCAAAAGAAGCGTTTGAGCAAATTCAGGTTTGTGCCCAAAGAGCCGGAACCGGTGAAAGAAACGGTACCCGTGAAAAAACCAGAACCGGTGAAAGAACCGGAATTGCCAAAGGAAACACTTCGGAAAGACGACTCGACGATTTTCGAAAGCCAATTGGACGATGCGGATTTGGATATTTAGGTGAGCCAAATTTCCAGTTCAGTTTGGTTTCTGTTCTTTACCGTTTTTTTTTTATTAATGTTATTGCGCCTCGTAAACAGGCTCCCGAAACCTAAAAGGTTGGGCTTTGTTAGTTACCAATATGTTTTTAATTTATTTTGTGAATAAATACTGATGGAATTATAACTGCTCACTGGTGGTTCAAGGTATCTTGTCACTTAGTATTAGTTGAAGTCTAGGTGGACCTCAGATGTGACGTGATAGAAAAATCTCCATGTTTTCTCGTAAAACAAGAAATGCCTCTTGAATATCATTTTCGGGCTTTGAAATTTTGAGGAGAGGTCCTATCATATCACAATGAGAAGAATACTACGTTAGTGACGTCACGTTGCATAGCAACTACCTATCTAATTGGCTGCTGCTGTGTAGCGTGACGTCACAAGCATAGAATTCTACTTATGTGAGCCGCTTTCCATTCATCTGATCCAACTACGCCGGGTAGATCAACTCTAGCCATGATTAGTATTTCTGTGGTGACGCTGACATTTGACATTGACATCCTAAACTCAGCTTAACATTTAACACTAACATCCGCCATTTGTCTTGAATCTTGGATCAAGTTTTGACCTACTTTGTTTTGTGAGGTTGAGGGCTGAGGTGTTGCAAAAGTTTTTATGACAAGAAATAGAAGATTATACGAGTCCAATGCAGTTTAGTTAGAGAAATGCTTTCAGATGTGCCAGACAGATGAAAAAAAATTCCAGACTTTCTATTTTCAGAGGTATGGGCGGGTGATCAAAAAGTGGGGCTTCGCCCCCTCTCATTTTCATTATCTGATGAGATTCCAGTAAACGTTCCAGAACAAAGAGGGAAAAATTGCTTTTCTCATGACTCCAAAATCCCAAAAAATCAATTTCCTTGAAAAACAGTCGCAAAAGGTTCCAGGCGTCCTCAATGCGATGTACGACAGGAAGTAAAATTATTTGTTTTCATAGAATTATCGTTGGATACAAACACCTGCAAACTGCGCTAAAAAATCTCCCCACACCTCTGATGGCGCTCAGCGTCACGATCGACGCCTCCACGGGGCGAAATAGACCCGCCTACCACCGCTTCACAGATACACAAACCACCCGCACTTCCAACCGCCAATTACGCAGCTCAGAACCTTGTCAAATGCCATTTGACATTACTGTCATCCAAATAAAATCGTGAGTATTAACAGCGATGATGACAGATCTGCTAAGCAGTGGCTCTCGAAACTTCGTTACATGACACATTGTTCGTTGTCAGACTTGAACCTTGTCGTTCAAAATGTCAAGACACGTGAAGTAAGTAGTACACAAGGATCTTTCTTGGTGTAAAAGTGCGCTTAGATTAGAACCTAGCAGCTTCCTCAGTAGTTTTAGGCGGTTCCCAAGTAGGGGGAAATTGGTCAAGACCGGATGTATGGTGAAATAGACTGGTACTATCTCATCTAGAACTCAGGCAAAAAAGGCAGTCTTTATGACCTTCCTGTGTATAGACAATACAAATAGAGAAGACCATATGTTCTCACCACCGTCGTCACGGATATTGGGGCATCAAAAATCAGCCAACCTTTTTTTGAATGATGGATTCACCTGGTTCCTACGCAACCGTAAAAATCCGTGACGACATGTGTCTTTTCTATTTGTATTGTCTATACTCATAAACACCGAGTTATAGATCAAAAGGCGAATATTCACTTGTATATTGTTAGTGTTACCGAAAAGATATCGTGCATGGTATCAAATTCAAATAATAGGTGAGAACTAATCTTAGACATGCAAGCATCTAACGAAGCAAAATTTCTGCAGATCCAAGCTTAAATTTGTTTACTGAAACAACCAGATCCCAAGTCTATAACGCCGACTGGTACCTACGAATACCTGCAGATTAACTTTTATTGTTCCCAAGTTTTCCTTTAGTATTTATCAAAGAAGCACTAAAGGAAAACCAACTGCGGTAACTATTAAACGCGCCCATGCAGGCCTAAATAAATACGAATTCCGGAATGTTAATGGGGGATCTGCTCTCGGTAAGTTCCAACTTAGTTTTACCATTAGCTGCCTGGGATATTTGTTAATTCCGTTGTTATTAACAACGTCCGGGCAACCGCACAACTATCTGACGATAAATTCGAGGTAGGTATACTCGGCACAAACAGACCCTTTAACCGTAATAACTTTGAAGGCCTTGGAAAACCGCCTCTCCTCTCGCCCCTCCCCCATAACACTTTCTATTTATTTTTCATTAAAATCGCTCGCAGCACCTCCCACAGCCATAGCTGCCAGGCCAGAATACTCTAGTACTGAAAATAATGAAGCCGCTAAAGTTTTTTCGAGATAACGAGTAATTAAGTCCACAATCGCGAAGTTTTTAGCATACGCCCTCTTTTTAATCTTTTTTGTTATAACAATTAATATTAAAAAGTCATGCGATTTTAATTAAAATGCGCAGCCCCAAATAACGCTAATTGGTTATTATGCAACCCGAGCAGAGCTTACAAGTAAATTAACAGTATGAAAACTCACTGATAAGTAAAGCGCTACGTATAATAATAATTAATATGAAGTGAAGTCGGGGGATTATCGAACACCCTTCCAAATTCTCTTGAGAAGTTCAAGATTTTCTAACTCAATACTTGATAGTATATTATTCTAAGGGTGGGTCTAGTCAGCTTGTTTAGCCGCTAGTTTTAATTTTAGTGGCAAGCGCAGCGACACCCATTAGATCTTATGAACCAGCCTCCTCAGAACAGCCAATAAGCGATGCGGCGCTTACGGCTAAAACTAAAACCACGGCTAAATAAGCTGACTGAACCCACCCTAAGCATGTTGTTCGTACCGCTCTTAGAAAACTGATAAGATTACCAGCAAACTACTGTGGAGTAAAATATAAAACAAGTGCCGAAATCTTCAGAGGGACGTGATCTTCGTAGCGCATTTTAGGTTTCAAGTCAGAAATAGTACACTGATAGAACAATACTAATTTCTGTACACGTAAATCCTTGTGCGACTGCAGAACTGTCTTTATGTTCCTGTTCTGCCAATAATTTCTCAGCGCGTGGTTCCTTGCTTTG
Source organism: Anaspis maculata (assembly GCA_949128115.1). Taxonomy (NCBI): domain Eukaryota; kingdom Metazoa; phylum Arthropoda; class Insecta; order Coleoptera; family Scraptiidae; genus Anaspis; species Anaspis maculata. The sequence continues at coordinate 21,261,037 of OX421962.1, forward strand.
GCTGGAACAGATCAACTGGTCGGTGCTTCCATGCGACCTTCTTAGCGACATTAGCTACAGTGACAGAATCATATTTTTCAAATTTTGGAAAATCGACTCCACTTCAAGAAGTTTATGTTACTCTTTTCTCAAAGAAGATTAATGTTCTACCGGTCATCGTACTTTTCTCACAATTCTTTTGCATTTTTGGGCCCTAGTTTTGGTAATTTATTTTTTATATTTTGATGTGGTCTGTCTGTCCGCACGAAAACGCATTTGATGGAGCCCTCATTGTGGCCAAACCGTTGCACGGATTTCAACCAAATTTTGAGCACATGTAAGGTGTGAAGCGTGGACGTTCAAATAAAATTGGCGACAAGATCTGTCAATTGAAAACGTCACTACAGTGAAATGACAGACAGCTCATGTCATCAAATGTCACTTGTGCTACTGTGCCTGAATTTATAAAAATCAATACAAACCTGCTTTGTTTTTCTAAATATTGCTTTTTTCCCATGGGCGTGTCCTGTATTCGGGCAAATATTTGCCGACTTTTCCCCAATAATAATCGCAGCAACGGTGATGGCGATGGAGGCTGGTGCTTTGAGGCGTTGCAGCTCAGGCTCAAAGGACCCCGGTCCAGTTTTTCAATTATGACTGAGTGAATGGAGCAAGCAATCCTTTGATTAAGCGTCACGTGATGGATGACCCCAGAGGCCTAAGTGATTATTTTTTATTTAATGAACGAATTCACGTTTTCTCTTTCGGTGGAAAATGGCAATCTCTTTTTCGTGTCGGGGGCCAGGTGTAGGTGGTGCAGAGAGGGTAGGTACATGCTCCGCGCGCGCCGCCGAACCGTCAATATGATGGCGGCAGATCAAAGCTGTTGGATAAAAAATTAAAGAGAATGGATATCGGCAGAAGAGGGTGAAATCCCAGGCGTCACCTTAAACGAAGCTTCAGGTGACGCGTAATTTTTCTCTCCCGAAAAAAAAAACCCAAACTCTCCGACGGAATTTTAACAACGCGACGAAAAACGTTTTTCATAATCTCGGGACAGGGGATGGAAGAATAATACTGACATAAAGGCATAAAAATAACGTAGTATATACGTTCGTAAAGTTTGTGTGCCTCCTGAAGTCCATCTATCATGTTTTACTCATATTTCTCTCCGACATCCGCTTCGAAAACAATAATTACATGGACGAAGCGAAAAGGCCTCTTTTAGGCCTCTGGATATAAAAAATAAATCTGCGTGTGCTTTTAGCTGTTCGTTATTTTAATTTTTTAATTATATTGATTTACGTTCCATTTAATTTTTTTAATAAAACCGAGCCGGCTGTATCGTTTATTATAAATTCTGATTTACTACCGCGCTTTATTAAATCTGCGCTTTTTACATCGATGTATTCAATTCATCCAAAATACAAAAAAAAAGGTACAACAGCTCTCTGTCCTGCAAAATAGTCAACATACGTTGAAACACTAGATATTATTTACTTGCCTCACAATGTAGTTGAAACTAAGGTAGGTCCCTAACACTTTTAATTTTTTATACAATTATTTTCAAGAGTCGTAATCGAATCAACCAGACGAGCTTGAATATATTTTCCTCGATATTTTCATATTTATTTTTGCTCATATTTTATGCTACCTGATAAGTGTACCTACTACTTAGAACAACTTGAAATGCGTATCACTTCAATTCTTTATTGAAGCTCGTTACATTGAAGAATGTAAAATTACGCTTGTAAAATCATCTCGTCAAGATGGAAAAAAGTCTTCTTTCTCTGATGGGCTTCCCATTGATGTGTCGCTGATTTCTGTACCTGGCACAGTGAGCCAGATATTCTCTCTTACAGTCCAGCAAACCCTATAATCAGAATTCATAACGTTACCGATCACACACACTTGTTGATTATAACATCAACCAGTATTCATTGCTATGGTGAATCCAGGTATGGTAAGTGAAAAGTCCTAGTAACGGCTAGTGTTGAAATCAACAAGTGTGTGATCGGTGACGTCATGAAGTCCGATTATTGTGTTTGCTGGACTGTAAGACAGAATATCTGGCTTACTGGGTCAGGTACAGACATCAGCGACACATCAATGGAAAGCCCAGAGGAAGAGGATTTTTTTCATCTAAAGTATTTTGTTTTGTCGGTCATGAATTTTCGAATTCTTGTGACTCGCCTGATTAAAATTGCATCTTCTTGTAAACTAGAGCACCTGCAAGCATCGGCGCCCTCTCAAAAGAAAGCTAAAAGGTAAAGCTTCCTCCCAATTGGACCTTTTTTTGTTGCCTTGATATTTTCTGAGAAAATCGCGCTGGGTTGTCTTAGCTGGGGCACCCTATATGCGATAAGTTTTTGAGAGGCGCTTAACATCCTTGCACGCTTTGCTAAAATTGCAAACAAAGCGGCAAGCATGACTATAACTAACGTTCTACACTTTCTCACTTTGTCCTGACCTCAGCCCTGCATATTTATTGCTGTGTCTATCCATGCCTAGGTACCTACAATGTAAGTATATGGTCGGATTGAAGAGAAACACAACCCAGCTTGTGGGTGAGGTGCAGTGAATTTATGAACGGAAGGGAGAGAGGAGGAGACAGATTCCAGGATTGCAGACCAGAGAAACCAAATTTACCAAACATCAATTACAATTAGTGCACAGGTAATTTTGCACACACGGCTATTATAGCCAAGCCACTGCCTAAATAACGCGCACAGTTGACATTGATTTGGTGTTGGTTTGCCAGGAATGTAAGTTTGGCTTGGTCCTGCATAGTTGCACCATCAGAGCAAATAATTAAGACAAATGTATGCAACCCCACACCTGGAGCTCCCAGCGCCAGTGCCAGCATAGGTATGTAATATGTATCTACAGGTACCTACGTCGCGGTCTTCATACCAAGTTCTTTCTATTGTCATGAGCTGTATAACAACTAATTTAGTGTACCCCTTTGGAACCTGCCGTTTCTTCAGTACACCGCTTCAGTTGGCTGGTAAGTTGACTGCAGCAACGCCTGGCGGGGCCAAAAATTGGATGGGATACCGCCGGTAGGTAGTGCCAGTTGGCGAGCCACTGGCGCGTCTGATCTGATTCTAAGCCGGCTTCTCCTCGGGTGTTCATGGGCGAACGTCATGAAGGCAAGCGCAGAGCGCTGAATGCAGGTTCACTTTTCATGGCCTCTTCCCTAATTCTTTCCGGAATGGAATTCTATGCACGACAACCCGCACAACACGATTTTTGCTTCAAGTTAAAAACAACGGTAACTTATCGTTGCATGAGCAAGCCGAGAAGCAAACAAAGAAGCGACAAGATATAACTTTACTGTTTAATGTTACAATATTACATGCTCTGCATGCAGGATAACAATACCCATACTGGACCTGATATGTCGATACAAATACAAACTCGTATATATCTACCTGATGGAGCATGATACGAGAGAATATCTAAAGCTCAGATACCTATAGGTGTGTTCCGCCCACCTTTGAATATTTATAATGTAGATCTGCGCATACCATATACATTTCCCAGCATCCGTATATATTTATGTGGATGAATAACGGGGATATTTTGTGAAACATTACTGCCAATCACTTTTCCGCCCGATGCGTGAACTCTCCCCATTGTGTTTTTCCGAACATTGAAAAACGGATACACGTGTGACTGACGAGATAATGATGGCATTTTTATGGGCTTGGTGCTTTTAAGGGGATATGTCTGAAAGTTCGAAGACTCTCGTGATAAAGGTAGGTGATGAATCCCTATTTCGAGCTTTATTTTATTTTTGTTTCGTTTTATTCAATAACAGTTCCAGAAACCAGCTCCAAGCTTTCTGGTTTGTCGTGGAGGCTAATTTTTGTTTTTATTGTATTGTTCAGTAAATGACGCACTCGATGACGCAGTGAGATCAGATCGAAACAAATTCGAGCGATGATTAAAAGATGGCGTCAATATAGGAAGAGTCGAGCTGGCATTATGTGAATATGTATATAATTTCATAGGTTTGGCATGGGCATTTTCAACAACCAAGAATCAAATAAATTATGTTCCGATTTTAGAAATGCCAATGAGCTCAAATCAAAGTACATCATTATAACTTTTGAAAGAGACCTAAATTTTAAAATTCTGTCACGGAATAAACTCAGCGATTGATTTCGCAACGCTTTATTTTACCAATTCAACTCCGTCCTTAATTAGCTACGCGGTATTTCATTAAAGCGTATGGTTGTTTTTGGCTTGAGTGAGAAGTCTGATAAATGAGAAAAAACTTCAGTAAGAAAGCATCATCGGTTCATTAGATATGTTTTGTGTAGGTACATCGATCTACATTGCTGGGCAAACACCTATTACCAGAATCTGCAGTCTGCACTATGGTAGGTAAGTGCTAAGTGCATAGCTAAAAAATCGTCTGGAAAAGAAAATCGTATGAGAACCATTGTTCGCCTGTCATCACTAAAAGTCTATACTATATAGGGTGTTTCACTACTAGGTGCATCGTCTGGAAAAGAAAATCGTATGAGAACCATTGTTCGCCTGTCATCACTAAAAGTCTATACTATATAGGGTGTTTCACTACTAGGTGCAAAGATTTGAAAAAGTGATATTCTCCTGGCAAAAACATGACAAATGCCATATCAAAAAAAAATTGTCCGGGTGAAGGGGGCAACAAGTCTGGACAACTGGACTGTTTTGAACAAGTTAATGGCTAGCACTGTTTCTCGATTATATCAGTAAAAATTAAAAATAAATTGTTGGTCATTAACAACTCATCAAGGGCTTCGAATTGCTTCTTCCAATACGAATAGGGAAGCTGCAGTTTGAAGTGGATTCCGAACTATGAGTGACTAGCAAAGCCAATCACCATTCCAGAGGAAGCTTTCGAAAGTCTTAGTACTCGGAAGGCTTGCCTAGAACCTTGCCGAGGAGGGATTTGGCGCCGGTTTCCCGCCTTTGATTGAGCCTCACCACAGCGTCATGTTGCAGCAGTCACCCATCCAAAGACCTGTATGTGTAAGGCTTGGCTTGCATGATCGAAGCCAATCGTTATGTCGTACTACACTACACGTCCCCGCTTCATTTCATCAGTAGGTATGCTAATTTTGTTCAGATCAATAATAATTGATAATTTTGTTATTCTTGATCAATCAGCTGGAATTCGCCAAAAAAAAAGAAAGACCCTAATCATAGATCAGATTAATCAAGTGTCTTCTGTAAAATCGGCGGTCGGTCCATTTTCTTTTTCTAAATTAAGTATCAACTCATCGGGGTCGTGATTATTTCCGCAGGGAGGATCTTACCTCAAAATCTTTGCATCCAGCAGTGAAACACCCTGTACGCAGATGCTCCATTAATACATTAAAAGCGTGGGTCTATTTCTTATTGTTGTCGTCTCGAACCATTATAAAAATTCTATAGGTATCAACAGACCGTCATGTACTGTATACGAGGTTTCTGCCGGAAAGCCATCGACATGTACCCAATAAAAAAAAAGATTTCTGTCCGAGTGGAACTGCGGAGTTCACGTTCCTAAAGCTGAGTTTCTCAAAGGTAATAATTTAGTGTAAGCTGGACCGGCTTATTTTATGAGTAGGTAGATTTTTACGTATAGGTATACCCATTACCCACCCTGGGCGTCGCTTGTCACTCGTCGCCGTTTTGCGGCCTCACTTCTCCGTTGCGCCAGGGGCGCAGTAAAGTCTCCACAATGCAATGGAACGAAGCAGATTTTCTTAGCGGATATTTTCTAATTGGTCAATTTGAAATTTTAATGTGTCAATTGATGCATATTCCAACAGGGACATCCCACCAAATTTGAACTTCCTACATTGGATTGTTTATCGTTTCTCAAGCATAATTAATTAAAAACAAGCGAATATGCCTCATTGGCATGAGGCTCAGTAGCGCACTTCCTTTTTCAAGGTTTAGTGAACGCAAGATGTCAATTCGGGTTCTACCATTATTTGGGCAGAAATTTCAATATGGCGGCTAAAATAGCGGCAGAATCATGAAATTTGCTGGAATTTGCTTTTCTGGCGACTATTCGAAATATCAGTTTCTTATTGCATTTCCTGAGAAGATGATGAGGGTAAATGGTAAAGCAATGTGGCAGGTTATTAACATGAACCGTGGAGCTAATGTATCTCGCACGAACGATGGTTTGAATGTGTCTCCCGACAAACTCAACTCCTATTTCACTGGTATAGCTGATGAATTACTGAGTTTCCTCCAACATCAATCGATCCTGTTCATATGATGGCAGATAACAAACGTTTGAACTCGACCTTGGTTTGAGGTTTGAGGAGGTACCTTGTACTTCGATTCGAGATATTGTCTTCAGTTTGAAGAAACGCAGGTCCGGAGATGTCTTTGGGCTGAGTGTTCAACTCCTGAAGGGTATTGCTGATCTTATTACAGTCCCACTGACCGAGCTGATTCATTCATGCATAACATCCGCTACTTTTCCAGACTGTTTGAAAATAGCTCTAGTAATACCCGTTTTCAAGAACAAGGGTTGTTTCGTCAATGTGAACAACGATTCAACTTCAAACGGGGTTCATTATCTGAATTGTACAACCCAAATTGTAAAATGTCAACTTCTTCTTGTGTATATTTTCGACGACTCCAATCTTTCGTTGCCCCGGCAATCCTCATCAATCACAAACAAGTGGGAGCTGACAAACAAAATACTGGCAAACCACGAAGCGCTTACTATACATATCAACTCAAAACGTACAACTCAAAACGCCAAACCATACTCCACCCCGGTGTAAATGCCACGTCATTTGCACCTACTTGCTTGCGGCGTTTAATTGTATCAAGAATTATTCCTTGATTCGCACTTCGAGCTTCGCCAACTTTGAAACCGGTCTCTTGTACGTCCCCACTTGTGTCCTTACATCTGCCACTCGTACAATTCCGTCTTGTCGTCCCGGGTATACCTTTGTTACTCTGCCCTTTAACCATCTATTCTTCGGCAAACTTGAGTCCACCAAAATTACCAGATCACCAACGTCCACTTCTCTTCCTTCCTTTCTCTGTCGCTCTTCCTCTTTCTTCCTCTGTCGCTCTTCCTCTTTTCTCTGTCGCTCTTCCTCTTTCCTCTGTTGTTCTTCCTCTAGTCTCTGTTGCTCTTCCTCTTCCTGTCTCAGTCGCTCTTCCTCTTTCCTCCTCTGTCGCTCTTCTTCTTTCTTTCTCTGTCGCTTTTCCTCTGCCTTCCTCAGTCGGTCGCACTCTTCCTCTCGCTCCCTCTGTCGCTCGCACTCTTCTTCTAGCTTTCTCTGTCGCTCGCGTTCTTCCTCTTGCGCTCTCTGTCGCGCGCATTCTTCCTCTTGCTTTTTACGTCGCGCGCACTCTTTTTCTAGCTTTCTTCGTCGCTCGCACTCTTCCTCTTGCTGTCTCTTTTGCTCGAGCTCTTCCTCTAACTTTCTCTCGCGCTCTTGCTGCTTCAGTTTTTCGTGCTCCCCTCCGCACTTCCACGCCGCTAGTTGAGGACATTTGTTTGTTCGCTTCTCCGCTCCAGATTTTTCGCTATCTTCCTTCTTCGAACCTTTGCCCTTCAGCGATTTTTTGGATGATTTGCGCTTCAACGATTTTTTAGAACCTTTGCTCTCCAACGATTTTTTGGAACCTTTGCGCTTCAACGATTTTTTGGAACCTTTGCTCTTCAACGACTTCTTAGACCTTTTGCCTTTCAATGATTTCTTCGAATCCTTGCCGCAAACAGATTTCCTCGACTTCTCGGGTAACACCTTATTTTCATCTTTCCAAAGTAATGCAATCTCCCACCGATTTCCTACTCTTCTAGCAGTCTTTTCCATCATTTCCAATGCTTTCTTATCTTCTGCTGACCTCGAACACTCCTTATATGTTTTCACTCCAAATTCTTCCATACTGAAACTTTCCTTGACCAATCTCTGCAACTCATCTAAACTTGTCGCGTCGTCTTCTGCTTGTCCAATGTGGAAAATTCTTGGTGTTTCTTTGAGCTCTTTAGTGTTCATTTCTTTTCCGCAAACTATCCATCCAAGGGGAGTTTCAGCTACAATTGGAGATCCTCTGGGACCCTCTAGTCGTCTTGTAGGTACGATTAGGTGAGCATGGGGTTGGCCAATCAACATTGAGATTTTAGTTTCACAATATTCTGCTAAAGGAATGTGCTTGCAATAATTCCACTTCTTGGAATTTCCTTTCTTGAAGGTGGCTCTAGGTAGTTTACCTTCCAAGTTATCCATAGTGATGACGTCTTTCATCTCGTACTCTATATTGTTGTTATGTCTAGGTATGACAGTTACTGTCACTTCTTCACCTGTGCTTTCTGTGACGCCTGGTTCGATACCTTGGTACTTGAATGTCACCTCTCTGCCAACAATTCCCATTTTCTCAGCGATATTCGTATCCATCAAAGTGTACCCGGAAAAGGTATCTAACGCCGCCAGAATTCGCATGTTCTCTCCTCTCGCTCCTTTCACCAGCAGCTCTACAACCTGATACAGAATCTTTCGGGTCTTGCTTACGTTGACGTGCGCGATCATTTCTGAAGTGTTCTTTTCTTGAGTCCTATCCTCGTGTAGCAGTTCAGAGTGCTTGTTTTTACATCCGTCCTTTCCGCACCTTTTCTCACTTCTACAAGTGTCTATTCTGTGTCCTCTGGTCAAACATCCATAACAGAGACCCTTTTCCCGCACCATTTGCCTTCTTTCTTTGACGGTTTTAGCTTTGAAACGCTCGCACACTCTCAAATGATGTTTCTCGCTACATTCTTCGCAAGAATAATACCGTTTGCCAGTTTCGGTCGCTTTTCCGATTACTTTCTTGCGTCGATATTCAGGATTCTTTCTGTATTTTTCATAGAAAACAGTTGGAAAAATCTCACATGCTACTTCTGCCTCTTCCTCCAACCAAGCTGACAAAGTACGTAGATTTTCTGGCCTTTTTCCGTTCTTACGCCACCGGTGCCATCTAATCTTCATGGTTATCGGCATTTTCTTCTCAATTCCCGTCATTATTAGTGAGCTGTTCAATTCGTCATGTTTTCCTAATGCAAACAAAGTCGATGTAAGATTGTCAACTTCCGCTGCTATTTGCACAACAGTATCCAGTTTATCGCCTTTCTCGCTCAATGATTCTTCTACTTTTCGCATTAGGTTATTAATAATTCCCTTTGGCTGGCCAAATCTCCGCTCGAGCTTTTCAAGAATTCGCGGCACATTCTCTAGCAATCCCATTAGCCCTTTCACTAAGCATAGAGCTTCACCTTTCAGGCTCTTTTGTAGTCGTAGCAAATTAATGACATCGCTGTAACGACATTCTTTATTTGTTTCATCAAACAATCTTTTATAAGGCATCCAGTCCTCCGGAGTTCCGTTAAAATGTGGTAAGTCCTGACTGTGAAAAGTTCTAGTGCACAGAACCTTAAAATGGTCTTCGTTGCTAGCGGGCTCTTGCTGCAATTGTTCCATTTTAATTTGGGCGAGACCACTCAAGATTTTTAGGACGTCTTCGGGTATTGTGACATTCACCTTTTCTACTACACCTTTTCCAGTTGTAGTTCAGAAAATATCAGTTGTATTTCAGATATCGTCAATTGTAGTTCAGAAGACGTCAATTGCATTTCAGAATAGTAAAATGTAGTTCAGAAAGTATCAATTTTATTTCAGATTAGTCAAATGTATTTCAGAAACAGTCAATTGTATTTCAGATTAATAAATTGAATTTGAGAAAGCATCATTTGTATATCAGAAAGCGTGATTTGTATTTCAGAACATGTCATTTGTAGTTCAGAAAATAATTCACATGTATAATTTATCAATCAATGCAGCTCTAAGATATTTGTAGCATTTGTCGTTCTTCAGTGCTGCGGAAGCCGGTCGTGCGATTAACACCCCCGCAGGCATCTGTTACACAGAAGATGTGCCGAATATCTGCAGTTCATCATACAAGAAGATCAAGAGTTCGAAGCTGTGGCTGTGCAAAAGTGCCCCAATTTGCAGGAGTCCGAATAAAATTGATACTTTCTGAACTACATTTTACTAATCAGAGATGCAACTGATGTCTCCTGAACTACAATTGACGCCTTCTGAACTTCAATTGACGCTTTCTGAAATACAATTGACATAATCTGATGTACAGTTCAAGTTTTCTGAACTACATTTGATAAATCTGAAATACAATTGACACCTTCTGAACTACAAGTGACTAATCCGAAATACAATTGACGCTTTCTGAACTACACTTGATAAATTCTGAAATTCAATTGACGATATCTGAAATACAATTGATATTTTCTGAACTACAACTGGAAAAGGTGTAGAGGTGATGTTACTGCTTCCTGTCGCTCTACACACTCTTTGACTCTATCGTTCACGACAGCTTCTTCACTTATAACGTTATCCACTCTGTAGCTAGCGTCATCATCTTGTTCGCTGTCTGCGATAGACTCAATTCTTTGCCTTGCTTCCATTTGGACCAGATCTCGTCTCATTCCCAACAATCTCTTGGCTGCTTCCGCTTCCGCTTCCGCAACTTTTGTTTCCGCTTCTGCCAGTCGCTGTCGTACCCGCTCTTCTTGTTCTGCCAATGCTAACAACTCCCTTTGTTCTGTCAGTTCAACATCCCTTTTTCTCTTGACTGAGCTTCTGATACTACTTATCCTAACGCTAGTGGTATTGCCAGCACTTTCACCCGTCAAACCCCCACTCACCTGGTTGATTTCTGGCACCGCAATCTCCACTTCTCTTCGGCTGGGTATCATCGTCCGTCCTGCTCCGACTGACTGATTCCCCGACACTCCGAGTCTAGCAGACTTCTCTCTTGCGTGCTCCGCAATCACCGCAATCTCCACTTCTCTTCGGCTGGGTATCATCGTCCGTCCTGCTCCGACTGACTGATTCCCCGACACTCCGAATCTAGCAGACTTCTCTCTTGCGTGCTGCTCCTCCATCCATTCGCCCAGGCGTGTTGGTGGTTTTCCAGCGTTCTTCCGCTTGTGATGTTCTGGCTGTGATGACTGTGACATTTGGATTGTGTTAACAACTTATTGAAAAACTGATGCGTAACTGGCCTTATATATGGTGCCTATTTAAAAGTGGCACCAGCTCTCTTAGCGCTCGCTGTTGTTTCTTGAATATATATTTCTCGAACTCTCTGCTCTCCGCTCGATTCACTGCGCTGACGTTCCACTTTTGACGTTATTCTGGCAGCTTCCGTTTCTATCTCGTCAATGTGCCTTGTCGCACAGGCTGAATCTCCCTGGTGCCGTTTCCGTTTCCTCGATGTTCAATCTGTAACTGTAACTATCTTTTGCTGTTTATAAATCCGGCTTCTGAAGGACCATATGTTTCGTCAATGTGAACAACGATTCAACTTCAAACGGGGTTTATTATCTGAATTGTACAACCCAAATTGTAAAATGTCAACTTCTTCTTGTGTATATTTTCGACGACTCCAATCTTCCGTTGCCCCGGCAATCCTCATCAATCACAAACAAGTGGGAGCTGACAAACAAAATACTGGCAAACCACGAAGCGCTTACTATACATATCAACTCAAAACGTACAACTCAAAACGCCAAACCAAGGGTGATGTCAATGATCCCGATAACTATCGACCTATTTCTATGTTGCCGGTCTTTACTAAAATCCTCGAAAGGGTAATGAATGGTCAACTTGTTGCTCACTTTTGAAACCAACCGTTTGGTTTCAGGCGGGGCAGATCTACATCCCAGGCGTTGTTGGACTATGTTAAGAAGTTGGTTGATGGCTTTGAGGAAAGAGACTGTGGTGTATCTACGTTTCTTAATGTCGGCCAGGCTTTTGACTGCGTCTCTCTATCCGTCTTACTCCGTGAACTTTACTTCTATAATGTTCACCCCACAGCTTGTATAATGATCTCATCTTATCTTGAAGGACGATCTCAATCGGTTTGCCGTGGTTCCACTGTGTCTTCTTCGCTCCCGGTTGATCCCGCATTTCCCTCAAAGTTCCGTGCTTGGACCGACACTGTTCTTGATTTATATCAATGATTCGCCCCTAGATTTGCCTTTCGAACATGCTAATGGGGCTATCAGGTTGTTCGCTGATGACACGGTTCTATGCAGTTTGGCTCAAGGACTTGAGGATGCTGTCTGTCTCGTCGCCAGTTTGCTACGCTAGCTACGCGTTGGTTTGCCTCGAATAGGCTGAGCTTTAACAATGACAAATCTGCTAGTGTTTTGTTTACTTTGAATAGAGTCGGTGATGTGAACCTGGAGAAATCGGCTAAGTTTCTGGGACTGCACCACTGCACATTGAACACTGGTGATGTCTTGGAGACCAAGTTGTCGAGACAGATTTACCTGCTGCGTAATACTTATCTCGAACTGTGTGTCGGGCTCTGTATTGCGTAACGCTTATTACTCTGTCATTGAGACTCACTTGTCGCACGCGTTTGTTGTGTGGGGCCACTCGTCGGTGAGATCCTACATTTTCCGTTTTCAAAGAAGAGCTCTTCGTGTTGTGGCGGGTATTGGCTACAGAGACGTTTGTCGGCTACATTTTGTCAGACTGAAAATCATGACCTTGCTTTGCCTGTATATCTTCCAGTGCGTAGTCCACATCAGGAGCAACTTATCGGAGTACTCTGCGAATTCGGATATTCATGTGCACGATACAAGGAATAAGCAGCTTTTGCGTCCTGCTCGTCTGCGGCTTACCCAGTCCCGGATGGCCAGCAATTACCATGTCATCAGATTTCTCAATAAAATCCCAGAGGAAATAAAAAAGTTACCTTTATTGTCTTTTAAGAGCCATGTCAAGAAATTGTTATTCAGGGAGGCTTATTACTCGTGGGACGAGTTTCTCAACTCCGACACGTACGCATTCAATTGGCGTTTGCACCATATCGATATCTCTTTTTGTTGAGGCATAATTATTCTAGTTCTATCACTTTGAAACATGTTCAGTATGGAGAATACAAGATGGCGGGGAGCATAAATTGTCGAAAATTGGATGAATCTTGATGTGGCTTACACTGCCTGCAAATTTCATTCCAGTCGGATCACTTTTGGAGAAATTCAAAATGGCGGATCAAAGATGGCGGGAAAGTAACAAAAAACCAAAAGTTAACTTGACGTCCTGGACATATGTACTATTGATCAGAGCCTTCACACTACCTAAGTACTGTGAGATACCTGCTTTCCCTAAATTATTCTAATTAGCTGTGATACGTTTAGTGACCCTAAGTCATGTTTTGTTGTGCCGTAGATTTTTATTTACCTTTACTCAAGTCATTTAAATCAATTACATCTACCTCGAATTCCCGTCGTACTAATACCTCAAGCATACTATAGTGGTAACCTCACGTTCTTTGAAAGGGGATGAATTTGGATAAATATTGAAAAAAAAACAAGGTCATTCAAATTACACCTCACCTTTATTACAAATTGATCATCGCCACTTTAATTAAGTTCACCTTATTTATTCATTCCATAATTTCCAGACGTGCTGACATCAGCTAGCGTTAGAAATTCGTCAAGCTTACATCGAGATTTACATTCTGTTTCTGAAAGAAAATAACTCCTAATTACGCGCGAAAACCCTGCGACTAATTAATTGAACTCTTCCAATTTAATTCCGTTTTGCATTCTTCCTAATTTTCGGAACTATTTGTGAACCCGTTTCCTAATGCACTGGAGTTTTAATTCCTTGCTCAATTAACTAAGACTTTGTCGAATTTTTCATTTCAACCCTTTCTTCCTTCTTGCCCATTTTCATTTTGTACGAAGAGAAATTTTGATCATGTAGTTGTTCTTAGAGAGAGATTGTAGTTCACTGAGTTTTGTCTTGATCTTTTGAATTTACACCCATTATCCTTATTATCGATTAAATAATTTACATAAAATTGAGTGTTTACATTCCATGAATGTTCATCCAGCTGGTGCTGTACTTTGACTAACAGCTTCATCCAGCAGTTTTATTTCACGCTGGGTTGAATAACGTCACACACATCTGCAATCAGTTGTACAATTGTCGCGTTGAGCCTCTAATTAGTTAGCCTGCAAAATTGATGTACTGTTCCTTTCTATCTTGAAGTATTTTCGAAACGACACTGAATTTTCTTGGCATTGCATTGCTCAAGGGGTTCTCTCTTTGGGAAACTCAATCTTATGCCCATAGACTCTTTGTCGTGCGAACGGGTTCAATATTTTATCCTATGGGGGAAAATAACGCGTGATCGAGGTTTTGCCCAGATTTGATTTGCATAAATATTGCTAGTGCTTGTCTCAAGCTGATAGAGTCTACAAAATCATGCTTTGTAGGAAGCGAAATCTCTTCGGAAGGGTTACTGAGATTTTCACCCTTTTTCTGGCTTCTTGAAGGTAGGAAGCTGAAACAAGGGGGCGCATTTCAAAGCTCAAAGCAACTACAGGAAATTGAAATCGGCTTGACGCTTATCATGGCGGTTTGAAATATCAAAACAAAACCTACCATCATTTTATGAACCAAACAATTTCGTCAACCCTATTAAACAATTTGCATTTGATTACAATGGAAATCAGACTTGCCTCAGTATTTTCTTTTCTCGTCACTGATGCACTACAACTATCAACAATGGTTTTCTCCACTCTTATAACTTATTCTTGTCGAGTAATAATTTTCCTTTTCTACATACGTCTGCCGTTGTCGGCTACTCCGACGCCAATCCTCTACCCCCGTCGCTACTTTCGGACCGCTTCTTATTTCGCACCCTCCGTCTCAAGTGTGTAAAAACCTGACACCCAAACCCATGCGCCGGCATGCTCTTCCTGACTGCCATCATCCCGTGTGCAATTTCGTCACTTCCCAATATCGTCCGTAGTTCTAATCTAATTTATTCTTAAATATTTAATTCCCTTTTATTTTATAATTTTGAGGCGTCCGACCACAGTACATCGATATCTTTTTCCCTGAAAAGTTATCTTGGGTATATCTACAGACGGGCGGAAGGACAAAGTGAAGCTGAAAGCGCGTTTTTTCCGTTTTTTTTTGGGGGAAAATGCGCTCAAAACTGTTTTACTTTCTATTTTCAATAGTTAATAACTTTCTTAGAAAGCCCTTTGGGAGAAATGTTATTCTCACTTCTCTCAACTTATTTTTTTGACAGGAATCACCTCCGGAAGTTTCAGGATGGTCACCGAAAACCGAAACAGCCGGTATAGACCTTCTCATATAGGCGGTTCCCTTTGCTCGCAGCTCGTGCGCAGGTCTTAAAATATACAAGCTAACTGGTTCAATTGACTGTTCAACCGGGAGGGGTTTATCAATTGGACTGATTAGGGTAGGAGTTAGCAACGGCGCCAATATAAGTGAACCTGCGATCCGAGGAGCCCAGGTGAATGAAAATGGCTGTATACCCGACTCATATACTTCCAACTTCCATGTGTGTATAAGCCGAAGCCAAAAATTATTATCAGTGTTCTTCTCGGTGTTCATTTTACATCTTTCTATTCGAAATTAGTTGAAGTTTCAAGTTTGTTTTCTCCTTATCGGCACTTCTTGTGTCATAGGAGTTCGCTGCCTCTCATTTAGTATTGATACAAGCTGAAAAATTCCGTTTAAACAGCACAACACCCAGACCTGCTGCCCGGGAATCGAACCCGGGAGCTCTGCTTGCCGAGCAAACACGCAGTTCACTCTAGAGTCCACTCGACTAGCGGGCCATCAGAATTGAAAATCAGTATTTAAAATAAGTTGGTGAAAGTCCGCTAGAGACAAATCAACACTTGTCTCCTTTATAATCCTTAGCTGTGAGAGAAGTTAAATATTTGAAACTTGCCAGCTTAATTACCACTTCATTATTTTAGGCTAGATTCGCCTGCAGCTTAAACTCGACTAAATCGCAGTGCCACCTCGCTGTCGTGCAAACTCCTATAATCCGCATTAAGTAAATAACAAATCACAGCTTTTCAACTCTAGAAATTTTATTAGGTAGCTTAATTTGTATCTATAGTACTATAAGCAATAATAATTTCTCCAGCATTCACCTCATCATAACCATCACTGGAAGAAATTGCTCATCAGTTTCAGCCTCTCCAGGGGCGTTATAAAGCCTCATTTCACCACCATTACGATTTTAAATATGCATGCAGGTCGTTAAATGTTTATGACGTTGGTCTGGTACACGGCACAGGTTGTAGAACAAACAGGAAGTGTATTTACACCGGGAGCACTGATAATTTGGCTTTACTATGTGAGTGTGTGTGTGTACACCTACCTACATACCCACCAAAAACAAGCGAGCAATAAGGACTGTCATTAATTTTAATTTCCTTATAATCCGTGCGAATGTCGACGTCCCCAGCGGGCTGAAGCTGAAGCTCCACACAATATATTAACTTTGTTACACCCTCTGCTCTGCAACACTGCAAACGTTAAAATGTTTAATTAAATCGAAATTAATTTCGACCTCATTTTCCCAATGCGAATAATGTTCCTCGGCAATAATGAGAACGGGCGCGTTTGGCGAAAGAACGCCCGCTAACGTTCAAAATTAGGTAGCAGAGTGCATCAGAAAGAACCGGAAATGTAGGTGGCGCACGGGGCACACAAAGGAACAAAGTATTCTAATCTTTGGGATTAAAGGACGACGGGACAGTGCCCGGTGCAGCGGAAGCGGTTAATCTGCTACATTCAAAATAATCTCCCTATTTCGGAATTTACGATCACTACGCGCATAAAACGGGAATCTCCCACGTTCATTGGTTAATTACACAGAAGTATTAGGACGGGCAATCCGCAGCTACTGCAGCTATTAATTCGGAAATCCTGTAGAATTTTTAGTGCGGAACGGGCTCAAGCGCAGAGCGGCTTTAGAGCGCCCAATTGCAACTTTAAAGTCACCAGGTTATTATCGCCGTAGTTATGGCCCGCTTCCAACGGACATTCGACGGTTCACAAGTGATTTTTTTTGTGCAATTCCATCCAGCGACACGCTCAAATTGCAAGTTCTGGTTCATGCCCGAGAATGCAAAGCACAACGCTTGTTAAACTGTTACCTTTTCCCTTATTAATGCTCTCAGGGAATGAGGTGGCGCCCGAGTACTTTATTAAAGAGAAGCTCCAAGTCCCTGAAAGGAGTGCAAAGCGACTCTCATGTTTATTAAGCGAAGTTCTCAGTACATCATAAGTTTTGTCAATAGTTGAATTACCATCCATGGTTGAACCTAAGGAGCGCAAATTATACTTGCCTACTCGCTTGCCTATTAAATTTTCAAATCAGTAAATGGATTTGCTACGAATTCAAAAGTTACATATCATCTACCTAAAAATAAACATCTTGAGAATGTTCCATAAGTTTGCCGCTGGCAACTTCTTCAGTTGTAATGTTTACCAGAATCTTTGACGGCTCACACGTACTTTATATCAATACGAGTTCGCGTTGGGCACTTTTATATATTTAATTCAGAGACGAACGTTCAAACACACTGTTTATTATTGCGTACTGCCAAATACACGTTAATCAAATACCGCATTTGGATAATGCTTTGCTTAACTTCGTCAAAGTACTCGCTGTCGTCGCTGTGAATTGGAATCTCGTGTCGGTCGGCTCATCTGCTCTTTCATACTCGAATGTTACCCTCGGGAACGATCCACGCGTTCACTGGCATATTCACCGCCGCCAGCAAATTCGCCGCGGCTCTAAAAACGTCCATCGCCTCCGCCATTTGTGCAGATGTAGCTTATTCGTGCGTCGGGATCTCCAGCTTGCTCGAACAAATCCGAACTACCGCGTTCCCCCTCAAAAGTAGTGAAATCGCACGAGAGCCTCGCAACTCATAACAATATATTATATCAATCTAATAATCTCATTTACTTCGATCAAGTTATATGGATAAAAATATGTACAGAGTCCGCCGTATGTATGTCCCCATTTTACATGCAATTTAAAAAAAGAGAGGCCAGAGTTTCCATTTTGGTTGAATTGTGAAGAGCAACTCAACCCGAAGAATTTTTGCTATCAAAATGCGCTATTTCTATGGATACAGGATGCGCCAAAAAAAGTCCATTTACCAAAAACTTGATTTTTTCCTCTTCCAAAAATTTCAAAACAAAAATCATGATATTTATGTCAAATAATTTTCCTAGGCCGTATTAGAAAGATGAAGATTTTTGGCGGCCGCTCAAGTCTTCAAACTGAACTTTTCTGGATTTTTGCCAGTTGGGATATCTTAAAATGAAGGTTGATTCCCAAAATGTGGAACAATTGAAGGGAAACATGGGACAAGAAATTGCCAACATTTCGTTGAAAAAGAAAAACGTGAGTGCGTGACCATAGTCACCCTCGGAAGAAGTGAAACTTCTATAGATATGAATCAATCAGCAAACAACGTTCGAAGAGGTGTTCTTTTCGCACTCCCGCTCCGCTCTCTCACGGTTTGTATCATCTTGTTTTTCTCATTATCAATCTTATTATTATTATTATTAGTCACTCAAAGGGCAGAGTACTTTCGACATGATTTTTTCACGATTAGACTTCTTTTATTTTTTTTCTTGCTGCGCTCGGCGCTCAAACTCCCATTCTCCGTCACATGGAATCTCACTCATATCCCTAATACAATAAATATCTATTTTCATCAATTATTATCCACAAATAATTATGCGAATGTGACATCGTGACGGATTTTCTTACTGTACGATTTTCCCGGTTATATTACAGCACGGTGGAAACTGTGTTCTGGCAGGCACAGCATGACAATCTAATAATCTCCACAAAGTATAAGAATGTCGTTTGGAAAACTCGATCCGGTATTGATTTTAATTGAAAAAATATAAAATACATAGGTATTTACATAGGTATGTAGGTAGGTACCTCGTGAATGTGATTTAAGGTAACTACGTGGTTCTAGAGTTCGTACGATATTATCTTCTTCAATCAAAATAAAGCCATAGGTTAAATTGAAATATTGACAGAATTGATATGAGTATTTCCAGTTATGTGCTCGCCACCGTACTTATATTTTAGAATGTCACATTTAATTGAGGTGAAATCAAACCATTCAAAAAATTAACAAAGAATAATGTCAAAAATCAATTTCCGAACATAAAAACTTGATTATCAAACCAGTATGATATCATCGCTATACAATCAGCTGACATCTAGAACATTAAGCAACTGTTTCGGCCTCAATTGTCGAAACATCTTTTTCCTCTCTGGGCTTTAATCATCCACCCCTGCTTTTCTGCTTAATAGGTACGTACTTAGGTACCTAAAAGTTGTGTCCACATTTGGGTGTTCGGCATTCGATTTTATTTTTGAATTGTAAACGTCCGTTGAAGAATATGCCCAGGGCCGGGCCTGGCCTATTTGCCGCCTGCGTGCCACCGAAAAATTGCCGCCCTCTCACCGGCAGTGGAGAGCCCCGCCAAATGCGGGAATGAAAAGAATCCTTCGAAATTCAACTTAATTATTATATTACCGCCCCTATGACTTGCCGCCTGCCGTACTCGCCTGCGCGCCGGAACGCACTGCATGTCTGCTTGGCCCGGCCCTGAATATACCTCCCTAATAATAATACTGTGTGGTGATAATAAATCACATCCGCTCGAATCTATTCAAGCCAAGTCGAGAGCCATTCTTGTCGGGCCAACAGTACGACAACACGAAGAGCAGTCCAGTGTCGGCGATTAGTAAAAAATAGAACCGAACGCGGCGAACGCTGCAACAGCTTATTCTTTCATTTCCTGGGACGACGCTGGTCACCCCAAGGTCAGACAAGACAACGTTACAGCACATCGTTACAGGCGTTCGTTACAACCACTGATGCTATGAAGCAATTTCACTCCCATGTGTGGTTCTGCGTTAGTGGTGTGTTGTGATCTAGGCGCGAGAATAGAAGTTTCACTTCAACAATGGCTGGAACTATAAATGGCCAATAAAAAGTTATTCACTGTTTTCGCTGATTCCGGGAAAAGCTTTTATCCAATCCTATTGAATAATGCACGCATTATCACGCTCATACATGCCTGCGTTTTTCAATAGGACTGGATAAAGCATAGTATTCTACTCGTGGATAATGGCTATTACACATTCGGATGCTTCACGACACTCGCCAAGGCTCGTGTAGGCAAACTGCATCCTCATGAGTAAGAAGCAATCATTACCCGCTAGTTGAATAATATACTATTTTCTCAAACTACCATGTGTGATGAAACTGCTTTCAAACACATGTATTTACAACTCTGAGTGTTTCTTTTCAATGATGCAGCAAAATTTATAATCAGTTTCACGACTTTTTCCATTAGAGCAAATGGAAAACCATGGTTGTCAGTTCCTCGCTAATGCTGCCAAGTGAGTGGTGGTCACCGGAGAAAATATTGCTCAAGCCACCAACGGCAAAGCACGACAGTAATAAAGAAAATGGAATGAAAATGACTGAGCAGTGAGAACTACCTCCTTACTCTAAGTTATACCAGAATGGCAAGCAGGTATGAATCTCTTTCTGTAGATTAAAGAAAATCTTTCTCAACACTGCAGTACACTGAAGCGTGTCTCGAATCAAGCATTCCAATTCCGTAAATTGATATCCATTCAAGGAAGTTGCCTGAACCTCACTGGGAGCACTGGACAGTGGGCTTTCTCATTCCATTTTCTTTAGTACTGCCGAATCTAAGGGAAATATCGACAAGAAACTGCCAACCTTCCGTTGACTATAAAATTTCTTCCAAATACATGCATCAGAAATTCTTTCTTTATTCTTTTCAATGCAGCAAAAATACAGGGTGATTTTTTGAAAAGGACCCACCCCATATTTCTTGGCGCCAAACTTTTTTCCAGCAAAACGCCGAAATAGGTCGATTTTTATTTTGAGGGGGACATCTAGGACACACATTGTCAAATTTCTATTTTCAACCTCTTCGCCTCCACTCTACTCTACTTTAGAATTTCAAATATCACCTATCGTGTGAAACATCAAATTAAAGGTAATAAAATTCTCTTTCTTTGGCGGTACGTGTCTTAGATGCCTCCTTCAAAATAAAAATCGACCTGTTATCGCTGGAAAATCTATTTTCCAAGAACCGAGAGTTAGTAGGGGAAAGTTCTCCTTTAAATAACAATAAGAGAATTTTTATGAAGATTGAGGGGTGGCTTTTAAAAAATTACAAGATGTCTGACAGAAAGAGAACTTTATTACCTTCATTCTGATGTTTCACAACATAGGTAGTGCCATTTGAAATTCTAAAGTAGGGTAAGGTGGGGGCGGAAGGGTTGAAGATGAAAATTTGACAATGTGTGTTCTAGATGTCCTCCTTTAAATGAAAATCAACCTATTTCGGCGTTTTTCCTAAAATAATATTTGGCGGCGAGAAATTTGGGGTGGGTCCTTTTGAAAAAATCATCCTGTATAATCAGTTCCACGGCTTTTTTCATAAGAGCAAGCGATGGAAAAATATGCTGTGTTGACACGAATGGAATCATGCGAGGTATCATGCTAACTTGATGCTGGCACCTTGATAGATGAGATAGAATATAATGTAACAGCTGCCACAGTCATGGCAACGCTAATGCTGCTAGGTGAACGGTGGCCACCGAAGAATATGATGGCTGAGCGGGGCAGTACCAAATAAAATGGAATGAAAATACTGAGTTATGATTCCTACCCACTCACTCTAGCTTATACTAAAACAGCAAGCAGATATAAAGGACATACCTACCTACATGAAAGAAAATCTTCTAAAGTAGGTTCACTTGTACTATGACTCTAGTTGGCTAGGCAAATTTTCTACTTTAGCATTGTGGCTTGCCGCCTTTCCACCTGGTGTGGAACTGACTTCTCTAGAAGTAAAGTTATATTTATTATCAAATCAAATTGAATTTGAAATCTTGGAAAACTGACCTTGTCATACGTAGAAATGCAACTGGAGGGGCGCAGAGCTGTATTATTGTCATTTAGACACCAGAACCCTAGGGAGCCGCCTTCAGTTTAAGTCATCTTGACGGCGGCCATCTAAGGCCGACAAAAACTCGTTCCTCCAAGCTCCAACACGGAAGCAGATTGCAAACTGAAGGTACTCACATGAATTCGGTCCATTTCACAACTTCGAGCGGCTGGGTTTTTTGAAATTCGGTTGATTGAACTTTTTACATGTAAATCCTGTGCAACAGCAGGCCTGCTGGAGTGTTCCTTGTCTTGCCATTAGTTCTTCATGGTTCGACGTGTTTTTTGGATTGGAAGAGGTGAAAGGATTGATGATTCCATGGGCCCGTTTTTTTTGGACGAAGGCCCAGTATTTTTATAGTTTGAATCAATTCAAAGTTGAACCGGCTTCATAAGGTTGGAAATATTTTCGACACTTGTCAAATGTCAAAGCTGATTTGAATCATTTGTTCATTGGCGAAAGTTAAAAACAGGTCGAAAAATCACTACATTTTCCAATAAATTAGAATAAAGCGTCAGACATAACGTCCCGTGAAAATGCTCCGTCTATTTGCACAAGAAATGCGTAAAAAATGTGTTCCAAAAGTGGTCCGAACGACGAACGCTAAATGAAGCCAGAGCAGCCAACCGCAAAGTTTTGTGGATTTTCTATATTTCCGATTTGGTAACTTGAAAACAAAATCTCACAGCAGACTAGAATCACTGTACAAGTGAATACACTATAACATCAAACACCCCTGCTTAATAAACTAATGTCCACTCGAAGAAGTTTCTTCAACCTCACTGAAGCCACTAGACAATGGGCATTTTCATTCCATTTTTATCAGTACCTACTGCCGCGCTTGGCCACTTGGGCATCATTTTTGTGAGTGACCACCGCTCATCAATCAGTTTTTGGTTGATACCTGAGAATACAAAGGACAAAACTTGTTAGACTGTCACCTCTCCCCTGGCTAATGTCAAGAAACAGGGTGGCGCTAGAGCATTCTGGCAAGGAGAGTTTTGAGTTCATGGAAGAAATGCAAAGCGGCCTTCGTGTTAACCCACTAAAATTCTCGGAACGTCATTATGTTTCATCCATAGTTTAGTCCCATCCATAGTGGATTCTACGAAGCGCGGCTTACATCCGCCTACTAAATTTTCCATTACGTAAATGGATTTTGCTGCAAATTTCAAAGTTTCACGTTGTCTCCTACAATAAACATCCTTCCAATTTGGCCGGAAGCAACTTCTTTTGTTATAATATTTACCGGATTCTTTGACGGCTCACAGGTACTTTGCCTTAACTAATTTAAAGAGAATTCCAACTAAAACCCACAATATTGTGGAAGTTCCCCAAGCTTTTATATTCTCATCAGGGAAATGCAGTTTTGCGGAAACGGCCAACTTCATTTTGTCTACTCGCCAAGTTTTCAACAAGTCTGTGAAAAGTTTCCCAGTCTAATCCCGAGCGCACTTTCGTTAATTATTGTTATAGGTACTAGGCTGATGCCCATACCTACGCGGTATGATAAGAGGGTTAGCGTGCGGTGATGGTTGGCCTGAAGCTTTATAGAGCACCCTGACACGACACAGTAACTCGACGCAGCATTAATCAAGGTCCAGAGAAACCAAAATCAACACTGTCATCAACATTATCATCATCATAACCATCATCATCAGCATAATGGCGACGGGTATCCGTAACGTCCCCCATTGTTTTCTGCAAGTTTCCCGTATGTTTCCCGGTTCCCCGCCAGCCGTCGGAGAACGGGGGCGATAAATGCGTGTGTAAGGGAATTTATTGTTCGGATTAACTGTCACTCACCATTCGTCGGTCGAGTCTGTCAATGTTGGATCATTAATTCCGACAAATTTATCCGGCCATTACCGGGAGCCAAAAGCTGTGTGCAGGCAGTGCTCCCACCCTCCCCCCTACCCCTACACAAAGTACACAGACAGGCATGCCTCCTGTCCTTCAAGCTGTAAAGAGTCGCAATTCACTGTTGCCATCTGCACGTAAATTTGTCATTTGGTCCTCAGATTAGGTATATGAATTCGTTATATTCAAGGTTATATGTATTTGTATGTGGAACAAATGAATCTGTGACTCTCGATTTTGTCTCTAATTTCGAATCAAGTACCAGCTTTTTGTGGGTGATCCTTTCGAGATTTTGAGCCGTTCCAATAATATGCGATGTCATTCATTCGGCACAAGTTTCTCCCTGCAAAATGACAAATGCAACGAAAATCCTGAAAAATTCAACGAACGGTTGGAAAAAGTACGTGTGCAAACGCATATGGAGAGAGCGAAGAGAAAAAACAGGTTGTCAGATGGAAGAATTGTTACGGTTAAAATGGAACGCGACACGATGGGAAGACTGCTATACGATGCGAGTCAGAAAGGGTTAGATTTAAAACATGTACTGAAATATCCCTTCACCTCTGTTCCGTTGAGCCTTTGTCATTTCGATGGGACAATAAACTCTACCGACAAGTCTGCCTTCATGAAAATTTTGGAAAATAAAGTCATCCATGATGTGCCATATGCGATAGATGCCATTATTGTCGATGGAATGTTTTTCTTGCGACTCTCGATAGCAGAAATCTTGATACCACATTTGGAGGTATCGCGAAACAAATACTGATCAAATTGTGCTCATTAAATTCGAACAGTATCCACGTCATATTTGACAAACAAGTTTCACCATCAATCAAAGATTGCACAAGAGATGCTCGTTCCGGAAAATTTGACCGGTTGACCCAGTATTTGATACAAGGGCCAGATATGAAAAGGTCATCAAATTTCAATGATGCTCTCCATAACAATTATTTCAAACAGACGTTTGTTGACTTCTTAATTAGAGAATGCCAGGCTCCTCATTATGCCGCAGTTCTAGGGTGTAAAGAATTGTATGCCAGCTGCCAAGAAAAATGTTTCCGTTTCATGGCAAGCGACGGAAAAAGATGCGTGTATTATGACGGAAGTGGAAGGACTGAAAGGAAGTCAAAAGGAAGCGGATTATAGAATGGCTTTCCATCTCAAGGAACTTGGAGTAGGAGGCACAGTTGTGATTCGGACAAACGACACCGATGTTCTCATTATTTTGTTAGGGAATTTGCACCACTTCAACAAAAACCTCAACTTGTATCTTGAAGTAAGTATCAAGTCACAGAATACCTTGAGGTACATTAACATTAGACGAATCGCTGATGAAATAGGTCCTTGTCTGTCAAAAGCTCTGCCAGGATTCCATGCTTACACCGGCTGCGATGCGCCCCTTCAGGCTCTTGGAAAAAAACGTGAACCTGCAAAAAGCTTTCGCGGTGCTTTGGACACAGGGGCAGTTCCAGAAGAGGCTTGCGTGGCGATATAAAGATTCACGTGTCAAATGTACGGTTTCAACCACGATGACCAAACCAACTCCGCAAGATTATCCAAATTTTTGCTAACCTATAAACCGCAGGGAAAAAAGGGATCAGAGGTGCAGATGGTCAAAGCTTCCCTGCTTGCAGGGCTGTACTATACCAAAAGATAGAATGAACCAATTATTTTTGCAAATTGTGGTGCAATGCCACAAATCCGTTGGAAGAAACTAATTTGGGATCAATATTAAATGCCGGATGGGTCTTGGAGGAGAGCAAATATATCCCCCATTGATTTGACCAGCCTCAGTTCCCCAAACCTGTGGAAGGTGCGTTGTAAGATTAAGATACTGAAGAGATCAAAGAGGCTGAAAACGCAAACGACACTGATGTGTGTAGCTCGGACAGCGACGATGACGACGATAGTAATTAGATCAATTGGCTCGTTGATAGTTCATAGGAATAGACGTTATTTCTATTGTGTCATTTTGAAACGTTAGGCACCTAGGTATCGCTTCTTATGTACTTATGTTTTTCGTTAAATATTATTACAACTCGTTCATATCATAGCTCTTAACCATCTCAATTAAACTGCTCAATATCAATAATTGAAGTGAGCCACTCGGAATTCCTCTTCATTTCGAATAATTATATCCCAGAAGAAAAAAAAGTTTATGTTAAAAGGGCAGGAGTATCTGATAGCCATTTTTTTTGACTTCAAGACCCGTTCATTTTTTATGAGATTGATAGCTGCATCTACGATATACAAGATTGCAACTAAAGTAGTGT
Source organism: Anaspis maculata (assembly GCA_949128115.1). NCBI lineage: Eukaryota > Metazoa > Arthropoda > Insecta > Coleoptera > Scraptiidae > Anaspis > Anaspis maculata. The sequence continues at coordinate 21,287,054 of OX421962.1, forward strand.
CAAAATGGTGCATTTTCAGCAGCATGCCAGCAAATTAACGGGTCTTGTAGACAAAAAAAGGAGCTATCCCGCAATACTGCATTTTTCAAGACAGTTTAATTTTTTCTAAGATAGTCTCATTCGAAGTGGAGCGAGATTTACGACTGGATCACTTCTATTGTTGTAAGCAGCTGAGTTATAACAAAGACGCTTGTTTTATTTTATCAACTAGAATCTCAAGCTCACTACCTAGTGTCATCAGCATCTGCACAGTTGGCCAGGTAGGTACGTATGTATGTACTCGTAGAGACATACGTCGCTTATCGCGTTCCCATGCAGCTCGACGCGCGGAGGTCTGCCGAAGGACGAGTGGTGAGCACTCCAACGACATTTTGTTTCATAAATAACTTTGAAAGTTCAAAGTGAATTATTCATCAGACTAACTGAAAGTATCTGTTTTATTCTCAAAATCCTCTCTTCTCGATTCTTGGTCCTCTTGGTTATGGGTCCGATAATCGAATACGCCAAGGGCTTGCTCAGCCTGGAGTACGAGCCCCCTAACTGACACGAGCGCGGATGGGATGATGAGCGCGTCAGAGTCGTCGCTTGAGGTGTCGGGCCAGGGCTGTTCGGCACTAGTATCCGAAATGAGTGAAGTAGTGCCCGCCATCGCCAGCAGTGGTCGTGAAGGTGTCGGACCGAACAAACCTCTGAAACTACCATCAGTATCCGAGACGAACTCTGCGGCACACCGCACGGCGCCACCCCCTAAAGTTGCTGGTAGCACTGGGGACTGAGACCCACACGCTAGTATCCGAGCCGAGTCTTCAATCCATTGCCGGGTGGGGACCGTCGCCCCTAACGACGAAATCCGCGGACATGGTGCAGGCAGGTGTCACCCCATGGCAGGGGGAGTTATACCGGGGGAAAAATCCTGTAATTGGGTACCTCCCGACGCCGGGGGGCTCCTGAAGGTGCTCCGGCCCAAGCTTCAAGGGTACATAGGCCTGTTTTCCTGCTACTTCAGCTCCGCGGGGGGTGCACAACGACCCAGGATCTGACGACCGTTGGCTTCTGGGGAGGGCCCCTCCGCTAGTATGGAGAACTGTGATTCCGTAAGTAGAAGAGATAGGGACGATTAGTTCTGAGATACTCTCGAGTACCTGAAGGATCACAGAGTTGATTAGTAGGTAGTAAGTAGTTGTTTTATTCAGTTGAAAACTCGGTTGAAAAGCTACAATGAGCTTACCTCTGATAATGAAAACGCTGGAGCGCACTGGGATTGCTCTGTTTTCTATGATAGGTACGTCTGAAAACCGGACAAGCTCGCTTATTTGTCGTTTTATGAGAGATTTTTCGAGTTTCTCCTCAAGATAACCCGCGTTCCAATTCCAGTCTGGGCGAGCGCACGTTTCCAGCAACAAATAAACGAGCTCCTGCTGTGCCTCGCAGGCTTTAAAGTGGCGGCAACTCTAACCACCAAGACGGGAAAGAGGCTCGCTGATGCGAGAGGGCTGATGGAACTAGTGTCGGTGGGTGGTGGGTGCGCGAATTTAATCACCCCGGCCGTGGCAGTGCCCTTTCTCAAATCTATATCGACAAATCGATAAAAGACGGGACGGAGGATGTTGCCGTCGTCGGTCGTGTGGCCATACAGTCATAATAATAAACCGTCCGTGCTCATCCCCGCGCGCGCTTTACAGCAGTTTAATAGTTCTTTGCGTTGCGAAATTCAATTTTCTACCCAATCATTTGCGGCGTTAAGTGAACCAGAACGAACAGATAACTAACTTCGCGTGCGAGTTTGGTAAAAAAAAAATTGAAAAAAGTAGGTGAGAGAAGTGGGTCCTACTCCTACACGTGAGAGCAAGAGGAAGATCGGCGGAAGTGCACAGTCTTTTGTGCCCAGAGTTGCGAAGAAAATCGAGTTTTATTGATACCTGGAACCTGGAAGGCGTGAAAAGTTTCCAGTTTGAGTGATTATTGAAACGGGGGGAGCTAGAAATTCATGCGTTTGATCAGTTTCGTAGCCATAAAATCGGAAAACGTTGTTGTAGAGCGAAAAGTGGAGCAGCCTGCAGCTTGGAGTTTCTCGTTCAAGGTAGGACCTCGCTGACCTGGAGGAGAGCAAACTTCACGTGCGTGGGTTGGGTACTTTTTAGTTTTTAGAGGTGATACCTAACTTCTAGTAGAAATCATCTGGGATGGGTGTGAATTCGTTTGACACCGATGGAAGATTGAAAGTGGAATAACAGTGTTGAATTGGTCTTCCAGTTAATATTGTATGCTTTGTCGAGGCTATAAGTTTAGTAAGGGGTTGTATGTGAGTTTTTCATGAGCTGAAGCTGTGAGTATTTTTTCACTCACCCTACCATGAGCATCATGTCATAGCTACACCTACTTTGATTATATCGTTGAATACCTCGCTGGAGACCACGACGCGCAAACAAGACACACACCTAAACAAATAAGGTGTTCCACGGATTTTGGGAAAAAATGAATTCTAATACTAGAGCCTTCGTAGAGCTCACTTGTTTTTTATTTGATTTTTTCCGTTCATTTAAGCCCCGAAAACAAATTGAGAAAATTTTGCGTGACGTCACGCGCTCACTGGTACCAGAGTGCGTAACAGATGGCGCCAAATGACGCGGTACAATTTCTCACTAGATATCGTACGGAATCGGGAACGCGGTGAACTCCGAACATCCCAGCGTGTCAGCTTGTCAACCTGACAAACAAATGATCCCAAGAAAAAAGTGAAGTGTAACAGCAAGCAATTATAAGCAGCATTCAGCAACACCAGCCACACTGGGTCTAGAGTTAGTCCGTCACAGATGGTGATAATAAGAATGAAATTTGCGAAAATAAGGGAACTTCTGTGTCAATTTTGGAGTGTTTTGTGTTGGAATGTGAGTGCAATTTTCTTATTACAATCACGTTAAAATACTTGAAAAGCATTCGAATATTCCCAATACCCCCCTATCGTGTACTCCTGGAGCAGGAGGTGGAGTTAGAAAGACTGAAGTGTTTGCATAAATCAAAAACAAATTCATTTCACCCCAGAGTTTACCGCTAAGGGCCGTTTTGCAGCGGCCTGGCCGACTTCGCTGTTCTGAAAATAAGTGAGTAATGTATTGAAAGATATAACTACCTACCTATTATTTATTTACACCGGATAAAGTTCCCTTAGGCCAATATCAACGTGATTTGATCCAACTAAACCGATTTATCAAGACACAAACCCTGCTGGGATGCCCACAGAAAAATTCAGGAATGCTACCAGAAGCTCTCTCACTGATCTGCGACGCTAACCTAGCTTGGTGGCCGTCATGGTTGCCTCCTCAAAGCCACTCAAAGAACGTTTTTGCAAAATTGTTCTCGCTAGTGCAGTCGTTCCTAATTCAGACAACAAATGTCATGTGATTTGGAGTTTTGAATTGCACGTCAAAATTGACAAAACGTGATTCAGATTTTAAGACGCTAAATGTCGGCAAAGTGGGTTACGATAGGTTTGCGCGCGAGGTTCACCGAGTGACGTCATGAATTAGTAAGAAATAATTTTTTTCTACAAAATTAGAGGAGAAATTAACGTGCGTATTACATACAATGGTTAATTAGATCAGAAACAATCGGAATACTCAATAAAAATCACTACATTTTTTTCTGTTTGATTTACTACCGGTTTTAGTTCTTTTCACCAAATTAGGTATTTCAATATAGTGTTACGGCACAGACCCCCACCCTAATTGAATAGCTCGTGATAGTTGAAGACCTCATGCTTACCGGTTTTCACTAACAGGATCAAAGAATACGGAAGAAAGCTAAGCCAGCTTGTAGGCAGGGAAAAGTGAAGTCACGCCCGGGAGGAGTGAGGTAGTCAGACTACGCCCAAATACCGGATCTGATTGAAAATGGTTTTTCAAGACCATTGTTTTCTGCGCCCTCAATTGACACGTGGCGGTCAAGAAAGAATGACCGGATCATCCTTTGACGATGTGCAAAACAGACTGCCATGCAACGCGCAGAAGTGGTTGTCGCCCCCATCGATAAGAGTTTTGCTCCCGACATCGAAGATGACGTAAGTTGGCCAGGTATTCTCTCGAAATGTTTACTTATATGGCGGTGTTGACCAAACACAACAGCTTTTGGAATCGTTCCATGCAACCAATACCAGTATTTGGGCGTAGTTCGTGAGCAGAGATGACAGTGGGAGTGGATCTACCAGATCATTCGGCACTTTCCCTCCCTGTTCTTATATCCTCCTAGGTCTTTTATGATGTGGGCTTATGACTTATGGATACTTCATACTAACATGTAAGATTTAAGAAAGATAGGAGATATCTATTTTTCTAAATGTTACATTTCAAATAATTAATTTTGCATGGTGCATAAACTGACAGAATGGACTTGAATCGTTCAACCTCACTTTCAATTTAATAGGTAAATTAAAATTATATATGTTACATGTTAGATGTTAGATGGGCATAAACTAGTCATTACATTGGGTACTTCTCTTTCAAATCAACGATGGACTCTTCGAGAGATTGAAAAAGACCTACGTTGTGATGTAAAAATTGAATGATTGTGTGAACTTCCCGTTCGTGATGGACCATAGTGAAACGGTCAACAAGAAGTACTTACATAGTTCAGTGATAACAAGCGAATTATCAAACCATGAATCCCAACTTTATTCAACAATAAAATCGCTGTAACAATTAGTCCGTAAACCCTACTTGGCGAGACTGTCTTCCTCTACCCTAATTCTGGGCTGTAAGCCCCATAACGAATTCATCAGTATCCATAATTTAGAAAATGATTAACCTAAATAATTAACCGCTCTCCACCCTGTAAATCCCGGAACAAAACAAATCCAACTCACAACATTCATTGACATTCATTGCAACCATAATTGACCATTCGTCAACTCTTTGGGGATGACCTCTGTTCCGTTGCCTAATTACTTGCTCACCCTCAATTGGAATTCTAGTTTCCTAATCGCGAAACGCTGTAAGCATTTAGGTGATTTTCAAAAAAAGAGAGTCCAATCAAATTTTAACATAAAAAACTCCATAACTTCAGATAAAGGTCAAAGCTAATACAGGGTGTTTCCAAAATGGTGATACAAACTTCAAGGGAAGACTCCCCATCAAAAATGGACCAGGAAAAAATATAACTCCGATATCCTAAAATGTTCCGTTGAAAAAATACAGGGTGTTCAAGTTGACTTTTGAAAATCGATTTTTTTGACATAACTTTTGAACCGTTTCACTGATTTTGTTCAAATTTGAAACAAAGCTAACCAGAATAGGTTTCTATCGAACAATAGCAACGTGTTAAGAAAAAAAATTCAGGGGCGTAGATAATGGGGGTGTCTTTATATTCTTCCTCCCTATTTTTGATCCCCCTAGCTATTTTCTCAAAGCGTTCTAATTTTTGGACTCTACGTCCAATTTAGAAAAAAGCTACTCCTGCAAAACTTAGGTTTGAGGCTTCATTTCCGAGATATTTGGGTTTGAAACTTTGGAAAACTTCTCGAAATCGCACACTTTCAATGAGCCCAATTTTTTTCCCCTGAAAACTTCTCGGATCTCAAAAAAAAATAGTGCTTTATCAACTTAGAAGTTCTAGAGCAAGGCTGGTCGACGTTATGTTTTACTATAGGTTGCCTCATCCAGTTTATGAGTGACGTCACAAGATACCCTCCGGGAACTTGATTTTGGCTGAAACTGATGTCGCTTTTTTCGTTTGACATTTCGGATCTTATTTCGACCGAAATCCACCAAATTTCTGAACTGGACGAGAAATGGTTGATGCACATCCAACGATTGGTGGTTTTTAGATGAATCGGGCATGCTTTTATCCACCAAAACACAATTTGAACCGCCGAACTGTCAAGACCAAGAACAAGGCTTAACGTTATCACGAGGTGAAACAAACGGCGCATCTGTCACCGGGTAGCTCATTGGTAAAGAACCTGACTTTCAACAGGAAGGTAGTGGGATCGAACCGCAGCCGTGCCGAACTTTTTTTTCTTCAAAAACACCCAAATTGCGATTTTAAAAATTAGAAAGAGGAAACAAAATTCAAATTAGTGTTGCCCAACTCATATTTAATTTTAAAAATCACAATTTGGGTGTTTTTGAAGAAAAAAAAGTTCAGCACGGCGGCGGTTCGATCCCACTACCTTCTAGCTGAGAGTCAGATTTTTTGCCAATGAGCTACCCGGTGACAGATGTGCGGTCCGCTTCACCTCGTGATAACGTTATCGCCTTGTTTTTGGTCTTGACAGTTCGGCGGTTCAAATTGTGTTTTGATGGATAAAAGCATGCCCGATTAATCTAAAAACCACCAATCGTTGAATGTGCATCAACCATTTCTCGTCCAGTTCAGAAATTTGGTGGATTTCCGTCGAAATAAGATCCGAAATGTCAAACGAAAAAAGCGACATCAGTTTCAGCCAAAATCAAGTTCCCGGAGGGTATCTTGTGATGTCACTCATAAACTGGATGAGGCAACCTATAGTAAAACATAACGTCGACCAGCCTTGGTTCTAGAGAACCTATTTCTGCTGAGAAATCGTGAGTTTTTTTTTGGATTCTAATTTTTAGGCCTTTGAAAGTGGCAATTTCGAGATGTTTTCCAAAGTTTCAAACCCAGATATCTCGAAAACAAAGCCTCTAATCAAAAGTTTGAAGTGTACTTTTTTTCTCAAAATTGAACGTTAAATCCAAAAATTGGAACAATATGGAAAAATAGCTAGAGGTGTAAAAAATAGGGGAGTATAAATGAAGACACCCCCCCCTTATCTATACCCCTGAACTTTTTTTCCTCAACACGTTACTATTATTTGATAGAGACTTATTTCAGCTAACTTTGTTGAGAATTTGAACAAAATCGGTTGAACGGTTCAAAACTTATGTCAAAAAATCGATTTTGAAGATTCAACTTGAACACTCTGTAACTTTTCAACGGGGCATTTTGGGACATCAAACGTATATTTTTTCCTGGTCCATTTTTGATGTGGAATATCTCCTAGAAGTTTGTATCACCATTTTGGAAACACCCTGTATAATGTCTGAAATTTCTCACCTTAAATTAGCTTGAACTGCGGATTAAACAATAAGGTCAAATGAAACATTCCTCAGTCCTCACCCTGGAATCAATAAACCAGTGGACGAAAGATTTAAACTCCTTGTTTCACATCAGAAATAACCGCCTATTCGCGGAAATTAAATGATACGAACATTGCAAACTTGTAGCACAATGTCGGTTGGCGCGGCACTCTATTTTTGGCAAAGTCGAATTAATTGATGGGGAGACAGATTTCCGTAAGTATCCGTGAAACAGGTAGGTATAAAATTCCCTAATTATATTCAATTGCAATTGAAAACTCCTCGTTCTACACGGTTTTACATAAGAAATGACCACGTATTCGCGGAATTTGGATGATACGAACATTGAAAACATGCAGCACGATACATGCATTGCATTGATGAGGAAAGAGGTTTTTCCGTGAGTATCCGTGAGATAGGTAGGTGGTACGTACCCATATAAGTGTTCATTTCCATAAATATTTCATGAATAAGCTGAAACTATGCTGATAGCTTTTCAACATGCTACCTAGATTAAGTATATTTTAAAACGTCCGGTCCGCATCCGTCGTGAAAAATGTGAAACTTTGCAAAATCAAGCGAAATGGAAAGTACTAATCGCAAAAGCCGTTGAAAAATTGCGGAAAAAGTTATATGTAATGTAATAAACCGAGCACACGATAGATACGGACATAATGAACTATAACATGCATCTGTCAGTTGCCTTGCCACTTGCCAGCCACGCACATGAACCAGGGCCGCGCTTAAAAGTAGGTTAGACTATGGGACTATGCGATTTTGATCGGGTTGACTAAATCATCAGTCTCTTATTCTTCGTTTCCTCCATTTCTTTCGACTCAATACAAATTCAACATATATTTTGGCAACAAATAAAGATAGGTAGTATGATGTGGTGTGAACTTTGCAAGCAATAATTATTTTGTTATTGCTTGCAATGTTCACACCAAACGCTTTCTTGATTAAATGGAATCTAAGCTAAATACCACCTCACATCTCATATAAAATATGAAATAATTATTATAATTATAGATGTTAACAGCAATTATAGCCTAATACTTCGGACAATTCGACAATTTGACATTGACATTTTTGGGGAAAATTGATCGCCACGCTTATTCATGCGCTACGGCGCAAGCTCGATCATAGGGTTATTACGATTTGCAGTGTGTCACTCCCAAATTCGCAATCGTCATTTAACGTTAATGATCATTACACTTGATGATCATTAAGGTGCAGTCGTCTGTCAAGTGTATAAATCACTAGTGTGTCACGTCGTCATTATTCACTCAATGATCATTCAGAACGTCATTTAGGACCTTAATGATCATTAATTAGGAGTAACCATAATCGCCGGTGGTCGTGCATCATCGCTGTGATTTTTTATTACCATTGGCCAGCGTTTCTGCAACGAATCGCGATATCTGTCATCAAGTCTGTCATTTCAGTACGCCATTCAAACACGTATTTCTGTAATGGAGGAACTGGATTTTGTGTTTTGCCTCTTGCAACAACATTTCTTGTACCAAATTATGAGATAATGCCCGTAGCGTGCACGTATGAACACGTACAAAAAATTGAAGAATCTCCTCGCTTTATATAAGAAATGACCGCCTGTTCGCGAAAGTGGATGATACGAACATTGCGAACTTGTGGCTGGATATCGGTTGGCGGCACTTTTTTTTGCAAAGTCGAATTTATTAATGAGGGAATGGTTTTTCGGTAAGTATCCGTGAGATAGGTAGGTACCTATGTAAGTGTTTATTCCCATAAATACTTGTTCTTATTCTTATTCCATACTAATCGCAGAATCAGTTGGAATATGCGATTTTGATCAGGTTATTGACTGAATCATCAGTCTCTTATTCTTCTCCTCCTCCATTTCTTCCGACTCAATACAAATTCAACATATATTTTGGCAACAAATATAGTATGGTGGGGTGATGTGGTGTGAACATTACAAGCATTGATAAAATAATTATCATAATTCTTTATTAAATGAAATCTAAGCTAAACACCACGTCACACCTCACCGAAAATATAAAATTATTATCATAATTTTACATGATAGTAATTTTATAGTTATAGTTATTTCGTGTCGTATAAGGGCAATAATAGCCCAATACTTGGAACTATTCGACAATTTGACATTGACATTTTAGGAGAAAATTGATCGCTTCGTTCATTTTTACGCGCTACGGCGCAAGCTCATCGGCTTTTAACGATTTGTAGTGTCCCCCCCTCAAATGTGCAGTCGTCATTCAACGTTGATGATTATTAAGTGTAATGATCACTAACCCGCAGTCTGTCTAGGATATAATAAGAGCAGATTTAACATCATGAAAATAACGAGTGATCGAATAAATTTCTCCTCAAGTCACTCGACACGACTCTCGAACAATCCAATACTTTCCAGTTGTATTCACTAACGTGTCGTATAGCGACGCCTCCGCCAATTGGGCTGATTTATCTCACCTGCCTGTTGATATCACCATGTAAATCGAGTGGTCCAAACCATCGCGCCTGTTCTCGAATGCACTGGAGCTTTGCAACGTGTAACACGACGATCAAACGGTCAAGAAGGACCGCATGTGCTCTCGAATACACGAGAGAATCGGCACTCGTAACAATACTCACCAGTTGAATAAAGTAGATACAGTGTTTCGTGTAATGGTCCATTATTCATTCGGATGCTTTACGACATTCATGCATTATGAACCGTGTGTTATGGATCAATATCCACGACAAAAATTTATGGGAAGGTGTATCCTAAAAAGCAGCTCATTGCTTCCGTCCCAATGGAGGTTCCTTGTATTTTAGTCGCATTCGACTCTATCTACTTGTACTCGTTTGTCTGAAGATACCCTTTATAAATAGAAAATTAGATGTGCCTATAGAAGGCACGACATGACTAAACATTATCTTGGATGATGAGATAGGTGGGTGGATACCTACTTACCTAAGTACCAAAGAACATGACAAATTACGGAAAACGATCCCCTTGAAACCCTAAACAACGAACAAAAGTTGGGAAACCGTCTCGACACGGGGCACATAGCGGGGGTAGCACACAAGAATCACCCCTTGTGACTTGATTAGTATAATTAACTCCCAACACCTTTATACTCGTAGCGTCTTCCGAGAGCCTAGAAATAATAAGCCAACATTTGCCTAAAACATCAACGAGCGACGACGCATTCCGAACGCTTCAGGCCGTTTACACAAGGTTCGTTGATGTGAAAAATTGATTATGTGGAATCTTATCTTGCGCAACAAAACTTGCCTGTGCACCACCAAAGGGTGAAAAAGACGAGCTTTCACGGCGTCATAATAAAGTGCTTTTATCCTAGATCCAAAGGTCGGATATTAACTTTGTTCGCTTCTAGAAGATAGAACGAGAGATAGAATGGTGTCATTTGATTTGTGCTTCGATTTGTAAATTGGCTCCCGGGAGAGAAATCTAGGCATAGGTACGAAATTCTCGACATCAAAGCTTTTCACCATCACAACTGAAGCGCAAAAATAACATTACATTATGTATACCAAAGTCAATACCTAATACAAAACTACATCCGCAGACTACCTGGCACGCGGTGGGATTTGGAGTAATTACATAGCGGACCGGTAATATACGTCACTTACCAGAGAACTAGATTTCGATCAAACGTCGCTTACTCCCTAATGACCGTGAATTAATCACCAAAATCGGAGTCTGCGTTTGGTGTAGAGGAGTCTGCCCACCTACTCCCAGAGCCTCGAGAGTAGTTGGCAAACTCTCGAATGTGATTTAGTAAAATAAAATGTCAGTTTCTGGCTCTGGGCGAGAGGCTATATAGGTAGCAGTAGACAAAAGGAGCAAGTTCGGCTGGCAATCGGGATGAGGGGAGGGGAAGGACTAAGAACAGAAATACGTACGTTGATGTTACGTCCAGGATCGTTTTCGATGAGCTGGCGAGCCAAATCCTTGCAGGATTTGCGAGATGCCGGGGGAACTTTAGAGTCATCCTCCCAGTAGCGTGACGGAGAATGGCCGTAGAGCGCTGCGGGTGTGGCATGAGTTATTCTCGTGTTTGTCACTATCCCCGTGGACTTTCCTGCAACAATAAATTCGAAATTAGCGGGTGGCATCAACGTTGTAACTCAAATTTTTCGGGCACGAAACCACCGGCTGAGCTCTAATTGATATGGAAACTTTGAGGAAAGACGCAATTATTGTCTTTGCCCTTCAGAGATAAGCTCCTCCGCATACTGCGATGTGGAGCTGCGGAGCACGCTGATGATGCTCCTAATGTAACGTAAAAATATGGCAAAGTGCGTGAATATTCATGAAGCGGATGGAAAACCGGCTTGTCCGTGTAATTCTAAAACGTTATGTTTACTGATGAGATTATCAACATTGGCGTGATGTCATACTCCTCCAAAGTTCTAGACGGCAGAGCTTAGGCTAATTGATAAAACAGCTCGGGCTTTTATCTTATTATATCTACTCGCATATTCGAGGAGCTTTAGCCGGCTCGCTGGAGCATTATATTATTATAAAATTGAAAGTTAAAGCAGTTATGTTACACTTTGAAAAATGAAATACGAGCAGACAGCAGACAACATGCAAGACTCATTTTCATCATATGGAGCAACGTGTTCTTCTGGGTAAAAATAAACAAACTCCAGGACGTTGTTTTAACCTCTACTGGGTGCAGGTCACGTCGGTAACTCCGGGTAGTACAAGCTCATAAGAGAGCTTTCCTTCGCGACGAGTAAAGCGGAAAATGCGCTATTATTAGTTCCGTGTTTGTGTTTCATTTGAAAGTTACCTACAAACTAGGTACCTACCTACAAAGTAAAACAGGTGAACAATTACTACGCGAATGCATAATAATGCAAATGCACAGTTTCGCATTTGCTGCACGCGGAACGAACCATTAGAGAACATCAAGGCAGGTTAAAATAACACTACTTTTAATGTGGAGCTGCAACTTCATTAGAGCTCCAACAAAAAGAAAGAGATTAGGCCAAACATGGGTTTCTAAAACATATCACATAGGAATGTAGCACACTACCTATACTTGCTGATACTAGTAAATACACCTAGCCACCTAGGTATAGTTTTATTGTCCAGAATTTCTTAGGTAATACAATTCCAGAATCAGAATGGGAATTAACGCTGTTGCTACTTTCGATTTGTGTCTCCAACTTGGTCACGCCACTGAGTCGGCCTCTACCGGTTTTTCGCCTTTTTCGATTGCCATTGTCGTACGCCTATCATGGAATTGACACGTCACACGTGTTCGCACATCACGATGTTTAGTAGATTCACTTGTCGGTGTGAGAAACTGGAAAACTCTTGAGTTATAACAGGGAGTCGTTGCAAAAAAAATGATATTTTGCAAATCCCATGTCAAGGGCAATCAATGTACCTACGCCAATTGTGATCAGCCGCCTTCGTAACTCTCTTCGCAAACACCCAGGTTAGCAATTATTCCAGTCGCGGTCTTTTTTTTTTGTTGTTACTAACCCTGAACAATAATAGCTGAGACTCTTCTCAACAGGGTAACTACAGAAAAAAAATCACAGGAGGGGAAGAGGTCGTTAGCCTCTTTGCCATTTTATTTTAGATTCTATGATGACATAAGAAAATTCCATACTTGATGGCACTTGAGCTGCAAAAATGTAGATTTAGGATAGAGTTGTTATTGTGGTTGAATAAAATTAATGTTGTTGATACTTGAAAATACTTTAAAATGAAAAGAAAAATGAAACGGAAAGTTGACAACCTGCCAGAAGGGCAAGATAATACGGAATTTGGCCAAAGTTCGTGTACACTGATGCGAATTTAATTAAGAATTAAGTACTTCTGAAGTGATGATTGGAAATGATAGTCCGGAGGTTAACAGCCTGAACCTTGCAAATCGTGATACCGCGATGCCGTTTGGTACGAATGTTATCTGAACCAGTACCTTTATTTTGAGATATGGAGCCATTGCCGAATCCCATGCAGGGCCTCAGGGTGGCGGGTTGTCTACTTACCAGGGGCAATTTTCAAAAATCAGGCCAATAATTTCATTTTGACGCTGATTTTTGGTTGGATCATGGTATTAGTGAAAGTGAATCTCACAAAATTATCTTGCAGTAACTTTTTGACATTCCCGACCGGGTTGCCTGCTGTTTCAAGGCCAGGCTATGCCAAATTGGCGCGAATAAAAGTATACTCTTCCACCTGCGCTTCTAGCCCAGAAAAAACAGTTTTTGAGGTCGAACAGTTTTATGGTTGTTTTGAATTGGGAATTCAATGCTTCGCAACATATTTCAAATCCCCAGAAATCCTCTGGTAGTTTTTTTTTCTGCATGAGGTCAAAGACCAAAGAAGTTAATTGTGTTATTTTCACTCTGACAGAAATTTGCGCAATGATATTTTGTAGCCCATTGAATTGTGAACAATTTGATATTATATCAACAGTCTCTCTACAACATATGGTTCTCAAAATAGAGCGTCTGGAAGAGAGAGCATTTTTCGTAACAGCGTCGTGCTCTTTGCTCTGGAAACTACAGTTACCGTAGCGACAAAAAAATTTCAACAGAAGATATCTATTGAATGCTTCATGCTAGAACTGTAGAAATAGTTTCAAACTCTTCGTCTTTAACTACAGATTGAGAAGCTTCAATTGCGAGAACACTCACCCAGGCATATACAGGGTGTACCATAGAAAGGAACGGAGCTCTCTGAAAACGAACACATTTTTGCATGATTCCCTGGGAAAACCTTCAAACACAAATTTCACGCCCAAAAACGATATGGATTTATTCATTAAGCTCAAATGAGTTATTTGAAGGCAGTTTCAAAGTCACAGCTCACATCCTAGATGTTGAGTGAGCTCCACAAAATCGTTGATTTTTTCTGACAAGAGGATGTAAGAGCGAATGTGGGAGAGTTGGCACCACAGGAGGGTTGCGACAGTGACCTTTTTTAGCCTTCTACGATAGTCAATATCAGACCCACAATCTCACGCTGGAAGAAGTCACTCTTCCAACACTCCCGTGGTATCAGACCTTCTATATTCCTCCTAATATCCCGCTATTGTAACAATCAACGATTTCGTGGTACTACCATATCATCCAAGATGTGAGCTAAGACTCCACAGCTACATTCAATAATCTCATTTGAGCTCAGCAAACAAATGGATGTCGTTATTGGAAGTAACGTATGCCTTCGAAGGCTTTTCTCCGCATAAATCAAGAAATGTGCTAGTTTTTAGAGACCTTCGTTCGCTTCTTTGGTATACCCTGCATATGACTAGAAGAGGGTTGCCAAAAACTTCACTTTGAAATCTGTAGTTGAAGACGAAGAGTTTGAAACTATTCGTACGAATCTAGCTTAAAGCATTCAATAGATATCTTCAGTTGAAATTTTTTTGTCGCTACGGTAACTGTAGTTTTCAGAGCAAACGGCCCGACGCTGTTACGAAAAATGCTCTTACTTCCAGACGCTCTATTTTGAGAACCATTTGTTGTAGAGAGACTGTTGATATATCAAACTGTTCACAATTTAATGATCTACAAAAAACATTGGTGCAACTTTTTGTCAGAGTGAAAATAACACAATCACCTTCTTCGGCCTTATTTTTATACAACCCGTATTTTTTTTTGTCATAGATCGTATCGTTTGGCCACAATAAACAAACAAAATTCCTATATTCTGCCTATTTCTGACGTCATTTACACAGGCAGTATAGACGGTGACTCGCTGTGACGTCAGAACTAGTTGAAGTTATTTATTAATTGCGCCTAAACGATACGAGTTTTGACCTAATAACTTCATTCGTCGCACAGACAATTTGTCGCATTTTTAGTATAATACTCCATTCGTCGCACGGACAATTTGTCGCGGGCAATTCGTCGCGCGGACAATTCGTCGCACGGTCAATTCGTCGCACGGACGATTCGTTGCACGATCAATTCGTCGCATGGACAATTTGTCGCGCGGACAATTCGTCGCACGGACAATTCGTCGCAATAGGAACGACACTTCTCGATGCGTGGCCGGACACGAATCAACACATAGGGGCTCATCAAGGCTCCAAACTATACATGAGAACAAAAGGGAGCTGATAGAGCTCCGAAGCCACGGAAAGAAGCAAAGGGGCTCAGCAGGGCTTCAAAAGACGTTGATGAAACAAGAAGGACCTTAGAGGGCAAGGTAAAATGAGCGTTGCGAAATCAATCCGTGTGGGTTTATTTCTTGACGGATTCTTACCATTTTGATCTCTTTCGAAAGCTACAAGGATGTTCTTTGGTTTGAGCTCATTGGTATTTCCAAAATAAAAAAAAAAATAAGTTTTGACATTGAAAAAAATTATTTTTGGATTTTGGAAATGCCAATGGGCTCAAACCAAAGACCATCTTTGTAGCTTTCGAAAGAGGCCAAAATGGTGGAAAAATGGTGGATTTCGCAACGCTTATTTTATCAATTGAACTCCGTCCTTAAACATTTTTCCTTTCAAGTTAACCGTATAGCAAGTTTCAAGGTACGACTTATGATGATATTCCATTACATTTACATGATTTGGAACAAAATGAAATTCAAAATTTATGAGCACCCCTCACCTACGGATTCGACAGCACTTGAAGCTGTGCCAAAACAATAACAACCACTTTTTTTTTCATTGTGCCTACCAAATGAAACAAAGCCTTCCGAAACGTGGGCATCATTTCGCAGAATCATTTTCAATACATCACAAACTCATTATATTTAATACAGATTATCGTGTTTATGTTCTGGTTAATTGGATAAACTGGCTCTTGTGCCTGTGCAAATTTGTACGTACGTATAATCTCTCTGGTTCTCGACTCCCGTGGTAATATTCCCCAGATATTGATCTCTAATCCTTAATCAGAGAGCCATGGCGGGATACAGATTATAATAGTGTTCTGGGGAGTGCGGTTATTACTTGTTAACATGAATGCAGTAAATCATAGCCCAGATAATGCAACAACGAAGTGGAGCTTCAAAATATCGGACGGGAACGATTTTTCCTTTATCTCTTGGATCTTCATTTCCTCCAATTGCTTTTCCTAGAGCGGCAGACGGACATCGAGATAAACAATTGGCAGGAATCTTCGAGAGCGCGACTGGTCAATATAAGTAGTGCACGTACTTATCCAGCTACTACTCTTTTAATTGAAAAATCGCATGTTGTAGAGTACTTGGAAGTTTAAACGACCATCAGGCAAGGACAAGGGTTGTAATTCCAGCTAGTTCGGCTCTTCGAGAACCGCACGTGCAGCGGAGTAGGTATACTTACGAGATTGTGCAGTTTGCAGTCGATCTCCAGTGGGTAGAATTAGTACCTACTAAAAATAAAGTGAGCTATTGCAAACGTGTGCTATAATAATTAATAGGATCTTGTTGCGGCTGATTTGCGAGCTTCATTGTTGAGGTAATGTTAGACTAATCAATCTTCTCTGGTTCCCGGCTTCGAGTTCTAAATTGTAGCTCCGTGTTGGATGCATTTGCATTATACACATTAAATGTTCACTAATGGCTTTGCATCTGATGTTTGATGGGTAACTACATGCATAGTATACCTAACTTCACATTAGAGGCATTCATCAGACTTACTAGGTTAGGCACACATGATAAATATTATTTTGTGGAAGAGGGAAGTTCTAATGCAGACAAAACTAGGTATATCTATACCTACATATTTCAATTAGAACAGAGTCACGTTGCGATATTCACTGGAGACTTTAACTCGGAGATGAGCTGCAAACTTGTAAGTACAATTGGCGGAGGAGAACTTGCCGGATTTCGAACTGGGTCGCCGTATTGATACGAATAAGCGTATTGATCGAACAAGGCGCTCCTTTCTAGCATATCTATAATTACCTGGCGCTCGATCTGGCGTAACGATACATATTGGCATTTGAGATGGGTGGTACTTATTTCTCGACCTGACAAAAAAGGGTAAAAAAAACGACAAAAAAGGTGAAAATCACGGCAAAATAGTTGTTCACGCGACAATAACGGCAAATGTGTTGTTTGTCACGGCAAAAAGAGGGAAAACCACGACAAATTGAGGGTTTGCACGACTTGAAAGATCATTATGAATCGGGGGTAGTTCCTGTCATAGATTTTTGTACATACGTCGAAATCGAAACGTCGCAGTCATATTGCAGTCATGCAAGTCTTGAAAAGACTACGTTGAAAATAGAAGCGCTGATGAATCCTCGCCTGTGAAGAGAAGAGAAGGAAGGGAGAGAGTTTTTATTGGGAGAAAGTTCTCTTCGCACGGAGAAGCGGGAGCATAATGTTTCTTTTGAGAGATGGTGGAGCAAGTTGTCTATAAAATTGACTTTAGATGGCAAGAGGGTGGACTAGTGCTGCTTTGCCGGAAGCTATCGCCAGCAGAATCACTTTTCATAGTGTCGTACCCAGGAAGAAAAAAATAGTTTTTAATAATCTAATGAGTAGTCACAAGAATGATACTAATTGATTCCTTTATTAGAATTTGCTTCAGTTGCAAATGAAAGTTCATCAAAAAGTGAAGCATTATTTTTTTATAACGAAGTCACGAGAAAATTGAAATGATTACAAATGGAAAGCGACCAGGGAGAGGGGTGCAATGGGCCCAATAATGAGGCCTACGTGCCAGGTGAAACTGTGCTCTACCGAGTCCCCAAAATGGAATCCAGAATCCAGAAAGCGACCAGGAAAGCCAGGTTTTTCAAAGAACAGAAATACACAAGCTAACACAAACACAGCTTCGGAAATTCTCAAAGCAGAATTGAAGATAAACCTTATTCACGTCATGACACGAAAAATATCAAGAATAACTGGAGCCCAGACTTACGCTTATGAAGATGAGTCTGAGTTATAGCCTAACATACAATTGCAATAACGCACGTAGTGCAATTACGCAATTAGAAATTTTCTATCTGAAATTCCCTCCTGTGTAGAGCTGATTCGAAGAAAACCCTGAATTATAGCGCAATAAATGTCACGTACTCAAGCCAAAATTGTTAAACTGAAGTGTTTTTCGTTGAATCGATGGCCGTTGTAGAATAGATAAAGCACGTTTCTACACCACACACAGAGACAAAGGATTTCCCCATCTGTATAAAAAGAGGAGCGTCCTATCGAGGGACCAGTTACAGTCAGCATCAGACCAGTATCAGAGCAGTATCAGACCAAAGTACAGCAACAACCAGTACCGATAGAAGCAAACAGTTCGTGCTGCAAGAGAAAATGAAAGTATCAAAAATGTGCCTCAAACCATCTTGCACTCGCTTTGGTATGTATTTTGTACACTCAACTTTTTTAAACTGAAAATTGAACTGAATTAGTCTCTTAAATTTAGCCTTTATTTTCATTCACCCCTTTCAAATATTTTTCTTCTTTGTTACTCAATGGATATTTAAATTTGTTTCTATTTGTTTTCCTGACAAGCGAACCCACGACGCCAACAAGGCCAGGTAATTTTTTCTAATGATTCCCTTGTTCAAGTAATACGACTGTAACAGGGATGATCCCGGCTCTGCGTTACAATAGCTTTCAGACTTCTAGTAAGGCCCCTTTTGCAGTCCTGTGTTATCAAGAGCTCTATTGGGCCCCCTTATTTTGTCTTCAATCTAATTTGAAGCCCTACTGAGCCCTTTTGCATTTTCCGTGACTTCCGAAGCAACAAGCAGCGTTGTGCCGTCATGTCATGTTCGCAGCCCCATCGAGCCTCCATTCTGGTGTCTTCTAGTGTAGTTGAAGCCCTGTTGAGCCTGCTTTTGCACTTTTTCATGGCAGTCGGAGTAGGTACAAGTCAGCTCTATTTTGCGTTATTTTGTTATACAGAGGTCTTCAGTACCGTTTAAAGTTCTGTCAAGTCCCCTTGTATAGGACCCTCTTGTGTCTTCAAGCATAATTTGGAGCCCCAATGAGCCTCCTTATCTGCTCCATGGCTTTCAGAATTCCACCAAGCCCTATTTTGACATCTTGTGTTATACAGGCCTCATTGGGCCCCCTCATTGTGGTTTTAATGTGATTTGAAGCTCTGCTGAGCCCCCTTGCATTTTTTGTTGCTTTCAGAGCATGATAATCACCCTCGTGCCCTCATGTCATTAAGAGTCCTTTCGGGCCCCCTTGGGTCCTCAATTGTAGTTGGAGCCCTAATAAGTCCCCTCGACTGTTTTCGTAGATTTTAGAATTCCAGAAAGCTATCTTGTGTCTTCTTGCATTACTATCAGCTCTAGTGTAAGTTCCTTGTGCCTTCATGTGATATACAGAGCCCTATCGGACTTCCTTGTGTCCGCGAATGTAGTTTGAAGCCCTAGTTAGCTCTTTAATGTTTTTTTATGTCTACCAAAATTCCAGTAAGCCTCCTGTTGCTTTTTTTTTGTTATCCAGAGCCTCATCGGGCCCCCTTATTTCTTCAACATATTTTGAAGCCCTGGAGCCCTGCTGAACTTCCTCACATTTTTGCATAGCTTTCGGAGAATTAGTGAGCAACAGAGTAAGGCAGTAAGCTCATGCCTCTTTGTAGTATAAGGAGCCCTATAGGGCCTCTTGTATTCTCAAATGTAGTATTTATGGAGTCCCAGTAAACTCACTAATGTTTTTATTGGCTTTTAGAGTAACAGTAAGCCCCCTTTTACCTTCATTTCTTATAAGTATAAAGTTCCATTGGGCCCTCTTGTATCTCCAATATCGTTTGAAACCCTGCTGAGCCTCTTGCATTTTTGGGTGATTTTTGGCCCCCCTTGTATTTGCTTATGGTTTTAAGAACCCTCAATTGAGCCCCCTTCCTTGTCTCTTCATGTATTTGAGCCCCCTTACGTTCCGAAGCCTTGGGTGTGGTTTTTTCTTGTAGTTTCTCTTGCGACCTCGCTTGCGACCAATTGTCTGCGGAACGCATTGCCCTAGCAACCCCTAAAAGGCCAAGGTGCGTTAGGGTTCCAAGGTGAATAGATGAAACTGACGTAGGAGAACTTTGAAAGGGGCCTCTGCAGTTGTTGCAGACAAGAAAGCCAATGTTAAACTGATAGAATTCACAAGAGACGGGAAGACTAGGGCTCCTAAGTAGCAAGATAAGTTACTCGGTAAGACTTCAAGGGCGCTTTTGCAGTTGCAGACAAATTAACTGGTTGGAATTGATAAACTCAGAGCACCAGCACCTCTTCTAGACCGGCTAATTGGCTATATCAGATTGTCAATTAAACTGTAGAAGATTGGCTGGAGGCACTAGTTTTCCAGGTACAGGATTTGATGCTTATTCATAGGAATTCCAGAGAGGGTACTGGGTCTCTGAAATGACAAGATCAAAGAGCCTCTGCAGTTGCAGAAAATCAAATAAAAATTGACGCTCCAAGGTTCAAAAATGCAAGGAGACATAAGGACCTTCAAACTGCTTTGCATTTAGATTGCCAGTAAACTTCTGAGAGACTCCAAGGAAGCACTGGGGTTTTCAAGTGACACGACTAGGTTAAGATTAAAAACGTCAAGGGTGATTTTCAGGGTGACTTTTCTGTCTTTCAGAATTGTCGTGCATGCCCTCATTCTGTCGTGCAAACTGCAAACCCTCATTCTGCCTTGGATATACACTTTTTTGCCGTGTATAGTATGTCGTGAAAAATATTATTCAGCCGTTACTTTCACCGTTTTTGTCGTTTTTGTTCTGGCGTGACGCATCTTCATTTTGTCGTGCGGTAAACATTTCCCCGTTTTAGATACGCATTGTTACGAGATTGCCGTGGTTACTTTTATAATTAAGAGACGAACGTTGAAACACACACTGTTATAGCTGCGTACTACTAAATACACGTCAATCAAGTACCGCACTTAGATAACGCTTTGCTTAATTTCGCCAATGTACTCGCTCACTGACGCTGTGAATTTAAATCTAATCTCTAGACTAGATCTAAAGATCTCATGCGGGAATATAAATTGTCGATATCGTAGTTATCATACAACGCCAACTACCACCCACAAGCTAATCTTGCTTAGCGAATTAATCCTATAAAAACGATGCTTAGCCTGTGTTTCTGGAAATCAGCGTGACAGCGTGATTGGAACATGTATATGAGTTATATGACCAAGGATGTTTGTCCGATTTATACTTTTTAGCACCAGATCCGATATGTACAGCCCAATTAGTGCAACAGGACTTGGCTTTCTTGAAGTCAAAATCACGTTCAGCTCAAATTTTACAGGAATGTCGAAAATGAGACAAGATCCGAAGTTGTCGGTGGTAGGAACGCGATATAAGAAGGTGCAGGAAGAGCCAAGGATCGAAAGAAAAAGGTGTGTTGCTCATGCGGTAGAGTTGGACATTATGCTCCCAGTTGTACGGAGACGGCCGTTGGATATTGTGCAAAGTGTGGCAAGGAAAGAGTTTCGTTTCTGGCTTGTCCGTCTTGTCGCCTTAACAGACAAGGTGCCTTTCTACTGCTGAGGAGCTTGTGGTGTGGTGGTTAGCGCGTTCAACTGCCACATCGGGGGTCGTGGGTTCGAGTCCCACTGAGGGCGCTAGGATTTTCGTCTCAAAACAAGCCCTTTGATTCAGTTGGGATGCTTGTTATAAAATACGTGAAATACGAACGATGGTGCCGACCCTATGCAATGTTGGTGGTCGTTAGAAATCTCTACCTTGTGTTGGAACACACAGGGGTTCGGCAAAATTTCCGGTATAGTGGAGGAAAGCATTTTTAGTTTCATTTGAAATAAAACCACTTGGCGCCTCAACCCACGCCGGGGGCTCTACCGAACTACAATCCCGAGCAGCCGAATTGTGCACGGCTATTGGAGGTCACAAAATTCTCATGTCGTTTCACAAAAATTGGAATATTTTCCACAATTATTTTTCTAGTT
The DNA here is from genome assembly GCA_949128115.1 of Anaspis maculata. Taxonomy (NCBI): domain Eukaryota; kingdom Metazoa; phylum Arthropoda; class Insecta; order Coleoptera; family Scraptiidae; genus Anaspis; species Anaspis maculata. The sequence goes on from OX421962.1 coordinate 21,308,990, forward strand.
GTGGAGGCCGCTATTGCCTGATGCCAAAAAATTTCAACAAAATGTTCTTCCTCTCAGATACTACTCAAGTACCAGGTTTCATCAAAATCCGAGGAATTTTTCCAAACATGTGGAAAAAAAATGGACGTCTCTAGTTAATTATGTTGTGGTACGCCTGACTGAAATTTTGAAGTCAAAAGCTTATTTTTACGTCTGCCCACTATCAGACACATGTTTGCAAAGTTGTATACTGATGAAATCGATTCAGAAGCACGCAAGAAAAACAAGGGACAAGTCCATTTTCACCTGTTTTCTGAAGAAAATTTGTTTTTGTATTCAAGTTGCATGCCTGATTTTCATCAGAGCTGCACATATTCCGTCAACATGAAGTAACCGCAATCGGTGAACTGATACAAAACGAAATTAATCCATTCGATCCAAACCCCATCAAGATCAAGAAATATCAAGATTTCTTGATATCAAGACAAGAAGGAGCTATTGTTGTCTTAAATAGACAAGACAAGAAGTGGCTATCGTGACAAGATTTCTTGCCTTGATGAAACACTAGTAACATCTGGTTTGTTCTCGCGGAACTAATAATTTTGTTACAGCATTCACCTGATTTGAATGATGGGCCTAACTCTAACCATAATCTCTCAAGAGCTCTATCATCGAACCACAAGAAGGAAGCACAACAGGTTGGCATAATGGTACTGGATGATCATCGATCAAGCGTCCCAAGAGCGGGAAAAAAGATTCAATTCAAATGAGTTGGATTGAACTGAAGTAAAACTGGTTGTCCACCCATCCCGGCAAACTTTTGGGGTTACAATGCTGACTGACGTTCTTGACCTCTATTGAAATGTCACTAGATATTTCGGGATTTCAGTACTAAGTTACAGAAAATTGTACTGTCAGTTTGAAATAAGGCGGGAAAACTTTGTGTTAAGCGAGGCCGTCCCTGACTCATTGTAGAAGACCACCTTTCCGACAGGATACCACAGCGACATACGTACGGCTCCCGACTCTGTCATACGACCGATTGTAGAATATTCTGAACAGGTATCGATGATACACCGACGGAGACGGTAGGGATGTAAATATCCTGCTCACACTTCCAGGTAGGCAGACCTCACTCAGTCCTGCGCGGTTTTACCTGGATACACCTGCACTAGAGTCTCTCAGCTAAGATTTGCCGCACGCCACCCGTAATTACTACGAGCTTAGCGGCCGTCACGGAAGGGCCTAGTTTGAGAAATGCGTCTTTGGAGGATGTTCTGAACGAAGATAAGAATTGAACTTACCAAACTAACTGGCAACACCTTAACTAAAAATTCTGAAAGCGTCTTCCGAGACGTCTATATAGCTCGCCGGATGGCACCAAAAAGGAAGTGTACTCTGCTTTTCGGCGGGAAGCCGACCTCCCTGCCGTCTTGCGCGGATGGTCAGATGCCGGGTAAGACCCCATGGTCATGGTCCATCCATCAGTGGATGTGTTGGATAAAAAAGTTCTCCTTATAGAAAACGCTACAACTTTACTAATTGCTTTCGTAGTTCAGAACCTATAAATAGGTGCCTATACCTAAGTGAGTAGACAGCATAGCAAGAAGCAAAGAGAATTCTTAATTTGGAAAGAAATTAGGCAATTTGTCTTCTTTGCCATATATCGAGCCATAAACTTACCTTCTGTACATGCACAAGCACATTCACAAGTGATATCACCGCTCGGTTTGGTCTCCTAATTTCCGGCTAATTTAATAAAACCAACATGGAAATATACTATACTGCCGCTCGTATAACTTGCTTGCTGTAAATCCCGAGAATAATTTTGCAATAATTCCCCGGTTTGCTGAAGACAAACGTGCACTAATTGAAGCTGTGTGCTTAGGTACCCACCCATACATTATGCTCTGACAAAACTCGTTGAGTATTTAGTTACCCACTCTACTGCCCCCGTCTTGTGAAATTGTTTCCGAGAAATGGAATATCGGAGAGATAACATTCAACAGCGACTAATAGCGCTTTGGATGATGGATTTCAAACCGATGTACCTAATGGGGAAAAAGAAGCGCATATTCAACTAATGAGAAAAACCTTTTGGGTTTCCATCCTTTGAAAAAACAACAGCGATGATCATGATGATAATAAAATGTGAGGTAAATGAGAAGCTTGCGCCGGGGCGGTTTTTTATTTCCCTTGCTTATATATGCCCACCCCGTTTCACTTTCAACGAAGAAAGATATAACGATCGCCCATTAGTTTATGCCCGCAGGGGATGTATTTGAATTCCAATTTATGCCTTCTTTTTTGCACACAAACGGACCGACTTGGGATGCTGCTAGCGAACATTTCCACCCACCGCACCTACATATTTGAGTCTTAATCAGAAAATGTTGATAGAGAACCAATACATTTCACCAGAAGATACAGGCTGCTACGATCTACTGGTGACCTCTATCACCAGATCTGAATCCATTGGAGTAGATATTGAGATCATCAGATCAATCATCCACTGTGTCAGTGTCAGACAGTGTCATATTTCCGCATAAGAGAAGAATTTTTTCGAATGGGCATCATTAGTTTCATTGGCGGTAAGGCAGCGGTGATGAACAGTGAATTGGTGACACACGATAGATTCTCTTCGAATTTCGAACAGGACACAAAAACTGTACCAGACTGCAGATTTTAGACCATCCGCGACTTGTCGCAAGACATTGTGGTATTCCTCCTTTGTTTTGTTTGTACGTTGGTACCTGAAATAGGTATGGTCGTTGACGTTCGTAGCGTTTGCCGATGGGAGAGGGGGATGGCGCTGACGAGCGAGAGAGGAGAATCAGCTGTAGTGAAGAACACGTGATTTTTCAGTGCAACGAGTGTACGTCGGTTTCTCCTAATTTAAGGTCGGTCTTTCTTTGATTATTGTATCGAAATTCTGGCTTCCACCCACTCACCAAATCATGCATTTCGATACCTATTTTGTCCGCGAAATTATTGTACATAACACGAAATTCTTTGTTCTCTTTGTTCTCAACGGGCTTGCATAACCCGCAGTTTTTTCCCTTCGAAATCAAAGTGCTTTGCACTGCTTTGAATTTTGTGTGATTTATCTACTCCCCAAATGATCTCAATATTGATGGCAAAGGCCGTGATCTAGTGGGTGTGCATTTTGTGCACTCACGACTTTGCCTTGGGATTGCGCTTCCAAGCGTATTTCGAGGTTTCATTCATTGTTTCTTTTCCACAAGTTACGTCACAAACGGTAAGACGACAAAAAGAAACTCTGATACGCCAAAATCATCCGCTGAGTAGAGAACAGTTCTTTTCATGATTCATCCACATTTCATTGTTCATTGTCGGGCTATACCTAAAAGTGAACTTAGGAAAGGGGGGGGGGGCGAGCGGGCGGGCGCTGGCTCAATCATCTGATGGGGCCCTCAATTTCTCTTGTTTGTGAGAAAACTGCAAGAAAATTGGGATAAAATCCAAAAATTCAATTTTTTCCCTCGATGGTCCTTTTTTCCGCATATTAATTCGGTGAGAAACATTGTTTTCACCAATTTTTTCCATTTTAAAGTTACCTTGGCAGGCCCCATGACAAGAGGTCAGGGGGTTCAAAGATACCAACCTATAGTGAACATGAACAAAAAACAATATTTCAAAATATTTAAACATTCCCATCATTGTTTTTCTAGAAATTGCAATTTCAGTGATGGGCCAACTGATGTGAGACAGGGCTCGTACTACAACATGACCCACACAATACTTGTGTTAGACACCTATTTTTTCATAACAATTGACCACAACAGTTGGTTGTGTTTTATTCATCTTTGTGTGTAACATTATCATGCATAATTACTGACAAGGTGCATTTCTCTTTGTGACAAATTAAGAAGCTGTGAGCATATAAACGGTGAGTTATTCTTACAGGGCATACCTACACCTATTTATTTTCTGCAATTGATTATGCTTGTGTAAAGAGTTGAACATGAGAACCTCAGTATTGCTTATACAGAGTAGACGGTTGAGGTTTTGTCGATACAGGATACAGGATTAGTTGTCTGCGCTAATACGCTACAGGGGCCTTGTGCATCATCCCCTGGCCTCAATTGTACGATTCGGGATTAGCGAATGGCCCTGTGTGGCTGCACTCAGGAGCCTTGTGCAAAAATCCCTTGGCTTCATTGCACAAATCGACACAGGGTCAGGTTATTTCTTTCAGAGGTGATCAAATGACCGTGTAGACAAACCAAGAATGAGCTATTATCACGCTTGATACACGTGATGTGGTATTGGAAACAGGTGCTCGTTGGAGGTGCCATTGTACGTTTCCCTATCACGGTGTTTACTTGAGCTCTGGCTGGTATTTATATGATGTTTTCCTATTGCCTATAGAAGGCCAAGTCGCGTATTTAATAAGGCTGAAAGGAAGGATTTGCAAGTCAAATTATTTCAAGGCTGATTTGGAGTCGTATGCAACACCGAATTGACCTGAGATCAATTCATGAGAGTAGCGTTATGCTCGCACCCGTTTTTATCTTTTCAGAGCCAGATGACCATGACCAAACTACCGCCTTCCACTTGCTTTCAAGATTGTCGAAGATTTATGAAGTGTTTTTTTTATATTGATAGTCTAGAAATAACAATGGTGCCCCCCTAGCTCTTCAGCTTATGCGCTTCGATTGGTGGGCAACCCAACATACTTCAATGTAATTCAACTTATTTGAATTAAATCACGTTTCCCGCTTTTGGAACCGCTTGGCCGATGATCATCTAGTATCAGGACGACATCCCGTTGTGCCTCTCTTCTTGTGGTTCGATTACAGAGCTCTCGAGATTGTTGAGATAGGTCTGACTACAAGTTTGAACACAACAAGACACAGTATAAAATTTTAACATAACAGCAATCTACTGACCTCTATGTACAATTCAAAATGTTCAAATAATGGCTCGCTCCTATACCTAGTCCTACCTTCACATCGCAGGCTAAATTATCTAAAAGATCTAACCTATTCCCTGAGAGATAACTTTCCCCTAATTATTTCAGACGTCCCAACACCCCAACCCTCCGACAAACACCTGACTCTACACCTTGACCGACATTCAATTCTGACTGGTTTTCGCGGTTCAAAGTTCCTTTTGGGGTTAAATCAGATCCAACATTTATGTTAGTGTTAGAGGTTATGTTATAGGGTTAGGCCCGGCTTTTAGACACTGAAAAGAGAAGAGTGACCTCGACCACGAGTGCCATCCAAGATTTATGGACCGGTGTGTGTATGGTAGCCCACCTTATTGTGGCATTCTTTTCAAAAGCTGTTGCTTCTTTTTGGGTCATGGTCTCTTTTGCCCGTTTGGAAAGGATTGGATATGGCTGCCTTTGTGGGGGCCTATTCCCTTTTTTCACCGTGAGTCGCCCCCAACGCTTGGAAAGATTCCCGTGGTCGCGATTGTCTATAACCGGATATGTTGAACCGAATTTCACCCTTCCAAAAACCATCGAAACCGATGGTGTCCGCGAAACAAATACTCAAGTCAAGGTACAAATTTAAGGTGGAGAACGTTTGAGCACGCCCCGTATACGCGCTAGTTCGTTGTTGTTTAGCAATTTGTGAGAGAAGGCCGCAGCCAGGAGAAACAAAACGCAGAGAATTGACTATTCAGGGTGTTCGCCGAAAAGCCGATGCGGAGAGGCGTCGAAATAATCTTTGCCCTAACACGGAATAATCGCCGTCTACACTATTCCTGATCGAGCCCTAATAACAATTCATTTTACGAAGTCCCTATCTGAACGGTGGCGTCGCTGGGTACCGGCATGAATTCATCAGTTTCGAATAAGAACGTTTTCATTCCAAGGACAAGCTCTACATGGAAATATCCGGAACTGTCGTGGCGCTAAAACAAAATCATTAGTTGCAAGGAAGGGGGGGGGGGGGCAATAATCCGATCAACAATTGCGACTCTACGGCAGGGTCCAAACCCCGATACAAACGCGATTCTATTTTTATTTCAATTACTTGAGTTTCCACCTGGTTCTCAAAATTCACTTTTCTCGAATAACTAGGAGCTTCAGAAACGCAGAGGAAGCTCACCCGCGAGTCTCCAGATCTAACCCACTAGGTCTGGTGCTCTAAGTACCGCAGTCACAAAGCCAAGTCTAGAGGGCCCAGGAGCGCGAATACCTTTCTATGGAGGTATCCCACAAAGGACGAAGCTTAACAGTGGCTGTACCTGACGGCAGACAGTAGCGCAGATACCAGCACGTGCAGGCAGATTCAAAACGCACGCGTGAGCCCCATCATACATTTTTCACGACAAAGCCTAACCGTAAGTAACTACCCCAACTCCCCAAGACTAACCCTCCGCTCGTCGAGGTCATCACTCCGTCACACGAGATACCGAAACGAGAGACCCCATTTCTATCGGGCCTGGATTATTTAGGGGTTTCAACTCGACATCCTCGAGGGGGTTGAAACTCATCGTCGAGGGAACGCGACTCAGCATCTTGGAGGGGGTTCGAAACTCTTCGTCAACGGGTCCCAACTCGACGACTTGGAGAAGGGTCGAAACTCAACACCGGAAGGGCCTCGACACATCGACCTGGCGAAGGGCTGGAACTCGTCGTCAGAGGGTTCTGACTCGACACCTGGATGCGGGTCAAGACTCAACGTCCAAGGGCTCTGACACGACATCTTAGAGGCGGTTGCTACTCAGAGTAACAACTCATCGGCCTCTAGGAGGGTCAAAACTCAACCTGTAGGGTTCTCGGCTCAACGTGCCCCCAAGGGGACCAAAACACGTTTCCAAAGGGTTCCAACTCGACTCTCTCCATAGGGCCTTAAAGACGCATCAGCCGGGGAATCGACTCGTCATCCTCCAAGTGGGCTGGGACGCATAATTGGGGCTTCGACGCTTCGGCCTCTAGGAGGGTCGCGACGCAACATCAACGGGTTATAACTCAGCTTCCTCGAAGGGGACTAAAACTCTTCGCTAACAGACCCGCAGAAGCACTCGGCAGTGGACGTGACAAATCGGGAGCGGACGGCAGCCCAGGAGGATCGGTCCAGGTACCACGGTCAATCTCCGGCGATACTCTTCTATTCCCAACAATTCGGAATATTTTATCGCATCTAAAACGTTCGCGAACGGTGTATAGTCGTAAAATTCCAAAGGGCAATTTGATCCACCGCGCTGGGACCGCCGGGTGCTAACACGTGAACATCGGATGATGGCGGGCGGCGAGCTGGCAGCGCGGAGCGTCAATACAGCAGGAGTACGGCACGGAATCGGCAGCAACTGGCTGGGTTGAAGTGCGGGTGCTTTACTCCATATGCACCAATTCACCATTTCATCGGACGTCGAACAGGGACGGTTGTTGAATGTCGATGAGGAGCAAACAAATTATGTTGTAGAGCTTCGCGGGATTTACACGAATGAATTAAATAACTAGCGACATCTTTTAATGATGCCTTGACTCTGAATATTCACATTCTTATACTTCGATTTCACGGCTTTGAATTATTTTCCTCTGGATTATTTTCGGCTCGTCAAATGCGGGTAGCTTCAGTTTGTTTCATTAATTTGTGAAGTTGATTGCTATTGAAACTGGGCGTTAATTAAAATTATTGTTCCACTTCTCGTTTTGAGTAACGATATGCTCTTTTGACATTTCCTGACTTACAATGATTTATCGTCCCACACTTGGCACCACTGTATACAGGGTTATTCAAAAGTCCGGAATAAAATTCATAATTTTTTTCCATATTCATTTCGGAAAAAACGCTCGAACAGGTCAATTTCTAAAAACGGTAAGCCGTTTTTTCATGACACGTGTCATGTTCTACCGTCAACCCCCTAAACCCAAGCCACCCTTAGTATTTTTTTTCAAATAGCACCCTATGGCTTGTGGAGGCTCGTTGGAAAGCTTGTCAAAAACTCTATTCAGATCTACCATTGAAAATCGGATCGGACTCTTCACCGTGAAGTTTTGAGGAACCCCAGTTTTACTTAACAGTCCGGAATAAAATTCATAATTTTTTTCCATATTAATTTCGGAAAAAACGCTCGAACAGGTCGATTTCTAAAAACGGTAAGCCGTTTTTTTATGACACGTGTCATGTTCTACCGTCAACCCTCTAACCCCAAGCCACCCATTTGCCGGGTGCCATTTGAAGAAAAATACTAAGGGTGGCTTGGGGTTAGGGGGTTGACGGTAGAATATGACACGTGTCATGAAAAAATGGCTTACCGTTTTTAGAAATCGACCTGTTCGAGCGTTTTTTCCGAAATTAATATGGAAAAAAATTATGAATTTTATTCCGGACTGTCAGTAAAACTGGGGTTCCTCAAAACTTCACGGTGAAGCGTCCGATCCGATTTTCAATGGTAGATCTGAATAGAGTTTTTGACAAGCTTTCCAACGAGCTCCCACAAGCCATAGGGTGCCATTTGAAAAAAAATACTAAGGGTAGCTTGGGGTTAGGGGGTTGACGGTAGAACATGACACGTGTCATGAAAAAACGGCTTACCGTTTTTAGAAATCGACCTGTTCGAGCGTTTTTTCCGAAATGAATATGGAAAAAAAATATGAATTTTATTCCGGACTTTTGAATAACCCTGTATACTTACCTGATAAAAACACAGATAAGTATAGGTACTACTGGGCTACAACTCTGGCACAACAGCAGATTTCACCAATTAATTAAGAAAGTATGAGCGATTCGCTATAACAATAGACGAAAAAGCAGCCTGTGACGTACATCATTCTCCAACGCCGCACGACGACTGAAGTTTGCAGGATTGCAGGGAAGGTACGCCTGGGCCGGGCTGGTGGCTGGTGCACAAAGCGTTGTTTGATGTAGGTATACCCACCTCCACCTAATGAATCGCACATCTTCGCATTTCTCAAAGAGCAATTAATTAAAATGGATGCTGCAAAGCTTTTAGTCGGTCCCACCTGTCTAAGTTATATTTACTTTTCTAAGGACATGAAAGTGCGCGCGACAGGCAACTTGACGGGAAAAAGGAGCGCATCGGGGGATGCCAGACATGGACGAGAAGATTACTTTTGATGACGGAAGAAAACTTCCGGACGAAGATCGATAAGGTAGGTGGATATAGGTAGGACTGCCGCCGAAATAGACAAGATGCGATGACTTTCGGTTTCTGGGACGCCTGAAATGGAATTTTATCCACTAATTAAATTTCATGACTCGCCCTGCTGTTGGCTGAGTCAGTGTGAAATGAGCGTTATTTATTGAGTAAATAGAGGATAAAATCTGTAAGTCCTATGTTAGGATATTATGTAGTTCTAACTCCTATGCTAGTTGTCCTGAAACTCACTTTGGAATAAGAGGGTTCAAGTATCTAACCTTGTATCTATACGAGTAACTCATGAATAAAATATCTTGTATCTATACATATTTTCAACGACGAGATTTTCAGGTTAAGTACATGTGATAGAGGTTGAACTTTAATATAACTGAGAAGTTGCTTAGGTACTTATAAGTACTTAATATACAAGCATGTAAAGGTAGATGTAGAGCTCATGAAGTTTAGTTACCTATTGGTGCTAAGTTTTAATTAGCGTGAATTTAGTTTGATGGTGTGTAGGTAGTTATCTGCCTGCCAACGTATCTACCCAATACTTTGGTGTAATAACAGGTGTAGCGGTGCTGAAGGGGAAGTTCAAAGTCGGGTGTTGGTACAGGATTTACGGGAAGTTTTTTTTGTTTTCCACTTGTCCATAACATCCCTATACCCACATAACTTGTAATCAATTTCACGGCTTTGAAGCAAGCTATGGAGAAAACGTGTTCTGTAGGCGTTCTGTAGGAGTAATGGTACGATGCTAACTGGATCTCAACGCCTTGGTAGTATGTGTGTATATTGTGTGTATATTGTGACAGCTTTCACCGTCATCTCGATGCGATGTAGTAGTGCAAGTAAAAAATTCTCGAAGCTGCGCATCAGCGAAAGTAGGGAAACGTGAGCTGCCCTGCAATGGAAGTTGCTGTGTTTGGCAAGGGTCATCGTCTCTACCATGGTAGGCGGCTTCTCGCTGACGCTGCCAAGTGAGTGGCGGTCACTAAAGAAAATGATGGCCAAACGCGTCAGTGATATGTAAACTACATTCAACCGCCGGCTATGCAGTGACTTTTGTGAAATTGAGAGAACTTCCTCAGTTGAACAATAATTAATGGAGTTGGACTGCGCGAGACGAGACGCGCGTGAGTGACTGTACTATGTTGGAATCTTTTCCAATTCCTGCATGTGTCTTCTTGCTAATATATGTTTTCTCTTCCAGTAGGTATAAGCTAGAGTGGGAAGTACTCACTAGTCAATGATATTCTATTTTCTTTTGTAATGGCTGCTTGGTCATCATTTTTCTCAGTGATCGCCGCTCACCTGGCAGCATCAGCAATTTATTGGTATCCAACGCTCTCTCTAAATTATTTGTGGAATTTTGGGTGCTCTAAAATATTTTCCAGTGCTCCTAATTCTGAATATCGATGTACGAGATCATGAAATTTGCGCCATATTGATACAAAAATTACATCGGTACATTTGACAAGTGAACTGTCTATAAATTTTTCTGAAGTTACAGTCCAAAAATCGTTATAATGTCGTTGCCGCCATATAAGTTGCATGAATAAATAAATAAATGTTTTTCTCTTCATCGGCTCCTCACGCCTTAAGAGTTTTTTGCGCTTTATTATTATTTATTATCTTACAAACAGTTGAAAATATCATCACAGGCGCAAATTATGGACAAACACACACCCAGACAAGACCAGGAATCGAACCTGGAGCCTTTCGCACCACAGGCGGCTGCTTGACCGCCTGTGCCACGGGGTCACAGGGGGCCTGTGCCAAGTTGCATAGAGCCCGATCTCTGCCAAAAAGTTACCCAACATTTAAATAGTCATTTTGAGCTGCCGTGCAATTGTGCATGTGTATGATCGAATTGCTAAGCCCTAATCAGTATTTGAATGAAAAAATGACGGCAAAATATTACCAAGTACCAACGCTATGGCTGATTGAAGATCAATCACACCAACAAAAAAAAAAACACCCTTCACAAGAGAATTACTATTATTGACAAATGTTATGGAGAAGAGTTTCACCTAGAGGAACTTCCGGTTTGTGCTCGCGTAACTAATCAATTTGTTGCAGTATTCACCTGAAATGGATAGAGTTTGCATTATCGCGAAATGGAAAATCTATCAGAAGCTGTTCGTATAATTACCTGGACACTTGACGACGCGACGATTCAAGCAATTTGTACCTAGCATGAATTGTTAGGGCTCACTAGTTGGTTAGCGGCCTAATCTTTGTTTATAAGGGATAATAAATAGTTGTTTCGAAGCCTTCTCGCGTTATTTCGTCGACGAGCACCTTTGTAGGTTTTTGGAAACAATGGTTTCACAACACAAAACAGTACGGGGCGCAGTCAAAAAGATCTTCACATGAGAGTTTGGTGCTTTGACTTGAATAATTGTTCGCACACACCATTGGTTCCGAAGTTTTTGGAAAGGTGAAATTGGGTTTAATATTTCCGGCTATAGACACTCGCGTTCGCGATATCCTCCTGAGCTTTAAGGGCAATTCAAGGTGAAAAATAGAACCAGTTCTCCACAAAGGTACAGGCCATATCCAATCCTTTCCAAAACCTGCAAAAGAAACCATAGAGCATCAGCGACGGCGCGAAGATTTATCCAACGGGTGGACAGAAAAAGGCACACTATTCAGGGAGGTGGGCACTGATCTAGTTATATGTATAACCTCCCATCTCCCAAACAACATTTTTTACATAAGAAAAACACTCATAAGCGCAAAAGTTTTACAAAAAAAAAATAAATAACGGGATATACATTTTTATTTTAGGTTGTTTCCATTAGTACCTATCTAGGTACTCACTGTCAGTTCCACAAAAAAGATAATCAGCGATCAAGGCTGATTGCAGATTAACTGAACTTTTTTATGCTGAACGCTAGTCGATTAACCACAGAAAATGCCTGAAATCTGTACTAGACCCATCATCTTTTCATTATTGAGGGACAAACCAGCATTTCCATTGATCAGTCAGCTACAAATTGACAAACAAAATCGCGAATCAACTAATCTCGTATTATCGTTTTTGTGGAACCCACGGTTAGTTATTCAATTACGGTAGTGTGTTTTTTCTTCATATCAACATTTTGCGAGACATTTTCTGAGAAATCGGGTGCGCACGCGGGTGGGCACCTATGATTTTAGGGGAGGCACGTGCCCACCCTGGCCACCTCTTGGCGCCGTCGCTGCTGAAAAGAGCAATGCAAAAAGAATAGTCCGGATAGGAAAAGTGAAGATAGGTTACGGAAACATCAGTCTAATCAACACAACAAACAAAATGGAGATCGCATCCGGTAACCGGAAGTTATTGGTCTTCAAAGTCGAACCATTTTTCCGATACCGACAACTTCGTTGCCAAGCAGTTTATGAATTGATATTATGCAAATTACTCGAGAGCAATAATAATTATTCATCAGCCATAAATTCTAACTAGGAATTGTTCAATGAGCCTCAGCCCTTTGAAACTATAAATCAAATTAATGAAAGCTCAATCAACGGCTCCAGTTTTAGCAACGCAATACAAAATATTTGCATCCAGATTCTGCTGGTCAGTCGAATTCCTAACAATTTTTGTCGATAGTCATTTATCCGAGGAATGCGTAAAATTGGCCTTCCCTACAATCGAATTACTTCATACAAGCAAAGTTGGTAGTTTTGCCTAGTCGGATATTGCATTCACGAGAGGGTGGGCTGGGAGATATAGCGGATTGGTTTTTTGTGTATAGGTGGTTCACGTATGTTCACAACACAAATGGTTCAAATTGATTCCTGCTTGTTGATTGAATGTAAACAAAATAGTGTTGCACGAATTTCAGGACGTTCAATAACAGGCATCGGATCCAATCTGCATCATAGCCGTTACATTAGCGAAAGCTCTGAGAGGTAACATGTTCGTATAACAGTTAACCAATATTACGCGTACATCCACATAATATGGCCTATAACATCAGCGCGAGCATGAAGCACTGCAACGATTGCAGCGTGCATTTAAAACTAATTGCGTTTTCGGTTTATTTTGATGGTTCCATGAAATCGAAGGTTCAGTTCGACATTGACCAATAGAGAAGAGGCTGCAATAGTTTCAAAAATTCCCTTCTTAGTATATGTGTTGAAATGCGAGGATGATTATATTCTTCTTGTCAACACATGGTCGTCAGGCAGTCTTGAGCGGACACGTTTGGGAAAAATTCATCTTTCTTGCCACCCGCTCTAAGACTGTTGATAGGTCGCGCGAAGACATTTCACTACTTATTAGGAATGGGGTGCGAAGACGATAAAACTATACCTACAGGGAGACGCGGGCAGTTTCTTGAAGGGTCACGTTAGTCTTTTTCGAGCGAGCAACTTTCCATGACTGGTTCACTTGTTATAGACTTTGACGTTTAAGCGAAGATTGGTTATGAGCGGTGAAGGAAGTGCCGCCATTTTGATATCATCACCAGTTATACATTCCATAACCTGGTCATGGAGATGGTTATTGTTATGGTGGAGGAACAAATTGTGACGGTAGCAGATTCAAATTTGAAAGAAGCGATCCGCAATTTGCAAATGTCAAACTTACCTGACCTCGAAGACTTGACGTGACCATTTGACGCAAGAAGAATCTATGAGAAGACGATAAACCCATGGTGTTACAAACTTCAAGGGGAGATTCCTCTTACGAAAAGATGAAGTGCTATTCATGCCGTTTTTTAAATTGTAGCTTTATTATCGAGATATCACCCTTAAAAGTTGGAGTTTTTGAATTTGTTTTCCACTTTTCAACCGTTATTCAAATTCAAACCAAACGAGGGGTAAATCACTGACTGAATTTCTGTACACCGATTTCCAATGATTTTTTGAGTGATTTCCATTGATTTTCAAAAATTTCCAATGATTTACAAAGATTTCCAATGATTTCCAATGATTTCCAATGATTTCCAAATGATTTTCAAATGATTTCCAAATGATTTCCAAATGATTTTCTAAATGATTTCCAATGATTTCCAAACGATTTCCAATGATTTCCATGGAAGTGTACACCAGATTCCAAGGTGGTTTACCCCTTGGAACCAAAGTTTACTGAAATAAGTTCTTACCGACCGATAGTGACGTGTTCCATCAAAAATTTACAGGGGCATAGATGACAGCCACTTTCTCTCCCCTACTTCTCACTATACTCCCTTCGATTTTTGTTGGAAGTTGTTCATATTTTTGGATTTCACGTTCAATTTGGAAGAAAAAGTGATTCCTGCAAAATCTTGATTGGAGGCTTAAATTTCGAAATACTTGAATTCGAATTCTTGAAAAAAATGTCGAACACACCATTTTCTAGAAAATAAAAATAAAAATCCAAAAAGATTCATGATTTCTCCACTGAAATAGATTTATTAGGCGTTTTTATAAGGATACCAATATTGTCAAAGGTCACTGAATCATTTTACCTTTAAGTCGGCTTCTATTCGGGGCATTCTTATATGTCGAGTACGAGACGAATCGTCGCCCTCAACTGGGTAGCGTAGAATGGCACTCGCTTAGTAGCTTTTACAATACATTGCTGGGTTATGAATGAATGGCGTAAGTTGAACCAGGCAAGGCGAACATTTAGGACGTTTATTCAAAATCAAACGTTATTGAAATTTTTTTGATGTAAAACTCTTCTTTTGGGTTTTTGGGCAGGATGGTGAAGAACAGTGAAATTGTATATTTTACGCAACGTTTCGCCAATTAACATCGGCTTCGTCAGGCTAAAATTCATCATATAATTGATTTAAAACAATAGTCAATAAACATTAACGAGAGCTTACCGAATAATATGTATAAAACTTGAAAAATGTGTAAAATGTCAAAAAAAAATTTCAGTTGTAGATAATTGAGAGATATAACGATGAAAAATTCCTGTGGTGATGAAATGCAGTTGAAAACTTGATAATAAGGTACCATGCGATCAACAAAATTCGGAATTGGGGTAGGCTGTGACCTGGTCAAATTTCAGGATGTCAAGCTGCTTTCGGCCAGGGCACAGCCTACTCCAATTCCGAATTTTGTTGATCGCATGGTATGGAGGTGATTTTATATAATGCAAAAAAATTTATGAATTAATCATAACACCTCTCAAGATTGAATTCTTATGTACATCACTTAGATTTTGCGTGTCAGTTCGAAAATTAACAGAAAAATTATGTTTTTGGATAAAAATCATTTCAGAAACCCTATCTTTTTTTATAATTAATCTCTTGGTCTAAAATTCAAACATTTTCAAAATCAAAATTATGGCCTCAATCTTTTTTATGGTTCGCTGAAGCTGTCAAATTATTTTTTTTGTAAATTATGTGTTTTACAATCATTTTAATGGTGATTTAGACGTTTAATGACGTTATTTACGTTTTTTGTTTGGTTCGACCAATATAACATTTAGTACACAATCAGAACAATTGATTCTATATATCAAACTTGATTTATAATAATCTTGTATCTTATCTTTTTATCTACTGTGAAAATTACTTATTGTTTTTTTGTTATAAAACGTAATTTTCAAATCATCTTTTTGTGAAATTTTTCGTAGATTAAAAGATAAATCATTAACACTGATTATTGAAAAATCAGAAGTGTCAATTGTATTAGGTGTTTGAACTGTCCTTATATCATTATTATTATTATTATCATCATCATATAAAATTATATCAATAATGATGTAAGGAGAGTTCAAACACCTAATACAATTGACACTTCTTATTCTTCAATAATCGGTGTTGATGATTGATCTTTTAATCTACGAAAAATTTCACAAAAAGATGATTTGAAAATTACGTTTTATAACAAAAAACAATGAGTGTATTTTACAGTAGATTTAAAGATAAAATACAAGATTATGATAAATCTAGTTTGATATATAGAATCAATTATTGTTAAACGTATTAATAATGTATAAATAACCATAAAAATGATTGCAAAACACATAATTTACATAAAAATAATTTGACAGCTTTAGCGAACCATAAGAAAGATTTAGGCCATAATTTTGATTTTAAAAATGTTAAAATTTTAGACCAAGAGATTATTCATAAAAAATGATTATTTTCTGAAATGATTTTTATTCAATTTTAACATAATTTTTCTGTTAATTTTCGAACTGACACGCAAAATTTAAGTGATATATATATAAGAATATGATCTTGAGAGGTGTTATGGTTAGATCATAAAATTTTTTGCATTATATAAAATCAACTTTATACCTTATTATCAAGTTTTCATTTTCATTTCACCACCATAGGAATTTTTTATTGTTGTATCTTTCAATTATCTACAGCTAAAAAATGTTTTTTGACATTTCACACATTTTTCATGTTTTATACGTATTATTCGGTAAGCTCTGGTTAATGTTTATTGACTATTGTTTTAAATTAATTATATAATAAATCTTAGCCTCACGAAGCCGTTGTTAATTGGCGAAACGTTGCGTAAAATATACAATTTCACTGTTTTTTACCATCCTGCCCAAAAACCCAGAAGAAGAATTTCACATACAAAAAAAATCAAAGGACAGAGAATCTACAACGTTATTGAAAATTAACGGTGGATAATAATTGAATGACTCGAGTAAAGTACTCACATTATGAAACACATGTAACGGTTTGAACGACGCGGAGAAATAAAACGAATGAAAAGGTTTTGATAAGGTTTTTTATTGGCGATAGTCAGAAAAAAGAAATCCGAGCACTCAGATAATTTCCGCAAAGCCGAAACCTCGGTGTCGATCCGCCCGCAGGGGTTGGCTCTACCGGTTAACATCTCCGCCGAGGTACGTTTTATCCTGCAACCCCAGACCCCAAAATTAATATTTTCATATAGGTTTCAAGCGCGGTGTCTTCGGTATATGGGTCTCTGATACCTCCTAGTTCCCGCCCTTCAGTCTTCACGGGACTTCTTGCGTTGCTAGCGTTCAGCAACGGGGCCGACGATAGTCTGGACTAGGAACCGCAGTCTTTGATGGGACCCATAGCAGCTGAAAAGGAAGATTGGAATTAGATCAATCCGGCAGGGAGTAAACTGTCCATCGCGTTCCTTGTCATCGCCTGCTGATTTCGCCAGGACCATCACGACGGAATTTCATCCTTGGGGACCGTGTCCATAGTGTCTTGTGGGCTTCCGGGACAGCATCGTGGATCTGTGTCTGGAGAATCCTACTCGTGGTAACTCGTTTTCCTGTAGGTACGTGACCTCTGATTACCCGCCTTTTGCGTTCGAAGCACGGTACTTACCTAGTACCCATCACGTAGGTATAACCCATATGTGCACATGTGTAGTTTCCCCCTGCGTGATTCGTTTCATGGAGGCCCCGGTAGGCCATGAAGGTGAGGTGGTTAGGACGTTACTGGTCCTGGTTAGGGAGCGAGTGTCCTACGGGAGAGCTTCGCGATTTTATTCGGCATTGTGGGCGTCCCGGAGTCTCGCCGGAACATCGGCATAGCGGTCCACCAAAGGGGGCACCTTGCCCAGGACAGGAGTGCCACTAGGCTTGTCCAGCGGCGGCGAAGTGGTCGCAGACCATGTGAAGTTTTTCATCACATCATTCCACATAGTTAAAATTCACTTTTATCATTTAATCACGCAATAAAGCCATTAGTTACATTTTATCATAACCCCACTTATCGTTTATTTTCCCTCCAAATTATCACGAGCTGTCAGGGTGACGTTTGGAAGGTTTGGCTGTCGGTTTGACGTTTTAGCGGTACATCGTGCCTACTACGGGCGTTTGGGTCTACCGGGAGCAGAGTTTCATGATCTATCGGGTGATCAGAAACAAGATTACTCTTGCACTCGATTGGCGCCTTATAAATTTCAGAGAACACCCACCGGAACCCACACCCAGCCGCCGACATATGAGCACCGGAGCACAGTAACTGGTAACTAGTGTTTTGAGATGGTTACCGTTACACACACTATGTCGACCCCGTGCATCGCAATGAACACGTTCCAATTAGCACCACTACCCTCGACCGGCCCTAATCAGAAGAGAGCTTTTCCTCCTAGTCCAAAAGGTTTTATAACTTCGAATCATTCGTGAGCTGATTTGTGGTTAATTTCCATCCAGGTCGACGTGCCCGGATGTACTTTTAGATTCCGCAATCTTTGCAGAATTGCGTTTTTCGTTCTGGGTTCATTTGTTCATTACGATACAGGAGGTGCAATGTACGTAGCGGGTGTGCCGTAAGTCGGTTTCACCGAGACAACACACCGGGTGACTTATAACTTCATAATGCCATTTCCGACACCACATCCCCTCCCCCCCCCCGCGCCTATAAAAATGGCAGCTGTTTCCAGGTGTACCCGCTTAAGCAACGCTCCCCTACTAAGAAAAAAAAATAATGGAAAACACTACTTCCTATCCAGAAAAAAACTGTTATCTACCAAAGTCCCTGCGAAACTGCTGGCTGTGAATCGCTGGGTTGTCCCTTTGTCGCAAATGCTCACTTTCGCCTGCCTGTCCAATTCTTTTCACCGTCTTTGTGTATGATACGTTGCAAAGACCAAACGCGAGTTTGTTAAATTCGTACAAACCATGTCCTCTGGCCACAAATGCGGTGTATTCCTTTGACTGCTCGTCAACGTCCACTTGCCAGTATCCGGATTACACATCGAGTGTCAAAAAGTACTTGGCCTCCCTATGTTCGTGAGAATATCGTCTAATCGTGGTAATTGGATGAACGGTCTTCTTTGTCACTTCGTTTAACTTTCTGAAGTCTACGCAGAGTCTTCTTGTACCATCCTTCTTCTTTACAAGTACTATCGGCGGAGCCTAACTTGGGATCGATGGCCCGATGATGTGTTCCAGCATCTCTTGGATCTGTTCGTCGATGATGTCTCGCTCCTTCTGTGAAACCCCGTATGCCCTGCTTTTGACAGGTTTTGCTCCTTCCACATCGATGACGTGCGAAGTGAACTTTGTTTTTCCCATCTGAGTCGTCGTCTTGGCAAAACATCTTTGTAATTCATCGCAAGGTCGATTATTCGATCCCTGTCTTCCTGATTAAGGCCCAGATTCATATAGATATCCTCTTTGCGAAGGCGTTCCCTTTGCTTCGCTTCGATGTGCAGTAACAAGTTTGTGGTGCCATCATCGTCCGATTCCCGTAAGTGCATTATTGCTCTTTCAGCTGATATCTTGCATCCCATCGGCTTTATGTAGCATAGCGTAATCCATATTTCATTCTTCCTTGGAAATCTCTTGGATTGTACTAGCAGTCCTCCTGGCACTAAATTTTTTTCGTTGAGTAGGTACCACGTGAATTTTTTCAAAGTTTACGTTTTTCTTCCCTCATATGTCGAGACGACATGGGAGCTGGGGGTTGAGGGGGTGGTTCCTCCTGGAACGGAGGGATTGGCACGCGGCTGACGGTCATGGTACTCGTCGGATGCAGGTTGGAGGTGACTCGGGCCGTCTGGCCGGCCAAGCAGTTGCTCACCACCGGCAGCCTAACTGAAGCCATAATCCTTGAGTGAAAAATAGAGCAGGATTCACCGCACTTCAACTACTAGCCAGCAAAACAACAATAACCAAAATATCAGAAAGTCATCACTTTTGAAAAAACTCGACCCGCAAAAATCAACATGATCATAACCCAACTTTACGTTAGCGCACACAGGACAAACAAACCGATCCGAAAGCTCGGCATTCGTAACTAAAGTGGGAAGTTCGTCTTACTCGGAGCGACACAATAAGGGAGTGTCCCTCAGAGACACCGCCACCTTCCCTCCTAAATACTACTACGTCGGAAATAGCATTATGAAGTTATGAGTCACCCGGTATATCTCGGTGTAACCGACTTACGGCACACTTGCTACGTGTATTGCACCTCTTGTATCGTAATGAACCCAGAACGAAAAACGTGATTTTGAGATTAACCACAAACCAGCTTACGAATGATCTGAGGTTATGAAACCTTTTGGACTAGGAGGAAAGCTCTCTTTTGATTCGGGCCGGTCAAGGGTATTAGTACTGGTTGGAACGTGGAATGTTTCCAGGGAATTGAATTTTTATTCTCTTGCCGGTACTGCCAATGCATCAGGGGCTTTTACCGTCCAAGCAGATTGTAGGGTACCTTTTGTTGGGAAGTCATGTTCATTTATTTTGTTTTGTTTGCTATGAAAGGATTTAATGTTGCCTGCCAAAGAGTGGACAGGGTCTGCTATGGTAGATATAGAAGATTGGTTACAACTCAGTCGTTTGCGACTCGCGTAACGAGGCACATGTTAGCTTCTGTGAGATAAGTTCTCTTATAGGGTCCTCGAGTACAGGTTCGCAACAAAATCACCCTTGTTGTGTAGTTGTAGTATTTTGGATTATTTGTGTAGTGTTTTATTATGCCCTGTCTACCAACATGTTTTCAGTTCTTGCCTTTTGAATGTCTGTGTGAGTTTGGCGTACTTTTGTTTTGCGTTGCTTTGCGCTGCTTTGCGCTACTTTGCGTTGTTTTGCGTTGCTTTGCTGCTTGAGGAAGGGGAAGTAAAGTATCAGTGAGCTTTACATTTTGTCCTAACATATTTGAGAGTTCTTTTTTCAGGCCATACTCAGGGGTTCCTTTGCCGGGCTCTTTCACCGAGGGCTTATTTTTCGAATCCGACACTCTCCCTTCTCTTTGCTTGACAGTTACACATATTTTATTTGTTGTTTTCAATAGTTCTCATTGTTTTTGTTTATTTTGACCATTTTTTTCATTTTGTTTATTCTGTCAGTTACATGTTAGATGCTTTGAGAAAAGAACCTTGAAAGAATCAATTTTGCACTTATTGTGCTTTGAGTAAATGTAACCTTCTGTGCAATAAGCGTGTTCATTCCACTCCTGAACAAAAGCGGGCACAACGAAGGGTTAAGACGATCACAGACATACCAATCAAATAAAATGTCAGGAGAAATCGGGACGGGCGTGCCATCACACAGTTGTTTGGTAAGAATAAGGCGATTGCATTGGTGCGATGTAAGTTGAAATTATGTTCAACGGTAGTGTCAATGTCAAACCAACTAAATGACCTGTCATCTATACCATTTTTCTATTCGGTAAATAAAGATTTTTTTTCAGACATGGTCAAATTTCATAGTCTTAACCACATCGGAAACTAAATAGTACTTCCGTATTTTTCTTATAATGAGTATCAAACATACGCTCACACCACATCAACAGTGAGCTCAAATATCAAGCTTATTACCGCAGCAAAACGATTTATCCCTAGAATACATAGAATAGACCTTTACGCTAGCTGGCGACAACATCAAGAGTGAGTATAGCCAACTGAACGACGAAAAATTCCTGTTCCACTATTGGCAATAAACTTCTAACGGATAGCGGGTAGGAGTTGTGATGTCGTTACCGCGGAGGTCTATGCATCAATAAGAAATGCTACCGAGGACCGTCTTGCCTCATAATTAAATCAGTTTCGCAACTACCATAGCGTATATTTTGCGTAATAGAAGCGGGAGGCCTAAGTGGTGGTCTACGGGCAACACCAGGGTCTGCGGAACCGGAGGGCAATTGGTATTGATTTGAGAAAGTGGTGTTTCACGTCTCGGAGACAACCTCTTAGGAAACTAATTCGTTTACGATCCCTCGACCTTGATGCGCTTCTCGTCTTATGCTCCGCCAACTATCTGCGATTCTGCGTGTCATTTGGACTTGTTCCATCAAAGCTAATTACGCTCTAATACGAGAGGGGTTTATTTTGAAGTTCTAAAACTCTTTTCCAGTTTCGTAAAGTTGAACACGAGCACGAGCAAAGAAAATCCGCTTGCTCCCAGCAATTTTCTTGCGAACCATCCGCTAATGTTTCGGGACGTCGCCGTCTTGTTTTATTTGTGCGCTCTGCTGGCACACTACAGGGTCCGAGGGTTAATGATCCTCGAATTTATCGGAGCAGCAGCTTCCAGGCATTGGTTAGCCGGCGGTAATCATCGCATATACACTACTACTATACTATCCCCACTACACACAGAACCGGGTACAACAGTGTTTATCCTTCGCTTTTCGAGTGTTTCGGTTCTTTGCGTTTGTGTGTGTGTGCCGTGTGTGTTTGGACAGACTTGGCAAAAACAGGTCCTTTGCGTTTGCTCACCTGATTCCTGCGCCCAGTCTATCAGCGACGAGACCCTCGACGAAAAGCTCGAGTAGCAGTTCTCGAAACGGCCTCGAGCATCCAGCCCCACCGTTTCGAAGTTGGTCTTAACGCCGCACATCAGCGCCGTGGCGCATGCTGATGACTCCCCGATCTGGGCGTCCATGTTGTACGTCTGCAACATATAAAGATTCATTTACATTAGGGAATACCGAGAGCTGCTTCGGGGGGTTCGGGAGAGAAGCTTTCGGAGTGTGGGCTCTGGTGTGCGGTATAGGCAAAATGAAATGGCTCGAATTCTAGCAGTAAATGGGAAGGAACATCAAGAAGGACGAGTGCAGGGAGCGGCATTGGAACAACACCCGCTTCCAGTGGTGGATTTTCAAGGCAAGTAAGATAAGCTACTCCTGATCTTTTAGTCCGGGGGTTAGTGACATATTATGAACTGTTGGTTATGTGATGACGGCATGAAATTTGGAATGAGTGGCCTTCATGATCACTTTTTCAAATGTAGATATGGCGTCACGCCAAATTTGATAAGAGGGCCTGGATTTTCCCTTGAAAATTGAAAGTACAAAAGCCACCCGCTAAATATCGTCACATCTCTCAAGAATTCATCAATCGATTCTACTATGACTAGCTGTCACCGGCGCCGGCAAGGCGTCGCCTGGATGACAATATTGGTTGAAAAGTAGACAGGGGATTTGTTCCACTTACACCGGACAAGTGGGAGGGGAATTGTATACGTGATGTTGATTTTCTGTTGTTTTAGGCAAATGTAAGGTTCTTCTTTGGCGAGTTCAGTAATTTCATGCATGTCCATCGATAGTGTCTTGGTCAGATGGAGTTTTCCAAGAGGCGTAAGTAATTGATTGTGTACGAGTAACACGAATTCGGGAAAATGTTTGTTTTTCGCGTGTTTTATTGTGAACGAAACGCATGTCACTGAGAGTCGTGTCTGGCCAGTGAAGAGTTGTTGGAGAAAATTGAGACACCATTACTTTTTTCATGAATATATGTATGTATTTCTACTTCTGTTCAAGGTAACTACTGGAAATACTGGAAACATGATGAAGCTTTGAAAATAAAAGCGACGATATGTGTTATGGAAACCTAAGCCGTGAAGAAGGTACTGTCGTGGAAGACATCGTGTAGTGGAAGAAAAAGCAGAACCGTGTATTTGTATTATTTGGGAGCCTTTCTAAATATTTGTAGAAGAAATTGAGATGAAATAAAAATATGTGCGAAATTCAAAATTTGACAGTCACCCCTCAATTGTTTATCTGAACCAAGTCTAGGTTTGGAAACTGAATAGATTCGGTTAAAAAAAGCCAGAGCTCAATACTGCGGCTTTCAACTGCCAAAATGTCGAATTTGACGAATGCATTTCGATTGTCTATCTTGACTTTTTGTTAAAATCTCAATACAATCTGTTGAAAAATACAATAGTTCAATATTGCAGCCTTGAGAATGTCGAAATGGAAAATTTGACAGATGCATCTCTATTGTCCACTTCAAGTAGGTGAAGGCTTGAAATATCAATCAGATCGGTGAAACAATGCAAATATTCAATATGGCGGCCTCTTGGAACGTCAAAAATCAAAATGTGACAGCTGCATTTTGATTGCCAACCTCCAAGTGGGTATAGGTTCAAAGTCCCAATGAGATCGGTTGGAAAATGCAAAAGTTCAATATGGCGGCCTCTTGAAACGTCAAAAACCAAAATTTGACAGATGCATTTTGATTGTCAACCTCAAGTGGGTGTAGGTTTAGAATCTCAATCAGATCGGTTGAACAATGCAAAAATTCAATATGGCGGTCTCTTGAAACGTCAAAAATCAAAATTGGACAGATGCATTTTGAACGCCAGTCTCAAGTGGCTATGGGTTCAAAATACCAATCAGATCGGTTGAAAAAATGCAAAAGTTTAATATGGCGGCCTCTTGAAACGTCGGCCTCTTGGAACGTCAAAAATCCAAATTTGACAGATGCATTTTGATCACCAATCTCGAGTGGCTATGAGTCAAAAATACCAATCAGATCGGTTGAAAAATGCTAAAGTTCAATAAAGCGACCTCTTGAAACGTCAAAAACCAAAATTTGACAGATGCATTTTGATTGTCAACCTCAAGTGGGTGTAGGTTTTGAATCTCAATCAGATTGGTTGAACAATGCAAAAATTCAATATGGCGGCTTCTTGAAACGTCAAGAATCAAAATTTGACAGATGCGTTTTGATCGCCAATCTCAAGTGGCTATGGGTTCAAAATACCAATCAGATCGGTTGAAAAAATGCAAAAGTTCAATATGGCGGCCTCTTGGAACGTCAAAAATCCATATTTGACAGATGCATTTTGATTACCAATCTCGAGTGGCTATGAGTCAAAAATACCAATCGATCGGTTCAAAAATGCTAAAGTTCAATAAAGCGACCTCTAGAAACGTCAAAAATCCACATTTGACAGATTCATTTTGACTGCCTAATTAAAGTAAGTATAGGTCCTAAATCCCAATCGGATAGGTCAAAAAAGGCGAAAGTTCAATATGGCGGCCTCTTGGAACGTCAATAATCAGAATTTCACAGAATCATTTCGGTTGTCCATCTCAAGTGGTTATAGGTTTTAAATCCCAACCGAATCGGTTGAAAAATGCAAAAGTTCAACAAGACAAAACAAAAGAAATTCACTTGAATTTTCAACCTCAAGCTGATAGAGCTAATATCTTCTCTTCTGATCTAGTGGTCAAGCATCAAAAGAATTCTCTGGTAGGTACGTCATGAAGTTCTATCATCAACCTTCTACCCACAAATGGCTCACATACGGAATAGTACATTACGTAATAAGAGTAGTAAGTAGCATATTACGCACGCAGGGAAATGTTGCGCACGAGCGAGCAAAGCGAGCGAGTGCAGTATTCCCTGAGTGCGTAATTGCTTTACTACTCGTATTACGTACCGTACTTTACCTACGACCCCCCCCCACCTCTTTCTTTGCCGAGTGTTGAAAAGAATTAGCTGCAATATAGCTCCCTTATTTATTGTCAGATTTGCTTCATTGATACACCAAATGAAATGATTTGATGCCCACTATATTGTGGGTGTCAATTTGTGTGAATTATGACAATGGCAAAATAATTTGACACTAAACTTGTCTAATATGCGCTTAGGTGCCTACTCACCTACTTGATGCCATCAAGTATATAGTATGTTTCTCAAACTTTTACTTACCTTAAACACTACTACTTACTACCTATTCACAGTGATTGTACGAAATTCTTATTGTAATTTTGTTACAAAGTCAACCTACCAAGCCCTATCATTCACGAAGATTGTGAAGCATAGAATTGAAAATCTCTTCCAAATACCCACCCTTAGGTGCCTAATAACATGATTCATATTGCATATTAGAATGAAACAGCACAATTGATGGTATTTTTGAATTATATTCACTTGAGTATTACACTGATGGTATACTAGAACAACCTACGATGATCAGTCAAAATACAGTTGCATTACTTCGATTTCAAATTTGCTCGGGTAGGCTTTGAAAGCATTATCTTATCCCAAAGTTTCGTGTCTGGTGCAGTTTTTTTTTGTAAAATGTAGAATGTACCAATAACTTCTTCACGAATTGAGACCCTGGAATAAGAATCACCTTTAACAAAGCCGTAGTTGTTGAACATTGTGTTGACTCTAGTACCTGGCAAGCCGCGTAAAGATATTTCCAAAGTTTCGAGTCAGATGATGATCCTGATCCTGGCGCAATTCAACGGTGCAATGTGCAATAACTTAGCAAGTTAAAAACCTAGAATAGAAGCACAATAGGAAGAGGCATATTATGAGTGCTCTGTGCTGAAATTACCTGCATAGCCGTGAATATTTCGTTTGCCTCCGTCCCAATGTGTGCCGCAGTAAATTGATTTAATTATGTATAAAAAGTAATCGGCAGGTATGCCAAATGTTTTGCAAAACTGTGAATTAGTACTCGGAACAAACAAATCCATACTTTTTTGTTATATCTGGAAATATTTTTGGAGGTTATGTCACTCCAAATGTCGTTTCTCGCAGGCCGTCACAACCAAAAGTCAAAGCCACCAGAAACCAGTTCCACACGATGCTACAAAATCCGCACTTTGTCAAGTACAATTAAAAATTGTATAGTGCTATATCAAAATTATTTGACTTTTAGCTGTGATTGTAGGTATGATACCGCACAATTTTTGATCGAATGAAATTTATAACCCTATGTTTGAACTTTAATAACTTATCATCGTGTAAATCCAACTCCACTAGCTGTAAAGCGTACTCCGGTGGATTGAGCGCGAGTCGATGGGATGGATGTCTTATCCCAGTTCCAACTGCACTGCCCACAAAGGAAAAATTATAATGGTAAAATGAAACTGTATTAATGTAAATGAGAGTTCAGCAAAAAATATTCCAAATTGTTGCAATTGAATCGACATATTTTAAAAAGTTGAATTTTTACATCTCACCTCTTGTTGTACACAGGACGTAAGTATATAAAGAAGGTATCAATATAGGACTTCTGGTGAATCGGATCAGTTATGGTCCGGTTTTTAGGGGCGAAAACGCGCAGGTGTAATTTGTTGAGGGTTTTGGGACTCGAAATAATATTAAATTCAAGTGTTTTTGACACGAAGTCGTGACAAGTTTGGTACCAACTATATTTTAAACAGAAAATTCCCTAACTGTGCGTAATGGTAATCAAATCGCACAGCGTGCGTAGGGTGCTGCTTAGTGAGTCTGTTGGTTGTGCGCTATTCATTCATCACTTACGGTAGTGGTCGTAGGTAAAATACTATTTCGTTGCGCATTGCCTTTGAACTTTATTTCTGGTGGCAGGATTGTTGCAAGGATAGCACATACTCCTACGAGTACTCCTACTTCCCCCTTCAAATTGACTTTGGGGAACGACGATCGTGCGACACGGGTTTGGTTTTCCGGCAGTGACTTTTCCAAAACGAAGCCTGCAACGGGTGGACACTCTACCTCAGTGGTTGATTAAATGAAGCAGGAACATTAAATTTAGTCCCACCATCAGGTTCCCTTCCAATATAAAATCAACCTCTCTCGGGATTTCGCGAAAACCAACTCTTTAGAGGATAAATCGGGATTGGTAAGTTCTCAAATGAGCATCACCCTGTATAGCCAGCATCTCTCGCCACGCCACCCTCAGCATCCAGCGACGCGTTTGATAGAAAATGCAGAATACAGCACTGGCATTCCGGCGACTTATTCGGATCGGATTTCTTGATGGCGTTTTGTGGCCGGTTCATTAAAACGAGCCCGGGAAAGACTTTCCGTTGCTCCACGCGCCACCGCACCGAATACGATTTATGGAGCATTAAAGTTGGACGCGACCGCTCAAAAGGCCCATCGCGTAATGCAGTTACATAGTTTTCGATTACTGCCGCTCTTAAATTCTATTGAAAAATTATGTGGTTTCATCCCGCCGGGATATGGCAGTGAGCATCGCATCCAGCGAATTTTCAATTATTGTCCCCCAAACTTTGGCCGTTTGGTAGCTCGTATAGTCGGTCCGACATGACCGCGGTTATGTCGTGTTATAAAATCGACTATTCTTTTCAATTACATACTTATTGTGGATAATGCAGCAGAAACGGCACTGCGTCGCGATAGCTCTGTACAGTATAACTTTGGCCACACGTTTTGATTCAGCTGCAAGAGTTCTAATTTCCAGTTCAATAGATTAACCAATGAGAGCAATTAGCGGGGTATTGTGGCAAGTGCAGATACCATTGGGGGCGAAATCCGGCGAGGAAACTCCGCATTACCGAACTTTGGTTTGGGTTATTGACATAGAGGACTCGCGAGCATTGCCGGAGTTCTCTGGCTGCCTGATGCAGTCAAACTTCTAACTTGGATACTTGCAAAAACTATTCTAGTGTTATAGTGAGTACTAACTCGTATCCATGAAAAATGATCTCGGTAGTCATTATTACGCTAACATTTCATGCACATACGGATTCGAGGAGTTCCACAAAAAAGAAAAATTTGAAATCCGAGGCTTGTTCAGCGTTTTTATTTTCCGGGCCCCACACTAGTGGACAGGGATCTGGTGCCTCAAAACTTACGTCATAAGGTACATGATTTTAACCCTGTAGGTCTAATGTGCGTTGATAAGATTGTTAAAAATAGGCTACTGCGGGCATCAATCGCATTTCGCATTTTAGTATGAAAGTATCATAAACCTGATAAATATCTGAATGACGAATTTGTAGTTGGGAAAGTTTTTCGAAATATGATTTCATTTCGGTACAAAATCAATTTGAAAGTGGACTTATTCAAATCAGGACTAATATGCTACGTCACAGCTTGAAAGTGGGCTAGGAGGTGGGAGGGAGGAAGGATAGGGGAACGCATATGACATTCGACCTAAGCATTCATTTTGGATCCATTACGTAGTGGTGCATTTTCACGTGCGAGCACAACTTTATCACAAGGAACTTGTTTTTGATGCCACTGCATGGGTTTCAGGAAAGGATCCGCCATCTCACAGAAGGATACCTATATGGATTATAAATGATTGAACTGCACGCAGTCTTCCTTCAAAATGTTATTTATTTTATTCCCACTGCATGGGGTTATTATGTATTATGAAGCAAAATTGTATTCAAAAAAGCTAGATTATTTGACGTGGGCTTGACATATGATATGCGACACTCGCAGTACTGCGACTCATATGGCACTAATAACACTGTTGTGACATTCATCCGAAGCCTGCACTAGCAAAAATAAGTGAATTTCAAGGAAGAATCAACCAAAATGTGAAATGAAACCATAGCACTCCAGCATTTCATTTAATTTTTTTGGTATGAATCAGTTCAAAACGAGAAGGTGTTCTTCAGTCATTGAATAGCCAACTAGAGTTTCTATTGGTTATTCAAAATGTGACGCCACGCACTTGCGGCGCCATTCAAACAGACAAATCTTTTTCATGTTTTTTTACATGTACAAAAACTTTTTTAAACAAAATCATCTTGCCAATGCAACAATTTTGAAAGGACTTTACATAAAAAGAAATAAAAAAACCCATGTCCACTAGCCTATTGCTTTGTCTTACATGTCAGACCAGGGCCTTTAGGCTGGTATAAGCCTGTTAAATTTCGAAAAAATGGCCAAAAACTTACGTCATAAGGTACATAAATGAAACTAACTGGATTTTGTGTGGGAACATCCCCTTGATCGAAAATCTGGTCGTAAGACGAAATTTTTGGGGACTTTCGGTCCATAAAAAAAGTTGGTTTTCAAAAAGAGACCAAAATTTATCAATTTTTTCACAGGCGTTCTGTTGACTAGCCCACCAAGTGTGATATATATTTGAGAAACATTTTTCGATGTAAGCGATGTACCATTAAAAATTTTTGTGGACAGATTCGAAGCCTGCGTGAAAAATCATGTGAGAATCGTATTTCATTCCTGAAATTATGCCAAAAGAGAAGTCTCCAGGAGGAGGTGAATTTTGGCCTTTTTTGACAATTTCAAATTTGTCTTATGGACCGAGAGCCCCCAATAATTTTGTCTTATGACCCGATTTTTGATTGGGAGGATGTTTCCACACAAAAGCCCGTTGGTTTCATTCATGTACCTTATGACATAAATTTTTGACATTTTTTTAAAAATTGACAAGCTTATACCAGCCTAAAGCCTCCGGTCTGACATGTTAGACAGAGAAATTTTTAACAACCTTATCAACGCACATTAAACCTACAGGGTTAAAATCATGCACCTTATGACGTGAGTTTTGAGGCACCAGCTCCCTGTCCAATGTCCATAGTATAGATATAGTAATCGTGCAGAAAAAAAATCCGAAATTTCATCAGATATACAGGTGTCCCTGAATTAACCTGCCATACTTCAGCAGCAGATTCTACGATCAAAAATAAAAAGAAAAGTTCCATAAACTTGGGTCGGAAAATGCTTCATGAGGGAGCTACACTGCTACACCCCCTTAAATGTAGGTCCGTGAAGATGATTTTTATTAAATATCTTCGAAACTATCAAGTTGGAGCAAATTGATGAGATTTGGCACATACTCAGAAGAGTCTATGCTTAACAGGATTGAGTAAGAGTCATAAGAGTCAGAAAAATTTGTTCGGGAGTGGGGTAGCTTGAGGTTAAGAGGTGGGCTAAAAATTACCCCAACTTTTTTGTGTATGTTTTTTTTTTTAAGATTTTATGCAAAGTTTTGAGACTTCAGGGTATTTTACGGAAAAAAAGGTGCTTCTGTTAAACTTTGATAACGTGCCCCACGACTTTTTTCTGGTTCCAAAATAAACCCTGATTCCTGAATATTCCATGAGCGCATTCTACAATAAAAAACAAAAAAAAAGTTCCCATGAACATTATCCTAAAAATGGTTAATAGGGGGGCTACTACCCCCTAAATGTGTGCCCCTGAAGATGGTTTTTCATTTTTACCTCCAAAACTACATAGTTGGGACAAAATGACGAAACTTAGCACATACACTAAAATTTTTATGCTTGATGAGATGAAGTGAAAATCATTGGAAACAATTTTACAATTACCCGAGGATGAGGTAACTTGGGAAGAAGCGGGGTAAAAATTACCCCAAGTTTTTTGTGTCCAACTTTTTCCAAGATTTTGTACAAAATTATAAAATTTCAGTGTTTTACAAGACCGACTTCTTTCTGGCTCCAAAATCAGCCCTGAGTATTCCATAGGCGTATTCTACGGCTAACACCATGAAGAAAATTCCCCTTGATAGTCTTGACCATAGGTCAAAAATACTTCACAAGGGAGCTACAGCCCCTGTTCGGGGGTTCGGGGGCTGCGTAGCCTCGTTATAAAGCATTTTTCGGCCCATGTTCACGGTAACTTTTCCAAATTCGATATTCGATCGTCCACAAATTTGATTCTCCAGCCTGCAAGAAATTTCAAGACGATTCTACTCAAAAACGGGTGAAATTTCATAATTTTGCACTAACTCCTGAGAAAACACACACAAAAATGGGATCATTTTCACTCCGCTTCTTCCCAAGTTACCCCACTTCCATTCCGGGTAATTTTTTTCATTGATTTTTCCACTCCATCTTACTGAGCATCAAAATTTCCGTGCATGGACCAAAGTTTGATATTTTGGCCTAGATAAG
The DNA here is from genome assembly GCA_949128115.1 of Anaspis maculata. Taxonomy (NCBI): domain Eukaryota; kingdom Metazoa; phylum Arthropoda; class Insecta; order Coleoptera; family Scraptiidae; genus Anaspis; species Anaspis maculata. The sequence goes on from OX421962.1 coordinate 21,340,315, forward strand.
TACAGTATCTTCATTAAAAAAATCAATAATGTGAGGCCGTGGACTGATGATAACCTGGCCGTTTTCGGATCGAATGGCCTGCGTCACAGCCTCCCTTAATTGCAGTTTTTAATGAACATACGGTAGCTTCGGAAGTGATAAGTAAGAACCATCTTCACCAGAGGGGCACACATTTAAGAGGGCAGGTCCCCTTATATCGCATTTTTCGGCCTATGTTCGTCGATTTTTTTTTCTTATTTTTGGTTGTGGACTGCGTAAATAACGCCTATCCCGGGCTGATTTTTGGAACCAGAAAAAAGTCGGTTGTCCACAAGTTCGATTCAGCTTCAGCTTGCGGAAAATTTCAATACGATTTTATTCGAAAATGGAGCAAGCTATCGAAGTTCAATAAGAATAGCTTTTTTCAGTGAAAACTTACTGAAATTTCATAATTTTGCACGAAATTCTGGAACAACTTACACACAAAAAAGTTAGGGTAATTTTTACCCCCCTACTTCCCAAGTTACCTCAACCCGAACAATTTTTTCATTGATTTCTACCCCATCTTATTGAGCACAAGAATTCAAGTGATTGTGCTGGATTTCGACATTTTGTCTTGACTAGTTTCGGAAATAATAAATGAAAACCATCTCCAGGGGCACATATTTAGGGGGTTGCAGCCCCCTTATAAAGCATTTTCCGGCTTATGTCCATTGAAACTTTTGTCTTATTTTTGGTCGTGGATTCCGCTCATGGCTGGGAATACTCAGGGCTGATTTGGGAACAAAAAAATTTCTATCGTCCACAAATTCGATTCTTCAGCCTGCAAAAAATTTCAAAACGATTTTACTCGAAAATGGGGCAAGCTATCAAAGTTGAACAAGAGCACCTTTTTTCCGTAGAACACCCTGAGATTTCATAATTTTGCATTAAATCTTGAAAAAACACATACACAAAAAAGTTGGGGAAGTTTTTACCCCACCTCCCAATGGATGGAGCTCAAAGTGGAGCATAAGTTGACCATTTTTGCAATAAGAAGATTTGGAATAAGATTTCAGTTTTACCCGGGAAATTCAAATTCTCCTTACAAAATTTCTTCCTGTAAATTATTTCCGATTTTTCTCTCTAATTCCAACTTCCCACCCGCAGGAACGTTTCGAACAAAATTTTCCATAATTTATGGAGATGAACTGTACGGAGACGAGAAAATTTGGGCGTGAGTGGGTAGGTACACTGTGTTGTCTGCCAGCATACAGGGTGTTTCAGGGATGATAGCAAAAAATTCAACAGTGGGTAGATCTCGTCAAAATATGACGAAAACCTATATACCATTTTGCAAAGTTCGGGCTAATGACGGAGATATAGCCCTCCGAAATTCACTTTTTTGGATTTCAAAAATTTTCAACTCCGGACTAATAATCCAAGTAATACCTTTGTTTTCAATGGCTGGGAACTTCACTGGGAAGTTACCTCAAGGTTCTATTAATGAACGGATTTTCTCAAGAACTTTGATAGTGGGTATAAGACATGTCAGGCTCTATGGGTCAAATTCATTTTAAAAGTGATACGCTTCTCAATCCTCGCGGAATAATCATTGAAAAAAGGTTACAAAAAGTAACCAGGAGTGGAGTGCACTGATTTTTGCGACCGCCGGTCGCATTAAGGGGTTTCTGATGCGACTAAAAAAGTTGTTGACGGGAATCAGTTTTATTTTGTTTTTTTGTCTAGTAGAAACTCCTCCAAAAAGAAAATGTATTGTCGATGCTATCTGGTTTTTTATTAAAGTGGCTCAATGCAGATTCCAAGCTGGGAGAAATCAAGGCTGTTGCTCTCAATTCTTAATTTGAAATGTCTGATGTCATCATCGAGGTCATTACTTATCACCTATACAAAAAGCAGTCCAAGTATAAAAACTGAGAGAGATAACGTAGGTATTGATGCTAATAAAAAAAAAATTCTATTTTGTGAATTTGTGAGTACTTATCGTTCGCTGGTCGAACCAACAGCAATTTTCCATCCGTTCCTATTTTAAAGCGTTCAGCAAGGTTAGAAACAGTCTATCTTTGGAATGGATTCGGATAGAGCACCATCATCACGTACATTCGATGAGGGTTTAGAGAACAAAGGTGGGATTTCAGGTGAGTAACAAAATAAGTATACTTATATTCAAACATTGACTAAATCTTGGACTAAGGATGGGTTTAGTAAGCTCATAGCCGTTTTTGATTTTAGCCGTAAGCGCAGTATTGCTCATAAGCTCTTGTGCGGCATAACGCATGTAATGACAGCTATAATAAGCATTGCTGCGCTTACGGCTAAGACTGAAACCACGGCTGAATAAGCTGCACCCACCTCGAACCGTGCCAAATTCAGTTTTAATAACTTTACTGTTTCCAGGTGACAATGAACTCGATGACACAATAGGAAAAATCAAGGCTAACATTCATCATCAAGCAACTGTGCCGAGTAAAAATCGGGATCCCAGGGAATCCATCCTCTCCTTCAATTTTCCAAACTACCAGACTTACAATCACCTCCAGGTTCGGGAGATTACACTAGACAATGACCATCAGAAACTGCACAAGAAGATGGGAATGAAATTTAAACATGTGAAAAGTCCAGTCGCTGAATACATCAGAGGCAACATCAAAATCAGCCCAGCCATTCGCTGAAACTCATTTACAGTGCACTTGATAATACCTACTTAGTTTGTATGAATTTCTAAATTTTACTGAATAAACTTTTATGTATATAAAGATTCTTTGTCTCCCAAGTTAGTCCAGGATATATAGAAAAAATAGCGAACAAAAATGAAACCCATCCGGATTTTTGTATACAAGCTCAGTTAAGCATGCAGTCCAACATTCTTCAAGTCCTCAAGAATCTGGTGTGAGCTTCGGCCGTTGTGGCCTCGAGAAGAACTCGAAGACAAAAAAAGAAGAAAAAAAAAATTCAGAACGGCTCAAGATATTTAATTCAAATTTACAACGACTTCATGACCACGGAATCAGAATTATTTATGGCGATTTACATGTCTTCACCTATTTTAGTTCTTGAGGAACAAATGTTCAACTCTTAATTTTTATTTCACCCTGTATATGCCGCTGGCATAGTTTGTATTATTGGCCTCAAGTTTCAATCAAAAGAGAGTGGATCAACCCACACCTCTACGAAGTGGCACTCCGCCATCATAAAACTCAAAGTCCATACAGTCTTCAGCATCGAGCATCTGGACTATTTTCAATTTCTTGTGTTTTGACGAAACAGGAGAGGACTGACGATGAAATGTGTTAGGACTTTTCTTGTAGACAATAAAATTTCCAACAATTTCTTACCAAGAACTTTTTACCCAAGTGCTATCGTTCACGAGATATACCTACGCGAAAAACTGATCCTCAAGTTCTGCTTGAGGCCACAACGGTCGAAGGTCACACCGGATTCTTAAGGACTTTCAGTATGTTTAACTACATGCTTAACTGAGCTTATAACAAAAATCCGGCTGGCTTTCATTATTGTTCGCTATTTGCGATTTTGACAGCTAAAATTCCTGGACTATTACCCAACTATGGAGACCAGCAAGTGAAGCTTGTTGGTGTGATTACGCATACCTGCATTGTATAGCGTCGATGACGCACGAGTATGTAACGCGCGGGCAGTTGGCCCGTAAGACTGGATCGACTGGATGTATGTGTATCGATGCCGGTGGAGCTGAGAAATAAAGACTGTGCAATTACATGTATTCCGTGTTATTATTTGAGTTAGCACACCAGCCTTCTTTCAATGCCGAATTTCAAGCAAAAGCGTTTCGCCTCTCTGCAGTCTGCGCTTTAAAACAACATTTTAATCAGTAGGAATAGGGTGGAAGTGGAAGAAATCTACACTACAGGTACCTCAACTCTAGGTATTGTATTACCTACGATATAACTTTCACCTATTAGACATAGATAGTCTTTTGCAAAGGCGATACCAAAATTGCAAGCTCTGTGAAATCCGAGGCTCATAAAAAATTAAATGGAGCTAAAGGCGTCCCTTTTCGGCGGGAAACGCTGAGGGTTACAGCACAGGGGTACGTATATACGATATGATACTAAGAAGCAGCTGATTCAGCTCAAATATGCAGAACACAAGCCGGGCGTCGAGCTGGGGGCGAACCGGGGCACCGGGTTGTGCCGCATAAGGGCTCTATATTACAGACCGTCCTTATAAATATGCGTTTGATCCTGCACGCGGACTTTGTGCCACAAAGAGGTCCTCGGTGCATGGAAAATTGCAGCAAGGCAAGGTAACTTTACAGAGCTGCTCCGCGTGTAGTGAGTACCTACATTCATATACGTAGGTACATTAGGTATGCAATATTTCCATAGTTTGGGTTGGGTGGGTGGTACTGGTCGTACGCTGAAAAAATTCCGTGCGTGACGCGAGGCATGCCTTTGCGAAAGCCCGGAGATTTTCAAGCGCTCGAGGGCTTTCCCGAGTTTTTTTTTTGTTGTTGTTTAGTTGCTGCATATAGAACTACAAGTTCGTTTCCACCTACACAGAAAATCCCTCAGGTTTTTTTGAAGGACCATAATTTCAATGTTCATGGATTTTTCGCTCACGAATAGAACTTTTCAAGAGTTTCAGAATATAAATATATGCATGCAAGCTTCTGCATGACAGGAGAAATTTTTTTGAAATGATGTTATTCTGTATTAGGTACTGTGGTATTCCCCCTTTTGTTTTGTTCGTACGTTGGTACCTAAAGTAGGTACGGTCGTTAACGTTCGTAGCGTTTGCCGATGAGATAGGGAGATGGCGCTGGCGCGCGATCGGCAGCCGCGGACAGAGGGGAGAGAGTCAGCTGCGGTAAAGAGCACGTAATTTTCAGTGCAACGAGAGTGTGTCGTTCTCACAATTTTAAGGTCGGTCTTCTTTTGATTATTGTACCGTAATTTTGGCTTCCACCCACTTGCCAAATCATGCATTACGATACCTATTTTGTCCGCAAAATTATTCCACAAAACTCGAAATTCTTTGTTTTCTTTGTTCTCAACGGGCATGCACAACCCGCAGTTTTTCCCCTTTGAAATCAAGGTGCTCTGCACTGCTTTCAATTTTGTGTGATTTATCTACACCCAAATGATCTTAATGTTGATGGCAAAGGCCGTAATCGAGTGGGTGTGCACTTTGCGCACTCATGACGTGGCCTCTAAACAGCGCTGTCGCGCGTATTTCGAGGTTTCTCTGATGTTTTTTTTCCACAAGTTACGTCACAAACAGTAAGACGACAGAAAGAAACTCTGTTACGCCCAAATCAGCCGCTAAATAGAGAACAGTACTTTTCATGATTCATTCCCATTTCATTGTTCATTGTCGGGTTATACATGAAAGTTAAGGGAGGAGAGAGAGACTTGCACGCTTCTCCGTGTCCTGGGGGGGTCCGCCTGCTCGTATGAATCTGCCTTGTTGAGTCTACTAACCTTTTTTTATTTTGGGGGAATTATGTAAAACGACGGAGAGAGGGCCACAGGTTGGCTCGAGTCAATTTTCTTGTATTTACTGTTATTAACTGTATGTGATTACAGTTTACTGACCGTTTTCCTGTTTTGTATGTAAGTATGTATCTGTGGGGATTGTGATGGGTAACTTCTGGGGAATTTCGGGCGAATGCGTTATAGATATTTCTTTCTTCCAATTGCTTACTAAAAGTATGACCAACTCCAACTTCTCTACTTATTTATCTCTCACCTGTTTCTTGTTCATTCATCTACCGGTTCATCCGCTATCATTCATTTGTTTCTTGTCTATTTATCTACATAATTACTTATCATTTGTTTCTCCCTGATTCATTAACCTGTTTACCGATCGTTTCTTTATTGTTTACTCATCTATCAATTTGACTTCTTTAGTTTGTGAAGTGTAGAATAAATTGTTGAGCGTGAAGTTTTCTCCGAAGCGTAAGCGAACAAGTTTCCTTTTGTTGTTACGTGAATAACTTGTAAACAAAGCAGACGCTTCAAGCACCAATTCACACTTGACTTTTGCTCAGATTATTTGAGAAGGGATTTTCCAGCATTCAACCAGGCAATACGCATCAGGGGTTTCTTAGACGTGTTCTTCTCATGTGTGCCTGTTAGCGAATACGTCACTTTTCCTTTGCGATCAAATTGACAGTTGAACATGTTTCATGATTTCTTGTTTTGTTTTATGACGAATTCACTTGGCTGACCCAGTGTTGCTCGGACGCACTCGTTGCCAAGGAAACTCCAATAAAATGAGCTGCTTCCTGACAACGAGTGCGGTCGAGCAGCACTGGAGCAGCCAAGTGAATTCGCCATTAGTTATCTGATTTTTTGTTCATTTTATTCTTGTAAATTCCTGCATTGTCAAATAATTTGTAATGATTTTTCTTGTTATGTGTTTTGTTGTTCTTTATTCATGTGGTGTCATTTTATCACGGTCAATTTATTGTTGTGAGGTGTTTTGAGAAAAGAAACAGATTCAATCAAAACTTTGCTAATTGATTTTCAATAAAAATTCATTTTGCTTGTGATTCCTTCGCGTTCCATCAAGAATCAAACCTCATCCCCAAGGACACATTCTCATCTCGAGTAAGAACTTACACAACGTAGGCAAAAGGTAAACGACGCGACGTGAGGAAGGGAAGGAACAACGACGATCACTGCCAAACATCGAAAACGGGGTTACACTACAGAAATGGTGCCGTGACCAGGATACACTACAGAAATGGTGCCGTGACCAGGATACACTACAGTACTGTGATGGTCAGCTTAAAATCACGGAAGAGAGTTAAATTGTCTAAATAAAACTCAGCGTTACAGGCGAGGTTGGAAAGTAACGAAATTGCACAAGGGATGATGGTGTAGTCGCTCGGCATTCCAGCGTGGCCTGCTTGTAGGCCAGGGGTTGGTCACACTTAAGAGGGGGTGGAGAAAGAATGGGTCCTGAAGAAGCCACGGGAGTTAGATAGGGGACTGGTGTCGATGTGTTGGCTGGGGAAGATTATTTGTCGTGAAGTATTGATTAACCAGAGTGCCGAGGTAGTTATCAACAATCTTCGTGCATCAGTGACAGAAGAAGAAGAAGAAGGCACCCAGGCAAGTCAATCTTCCATTGTAATCAAATGATAATTGTTCGAAGGGATGGAAGTAATTGTCTTGCTTATGAACTTTATTGAGTTTGTTCGGTGTATGTCGATGATAGCCGAAGGCCAAAGATATTGTTAAACCAAGTAGATATCCAGCAGATAGCTGTGAGCTCAAAAAGCATTAGGTAAAGTCACCACGATGACAAATTAACCAAAATTAGCCTCCGCCAGGTGATGGTAGGACTTATCTGCTGAGAACAAAGCGCTGGAGACACATATGCTAGACTTGACCTAATTACGATATCGCGATAATCTTTCTCCATAAAAAAGAATGTTTTCAATCCTTTCTTAGTGTCAAGAGGCTTCCTTGCAATGAGGTTGAGTTCCTTATCACATGAAAACCAAGGAATGCCAAGGGATCAGTTGTTGCTCAGAAACCATCTACAAGACATCTAAAGTAATGAAGTAATTTTGCAGGTTAATTGATTGAAGGCTCACATCTCACGCACCTGACCTAGTAAACCGAGTTAAATAGCGGTCATTGATTAATCCGTGATTAATCAATATTTGTGGTTTTGGAGTCTTTGTTCATTTTGCAATATTTATTCAATCGTCTTCCTCCAAATAGAACCTGGGGTACTAGCATGACCGGGGAATCAAGAGATTTGGGAATTCATTCAAATGATTCAGGTAAAAAGGATTACAAATCAACTGCGGCATAACAATACACAACGTGAGGGCAATTGTTTCACGGCTAAATAATTAGGGAGAGGGAATTTTATTACAGTTCTTACCTGCTTAAATTTCTTGCTCTGCAAAAAAAAGCTGTATTTTTTCATTTTTTTCACGTTGATAATGACGGCAAATCAACAATAGATCGTATTCCACGACCAAATTTTATCAAAAAATGCTGAGTCGCTGCTTGACGTAGTTTTAATGAATGGCAAAATGCGCTGACAATATTTTGAATTTTCAGAATTGCAACTGAGACTCGTTTGCAGCAGAAGCAGGAGCATTGTAGAATATTTCAGAGTACTAATCAATGAAAAATGGCGTAACAGCAAAATCATTTTTGTCTTTTTCGGTTATACCTACTATGACAATTCAAAATATGGTCAGTAATAATATAGTGTTCAGTGCTGGGTTCACTGCTATTTCTCAGTTACATCAATGACTTGCCTCACTGCTGTGACACAAACTTTTCATTGTTTGCTGATGACACCACCCTATACAATTCAGACAAAAATATGGAAGATCTAACATTTCGAGCAGCAGAAAACGACTCGCAGTTATGTCAATGGTTCGGCTCAAACAAATTATCTTTAAATGAAGGAAAGAAACAACGTCTTGTCTTTTCACTGAAGCCAGCAGTGACGGAGAATAAACCGATCAAGTTTCTTGGTGTTACACTGGACTCAGGTCTAACCTGGGAGGCCCATGGGACATCTCTCTGTAAGAAGCTCTCCACACAAGTATATCTAATTCGCCACCTGAAGTCCCTGGTTTCTTTGAATGTTCTTAAGACTGCCTACTACGGTATATTCCAATGTCATTTGGCTTATGCAATATTGGCTTGGGGCCATTCGTCATGCATTGGGAGAGTCTTTTCAGTTCAGAGGAGATGTCTCAGGGTGATATCCGGCCTTAGATATACTGAAGACTGTAAGCAAGCTTTCATCAGTCTGAACATACTTACCGTACCATGCATTTACATACTGCAATCTATCATGTATGTCAAACAGAATGAAATGGAATATAAGACATTTCCCCATGCATAGAGCACCAGAAATAGGAATAACTACGTGATACCTTTCCATAGACTGAAACGGTCTATAGAGAGGCCACACATTACCATTGTCTTCGGTTGTACAATAAACTGCCAACTCTCCTAAGAAATCTGTCTCCGGCTCGGCTTCAGACATCCCACAAAAGAATATTACTCGAGAATGCGTTCTATTCTGTAGAAGATTTTCTATCTTTTAGTTTCGAATCCAACTAGAGATACCTACATATATTAACTATTTAATAGTGAGAACTAATTTCATTTCTTTTTTTTTCTTTTTTTTTATTGACGGGTGTAAGTGTGTTATACCTACATAGTAACACGAATAAAGTAATATGAATATGAATATGAATATGAATATGAATATAACAAGTGGTATGATTATCATCGATGATAATTTCGAATGGAATCGTGCCTGCAGATTCAACGACTGTGGAGCACTGCGGTAGCAGTGCGTAGCAGGAGTTGAATGTGCAGCATCGATTCCATGAGAAAATACCATCGAATAATAATCATACCACGAGTTAAATTCAGCAAGACTATATAACAAATTGAAAAAATTGAATAGTATACTTACATCAGACACTTAAAGGCGAATCTAAGGTTTACCTATTTAGTTTCCATATGCATCACAAAATAGCAATTCAAAGATTCATCCATCGTTAGTGAAGCGTATTGCATTGACATGATTTTCCATGTTACGAGCAGATCCCGTGTAAATCCACCCAATGTGACATTTCTCTGATCTGAATGCCTGTGTCCACATCTTCACCACAGACGAATGCTGTATCTGTATAAATTGTGTACAAGAATCCCCTTTTGGGGTAAGTAATCACGTTTTAAACTCTTTCATTAGTATCCCATTAGTATTTTGTATGTATTTTCAACAGTTTGCATTCAAAATTAAAGTTAACCTCAAACTGAAATCAGTCTGACAGGAGGTGAACAAGCCGAAATCGGTGATAAATTCAATTGTTTTTGATCATCACTGTGATATCCTCTTGGTTCCCCGAATTCGTACATCTCATTGGCTGAAACACAGTCTAGTTACCTATGCGTTATATAGTCACAGTAGTATCCCCTAGAGAAACCCACATGGAGTGCCACCAGAGCTTACGTCCATGAGTTTTTACGCGCTGCCATCGCCCTGACAATTTGAGTGATATTTCGTCTAATTCACATATTTTCCCATGTTCATGTGAGCTCGGTTGGACTGTACGACCCTTATTACTTCCCCTTGACAATGAATACGACAGAGAGCCAAATCTCACGTTTCAGCTTCACGTTTTATCGACATCAAACGAATTTACACCCATCCCAGATCCCAAATAAACTTAAATTACAAGTCCCACTTCAAAAATGTTTCCCATCGCTTCAAAGTTTCAAAGGCAACTGCCGAGACACAGCAACAGACGCGCAAGAGATATATATTTTCTCACATTTTCGCGGTTGCGGGTGAAGATTGCGAAATGCAATATTTTAGGGGATCAATGACCCTTAGATATAGAATTTCACGATTTTATGACGTGATAAAGCCACGCGAAAGAGTCGTTTGAAAATTCTTGTGTGTAGTCGTATGACAATTTAATAAAGCCATATAGCTCAGCTATACACGCGAATAAAACGCTGGTACTTTATTGTTCAAGCCTTTTATCGTCTCACGGGAAAAGATTTTCCATTTCTCGCCAGTAAAAATATGCAGTATCTAATAACTTCCTATTCGCATAACCTTTTCAATAAAAATATCTAATTTATTAGATTTCTTATCGCATCGTTCCAGAAACAGATAACTCCGCCCTAATACTTATTTGGCAATAATGCTGGCCAAAACCGACGAGCTTCTTTGAGGAGCGCTTCACCAGTAACATACAGAGTGTCCCGGAATAAGTGTTAAGAAATTCACAGGTACCTACATTTAATTGAAAAATAAGGGGACTTTCCTCAATAAATTTAGCCTCGCAAACGTATCATAACATAACATAACAGAGATACAGGCCCTTCTAAGTTGTTTTTCAAAAACAGTTATTATTTTGCATAAATTTCGAACCGTTCAACCGATTTCATTCAAATCCAAACCGAAGTTTACTAAAACAGGTCTCCATTGAACAATAATAACGCATTTTATCAAACATTTTCAACGGCGAAAATGATAGGGGGTGCCCTACCCCTTCTCCCCCTATTTTTCATCTCCCTGAATATTTTTAGGAATGGTTTCAATTTTTGAATTCTACGTTCAATTTAAAGAAAAAAGTTACTCTCGCAAATTTTTGATTCGGGGCTCTATTTTGAAAATGATCTTGGGTCTGAAACTTTGGGACATATGTCAAAATCGCCACTTTCTAGCGCCCAAAATGTTTTTTTACCCTGAAAAACTCCATATTTCTCAGCAGAAATGGTTGTTTATCAACTTAAAACATCCAGAAAACACATTCCAATTGACAAATCATGAGTTTTCCTGTATTTTAATTTTAAGGCCCTGATGGAAAATGGCGATTTCGAGATGTTTTCCAATGTTTTGAACCCAAATATCTCCAAAATGAATCCTCTAATCAAAATATTGCGAAATTAACTTTTCCCTTCAAATTGAACGAGGAATTCAAAAAAATTGCAATAATTTTCAAAAATATTCGGGGGGAGGGTTAAGATAGGGGGATAAAGGGGAGGGTTAACCCTATTATCTTCTCCCCTGAAAATGTTTGATGAAATGCGTTACTAGGTACTGTTCAATATAGACCTATTTTAGTAAACGTTGGTTTGAATTTTAATGGAATCGGTTGAACGGTTCAAAAGTTACGAAATAAAAACTGTTTTCAAAAAACAACTTCGAAGGCCTGTATCTCCCTTATTATACGTTTGCGAAGAGATGTTTCTCGAGGAAAGTCCCCTTTTTTCAATTTTCCATCTCCCTGTGAATTTTTCAACACTTATTCCGGGACACCTGTATATCATGGATGAGCTTTAGGTGGAAGCGCCAGGTATAACATCAGGATTATAATAACGTGCATTGTTTATTGTACAACCATGCACCTCGGAATGTATAGGGACGTGCCCGTAAAGTTCATTAATTAGCTCGCCGCCGCGTTTAGTGGGTCGTAAAGTTGTTTGTTAACGAAGCACCTGCCACGCAGTTCTGAATTTTATTAAGCTTCCCTTAAGGCCCCAATTTTATACCAACTTAATGTAATAATTAATATTTCCCTTGATTGCTTGTACACAGGGTACCTATAAGTATCCCAAAACTGAATTAAAAAATCTGAAATAAATTTCATAATCAGGTAGCCCAGTTGAGTTCAGGCGTACAATTCATCATTCAAAATTGATAAAGGGATCCATAGTACTCAAAATGGAGTTGTATAATATAAAGTTGTAGTAAATCAGTCTTCTCCACTTGTTTTTTATATCATTTACTCGAGTTTCGGCTAATTAAATATATAAAGCCATTTTCAAAAATAATGTGACATAGCATAGAACTTTATGTCTAAGTAATGATGTAACAATGTTACATCATTACTTAGACATAAAGTTCTATGCTATGTCACATTATTTTTGAAAATGGCTTTATATATTTAATTAGCCGAAACTCGAGTAAATGATATAAAAAACAAGTGGAGAAGACTGATTTACTACAACTTTAAATTCATCATTCTCTAACAAAATTAAGCCTAGCTGGTGTTTCAGGGACTTTTTTTTGGCTTTGGGATCCCTCCCTCTAGTCATGTTTCAGGGTCTTGAAACTTAGATCGATGTTATGATATAGAAAAATGTACAGCAAACGTACCGTCAGTTCCACAAAAAAGATGATTAGCGATCAGGCTGATTGCAAATTGACTGAAATTTTTTCTGCTGAGTTGTAGTTGATTAACCACAAAAAAATGCCTAAATGTACTAGACTCATCATCTTTCCACTATTGACAGATAAACCAGCATCTCCATTAATTAGTCAGCTGAAAATTGACAAACAATAATCGCTAATTAACTGATCTTTGTACATCTTCGTTTGTGGAACTCACGAGTAGGGTTAAAGAAACGGTGGAGAGACAAGGATTTTTCAGTTCTGTTGAAAAATACCCTTAATCAAAGTGATGCTCTTGAAACTATGATTCAATTGTCGATGTTGTCAGATGTACCTATAGCAAGCTCTTAGGGATCCATTTGACAATGATATCTCAAGTATCGTACAATGCTTGTGCTTTGAGGATTGCGTGAGCAAATAGCGGAGCCTTGATGATTTTCGCTGATAGTCCCCATAACATTTCCATCAATTTTTGAGAAAAACCTGCGATGGAACCTACTTTTAGCGATTTTGTCAGATATTCAGTGTAGGTATTTTTACAGGATCCTACAACCACCCCTATTTTGTGTTGTTTCAGGTTTTTATCGAGTTTTTATACATTGTTGGTTTGATAACATGCCTCGTTGATTTTATTATTATGCACTGCTACTGATTATTGTGTTTTATTATGCAATGTCTCTTGTTGTTTCTAACAATTGTTGTTGTCACATATTTGATAGTCTTCTTCTGGAGGCATAACTCAGGGGTTTGTTTGGCGAATTCTTCCACTGAGTGCTTTTTCCCGAATCCGTCACTCTTCTTTTTTTTTAATGACAGTTTGACATATTTTGTTGTTGTTTTCGATGGTTTTTTGTTGATTTTATCAGTTGTGTGTCATCTTGTCCGCATTCTGTCAGTTTTGTGTTGGGTGTTGTGAGAAAAGAATCTGAGTTTTTGAATTTTGCTGAATGATTTTGATAAAAGTTTATTTTGTTTGCTGTCAATTCGTGTTTCTGTTCAACTTTTCAATTCAACCCTCATCCCCAAAGCAGAGCATAAAATAACGTATAAAGTAGGCGACCAATTGGTCGCCCAGTGACAAGGTTTGGTCGCGTAGTCAAAGTTTGGTCGCGCAGTCGAAAAAATATTCCTTTGCTACATTTTATTACTTAGTACTTCCAAGATTTTTTTTTGAATAAAGCAATAATACCTAATTTCTTTTTAAATCAAAGTGACATCCACAATCAATGTTCACCATTTGTGATGTTGGAATTTTACAGAAAATTGTGATCCAGTCAATAAATCTGATGATGGAAAGAGGTCTTTATCCTGTTGGGTTTGAGGAAGGTTTTTCGGCAGGAGTCAATGGCCCGAATGACGACGATGAATTGGGAGGAACTGTTTCTAGGAGAAGCGTGATTCCTCCATTAGTATCGTGAATGAAGTTATGTTTTGTCTACCCAAGAATTTTTGTCCAACGTACGTCACAAGACCGAGATATTGTGGAAACAATAAAAAATCGTTAACAACTCCAGAAATCGAAGTGACATCATTGCCACAGCAAGAGCGGAGGTCAAAAATCTATTCAGTAATAAAGCTGTTTCACAGTTTACAGATCGTGTCGTTCCTCTTTTTGCAAGTAAAAATCTTTCTTCTGCTTTTTCAATGCTCGAGAGTTTCATGGCCTGCTACCGTTTTTGCGAAATTAGTCTAAGCTTTCATTTCTCTAACACCGCATAGCGCAGATCCAGAAAGAGCTGTTTCCGTGCACACGATCATAAAAAGCTCTTCTTAAAAAAAACGATCTGAAAAAACAGTCAAGCTACTCAGAATATCCAATCATTTTTTTTACCGATTCACTGGTTTGAATAGTTTTGATACATTGAAATTTTCATATTTATCTGAAGCTAATCGTTCATCATATTATACAGAGTGTTTGCTTTGGGGTAGAAAATGAACCGCAGTTACAGAAATTAAACTGTATCAGAACTGTATCGTTAAAAGTATCAGAAAAATGTTGAAAAAAAAATGTAGGGCTCTTAGTCCGGAAAATATGGAGGGTCAAAAGGTGGTCCTTCGGCCCCCCTATTGTCGTTATTTTGAAAGATTTTAGTGAACTCTTTTCAACAGACCAAAAATCAATGTTTTTCAATCTTTGATTGTGTTTCGTAACCCTATTTACTATACAAGGTGAGTCGTAAATTCTGAAAATCCAGTTTTTTATTTCAAAAATGAATGCAGAAGATTTCATAAGAAAACCATTTTTGTTATTTGTTGCTCTGCATCAGTTTTATAACTTCTAGAACTTTTTACCGGCATTTTCGAGGCAGATTAATTTTTACGATTCATGACTCGCCCTGTACACAAAATTACAATTAGGTACAGAACACATTCAAAGGTTCACAAAATTTGCTTTTTGGTCTGATGGGAAGAGTTTCCTGGAATCTTTTAAAATAACGAGAATGGAGGGGGTGGAAGGACCACCTTTTGACCATCCATATTTCCAAAAATAAAAATCATAAATTTTTTTAACTTTTTTCTGGCACTTTTGGAGCATTTTCCTAACTGCAGTTCCATTGAATTTCTGGAATGACCTTGATTGAAAAGATTTTTGTAATTTGAAAAAATAAGAGCCATTTGACTCCCTGGCCCGCCTAAATTTCAAAAAATTTCGCCTGCGGCGTCAAACCGGAGCATCATAACTTTTGGTCGCGCACTCAGAATTCCTTAAAATATGCTCTGCCCCAAAGTCGCGTTCTCGTCTAGAGTAGCAGCCCGAGTGAAACGACAACATAAGTAGAACGTAGGTGAGATGTCCACAAGAAAAGGGAGGGGGGTTGAGGACGATCAAAGCCAAAGATCGAAAAGGGTGAAACAGCTCAAACCGCACCTTGACTATCATGTTCCTTTCGTTCCAGGTAAACATTCAACAATTTTATGTAATCACCGCTCACTGTCAGCGAATTTAATCTTTCAAGTTCATTAGGTACTAACCGCCTTGTAAGTTGGATTAATGTCAGAATAAGTTGCAAGTTAACTGGGTCACCTACACATGATAAGATAAGTGTTATATACCTACTGTACCGATCGGCCTAAACTACGACGCAGAGGGAATGACCGGAAATCCCATCTTTTCAAACGACCGTTAGAACTTTGGGGGCGGCGTGAGAAAAAATGCAAAACGCAGAGATTTTTGGAAATCAGGGAGGAAGCATAAATTAACTTCGATGTTTCCAAGACGCGCCCGCCTGCAGCCGACCCGGAGGATATCAAATTCCCAAACGCTCTGTCCGAACGGCCAACAGAGGGGATGGCTGTAAACAAAAATTTTATTCTAAATTATTAATTGATTGTCTGATCGAAATTCTAGTGTAATTTTCATTACTGTGGTGAGTCAAAGGTGAAATTAACACCAAACACGACGTATAAGAGTCATGAATTAAACGACGCCAGTGGGCCGATATCAATTTTATAAGTAATGAAAGAGAAATGAAAATTACACCAGGTAGCGGTCAAACTAGCTAGTAAACATTGCGGGACTTCCAAGTAAAAATAAGTATAGAGTGAGCGCTGAAAAGCTCAATAATTGAAATGTAAATTGACCAAGAAACATTCAAAAATTCCAAAGCAAACCCAAGACGCAGTGGAAACATTTCCAGATGTTTCACACGATGCGAGATTTACGTCAAGGGGTAGGGGAAGAACGCACTAGAAAAACCCAGGGAACAAACTAAAGAGGGACTGGCCTTTGAGCTTTGCTAGAGGACGGTTGTTAAAATTTGCCAAGTTTCTTTAATTGCAATTTAGCTGTTGAATAACTTCAGAGAAGATAATTATCAACTCTCGAGTCACCGTGAGTTGTTGATCAGTCGATTACAGAGTGAAGCAAGTCACTGAATTGCGGTATCACTTGATACTTATTTTTGAGAAGTGATTTCTGTGTCTGTGGGTGATAAGTTGTGATTAGCTACGTGCTAATTGATTACCTGGATTAGCCGTTCCTGAAATCTGTACGAGGGAATTTTAAAGGTCAGTTTACATAGCAATTACTCACAAAGAGACATGTTCTGGTTCGGAATTAACGGGGGAACGAAAGAGTTAACAAACTCGCAACTTGTTGGCGATAGCCCGAGTCAAATGTGATATTTGCATAGTGCAATTGTTCCATCAGAACAATAAGAAACTCACGAAAAGGTCAGCCGCTAGCCATGAAATCTACCAAGCCTTAAGGTTCGTTATTGAAGTCAAAACTCACAAATTCAAGCCACCTTCATTTGCAACTCCGAATTTAATTGCTGTCATTAGTTAGCAGGAATTCTCACAAACTGAATGTCTCTCATAATCAGTCCATAATCCGAGGAATTCGTCAGTAAAGTGACGCGCCGTGGGAAACCCGTTAACGTCCATTTTCCGTGCTTTTCCGGGCCAAAGGCCGTGTGGGTATTGCAAAAAAGCGACAGCTATAGGGTCACAGACTCTGGCACTAGGACGCAGGAAAATTATTCCCCTGGCAACGTGGGACATCAACCCCTTTTTGATCTGGCACGGGTAGGCGAAGATAGGAAGGGGTTAGGGTTGCATGAGTGCATGAAGGTTTCAAAATGGGAAAGAGCCTCGGTCGAAATTGAGAAAATGTCAGAACTAAAAGGGAGCGAGTCAACGAGAACGATCAACGTAATTAAAACCCAAGCACCATCATAAAATCTTCCTCCAACTGTCTGTTTTAACTCCATACACAGTACGCTACACCTGTGTAACCCTTTCACCAAACTACAGCTGTAAAGGACTGTGTGAGCCGCCAAAACTGAGGACTAAGTCCATCCGGCGATGATTTCATCATATCGAGCACGAGATCTGAATCATTCAAGTTTGATAAACCTGCAAATATCTATTGAAGTAACGACTTAACCACTTAAAATTATTCTTCATGAAATGAGGCTGACATAGAATTTCATGGTGGCGAATTAATTAAATGTAGAAGAGTCAAAGGTCTGAGTTGTCTGTAACAAATTGTTCAAGTCCAAGATGGGACTCGTAATTACTGACGAGCTTACAATGAAGCTCTGCTAATTTCCAAAGAATTAACAAATAATTGGTCTTCAGAACATGTACCTCTGTGATTGTGTTTAACTGTAATAAATTATGTAAACATTGTGTAAACTCTCTGTGATGATGTCGTTGGGGATGGGAAGTAGAAAAGGGGCAGTTTATCTCATTTGGGAAGGGGTTAAAAGGGGGTAACCTCATTGCGAAATTAGGGATTTCTTTTTCAGGTATCACTGGTGTAAAGTAGTTCGCGGAGGTTTAACTGCAAGCTAGTTGATTAGTTTGTTTGGGTAGGTCCTATCAAGTGGCTAGGGTAGGATGGATTAGGGTTAAGTAGACGAACCGATGGAAGAAAAAGGGGGTAAAACTCTCCACTTCCGGTTCGGAATTGAATTAGAAATTAAATCAACTAGAGGCAGGGAAGTCTTGCAATCTAGATTAGGAATTTAATGTTGTCGTCACTGATTTCTTTGTGAAATAAAGGTTAAGTGTTTTGAGAATGTTGCATTGTTATTAATTTTGATTGTCTGTTCTTTCCACTTTCATAAAAGAACTTGTGGGTTTCTCAGTTGAGAGGTGACAAGGGCTCAGGGTCCTTTGGGACTTGCTGAGACGAAAGAGTGAACGACGACGAGTAAGCAAAATTTGACGGTACGTATGGCACAATAAGTAAAGGGTTAACTTCGACACGGTTTCTATTCAATTCTTGAAATGACGTACCATGGGAGGGGGTGTATGCCTAGGGCAATCAGTACACTACCTAATATGGATTTAGCATAGAATAGAATTTTCTTCCGGATATTATAGGTAGGTGCAAGCCAAATATGGAATTACGAGCCATGTAGCTCATAGTTCTAGGGCGCAAATAACTTGCCTACCCCACAGCACCGTGCACCAGCATATACCTAGCGACGTTTATGAATATTCATAGAGCCTGAATTTTGTTTATAGAACTAGAGGAATCTTGAAAGCACCACCTTTCCCGGCTCCCTGCCGATGAAGCTCTCGTAGCCGGCGCCTCCATCATCAAACTCCCCTGCGAATTTCAATAATCATTGAATATTCATCTCATTACCTGGACGGGGGGCGCTTCTTAACTGAAAATTGCACTTCTCGTCGCCTCTCAGAATGTAGGCCAACGGGAGAGATGAATGAGGACAGGATAATAATATCGCATATCTATTCCTCGTCCGGAGCTCGCATCAAGAATGTTTATTTCGCCCGGCCGGGCTCCCGATAATAAATATTAATTAAGTGAGCGGGCGTTAATTCGATAATAACAGATGGATTGAGCAAAAGACTGTAATTACTTAGGCAACCGTTTGGAGTCAATTTGAACAGAGGCTCAACGAGTTGTTTTGAGCTTGTGATGATAATGAAATTTGGTGGGAGTTTATAAATATTTCAAGCTTTATCCGCGATATACCTACGTTTCAGAACCGTAGGGACACTACACTTAGATCGCGATTACGTCGCTTATAGGTATGTATGACATGAATGTCAATATGTAGTGTCAATACCAATGCTGAAATATCAACGTCACGACGGCGACGTGTCATCCATGCGTGCCTAATCATTACCATACCAATTACCAAAGTTTCTTGCAGAACTACTTTCTTAAGCTTTATTTTGATAGGGGGATTGTATTTGCATCGTATAACTTGAAGTGTGAAGTTTATTCGTTCTGATAAGGGACAGTATACGTGTGGGTAGAATAAGCTACTGACCACTAGTGACATTTTGAGATTTTAATATATTCGGGCCAGTGACGTGAGTCGAGTATTCACTGGGTAGATAGGCAAATATAAATCGGGTATTTACCCAGTATTTTTCCGAGCGATATTTAACCACCCTGCCCAGTTTGACAGAGAAGTTGACGATGTTGACAGCTTGGTTGACAGTGTTGACGGTTGATGGTTGAATGATTTCTTTCTCCAAGTTCCAAGGCTTTAGAAATCTCGAGAGAATAGTGCCGAGATTGTTGTCAACTCTCAGCGAGGAACATGTCAGCTATTTGGTGTATTTCTCTTTTACCTCCCTGTGTGCACGGAGTGCGCAAATAACATCATTTCACATCGTTGGTAGTATATTGTATTGTTTTGAATTGTTCTAGCATTTCCTGTCCACCAATGTGTCTTCCGTTTTGTTTTTTGAATGTATTTGTGGGTTTACTAATGTTGCTTGATTTTGCTTGTCACTAATACAAAAAATAGCAGTGAGTTTTTGAGTCACTTTGTTCAACATATCCAAGAGTTCTTTTCTTTGCTTCAGGCAATACTCGAAGGTTTCTTTGCCGGGTTCTTCCACTGAGTGCCAAATTTTCCCGAATCCGTCACTCTCTATTTTCTTTGACTTGACAGCTTGACATATATTGTTGTGTTGTTTACAATTGTTTTTACTGTGTTTGTTCATTTTGTCCATGCGTTCATGCTGTCAGTCACACGTTAGGTGTTTTGAGAGGAGAACCAAAAAGAGAAATTTTGCACCTATTTTGATCTAAGTAAATGTAGCTTTCTGCGCAATGAGCGTGTTTCATTAACTCCTTCTTCTTTCCCCGCGAGTGGTTTCCCTCATGAGCAAAAGCGGACCGAAGGGTTAAGACGATCACATGCGGGCACAACGAAGGGTTAAGACGATCATATGCCAAGCAAATGAAATGTCAGGGGGAAGGGAGGCGCACCATCACAAGTTATTTCGATAAAATTTTCAAACTCTCTCAAGAGCTTTGTTTTTATGAAATTCAAGCAGTGTGAAATGTTTTCTTCATTATCTGATAGAACCCCAACAGCGAAGCGAAGCCTGTGGACAGGGAGCTGGTGTCTCAAAACTTACGTCATAAGGTATATGATTTCAACAATGTGCGTTGATGAGGTTGTTTAAAATTTCTTTGTCTCTCATATCAGACCGGGGTCTTTAGGCTGGTATAGGCTTATCAATTTTCGAAAAATATCAAAAATTTATGTCACAAGGTACATGAATGAAACCAACGGGCTTTTGTGTGGGAACATCCCCTTAATCAAAAATCGGGTCATAAGACAAAATTTTTGGGGCTCTCGGTCCATAAGACAAGTTTGAAATTTTCAAAAAAGGCCAAAATTTACCTCCGCCTTGAGACTTCTCCTTTGGCATAATTTTTAGGAATGAAAAACGATTCTTACATGATTTTTTACGCAGGTTTCGAATCTGTCCACAAAATTTCTCAATAGTACATCGCTTACAGGGTGCAACATCGAAAATTTTCACTCAAATCGTACACCCTGTATTTCAACATGGAAATCGATTCCTTTTTTCATCCTGATCATCACAAATATATATCACACTGGGTGGGTTAGTCAACAAAACGCCTGTGAAAAAATTGATGAATTTTGGTTCTTTTTTGGAGATTTCAAACTTGTCTTATGGACCGAAAGCGCCCAAAAATTTTGTCTTACGACCAGATTGTCGATCAAGGGGATGTTCCTACACAAAATCCAGTTGGTTTCATTCATGTACCTTATATGACGTAAATTTTTGGTCATTTTTTCGAAAATTGACAGGCACACCAGCCTAAAGCCCCCGGTCTGACATATTAGACAAAGCAATTTTTAACAACCTTATCAACGCACATTAGACCTACAGGGTTGAAATCATGTACCTTATGACGTAAGTTTTGAGGCACCAGCTCCCTGTCCACTGACAAAGCCTCATCCTTCGACCCCCCATATCTCCAAAAATGAAAACCCTGAACTTTTTAAATACTTTTCTAATACATTTGGAGCATTTCTCCGCACAGCCTTGGACCTTGGGGTGCAAGCTCTGAAACAGAGGGTTAATATACCCTTTCAAAAATTCAGATGAAATCAATGAGGGTCGAGTTGCACATCACTTGAAAGGTCTTTTACTCCATGCTAAGCTGAGTACGGGGTGAAAGAGGCTGAGGGCTAACTAAATATTCACCCAATATTCTAATTTTCTTTGAAGAATTTGAAGTCCTTAAGAGAGCAAAGGGGGGTCAGTCAGATTATAAAAAATCCATTTGATCAAAAAAAGCTCCATCAAAAAGTCCTTGAACACCCTGAAATGAAAACCAGGAGTCAAGACAGCGCCGGAACTTTCGGGTTATAGCTCTGAGTCCCACACATCGAATAGGCTTAAAACACATGTAAAATGTCACAGCTTGATTTATAATTTTAGTGTGAATAACTGAGTATTACCTTGGTTTTTTGAAATTCAATCTGGGCCCCTCGCACAGTATTGATCCGGCTCTGAGTTGGGGTCGTAGAAAAAGTACTGTACAGCATAACACGAATAGTCAACAAGAATATTGTCGAGAAGGGTTTAGGTTGACCCTTCCTGACTTTCTTGGGGGCTGGGGGTTGCAAGCAGGGTGGAAGGTTTGGGAGAGAACACGGTAAAGTTTTATATCGTTTTATTAATACACATTTTAATTTCACAACGACACCCGAGACGACATGAAGATAAGCCCGAACACAATCCGTATAACAATAAAGTAATAATAAAATGAACAATTAATTAATAATTCAGACGCCGACGGGCATAGCGGCCCGCCGCAATTACAAAAATGAATTCGATGAAGAGCTATGGATTTCTAGATTTACAGGCGATGGGAGACATCGTCGTCCAATCGGATTGATGCTCGTTTCCTCGTGCTTGGTGAACCCGGCATACCACGGCGGTTATGAACTAAGAATTGTGCTGCCCTTGCAGCATTCAGCATTTCCTGTGGCACCTCGTTGTTTTTGCTTAAGGCAATTTATGAATTATTATAATTTATACCTAATAAAATAACTCGTACTTAAGGGATGAGCCTTTCCCCTATGACCCTTCTGTCATATTCTTGACAATATAGTGGATCAATTACACACTCAGGGAGTATTACACTCGCTCGCTACGCTTGGTCGCATCTTTACCCTGATGCGTGCGTAATATGCTACTTACCGCTCTTGTTACGAAATGGGTATACCCCTATTACGATTTCGTGCGTCTAACTCTACTATGCAAATTCATGTTATACAGGGTGATTCACAACTTATAACTTTCCTTTCAAGGGGTTATGGAGCCCCAAAAACTTGACTTCATGTGCTTGAAAATAATTCAAAAAGCTATATGGTTTACGAGGAAAAAAAAATGAAAATTTGCCGAACATATGTGGGGCTAATGGGTTTATTTTTCTATCTGTTGATAGTACAAGAAAGATAGATCTCAACCTCGGAAAAAATATGGACGTCCTGAAAATTTGATATTTTGTTCAGAATTGAGTGCTCTACAACATATCCAAAATCGCCAAAAATCGCACTCGGGGGTTTTGAGTTATTGGAGGGGGGGTAAAAAATCGCAGGTGAAAATGGAGGGGATGGAACCCGTCAATCCATTGGATGTGAATACATTATAGTTCGACGTATCATATCCCATTGATACTATTTTGGCACAAAAAGTGTCCATCATTGTTGAAGGGGAGTAGTGGGGGGGCGAAGCTCTGCTAGGTGGTCCATTGTGTTTTTCTGCCCATGTAGAATCGATCACGACAAGTTTGGTATCTTTTCCGACTAAATTTAATCTCCTGAACTCATATTCGATGTGTAAATTCGGATGAAAACAAGTTTGAACAAGTTAGCTTAAAAAAACTTGTTTTTTCTTTGACAATTTTGACGAATTTTTGTTTTACTGTTGGAGGCGTTCATTTTTAGAAAATTTTCAGGGACCATTGAATTGAAGTGTATTCTTCACAAAAATCATCCACTCGATGTATAATTTTGTTTCTCGAGTTTAAAAAATCGATTTGAACTTGAGCCGGCGCGGCGCGTCGTCTACTACTGACCAGAACACTACAGCATGCACCTTTAAATGAAAACACCTCAAACTATTGAAGAAATAACAACTCATCTTTGAAAATTGGAGGATCTGTGGAAAATTGAATTTCCTATAACATAAACAAAATCGCCATAAATTGCATTGCAGGGTTTTGAGTTATTTAAGTGGAGAGGTAACAGTTCATAGAGTATGAATCCTGTCAAAGTGTTATCGTCCTCCTCGAATAACTCAAAATCCTGCATTGCGATTCATGGCGATTTTGTTAATGTTATAGGGAATTCAGTTCTGCACAAATCCTCCAATTTTCAAAGATGAGTTGCTATTTTTGTCAATAGTTTGAGGTGTTTTCATTAAAAGGTGCATGCTGTAGAGTTCTGGTCAGTAGTAAATGTCGCGCCGTGCCGGCTCAAGTTCAAATCGATTTTTTAAACTCGAGAAACAAAATTATACATCGAGTGGATGATTTTTGTGAAGAATACACTTCAATTCAATGGTCCCTAAAATTTTTCTAAAAATAAACGCCTACAACAGTAAAACAAAAATTCGTCAAAATTGTCGGAGAAAAAACAAGTTTTTTCAAGCTAACTTGTTCAAACTTGTTTTCATCCGAATTTACACATCGAATATGAGTTCAGGAGATTAAATTTAGTCGGAAAAGATACCAAACTTGTCGTGATCGATTCTACATGGGCAGAAAAACAAAATGGACCACCTAGCAGAGCTTCGCCCCCCCACTACTCCCCTTCAACAATGATGGACACTTTTTGTGCCAGAATGGTATCAAGGGGATATGATACGTCGAACTATAATGTATTCGCATCCAATGGATTGACGGGTTCCATCCCCTCCATTTTTACCTGCAATTTTTTACCTCCCCTCCAATAACTCAAAACCCCCAGGTGCGATTTTTGGCGATTTTGGATATGTTGTAGAGCACTCAATTCTGAACAGAATATCAAATTTTCATGACGTCCATATTTATTCCGAGGTTTTGCCGATTTTTTTACTATTTTTCCTGTACTATGATGAGACATACGATTCAACAATAGTTCAACGATAAGCGAAAATGTTTCTATGTAAACACTCCTCCTTTAGCAATAATCGGAGGTAAAAATAAATAATTTGTCAGTGTCAACCTCAACTGATGATGCCTCGACTTACTCCCTTTCCTCGTCTTTTTGTCAATTACATAAGGTAAGGACCCTTATGTTTGGTTGATGGTCGCAATTATCCACTCGGGTTACCTATCTAACTGTATTTGTACCCGCTACTTGTAAATTTTAGTCGAATAGGTAATAATAATGGTCAACTAACGTCATTCTTGACAATAATACCTTATTATCGATCAACCATTATTGAGTATGTTAGTTTCCATAGTACTAGATCAGAATTATCCACGTGAGGCATTGCATCGGCGATCCCCAAAATTTTCTTCGATGTTGAGTTCAAATAAGTCAATATTTCAGGATTTTTTTTTCAACTTTTTCCCCTCAGAAATAGTTTTTCTGGCACATCCTGAGCTCAATCGTGAAAGGAAAGTCACAAGTTGTGAATCACCCTGTATAGGTACTTGTTTGTTTCGAAACGGAAATCCAAATCACCCCCGAGCTTTCAGCCTATCATGCTCAACATTCTAAGCATCAAATGCTGATGCGAGCGAAACCAATCTTTAGAGAAGTTTCGAATCCCAGAAAGGATTTCATTCGATTCAGTTTGTCGGAAAAGAGCAAAAGAGCAAAAGAGTAGAAGCGAACTCGAAAAGCGTTGTGCCAGGTCAAGCTCCTCATTATTCCCGAAAGCAGATTATTTACTACGTCTCTGGAAGTTTAGTCGGCCAGTAATGAAGGGATGCGGGCCAACAAATATAGAGTTCCGTAAAGCGCAAAGCCCGAATTTGACTATGAGCTATACAGCTTCCGGTTCATTCCGTTTAAATTTATTGGAAAGCTAAAAAGCTTTATCGCTATAGGTACTAGTTGAGTATTTAATCTTTTGTGGCGTAAGAGCCCAATTGAAGCTTCCTGATGGATTACGCCGAAAATTCTCGAGGCAATATTACGTCTACTCACTCCATGTATCTGTTATACTCGTAAGTTCGATGACGTGTTTCATGGACTTGAAAATATCTGCTGTAGATATAAACTGCTCAACAATTGAAGTGGTCCACTCGAAAATTTCGCCGATTTCAAATACGAATATCTCGGAAAAACATTGACCAATTCTAAACCGTGCAGTGTTTTTGGATAGCTTCTTTTCACTATAAGGTGCAACAGTAGGTCGAACAATTGAATACATAATGCATGATATACAAGGCGACAACGAGAAGAGTGTTGAAATGTTTCATTTCAAAGCACGTCCCAGTTCTGCCAAAAAAATCGCCGAGTCTTTCTGATTACATTTTTAAGAAGTGCACATCCATAACTCGAAACGGTTTTTGGGACTCCCGCCTATCTTCTTTGATTACAGGGTGATGTAAAATAAAACAACTTTTTGTTTTTGCAGTTGTAACTTTTTTGTTTGGTAACCGATTTCCACAATTTGGAGCTTATGTTGAAGCGAAGAACTCAGTTTAAGAGGAATCGATTAACAGAATTGAATTGACACAATTTCAAAAAGGCGGGTTGCATCAATTGTGACCTAAGCATGAAGTAAGGCCGGAATCCGGTTTGGGGCATTTTTTTTTAGAAGAATCAACTTGTCGTTAAAGGAACCACTCATTACGAACATTTTAAGATCAGTCCCGCTTATTTGGGGCAATAATTAACGACGGAGAATCCAAATCAGGACTGCATGTTTTCACAAGAGAACCGATGCTCTATAGACTATATGATATACAGGGTGACAAAAAGTGTGCAAAGTGGTCCCTTTTCAATCATGTGTAACTTTCCAAAAACAATTGTAGATTTCTTTTTTTAGCGCATTTTCCATCTTGATGAAAATCGCTATTGCAACCGCTTTGTCCGTCCGTCCGTCCGTCCGTCCGTCCATCCGTCCGTCCATCCGTCCGTCCGTTGTCCGTCCGTCCGTCCGTCCGTCCGTTCCTCGAACTCCTCCTAAACTAGACGACCTAGCTTTCCAATTTTTTCGCTGTTACATAGCTGCCACTCCCAAAGGAGGGCTAGGCTATATTGGATGTCTATATTGCGCCGCCAACATAGGGAAAACCGCCCCCGATAAACTTGAAATAACATAATATTGCACTTTCTACCAGACCTGATGCTCTGGTGTTCTCATTTTTTGAATAATACATAGTTGCCACTTAAAGACGTAAGCCAAGAAACATTCCGTCATCAATATGCGCCGCCGACATGAAAAAACTGCTAAAAACCGCCCCCAATCACTTTAAAATGAAAAACATAAACCCGAAGACATAGCAATTTGATTCTTTCGGTATATAAATAGCTGACTAAAAATGGGAAAGGATAGGCTACTTTTGGTTAGTCGCCGCCCCCAGATTCCACCCCCAAACGATAAAAAGTGCAATAAAATGAAAAACATAAACCCGAAGACATAGCGATCTGATTCTTTCGGTATATAAATAGCTGACTAAAAATGGGAAGGGATAGGCTACTTTTGGTTAGCCGCCGCCCCCAGATTCCGCCCCCAAACGATAAAAAGTGCAACTTTCACAAATGTTACTGATTGAGATGTTCCCTTAAACATTTAGGAACTGCCAACTCAAATTGTGCAACATTTGCTCAGCCGAACGCTGCCGCTCCCACACGCCGCCCCCAAAGTAAGAGATAAATGAAAAACATGAACCCAAAGACATAGCGATCTAAGTTTTTCGCTATATGGATAGCTGACTAAAAATGGAAAACGATAGGCTACTTTTGATATGGCGCCGCCTCCAGCTTCCGCCCCAAAAGAAAAAAAAAGCAACTTTCAACAATTTTCACTGATTTAGCTGATACTGTTACCTCGAACATTTAGAAACTCTCGACTCAAACTGTGCAAGAATTTCTTTGCCAAATTCTGCCCTCCCACACGCCGCCCCCAAAGTGAGAGATACATGTAAAACATGAACCTGAAGACAGCGATCTTATTCTTTCACTATATTGATAGCTGACTGAAATTGGAAAAAATATAGGCCACTTTTAATTAGCCGCCGCCTCCAGCTGCCGCCTCCAAACAAAAAAAAAATGCAACTTTTTACAATTTTCACTGATTGTCATATTTCCCTCACGCCCCCACACGCTGCCCTCAAAGTGAGAGATAAATGAAAAACATAAACCCGAAGACATAGCGATCTAATTCTTCCGCTATATGGATAGCTAACTAAAAATGGGAAAGAATAGGCTACCTTTGACATGGCGCCGCCTCGAACTTCCACCCCCAAAAGAGAAAAAGCAACTCTCAATAATTTCCACTGAAATACATTTTAGTGTTACCTCAAACATTCAGAAACTCCCAACTCAAACTGTGGAAGAATTTCTTTGCCAAACTCTGCAGCTCCCACACGCCGCCCCCAAAGTAAGAGATGAATGTAAAACATAACCCTGAAGAAATAGCGATCTAATTGTTCCGCTATATAGATAGCTGACTAAAAATGGGAAGAGATAGGCCACTTTTAATTAGTCGCCGCCTCCAGCTCCCGCCCCCAAACAAAAAAAAATGCAATTTCCACAATTTTCACTGATTGTCATATTTCCTTGAACATTTAGAAACTCCCAACTCAAACTGTGCAACAGTTACTTTGCCGAATGCTGCCACCCCCACACGCTGTCCTCAAAGTAAGAGATAAATGGAAAACATAAACCCGAAGACATAGCGACCTAATTCTTCCGCTATTTGGATAGCCGACTAAAAATGGGAGAATATAGACTACTGTTGATTAGTCGCCGCTCCCAGCTCCCGCCCTCAAACAAAAAAATATTGATGAGTGAATAAATTTTCATTCAAATCTATTTCATTGGCAAATACCCCATTCTGATAACAAAATATCACAATGAATTTCGAATTAAGAAAGTGGGCAAGGAATGGTGTTTCTCCTTCAACCAAATTTCTTTACGTTCACAATACGCCTCTTCGAGAAAATGCGCTACTGAGACTCACGCACGTGAAGGCATACTCACTTGTTTCTCCCTTAGACAGAATTCCAAAATTTGGCAACCAAGTTTCGAATCTATTCACACTGAAATTTTCTGTGATATATGGCTTATAGGATGCAACATCAAAAAAATTTCTCAAATGGACACCCTGTATACCCAAATCGATACCATTTTTCACCCTGATTTTAAGTATATATCGCACTTGATAGGTTATTCAAAAAAACCTTGTGAAAAAGTTCTTGCAGTTTCAAGAAATATGGAAAAATCTTTTTTTCACAAAAAATTGTCGGTTTAAGTAAAGTTAAGTGAAAGTTTCAAACTATAATCAAATTTATTCACCCAAAATAATAGAAAGCTCAATTAGCTTAAAATAAAAAATTTTGTATCTACCTACCTACTGGAATTCAGTTTTACATCTACTGAATATTTTCATACAATATCTACATAAACACACAATATAAATTTACTTTTTAAGTTTGTAATGTTCTTTATTGTTAAGTATTCCTTGTATTTACAGACCATTTATTATAATGGTAGGACGTTATTGTTTACAATAAGTATATATATTGAAAAAAATCTTTTTTCGATATTTTTTAAAACTTCATCAATTTTTTCACATGTGTTTTGTTAACTAACCTGTCAAGTGTGATATATCTATGACCAGAATTGAAAGTGGAATCGATCTCCATATTGAAATACAGGGTGTTCAATTTGAGAAAAAATTTCGATGTTGCACCCTGTAAGTGTAAGACCACAGAAAATTTCTGTGGACAGATTTGAAGTCTATGGAAAAAAATCGTGTAAGAATCATTGTCTATTTTCAAAATTATGTTTGAAGGTATGTTTCCAGGGAGGAAAGGTATAAATTATACGTGAACACCCTGTACAAGAAATGGAAGGTGCGGTAGAATGTCAAAAACCGTTTTTGAATATTGATACGAGGTTTTCAAACATACAATCAGAAAAAATCTGCAATACCTAATACTTTTCAAAGAAGTAACACACGCTTAAAAAATTGACCACTCTGCACTCCTTCTTGTGTCACCCTGTATATCATGCAGTATATCAGCAAACACGATATCTAGATAAGAAACTTGCAGTCAGAAGAACGCTCAAATCATCAACATCATTTTTTCAAATTGGTTCATTTTTCGTCACGATATCCACATTTGAGTCTGAGCGAGTTTTTGGGGTGAACCCATGTGAACCACTCACTCTAGGAACCACTCAAATTTTTGATCTGTTTATTTAGAAAAAAAATTGTCCCAGAGATTCCTACTTTTGAACTCATATCAATGCCTTGAGTGGATCTTACTGGTAGCTTTTAAGGTGGCTTTATTAGTACGGGCGCTAAAAGCCAAAATCGGGATGAACCTTGCAAATGGTGATGAAAGCATGAAATTCGGTACACGTACTCAGAATGAGCCCCTCTTTCAGATAAGAGGTGGAGCCACGACAAATTTTTACCGGAAGGGGGCTCGGGGGGCTCCTGAAAGTTGAAGGTGCTAGGACTCTCACTAAACGGCTTATCAGTTCGTTTTGACAATTAAAAAGGAAACTTATGGATATATATTGAGAACATTGACGGCGTTCATCGTATTGTCCCAGGAATTTTTCATTGTGAAAAAAAAACAGTTCTTCGGCAGAGCACACAAATTGGTTTTATTTCATTTTCACCTACAAAGAATTGATAAGGAGATGTGCAACACGTTGATTCCCACAAATTCGTATCCTCTGAACTCGTTTATGAAGTCAAAATTTTGATGGTGTATCTTCTTGAAGAGGGGCATTCCAAAGAGTAAGCTATTTTCAACACTGAGTTCAAACAGAATTTTTCCAATGTTCTGAATCGAAATCACTGAATTCCTTACAGCAATGCATACCCTGAACCCTTCTTTGGAAGTACCGCGTGCGATTGAACGTGGAGTAAGAGAACACTATCAGAATTTTTCTTCTGTGATGCTACTATCCACTCTCGACCGGGGCAATTAGGTTCCTACACAGCATGCGCGGAGTAGCATCACAATAATAGCTTAGAATCAAATATGAAACGCGGTTGAAAAAGTGACCGGAAGTTTGTGGTCCGGGTGGGAGGAAGTGTGTCCGATGAATTCTCCTTGAGTGGAGGCACTCCTCAGGGGGGAAATATCGGGCCGCTAATTTTTTTACTGTTCGCCAATGATCTTCCCAATCATCTACCCGTGGGAAAGGTGTTTATGTATGCAGATGACACGACCGTCGTCATCTCCGATCCCGATAGTGACACTTTACGAGCCAAAGTGGATGGGATGTTGCAGTGCTTCAGTGCCTGGTGTCACTCGAATCGATTGATTGTTAATGCGGGAAAGACAGAAGTTATCGAGTTCCACAACAAGTACAGACAACCATCACATAGCGTTTTCACATTTAATGGTCATGTTTTGGACACCAAACATGAAGTCAAATTTCTGGGAACATGGCTGGATACTTCTCTTGTGTGAAGTATCTCGCACAAGTGGGAGCGGTTTGTGATAGGCTTGGGAAGAGTTATTACATAATCCGTTCTCTCAAAGAAAGCGTAAACAGACCCGTTTTGTTGAGTGTATACTACGCTCACGTATACTCGGAAATCAAATTTAACATTGAGGTCTGGGGCCAGTCAAGTGAGGTTGATCGTGTATTTATTTTGCAGAAGAGAATTCTGCGACTCATATTCGGTCTTCAGTGTCGGTCATCCTGTAGGGAGATATTTAAAGAGGAGAAAATTCTTACAGTAACCTCTATTTACATCTTGAACTTATTGTGCTATATCCATTCAAATAAGCAGAAATTCCCACTGAACTGCCACAACCACCACTACAGTACTAGATGGGGGGATCGATTCAGCCTGGCGAGGGCGAGGCATGCCTTTTTTCAGAAGTCGCCTGTTTTTTCGGGATGTAAGTTGTACAATATATTGCCGGATTCTCTGAGGTCATGCCCGACGACTGTTGGTTTTAGGAAGATGTTGAAGTCTTTGTTGGTTGGTGGTTGCTTCTACAGCTTGCCTGAGTTTGTTGAATGGATTCAGGTGGGGGGTGGGAGCGATCGGCGACCGGCGGACCGTTAGAGCTTTCTGTGGGGGTCGAGTGGTTGGTCACTCTCTGGAGGTCTGTGGACCTTGGCGTTCTTTTTTTTGTGTGTAGTTTTGTCGTTGTCTTGCCGCGTGAGCGTGATTGTTTTTGTGTATTATTTTCAACTGTTGTTTTTGTGTATTATTTTCAACTGTTACTTATATGGATAATAGACTTGCCCTATTGTGCAATGTACAGAAAAAGGGTAATTAAATGAATATATATGAAACCTAGAAGTCCACGTCCCAGTCGGACTCGTCTTCTTCTCCGTCCGAATCTGAATCTGAAACGTCATCACTGAAGTTGCTGGTGTCTAGAATGCTGTCGATTTTAGGCACTAGAGGCGGTGTTAACTTCCTGCTTCGCAGCTTCTTCCATTCGAAACCATCGAACCATCTGGAAAATGAAAAAAATTATTTCTCTATCCTTGCAATCGCAAAGTAGCTTCAGTGCAACTTACCGATGTTCCTTGATCTCCTCCGTGTTCACATATCCCAACCTGCTCTGAGGATCGAAAGCGCAAAGCTTTTTTATGAGGTCTTCAGCCTCTTCTGTGAAGTGCTCCCTCGAGAAATCAATCTGATCAATTCCTTCCAGGACATTTCCGAAAGTGGTCCCGCTTTCACCATCGGTTTCGAAAGGCGTCACGCCCGCCAGAAGCTTATAGAGCAGGACACCAAGGGCCCACAAGTCGCCTGCTGTGTCACGTCCTTCAAAGGTTTCGGGAGGCATGTGATCGACGGTGCCGAAGGAAAAGTTTTCCAGCCTTTCTCCCGGCGGAACGAGGCAGGCGAAGCCAAAATCGATCAATTTTGCGTAGCCCTCGGCATCCAGCACCAGATTGGAGGCTTTGATGTCGTTGTGGGCTATGTATTGTTTGTGCAGGCAAGCAAATGCTTCGACGACGCATGCCACGTAGAATCTGGCAGCGTTTTCCGTTTGTATGCCCAAGCTGAACAGCTCGCCGCCGGGCAGGTATTCCATCAGCAAGTACAAGTGCCTTCCGTCTTTGAACGAATTGTAATACTTGACGATGAAGTCGCTTTTGACGAGACTCAGGATCTTCTTCTCCCTCAAGATGTTCTGCCGATCGTCTGGATCTTGCATCTTGCGCTTCTTGACGGCTTTCAAGGCAAACGATGACTCTGGGTAGCCATTTAACTGAACCAGTGACACGTGGGAGTAGCCACCGCTGCCGAATGTAGACACTAGCTGCAAATCGTTCAGCTGGATTTTCTTCAGCTTCTGTGTCAAGTCACGCTGGGTCCTCTTGGCGCACTTTTCGAAACACTGAACTTCCACCATTTTGACTTCTTCTGTAAGCTACCACTCTCAAAGACTGCTACAGAATAAATGCCTTGGAACTTGGAACTTGAAATTAGCAATGGTTCCAGTTTTGCAAAAGGGTGGGGTTCAGGTAGATTAGAAGGTTGTACAGTTAGATTGGTCATCTGGATACGTGAGTGATTTATTACCTGGGATACCTGCCTGGTTCTATTGTTAATGTTATGATGTATGAGGGTGAACTTTTCAGAATATTGCTTTTGTGTTTGGATGTTTCTAGGTCAAAGCCAATGAGAATGTTTTGAAATAATACCAGAAAAACCTGGAGGAAATTATCATTGAACAGGGTGTTACGATTGACCCCTCCCAACTAGCCGGCTTACCCCTAAAACAATCAAGTAATAACACTTACGGGTTCAATTTTCAAAAAAATCATAGGTTGTTGAAAAAAATTCTCAAAATCGGTTTGATTGTGATTTTTCTATATTTCAAACTGTTACATTGATGATATTCTAACAGTTTGTTCGTCAAATGAACCCGCAAGTGCTATATTTCGTTGTAATCAGAATGAAAGACTGCATCAACTGCATGTTAATGAAAATTGTTTTTTTGCGACGCCCTGTGAATAATGATTCAAAAAATTTTTATGGACAAATTCAAAAAATGTAGCAGAACTTCTCCAAAAATCAGTTTTCCTTTTTTGTGATTGTCCCAGGCATGAGGCAGCTGGTGGGGGGGGGGTCAATCTTAACGTGAAACCCTGTACCCTGTACCTGTACCTACTCGGGCATCTTTATTTACTGTTCTCTGGTGGTGACTACGTTCTTATTCAGGATTATTCATTCATAATGATCTTGTGTTTAAGGGCCCAAGACTGTTTACTATAGAACCGAACAAAAGTCTTGTTTTGATAGATCTCTTTGAAAGCCTGATGGGTCAATAACGGGGCTTTTCTAATACAGGTGTCCCAAAATTTAGAGAGAGACAGAAAATTGAAAAATAAGGGAATTTTCTTACCCTCGCGAACGTATGTATAACAATAGAGATACAGGCCTTCAAAGTTGTTTTTTCAACTTATTTGTTGAACTTTTGAACCGTTCAGCCGATTTTATCCAAATTGGAATCAAAGTTCAATAAAGAGGTCTCCATCGAACAATAATAAAGCATTCAATCAAACATTTTTAGAGGAGAAGATAAAAGGGTATCCTTTCCCCTTTTCTCTGCATATTTTTAACCTCCCTGAATATTTTTGGAAATGGTTCCTTTTTTTAAATTCTACGTTCAATTTAGAGAAAAAGTTACCCTTGCAGAATTTTGATTGGACGCTTGGTTTTTGAGATATTTGGGTTTGAAACTTTGGAGGTCATAATTGCGGTGTTCAATTACTTGCAAAGGCTCGATGGCTGGAAGTAGGTCCTCTAGTTCTGAGGAACCCGATGAAATCAGTGCGTCATGTTTCTTTCAGCAAAAATGGTATGATGGTCCATCCAAGGTGATCTTTCACAATATACAGGGTGGTCCAGGTTTTAGTCGACAAACTTTGCAGGCTGATAGAGGATAAAAAAAGAAGTCGACTCACCTCAAAAAGTACATATCTAAAATGCATATTAAAAAAGTTACAGGCCTTCAAAGTTGCAGAAAAAAATTGTTTTTTTCTTGATAACTTTCGAACAGCTTGACCGATTTAGCTCAAATTTTGCACATATGGTTAACAAACACGTCCCCAGTGATTTCTTGAAAAAAATTCTGTCAGAATGACGCAGTGCCGTAGATATGGGGGGTACTAATCCTCTTACCCCCCTACTTTCTACGCCACTGGATATTTTGAAAAACCGTTAAAAGTATTGAATTCGGCATTCAATTCTGAAGAGAAAATTGGCGTGTCATTGCTACATTTGGAGCAGCGGTTTCGGAGATATTTGTGTTTGAAGGTTCAAAAACACCGAACTACGCAAATGTTTCAAAATTCGAGCAAGCTTTGGTTCATTCACTTTCAACTTTTTTTCAATGTAAAGTTCATTGTGATTCATAATTTAGCTCATGAGAAATTGAAAATTGGTTGTGAAAATTCATAATTTCAGTAACATGACCAACAAGAAACAATGGACCCTTGGTTCTTGTTCTTACTAAACTTCCCAACTGTCAGTAAGTGAATAGGTACCTATTGTATATTTAATTGTTACTGAAATTATGAATTTTCACAACCAATTTTCAATTTCTCATGGGCTAAATTATGAATCAATGAACTTTACATTGAAAAAAAAGTTGAAAGTGAATGAACCAAAGCTTGCTCGAATTTTGAAACATTTGCGTAATTTGGTGTTTTTGAACCTTTAAACACAAATATCTCCGAAACCGCTGCTCCAAATGTAGCAATGACACGCCAATTTTCTCTTCAGAATTGAACGCCAAATTCAATATTTTTAGCGGTTTTTCAAAATATCCAGTGGCGTAGAAAGTAGGGGGGTAAGAGGATTAGTACCCCCCCATATCTACGGCACTGCGTCATTCTGACAGAATTTTTTTCAAGAAATCACCGAGGACGTGTTTGTTAACCATATATCCAAAATTTGAGCTAAATCGGTCAAGCTGTTCAAGAGTTATCAAGAAAAAAACAATTTTTTTCTGCAACTTTGAAGGCCTGTAACTTTTTAATTATGCATTTTAGATATGTACTTTTTGGGGTGAGTCGACTTCTTTTTTTATCCTCTATCAGCCTGCAAAGTTTGTCGACTAAAACCTGGACCACCCTGTAGAGTAATGGCATGATACTAGCCTAATGACTATCAGTCATTTTTTCGGTCATCAGCTTGATATTCACAAAACAAGATGGCGGCTTACCTCCAAAAAAGTTGACTGTCTCATTCAGGAAAATAGTAGGCCTAGAGAATAACTGCAGCTGTTATTCATTTATGACGTCTTTTTCAAGGCAAATACCAAATATCATTCCGATATCTTCAAAAATAAGCGATATAGTAAAGGTAATGGTTTTTTTGACAGATCTCATTTTTTTTTGAATATCTCGAAAACGGTCAGTAATGTTCCAAAATGGTTTGGTGTACCTCAATAACCATCAAATTGCGCATCATACGACATGCCCTGCAATACTCTACCTTTGTCCGTTCAAAAGATGCAATTCTTTTGAATTGTTTTTCTTCTTCACCCTGTATACAGGATCTGAACTGAAATTTTGCTTGCGGAAATGGACAGAATTGTTCAGACGGGTTCTAAGGACATGTGTGTCAAAGGGTATTGCATTACTAAAAAATGCAGCGAACAGGACTTTTTCCGAACGTGCCGACTCCACTATTTATAAATTTCACAAGTCAATAAAAGCTTCACGGTTTCAAGATTCTTGAGATGTGGTTATTTTCAGTTATACAGAGTAACCTTCCTTGACAGGCATGGCAAAAAAATGTTTTTCTTCAAAACCCAACTTTTGATTTAGTTATATTTAGATTTTTTCATCTACAATAAGATCCGCGCGTAAGACAATCCGCATTCTCTCTCTTGAGGAATCACTTCAACGTGGAAAGAAACATACACCAATGAACAATGTAGAAATTTATTCATTTCCAATAAAACATTCCAAACATAGATATAACATAACAATACATATTATTTGAATATAAGTACAGAGCCTAAAAATCCACGTCCCAATCGGACTCGTCTTCTTCTTCGTCTGAATCTGAATCTGAATCTGGAACTTCCCAATAAAAGTTGCTGGTGTCCAGAATGCTCTCGACTTGGGGCACCACAGGCGGCGTCATCTTTCTGTCTCGCAGCTTCATCCATTCGAATCCGACGAACCATCTGAAAAAAAAACAAATTATTCATTCTATTCTCACAAAGTATCAGTGGTTTACGACTTACCGATGTCTTTTTATCTCGTCGGTGTATGCATATCCCAGCCTGCTTGCAGGATCATGAGCGCAAAGCTTCCTGATGAGGTCCTCAGCTTCTTCTGAGAACTGCTCCCTCGGGAACTTGACTCGATCGATTCCTTCGCGGATCTTGTCGAAAGTTTGCATGCCTCCACCTCTGGTTTTGAACGGCGATGCGCCCGTCAAAAGTTTATACAGCATAACGCCAAGGGCCCACAAGTCGCCTGCTTTGTCTCGTCCTGAGTAGGCTTCGGGAGGCATGTGGTCCATGGTGCCGTACCAAAAGTTCCTCAGCTTTTCTCCCGGCGGAAGGCGGCACGCCAAGCCGAAGTCGATCAGCTTGGCGTAGCCCTCGGCATCCAGCAGCAGATTCGAAGCTTTGATGTCGTTGTGGGCTATGTTTAAAGAGTGCAACTGATGGAATGCCTCCACGACACATGCCACGTAGAACCTGGCAGCGCTCTCGGTCAGTATGCCCAAGCTATACACCTCTCCGCCGGGCAAATAGTCCATCAGAAAGTACAAGCGCTTTCCGTCTCTGAACGTGTTATATAACTTTACGATGAAGCCGTGACCAAGGTCACTCATAATCTTCTTCTCCCTAAGGATATTCCGTCGATCATCCAGATCCAGTAGGTTGCGTTTCTTGATGGATTTCAAGGCAAACGATGACTCTGGGTAGCCTTTGAGTTGCACCAGTGACACGTGGGAGAATCCGCCGCTGCTGAATGTAGACACCACCTCCAAATCGCTCAGCTGGATGTTCTTCAGCTTCTGTGCCATGCCGCGCTGGGTCGTTACCACGCACTTGTTCAAACACTGATCTTTCACCACAACCATTTTGACTTTTTCTGGTTTATTTAAATTGCTTAAGACGCTTAAATACTTCACACAACCACTTTGCAAGTCTGCTAGTGAATGAATACACCTTGGAAATAAGCTTGGGAAGGGAGTCCAGTTCACGGAAGGGTGGGGGGCAGGTAGATGACAAGTTTTATGTTGCCTCGCTACGATTGGCCAGCCGTATGATGTCAGCTAAATCCTAGCTTCAATTTATTTTGACATGCCTACCTCGTTCTATTGTTATGAATGAAGCATAAAGACTTCTCAGAATATTGTATTTGTTAGTTAATGAATGTTTTATGACCGAAGCAGATAGGAATGTTCTTGAATCATAGGGAAAGAGCACGTGGAACTGTCAATTCCACGCAGGCGTTTCACCTTCCCCCAGTCATCTGCATGGCTTTTTTCCTTTATTTGTAGATATACCTACAGGGTGATTTGGTGAACATATTCAATCGCTCATTTCTCTGAAACCGTTAAAGCCAACAGTTTCAATTCACCATTTTTCACGCTAGATCCTCGGCTAGGTCACATGCCTCTATGGCTCTGAAACTGTTTCACTAGAACCAAATATGTCTAATACAAAAGCAAGTACGATAGTCTCGTCATGGAAGATCCCTCTGGAAGTTTGATCAATTACTAACGGAGACTTTGACACAAGCAGGCTGGTCCTTGCTTCTGTATAAATCTTCCACAGCGGCCTTGTCGTTTCACAAAAATCTGAAATCAAGGTTTATTGTTAAAAATCTATAAGTTGACATCATTTTCAGTTATACCTATGTGTGGGGCATTCTATCCTGACGGGGGCGGAAAATTATTTTTTTCACTACTAGCCGTGAAGTACATCATTATTAACCTGTTCCTGAACTAGAAAGGCGATTTTCTAGTAGTAAAAAAAATACTATATAAACCACGGTCGAGAAAATTATTATAGCTTCAGCGCCTTATATCCCTCAGCTGCGCTTCGGGATCTAAACTGGCGCTTCAGCTATAATAATACTTTCTCAACCTTGGTATATAATATACTATTCTTCAAGAGGAATGCCCAACTTTTGATTCCATTCTCTTATTCAGCTTTATACAGGGTGGTCCATTCTAGCGTAATTATCCCATAGCGGTCTTACCGTTCAAGATAGAGAAAAAGATGTGAGAAAGAAGTTATATGATTTGATGAGACCTATAACCTAAAATTATTTTCAGCTATACAGGGTGTCCCATTTTGACGGGATTAACAAAACGTCAATTTTTTTAAATGGGACACCCATATTTTTTTGCATTTTCGGATTTAGCTTTTTCAACTGTTTTATGCCTGTATTTTTGTTTTCCAATTGTGTGGCAGTGCTACCAACTAAAAATTAAAAACTGAAAAAAATTGCATTTCCACAGTTATCTTGAAAAAATCGTAGCGGCCTTGCTTTTCAAAACTAAGAGATGAAACTTGACATGGTGATAGTCAAGTCAAAGAGCAATATCCCAATGTCATGAAATTGCGATTTCTTGATACAGGGCGTTCACAACAAAAAATCAAACTTTATAATTTTCAAAAGTCTCATAACTCATTTTTTTCAAATAGCATGCCCCTAATTTTATCACGTTATCTGATAGCTTTTTTTATCCTCTTTCATTTTTACTAGGGATACCCTACCCTTGAACTTAATTTTTTTCGAGATAATCGGAAATTTTCACAAAATTTGTGATTTTTTTATTTTTTTTTTCACAAATTGAGTTGGCCGTGATGAATGACAGACAAGCGAAATAGTACGCAACTCTCAGTTAGTCAGTCTGAATATTGTCGAACAAGGAAAAATGACTTTACGCGAGAGAAAATGATTGATATGATATTCTGGTAATGATCCAGATATCCAGGATCCCAATTTGTTTTTTTCTGCGTTGAAGCCATTTTCTTTTGTTCGACAATATTCAGACTGACTAATTGAGCGTTGCGTACTATTTGGCCTGTCTGTCATTCATCACGGCCTACTCAATTTGTGAAAAAAAATAAAAAAAATCATAAATTTTGTGAAAATTTCCGATTATCTCGAAAAAAAATGAAGTTTAAGGGTAGGGTACCTCTAGTAAAAATGAAAGAGGATAAAAAAAGCTATCAGATAACGTTATAAAATTGGGGGCATGCTATTTGAAAAAAATGAGTTATGAGACTTTGAAAATTAATAAGTTTGATTTTTTTTTGTGAACGCCCTTTTTGACATTGGTGTATTGGTCTGTGACTTGACTATCATCATGTCAAGTTTAATTTCTTAGTTTTGAAAAGCAAGGCCGCTACGATTTTTTCAAAATAACTGTGGAAATGCGATTTTTTTCAGTTTTCAATTTTTAGTTGGTAGCACTGTCACACAATTTAAAAACAAAAATACAGACATAAGACAGTTGAAGAAGCTGAATCCAAAAATGCAAAAAAATATAGGGTGTTCTATTAAAAAAAATTGACGTTTTGTTGATCCCGTCAAAATGGGACACCCTGTATAGCTGAAAATAATTTTAGGTTATAGGTCTCAATAAACCATATAACTTCTTTTTTACATCTTTCTCTCTATCTTGAAGGGTAAGACCGCTATGGGATAATTACGCTAGGATGGACCACCCTGTATACTCTATTTACATCAGTGTATTCTCATTTTCCATTCCGTCAGTATTTTGTGGCAATATAACATAAGTACTATCAATATCAGCTAAGAAATGATAATAGAAAATTTTGGCAATTAAAATTTGAGGGATCGTAGCAGCCTTGTTTTTTGAAATCATGGAATGCAATTGATTATGACAATGGTCAAATGAAAGCATGAAAAATGTATACCGGGTGTTCATTTGGAAACTATCCATCTGCAATAACTCCCGATTCCTAGTCAATATTTCTGGGAGCCAAAACAGTGGTGGAACCACGAGCACTCGACAGTTTGTTGTCGATCTTGACAATTCCCCCTTTCTCCTCTGCACCTCTCACAGTCTCACCCTGATTTCCTCTTTCCCCTCTACACCCTTCATCCTTCAGAAAAGGGAAAATTGTCGAGATCGACAACTGTCGAGTACTCGTGGCTCCACCACAGGTCGATTTTTATACCGAGAGGGACATCTAAAACATAAATTAGTGAATTTCTATCTTCAGACCTCTCGCCCCCCCTAACCCCAACTTTGAAATTCCAAATGACACCACCTTTCTTGCGATTCAACAAGTTGAAGAAAATTAAATTATTAAATTTTATTCCTAGAAAAATATTTTCAAATTTTTTAACCCCACCCTCTTCTCCCTAAAAACTTTCTGAGTGTCCCATTTGATATTCTGGACCACTCAATTCTCTTTAGTTTATTCAGCATCAAACATCCACAAAACACCACCTACTTTGTGGAACATCAAATTGAAGGGGATTGAATTCTCTTTTTGAAAAAGATATTTTCAAAAATTCCAACTCTACCCCCCTTCTCCCTAAAAATTCTCTGAGTGTCCCTTTCAATATTCTGGACCCCTCAATTCTCTTCAGTTTAGTCAGAATCATCCTGAATAGCTTCAAAGAAGAGAATTTTCGGTGGAAAAAGTGCCACCCAAATTGACCCCATTGCTCTCTCCCACCTCAACTTTAGAATTCAACATAATACCACCCACTTTGTGATACATCAAATTGAAGGAAATTAAATCCTCTTCCTAAAAACAATTTTTTTGAAATTTTCAACTCCTCCCCCATTTAACTGGAAATTTGGAGTATTTTAGTAGGAAAACGGGGGATTTGAAAATTTTGAAAAAACTGTACTCAGGAAGAGAATTCGATTCCCTTCAATTTGATG
The DNA here is from genome assembly GCA_949128115.1 of Anaspis maculata. Classification (NCBI taxonomy): domain Eukaryota; kingdom Metazoa; phylum Arthropoda; class Insecta; order Coleoptera; family Scraptiidae; genus Anaspis; species Anaspis maculata. The sequence continues at coordinate 21,381,745 of OX421962.1, forward strand.
TATCACAAAGTAGGTATTGTCATTTTAGATTTTTAAGGTGAGGAGGGGGGAGCGAGGGGGTGAATTTGGGTGGCACTTTTTCCATAGAGAATTTTCTCTCTCGATGCTGTGCAGGATGACGTTGACTGCATTGAAGAGAATTGAGAGGTTAGGAATATTCAATTGGACACTCAGAGAATTTAGGGGGGAAGAGGGGTGGGGTTGCTATATAAAAATCGACCTGTTTTTGCTCGAAGACCTTTTCACTAGGAATCGGGAGTTATTGCAGGTGGATAGTTTTCAAATGATCACCCGGTATATCTGTGGCGCTCTTTGAGGCTCCAATATTGTGACGTCATGCGAAGTTTCCTTCTGTGTGGTCTGAATAAACGCAATAAATTAAATAAAAAACACATGTTGGCCCGACGATAACTCAAGTAATAGTATGTTATGAATTCTATTCTCATCAAGCAAAATCGAAAAGCATCATGTTTAATGAAATTATGAATCACCTGTATTAAATATTTCACAATAGCTGTAGATACAGGACCCAATTCTGAGAAATACACATACAATAAAGAAGAATTTGTGCACTGTGTAGCTCCAGGTGGTTCCTCCCAGCATGAATTCCAAAATCTTCAGCAAAGGAGAGGAGACTCCATTTCTAAGAATAGCAAAACAATAGAATACCCACCCTTTACCTGATAAACCGTTTCAGGAATGCAAGCTAAAAGCAAGACCCAAAGCAATTGGCCATAATTTCGTTTGAACAGGTGCGCATGCGTGAAGGCGCCAAGTTTTGAATACCGTTCACCTGTCAGTTGAATGGCAATGCTGCATGCTCTGTCTAGACCAGCTCCAGCTCTTGGTTCCTGGCTGTCACTTCCACATACACACACACCGTGAACGCATCTCTTTGTAGCTTCTTTGAACTACCTTCTCAGTACAACCGTTTTCAACAAGTTGTCTTCTTTTGTCAAAACCTGAGCAAATGAAGTGGAGGTTGGGTAGAAAGAGGAGTGTCATTATTATAGTTGTCACAAGTGACAGTTGTTGGCGCCTATCTCTTGTTGTTTCGAGCGCTGTTGCCATTTTCGTTATTCCTGTACTTCTAGAAATGATCAATAATGAACAATTGTTTCATCATCTATTGTCAGGAGAGAGTTTTCTTTTCAAAATTATCCACAAACAGTCGCATTATTGAGAGAAATGGTTTCAAGTTCGCAAGAAAATTGTCCCCTCCCCCAAAAAAAAAAGAATATCACGCGACTGTCGATCATTTGTAGCATGTCCAAGACCTCTCTTACTTCTTCATCCGGTAAAATGTTGTTCTTAACATTGCAAGGCAGATTTAGAAAATTACGATGTACCTCAGTTGAATTTCTGTACATGAGCACAGTTGAGCATGCAGTTCGACATACTAAAAGTCCTCAAGGATCCAATGTAAGCTTCGGCCGATTTGGGCCTCGAAAAGAGCCTGAACATACGTTTTTCACGTTTATTCCGTGAACGATGGCAGTTGGGAAAAAAGCACCTGGTGATGAATTTTGGAAAATGTTATTGTCTACAAGAAACGTTCGTCAAAACAGAATAACTTAAGTTGGGGTAAGTGGGGGTGAGGGGGCTCAAGATATAAATTCTCCAATGTATGTTTTAGATGTCCCTCTCGATATAAAAATCGACCTGTTTTTGCTCAAAGACATTTGCACTAGGAGTCGGGAGATATTGCAGATGGATAGTTTTCAAATGATCACCCGGTATAAAAGACTTGATAGACCTCAAATAAATATATCAAAAGTGTGAGTGTGAGTATATATATATACAAACCCTATGAGTTTCAATAGAGTTTGTGGACCCTGATTGGGGTAGCAATGAAACCGATCAAAGAAGCACGACGGGCTACCTATTTAAATTATTTAATGAATGCACAATCAGCTGGAATACAAAACGACAAAATTCAGTAGCAGCCTCACCAACAGAGGCTGAATATATGGCATTGTTTGAAGCAGTAAGAGAAGCTTTGTGGCTAAAATTACTTTTAACCAACATTAATTTAAAAATATCAGAGCCAATCACCATTTTTGAAGACAATAATAGCTGTATAAGTATAAGCAAACAACCCTACGTTTCACAAAAGGTGAAAGCATATTGATATTTGATAAATATCATTTGTCAAGAGAACAAATCGAAAATAAAACAGTAAAACTTAATTATGTCCCTACAGGCCAACATTCGGCAGACACCTTCACCAAAGCGCTACCTGCACCAAGATCGGGTTACGAGACCAGCCAAACCAAGAAACATTAGGTTTTTTCTGTTTCGCTGTACATAACTTTTGAATATAGTCGTATTTTATAGATTTTAAGTTTTATTGGCATGATCGAGGTTTTTGCCAGGGTTTTGCCGATCCATTTCAGCAACGAATGTTGGGCCAAATAATAATTTGTTTTCCCCATGGCAATACTGCTAGTTCTCACACTTAAGAAAATTTTAAGCAAGATTGTATTTTCAATTGTATTTACATTGTATTGTACCTAAACTTTATTCAAGACAAAATTAGTAACCAATTGTATTTTGAGTGGGAGTGTTAGAAATACTGCATAACAGTATACAAAAATATACGTTTCAATGTGTACATTCTTCTCACTGTTGCGTTTCAAGGACACGGGGTTTACCCTTAGGTTTCCGCATAAGGGAGGCGAAGAATAGCCACCTACTCCAGAGTGTTCCTCTACTAGGTACCTGCTGGTATGTATTTATCCCAAGACTTACTTGCTCGCACCACTCTATGTGTGAGGACGTTTTTAAATTAAAAGCAGTGAAATTAAACTTGCGCGTTTTATTTAAACATAACGTTCTTCCATAACCTTTTAAATGCGTTATCATTGTTCAATAGAAATTTGTTTCAGTGAACTTTGTTTCAAATTTGAAAAAAATCGGTTAAACTGTGCAAAAGTTATGTAAAAAAAATGATTTTTTGATTTAAACTTTGAAAGGCTATATCTCTCTTATTATTCGTTTTTGAGAAAGAGCTTTCGGCGAAAGTCCCCTTCTTTTTCGATGCTGTATTATACCCTTTCTCAGTTTCCAAGATTGAACACTGAACTCATAGAATTATAATAAAACTACCGAAAATATCGAACTTTTTGTATTTTTGATATCCGATTTTCCATTTGCAAAATTCAGAGCTATAGTGTCCACCAATAATAGTGTGTATCGAAGCTCAGAGGCAAACGTCAATAAACGAGCGCCAATAAAAGAAGTCACGTATACCCGCGCCCTTTCTGCGGTCAGAATACCATAAGCTTGTGACACAATTCCTCAGCACTTCCAGTAGGTATGATATATATATGCCTAACTGATAACTAAAGAAATCTTTTCAGGAGGACTGATACAGGAGGGATAGGAGCGTATATCTGCGTAGATAGGTACAGCCGAGGGTACAGCTTCTCACAGCTGTTTGCGATGAATTGATGATGTTGGAAAAGAAAAACACTCACCTTGGCCAGCGCCACCGCAGGGAACGTGTCCCAGGCGAGCTCGTGGTCTTCGCCCCGTTTTCCCAGCCGCTGCCCCCTGAGAATCCGGGCGGCGGTGGCCGTCGCCACCCCCATGCCGTCCCCGACGAACAGCACCACGTTCTTGGCATGCGGCCGGCGGTCAGTAGCGTACTGCAGACGCTTCCTCAGCGCGATACGTGCCTGCTCGTACCAGTATTCTTGATCTGAAACAAGGAGAAATTGCCAATAACTGATATATTTTACTTTAACCCTATAATCTACGTATTCCCAGTTAACATGTACTGTATGTTCATTAAAAACTTCAATAAAGAGAGGCTGTGACGCAGGCCATTCGATCCGAAAATGGCCAGGTTATCATCGGTCCACGGCCTCCTATTATTGAATTTTTTAATGAACATACTGTATATGTACTTCAAATCAACGTTTAAAAGACGTGTTATTTGTTTTACAAACGATTGTATTCCAACGATTTTTTCAAGTCAAACGGCAACTGATCTGATCATTAATCGGTACTTGAAAAAGATCTAATCAGCGTTGATGATGCTGATGATGAGAAAAATGTTTTTGGTTGATTTCAAACTCGATTTCAAGTATACATCCTGAATAACTTCACTACGCCGCACACAGGCGGAATTTCAAAAAATCGTGGACAAAATTAAATTTTAATTTTTTTTTACTTTTTTTGCAGGAATTCGCTTAGAAATAGCTAGATTGAATGTAATTCTTCAAAAATCACCAAAAAAAACTTCTTTTGTGAACAGAAACAAAATAAATGTTTTAGAACGTCGCGTAGACCTCATGGAAAAATTATTTCGTATAAAATGTTTTTTTGACACGTAGATTTGGTTGAAAATCCAGTATATTGTAGATATTCAATAAAGTATCAGATGATCCTATAGCTAAATTCCATTTAATTGATTCCGAGTTTAGCGAGTAGGGCGGAGAGAAGGTGTATTTCCAGTTATTCGGCGAAAATTTTGTAATTTACGTAACTGGTCCAATACCAAGCTCCAGATTACAGGAAAAATAGTGGAAAAAAGTCTCCTTGGGTTGATGAGGGTAGTTAGTGAGGTTTCAAAATTTATTGACTTCACATCCTCCAAAACAGCTCTGTCACAATTATTAAAAGATTTTCTCACTATCTTTCCTATACCTCCTTTACAGCTTGTATTGGACAAGTTTCACTACTTTTGAGAATCATTCATTTTTTTGGTTTTCGATGACAAGTCCTGGTCGTCACATCCGGTAACTTGTTTGATTTGGCTTAGCAAATGGTTTGCACTTATCCATGAAGTTAGGAGCTTGACAAAATTGTAAGATACGAACTAGCTTATTTTTTTGCTACGCCTACGGTAATAAACTCTGATCGGGAATCTAAAATGAAAGTATTGGTTGAAAAAAACTAAATTTTTGTCTTGATAATTAAGAATTAAGGTACACATACAGGGTGTTACACTTTTTTTGTCAATATTTCAGGAGAAAGTAGAGTATCAAAAAATATGTGGACTTTCTCGGAAAAAAAAACATCGGAAACGCATTATAACGGAGATAGAGGTTTTCAAAGTTGAGTTTTGCAAATGATTTTTTTTATTACTTCGAGTTCAATCAATGAATTTTTGATAAAATTTGGTACACATCATAAGTTGATGTGTGCACACAAGATGGTCATATTGGTTTTTGGCACATCTCGAAAATTGTAACTTTTTATTTTTTATTATTTTTCTTTTATTTGCGAAACTACTTATTTTTCGATGCTCTACCATATTCTCAAATATTGAAAAAAAAGTGGAACACTCTGTATAGGAGAAGCGGTTCAATAGAACCAAGTTTTCAAATTTGGTTAAAATTCGAGTGGTGCGTTATTTTGCGATTTTATGTACTCCAAAGTCAACAAAAAAATTAGTTTCTCATAATATAGCAAGTTATAGCAAAAGATGTTGCCTGGAACATGTACAGTATACCTTTTGGCTTATAAAAATATAAAAATCGCTGCTCGATAGGATACTTTTTGTCTACAGGTAAACAAAAATTAACTTTTTTCGAAGATTGAAAACTCTACTTCAAATATTATTTTTTGGGGATGACCAGTGGATATTTTCCAATGAAATATCTATATGTAAATGTAATACAGACCTCCCGCTATAGACTCCATATATTTGGATTGAATAAATTCACATGGCAATGTGTCAAGGGCCATTCGAAACGAGTAAGAAAAAGTCCAAAACTGATAACTGGTGACAGCTTTTTTTCAGCATGAACTTCATCTCGCTGTATCTTTTTTATCCTTGCACCTGTTAAGCTGAGGGTACCTGATAATTATAGCTAGATTATCCAAGAATATTTTAAAGTGGATAGTTCTTGATCAACTCAATATTTTTATTTTTGGTTTTTGTCCACGATTTTTTGAAATTCCGCCTGTGTGCGCCGGTTTCGCAGAGATTCACCAAGTGAATTTGGTCTAGCATGGTCTCAAATATCCGCTCTCAAGTTCTACAAAAAAAGTAACATGGTGAGGTTTTTGCAGAGAACCCCTCAATTATTATCATCACTGATGATTTAAATACGTCTCTAGTTAGAAAAGAAACGTTCATTTTCAGTTCTGATAAAACGTTTTGAAAACGTAAAAAGTAAATCATCATATCATTGTCAAGGAAAGATCGTTGAATAAATACGCGTGCGTGACCCAAAATGTCTTAAGTCATGGCCACATCGAGAGAGGGCGTCCTGACTCCCAAATCACCGCTTCGGTCAAGGCTATTCTAAGTGGACATAAAAGTCTAACTCAGTCTCATTCAACTCGACGCAGTTAAAGCTAGCCACCTGCTAGTTGGTTTAGCTGGATGTTGTCTTTTCACAACGACTTGATCCATCTTGCGGGTATAGAGGCTGAACTTTCGTTTACCGCTTCAGCCTTTGGAGTTCGATTATCCATCGGGAGTATATGTCACACCCCAGGCATGTTTTTTTTTACTATAACTTATGGAATAATTTTTTCTTACTATTGGGATTTGATGTATTTGTCCAAAACACAATGGAATTTGAGCATCTAATTTTTATGAAATTGAAGAGATTTAATTTTTCATCAATCTAATTTTCAAGAAAACATTCGAAAGAAAAATTTGTTCTTTGAAAAAATCCGACATTTCTTGCTGGACTATCGAATACACCCCTCACCGCATGTAATATGTTCAGCATATTCATGGAAGATAGTAAAGAGATTTTTTTTTTCTTCGAATACTACTTGACATTTTTGCCTGGGATATCAAATGTAGGTACCCCCACCGACCCACCGTATGTTATACGAACAAATAAACGATATTGATTGATTGATTGATTGATTGATTGATTGATATGTATCATTCCACCACAAAAAAAAAACAAGTGGTTCACAAAAAGCAATAATGAGTTCAATAGTAGCAGTAACTCTTGAGGTATCTGATAAAAGCGCTGAAGATGATGTTCAAAAGACGTTTGACCATTTGGTGATGTTCAGCTCAACAGTGCGCATTCGCTCAATGAGGCATTTTATCGACGTTTGCTTGAGCATGTTTAAACGTGACGCGAATGTTTTACAAAAACGTTTCAACGAGCGACATTGAGCTGGTCAATCAACGTTATGCTTTTAACGTTTAATTCTGTAGGTATTCATTCCGTCGTCTCTACATCGTTTGATTTTGCGTTTGAGAGACGTTTAATTTGATCCCTTGGAAACAATAGAGGTAACCTGGCAGATACTGAATGGAAACATGTAAGATGATGAGAACGGAGAATATACGTACATCGGAGTTAGCGGACAATCGGTCATAGATTATGGCATAGTAAACGTTGAAGCAATAGAGAGGGTTGAGAGGTTCAACATTGAAGATAGAGTGGAATCAGATCATCAGCCAATACGCATAACGTTAAATTGTTCACGGGAAAAAAAAACAAGAGTGTATTGACAGAAACCTCGACAGAAACAATTGAAATATGGTCAGAACAAAACATAGGAAAGTATAGAAAACAATCAAGAAATATCGAACTATGGCAAGGAGGAGGGACGGAATATTACAAGAGAGAAATAAGAGCAATAATTGATGGAGCGGTTGTAAAAGAAACTAAACAAACCAAGGAATGGAAAGTTGATAGAAATGAATGGTGGTACGGAGAATGTTTGATAAAGAAAAGGGAAGTTAGAAAAGTTCCGAGAGAATGGAAAAGAGGAAAAGTAAATAAAGTGGTGTACCTACAAGAACTGAAAGACTATAGACAAAAATGTAAGGTGAAGAAAATGAAGAGCAAAAGAAAATTAGAGGTACAGTTGGGAAAAATCAAGTAATCAAGACTGAAGCAGAAGCATAGTCATTTATAAACAAGGATAGGAAAATGGAGACTGGAATCAGCGAAAATATGAAAATAGATGACTGGAAGGGATACTCTATGGAATTATTTGAAGATACCGAGAACATGAACCGACAACGGATAGAGCTAGAAACCCAGGACACAGAAATAGAAGAGATTAGCGAGCAAGTAGTTGGAACACAAGTGGAAAGACTAAAGAGAAAGAAAGCGGCAGGTTCGGATGGTATTAGAAATGAAGCCTGGATTTACGCTACGGAAGGAATGATGAAAACTTTATTAACAATTACAATATGCCCGATCTATAAAAAGTGAGACCAAGACAAGGTGGAGAATTATAGGGGAATCACGCTGCTCAACACTGGCTATAAAATATACGTCATGATACTGGAACATCGACTGAAAGAGGAAATCGACAAGGAACATCTGCTGCCGGACGTACAAGCAGGCTTTAGAAGGGGGAGGAGCACAGTCGACAATATCTGTATGTGTTGAACTACATCAACGACAAAGAGCTGGCAAAGCCAGGTGGACAAGTGGTTGGAGTCTTTGTGGACCTCAGAGCGGCTTTCGATACGATAAACAGGGCTAAACTTTGGAAAGAATTGAGAAGAGTGGGAGTGACGGAAAGTCTAGTGAGAAGAATAGATGAAGTATACCAAGAGACAGCTAACACAGTTAGAATCGGAATCAGCACATCTGGGAACTTCTGGACTGTCAAGGGACTGAGACAAGGATGCCCGATGATAGGACAGGACGGAGGTATTGTGGTTGGAAAAACGAAGATCTGGACCTTGGCATATGCAGACGACATTGTGCTACTAGCGACAGACGAGAAAGCTATGAGGATGATGATGAAACGATTGGAGGGCTATCTGACAAAGAGAGATTTGACATTGAACGTAGGAAAATCGAAGGTGATGATCTTCAAGAAGAGAAGAGGAAATAATCGGAAGGAGGAATGGGAATGGGAAGGCAGTACGATAGAGAAGATGAAAGAAATTAGATATCTGGGATATGTGTTACAGAAAAACAATGGAGCTCAAGCTCATACCAGAGAGAGAACGGAGAAAGCGGCGGTGGGTATGGCGCAGGTGTGGAGCATAGGAGAGAGAAAATTCAAACATGATTACAAAATCAGACTGATGATGTTTGATTTATATAGTCAAAAGTATGCTGACATATGGAGTGGAAATCTGGGGCTAGAAAGAATATGACAAAATAGAAAGAATACAACTCAAGTATATCAAATGGATTCTAGGCCTAGACATGAATACACCGTCATATGTCGTCTTAGAAGAGACAAAAAAAGATTTGATAAGAGTAACAGCGGGAAAAAGGGCCATGAAATTTGAAGAGAATATCATATCGAAGAGCGAAAACAACATTGTTAAAGAAACGCACAAAGAGGTTTGCAAGATAAAGGGTGCTTCAAGATGGACAAGCGAAAGGAGACGTTACTTGGAAAGAAACGGAGCGAGCGAGATGTGGGTGGAAATGAAAAGACAGGAAGGACACAGCGTAATAGAAGAGATGGAAAAAAGAGACCGGGACGAACAAGAGCAGCTACAAAGAAACAGAATAGAAGATACCAGGTACAATAAACTCTACAAACAATTATTGAGAAGAGAACTGCCACGATATAATAAGCAACACAAACTTGAAGCACGGAATAATGCGATTGGCAAGGTTTCGGTGCGGCAATGAAGTACGGACGAGCAAATATGTACTGGAAGAATGCCGAAGATAGAGTGTTAGTACAGGAATTATACGGAAAAAAACACCCAAACCCGGAAAAAAATAATTCATGAAATTTTTTTTCGCCATTCGACTCAGAAAAAGACACTCTTCCACACATTTAAAGTCACCGAAAATCACAGCATTGCAAACTTTCTACAGGGTGATCAGAAAAAATAAATAAATCAACTCATGAACCAAAAGAGCTAGAATCATGAAAATCACCACGTAGATTCAGAGTTCATTGTATATTGAGATAAAATAAACAGCACCTGAATTTCTTTAGCCGTTTATGAAATATCTTGGAATTAGTGGTCGATTTCATGGAGAATGAATTTTTTCAATAAAGTAGTGATTTTTCAAGATATTTGGCTGAAATGTGATATTTCCGCAAAAAGTGTTGTCAAGAATGAAATGCGATGTATTGCCACCGTCTCCGTCTACTATTTCCGAAAATGTTAACAGACAACTGTTTTTTTCTAATGGCCGCCATCTTGAATTAGCTCGTTTTCGAGTAGGCAGGGAATCAAGTGGTACTAGCAATAATGGTCATAGGCAATGAATAGGTACATTTTGGAGAGCAATTGAAACATTTTTGAGCACAATAAAAACATTTTTCAGGTCAATAAAAACCAAGAAAAACATTTTAAAAAAATATTTTTGAAAATGTTTTTATTGTTTATATCAAGACAGTTGTCTGTTACCATTTTCGAAAATAGAAGACGGAGCTATTCGCATTTCGCATTTCATTCTTGACAACACTTTTTGCGGAAATATCACATTTCAGCCAAATATCTTGAAAAATCACTACTTTATTGAAAAATTTCATTCTCCATGAAATCGACCACTAATTTCAAGATATTTCATAAACGGCTAAAGAAATTCAGGTGCTGTTTATTTTATCTTGATATACAATGAATTCTGAATCTACGTGGTGATTTTCATGATTCTACCTCTTTTGGTTCATGAGTTGGTTTCATTTCATTTTTTGATTACCCTGTAGAAAATTTTGCAATGCTGTGATTTTTGGTGACTTTGAATGTGTGATAAAGTGTCATTTTTTGAGTTGGCTGGTGAAAAAAAATTCATGAATTGATTTTCGCCACCTTCTCGGCTATTTTTCCTGTACTATGTGTCGGGTGTGTGGAGGAGAGGGGGAGACGTTGGAGCACTTGAGAAGATCATGTCAGCAGTCGTTTATGGAGGACAGAAGTCTGAGGCAATTGTTGGGAGAAGACGGTGAGGGGTTGTTGGAATTAATAGCGAGGATTGACAAGGAAAGGAAGAAGTGCAGGACCGATGAAGACAAAACACAGAATTAAATTATTTGAGTTGGAATAAATACCATATTCTGAGTTACTATGCTAACAATGAATCAAATAAATACAATACAATACAATACAATAGAAGTGACGTCTTATAGACGTTTGATGAGAGTTTTGAGCACAATTATTCACTTGGCGTTTTGAAAACGTTCCTAAAACGTTGAAGTTGACGTGTTCCGAACGGTTATCAACCAAACCTTGTTAAATTAAACGTTTTCGACGTTTGATTTTCCAGCTGTTTCAAACGTTTAAGCAAAGATGTTGTACTCAGTGGGATACTCGATCCCCGTCACCTAATTCACCCCTACTACACACTCTACTACAATGTTAATTCTTTGCGAGAAAGAATTGATAGTAACTCCAGCTAGCAAGTAAGTATACTCCTCGATATAAGTACTCTCCCAGCCCAGTAAACTGTATGCTATAGTAAAAAGAGGAATAACGTAGTCTCAGCGTCAAACAACGCGCAGATGTTTCGAAACCCTCTGAAAGCTTTGGCGCGGAACTGGAGCTTGCGGTTTTGCTTTATAAACAACAAGGAAATTCGATGGCGCAAGAATCATCGATTGGTGCGATTGGTGGTGTAGGGTGGGTGGGTGGCATGGCATGACCTTGTGTAAAGTGGCTTTGTTTTGGGATGAAAAGTGTGAAGTCTCACCAGTCATCAAGCTGCATCAGACATTCACAAATTCTTGCAGTTTGAAAGCACAAATATTGATAGGAAACAAAAAAGATACCCTATTTCACGTCTTTCCAAGTGTATGTCTTGCCCAGCAATGTTGGACAAAGACATTCAGGCTTCACCACAGAAATCACGATAACCGCTTCCAAACGCCAAGTCTATCAAGCTCACCAATAATACAACAATGGTGTTTTTTCGAATTCAAAAGACTTGGGAGACTCGATCCGACTGGGAGGTAGGCCATAACCCGCACAATTGGTGGAGGAGCCGGCTTGAAGCTTGAAGGAGTATTCGCGAAGTCACTTGATCTCTCATGGAGCTCTAGCGTTAAGAAAACAGCATAAGGTACTCCAAGATACAAAATAGAATATCGAGAGCAACTTTCGAGAACATTTCGAAAGGATGTTCTGCAGTTTTGTGAAGCATGAAAGTATAACAGATGGCAAAATGGTTCACGCTAAAATGAAAACGCAATTCATGCAATTGATCAGGCCATAATAATAAAATGTAGGTGATCGATCAGATTACAAAATTTGCATGATTGAGTACGCCTGAAATCAAAAAATTTAATTTTGTTCGCCAATTTTTTGAAAATTATGTCAGAACGTTTGTCAATTAAATGGGACCGGCCTATGTCAAAGGTTACGTCATGGCTACGAGCAAGAGTAACGATAGCGACCCTGCGAGCAAGCAGAATGTGTATAAGGGGAACAAGAGGGAAATTGCGAACCGGTGAAGAATTTTTATGCGGAGATGGAGCAGCGTAGTACGGAAGCGCTGAAGGATCACGTAGAAAGTTTTTTTCTAACTCGACCGGTCGACATAATAACTTGTCCTGTCAAGATAGGAAAAAAATTGTACCCTGATTATCTCGACCGGTCGACTTAATATGAGCAAGATTTCTTTTAACTCGACCGGTCGAGATAGCAAATTTTTTTTTAGTTTACATTATGTTGACCGGTCGAGTTAGTTAAGTCGACCGGTTGAGTTAGTATCTCGTCCGGTCGAGTTAGTTATCTCGACCGGTCGACTTAGTATCTCGACCGGTCGAGTTAGCTAAGTCGACCGGTCGAGTTAGTATCTCATCCGGTCGAGTTAGCTATCTCGACCGGTCGAGTTAGTTATCTCGACCGGTCGACTTAGTATCTCGACCGGTCGAGTTAGCTAAGTCGACCGGTCGAGTTAGTATCTCGACAGGTCGAGTTAGTTATCTGTACCGGTCGACTTCGTATCTCGACCGGACGAGTTAGTCAGCGCTGACTTTTTGGCGCATTTTTGTGAGAAAATGAGGCTTGTATGGCGGGTTTGTCTGTCTGTCTGTCTGTCTGTCTGTCTGTCCGTCCGTCTGTTCGTGTAGAAAGTAAGAACGTGTACTTCTCCTCGAGGAATGAAGCTAGAGCTATAACTTATTCCGATGGATAGCTAATGTCCCCAAGGGTGGCAAATAGACATTATTTTTTCCATCCATACATATTTACCATCATTATTATCAAAAAACAAATATTTCATGTGTGTTCTTCAAAGAAGTTGAGCTCCTCCTCGGGAAATGAAGCTAGAGCCCTGGAACTTTTTCCAATGGATAGCTTATGAGGTCCTCAAGGATAGCCAGTGGGCAGATTGGATTTCATAGTTGCGGCGCCATCTTGGTCGCCATATTGAAATCTCTTATTAGTGGAACGATTTTCATGTAACTTGAAATTTATCCTTCTCTCGTATAATCATCCTTATTTTCAAGCTGAATTTCATGATTTCGTCACCATCTTGGCCGCCATATTCAAATTTCTTATTAGTGGAACGATTTCCATGCGACTTGGAACCTACCCTTGTCTCATATCGATGGGTCCTAATAAGACTAGCTTTATTCGCAGAGCCCGATGTGAAGTAACGTTTCTCGCAGAAGGTCTTTGTAACTAGCGCAATTCAAAATAGGTCGTTGTAACTGGCGCATCTCGAAATGAACGCAAGTGAATCACTTTTTCGTTTGACATTTCGGATCTTATTTCGACGGAAATCCACCAAATTTCTGAACTGGACGAGAAATGGTTGATGCACATTCAACGATTGGTGGTTTTTAGATGAATCGGGCATGCTTTTATCCACCAAAACACAATGAAGCAAGTGAATCACTTGCGTTCATTTCGAGATGCGCCAGTTACAACGACCTATTTTGAATTGCGCTAGTTACAAAGACCTTCTGCGAGAAACGTTACTTCACATCGGGCTCTGCGAATAAAGCTAGTCTTATTAGGACCCATCGATATGATCATTCTTATTTTCAAGATAAATCTAATGATTCGGGCGCCATCTTGGCCGCCATATTGAGATCTCTTATTAGAGGAACGATTGTCAAGAAACTTACTCTTGTTTCGTATGAACATGTATTCCTATTTTCAAGCTTGACTTCATTCCCAGAGAACCTAATCTATCTATCGAAAAAAGTTCCAGGGCTCTAGCTTCATTCCCCGTGGAGGAGCTCACTTCTCTGAAGAACACACAGGAAATATTTGTTTTTTGATAATAATGATGGTAACTATGTATGGATGGGAAAAATACTGTACATTGGCCACCTTTGGGAACATTAGGTATCCATGGAAAAAGTTTCAAGGCTCTAGCTTCATTCCCCGAGGAGGAGTGAGTATATGTTCTTACTTTCTACACGGACAGACGGACGGACAGACTGACAGGCAGACAAACCAGCCATATAAGCGTATTTTGTTTACGAAAATGCGCTGAAAAGTCAGCGCTGACTAACTCGTCCGGTCGAGATACGAAGTCGACCGGTACAGATAACTAACTCGACCGGTCGAGTTGATTAAGTCGACCGGTCGAGATACTAACTCGACCGGTCGACTTAGCTAACTCGACCGGTCGAGATACTAAGTCGACCGGTCGAGATAACTAACTCGACCGGTCGAGATAGCTAACTCGACCGGACGAGATACTAACTTAACCGGTCGACTTAACTAACTCGACCGGTCGACATAATGTAAACTAAAAAAAAAATTTGCTATCTCGACCGGTCGAGTTAAAAAAAATCTTGCTCATATTAAGTCGACCGGTCGAGATAATCAGGGTTCAATTTTTTTCCTATCTCGACCGGACAAGTTATTATGTCGACCGGTCGAGTTAGAAAAAAACTTTCTACGTGATCCTTCAGCGCTTCCGTAGCGTTCCCATTTTGAAACTTTATAATGTTATTTATCTACAAGCGTTGAATAATACCCGTCACTTTTAGCACGTCGTCATGGGCGACGTGAAAAAATCATGATTCTGCGCATTCCTGTCATATTTTCAATAAATTCTGACATTTACCAAACATTTCAAAGACCATTGCAGATAAAATCCTGTACGATACACGCGTTAAAAGTGTCTTATTTTGTTCGCGGGGTTGCTTTACTCGCTAATGCTCGTTTCGCAAGCGTCCCCGCTCACAAAATAATACCTGTCACTTTCAACACTCGTATCGTAAATAGCTATCATCTATTCTTGATTTTTACAAAGGTTTCAAATATACAAATATATCATTTCTAAAAAATTTGACTTGACATATTCTGTCTTCACATGACCAATATTTGGTGATAAAACGACAGAATGTGACAGTTCTGTGAGAAAATATCATTTTCCCACAGAAGTGTTACTGTCAATGCAGGACATACGAGATTTTCTTATCAGTAACGAACATTCCGTGTATTGAGAAAAAATCTAATCAACATGTCGGTCACTCTTATTCTGCACCGAGGAATTCATTTCCGCATACCCGGCACCTACACCACAACAGAGAATAAAAGCCCATATACGTTAATTAAACGAGAAGCTTCCCATGAAAATTCAATCGGTCGTGCTTGACTGATATGTTTACAAAAAAGAAAAAGCGACGGAAAAAAAATCACGCGGCGTGATGCCAACAATTCGTGTCTCGTTTGTGTGTTTTGTAGGACATAGATTGACATTGCATCCATCCAGGCTCTCTGTTCTCTCTCTGATGGTTCGCAAAGCTTAATGAGTTATGAATAGGACGTCGGTGTGGGCGCCGGCATTATATTTTATAAAAATCGATGAGGTAGACAAATACCGCCGTCAACAGTCGCTCCATAAAGCTCCTCAATCGACGGGAAAAATAACGCGGAATTATTGGGTTTAGCAGGAGGCGAATGGGAATCGACTCCGCGGAATTTACATGAAAAACAGCTTGCGGAAAACGAAAAACTGCGGGATGCGAAGGAGCCCGGAAATGGATGATATACTATCATTTTCGTGTGTCTATTAGTGAAATTGTGCATCGTAAGGCCGGTTTCATCATCAGTAATTAGCTCAAGATAACTACTCAGACCAGCAATTCTATAGATTTTATGGTGTCCAGACAGCTACTAGAGAAAAAGACGAGTTGTTTTTTCAATATCTCGTCTCGGAAGATATTGAAATCGATACAATTTGATCTATAAGGATTAAGAGGAAATTTATATACCGGGTGATCATTTGAAAACTATCCACCTGCAATATCTCCCGATTCCTAGTGCAAATGTCTTTGAGCAAAAACAGGTTGATTTTTATATCGAGGGGGACATCTAAAACATACATTGGAGAATTTATATCTCAAGCCCCCTCGCCCCCACTCACCCCAACTTTGAAAGTTCAAATAACACTACCTACCTTGCGATACATCAAATTGAACAGAATTTAATTCTCTTTCTAAAAAAAATATTTTAAAATTTTTCAACCCCACCCCCTGTTATTCCTAAAATTCTCTGAGTGTCCAAGTTAATATTCTTGACCTCCATTTCCCTTCAATACAGTAAACGTCATCCTGTACAGCATCGAAAGAGAAAATTTTCTATAAAAAAAGTGCCACCCAAATTTACCCCTTCGCTTCCCCCGCCTGACCTCAAAAATTTAAAATGTCAATACCCACTTTGTAATACATCAAATTGAAGGAAATTGAATTCTCTCCCTGAAAACGATTTTTCCACAATTTTTAAAGCCCCCCATTGCCCCCCCAGAATACTCCAAATAGCCAATTTATTGGGGGAGGGGTAGAAAATTTTTTTCGGAAAGAGAATTCAATTCCCTTCAATTTGATGTGTCACAAAGTAGGTGGTGTTTTGTTAAATTCGGGAGTTGAGGTGGGGGAGAGCAAAGGGTGAATTTAGGTAGCACTTTTTCCACCGAAAATTTTTTTCTTCGATGCTATCTAAGATGACGCCAACTAAATTGAGAAAAAAAATGAGGGGTCCAGAATATAAAATGGGACAGTCATAGATATTTTAGAGAAAAGGGGGTGGGGTTGAAAATTTTGAAAATATTTTTTCCAGAAAGAAAATTTAATTTCCTTTAATTTGATGTATCGCAAGGTAGGTAGTGTCATTTGAAATTTCAAAGTTGGGGTGAGTGGGGGCGAGAGGGGTGAATATAGAAATTTGCCAATGTATGTTTTGGATGTCCCCCTCGATATAAAAATCGACCTGTTTTTGCTCGAAAAAATATTCACTTGGAATCGGGAGTTATTGCAGGCGGATAGTTTTCAAATGATCACCCGGTATATTCATATACTTCAGATACATTTATCACTATCTTAAATGAAATTAAAAAATAGTAGTATGTAATGATACTTTCCTAACCATGACCGGAGAGCCAGGAGAACAAAATAGAAACAACAGATCCCAGCCAATGCTGAAACAATACGCCGAAAATTGATAGCGGAAGTCTTCCGTTTCAAATAGCGTTCAAAAATAAACAATTAACATGCAAATACTGTAGTAAGCTGCAAATTATTCACCAATAGCTAGATTTGCTCGAGAGACTCAGAGAGTAAACCAATTAGTTGGAATTAATTAAACAGTACATCCTAGCATACTGTAAAATGCATACCACCATATACTATATTACTATACCTCTGGAGATCTTGATTATTCCCCGGCCAAATCCACCCGATGAAGTTGCAAATTTCTGTTTACACTGCACCGAGCACTCGACCCATTGTCGGAATGTCTGTTCTCGTATAATACGTACGCCAAGAAATGTATATCAAATATGTTGACCAGGATCAAATTTCAGGCAGGTACCTACCAACTAGTCTTCCGTTAATTTCATAATTACGTCTTCGTCACGTGAAATTTCCAAGCAAAATGCCACTTGAAACATCACGAGTAGAGTGTGGAATGTGGATAACAGACAGTAAGGGGACGTTTGCTCGTTGCAGTTGTTTTGCAACATGTACTCGACCAAGTATCGCGCTAATTTCGTGGCATGCTCCGCAAAGATCAAAGTTGGCGTTGAGATGCAACTCCCAAGTTCCAGCGCAACTTTGCAGCAACAAATCAAATTTCAACTTTGAGAAAACATTACTCGTTATTAGTCGATAAGATCCTCTCTCGGGGCACTTCCGTGACACATGTGCGGTGCACACAATTTTGCCATTATGCTTCAGCCCAATCAGTCGAGAATTTTTCGCACAAACGTTCTCCGAAATCCTCTGGATGTATTTGAGGATGGAGTTTGAGTTTTCGATGTTTTTTGGGTGGAATCTTGCCTCGTCATGTCATGGCCAATTTTGAGCCATCTTCCTGGAAGAAGCTGCAGTTTTCTAAAAACTCTCAAATTGCTGAGAATAAAAGAAGCTTCGAATTGTACAGAAATTGCATCACAGTGAAGATAATTCAAAGAGCTTTAAAATGATGATCACTCAACCCCATTATTGCCATATAAAATGTTTGAGAGATTATGCCCTATTGCACAAATGTGGGCATCAATTTATTCAGTCCGGAACTGTAGTAGAACGGTTATCTCTGATTGCACGTGATTGCCCTACGTCATGTCATGTTTGATTTTTGTTCCAAAGATTCTAGTAACCTTTCAGCGCTTAATAGTCCATCCGCTAGGTACTATTCTGTATTTTTTTAGAGGTCGAAAAGGTTTTTTTTGGAATTCCAATCAGTTAAGGTCCACAGAATCATATTTTTTTGGTGGCAACGCTCAAAAGTGGTGCGGTCACCCTGTGCACCCCCATGGGGGCCAGCCCCCAGTTAATAGAATTTCAGCTCTGTAACTCGGAGGATCGACACAGAATTACAAAAAATTCATGATGTCATGAAAAAACTCCCTCAAAAGTCATCCACAATGAAGATACAGCCCTTCAAGTTTCAAAAAAGGCGATTTCCGTGGAGGTACAATTTCCACAATTTTCAACCGATTTTGCTGAACATTTGGCTAAGCCCCTCTGTAACAAGGATCTAGAAGGGGGAATTTCATTTTCTGGATAAATTGTCCAGTGGCGGAACAACTGGAAATTTTGACATAATTCCGTCCCTCCTCATTTCTCAAGTCCCTGGTCAACTTTGGACCCTAAAACTTTCAATATGTATCGAATACATTATTCAGTTACGATGTTCTAAAAAAAAACAAAAAATTTGAACACAATTTTTTTATATAAAAAGAATACTAGGATATTCAGCTAAAAAAAATGAAAGCAAATCTCCCTCTTCTATATTTAACATTAAACCCAGAAACCAGCTCTGATTCTAATTTTTTTGGGAACATCGTAGCTGAACAATATATTCGATACATAGTGAAAGTTTCAGAGTTCAAAGTTGACCAGGGACTTGAGAAATGAGGAGGAACGGCATTATGTCAAAATTTCCAGTTGCTCCGCCACTGGACAATTTATCCAGAAAATGAAATTCCCCCTTCTAGATACTTGTTACAGAGGGGCCTAGCCAAATTTTCAGCAAAATCGGTTGAAAATTGTGGAAATTGTACCTCCACGGAAATCGCCTTTTTTGAAACTTGAAGGGCTGTATCTTCATTGTGGATGACTTTTGAGGGACATTTTTCATGACATCCTAAATTTATTGCAATTCTGTGTCGATCCTCCGAGTTACAGAACTGAAATTCGATTAACTGGGGGCTGGCCCCCATGGGGGTGCACAGGGTGACCGCACCACTTTTGAGCGTTGCAACCAAAAAAAATATGATTCTGTGGACCTTAACTGATTGGAATTCCAAAAAAAACCTTTTCGACCCCTGAAAAAATACAGAATAGTACCCAGCGGATGGACTATAACTGTTTGAACAAATTCCAATATTCTACAGGGTGGTCCAGGTTTTAGTCGACAAACTTTGCAGGCTGATAGAGGATAAAAAAGGAGTCGACTCACTCCAAAAAGTACATATCTGAAATGCATATTAAAAAAGTTACAGCCCTTTAAAGTTGCAGAAAAAAATTGTTTTTTTCTTGATAACTTTTGAACAGCGTGACCGATTTTGCTCAAATTTTGCACATATGGTTAACGAACACGCCCCCAGTGATTTCTTGAATGAAAATCTGTCAGAATCACGCAGTGCCGTAGATATGGGAGAGTATTAACCCTCTTACCCCCCTACTTTCTACGCCACTGGATATTTTGGAAAAAGTTGAAAGTATTGGATTCGGCGTTCAATTCTGAAGAGAAAATTGGCGTGTCATTGCTACATTTGGAGCAGCGGTTTCTGAGATATTTGTATTTAAAGGTTCAAAAACACCGAATTACGCAAATGTTTCAAAATTTGAGCAAGCTTTGATCCATTCACTTTCAACTTTTTTTTCAATTTAAAATTATTGGTCCATAATTTAGCTCATGAGAAATTTAAAATTGGTTGTGAAAATTCATAATTTCAGTAACAATTAAGTATTCACTATAGGTACCTATTCCCACTGACAGTTGAGAAGTCTAGTAGAACAAGAACCAAGAGCCCTTTGTTTCTTATTGGTCATGTTACTGAAATTATGAATTTTCACAACCAATTTTCAATTTCTTATGAGCTAAATAATGGATCAATAAACTTCAAATTGGAAAAAAAGTTGAAAGTGAATGGATCAAAGCTTGCTCGAGTTTTTAAACATTTGCATAATTCGGTGTTTTTGAACCTTCAAACACAAATATCTCCGAAACCGCTGCTCCAGATGTAGCAATGACACGCCAATTTTCTTTTCAGAATTAAACGCCAAATTCAATACTTTCAACGGTTTTTCAAAATATCCAGTGGCGTAGATAGTAGGGGGTAAGAGGGTTAGTACCCTACATATCTACGGCACTGCGTCATTCTGACAAAAAAAAAATCAAAAAATCACTGGGGACGTATTTGTTCACCATATGTGCAAAATTTAAGCGAAATCGGTTAAGCTGTTCAAAAGTTATCAAGAAAAGAACAACTTTTTTCTTCAACTTCGAAGGGCTGTAACTTTCCTAATATGCATATTAGATATGTACTTTTTGAGGAGGGTCAACTTCTTTTTTTATCCTCTATCAGCCTGCAAAGTTTGTCGACTAAAACCTGGACCACCCTATATTTCGCAATTTTTGTTGAAAAAAGATGATTCAACAAACATTACAAAGGAACAAAGTTCCAAACCACACCTGACTTTATTGCCTATGGATTCATATTCGCTGATTTAATCGATTGAACCTCATATACTTCATCTGACTTGATCGTTGATTACATAGTCTCAAATTGTGCTGAGTTCAGCTCACAATGGTCCAATTCAAATTTAGTTCCGCATCTGGGAGGAATAAGTGAATCACGTGTGTGAATCGCAATAGCGCATTTTCTCAGTGCAGATCTATCATTGATATAAATGAAGTCCGGCTTGAAAATTGAATGTTCATGCGAGACAAGAGTAAGTTTCACGTTTCATGACAATCGTTCCACTAATGAGAGATTTCAATATGGCGGCCAAGATAGCGGCGGAATCATAAAATCCAGCTTGAAAATAAAAATGCTCATAGAAGACAAGAATAAGTTCCAAGTTTCATGACAATCGCTCCACTAATGAGAGATTTCAATATGGCGACCAAAATTGCGGCGGAATCATGAAATTCAGCTTGAAAATAAGAATGATCACACGTGACAAGTTGAAGTTACAAGTTTCATGAAAATCGTTTCACTAATAATAAATTTCAATATGGCGGTCAAGATGGCGGCACAACCATGAAATCCAATCTGCCCACTGGCCACCCTTGAAAACCTAAGATATCGACCGAAAAAAGTTCTAAGGCTCTAGGTTCATTCCCCGAGGAGGCGTTCAATTTCTTAGAAGGGCACAGGAAATCTTTGTTTTTTGATAATAATAGTGATCACTATGTATGTATAAAAAATCATGCTCATTGGCCACCCTTGGGGATATCAGCTATCCATCGGATGAAGTTCCAAGGCTCTAGCTATAATCCCGGAGGAGGAGTTCAACTTCTTAGAAGTGCACAGTAAATCTTTGTTTTCTGATAATAATGATAACTATGTATGGATAAGAAAAATAGTGCCCATTGGCCATCCTTGGGGACATCAGCTATTATTCAAAGAAAGTTTCAAGGCTCTCACTTCATTCCCCGAGGAGGAGTACAACTTCTTAATTTCTACACGGACAGACGGACAGACAGACGGACAGACAGACAAACCGGCCATATAAGCGTCATTTTCTTACGAAAATGGGCTAAAAATTCATCCCAATGGACCTGTACAGCGTACTTTAAATTTGCTGTTCATTGTGTCACTTAAATATTGGTACAAGCCAAGTAGTGAATATTTGTCTAATTATGATATTTTATTTTGCTCTACAAAATTTGTAAAAAAAATGATAAGAAGTGATACAATCAGCTGGCAAGTTCAAGTGCTAAGATCGAGCGTCATTTGTGACGTCACTGTCCCCGACCAATAATGCTCCCCACTCCATAATAACTCCCCACCTCGCCGGCCGGGCCGATGCAATGGGATTGTGATAGCGGGCTGGATCAGTAGCGTACTATCATGCCAATGTAGTGCAGTTTATGGGTCAGGAAATGAACGACTCTCCATGAATGAGTTCATTTAAACTCAAGCTTATTGCTTTGTTACATCAACAAGTATTTGTCCAATCATCTGAATCACTCAGATTATTTTAATTTTGAGATTTTTGCCATTTTCACACACGTTTCGCAATAAGGAAAAACATTTCCACGCCACTGTTTGTTTCTGCGCTCTGAATGCAAATTTGCCACACCTCCAGACCATCGAAGCTGCCGTCAGTGTGTGCTGTATATCCACGTTTTGGCCTATTGAGTGGTCTTCGAAACTGTGTTAGTTTGAAGCCAGAAACCGCATGTTTTGCGGATTTATTTGGCGAACGTTGGATCATCAGGGTATTGGACCCGAAAAAGGCATTGTTTCGCCGTCTAAAGAAGTACAACCACACATGGCGCATCAAACGAAACCGTCTGTCACCTGGAGGTGAAGTAACGACTGATTTGGTTCCTTTTTTTGGTCATATTTTCGAGTTGGAGTCGATACTGAGTTGAGTGAATTGTTATAGGTTTCTTTTTGTTACCCGCAACTCAGTTTTTTTTGCTACATAACGAGTTTTCTACGATCAAGTTCCCGACGTCTCTATTTTCCTGTCGTCCCGTTTCAAAGACTGGAGATTTCTCCCGCAAGACGTCAACACCGCCGTCTTCGACATCGTCGCAATTACGCAACACAAAATTTCCCGAGCCTATCTTCTGGTTTGAGTGCAAGATTTCTCAAACCGCCGGCGAATCCTGTCGCCCTGACGTGGATGCCATCTCCACACGACACCGAGTCTAGCTATCGTCCGCTCTCTGGAAGTCTCAGCGCACGGCAAATTTGTCGATCGCGGCCGTCAGGAAGCCGTCACCGTGTTTACAGCTTTGCGTGTTGGTCAAGTGAGCAGGCGATTTTTTGCCTATTTGTGTTGCTTTATTCTCCCTCCCATACTTTTGTTTTATTAAAATGCGTGAACGATAATCATTTTTTACGTTAATATTTGGCTGAACCCTACTCCAGTACCGTTCTAAAAGAGAGACGGGAGAAATATTGATTGACAGTTTTCAGGGAACAATAAAGAGCAAAATTGAAAGCCAATCTGCTCGCGATTGGATTGATTGCGTTTGTCTACCATTCGCGAAGTGTATATGCGCTTTGTTTAAATTAACATCATTCTTTATCGTTAGAAATCCGTGCACAAATTCTGTAGTTTTGCCACCGACAGTCTCGTGGTACCTAATTCTTGGTATTTTGAAATTAACGTAGATGTTATGGTGCGAAAGGTCCCAGTTTGACTTGTGATGATTAATTATTCATTTCGAGAGGAAAATCTCTGGATTGAATTCACGACATTTCATGTATAAAATTATTGTTGTTTTTGTGGCATTGTTATCGTCTGAAGAAGGGAGCCGATAACACTTTCTGGGGTGGCTTATCAACTTAGGTACCTACCGCGCCGTTTCACGTTCACCTTGTCGTAAATGGCATTGTTAAAAACCGGACAACAGGTACCAACGCCTTGGAACAGATAACGTTCACTTTGATTCCGGCTTAAATCTTTTTCGACTGTAACAGAAGTTTTGTTGTGGCAATATACGACGAAACTATACGAGAGTATTATTTCGACTATTTCACTAGAGTGTATTACACCGACAATAAAATCTAGTATTCAGATGACAAAACACGTACCTATACCTACCTGGGCAAAACCAACATGATGGTTTTGCAGCGGCAATTTTTTGACGTTTCAATCGTTTCATTACATTCAAACTGCTTTGGTAGATGTAGCGCATTTTCCTATCGAAGACGCTACTTTTACACTTTGTATTCGCCTGTCCGTCCCAATCCGTCCAGCCGTCCGCCTTGTTATAAAATTCCTTTTGTAAATGACCGGAACTTAACTAAAGATGAGCACAGGAAAACAAAGCAAGCTCAAATTGAGTTACCTATAATAATATTTGTCAGACTGACACTCTTGCATCAATTTGAATCGGCGGTTGTCACAAACAGTATTCAAGCGAGCTAGTAAGCTTCATTGCATCTTGTTGTATCAATCTAAGCCCCAGCGGGCCCCCTTGTGTTTTCATGCATCGTTTATATCCCTAATGAGTTGCCCCTTGTGTCTGTTGCCCCTTGTGTCTTCTTCTGTGGTTCGAAGCCCTTGTGTGTTTGATGTGGATGTCTATGTGCCGTTCAAAGACCTAGCTCACCTTCTTATGACGTACTGTGAGCCCCCTTGCAGCTTCTTCTGGCTTTCGAAACTTTGGTGTGTTGTCTTGTATTTTCTTGGTTTTTCAGTCAAGGTTTTAGTAGAAAACCTTTTCTTTATCTCCCGAGACTCTGTGCTCTTCTATACTTTCTTTGGATGCTCAAGATCATAGCGGGCTCTCTTATACCTCCATACGCCGTTAGTCATGACTTCCGAAACTCTCACGGCCTTTTTATGGCTTCACGTTATTTTAGAACTATAGATAGCTATCTTGGTTTTGGATGAAAAAGCTGTTCAAAGAAAGCCTCTTTTTCTCTCGTAAAATAGTCATGTCGAATACCACTCGAGATAAAATTTTGAAGGCGAAATTTTCCTCTTGTAATATTCAAATTTGTTGCTTTTTGGCAATATCGCTCATGACATTTAATCAAAACCACTCGCCTGCCAAGCAACAAATTCTCATAACAATCGAAAAATTTTGCCGACAAAATTTCATCTCTTGTGATATTAAATACGACTATTTTTTTTTGACGTTTCAAACCAATAGCGACGCTGTATTTAGTACCACGTGTTACCATTACAACCAATGTCAACAGTTTTGCAATGGCATATCAATGGTGGGGTGACAAAACCTCTGCTGCTACTGAATAAACTGCTGCAGGGTGACAAAACTGGCTGGTGATACACTCACCATAACAACGATAACGTGAATGTCAAATTGTAAAATTCAATAATTATTGCGTGATTGTCTGTCAGTGTTTGTGAGTAGAAAATACAAAACAGTTCCAAATGATGAGTGGCGAATTTGCCATGTTCGAAGATGGAGAGAATGATCGTCTCGAAAAACTAGAAAAACACGCAGAATCGGACTATGATTTGTCGGAGATACAACAGTGCCGCAGATTGCCGATATTTTGAGAGTTGGGCATTATAACATGCGTGTTGGGATAAAAATGCAGCGCTTGGAACAGGAAAGCAAATGGACAAGAGCCAGGGCGGAAAAAGTGGATTGAGTGAAATGAAAATAACCAACCATTCTCATAGAAGCATCGCCGTTGCACTCTGGCCGAAGCCTTTCCAAATCTTTATTGAATAACAACAACTGTACCTTTATTATTTACAACAAGTGATTTGAAATAAACGTTTAAAAAAAATAGTCCATTAAATACCATTCGAAGAATCCATTTATGTCTACAAAATTGAATTTATTCTCTCAAACTGGTCGTGGCATTTCTCTCAAACCAGCTGTCACAGAAAAACGACTCGTGCTGTGCACTCGTCGTTTTTTTCTGTGGCAGCTGGTTTTCGAAAAATGCCTAGCGACCAGTTATCGAGAAATTCAATTTTGTCGACAAAATAGACCCTTCTTATGGTATTGTTGTTGACAACACTATTGGTCAATATTAGTCGACATATCAATCTCTTTTATTTTCCTTTATTGTGAAATTGGCCAACCAGCACCTGTCCATTTTCATTACTCTTTGTTAATGAAACTTTGTGTTTGAAATCCATTCATTGCTTTGTCTTCAGTGTTATACTAGTCATTGTTTGGTGCTAGAGGTTGTTTTTTGGGGAATTTCGTCGACAATACTGTGCCCCCCCCTCTCATCCAAAAGAACCCCGGCCTATCTCCACTGATCAGCTGGCGGGCCGTGTTCTCGAATAAGACAGACCAATGGTAAGTCGCACCGAAAAGGCACGAGGCCTTTTTGGCATGTAACATATTTTGACTAATAATTTAATTCAATATGTAAAAATAGTTCAAAATGGTACTCTTTCACGTAGAATCTGGGTGCCGACTTGAAGGAACGGGGTGAATAAAATTGTAAAGTAATAAAAAGGGGCAAAGTAATCACAAAGTAGGGAGATCACATGGTCGTGATCGGTTCAATACACTAGCAACATACCTACCCTTCTGCACAGACGGAGATTGGAAGTACAAGCTCTAATATTACCTAGATCAATATCACCTTGATAGCAGCTCAACAAATAACAAGAAAGCATCGAACTCGGCAACAACGACGTCTAAATTATGAAATCTCCTATGTAAGCAACGTAATACCTACAATCCAATTTTTCCAAAGTGGTAATTCAATGCAATTGTAGTACAAAACATGTTGTTTTCACAAGCGCGTGCAAAGTTACGCCAAAACAGATGATTGCCATCAGCCGCCCGATTGCTGCTCTCCGTTGTTTGTCATCATAACGAACAACGCTTGTTTTCCCGTGGAACAAAACGTTTTATCAACAGCAAACATCGCGACCGACGAGTCGACGACAGCGTTACAGTCTTTTGCTTCGATCGCATCTCGGCGGACGGACGAGGACGGGACGCGCCATCATCAGTTCAGTCTTCCGTTTCGTTTCTCTGTAACGAATTGTATCTTATGTATAAGTCCCCTCCATCTCAGTAGTCTCAAATCTCCGACGAGCAATTTTTCGGAACGAACGTTTGCTTTGAGTATACGCACGCGAAACATTAAAGGGAATTCACTTTTTAATTTATCTACACCGAACAGACAAGACGAGCCGCCGCGGGAAGGAAAAAAGCGAGCGCGGCCCGGCAGGAACAACGCAGGAGCCATTCATAAATTTTAGATACAAAGGACTACTAGCGGGCTCATTATTTGGCGAGGCCCTTTTGTTCGCCGTTTTGTTTGGTTACCAAACAGCCGCTTCGAACCCCTAAATTAAACAGCAAAAATTAAATTAATTAACTACTTATCGCCGAGCGCGAGAACGGCGTCTAGACTTTATTGATGCTGCGATACCAAAACATAAATTACCAAGGAACGATCTTGGCATTCGTTTTTGGGTTGAAACGACACCCCTGATACAAATTGGTGAGGATGTTCAATCTTGGGTCTCGCACATTCATCATTCTGGAACTTCTCACTCTTCTCAGCAGAGGGCAACCAACAAGGTAGAGAACGCCGAGTCTCTCGCTCTCAAACGGAATCGAGTTTCAGCGCCATCTATCGGACTTTCACATAGTGACTCTTGTTTCAACAGCAGAGTCCTGTAGCTTTTCATTACCGACATTCACCCGGTAAATTCAATTTTCTCATTACACTGAGAGAAAAGTTTCATTTATAGGTAATAAATACTTGTTTCGTACCAATTTAATAACAAATACTATAACAAAGTATATGTCACCATAATGTCGTTCACATCAAATAATTATTTTAAAATCACTTATTCATTAAAACCAAGGGGCTTATTATGCCAGTTGTTTATAAGAGTTCATAAGATTATATGAATACATTATTCCGTATCAAATATTAGTCAAACTTTCCCACAAAATGATTTATTACATCCAAATTGCACATTTTGTTTGTGATTGAGCCGGTTTGATCACTATAAACAAATACATATTGGCGGACAATCACCTGTTCTTAACCAACAATATACCTGTCTTCACTTCACTTTGGCACCATTTATTCCCCAATAATAACTGTGCATTATTCATAAACAATTGCTAAGTCACCCTCAATGAATTTAATCACTAGAGTATCTTCGGATATTATTATTTATTATTGCCAATGTGATGCGTTGGTGGGGTGAGAGATTTCCACCCGGCGCCATTAACCGTGCATGGTGTCATTTGTGTCGTATCATCCCATGTCATTCATTGTCCAGTATCTCGTTGAAGAAAAGAAAATTTATTTATACAGGGTGACTCAAAAATGTCGGACCATCTTGAAAGTGCGTAATGTAGAGGTGTAGTAGAGTGCTGAAAAGTTGTTGAAAAGATAATGTCTACCAGTTTTAAAGTTGTGGAGGAACAAAAGTTGGTTCTTCGATCGCTTCTATTTTCGTTGTTTCAAAAGATTTTGGTAAACTGTTTATGGAAAAACAATGAGTGCCAGAAATCAACCTCTAAATCTGTGATGAATTTCTCTTTTGTATAAAGGGTGAGTCATGAATCTTGGAAATTATTTTTTCCCAAAAGTGCCTGCAAACAGTCCCATATCCTATGTAGAGCACAATAAAACACAATTCAATTTTATAAAATTCTTTGCTTCTGGTTTCTTAGGAAAACTGAATTTTTGTAGTTTATGACTCAACCTGTATAGAAAACAGAAATTCAATACAGATTCAGAGGTTGATTTTTTGAATCCATTATTTCACTATTTGTAATGGAGTCTTTGCTAAAATCTTTTGGAACAACGAAAATAGAAGAAATCGAAAAATCAAATTTTGTACCTCCATAACTTCAAAATTAAAAAGCCTAGAATCATTGAAACAACTTCCCAGTATTGTACTATACCTGCATATCATGCACCTTCAAGGTGGTCCAACACTTTGAATCACCCTGTATTTATTAAACGAATTATTTGCTATTGATAATGGATTTATTATGTTTTATGTTGATTTGGCAGAATCATCTATAGCCAGCAATAATGCATAAAATTACCTATGAAAACTAATTTAGATCATATTATTCATAGCTAATATTCTATCGTTACCACTCAATAATCGAATTGCTTATTATTATTCACGTTTCTTATTGATAAAACATTATCAATCTGATGTTTTGTGATTATAACCAAATATTAAATAACAGGAAACAAGGTATTTCAACGCTATCAAAACAATCCGCTTGATGGATGCAAATAAATATTTATTAAGCCGTATTTAAATAAGGCATTTGTTAACAATAAACGAGTCTGTGTTTTCCATAATAAATATTCGAAATCTTTTCTCTCAGTGTATCCAGGTGTAAAAAAGCTATTCAGAAAATGTGAGATTTTGGCTCGAAGTATCACGTAAGTTAAAAATGTCATGAAAATATCTCAGCGTGAATGGACACTTATTAATAATGAAGTTTAATTGATGCCCCGATTGATGCATTAACTTCAATACAATTTGAAGTTTTATGACTTTAGAAATTTTCATAGCTACAAAACGTTCATTCAGTGTATCAAAATTAATGCATCAGTCTAATGGACGCTAGTTACAATTAGTAATAATAATCAAATCAAACATAATAAAACAGTTTCAAGATGCAGGTTTATTAGATAACAAAATAGCTTATTTAGCAGTAATTCATAACAAGTTATTGTGATATCTAATTATAATTTATATTGAAACAAAAACAAATAATAGCTTTTTATAGATCCAGTAAGAGCTAATGAACGAACATCCACAACTAATTTTGTTCCGTCAACTGAGGGTCGGTATACAATAAATAAAACAATAATTGTGAATACAGTGTCGGTACACAATAAATAGTTCAACAATGATTGCAAATACAGTATTGCATGATGTCTTCTGTTGATGTAGGTACCAGAGAAATAGAGTATCTGAGAAGGTAAGTCCGAATCAATACTCAAGACTTGATTTACTATTTGAATGACTGAAGTAAATAGCACAACAACATTTTGATTTTTCTATCATGAACACATCATTAAAACAGGGGCGCTTAGATTGAAATATGCTCAGGTACCAGTAAAAAAAAATTCTCTCATCCTTTTGTCAGAAGAATAGCAGATAATTTTGAATTCGGTTATTGATGTTTCCAACAAACCTAATTATTTACAAGTAAGGTTAAAGTCACTCAAATCATTCACGTCATATTCTCTCAGTCCATTTGCTCAACCCATTCACTCTTTTACCCTCTTTTATGAACACTCCTTCAGACTCGAGGAGATCTTTTGCTTTGTTTGCTATTTGACAGTGACCAGTCCTACCTTTTCAAACACTGGGTTTGTTTTGGCAAACAATCATCTCTGTTGTTTGCTGTAGTTAGTACTAGTTAGTCAACAAACAGTTCTTAGCAATAAACTTGCCCTGCTGCTAAAACATCCTTGCCTGATATTTTATGATTTGTTTTGATGTAAATTAACAAAATTATGTTGACTTCCGTGGCTCTTGCTCTACTTGTACTTGTGGGCTGGAGTCTTCAGAGGTCGAGGGACCAGCTGTGGCATCTGCTGCAGGCAGCTTTTGCAGAATTTCTATAAAAAAAGAAAACATAATTGTACAATAGCTTGTCATTAACTACAGCAATTCGTTACAAAATACCTCTTAATTTTTCCGGTCTCACATAAGGATATTCGGTGGCTTCTGGACGATTAAAGCAGTTTTCTTCCGTTGGCGCTGATGGTTCATGATAGTCTAGAAAGAAATTTCACAATTTTTAGTAACTTCTTCATCGACAAAACACAGATAGCTATGAAATACACCTGATAGGTACGAAACCAAGCTCAGATTGGGGAAGGCTATAAAATGGGCTAGAATGGCACTCTCAGCATCACACAATCAGGATTTTTTAAGGTTCTAGTTTTTAAAATGGTTCACTTTGTATATTTCTTATCTTGATGATATTGACATAGTTAGCATAATTATCAAACATACCTGGTAACTTTAAAGTCGGAAGCAAAGACTTCCTTGAACTCCCTGATGAGTCCTCTATGCAGATGCCAGCAAAATGAGTTTTGCAAACCGGGTGGTTTCGCAGAAACGTCAAGTCTTCGGAACCCTGCTGTATCCTTTCATTGCTCATTCGCTGGATCTAAATTTGCCAAACATTTGGATCCGACGGTATTGCAAACCTGAATTATGAATAAATCGATTAGTTTTCTTGTGACTAATGCACTCATAATGGAAAAATGGGCAATTTTCGCTATTTACCCAGTGCTTACCTAGGCAAAGGTCTATCCTTACAACTGCTTGGTACACAACAGGGTCGCAACGGAATCTCTTCACGTCCATTTTCACCAGAATTTTCACTTATTCACTATTTGAAGTTCACACAAAAAGCGGATGATGAATCCGTTATTTTTCAGCTAACCGCACTATTTCACGTGCCTATCACATAAACAACGATGCGTCTTGACGATGACAGCCGAGAGCCGCCGCCGAAGGACGATTGGCATTCAAATTTCGTGCATCAGCGCCATCTGTTGGACTTTCACATAAGCTCAACTTGGAACTTTCGCGGCAATCCCACTTGCCACCTCCTGCTTCTCAGTTCTCTACTCAAACCCCTCAGGCCTGGCTGAATAGGCAACCCAGTATACATCAATTAATTCCAACTTATTTGAACTCAATCACTCTTTCCGCGATTGAAACCGCACGGCCGATGATTATCAGGACGTCATTCTGTTGAGCTTCTCTTCTTGTTGCTCAAGGATAGAGCTCCTGAGAGTTCAAGATCGATGACAAAGTGATATCTATGTGTGGACAGGGAGCTGGTGCCTCAAAACTTACGTCATAAGGTACATGATTTTAACCCTGTAGGTCTAATGTGCCTTGATAAGGTTGTTGAAAAATCTCTGTCTTACATGTCCGAGTACATGTCAGACCGGAGACTTTAGGCTGGTATAGGCTTGTCAATTTTCGAAAAATGTCAAAGATGTATGTCATAAGGTACATGAATGAAACCAACGGGCTTTTGTATGAGAGCATCTCCCTAATCAAAAATCGGATCATAAGACAAAATTTTTTCTCAAATCGTACACCCTGTATTTCAACATGGAAATCGATTCCTTTTCTCATCCTGATCACAAATATATATCACACTTGGTGGGTTAGTCAATAAAACGCCTGTGAAAAAATTGATGAATTTTGGTTCTTTTTTGGAAATTTCAAACTTGCCTTATGGACCGAAAGACCCCAAAAATTTTGTCTTACGACCAGATTGTCGATCAAGGGGATGTTCCCACACAAAATCCAGTTGGTTTCATTCATGTACCTTATATGACGTAAATTTTTGGCCATTTTTTCGAAAATTGACAGGCACACCAGCCTAAAGCCCCCGGTCTGACATATAAGACAAAGCAATTTTTAACAACCTTATCAACGCACATTAGACCTACAGAGTTAAAATCATGTACCTTATGACGGAAGTTTTGAGGCACCAGCTCCCTGTCCAGTGGTCACTATGAAAAATACTCCATCATTTAAGTTGCGCTGGCTAGAAAAAAAATCGTTGCGGAAAAAGTTGCGCGAAGCGATGGCGGCCCCCTTATGGTCCGCTGGATGTTATTGAGCGATATATCCTTTGCAAAAGGGTTTTTCGCCTTTCCTACTCCCACGCCGCACATTGGGGTGTGCGGGTTCAGTTTCAAGAAGTGCACATTTCACCGCTGCTGTAAAATATTAAGTAATAAATCTGTATCTCCAGAAAGGCGTCTGGCTGTGCGGTGGTGTGTTGGGGGAAAAAGCGGCAAAGCCGTTCTGCGAGCGTGCAGTTTTCGAATAAAAATTGTGTAGCGGTTTTTTGTCGGTACACGCGGCAAAACCCGGCTGTCAGCTTTAAAGCGCGCGCGAGCAGTGGCTTCTCGAGAGTTATAATTAAGGGGGGTTGGAGAGGAGCCGAGGAAGATGGAGGAGGAGGGTGACTTTGTCTTTTGCTTTGTCTGCCAGCATCCAGACTATGCAAAATTCAACCAAGTTGAGATCAAAACACCGGCACTGAGTTTTTATTTCATCCATTGTACCTAGTTACTCCTACTCCTCCGACGATGACTTGTGACCTGTACATTTCTAGGTAGTTCATAACCACGGGAGAAATGATAACACAGAAATTTTGACAGTTGCTGCTTATTCCAAACTTTTTCTGACCGTCGGAAGCCCCGGCTCGCCATACTTGGGTCCGTTCATTCTCCAAGTCCAACCTAGGCCCAGTTGCTCACTTCGAGTTTAACTTCAAACTTGGTTAAGTTGCCATAGATTTAATTGTTGCAACAATTATTTCCATAGTAACCAAACTGGGTTTAAAGTTGAGCTCGAAGTGAGCAACCCGGCGTTAGTTGCACAAATATAATGAATGAATATATAAATGAATGAACTGTGTTAAGTTCTCAACTGAATAGCTATTTATTTATCGATAACCTGGAACATTGCTTTATAAAGCTCGATGCGCCATTATTAAACTTGCAACTTGAGTAAAGTTTATACAGGGTGAGATGTAAAGCGTTGCAAAACTGCCAGGCGTTCAACATACTCCCATTTGAAGAAATGTTTTTTTTTTAGGTTAAAGACGGGACTTGATTTTGTGTGCTTTTGCTGACCAGACGTTCCGAAGACGACGAGTGCCGTAATTCACTATTTTGTGGGTCGCTTTTACGCTATTTCCTAATGTAAAATAGGAATATATTTTCTAATCACAACTAAATCATACTCGAAATCGCTTTTGGTTTGACTGTATTAATTTTTTAGGTGATTCACTTTTTGTTTTCAAGCATGCAGGGCCGAATTATGGATTTAAAATCGCATCTTCCTATTCGGGCGTCAATTTTCAATTGTTTCCGAGAATTCACATCAATGAAGAGGACCGACAAGGGGTTTTCGCGGTTTCGGCCTCAGTTTGATATAGAAATTGTTGCATTGTCCCTGTGTTTGGATGGTGGTGATCACAAATGACCATGCTGGGGGGTTACAAGAAGGGTTGACGGGCTTTGAATGTAAGTCAGGTACCTACTAGGCGTAGGCTCGCGGATGGTGACATCACTGACGCCTCGCACGAAGAACTGCAGGTTATTGAAATAACGCGTATGGGATTTTCTTTGTTTCACGTTCGAGCTTAGTGCGTATACGGGAATTACAGGTCCGGGCTAACTTATTATTCTCTATTTGAACATGAATAATTTACTTTTTTGTCTGAGTCTGTTTACGTAATTATTTTTGATGTCCTTTTTGTTGTCTCACGAATTTTGCAAACTTACTGAATGTTATGCTTGTATTTTCTTGACTAATTATGTTTGTTATTGTGTTACAAAAATGTCTCATGCACCTTTGCATTTATTTTTGTATATGCGTTGTCTTGACAGTATTTATTGGAACTCCAAATCATGCATCCACAAGCGAAGTCTGTTTTGTCTCCGTCTCTTGGGAACTGACATAGACTCGCTTGGGTCATCTGTTCGTCATCTTTGTCATCTTGAGTTGGCTCTCACGAAAACAAAACATTCATCAGCAGTAAAATGTGACAACCAACAAGCAGGAGCTCATGCTCAACACTCATCCCACAACATTCCCATTCTCATCTTTTGAGTCATCGTAACCTCCTCCCACAACGTTCTCGTCTTTGAGTATCCTCACCCCACAACGCTCTCGCCTTTGAGCATCCTGATCACGGCACCACTTGAACTGTTCCTCTCATTTTGACCCCTTGGCTATGATTGTCGTTACCCCCCCTCCCCATCTACCTTGGACCTCTTACCTACATTTTGCTTACGTTGTCGTTTCACTCAGGTTCTACTCTCGACGAGAACGGAACTTTGGGGATGAGGGTTGTATTAAAAAATTCAACAAAAACACAAATTAAGAGCAAACAAAATGAATTTCCATTGGAATCATTAGCAAAATTTGAATGTGAAGAACGAATTTTTGTTACCAACGAAGAGCCTTGCCAAAGTGTCAGGTGTGGTGTGAAGGAATGCAGCTTGGATAAAAAACTCACGGAAAAAAAAATGGAGGTTTGTTGTGAGATAAAACTGATTGTTTGTTTTAGCCAATCGACTAGGAGACTGGTCCAACACGGATTTCAAGCAAAAAAGGAGTCGACGTTTGTTGTGATTAATATGAGATACCACTAACTGTTTGTTTCAGCAAAGCAAAAGGTGAAGTTCCGGAGAGACATTTCCATCGGAGAAAAAGTCAAGGTTTGGCGTGAGATAAGACTAACTGTTTGTTATAGATTGAAACTGAATGTCCATGATTGGAATAGCCCAAGTTTGAAGTAGGATCACACAGTGTTGTTTCCAACACCCTTACTGAAGCTTTGTCTAGTGAAATTCGTCGTCCTTGTCACATGACGTAACTTGAAAACTTCTTGAAAGGGTTGGAGCTTCATGAAGAGCCTCCCTTTTCGTCTTCTTTTCATCCGTCGCTTCTCCAAGAAGGGTACTGTGATGAAACGCTTTTTCAGCGACTTTTTGCAAACTTACTCTAATACTTCAGCGCGAGTAAAATATATATATATATATTAGGAACTAATGTAAACGCGACGGGAATTAAGGTCAAAGACGGGACTTGATTTTGTGTGTTCTTGCTGACCAGACGTTCCGAAGACGGCGAGTGCCGTAATTTACTACAGGTGGGTCGTTTTCACATTATTTCCTAAAATCATACTCTAAATCGCTTTTGGTTTGACTCCATCAGTTTTTTTGGGTGATTCACGTTTTGTTTTCACGCACGTAGGGCCACATTATGAATTTGAAATCGCATGTTCCTGTTCGGGCGTCAGTTTTTCTTTGTTTCCGGGAATTCAGAACAAAAACGAGGACCGAAAAGGGGTTTTTGCGGTTTCGGCCTTAGTTTGATATAGAATTTGTTGCGTTAGGTGCTTTCCTCTCACCACAAACCCAGGCAATACACGTTAGTTGAATAAACGTTTATTCAACGTATAATCGGTATATTTTTGGTTCAAGTCTGGTAAAGGTATTACGCATAAACGTTTATATTAAACGAATTTATAACTAAACGATTGAGAATTGTTTTATAAACGTATGCAAAAACCAATTTTTGTAAATGTTATTTATTATCTATTGAATTTAAACGAATAATATCATAGTTCATTCAACGACTTCAACAAATCAAACGTGAACCATTCTTGTCCATGATTTGAATAGGTATATTTCACGAACTGCAAAAACGTTTTTTTCAGGTGAAATAAAAATGTATATTCCACATTTAAAATAAATGTTCGAACTATTTTCTTGAAAAATAATTTAATTTATATGGATTTTAAACGAATGACATCCAGGTATAATATACATTTTGAATAAATGAAATGTGAACCATGTTATGGCTATTTATTGGTGGTTTCTATTCACATTTTACACGTATAGCATCAACGTTTAGATCAAGTGGAACAGAAACGTGTAATAAACCAGCTATCCGGGCCGGTTTAGCATAGCCGCTTGCTCGGTTTTTCCTCCTGCATCAGCCTCCGCATCCAATACGCGCGGGTTAGTTCCGCAAGCCACCGAGCGGCCGCGGTAGTATCCCTCTTACTAGCGCGGAGTACGCCGCTTTAGTATAGGCGATTTGACGGCCACCGCCTACAGCAACAGATACCAAGCCTGTTCATACGCACTATACGTGCAAGGTGCAGTCATTGCACGGCATTTGCAATCTACTGGTCGTCGCACCAGTGGTAGAGCCCGAGTTCCTCCGGCAACTCATAGAGCTTTTAAATGGTATAGTCTGTACACCGATAGAACGGACTTTTTTGAATTTCAGTGAAGTACCCTATAGCAAACAAAAGCACCAAAGACTGTAACAACATAGGCGCGTTTGTAACTAATATTAGTTTTGTTCGGTTGGTAGTCTTACCCGGGCAAATTATTCCGACGCCAAGCCAATGGCATTACATTCAGCGAGTTTGACACTTACGTACGATTTCTAACCTCCATTTCTCTATGATGTTTGTTATTTTTAGTGGGCTCGGCTGTTGTGAGTGTTATGTAATAAAATCAGCTTCATTCAAAAAAATTATTTTCTCATTCATTAGAATTGGTATTGAAGTGGTGTCATTTAAAATTACCATAGCATTTAGCTGTGGATAGCGGAAATAAGCACCTCTTTCTAACTGGAATTTAACATTTCGCGGGTAATAACGCTTGGGACTACTTTTCAAGCGGAGGAATCTGGTGGTCCTTTCTATCAGTGTATAGAGTATAGCGTTGAAGCCAGAGACAAATGCTCCGCTGCACCCATTCAATCTGTCTTTCTCAAGGCAAAGGGGTTCTAAACACCTACTTCTAATCAATCGTGGGCACCTTCTGGTGTCTTGGTGGTATCCACTACTTCCCCTATCCCGCCACTTTATCGTGGATATCGTTCAGGTGACCTGAGAGTTGCATAAAGGTTGCATTTATACGAATATTGATGGTAGTTTACATAGATGATGAAAACGTATAAATTACACAAATAATTTTGGTATAAATTGGCAACGTTCTGACATTGAATAAAGGTTGAATTATACGTTTATTGTTGGTAGTTTACATAGATGCTAAAAACGTATAAATTACACTGAACAATTGGCCAATATATTGGTTCAAGTCGCGGACATTCTGACATTGATTATACGTTTACCATCTACCGTATATTTCTTCAGTTTCTGACAAAAAAAAAGTTTATTAAACGAAAGTGTGTTGCCTGGGAAACTCACTGATCTGATCTAAGTTAGAGAGAGAAAGGGCGAGAAATCACATGCGCGAAAGAGAGAGACCACTAACAACTTAGGTCAGAATACTTAGTTCAGGTTGTGAAAGGAAAGCACTTATTATCTCTGTATTTGGACGGTGGTGATTACAAACGACTGTGCTGGGAGGTTACAAGAAGGGTTGACGGACTTTAACTGTAAGTTAGGTACCTACTAGGCGTAGGCTCGCGGATTATGACATTATTGACTTCTTGCACAAAGAACTGCAGGTTCTAAAAATAACGCATATGGGATTTTTTTGTTTCACGTTCGAGCTTAGTGCGTATACGGGAATTACAGGTCCGGGCTTACTTATTATTGTCTATTTGAACATGAATAATTCACTTTTTTGTCTGAGTCTGTTTACGTAATAATTTTTGATGTCATTTTGGTTGTCTCACAAATTTTGTAAACTTACTGATTTTCATGTCAATATTTTTGTAGCCACTTCAATAATTTTGTTTGTGATTTGCTTGTCATGGTAATCACTTGGCCATGTACTCACTTCTATTTTTGTCTGTGTCATGATTCAATTTTCATGTAAATGTCATTGTCCGCCGTCTTTCATGACTCTCATATTTTTATGTCATGTTTTCATGTGTTGATGATTTTTTCTGCATTGTTGATTTGTTGATTTATTTATCATGCATTGTTCACTGATCTGTTTTACTTTTGTTTGATGATGTTTCTGCGATTTTGTTTCTACTAATTTCACTTACACTGAATACTGAAACACATCAGTGAGTTTGTTTGTCATTCTGTCACATATTTGAGTGTTTTCTTCTTTAGGCTTAACTCGGGGGTTTGCTTGACTGTGTTCTTCCACTGAGTGCCCTTCTCCAAATCCGCCACTCTTCTCGTTTTCTTTGACTGACAGTATGACATATTATTTGGTTGTTGTGTTTTTAACTGTTTTTGATTATTTTGTCTATTGTGTGTCATTTTGCTAGTCTGTCAGTCCTGTGTAGGGTGTTTCATGAAAAGAACCTCATTTCATTTTTTTGCTAATGATTCCAATAAAAATTCATTTTGTTAGCTGTTCATTCGTGTTTTTGTTCAACTTTTCAATACAATTCTCATCCCTAAAGTTCCGTTCTCGTCGAGAGTAGAACCTGAGTGAAACGACAACGTAAGTAAAACGTAGGTAAGAGCTCCAAGGTGAAAGGGGTGGGGGAGTAACGACAATCATAGCCAAGGGGTCAAAATGAGGGGAATAGTTTACCCTGTATAGTGGATAAATTTCACTCAAGTTGCATTGAGTCTCTCATGCACAGTTATGGATTATCAGAAGATTGGGCTGAGCAACGGCATAAATAGATTCGAAATGTTTCAAGACAATCAGGAGTTATCCCAATTTGAAAAAGGACAACATTTTCTTGAAGTGAGTTGAAGATATCCAAACGCCGTTCGAACACATCGCGAACAAATTAGCCAGGCCTCTTCCACGACAGACGATTACAACAAATACACCCTGGTTATCATAGCCTATTTGACCAAGTGGCCGGAAACGTTTGTACATCTTACCTAACCAATGGATTTTAACGATGACCTGCTGCAACCTGATCAATTATTTCGAAGTAGGTATGAACCATTGGAATTACACTCGGATCAAGAAAACGTAGCTTCGGTACCAATGTCCGTTGCAATCTACCAAAATTTCAAAAACTAGAACGACGCCTTATCACCCACGTTTGGATGGAATAGTTGAACGGTTCAATAGAACTATATGGAACAGCACTTGTCGAAGGTCGTTGATGAACATCAGCGCGACTGACATCGTCATCTGCCGTTACTCCTACTAGTATTTCTCGCGGTCATCCACGACTCCACGAGAAAACACCGGCACGTATTACTTTTGGTCAAGAGATGCGTCTTCCCTGCGATTCGCAATTCGGCATGCCGGAAAATGATCCTGAAGCTATTTCCGATTACGTCAATGACCAGGCTTTTAAACGGTTTCAGTACGCTCAAGAATAACGGCGCCAGCGCCAGCGGTGCCAAATTCCGAATAGGTTGAAAATTGTGGAGGTGGTAATAGAGGATTGTTCCGGATGCATCGTCAAAGTCTCTGGAAGGTAGGATAAGCTCCAATATAGGAGACAGAGATGATGGGAGAAGTTGATATATTTAGTTTATTAAGTTCTGCTAGGAGGACCGTAAAAAAAGTGAGCATTGGCGATAATTATTGCAAAACAACTGCAAGTGTTATTAAGGCATGTCTTCGACCATGATTTGCTTGTTCCATTTTCTCTCTTGATTCCAACTCCTAAAGCCCGCCCTGTTCAGAGCGGGCATCTCTGTTTAGTATGCTTCAAAGGAGAAAAAATCAATACGGATACGACCCAGCGTTGTTGTTACTGTCTCTCAATCAAAGTTGTGCGAAAGTTTGCGATGAGCCAATCACGAGGGGCTTACCGCGACGCGCTTTTAGAATTGATGGTGCAAGTTGTGGCCGTGGGTGCGGGTGTTTACGTCATCGTGTTTTGGATGTGGGTGGCGGTATGGCTAATTAAAAATGTCCACAGTTTGGGCATCAGCTTTTCAGCGGTTCACGTTACGTTGCAAGTGCAGTGAAGCACATGGAACATGCCCGAACATGCTCGTGCTGTGAATATGGCACTATGGCACTCGTATTCGCAGTGCCGCCGAGAGGGCGGTTCAGAAGGTGATACATCACCGGGGCCCGGAGCCCCGTAGGGGGCCCGTGAACGCAAGTTAATTTTCTTTTTCTAGCTCACTATTGGTAAAAAGTAAAAAGTAGTAAGGAGTAAAAAGTAAAAAGTTGAA
This sequence comes from Anaspis maculata, assembly GCA_949128115.1. NCBI lineage: Eukaryota > Metazoa > Arthropoda > Insecta > Coleoptera > Scraptiidae > Anaspis > Anaspis maculata. The sequence continues at coordinate 21,422,267 of OX421962.1, forward strand.
AAACCAATAACAAAATCCTAATTTTCTTACTGTCTACCTTTTACTACTTATAATATGTCACAAATTTGAAGAAAAGCAGTTTCGCACAGCAGAAGACGAAATTCACAAACGAGCTACTGTTTTGGTGATGAAAAATAGCTATTATGATTATCATCATTACTATTATTTGAAAAAAAATCTCGCCTGCGCTGCCATTGGGCTCGCTCCGTTCGCGGACTCAAAACATTTTCTAATAAGGGGGGTCGGCAAGTGACATCCAACATCGGGGCCCGGCGAAGCTCTCGGCGGCCCTGCGTATTCGTTCTAATTTGGAGTAAATCTGATAATAGAACATGCCTACTCTAAATAGCTACAAACCTATTGGAGCCTATTGTGGGAATTTGCTTTATTTTAACATGTCTTGTATAGTTTTACGAAATTCTCCTCTGGTATATGTGTTCGAACTGGGCCGAAATGCGAGCGTGTCTTTTTTTGTAAACACATGGTTTGGCAGTTTCAAGTTGACACGTCTTGGAAATGCGCCTCTATGACAAGTGCTTTTCACACTCACGGACATGGTGGATGTTACTACTGAAGCCACCTGCATTTGGCGTGCCGGAAATAATCCGGAGAAAAATAAATAAAAGCCGTGATAATTGAGGAATTATACGAATATTCAAAGTGAAGTGATCATAGAAGATGTCGCCAGTTATTTAATTCATACGTGAGAACCGAGCGAAGTTCTACAACACGATCCACTTCATACAGCTCGCCACTCGAAATTCTTTTCCGCAAGACGTCCGAGAAAATGGTGAGAGCATTATGCGGTAGTATCTAAGAGCACCCGTCAACAGACATGGTCCGCCTGCCGGCCTGCTACATCGACGTGGTCGTCACCCGATACTCTAGTGATAGCGGTCAAGCGTGCTATATCAAATTACCAATTGTGAAATGTTTTGACTATACGTCTTTCGCGGTTGATTAATTAATTCATTTGTTATGGAAGAAAGTGAATAAATATGATAAATACAAAGAAAGGAGAAGTAAAACATGCTAAAGAAAATAAGAAAAAATCTCGTCAACATTATCTGTCAGCGGTGATGTGCCTAGGACGCTGATAGCGTTTCCACGCTGGATCGTAAGAATGATTCGCTCATCAATTACGAAGGAGCTTGATTTGGATGCTATAAATTCATTCCGAATTGCTGAGAATGAAGAAGTATCGATGGAGATTGACCGTCGTTATACCTGGATCAATCCGCTTAGGCTGTCGTCCGCTCCCGACTTGTCACGTCCTTCTGCGGGTCTGTTAGCGCAGAGCTTTGATCAACTTCGAGGAAGCTGAGCTAAAACTCGTTGATGCTGCGTCGCGACCATCTTAGAGGCCGTAGAGTCGAAGCCCCTCGATGATGAGTCTCCGCCCACTTAGCCGATGCTGAGTCGAACCCCGGCTGATGCGCCTCAGCCCACCTGAAGGATGAGTCGGAATCCTTCGGAGATGCGTTTTGATCCCCGTGGGGAAGTTGAGGGGAGATCCTTTCAGAAAGAGTTTTGACCTGCCCAAAGGCTGACGAGTTGTTCGTTTTTGAGTTGCAACCCACCTCTAGGATGTATTGGCAAAGCCCTTGGATGTTGTGTCTCGGTCCGCCCCCAGGAGTCGAGTCGAAACCTTTCGATCCCAATCCATCGTCAAGTAGTTGTGCTGGTTCTCCTCCGGTGCTGAGTTTCGATCCATCTCCAAGTCGTAGAGTTGAGATACGTTGATGATGCGTTTCCATCTTCCTCCAGGATGCTGGGTCGCGATCTTTTGATGAAGAGTATTTGGAAAATCTAAATTTGCATAGTGTCAGTTCAGGGACAGCAATGGGCGGATTTCAATGTGTTTCACATGTCTGAAAAGCCAATTCAACATTTGGTATCACATTTCTGTCTAGAAGTCGCTAACTTCAAAATCGTATTTTCCCTCGACTTTTGAAATCGATGCTTGATGTCCCAAAGAATCCCCAAAAAAAATTTCAACCATGTCATTCGCTTCATTTTGCAAGTAGGGCAAAACCATCCCTGGATCCTCAATATAGTTATTCCCTGGAATATATTAAGAATTGGATACCAAAAAAAAACAACATGTTCCGAAATCTTGTTCTTAGTGATGGTTCCTGAGTTATATGGGTTGAAAGACTATAACGACCTTTTTAGAAAAAAAAATGTAGTCCAGACACCAACTGCTGATTACTGTAACGACGTTGCATTTGAGGTGTAAGATGCCACTTGGCAGACGCGGATACATCAATATACACTTCTGAGCAAAAGTTAAGGGCCACTTTTTCAAATGTGAATAACTCACAAACGCTTTTTTTGATTTTCGCACAGAGGTGGTCGTATGTGTTGTGAAGACAAGTGTGAAGTGGCGCACTCACCAATCCATAGGTTTGTGGTAGAGAGGTCTTCGACTGTTGCTTTGCAGAAATGCGTAATTTTTAGTCAAATCAAAGCATTGGATTTTGGACAAAATGGAGGTTCATCCAATAAAAAACGTCTAGTTTGCTTTGTTACAATGTTCTTAAGCAAGTACCATGCTAAGTTTGTTCATTGACATCTTTCATCTTCAAATTTTGACCATCAATATCTTCTTATGGCTTAAACAATGTGTGAGGCACTACTTTGCGTGATTTTGGTTGCATACAGTTCAGTAGTGTATTTCTTGTGAATTTGCGTCAATGTTTTGTGATTTTGGCCACTCTTGAGCTTAAAAAACAATAAATCCTTTATGCAGACTGTTACTAAAGAACAAAAAACAAGATAAAAAAGCTCACAAAAATGTCAAAATCTTGAGCATTGACAAGAAATAAGTCATAATTTTTATCACATGCCGATGAAACACCTCTACAGTGACCAAAGAAGAAATGGTGAATTTCTTCAGTTCTTTTGGGTAAAAGACATTTACGGGGTGTCGCCAAGAGACCAAGCGCACAAGCGATGAGTGACAACCTTGATTGATCATTTGTCATCAATATTCGAGAGTTTGAATCCCTCCAACGCCATCAGGCTCTCTCGAATGCGAAGAAGTTGGAAAATTAACTTCAAGTTTGTTGCGCTGCACTGAGTGAACTCAAGGACGGAAATGGATGATGGCCGAACTCAGAGATATGCATAAGCCTTGTGTTCAAGAGTAGAAACCATCAAGAGCATCTGACGACGCGAACATTTGAAAATCGGTGTTTGTTTGAACCTCTGCAGTGTGAAAAACAGCTAAAATCGAATAAGTTCTCAATCGGGATTGTTCGTCTTTCGTAATTGTACAGGGCCTGGTCAAAAACGACGAACGTAAAACACGTATCTCCCTGACAGGAAACGACTAGCGCGGTCGTGTATGATGTCTTCGTCGTCGTGGACATCGGTTTCATGCAGATTGCATTCCACTCAGGATTCCGAATGGGGGTAGCTCTATAATGGTGTAAGCAGGAATCTTTTTGATCAGTTCCTGTACAATTACGAAAGACGACAGTTCCGATTGAGAACGTCATTTGATTTGAGCTGTTTTTCACACTGCAGAGGTTCAAACACACATCGATTTTAAATTTTTGCGTCGCCACATGCTCTTGGTGGTTTCTACATTCAAACACAAGGCTTATACACATCTCTGAGTATGGCCATCATCCATATCTGTCCATGGGTTCACTCAGTGCAGAGCAACAAACTTGAAGTTAATTCTTCAACATCTTCGCATTCGAAAGGGCCTGATGGCGTTAAAGTGATTTAAACTCTTGAATATTGATGGCAAATGATCAATCAAGGTTGTCACTCATCGTTTTTGCGCTTGGCCTCTTGGCGACACCCCGTAAATGCATTTTCCCCAAAAGAACTGAAGAAATTCACCATTTCTTCTTTGGTCACTGTAGAGGTGTTTTATCGGCATGTGATGAAAATTATGACTTATTTCTTGTCAATGCTCAAGATTTTGACATTTCTGTGAGCTTTTTTCTTTTGTTTTTGTTCTTTAGTAACAGTCTGCATAAAGGATTTATTGTTTTTGAGGGTCAAGAGTATCCAAAATCACAAAACGTTGACGCAAAATCACAATAAATACACGACTAAACTGTATGTAGCCAAAATCACACAAAGTAGTGCCTCACACATTGTTTAAGCCATAAGAAGAGATTGATGGTCAAAATTTGAAGATGAAAGATGTCAATGGACAAACTTAGCATGGTACTTGCTTGAGAACATTGTAACAAAGCAAACTAGACGTTTTTTATTGGATGAACCTCCATTTTGTCCAAAATCCAATGCTTTGATTTCACTAAAAATTACGCATTTCTGCAAAGCAACAGTCGGAGACCTCTCTACCACAAACCTATGAATTGGTGAGAGCGCCACTTCACACTTGTCTTTACAACACATAAGACCACCTCTGTGCGAAAATTCGTCAAAATCAAAATAAGCGTTTGTGAGTTATTCACATTTGAAAAAGTGGCCCTTAACTTTTGCTCAGAAGTGTATTTAATACGTCTGCTAAGTGGCATTTCGTATCATGAGATGCAAGGTCCAGCAGCAGTTGGCGTCCGGACCACCTATCTTTTATAAAAAAAGATTTTTTGGGATTCTTTTGGACATCAAGTATCGATTTCAAAGGTCGAGGAAAGTTACCATTTTGAATTTGGCGACTTCCAGACAAAAGTGAGATACTGAATGATGAATTGGCTTCCCAAACCCAAACATATGAAACACATTGAAATCCGCACATTTTCTTTTCACGTTACAGCCCCTGAACTGACACTATGCAAATTGTTACGTGGAATCCGAAAATAAATATTGAGAATTTTCACTGCGTTTTTGCAGACGCTGTATCTCAAAGACTATTGACCACAAAGTGACAAGTTCAGTACTGATGTCTTGGAAATTTAACGGGCTACATTTGTTGCTACGGTTCTTGTGTCCTAAAGGTGATCACTGATCATTCACAAGCTATTCAGAAAAATTCGAAAATTTTCAAGGATGGCGCTCTTTTATAGGTCCTAGAAAAAAGCCAGGCCTTGGAATTTTCGTGAATTTCAGTATGTTATTTTACGTTAAATTCTGCATCGATTCACCAAATTTCGTCAACTTCCGAATTTATTTCCGGTTAAAACCTATTTTGACTGGGCTATGAGCTTGTTACTGGAATGAAGACGTTCTCAATCTGAACTGATAAATTCAACCCGGTACCCAACGACGCCACCGTTCAGATAGGGACTTTGTAAAAATAAATTGTTATCAGGGCTTGACCAGGTATAGTGTAGACGGCGATTATTTATTGTTAGGGTGTAGATTATTCCTACGCCTCTTCGCATTGACTTTCCGGCGAACACCCTGTATAGCCCATCATCTGCGTTTTGTTCCTCCTGACTGCGGACTGCGGCACTCTCTCACGGACTGGTAAACGACAACAAACCAGCGCGTATACGGGGCGTGCTCAAAAGGTTCATCACGTTGTAAATTTGTCCCTTGACTTTGGTAATTGTTTTGTGCACACAATCATCGGTTCGAAAATTTTTGGAAGGGTGAAATTCGGTTTAGTATTTCCGGTTATAGGCACTCTCGATAGCGGGAATCTTTCAAGCGTTGGGGGCAATTCACGGCAAAAACATCATTTAAGCCTCCACAAAGGCCAGCCATATCTAATCCTTTCCAAACGGGCAAAAGAGAACCGAAGCCCAAAAAGAGCGTTAGCTTTTGTAAAGAAGCTCCACGAAAAGAGGGCCACCGCAGACACCGGCCCACAAATCTTGGATTTCATTCGTGGTCAATGTCACTCTCCCCTTCTTCAGTGTCTAGAAGCCGGGCCTAACCCTCACGTAACCTCTAGCACTAACATAAATTTTGAATCTGATTGAACCACGAAAACCACTCAGAACTAAATGTTGGTCAAGGTGTAGAATCGGGTGTTCGTCGGAGAGTTGGGGTGTTGGAACTTCTGAAATAATTAGGGAAAACTTATCTCCTCGGAAATAGCTTAGACATTTTAGATGTTGTAGTCTGCGATGTGAAGGTAGGACTAGGTATAGGATCGGGAAATTATTCAAATATTTTGACTTGTAGCTAGAGGTCAATAGGTTGATATTATGGTAAAACTTATACTGTGTCTTATTGTGTTCAAACTCGTAGTCAGATCTGTCTCAACAAGCCCGAAACCTCTATCCTCGAACAACAAGAAGAAAGGCACAACAGGATGGCGTCCTGATACTAGATGATCATCGGTCAAGTGGTTCCAAAAGCGGGAAACGGGATTTAATTCAAATAAGTTGAATTAAATTTGAGTATATTGAGTTGTCTACTCATTCAGGGGTTTAAGAAGATAGCTGGGGTCTCTTCACTACTAAGAAGAAAAAACTTGACTAGCTTTGACGAGTTTATTATTCAAGGAGAGCCGAGTAAACTGTTCGATAAGTGCAAGGTATGCTCCCCTATAAATACGGAGGCTAAATTCTACCTCTTGGTGGTGTTTTTCAGTGGAAGTCTTAGAGAAATTCGACGGCGTAAAGGCTGATTATTTTGTACACGGTTTATTGCGGGACGCTTTTGTATAAAGTTTCTCCTTGCACTTTTGCCTTATTTCAACGCGCTGAGACTGTCAGAAACTTTGAACAAGGAATCTTTCGGGTGCGTTCTGGTTCACGATCCAACTTGTCTTGATCGCAAACTTTACGAACCGAAGCCAGAAGAGTCTATTGTTTTCGAGTAGAAATGGAGATTATTTTGGAAGTATACGTCAATTACTTGCTGCACAGATTGCTTGTATACAATCATGCTGACAGCAGACGAGCGCTGCTAGAAACACAGCTTCCCAGGGAGAATCCGGGCCAAGGCTGGCTGACTGGCTGCGCCTGCTTATGTCCCGTGGCATAATGACCGCTTATGCCGCAGATAAAACTGAAAGATTTGGCAAACACGCCTATTTACATGAGCAGGGGGAAACCCCGAATTTCCGGTCTCGGGAGCGGTTTTTTCTCTTCTTCCTTCCTCCCTGGCGGTTGGCAAATGGCCTTTTTCTGGATGCCGCCGCCGTAGTATATGTATAGCCGTCGCAGTCGTAACAGTGGTAATGAAACGAACGACCTCCTCCAAAGTTTCAGAGCACTTGACCTGCTCTCTGCGAAGGAGTTTGTTTGCGATGAAGCCGCTATGCGGAGAGGAGGAGAAGATGGAAATGTGTGTCGTCTCTTTAATGCGAAGAGCAATCACATGGAATTTATTATGCAAATAGATGATGCTATCAAAGCCACGATGGGAATCTAGAATTAGGTACGGAAGTTATTATATGCCGAGAGGCCGGTCATTGCGCCCCAAAGTGGATGAGATGTGTGCATGATACGAAGCTTTGAAGCTGGGTGATGAGTTTTGAACCAGGATGATTCTGATACGGCAATTACTATCTGCTATAGATTTCGGGCTGCCTTACCTCCAAGACCCCATTATGCAATTGAATAACTGGTTCAATTCGTTGCGGTTCCTTTATAACTTTGAACATTTCTCCAAAATCGAATTAAACCGCTTCGTAAGACCGCCGGGCTGTCTCTTTTTTTGTTCAATTGGGCCGTGTAACGCGAGAATTTCATTTCCACTCGGCTGTCATATATTTTGAGATCTCTTGCTCGATAGAACCGGAACTATCAGCCGAGTTTATAAAAGCACTTACAAACTTTATTACGTCCAAAGTTTTGCCTGACACTCGCGCCGTGCTTTGTACTCGGCGCAGGAGAGTTCTAAAACATTACCAATTTTTCTCTTCCACTTTGGACGAGCATCAGCATCGCTTTTTTGCAGTACCTAATCCGTTTCAGGCTTAAAGCTCGAAACTATTTGTGGTGTCTGCAACCGTGAAATCCATGACAGTTGGTGGGTAGGTCGGTGGAAGATTATTAAATTAGTGTTGGAAATCCCTAACCTCTGTGGTTTCAAAAACGTGCGGCTCGAAATATTTAGTTTCATTCCAGGACACTCAACAGACAACGCAGATTTAAAATTTTGTGAAACACGGACTAAAATAAATCTAACTCAACCTCATCTACAGTAATTATGAAGTGAGGTAAACGGATGGAAATCACGTCCCTTCGGGTGGAAAGTTAGAATTTGAAAAGAAGATTGAAGAATTGGAATAGTTTCTCTCACAAGGGTTTTATCTTGAGTTCCATCATTTGAATCGGGTCTTGATAAGCCATGCCGGTTACTCATTTCAAAGTGGAAAACTCTTGGAAAACTTGAAGAATTTTAGGAGAAATTGCTAAAGATGTGTCACCCCAAAACTTTCCCGACTAGTATCCAGGAACCTATGTAAATTTTTGTTCGAAACGTCTCTCCGGGTAGGAAGTTGGAATTAGAGGAAAAGATTGAAACTAATTTGCAGGAAATCAAAAATTTGTCAGGAAGATTTGAATTTTGAAAATTCATGACGCTCGACTAGAGAATGGTGGGAAACTGCAAGTTGTGCAATATGCAATAGTTTTAGGCCAGTAGCAGGAATATTCAAGGTTGCAAAAGGTCCCATAGAAAATGTTTCTCTTGATATTGAAGCCACCCGCATTTGGCGGGCCGAAAATAATCCGGAGGAAAATAATTCAAAGCTATGAAATCAAAGTATAAGTATGTGAATATTCAGAGTCAAAGCATTATTAAAAGATGTCGCTAGTTATTTAATTCATTCGTGTAAATCCCGCGAAGCTCTATAACATAAATTACTGGCTCCTCATCGACATTCAATATCCGTTCCTGCTCGGCGTCCGATGAGATGGTGAAAAGAAATGCGCATTAAGTAACGCACCCGCGCTTCAACTACCGGCTAGTGTGCTGGCGTACTCCTGCTCCTGCTGCCTCGGAGCTCCGCGGTCCGCGCTCGGTCACCCGCTACCCGCTGCCCAGCCACGTCGCCGACTCGCCGGCACCGCACTCCGGTGCGCTGTGTATCAAATTACCCATCGGAATTTTAACAACTATACACCGTTCGCGATCGTTTTGGATGCAATAAAATAATTCGAATTGCTGGGAATGGGGGATATCGCCGGAGATTGACCGTGGTACCTGGACTAATCCTCCTGGGCTGCCGTCCGCTCCCGACTTGTCACGTCCGCTGCCGAGTGCTTCTGCGGGCCTGTTAGCGAAGAGTTTTAGTCCCCTTCGAGGAAGCTGAGTTAGAACCCGTTTATGTTGCGTCGCGACCCTCCTAGAGGCCGAAGCGTCGAAGCCCCAATGATGAGTCCTAGCCCACTTGGAAAATGACGAGTCGATTCACCGGCTGATGTGTCTCAAAGGCCCCCTGTAGAAAGTCGAGTTGGAACCCTTCGGAGACGTGTTTTGGTCCCCTTGGGGGCACGTTGAGTCAAGAACCCTCCAGGTTGAGTTTTGACCCTCCGAGAGACTGATGAGTTGCTTCCCCCGTTGAGTTGCAACCCGTCTCTAGGATGTCGTGTCAGAGCCCTTGGACGTTGAGTCTTGCTCCGCCTCCAGGTGTAGAGTCAGAGCCCTCCGACGACGAGTTCCAGCCCTTCGCCAGGTCGATGTGCCAAGGCCCTTCCGGTGTTGAGTTTCGACCCTTCTCCAAGTCGTAGAGTTGGGACCCGTTGACGAAGTGTTTCAAACCCCCTTCAGGATGCTGAGTCGCGTTCCCTTGACGATGAGTTCTAGCCCACTTTGAGGATGTCGAGTTGAAACCCCTAAATGAACCAGGCCCGATAGAAATGAGGTCTCTCGTTTCGGTATCTCGTGTGGCGGAGTGATGACCTCGACGAACGGAGGGTTAGTCTTGGTGAGTTGGGATAGTTGCTTACGGTTAGGCTTTGTCGTGAAAAATGTATGATGGGGCTCACGCGTGCGTTCTGAATTTGCCTGCACGTGCTGGTATCTGCGCTACTGTCTGCCGTCAGGTACAGCCACTTTCAAGCCTCGTCCTCTGTTGGATACCTTCATAGAAAGGTATTCGCGCTCTTGGGCCCTCTGGACTTGGTTTTGTGACTGCGGTACTCAGAGCACCGGACCTAGTGGGTTAGATCTGGAAACTCGCGGGTGAGCTTCCTCTGCGTTTCTGAAGTTCCTAGTTATCCGGAAAAAGCAAATTTTGAGAACTACGTGGAAAATCAAGTAATTGAAATAAAATAGAATCGCGTTTGTATCGGGGTTCGGACCCTGCCGTAGAGTCGTAATTGTTGATCGGATTGATGGACCCCCCCCCTCCTTGAAACCCCCTCCAAAAAAGATTTTGTTTTAGCGCCACGACAGTTCCGGATATTTCCAGGTAGAGCTTGTTACGGGAATGGAAATGTTCTTATTTGAAACTGATGAATTCAATCCGGTACCCAACGACGCCATCGTTCAGATAGAGACTTTGTAAAAATGAATTGTTATTAGGGCTCGATCAGGAATAGTGTAGACGGCGATTACTTCGTGTTAGGGCAAAGATTATTTCGACGCTTCACCGCATCGGCTTTTCGGCGAACACCCTGTATAGTCAATTCTCTGAGTTTTGTTTCTCCTGGCTGCGGCCTTCCTTCACAAACTGCTAAACAACAACGAACTAGCGCGTATACGGGGCCTGCTCAAAACGTTCTTCACATTAAATTAGTACCTTGACTTGAGTAATTGTTTCGCGCACACCATCGGTTCGAAAGTTTTTGGAAGGGCGAAATTTGGTTCAACATTTCCGGTTATAGGCACTTTCGATCACGGGAATCTTTCTGAGCGTTGGGGGCAATTCACGGCGAAAACAGGTTTAAAGCCCCCACAAAGGCCAGCCATATCCAATCCCTTCCAAACGGGCAAAAGAGAACCATAACCCAAAAAGAGCGTTAGCCTTTGAAAAGAGGCTCCACAAAAAGGGAGCCACCGCACACACCGGCCCACAAATCTAATATTGCATTCGTGGTCGAAGTCACTCTTCTCTTTGCAGTGTCTAGAAGCCGGGCCTAACCCCAACATAACCTCTAACACTAACATAAGTGTTGGATCTGATTTAACCACAAAAAGAACTTTGAACCGCGAAAGCCAGTTAGCTTTCAGACAGTCAGCGAAGTCCAAATTTGTGACCTTGTGTGACCTCCGGAACCATGGTAAAAAAAATGAAGAAGTTGAAAATTCGTGAAAATCGTCCGTTTTTCTTGAATAACTTGTTAACAGTGATTCCACGAACAAAATGTTTAAAAGTCATTGAAGAGCGTTAAATTTTGAACAAAATGATGCCAAAGCTGTGCAACCGAAATACAGCTTTCGGAAGTCTACCTTTGAAATCGCTCGAAGCTGCCGGATGAGTTGTGGCTGTCAAACTGCAGGTTCTCACTCATAATCATCATAATCATCATAATCATAATCTTTATTAACCTTTTCTTGATACTGTATGTACATAGGCAAGTCAACATAGGGTACAGTCGTATACTGTACAGTAAAATAATGTACGATCACGTAAGTATACACACTAAAAACAATACATTTTTTGACAAAAAAGAGACAATATTATTTTAACAAACAACAAAACAGACAAGCCCCGATCAGCCATGCTCCATAAACTCACCGACCGTGTAATAGCAACCCCGGATGAGATGATGTTTCAACACATGTTTGAATTTTTGGGGATTTGTTTCAAGTCTAATGTCTTCAGTCTTGAAGTCTTCAACTCAAGAGGCTATACTGCCATTGTCCGTTAACGGATATGGTTGCCCTAAACATTTCTTGAAAGACAATTGAATCGACTTCAATAATATGCTTGACTGCAGTGTCGTCACAATTTGTATCTTGGATGTAATCAGCAGTCAAAGTCGGTAGTGGATCAACCGCGGGACCTTCAGAAAGGCGCACATTTGATCGCATATATCTTGAAAACTACAAAAAGGAGAAATTTTCTGTAACCGGGGTTCTGTTGAGCACACTTTGCTCTACATATTCCGTCAACAGCGTTCACCTGCAAGAAAAGCAGACCTCATGACAGGAACGGAAAAAGTGCGGTTTCTGAAGGTCCCGCGGTTGATCAACTACCGACTTTGACCGCTGATAACATCCAAGATACAAATTATAACGGAAGTGCATTCATTCAGACCATACCCCATATCAAAGCTGGTTTAATTGCCTTTCAAGAAATGTTTGAGTCAAGCATATCCGTCCACGGACAATGACAGTATAGCCTCTTGAGTGAGAAGCTGCAGTTTGACGGCCAGAATTCAGCTGACAGCTCCGAGCGATACTCAGGGCTGGGACTCCGTGTTGTCGCTATCGACAGTCGCTTCTAAGCGATAGTCGCTAAGCATAGGGAATTTACATGTACTTTCTCAAGGTCAGGTAGAAAGCGACTGTTGACAAAGAACACAGAGTCCCACCCCAGGGTAGACTTCCGAAAGCTACATTTAGGTAACCGTTCATGACCCAGCAATGGCGATGGCATCATTTTGTTCAAAATTCAACGATCTTTAATTTCATTTCTAGACATTGACATTTTGTTCGTAGAATTACCGTTTACAAGTTATTCAAGAAAAACGGACGATTTTCACGAACTTTCAACTTCTTCATTTTTTTTACCACGGTTCCGGAGGTCACACAAGGTCACAAATTTGGAGTCTTTATTAGGACTCCCCAGTGAACTAGTATCGAAAGAAAAATTTTCTATGGACCTTTTGCAAGCATATGTCGCTTTTTCGCTTCCTGCTACTGGCCTATTTTAGAAATTTCCCTTTTGTATGAATGTGTTCGAAACTGGAACAACATACGAGCCTGTATTCTTTTTGTTAACACATGGTCGTCAGGCAGATTTAAGCAGACAAGTTTGGGGAAAATTCATCTTTCTCACCACCCGCTCTAAGACTGTTGATAGGTCGCAGCCTGTGACCCGAAAAGTGAGAAGAATTTCATCACTTTGCCGCGCTTAATGCTGTGCGAAGGGTGCAGCGTTGAGAGAGATTGAAGAATTATAGCGGATATGTTTGATTGGTTGAAACTTGGTCGCTTGCGACTCGCGTAATGAGGCACATGTCAGCTTTTGGTTCTCTCATTGGGTCCCTGGACACGGAATACGCACCTACCCAACACCATCATTTTGTATCATTTGGTAGTTGTATTGTAAATTTCTGCCGCAAATGAAAACTATAGTGAAAAATCTAGATTTTTGCATAAAATCGTTCCAAACTGCGTCTTTGTTACTCATCCAGTGGGCTTTTGTCTTCGTATTCTTTTTGGCCGTTGCCGTTTCCATTGCCGTTCATGATGGTCGCCGTTCTGTTCTCCCAACTTTCACTTTGAATTAAATTAAACAAAAGAACGAACGAATGACTACTCGTAGATCCATAACTTTTATTCTTCAATGGAGACCAAAATTATCAAATTCTGACGTCAAATAGAGCTGAATGGCGGGAGCCGTAGGATGCTCTAGTGCCCATTCCAGTGTAATTCAACCCGAGCCCTTGATATGAATCTAAGGCGACTTAGGGTGGGTTCAGTCAGCTTATTATGTAGCCACAAGTTTTAATTTTAGTCGCAAGCGCAGCGCTGCTCATTGGCTCTTATGAATCAACCTTCTCAGAACACCCGATAAGCGACGCAGTGCTTACGGCTAAAACTAAAACCGCGGCTAAATAAGCTTACCGAACCGAACCCACTCTTAGAAGCGACGAGCTTTGCAGTAAAACACTTCTAGGTTCAGATTGAGCGTTCAATCGCAGTTCAAGAGTAAATCAAGATAACCTAATCATGAAGAACAATTTGCTTCGAGGAAAAGACAGTTTTGTCATGCTGACTTTTTTTACGCAGCCGACCAAATTGAGACGATCGCGGCCGAACAAAGAAAAAAGCTGTTTTCTCAGCTGGGAAAACCTTAATTGATCTGTAGTGACCTACTTATTAATAGCCGCGTGGAAGCGCAAGATGTGTCAGCACATTCTTCGACGGTCATTATTACCTATGCCTATTTAAGCTGAAACGTAGACTAGGAACGGAGAATTAGAATAAACCTATGGAACGTATAACACCTGTCCGTCATTCGTGCATCAGCCAAAAGGGCCTTATCATATGGCGACCGTGACATAAGATTTGCAATCTTCCTATGTACTGCAGTGTAAGAGTGTGTAAAAGTGCAGAAGACAAAAAAAAGGTTACTTCAAGAAATGAGTTCCTCGACCCCATCCTCAAGCACAAGTAGACGCTGTGTCAACAACCCATCTCCACGATTCGTGTAAGGGAAAATTCAGCATCAACAATGGGACTGCAAAGAAAATAATCCACGAAGACGTTATGCGATAGTAACGGCAGTAATCCAGGGGGGCGAAACGCCAGAAGTAACCCTCCGCGAAGACCAAAGTCAAACGAGATGCCAGCTCATTTTTAAAAAAACGTTGATTATTACACGGAAAAAATCAGCATCACCCGGCTCAACATCCAACCCAGTAGAGGCTCCTTTTTGATGCGCGAAGAGAAGAACCACCTGGCCCTACATCAATATCCCGTTGTTCGAGCAAACAACTATAACAGCAACAATCTTCTGGACGTCGCAGTTTTCGACGTTCGCTAATTTAAAAATGACGAGTAAGTACAAATTTCCCAATATAATTGAATGAGATTTGCAAAAATGCGAACCTTTTTTTTGTTTTATTGAAGATGATTTAACGGGCGAAATTTGCGAAATTAACCATGCATTCCTAGGAAAAGTCAAAAATTCTTATATGATGCACTCGCACTCCATATTTTTTCATAAAATTTAATATAAATCCAAACTACCAAAATGTCGAAATTAGATGCCGTAAAATTTCTGAACCTATGTTCTACTAGTTTAGAAGATACGTTTAGCGGAGACTCCGATAAATTACAAACGTTTATAGATGCTATCGAGCTAATTAAGATCTAGCAGACTGGCAACGAAAATCTTGTAATTGAATTTTGTACCTACTGTCTATAACTATGTTTATTTGGTCATGAAAAATTTTGGTCTTTGAAGAATTTGAATTTCAGAGAAAAGGTTTAATTGTGCTGTATGCGCGCGCGGTGCAATTAAATGTTTGGAATGAAATTGAGTAGAACAACCCAAAATTTTGATATATTTCCCATGTTTGTAATTTTTGTAGTTTGATTTGGTATTCAAAAATTTCAAATTCAAATTTATTAGGTATTCTATTATTTGGTTGATTTATTGTGAGATACTATTTATTTTGAGATACCATTATGATGTTATATTTATTTATTTTTTCTCAATTGAATTGTTAGTTTTTAAATGGTTAGAATGACGCATTCCCTGACAGGTATGCATCATACTCCCAAAAAGGGAGGTGTAGTGACCACTTATTAATAGCCGCGTGGAAGCGCAAGATGTGTCAGCACATTCTGCGACGGTCATTATTACCTATGCTTATTTAAGCTGTAACGTAGAGTAGGAACGGAGAATTAGAATAAACCTATGAAACGTATAACACCTGTCCGTCATTCGTGCATCAGCCAAAAGGGCCTTACCACAGATCATTGATCTCATCGTCGTCCAGTTTGGAAGTTTACACAGCCCCATCAGAAGTTCACTTAATTATGAAGTGCAAATTCTATGTAGCGAGTTCATTTCCGCTCTTCCTAACATATAAACCGGGATTATTCGCGGCTTACAGTGCTGGCGCCTTGTCCAGCCATCCCGGTCCGGCACGCGGGCTTTAATTGAATCGAATAAAAATTAATCGCCCAAACTCCACGCTCGAAAAGCAACCGCAACGTAGCGCTCCGACGCTCGCACACTACTCGTTTTCCGTGTGATTGTTTGTCTAAAGTATGGTAAAGTGCGATTAATGCCGGCCCTAATTGCCGTAATAGACATTCTGGGGTCCTTCCACGCCGAATAGTTGGCAACAACAGCCGGCCGAAAGGGTTTATTAAAAGAACGGGGTGCTGCTTGTTATGTATACGAGCAACCAGTACCCCCCCCCCCCTCTCTCCCCACACACATGTCGGGCGATACCCGCGATGCGAATTCTAATTCGCGTGACGTTGAATTTATAATTGCAATTACGAGAATTGCGCATTCATGTGGACGGGGGGACAAGGGAGGGTAAGTAATCGGTTCGGTAAAACTGCGCTAAAGCAAATTAAAAATTAGACATGTAAAAGTACTAGCAATGGTAACGGGCGGCGTAATTTTGCGGGGTTTACAACGCGTCCAATTACTATGATTCGCAATTTTGCAGAGCGGTTTTCATTCCACGGCATATTTCAGCTGGTCAGAGGGAGACGACGCTAGTTTGATAATTCTGCCATCGCCACAAATATGCTTGTTGTACCCAGAAGCTGTAACTCTATCAATTCCGGTGAGCAGCATGGCCAATAACGCATTCAAAAATCATGGCTTGGTGTCACTGGTGTCAGGTGTAATGCCGCGAATGCAGTGGAAATTATTGAAAATAATTAAAAAAAAATGCGTGGTTTCTGGAATCAAGTGCTTCAATAAATTGGCCGTGATAGTTTCCTGGGATATTTTTTTGATTGTGTTCTCAGAATCTTGAGGCGGCCACAAACAGCCCCCCCGTCGAATTCCATTTACCCGAATCGAACAATTACATAACCTGATTGACGATATGAAGAAGCGACAAGTAATTGAGCCCTCGTGTAGCCCTTAGGCCTCACCAATTGTTTTGGTGAAGAATAGAGATGGAACAACACGTTTCTGTGTCGATTACCTAAAGCTCAATGACGTTACCAAGAAAGACGTTGCGGTTGCCGAGAACTGATGACACGATTGACGCCGTCTCTGGAGCAAGCTGCTTTTCTACGTTAGATCTACAGAGCGGCTACTGGCAAGTGAAAATTGACTCAAAAGACAAAGAAAAGACCGCTGTTGTTTCGTGTGCTGGACTGTGGCACTTCAAAGTCATGCCGTTCGGTTTATGTAATGCCCCGGCGACCTTCGAGAGGTAAAGGAGGTCCTGAAAGGACTCCCATGGAAAACTGCTCCGATTTACTTGGACGATGTTATTGTTAATGGCAAGACTTTTCACGGCAAAAAGGACCGACTCCAGTAGGTAACAAAAGTCAGGCTTGAAGCTCAATCCAAAGAAATGTCACTCACTCAGAAGAAAAGTAAAGTATTTGGGTCACGTGATATCGAAAGATGGTGCTCGAGCCGACGAAGACAAGATTCAAGCTGTGAAGAACTGGAAGACGCCAGGGAACGTTCGAGAAATTGGGAGTTTCCTTGGATTATGCAACTATTACCGCAAGTTTGTGAAAAGATACTCCCAGATCGCTGAACCTCTTCACCCCCTCGCAGAAGCCAGAAAAGTTTTCTGACGGACTTAAGAATGCCAACATTCATTCAAAGACTTGAAAAATGTTCTGATAACGAGTCCCGTATTGACACTTCTTCGAGACGAAGGCACTTTCATCCTTGACACAGACTGTAGTGTAGAAGTGAAGAAAAAACTGACAGAAAAGATAAGTCAGACAATACAGTCCTTAGGAATTGGGCTGAATGGACAGCGGGAAATACAGGAGGTAAGGAGAATGGGAAAACAAGAGAATGGAAGAAAGAGACCTGTGCATAATAAGTTGGAAACGCTGGAATTGAGAAACGAGAGATATTAACAAAAAAGAGCAAGTTGAAGAGAATAAGAAACGAGGTGTGGATTGAAGAAACCTTCCCAAGGGAACATATGAAAGAGCAGAGAGAGAGGGGAACGAAGGCATATATCAGATACAATAAGCTGATTATAGACGGGAAATCATACACAATAGCGTATATGCAAGAGAAAAAGATACGGACTGCTGCACAGCCCGAAACACCAGGGCAGACAAAAGGCTTTACAAGAACGTTTAGTCAGAGATCCCCAGAAGAAGAGATGGAAGACGAAGGGGAAGAGAAGCAAAATGCTGCAAGAAGGAGCAAAATCCGAAAAAACTAAATAGTGAAAGAAACGGGAATGAACATATGACGACAAAGGCTACTAATTGGGACAAGAATTGTAGGAAATACCACGGATTTAATTATTGCACGACGAGCAGACAAGCAAAAGGGAAGACGGGGCAGCCTGAGAAGAATATAGAGATGCTGTTCTGGAACGTAGCAGGCTTATTCAATAAGGATGAAAATTTCTGGGATTATTTGATGGATTTTGATATAATCGGATTAACTGAAACGTGGATAAAAGAAAAAGACGCTCAGAATTTGATGAAGAAGCTATCAAAAGAATACATCTGGAAACAACAACACGCAAAGAGGAAAAACAAGATGAGGAGAGCAAGCAAAAGATAATCAAGTGGAAGGGGTAATAATCGGAGGAGATTTTAACGCAAGAATAGCAGGCGAGGGTGGATGAATGAACGAAGGGGAGGAACAGGAAGGCAGAAAAAGGGAGGAGCGATATTTTTGAAAATGGTGGAGGAAAGAACATGGCAAATTTTGAACGGAAATGTAGAGGGCGATGTAAATGGAGAATATGCGTATATTGGAGTGGATGGCCAATCGGTGATTGACTATGGATTGGTAAATGTGGAAGCACTAGAAAAAGTGAAAAGTTTCAAAGTAGAATATAGAGTGGAATCAGACCATCAGCCACTACGAGTTACGCTCAAGGTCTTAGGAAAAGAAAAGAAGACAGAGCAAAGGATTAAAACAGAAACAATCGAAAGGTGGACAGAAGAAGATATAGAGAAATACAGAGAAAATTTAAGGAGCATCAAGCTGCAAGAGGGTGAGGTAGAACACAACTGGAAAGAGATAAGAACAACTATAGAGCGATCTGTTATAAGGGAAACTAGGCAGAGAACAGAATAGAAAATCAGGAGAAATGCTTGGTAGGACAGAGAATGCGGATTAAAAAAGAAGGAAGTGAAAAGACGATTGAGAGAATGGAAGAAAGGAGACATAGATAAAGCTTCTTACCTACAAGAACTTAAATTGTACCGACAGAAATGTGAAGAGAAGAAGGCAGAAAGCAGAGAAATAATGACAAAGGAGTTGGCAAACATCAGGACAGAGGCAGAAGCATGGAAATTCATAAACAGAGAGCGGAAAATTGAAACCAAAATCAGTGAAGAAATAAGACCGGAGAAGTGGAAAAAATATTTCATGAAACTACTCGGCAGAACAGAAAAGCATAATCAACAGTACCGGCTTCACGTCGAAAAGGAAGAGAATATAATAGTAAAAGAAATAAAGGAAGAGGAGGTGAGAACACAGATAGCAAGACTTAAAAAAGAAAGAGCAGCAGGTACCGATAAAATTAGAAATGAAGCATGGATCTACGCAACAGAAAAATGATAAGTGCCTTTACGAGCTTGTATAACAAAATATGGAACGAAGGAACGATACCGAGGATGTGGAGAAAAGGAATAATATGCCCAATCCACAAAAAAAGGAGACCAAGGGAAAGTAGAAAACTGGGGCCCTGGGGGGAAACAGAGAACAACACTGCCAAATACAGCTTATAAAATCTTCGCTATGATCATAGAACAAAGATTGAGGGAAGAAATTTAAAACAAAAAATCACTACCAGACGTTCAAGCAGGATTTAGAAGAAACAGAAGTACAATAGACAATCCGTATGTTTTAAACTACAATCACGAAAAGGAAATGGCCAGAGCAGGAGGAAAGGTGTTGGGATTTTTTGTGGATCTGAAGGCGGCATTCGACAGCATGAACAGAACGAAATTGTGGCAAGAGATGAGAAGGATGGGAGTGGAGGAACAATTTGTAAGAAGAATAGAAAAGATCTATCGGGAAACTATGAATACTGTCAGAATAGGGGAAGGAGCACGGAAGTATTTTGGACCATCAAAGGACTCAGACAAGGCTGCCCGATGAGTCCAACTCTATTTTCCTTCTACATAGCAGAACTAGAAGAGATTATAAAAAAAGGTCAGGACGGTGGAATCGTAGTGGGAAAGAAGAAGATCTGGACCATGGCATTTGCAGATGATATAGTTCTGCTGGAAAAAAATGAAAATGAGATGAAGATGGTGATAAAGCGATTTGAAAAATACCTAGACAAAAAAGAACTGATATTGAACACAGACAAATCCAAGATTATGATTTTGAGGAGGGGAAATTCATGTATGATACGAAACTGAGAGTGATGATGTTTGACCACATAATAAAAAGCACAATGTCGTATGGAGCGGAAATCTGGAGAAGGACAGAACGAAAGAAAACAGCTTGAATACATGAAGTGTATACTTGGGCCTGACAGAAGTACTCCATCGTATATTGTGTTGGAAGAAACCAAAAGAGACATGATGAAAATAGGAACGGGAAAGCGAGCAATGAAATTCTAAGAAAAAATACTCCTCAAAAGTGAAAGCGGCATTCTTGAAGAAACGCTGAAGGAAAGCAGTAGTAACAAAGAAGAAAACTCAAGATGGATGCGGGAAAGAAGATCTTACCTAGAGAGAAACGGCTCAAGTCAAAAATGGCTGGAAATGAGAAGACAAGAGGGAGCCAAGGCCGTAGCGGAGATGGAAGGGAGGATTAAGGATGGACAGAAGCAACAACAGAGAAGTGGAATAGAGAACACCAGATATAACGCACACTACAAACACATCATGACAAGCGAAGTGCCAAAGTACATCCTGAACACGAAACTGAGAGGAGGAAAAATTAAGATAGCCAAGTTCAAGTGTGGAAACGAAGTTCTGGGGAGCGAACACTGGAAGTCTGAAGGAGACAGAACGTGCAGAATATGTGGAAGGGAGGAGGAGACGCTACAGCACTTGAGAAGGACGTGTGAGGACTCGCTGAAGGAAAAACGGAGTATTGGACGGCTGATGGACGAGAATGGTGGAGGAATGGACTGGATGACAAGAGTGAAAAATGAGCGGAGAATGAACTAATTATAATTTACAATTTAGAATCACAAATAAGTTTGAAATTATACATATTCTTGAAATATTCCATATATAAAAGAATTAATAAATACATACAAACATACATAGTAGAGAAGCGATGGGCGCTGTGCTGTCGCAAATGTAAGATGAACAAGAAAAAGTTTTGGTCTTCTACAGCAGCATGTTTAACAAACCAGAACGGAATTATTGCGCGACAAGAAAAGAGCTACTTGCAGTCGTGGAATCAATCGAACACTTCCATGCATACCTGTACGGCCAAAGATTCATCCCAAGAACGGATCATGGCGCGTTGAAATAGTTGACAAACTTCAAAAATCCAGAAGGACAAGTTGCTCGTTGGATTCAAAGACTACAAGTTTATGACATGAAATTCAGCACCGACCTAAGAAATATATTACCTACTGTCGGTATGTACGAGTACGTTACTAATTAAATCATCATCTAAGACGGAACTGGCATATTATACTTACGATTGATATCAAAATAACACTAACGACAGGGAGTCCCAAGATTACTTCTCATAGGCAATCAACTACAACCTGCTGGCCTCGCCTCATCCCCATTTCCTTCCATAACACGAGAGAGTACCTGTCGAGATTATACCAGTAGATATTAATACGGCAGCAAGGAAACTGCATTTCCTCGTTAAGTTCAAAGCGACCAACCGCACATTACTCAGTATGAGCCGCATATTATATCCCCGACTCCCGACTCTCCTCCGTAATATCCTCTCGTGAACTCCGCGCATTGTCTCGCACCGCGCCGCGCCTTAGGTTAGGTATTCCGCCCTTCCGGGAATTTCCTGAGCGATCCTCCTCGCACCGCCTCACACGTCCCTCGGGAGATTGGGCGACCTTTCATATTTCGCTCCACAATAACAACAAACAAAACAATTAACACAACAGCTCCCAGGAACATTAAACCTTGAACCATCAGTATCTATAGTGCCGGGGAGTGGGTAATAATAACGCCCAAAAAAATAAAAGATAACGAGACGTCGCGTCGTCGTGAAATAAAATCCCGGAGACCCATCAGGGCGCACCAATAAACCGTCAAGAACGCGCCGCGAAGATGGCCGGTCGTTACCTGTTGTAAAGCTCGAAGCGCGGTTGTTTTTTGCCTCTTGGCTGTAATCCCGCGATTGTTTATCTTGCTGGAATCTGCGGAACTTCTAGTCAACAACAACAACTAACAACAACAGCATGTAAGAGCAAAGACAACAGCAGCAAACTTTAAAATTGATTAGTTTCTTAGTACAGTATCATATCAGAAGAATATGATACTGAGTGGATTTTTCTTGCGCCAAGCGAGTATTTTACACGTCTGTTAAAATTGACGACAAGCTGTAACAAAACAATAAAAGTTGTAAGTACAGGTACCTATACGTACACTACATGACGACTATATGGCGAGAACTCGAAGAGAAACTTTAAAGTTTGAAGTTGGCTTATTTCTTTGACTGAGTGGACGGTTAGAGTGGTTGTAAATCCCCAGGAAAAGTTCGGTGAAATGAATGACGTAAATAATACGGCAACTATTCCGGTATATATGTACTATGAACTACGGATAAGTACCTATACCATGTAATTTCCTTCCAAAGTACCTAACGTGAGTATAGATAGGCACTCATCTCCTAACTTCTTATAAATTATAGGTATCAAGTCAATATTTATATACTACCAAAAAATGATCATTATTCTACAGGATAATATTGGCAATTTTGTGAAATGGGAGTATCCCTTCAAATTTTCAACTGTCGTTAGTTGCCTCACACGTTCATAAATTGATTTTTGATTGGTTCAATATTTTTGACCGCCCTCTAAATGTTGACGGGTTTCATAGACAGAAAAGTGTGTTTTCCTGATCTATTCTTCAAGTGTGGGAGAAATGGCCAATTCTCCCACACGTTACGGGAAACGGACAACTGCGAAAGGAACCGAATTGGCCATTTCTCCCACACTTGAAGAATAGATCAGGAAAACACACTTTTCTGTCTATGAAACCCGTCAACATTTAGAGGGCGGTCAAAAATATGTAAAAATATGAATATTCGCAGTTGTCCGTTTCCCGTAACGTGTTCCGAACCCTCACCCGAAGCCGCCCGCCGCCCGCCATGACACTTCACGCCGTATAATGGTGCAACCTA
Organism: Anaspis maculata; assembly: GCA_949128115.1. Lineage (NCBI taxonomy): Eukaryota > Metazoa > Arthropoda > Insecta > Coleoptera > Scraptiidae > Anaspis > Anaspis maculata. Next base: position 21,445,203 of record OX421962.1, read on the forward strand.
TTTAAGTTTTCTCGTCTACTCTAAGGTAGGCGAGAATCATTCTCACATGGTTTTAGACCATGTGACCACGCTAAAAGCGGTTTTTTCGACGTCGCTAGGGTTGATTTCTAACTGATGGAATCCACTAGCGAGATCGATATACATGAAAAATATTGACTTCGGCCCAATTTGTCAAGTATGTCAGAAATATTTGGCAACGGGTACCGATCATCTACAGTATTTTCATTCAATTTTCTGTAGTCTTTGACTAACCTAAAACTGTAGTCTATGGTTTTTGATTGGTTCAATATTTTTGACCGCCCTCTGAATGTTGACGGGTTTCATAGACAGAAAAGTGTGTTTTCCTGATCTATTCTTCAAGTGTGGGAAAAATGGCCAATTCGGTTCCTTTCGCAGTTGTCCGTTTCCCGTAACGTGTTCCGAACCCTCACCCGAAGCCGCCCGCCGCCCGCCATGACACTTCACGCCGTATAACGGTGCAACCTATTTGAGTTTTCTCGTCTACTCTGAGGTAGGCGAGAATCATTCTCACATGGTTTAAGACAACTCTCGCTACATCGATGTATCGCGGATTGCATAAAATTCCCAGAGACTTTCTCCCACAGTTTCAAGAATAGAGGCCCAGGGCCGCTATTCCTGAATCGTGTAAGGAACTCACACGGGTGAGATGCAACCTACTCGTGTGACAAAATCACATGCCAGTCCGGAACATGTATTCTTGAGGTGTTGGAGAAATGGCCGATTCGGTTCCTTTCGCAGTTGTCCGTTTCCCATAACGTGTTCCGAACCCTCACCCGAAGCCACCGCCCGCCATGCCACTCCACGCCAGCTTCACGCGGTATATAGGCCAGTCAAATTAGAACAAATTTTTCCGTTTGAGGGAAAAAACTGTTGGAGTTTTGGAAATTTGACAGTAATGTCCGGTAAGGTGTACTGTTGAACATACTAAAAGTCCCAACTCTACCTATTGAGCTTGAGCCGCCATCTTGGAAAAATGGTCCTTCGATCCAGTTTTCTGCTTATATTCCGTTAATCATCAGAGACATTCAATTAGGTCGATTAAAAAATCAAGGCTATGAAATTGTCCACAAAAATTGTTTCATACCGATTTTTTTCTCGTATCTGTTGATATTAATAAAATTAAATCAACAAAAAAAAATATCAAAAAATCAGCAATTTTTTGCCTATAGCTAGAGATACTGTCTTCAAAATTTGTGAAGCAGTCTACATCCAAGCTAAACGTGACAGTTGAGATGGGAAAAAAAAATTGCGAAAATTTTTTTTCATTTTTTTTTTAAATGAGGCAAAAATTTGGTTTTTGAGTTTGACATTTCCAATAGGGCGGAGTAAAGGTTTCAAACGAACATCAATCAGTTTTCATATTTACATATTGTAAGACAAGATTTCATCTTGTTTTACATCGTGAAGGCATTATTGTGCCTTCACGAGCTTCTGGAATGCTCGATATAAATTAAACTAAAAGAATAATAGTTAAGTCCAAAAAGTGTTGTCGATTGGTTCTGAAAGAAACATTTCGAAACAAAAGACATCAGCAAAGGATATACAGGAGGCCCAAAGGTTATTCAACTGTATATGAGCCCCATATTGATGTGCCTTATCCAAAATAGTAAAATGTTAAAATATACCCTGTATAACAAAAAGTAACGATACAAAATGGAGGTAGTGAAGCATACCTGATGCCAAAAAAAAGGCCTTTACATTTCTGGAAAAAAGAACAAGATTGATTGATTTATTTGAAAGTTATTAGTCCTCAAACTTGACTTTAAAAATTGTATCCAGTCAAATGGGAAAAAGTAGAGAGAAGTAACTGCCGGAGTTTCAGAAATTTGACAGGGATGTTCGCTAAAGTATACTTATAAACATACTAAAAGTCCCTGCCTCTACCTGTTGTGCTTGAGCCGCCATCTTGGAAAAATGGTAATAAACTTGATCGAAGGACCATTTTTCCAAGATGGCGGCTCAAGCGCAACAGGTAGAGGCAGGGACTTTTAGTATGTCTATAAGTATACCTTAGCGAACATCCCTGTCAAATTTCTGAAACTCCGACAGTTACTTCTCTCTACTTTCCCCTATTTGACTGGCTGAAATTTGTAAAGTCAAGTTTGAGGACTTATAACTTTCAAATAAATCAATTAATCTTGTTCTTTTTTCCAGCAATGTGAAGGCTGTAGTTTTGGGACCAGGTATGCTTAACTACTCACATTTTGTATCGTTACTTTTTGTTATACAGGGTGGATTTCAACATTTTGATTGATTCTTTTGTTCTATTTTGGATAAGGCACACCAATATGGGGCTCATATACAGTTGAATAACCTATGGACCACCTGTATATCCTTTGCTGATGTCTTTTGTTTCGAAATGTCTTTTTCAGAACCAATCGACAACACTTTTTGGACTTAGCTATTATTCTTTTAGTTCAATTCATATCGAGCATTCCAGAAGCTCGTGAATGCACAATACTGATGGAATCTTGCCTCATTTTCCAAGATGGCGGCTCGAGCTCAATAGGTAGAGTTGGGGACTTTTAGTATGTTTAACAATACACCTTACCGGACATTACTGTCAAATTTCCAAAACTCCAACAGTTTTTTCCCCCCAGCTTTCCTTATCTGACTGGCCTAATAATGGTACAACCTATGTGAGTTTTCTCGTCTACTCTGAGGTAGGCGAGAACCGTTCTCACATGGTTTTAGGCAACTCTCGCTACAACGATGTATCGCGGATTGCATAAAACTCTCAGGGACTTTTCTCACACGATTCAAGAATAGCGGCCCTGGGCTGCTTTTCTTGAAACTGTGGGAGGATCTCCCTGGGGAGTTTTATGGAATCCGCAGTACACTGAGGTAGGAAAAGTGGCCCAAAACCGTGTGAATTTGGTTCTCGTCTACCTTTGACAACGTACCACCAGAAGTAATAAAGGTAAAAGCGTAGGAAAATCATGAAGCATTGCTAACATTTTTCAGCCAATTGCCCGCAAGCCACAAGTGGTATATTACCGATAACATGGAGGACAGCAAGGCTACAAAAAGAGGTGAAAGCAAACGGTGAACTGTCCAAAAGGGTTTGGTATAACTTATCGACACCCAACTCATCGACAGGATAACTTGCCGACACCCAACTCATCGACAAAACAACTCACCAACGAGACAACTAATCGACAAGACAACTCGCCGACAGGACAACTTGCCGACAGGACAACTCGCCGGCAGGACAACTCATCGACAAGAAAACTCATCGACAAGACAACTCACCGCTAAGACATCTCGCCGACATCGACAGGACAACTCATCGTCAGGAAAACTCACCCACAAGACAACTCACCGACAAGACATCCCGCCGACAGTTCTTCGCGCGGACAATTCTTCGCCGACCAATTCTTCGCCGGAAGCTTTGGAGCTCTAATGAGGCCCAGTGTGAGTGTGAAATTCAGAGCCCTATTCTTCACTGAGTTTTCACGTAACGTTTCAAGCCTTGCTGAGCCCCCTGTCGCTACAAGTATCGTTTGAGATCTTGATGCCCCCTTGGATATCTTCAAATTTTCTGGAGATTTGCTTCGCCCTCATGCCTTAAGCGGTTCCTCAGAGCCCTAATAGGCCCCTTTGTCTTCATGTCGCATTTGTAGCCCTGCTGAGCTCTTTTGTACCTTGCATTAGTTTTCAAAGCCTTATAGTTAGCTCCTGTGTGTCTTCTTGTGTTGGTCAAAATCTTACTGCCCCCCCCTGTGTCTTCAAGTGTCGTTTGGAACCCCAGTGGGCCAAGCAGGCCTTCTTGCGATTTTGAAAGCTCTATCCTGCTTTATGTCTATATTGAAGCCTTTCAAGCCCTGTTGAGCCCTCTCTGTATCTGCAAATATCGTTTGGAGTTCTAATAAGCCCCCTTGTGTCGTCAATCCTCATCATTGGCATCCTTGGTGACCCCCTTCTGATTTCTCTGAAGTTTCTGGAATTTTCGAGAGCTCCCTTGTGCCTTCTTAGGTCTCTCGGAGCCCTATGTGCCCCCTGTGTCTTTATGTTTCATTTGTAGTCTTGCTGGGCCCCTTTTTCATTGCTTTAGTTTTCAAAGTTCTAGTTAGCTCCTGTGAGTCAGTATGTGTTGATTGAAGTCCTACAGGGCCCCCTTTTTGTCTATAAGTATCATTTGGAGCCCTAGTGAGCCCCGTCAGGCCTTCTTGCGATTGGTGCGATGGTGCACCGAGGTCTTGCGTGCGAAGAGTGAGAAGGATGAAAACGGAAAGTGAACCAGCTAATGGCTCATATGCATAAAAACGGAGTGCATGCTCATTCCACTATTTTGAAGGAGTTGTTGAGGAAAATTTGCTTAGCGACTCTTGCAAAATTGGAACATTAGCAGATGCTTTGTTCTAAAGCATAAGTAATGATTAAATGACGGCGCAAATATTTTTATGACTTTACAAGCTGAGAGACAAGTTTTGACAATGTCAAATTGTTAATTTTTTGAGCCTATTGGAGTTGAAGATTGGTTCACTTACTTCGCAAATAAACCAATCAGCGCAAAGCTGGTCGATACGGGTGAACATGCGCGGTAAGGGTGAGATGATAAGGTAATCTTGAATCTTGGGTTAGTGAGAATGGATATAGTCTGGTCTCTAGCGATTTTTCGCACTAGATTTTCAGAAATCACAGGCAAATTGACGTGTTTTTATAGAACGCTTATCACATTGTAAGTTTAGTTGTGTAATAGCTGAGTTTCTTGTAAAATTTCTTGAACAATCTGTCAGTTGAACAATCAACTTCATTGTTTTTTGACACTATTTTGGCAGATTGTTCAATAAATTGGACAAGAAATTGTGTAGTGTAATATAGCCATAATGTGATTTTTGTGTAAATTTTCATGTCCTCTCTCTTTTGTGTCTCTTAAATATTTTCATGCTTTTTTTATGTGCTCACTAAGGTTTTGGAATCGCGCTTGCCACAATGTGACCAGCCCTGATGCGGTGATGATTATTTTCCTGAATATCGTGAAAAAATCGTACCACTGTGCCATCGATTGCTTTCGTCCAACCTAACTTGACTGTTTTCCACTGTTTTATTTTTGCACATGCGTCAGAGGTTTCTTCTACAGTCCAGTACACAGGCTGTACGATATTTTTTGTTGAGAGATCATGTAGATTAATTTTGCTTTGCTCGATATAAGACGATTTAATGTTACCTGTCGGGCTAGAACAGGGTCAGCTATGATTAGGCTGGGATGGAACGCATTTTCAGCAACTTTTTACAAACCTACTCTAATAATTCGACGCGAGTAAAATATTTCTATATCAGGAACCGAATGTAAACGGCAGGAATTCGGGTTCTCGCGGGTCAAAGGGGATTCTTGTGTGGTGCTTTGTCGAAGTTAGATGTGTCCCGCGACGTCGTCCTGCAAGATTCTCATTACAGGTGGGTGATTTTGAGTTATTTACTCAAGATTTAATCCACATCCCTTTTGGTTTGTTCGCTCAACTTTCAATACGCATGTAGGGCCGAATTATGAATTCAAAATCGCATCTTCCTGTATGGGCGTCAATTTTTCCTTGTTTCCGGGAATTCAGAACAAAGAAGAAGACCGAAAAGTGGTTTACGCGGTTTTAACAGCCTAGTTTGGATTTTAGATGGAGGCACTCTACGCGTTTCGTGCATTCCACTAATTTTCTGGGATGCCCAACGGCCCCCTTGGCCCTGGACGTGTGTTAGGTACTGTTATCTCCTCTGGATGATGTTACAGTGTGTAAGAAATAGTAATAATGATAATAATAATAATAATAAAGCTAATATATTCGGCGAAGTTTAGCTAAAAGCTACTCGGCGGTGAGAACACGGGCATCGTGAAAAGAATATAGTTCGTTTACGGGAATTGAGAACAAAGGAACGGACTGCAAAAGAAGGATTTTTGCGGGTCTCGGCCTTGGTTTAATATATAATTTGTTGCATTGTCTCTGTGTTTGGACAGTGGTGATTGCAAAGGACCGTGCCGGGGGGTTACAAAAAGAGTTTACTGGGTTTAACTGCAAGTTAGGTACCTACTGAGGTTAGGTGCGTGTACGGGAATTACAGGTCCGGGCTAACTCAATATTTTCTAGTCGAACATAAATAATTTACTTTTTCTGTCTGAGTCTGTTCACGTACTTGTTTCTTGTTTTTGATTTCATTTTTGTTGTCTCACGAATTTCGTAATCTTACTGATTTTCATGTCAATATTTTTAGACCTTTTCATCCATTTTGTGTGTGATTTGCTTGTCAATGTATGTCCTATTTTTGTTTTGTCATGATTTGATTTTCATGTGAATGTCATTGTCCGCCGTCTTTTATGACTCTCGTGTTTTTATGTCATGTTTTTGTTTTTATGCTCGCTGCTATGTTTGTCAGATATCCAATGTAGGTATTTTTCAGGATCCTACTAACCACCCCTATTATGTCTTGTTGCATTGTTGGTGATTTTATCAGCATTGTTGATTCATTATGCATTGTTTACTGATGTGTTTTACATTTGTTTACTGATGTTTCTGCGATTTTGTCTTACTAATTGCACTTACACTGAATACCGGAATTTATCAGTGAGCTTTTGTTATTCATTTGTCACATATGTGAGAGTCTACTTCTTTGGGCTTAACTCAGGGGTATGTTTGACTGGGTTCTTCCCCCAAGTGCTCTTTTCCGAATCCGTCACTCTTCTCTTTTTCTTTGACTGACAGTATGATATATTTTGTTGTTGTGTTTTTTATTGTTTTTGTTCATTTTGTCTATTGTGTGTCATTTTGCAGTCCTGTGTCAAATGTTTTATGAAAAGAATCTAGTTCATTTTAGAAGATTCATTTTGTTTACTGTTAATTCGTGTTTTTGTTCAACTTTCCAATACAATACTCATCTCCAAAGCTCAGTCTCGTCTAGAGTAGAGCCTGAGTGAAACGACAACGTAAGCAAAACGTAGGTAAGAGGTCCAAGATAGAAGGGGAGGGGGGTAACGACAATCATAACCAAAGGGCAAAATGAGGGGAACTAACAGTACAAGATCCCCAAAGTTCCGTTCTCGTCTAGAGTAGAACCTGAGTGAAACGACAACGTACGTAAAACGTAGGTAAGAGGTCCACAAGTAAGGGGAGGGGGTTAACGACCATCATAGCCAAGGGTCGAAATGAGGGGAACAGTTCAAGGCTATGATGAACATGCCGAGATTGTTGTCAACTCTTTGCAAGAAACATCCATCAGCTACTTGGGCTGGACTCTCTTGCAGGATCGTCCTATGCACGAGGTCAGAATTCTGTTTTGATCTAATCGCCCGATTACAGTAAAGTTAAATATTATGTGAATAACTACCATGACTTTTATGAGTTATGACCTAATTGAAGTGTTTGATACCTACATATGGATTTTAATCATAGTATGTGAAGCAGGTAGTACCGAAGCATTAGGTACCTATCGATCTCAGATTGTGCCGTAAGATAACAAGTTATCAGAATGCTATATGGTCGATTCTTTATCAAACACCATTTGCTGCACTCTATGCGCATTAAACTGTGAATAATTGCGCACATATACCAACGTTAACAGCACCAAACAGTATGGGCGTTGAATATCTTGAACAGCGTATAGTGCGCGCGGATTGACAGTAATTTGTAATTCAGATGAGCCAATCAGGCAGCATAATAACACCATCGACCCACAATCTGAATGTACCTATAGGTGCCACAAAAGCTCGTACATTTTGATGGAATATGGTGTATAGGTACCGGAGCATGCAGCAAAAGCTTATTATTATTGTCATACCAATCGACAATATGGATCGTTCCACGTTCTGGCCCTTCTTTCCGTCTCTTGTTCTCGTCCATCCTGGACGAATAATTCATTCCCAGATATCAGCCACATAGCCACCGTCGGTTTGCCAGTTTCACATACCGGGCACGGCGCATCGCATTATTTGTCAATTTATGGACGTTTCATATTACGGAACTCTGGGTGGTGTTGGTGGTGTGTGTGTGTGTGTGTGTGCGCTCAGCGAGAGCTCGGGGGGTTTCATTTTTACACGGAAACATTCGCGGAAACTTTGAGAAGCTAAAGAGAAGAGGGTGGTGCATGCGGTTGATTAATTTCAACGAAATTTATAGACAGCTTAATTATGCCTCGGGGCTGTAATAATACCTAATTCCCTAAATTTCGTTAAACTCGACCTTAAAGTTGTTACAGAGAAGCTAGAGCATCAGTGCAAACTGTGTGATGGGGGGTGTGTTGTGTACGCTCCATTAGAAAACAAGTTTGCCTTGTTGCTGCTGCTGCTGCTGCTCTTGGCTACTTTAATTAATACTGTTTAGGAACTCCTTCCCATCGGAAAACGTTAACTGCAGACTACAGAGGTGTCTTGGTTGGACTAACACCACAGCTGGAACTGATGCATAGGCGGATCGATATCAACAGTTTGGTGTTCAAAATCATTGATAAAAATAATAAGTTGTAGAGAGGACGATTACATTTCAACAATTTGACTTTTGGTCCAGGCAATATAGAAGAAATAGCTCCCACTCGGTTGATGAAACAGGTAATTTCAGCTCAAGACGCCAATATCAAGAACCTCACTTTCTGGACGGATTCCACAATCGTGCTCGGGCGGCTCAAGACTTCTTTCAGCAAGTTGCAAATCTTTGCGGCCAACCGCGTTTCTGAAATCCAAGAGCTTTCGGCGGACGCTTCTTGGCGGCATGTGCCAGGAAAATCCAACCCTGCGGATCTGATTTCGAGAGTGTGTCACCGTCGGAACTTTTGAGCTCTGAGCTCTGGATTCATGGTCTAGAGTGGTCATCCTTACCAGAGTCTAAATGGCCCAGCTCGAAGTTTGACGCGAAGTTCAAGTCAATGCGGCGATTGAAGTATCTGGCCGCTTTCCTACCGCAAGTTTCACGAGTCTGTCTCATTTGAAGCGCCTTTTGCTTGAGATTCCGCTCGAACTGCTCCAAATTGAAAAGTGATCGAAACCTGGGCTCGCTGATTCTGTCAGAATTGAATTAGGCAACTCGTGATTCAGTGGAAGTTTCTCAATCGGACTCCCTAATAAAGGAATTGAAATGCTTGAGGGCTGGTCTTTTGCTCAAATCGTCACGATTGATGAGCTCAAATCCATTCATTGACCACAACGGGTTAATTCGTGTTGGTGGCCGAATTAGAAAAACATCCTATCCCATTGATGAAAAAAACAGCAATAATTTCTGATGACCACCACCTGGCACGGCTTATCGTCACAAGCGAACATTTGCGTTTATTCCACGCAGGACCCCAGCTCCTACTTTCCACCTTGATAGAGAGGTATTGGGTTACTTCTGGGCGTAACCCAGTCAAGTCGTGCATTCGTGCGTGAGATGCTTCAGGTTTTCGCCAAAGATCATAAATCCCATCATGGGCGATCTTCCCAGTTGTAGAAGTGAACGGTCATTTTCTTTTCAACACACGGATGTTGACTACGCGGGCCCACTTTTGATCAAGGATCGAAAGGGCCGTGGAGGCAAGGGCCCGTATTCATATCCCCCTTTTAGCGTTAGAAGCGGTTTTAAAGATGCGCCTCTAACATTTCCGTATTCATACGTGGTTTTAGCGCGCCTCTATCATCACTTTAAACAGGCGTCTCTAAAGTCGTCTTAAAAGGGGATGTTTAGAGACGCGTCTATTCATATGTCTCTTTTACGTGTCTTTAAGCGATTTTGGATGGTCTCACGCATGCGTCAAGTTAGATGGGATCCAAATGTGCCAACAGGCGTGTTTTGAGTCCATTTAACCTACAAGCTATGCTGTGTGTTCTTGGGAAGTGTAACGAAAATCACATTTTCTTTCTAAAATATTGATTTAATTGAATTAATGAAGCATGCCGCCGAAATGCAGGAAGTGCGCAATGCTCTGGATGTCCCTTTCGGTTATACTCCTTTACTATTCACTGTACTCAAGGCGGGGACGACTTGCACAAAACAGTCGAAAGAGGTGTCCACTTGTTAAGTTAACAGATCCAGGCCGGTATCCTTGAAACTGTGGAAGAAACTCCCTGGAAGTTTTTTGCGAGGTTTCATGCAATACGCAGTACATCAATGTAACAAGAGTTGCCAGCACTTCCCTTTTGCCAGGCGGAGCTGCTCGGGGTAAATCACTAGACAAAGAAAACAGATCCAGCTGGGCCGTGATTGGTGTATGTATCTACTTTCTCTATCTAGTGATCTACCCGGAGCGGCTCCCGGCGCAAAACGAAAGCGGCTTGGGGTTCTTGCCTACCTGCGTCCACCTTCGGGTAGGTAGTTTTGAGTACATTTCACAACGTTGCCAAATCAACACCCCCTTTAGTTAGATGGGCCCTAACAGGACGTAAAAGGTGGCCTATGAATACGACCGATTTTATCAGGTGGCCGAGCGCTTTTTGTTAGAGGCATGCTAAATGTGGCTTAAAAGTGGGATATGAATACGGGCCAAGGTGACTAAATGCTACGTTTGCTTGTTTGTGTGTCTTGCCAGGAAGGTACTTCATTTGGAGCTTGTTTCCGACCTTTCCTCTGAGGTATTTATCCAGTGTTTGCGCCAGTTTGTGGCGCGCCGTGGACGCCCCAGCCACATTTACCCGGACAATGGCACCAATTTTGTTGGTGCTCCTTCTAAACTTCAAGAACTCGGAAAGTTCAACTCCCCGCATTTTGGGGGGACTTGGGAAGCTGGCGTCAAGTCCTGCAAACACCATTTAAGCGAGTTGTCGGAAATGCAGTCTTGATATTCGAGGAGCTGAACACTCTCTCAATCCAGATCGAGGGAGTACCTACTTGATTCCCGACCCTTGACCCTCTTATCCTCCAACTTGATGACGAGTCTCTCATTCCGGGGCATTTTCTGATATAGCGCCCCCCTAACAGCAGTGTCAGATGAAGATGTAAGTAAGTTAGAAACGTCACGAGAACAAAAGTCAACAAAAAAAATTTGACGCGAGATTTCGCTTCGTTCATAAATGCTTCTGTGGATGAATCTGGTCAGGTTTCTTCAATACCTAACTATTTTGTACCTTCTAAATCTTCATCAAAGTCCCCATTGCAGATGTCGGCTGAACCTTCGGCAGATTGGGCAGTCTCAGGGGCCGTTTGAATTGTTGACGGCCAAATTCATTGTCAACTACTAGCTACCCTCCAATCATTTGAAGAGATCCTCACAATCACTTCTTGTAAGATTGATGAGATTTACGTGGCCATGAATTCTTTGTTGTGGATTCTTCAGGCGAGAACCAATTTTTGGCAAATCCAATCCTTGATAAGTCACTCAATCTGAGGCCACTCTACTGTTCTACTCTTTCGAACTTGTTGGTGGTACCTCGACTCAATCCTATTTCAAAGTTAATACTTACTCGTCTTTTTGGTTATAGGCTCTGGCTGAGACACAATATTATCTACTCACCTGTGATCACCGTGCAGTGTAGTGATAGACTCTGTTCCATGCTGACCAATTGACCATCTTCGACAGTGTCTATTACGTCCTCTGCATAAATCAGCCCACATAGGAGCGTGACCCACATAGAACCCAAAAATTTGGTCGCACGGATAGTTCGTCGCGCGGACAAAAATTGTTCTCCCTTTTGCCTAAACATTAAATAAATAAATAAATAAATAATAAATAATATTTATTGATCCCGTTTGAACATTGCAACAAATGTATAGGGACAAGTCATAAAAACAATATGTATAAGTGCGGATGTGGGTGAGCGGATGGCATCCAAGCAACGTAAAAACTCAAAACCGAACAGTAGACAAACACAGTGCAAACTTAACAATAATAACTATGACTATATAATACATTGAACAAGAACCAATCAAAACTCTCAAAATGCGAATAGGCAGCCAATCAGCACGTCTGTACGCGTACCACCCCGGCAATACAGGCGCCCTCCTTGACGTAAATATTATCGCTGTGGTACCGTGGTCCTTCCCCCTCTCCCAGACCAGGGCAGTGACTGTCATTTAGAGCGCGTTTACGCAATGTCAGTACTGTCAGTTGTCACTGGTTGTTACAATCAAAATGTATGAAACTGAACATTGCAAGAACGTTTTCCATGCATTATAGATCATTTTCTACCATTTAAAGGTATAAGTATTCCCACTTTCCAAGTAAATTTTCATTCCACACCGTTAGTTGTTAAATTTTGTGCTTTTTGATTTATAGAAGAAAAAAAGAAGTCCAACTTTTGTTGAACTGGGAACAGGACACACGCTGTTGAATTTACCAAGAGGAAGCTCAATTTTATCTACTCACTGCCTTCACCAAAAATGGCTTATACAACGGCTTTCAAATTTACAAGCAGATGCTTCAGCTACATCAAAGAAAAATGTCCTTTGGTTTTATTAAAAACATTGGATCAAGATACAACTTTGCATGTGAAGACTCTCCCCAGCCTGTTACAATATTTGAGTGAATTGTGATAACAAAGTGTAGGCAATAGTTTCTTCATATATCCATGCATGCTTTACTGGAGTATGTGTCTTGAATCTCAACTTCGTGTCACTAACTTACCGTTCATGCAATAATCATGTTTTTTCGAGTATGTTCCTCGACTCTCAACTTTGTCTTGCTTCCGTATTGTTTCATTAAATTATTTAAACAAATTCAGTACAAATATAACGCATTTTACTCAATTGCCTTTTACAAATAATTCGTATTGAGAAAAATTGTATGCTACAAAGTGTCAATCGATCAAAACGTTCCATCTCCATTGCTTCATTTAGAGAATTTCTTGAAGCTTCTGCACTTTCCAAGATCAGTCTAAGGTTCCCTTTATGCTGAAGAAGAAAAAACCTTCAAGTATTTCAATAAAATCAATCATAACATTGTATAATCTGTCGCCCTCTTGTCCATTCTCTGGTATAATATCCTCTGATTTGTCCATTTCGCAGTAGCACCCTGAATTTGGTGAGAAATTCCAGTGTAGCTGGATATATGACATGAAAGCCTCTTCTGATTCTAAATAGGTCTACTGCACTTTTTGTTTGAAGGCGTATTTGATCTTCTGATTTCCAACTGCAACCAACCTACAAACTCGAACGTCAAACAATGACGTTTCCAACTTTTGACTTATTTACCGACGCCATAGACAAGACAACCGACGCAGCATCTCGAGATCTTCCGTTGCCAACGTTAAGAAAAAAGCGCTATTGCGCTAATAAAAACGCAGTTTATTATGATGATGAAGTGAATATTAAAAACCATTTTGAATGAAGAATAAGATTACCCTGATTAATCAGTGTACACCACAAAGTTCTTTGTAAAATTTCAACCATTTGAACAACACTGGTAGAGCCCAGAACCTTGGGTAGCGCTCTGTCAATTCATTATATAGTCTTATCAAATACAATGCGTTGTACGCTTAATCGTCAGATAATTTTTTAATAATATCATTTCGTTATAATCCCAGTGCAAGAAAATACAACTTGCCCTATGGGCTCGTTGTATTTTCAGCTTTGGGATTATAACTCATGATATTACTAAAAAATTATCGACAATAATCGTACTACTCATTGTATTACTACTGATAATAATCTAATATTTTAATTAATAATGATAATATTATGCTATTAATATTGATATTAATACCCCCTATTGTGCTTTCTTGTATAATTTAGAGTCTTAATGGATACCATTGTTTGTATCGTTTTGTGAATTCCGGAGATTTGGTAATGCCCCCTTATAGTTTTTTTTTGGAGCTGTAAGGTGCCCTCTTTCATTATTCCTCGCTTTCAGAACTTTAGTGAGCCTCATTTGAATCTTTTCGTGCTGTTGGGAGCTCTACTAGGCCCTTTTGTTTAGTAAATGTCGTTTGAAACCCTGCTGAGTCCCTTTGCCAAATACCAGTGATTCCCATTTTGCGTTTTTGTGGTGTTCGAAACCCTATTGGATCTTTTTTTTCTTCACTGTCATCTGTAGCCCTGCCGAACCCCCGTCAGGTCTTTTTTTGTTTAAATTTGTCGTTTGGAGCTTTGGAAATACTATTTTTAGGCTTTCAGAATTCAGTAAGCCCTCTCTAGCCTTCTTATGGTATTCAGAGCCCACTGGACTCCCTTGTACCTTATTGGATTGCTAGTAACCCCAATGAATTCCCTCCCTTCTTCAACGTTGTTGAGAGCTCTATTGATTCCCCTTGCATTTTTCTATGGTTTTCGGCGATTCAATAAGCAACCCTGTGCCTTCATATCCTATTCGAAGTCCTATCGGCCCCCTTGTGACCTCATCCGTTGTTTGAAGATCTATTAAGCTCCCTTATGTTTAATGGCTTTCAGACTCCCACTAGCCCCCATTTTGCCCTCTTATGTTATCAAGAGCCCCATTGGCCCCCTACCCATTGCCCATTGGTGCCTTATTGCATTGTTAAAAGCCATACTGAGCCATTAAGTTTTGTTATTGTTTTTTGAAGCCCTGCAAAGCCTCCTCCTATTTCTTTGTGGCTTCGAGAACTGTAATAGGCAACCTTGTGGTGCCTTCATCTGTTATTCGGAGCACTAGCAGGCTCCCTTATAATCTCATTTGTCGTTTGAAACTCTCATAAGCTCCCTTGTGTTTTTATGGCTTTTGGAATTGAAATAGGTCTGATTTTGCCGTAATCTTGTGTTATCCAGAGCCTCAGTGTCCTCCTTGTTGCGTTGTAAAAAGGAAGCCCTAATGGCCCCCTTGCTTCGTAAATGTCTTTTGAAGCCCTGCTGAACTCCTTTGCATTGTTTCAGGGGCTCTCACGGCTTAAGTGAGCAGTCATTTGCCTTCACGTGTTAGTTCGAGCCCCATAGGACCCCCTTTCTGTCTTCGTCTGTCGATTGGAGCTCTGATAAGCTCCCCTATGGTTTTTAACGCTTACAGGATCTTATTTCACCTATTTGTGTTATTCAAAGTCCCACTGTTGTCGAAGTAGTGGACGTGGTACAACCGAAATAGGGAATATTAGTTGCAAATGATGATAAAGGCAAACCACTTTGCATGGTTACAACTGAGACCTAAATAGGCGATTTGACCCGCAGTGCTTTTCCTTTTGTCCCTTAGGATTTGAATAGCGCCCCTTTTTCAAAATGGTGGATTTTATCTAAGGGCAGAAGGTATTGAATAACCTGGTGATGTCCAGCTCAGTAGAAATGTATGGGGCTATGTCTCAATCGGTTTCTGGGACATCAAACACTGATAAAAAAAATGGTGGAACATTGCCATCTACCGCAGGCAAATTTGGTGGAGGCGTCAAAAGGAATTTAGTACTGTCATAAGAAAATTGCTGTAACATTTTTATTTTTGAACGGATTTTGACACACGACATCTCATTTTGTGAAGAAGTAAATTCTTCTTGTTACCTTATACCTTCCGTTGGAAAAAGACGTTGAGGAATGTTGAAAAAAAAAATAAAAAAAAATTAAAAAAAAAAAAGATTTTCAATATTTTTTTATTTTAATGCAATTTGCCCTATTTGTGGACTTTGATGTGCCCTTTCTAAATTTGCACTTTCCCGATTTATATCTTTGCAGCACGTGCCGCCATATTGAAAAAATGATGTCTGGAAAGAAGTTTTTGACAATATCTGAATTTTGGCCCTTGTGACATCAACATGTTTATAAACATATGAAAGTACATTCAATCCTCCACAGTTTGACATCTGAAGCAGCTCTGTGCGACCCGCGGTTCTTGAGCTAGACCTTCTGGAAGTATCAATTTTCGGTTCCAAAAGAATAAAAAATCGCCTCTTGGGGCTGTGCCAGGTCCACCGATGTTCATGATTTGTGATATATGACGACGCGTTATTGATGGGTAACTTGATTAAGACATGGAGGTGATCCAGTGGTGAAATCCCGTAGGCGCGGTCACTATTTAACACCGAAAATTGATACTTCCGGAAACTCTAGCTCAAGAACCCTGAGTCGCACAGAGATGGTTCAGGTGTCAAATCGTGGAGAATTGAATGTGCTTCCGTAGGTACATGAACATTTCAATCTCGCATGCACTAGAATTTGGATATTGTCAAAAACTTCTTTTCAGATATCATTTTCTCAACATGGCGGTGCGCACTGCAAAGATATAAATCGGAAAAGTGCAAATTTAGAAAGAGCACATCAAAATCTACAAAGAGGGCAATTTTCATGGAAATAAAAAAATAAAAAATAAACTTTTTTTTCAAATTGTTTTTCAATTTTTTATTTAACATTCCTCAATGTCTTTTTTCATGGAAGGTATAAGATAATTAGAAGAATTTACTTTTCCACAAAATGAGATGTCTTTTGTTAAAATTGGATGGAAACTTGGTTGGATTGGATTGGAAAATTTTACAGCAATTTTCTTATGACCGTACTAAATTCAATTTGGCGCCTCCACCAATTTTACCTGCGACAGATGTCAATGTTCCACCATTTTTTTAAATAGTGTTTGATGTCCCAGAGACCGATCGAGACATAGCTCCATATATTTTAACGAAGCTGGACATCACCAGGCTATTCGAGACCTTCTGCCCCTAGATAAAATCCGCCATTTTGAAAAAGGGGCGCCATTCAAATCCTAAGAGGCGAAAAAAAAAGCACTGCGGGTCAAATCGTTTATTCAAGTCTTAGTTACGATCCTGCAAAGTGGTTGGCCTTTATCATCATTTGCAACTTGTTTTTTCCTACCACGTCCACTAAAGCCTTGCTGGGCTTGTTGCTCCCTTGTTTCGTAAATGTTTTTTGAAGCCATACTGAGCCTTTTAAATTTTTCTGTGTCTTCCAGAGTTTTAGTAAGCAACCATGTGGGTAATTTATTGAGCATTTTTGTGCCCTTATGTGGTATTTCGAGCCCTATCGGGCTTCCTTGTGTCCTCATCTGTCGTTTATTAGAGCTCTGTTGAGCTCCCATGCTCTGTTACGGCTTTCAGAATTCCCGTAGGCCCCATATTGCCTTCTTGTCTTATTTTGAGCCTCATTGGCCCCCTTGTGGGCCCAATTCGGTTGTTAGAAGCCCTACTGAGCCCTTTTATCTTGTAAATGTCTATTGAAGCTTTGTTGAGCCCCCTTGCATTTTTCTCGGAGCTTCCAAATCTCTAGTAAGCAACCTCGTTGGGCGATTTATTAGAGAGTTATCGCAGAATGCCATTTCACTGCACGGCACTAATGAAGGAGGCGTTATTAGAATACTGCTCACCTTATTTTTGGTTGTTGAATAAAAGTTGTTGCAGATCGCAGATTCCCTTACTTACCCCGTCATTCCCAATTCCTGACCTGAATTTTTAGTCTCAATTTAAAGTTGGGGTGCAAATTGCATACGGGACACAAGGACCCCTCTGACGGGCCTGATTTCTTGCACACGTGTACTGCAAGGCCTGCAGAATCTATCTGCAAAAAATTAGCCCCCTATTTAATAACGTAAAGGAAGTTAGCTCAAAATCAGACGAATATAGGCAACCAACAATACACTAAGTACAGGGCCATTTTTGGGGCTTGTCAAAATAAGGTATAAATAAAGTCGACCTAAAGTGTGCACAAATAAAGGCAGGTATTATCCTTATTAAGGGAAATTTAACGTCGCACTAATTTGCGGAAGCGTAGGTGCAAAAATAGTGCCGCTTTTAATACTGCTTGCCCTTATTTCATCTGCAATAACTCTCTATTAAGATTTATGTGCCTTATTCATTCGGAGCACTATTGGGACTGTTTTGCCCTCCCCGGGCGTTTGGAACACTGATGAGCTCTTCTATGCTTTTTCATGGCTTGCAGATTTCCAGTAGGCACTATTTTGCCTTTTTCCGCTATCTAGGACCCCACTGGCCCCCATGCTTGATTCCGTTGTTAGTTATATAAGCTATTGATACCGTTGTTAGTGCATCAGATAAAGAGGTGGACTAGCTCAGTAAGTGATTATTTCTTTGGAGCACTAGACAAATAACTAGGCTGCATGAGTCGGCAAAGCCATATCAAATTGGCAAATTGAAGTTAAAAAAAGAGGAACGGAAAGAAACAATGTTAAGCTAAAATTTTGAATTGTATTATGACAATGACCGATGATTGCGCAATTCGACTTCTACAGATATAATAACTAATATTATCGACTATGAGTTTGACTTTTGTACGTTTAGATATTTACAGAGTTTAAAAAAGAAAGTATAGTAATAATTATCCTGGAGAAAACTACTCAAATCAGGTGAGTAGAAATGGCTAAGTAAAATTTAGTTAAATGGGAAATAGTACGATAAAACTAATGTAGTACAACAAGGAAATAAAAATTGTGAATTGAATGTGTTTTACAAAATGAAATTTGGATTAAGGTAGATTGGAGAATAAATTTATTGGTGATTTCGAGGAGGTAAGTAGCGTTCAGATTTGGAAAACGTAAACATGCCACTCATCTGGTATTTTCGTCCGGTGGTGAGCGATGTTCAGCAACAGTAAAATATGGTGGAGGCGCTGGTGGTTCCGTGTGGAGGTAAGGGAAGATGTCGTCTGAGCTTCTTGGAATATCTTTATAACTCGGCGATTCCGAATTATTTCCACCACGGGGGTCGGAACAGGCACAGCAAAACTGCGTAGGTACCTATCGGTGGTAGGAAGGTACTACTCGGTTCAGACGGTGTATTGAACAGTCGAGAAGAAAACCAAAAAAAACCCAAAATGTTAGGGGTTTAATCCCAAAAATGGTGTTGGGTGGTTTTTTAAAAAAAAACTGGGGCTCTTCATCTTCTTCACCGGAGCGGCTCAATTGTGGGGTGATATAACAATTTCCGACTGGAAAATTGTAGTATTTTCACGGACTTAAAACTTTACGCCGTTGTCTCACTCACCACTCAAAAAGCGACTCCCGAAAATTCCGATAAGAAAACCCAGTCCGGTAAAAACTTTTTTTTACCGGACTGGGTTTTCTTATCATCGCCAGTTAAACGGACATGCCCATGCCCTCTCTTATCTCTTTACATGAACTTGTGCGTGTTCAATAAAGATTCCACTGCCTTTGTTCCTCTGCGGTAAAATTTAAATTGGGACCTTTTTCCCATACTCGACGCCTCCTCCCAGCCTCCAACAGAACCACCAAATAATTCAAATTATGACGCCTACAAAAATCTCACTCAACATTTCCCTTGAAGCTACCTTTAATTGATAGGCAACTTTTGTGTAACACTATGCTGAATTGCTGAGCCTCATTGTCTCGCGAATGTCTTTTGAAGTCCGGTTGGAACCCCCTTGCATTTTCTTGACGCTTCCAAATCTCTAGTAAGTAATCGCGGTGGGCAATTTGATGAGCAACCTTGTGATTTAATGTGATATTTGGAGCCCCATCGGACCCCTTCTTGTCCTCATCTGTCGTTTGGAGCTCTGATAAGCTTCCCTATGCTTTTTTATGATTTTCAGTGCTCCAGTCGGCCCCATTTTGCCTTCTTGTCTTATCTAGAGCCCTTTTGCTCCCATTGTGCCTAATTATGTTGTTATAAGTCTTGCCATGTTTCACTATTTGCTCTGTACATTCCGCTCCCTGGTTTTACCCCCAAGCTTAGGTCCCAGTTTTGTTCCCCTTAGGCAACCTCCACATACTGGGGATCTCGCTTGTTACCTTCTTATCCCAGATCCCATTTTGCTTGACTCAAACAGCCTCCATACCTTAGGACCTCGCCTCCTGTGTTTTTATAACACCAAAATTGAGAGCACTCACATTTTCTCACCTCACCAGCATTCTCCTGTATTTGACAATAAACGTAATAGTCTATTCAATTTATTGTTTTACTACAAATCATCAGTTATTGGGAGCTCCAAATACGTCAAGAGTTCTCACACTACCCACTTTCTATTATTGTAATGATACCTACTTAGAAATATAAAATGGAGAACTGGGGGTAGAAAATTCACACGAATTACGATAGAAGGGATTCTATCGAAGAATTTTGGAGCGGCCCCAGCCCTATGTCAAAATCATGTCAAAGTCATTATTTTTTTCTGACGTTTGTTGGTTACCTGGTCGTTGTCGTATCCATGGAGGTTAGAAGTAACCTCCATGGTCGTAACCATGGCAAAATACAAAGCTTTCCCGCACGAAATGAGTCGAACGTCTGATCCGTCTGCTGTTTATGAATACGCCACCCGGATACACTGAAAAAACTGAAGCCAATCCATCCAACAACTACGTCATTGTAAGGTGTATCTCATATGTCATACAATAATTATTGTAGAATATATCATGTTGTCTTGATATAAAATACCGCTACATACTTTGACAATATAACTACTGTAGTTGCTATACCATTTTGCATCAAATACACACATCAAAAGAATCTAGGGGACAAGCAAATTCAGACGATTTCTAAAATCATCATAACTTTTGATTTCCGTAAGCGATTTCATATCGGTTTTCAGTGTTCGATTGCCCAATCTTTCATTTTCATTCTTTGATCACGTCAAATACGTACAGTGTTCCATAAGGTTGCTACAGGGTGATCAATGGAACAGTGTAAAATAGCCGAAAGTTCAGTACGAGCGCGATTTCCCAAAAAAAATATTTCATGCAGTCCAATAGCACAGTTATGAAGATCGGTGTATCAGCTTCAGTGACGTTTTTGAATTTTGAAAATCGAAGGTGAATTGCCAAAGATATTGATCATTTTGTGCCGCCGTGTTGAATTTCTAAGAAAAGAGAAAGTGGTCCGATTTCATTGAAACTTGGAACACACTCATGTCTGGCTCAAGTGATTGGGAATTCAAGGTTATATGTCACTTTCGATCACTTTCGAGCCGCTATATTGAACTTTTTACATAAATGATTCAATTTGAATGAAACTTGAAACACATCAAAATCGAATCATTTACATAAAAGTTTAATATGGCGGCTTGGAAGTGACCGAGAAAGACATTTGACCTTGAAATTCCAATTACTGAAACCAGACATGAATGTGATCCAAGTCTCAATGAAATCGGATCACTTCTTGGGAATTCAACATGGCGGCACAAAATGATCAATATCTTTGGCAATTTACCTTCGATTGTCGAAATTCAAAAACGTTACTGAAGCTGAAATACCAGTCTTTATAATTGTGCTATTGGACTGCATGGAATATTTTTTTTGGGAAATCGCGCTCGTACTGAACTTTCGGCTATTTTACACTGTTCCATTGATCACCCTGTAGCAACCTCATGAAACACGTACATTGTACGTATTTGACGTGATCAAGGCATGAAAACTAAAGATTCGGCAATCGAACACTGAAAACCGATATGAAATCGCTTACGGAAATCAAAAGTTATGATGATTTTAGAAATCGTCTGAATTTGCTTGTCCCCTAGATTCTTTTGATGTGTACTAGTACTATTATGACTGCATCAAATATACTACTACGGTATTATATTATGACGTATATTTCAAAACAATATCGGTGATTGTATTGACAATAATATTGTAGTCGTAAGTGATACAGCTACAGCGGGTATATCATATCTAACAGGTTTATCGCATTAGAAAGCAGTTCGCAATCTCACCATACCGCCATTATTCGTCGGTGCATCAGGTCGTGAATTAGTTCAGTGTGAAGCAATTGATTCGATTACAAGTGGTGAAAGACCTACAGACAACTCTTCCAAGGTGAGTTTCGGAGTATTTACAGACCCTCCAAATTTTGAAACTTATTTCTTTTCTAGTGTGACGTCATGGTCGTGCTATGGTCGTATTATGGTCGTTTGCGGATAGTGGCTGAATGAGTAGGCATACCTACTGAAGAGTCATTTGCCAGACAGAGAAGCACCCTCAAGGACTTTATAAGTTTTAGAATTTACTTGATCAATAATCCCTTAGTTATGATAGTTTCACCTCGAGCTCCATCAAAAGCTGTGCAAAAGTAGTTCAACCTCGAGTTCAACACACTGTTCGTGAAATTTCATTTTTGCTGTTTCTGTTAGTTTGCGGCAGAAATCCAGGTTTTATAAAACAGAACGAAAACATGATCCATTTTCTTCAGATTTTACAAATTTACCGCGATCAAACGAGCACGAGCTTCTAGCACTGGCTAGAAGAGAATGCTATCAACGGTGTGTTAACGCCAACACTGTGTTAACTTGTTGGTGGAACTCGCGGTTATTATTTAGTTTTGAATATTGAATAACCTAATACTTTACTTAATATTTTATATCCGCAGGAGGAATTTCACGTAGGTACCGTAGGTATGATCAAAAACTTTCCTCCTCTAGGCAGGCTGTGGCCTGGCCAAAATCAGCCTCGTTTGCTTGTCAATGACCAGACCACAGCCTGCCTAAAGGAGGAAAGTTTTTGATCATACCGTACTTATTCGCCGATCAGCTTTTAAATTCAGCACTAGAACGGTAATTTTCTTACGCCAAGTTGGCAATTCTGCGATAATTGGGGATGCTCAAATTTGTAATGTTGGATCACTTTTTCCCTAGATGACCTTGAATTTTTATTGTCAATCGAGTACAGCGCTGTTGCAAGATTGTATAAACGTTCAAGGCGTCTTGATTTTGGTAGATTTTCGCCAGTTAGAATGGGCGACTGGTGGAATGTTTTTTCCAAGGTTTTTTCAAATAAAATAATAAATTACGTTGAGGAAACTGTTCTAATTTTTGGTCAAAAATAAAGGTCAATAGCTGATATCTAAAATTAATCTGTGCCTTTTAAATTCAACACTAGGTGATAGATTTTACAAGCTCTCGAAGGTAATAATCGAAAATTTCACAATTTTTCTGAATTAATTGCTATGCCTGTTGTACTAAGGATACAATATTAGTGACAACGTAAATCAACTTATATGGTGCAATAGTACCTAGTATCACTATATGTAGGTACTTAAGATACATTGATACTATAACTAAATATATACAACAATTCTTGAAAACCTGTGAGATGAATTAACTTCAGCTACAGCATTCGCTCGAAGATCTATAGGCAAACCACAGAAAAACTGCTCGACGTAGCTTTAATGAAAAAAAAAGGAAAAGATGTCAGCGAGGCTGATATCAGTGACCATCTTAGGGAACAGAGGGTAGAGTAGATGCAGCAAGTGGGCGAGTGCGAAGTTGACGATGGAGATGTTGAGGAACTACAGGTCTAGCTCAGATGCAGTTTTTGATAGCCATTGTCCGCGGACACCTACTCCGCGACGATGTGGTTCATGGTCTGGTTCTCAGTTCCACACTCAGAACTCGGATCTTCTACATATCCTCACTGATAGAACTGAAATCTGCATTTTCCCTGCCCTGTTCGTATCCTATTGAATCCATACTTTCCTTGGAAGGGAGAAGCTCTTCGGATCCTCTACAATCGCTCTGTTCTTGACGGCGGCTTCAGTATCCCATATTTCCTTCCAGTGTCTTTTCATCTCCAAATCTGCAGCATGGATTTTTGGCTGCGATGTTCAAAATTGGCAGCCAGAAAGTCTGGGTAGATTTGACAACTCCAGCAATGATTCTCAATGCTTGGTTAAGAATGACGTCAATGATGTTGTGTGTGTGTGCTATTCATCCAAACAGGAGCGTAGTATTCCGCTGTCGACTAGACCAAGACAATGGTGGATATCCGAAGAGTAGTGGCGTCGACACTCCATGTAGTTCTCGCAAGTCTCTGAACCAGGTTCATTCGTGTCTTCGTCTTGGCAGTGAGTCTCTCCAAGTTGATCTTGAAGGATAATGTTAGGTCGAAGGTCCCACCGAGGTACTTGGAGTGGGACTGTGCTGCAGATGAAGTCCGGCCATCAAAGCTGACATTGAGGTGACGAACTGCTTCTGTCGTTCAGATGAATGGCTCTAGTCTCTATCTCCAGAGAGTTCGGATTCAATCCTCATTTCTGAAAGATGACAAAATTCTGTTGGAAAATCGTAATACATATTTATTATGTGCAGAAATATCATAGTGAAAAATCACAGAGTCGGCGGGTTTTTATTTTGCACATCTGTGTTATTTGTCCAAAAAGTTCGTTTTCAGTTTTGACAAAAAAATACAAGATAAAACTTTGGATCAAGTTTTCATTTTTGGCTGGTCATAATCTACTCACTGTTCGACTGAATTGGTTCAAATTCATTTCATGGCTTGTCTCTGTTGACAGAAGGGCTGGCCTAAAAAGCTAAAATTACAGAAGCCAACTTTTTTCAATCGAGTCACATCGCAGGTCAACCATTAAATTTGCCTCAATATGGCTCGAGCCCGATAACAGTATTCCCAAAAATGTAAATTTGACCAAATAACACAGGGATACATTTTTCCGAATCTGCGGCCCTAGACTTTGATTTACCCAGTAATTCTTGACAAGTTTTAACAGAGAAATATTGCTGGTGAATCTAAACAAAATTGAAATCCCCTATCTGCCATTGGTCTATGTAACGTTAATGAATAACCTTATAGCGTGGAGACCTCAGGTGATAATAAGCGCCGCAAAGCAAGAACGCCTTTCTCTGGTGGTGATTCATGCGTGGCCCCAAGCCGTTGGTGATTTGTGGAAATTCTCTGGAATCCCGTGGCTATCCATTTAATTTGAAGAAATCGTATCCGGTGGAAATCCCGTGGTAATCCCGTGGCAATCCATCACAATCCGTTGAACGTTCTGATGTCCCAGTAATTCACCCGAGGATTCACCCCATGATCATTTGCATCTGAAGTCAACTTTGAATGAAAGAAAAAATTTACATGAACTTAAGTACTCAGACAAGAGTGTTACTCGTACTTACCTTATAAATATACAGGCAGAACCATGAATATAGCAATAGCAGAACCGAGGGCAGAACACTTAATGAAATTTTCCCAGGAATGTAAACAACTATGACACTCACCTGACATCATGACAAACAACGGCCAAGGCAACAGGGCAGCGGATATGATGCAAGGAGACGCCAGAACTGGCATTTCTTGTCAAAATTTTCTAACCTCTTTGAGCTCAGCCCGTTTTCGCGCAACTTGGTCTATGAGCGTCCGTTACACTCTAGGCAACATGGCCAACCGCGTTTTATTTTCTGCTGAATTTAAAACGTGATCGCCATATATATTGCTATTTTTGATGACCCAATTCCATTATTTTATAATGTGTATATGTGAATGAATAATATACCAAATATACCTATTGGAAATAAATGAGTGATTTCATTGATTACATTAGCACGCTTCTTCTTGAAAACAAGAACCGCATAATAATACATACATATTTGAATCAGTTTTGGATGTCTTTAGATCATACTATTATATACGCAACACTCTTCTGTTTATTACTACTACAATCTCAATATCAGAAACAAATGCTTGGTTGTATACTCAATACAACCGTGGGGTTTGATATTAGATACAACTATGTACAATATTGTATGTTATACTTCAAACTTCATACAACAACTGTAGTACCTAGTATGGCATATTCTTTGTTACTCTTGGCAACGTATATAATAACTACAAATAGTATTGGATACCAATTTTGTGGTATACATGACAATTCAGTATTTTCAGTGAGTTCAATCAAGAGTGCCACGATTCAAATGGATTCAACAAATGGCTAAACATGTTTGGTCAAGGTGGAGCCAAGAATACGTAGGCAAGCTTCAGCAGAGAGCCAGATAGAAGCAGCCTGGCTCCGATTTGAAGATGAACTCGTTAGTTCTCATCAAACATGACAGCTTCCCACCAGTCAAGTGGCATCTTGGTAGAGTTGTTCAGCTGCACCCTGGCAAGGATAATGTAAATCGAGTTGCCAGCATCCGTACATGTAATGAAATCATCTTCAGATCTTCTCAAAGATCTGTTCCCTGCCGATTGGATATTCATAGTGATTTGTGAATTGTGAATGTTCAAAGTGTTTTTTTTGTGTTTGTTTTATGACCTTTGTTCTTATTTATTGAATGTTGTTTCATTATATGCTCCATCATTCAAGGCGGGTGGTATCTTCAGTTGTTGACTTGAATATTTTTCGTGCAAATAAGTAGTTTTCAGTTGTAACGGGAATATCGGGGAATGCGTGGTGTCTGCCTGGAATCATGAGTGAGGTGTTGGAATATATGGATGAGCTGGATGAATATGAGTGTGTGAATGAAATTATTTTGGATGAGGCTTGGGATCTGGACGGGAAGACGATGTCGAAATTAGCATTTGGACTGAGTGTACTTTGTATGAACATACGCAGTTTGAACAAAAATTTTGATGAGTTTCTGGTGTTTGTGGAATCATTAACTTGCAGGCCTGGTGTTATGGTTCTTACCGAAACTTGGAAGATAGAAAATCTTGATATATTTCAAATAAGCGGATATAATCTTCATTATAATGAATCAAAGCTTAATCAAAATGACGGCGTGGTTATATATACTAAAAGTGAAATAACTACTTGCATACAAAATATAAAATTGCAAAATAGTGAAGTTGGTTTGACAAAGGTATTATTTAATTTTGATAGCGTGGCCTATAATCTTATAACTCTATATCGTCCACCTTCCACAGATGTAATGATATTCATTAATGATCTGAATAATTTCCTCATTGAGGATGGAAAGTGCAATAAAACTATAAACCTGATATTGGGAGATATAAACATCAATCTTGCGTCTTCTGATAGCGACCAGACTATATTATACTACATTGACATGATGAACTCCCATGGATATCTCTCTCAAATAAATAAAAGTACACGAGTTTCCGAGCATTCACAGAGTTGCATCGATCATATTTTCCTAAAGTTGAATAAAAAATCTGAACCATTCGAAATTCGACCCATAATTTTGGAAACAGATATTACAGATCATTATACCACCATGATTAATATCCAAAAACCACATCATTGCAGTCATGAAATTGAAGCTAGTATTGAGAGCAAAGAGAGAAACATTCAAATAATCAATTATGAGACACTTTCTCAAACGTTGAGAGGTGAGGCGTGGGAGGGAGTCTGTAGTGGTACTGATGTTGATGAGGCATATGGAGCATTTGTAGGGATCATTCAGACGGCTTTAAAGTCTAACACCACTGTCCGAAAAACGAAAATTATCAAAAAAATAAAACCCTGGATTACAAATTCACTGGTAACATCAATTAAAAAAAGAGACGCTTTAAAGAAAAAATGGCTAAGAGAAAAAGATCATAATGCAATTCAATGGGAAGAATATAAAACATACAGAAATGTACTAACTAAACTAATAAAAAAATCCAAACAGGACTATTATCGAACTAAACTTGAAACTGCGGGAAACAACACTAGAAAAACCTGGCAATTGATAAAGGGTGCCGCTACGAATGATCTAAAAACGAGTCTAAAAATTAATAACAAAATACAAATATACAATGAAGATAGAAATATTGAAGCCGAGCCGGAAGATGTAGCTAACTCATTTATAAAATATTTTTCTACCGTGGGCGAGAAAATGGCAACTAAATTTCATAATACTGAAGCTGCAGGGCGAGACTCGAAGGTTTCAAAAATTCAAAGCATAAGCGACTCTATATTTTTAAAACCCGTCACAGAAAATGAAATAATCAATGAAATATCCTCTCTAAAGAATTCTGCCCCTGGAATAGACAAGTTAACAAGTAAACTGATAAAAAGTATCAAATTCAGTGTAGCTGCCCCTTTGGCCTTTCTTATTAATCTTTCATTTCAAAAGGGTAAGTTTCCAGAACTGCTGAAACATGCTACTATAACACCAATTTTCAAGTCAGGAGACAAACATTTGTGCGAGAACTATAGACCCATCTCAGTTATAAACAATTTTGCAAAGATATTTGAAAAATGTATGGCTTCGAGGCTGATATCACACCTAGATAGACATGGTATAATCTCACAACAGCAGTTCGGTTTTAAAAGAAAAATCTCCACGGAGGACTCCCTGTTGTACTTCACCTCAAAAATCCATAACTACATTCAAAAAAATAAAAAAAACTCTGGCTATATTTTTGGATCTGTCAAAGGCCTTCGACAGCATATCACAGGATATCTTACTCGCTAAGCTTGAACAATACGGCATAAGAGGAGTTGCTCTCAAATTATTTACTAGCTATCTGTCTGATCGGGATTCCTACGTGAAGGTCTGTGGTGTGCTTAGTCGGGCCTCGCAGATTAAGTTTGGTGTTCCACAGGGAACAGTACTAGGACCCATACCGGGTGATCATTTGAAAACTATCCACCTGCAATATCTCCCGATTCCTAGTGCAAATGTCTTTGAGCAAAAACAGGTCAATTTTTATATCGAGGGGGACATCTAAAACATACATTGGAGAATTTATATCTTAAGCCCCCTCGCCCCACTCACCCCAACTTTGAAATTTCAAATGACACCACCTACCTTGCGATACGTCAAATTAAAGAGAATAAAATTCTCTTTCTAAAAAAAATATTTAAAATTTTTTCAACTTCACCCCCTGTTCTTCCTAAAATTCTCTGAGTGTCCAAGTTAATATTCTTGACCTCCATTTTCCATCAATACAGTAAACGTCATCCTGCACAGCATCGAAAGAGAAAATTTTCTATAAAAAAAAGTGCCACCCAAATTTACCCCTTCGCTCCCCCCACCTGACCTCAAAAATTTAAAATGTCAATACCCACTTTGTAATACATCAAATTAAAGGAAATTGAATTCTCTTCCTGAAAAAGATTTTTTCACAAATTTAAAAGCCCCCCATCTCCCCCTTAGAATACTCCAAATAGCCAATTTATTGGGGGAGGGGTAGAAAATTTCGAAAAAATTATTTTCAGAAAGAGAATTCAATTCCCTTCAATTTGATGTGTCACAAAGTAGGTGGTGTTTTGTTAAATTTGGGAGTTGAGGTGGGGGAGAGCAAAGGGGGGAATTTGGGTAGCACTTTTTCCACCAAAAATTTTCTTCTTCGATGCTATCTAGGATGACGCCGACTAAATTGAGAAAAAAATGAGGGGTCCAGAATATAAAATGGGACAGTCAAAGAATTTTCAGGGTAAAGGGGGTGGGGTTAAAAAATTTTAAAATATTTTTTCAGAAAGAAAATTCAATTTCCTTCAATTTGATATATCGCAAGGTAGGTAGTGTCATTTGAAATTTCAAAGTTGGGGTAAGTGGGGGCGAGGGGGGTGAATATAGAAATTTGCCAATATATGTTTTGGTTGTCCCCCTCGATACAAAAATCGACCTGTTTTTGCTCGAAAAAATATTCACTAGGAATCGGGAGTTATTACAGGTGGATAGTTTTCAAATGATCACCCGGTATTGTTCATTCTGTTCATCAACGACATGCTAAATCTCGATGTGAGGGGTGATATAATATCATATGCTGATGATACAGTATTAATTTTCCAGTCAGATGATTGGTTTACAACCAAAAAGAAAAGTGAGATGGGATTAGCTTTGGTGAAAAGATGGCTTGATTATAATTTGCTCACTCTCAATGCAACTAAGACCAAGTTTCTTCCATTCTCCAGTCATGTCAGCTACCTACCTTCTTTTAATAAAATTATAATGCACTCTACCGATTGCATCAGTATGGTCATCGAAAATTCCTGTGATACTAACATGATTGGTGCAAACTGTGATAATGCCCCAGACTGTGATAGCTGTAACTGTGATAACTTTATAAATTGTGCTTTTGAAATAAAATATTTAGGTGTTGTGATTAGTTCCAATATGAAATGGGATAAGCATATTGCAATGTTAAATGGGAAAGTGAGGAAGTTGATTTTTGCGTTTTATAGTATAAGAGAAACATTCCCGTTAAAAATATTGAAAATGATATATCGATCTTTGGCTGAATCCATACTTCAGTACGGAATTTCCATTTGGGGTGGGGCTGGCGATGGCTGCCTGAGGAAACTAAAAACAACGCAGAAGTGGATTCTTAAAATAATGTACAATCGCCCTAGGCAATACTCGACGGAAATGTTGTTCAGGGAGAGTAGAGTTTTGGACGTCCGGGGGCTCTATATGCTAAACGTCGTTAAACTCATGCACAGAAAACCAGAATTAAAAAAACAGGTTGAACATCAACATAACACCAGAGCTAGAGAGAGGGGCATGTTTTTGGTTCCGCAGGTGGCCAGGACACTATCTCAGAGATTTGTCACATACATAGGGCCGAGGCTCTACAATCAGATTCCTGTGGACCTCAAGAATATTCAAAGTCGGAAAGAGTTTCATCACAGTGTACAAAAGTACATTTATGAAAATTCAGAGCGACTGAAAAGGTCGTTCGTCTTCGACGTCTGATCCCGCTCCAGCTTCAGGGCTGTGTAGCTGAGTGAGTGAATGAGTGATTTGTTAGTATGGATGAAAGATTGTATGGATGGATAAAGTGAGATATAAAGGATTCCATCGTGGATATGGTGTGTTCTGCGGTATTTCTGATTGGGGGGGGGGAATTACCATAACAACTTTTCATTCAGTTAATGTATAGCACAGTACGATCTCCTGAAGGAGATCAGGTGCAAATGTTTATTTATTTTAATGAATATTTTAGTTATGTACTTCATTAGGAAATAAAATTACTTACTTACTTACTTACTAATTCAAATTCTTCGCGCCAAAATTATGATCCGCGGCTGAGGCCGCAGGCAGCGCTCGGAAGAGGGCGCTAGCACAGAACTGTTTGTAGGGAAGTTCCGTTGCTCCCTTTAAACGAGTGACCGCCCATGTAATCATTTTTGTAAAAAGACAATAAAATATGCGAAAAGTGTGAACACGGAATTGAGTTCAAGAAGTCACCCCGCGATCGCAACAAAACGAATACCTACATAGAAAACAGTGAAGAAAAGTAGAAAAGGAAAAACACCTTCTGAGGCACAAGAGTCTCGTTCGAGATATACTCGAGGGATGCAGAGGTGAGAATAAAGATGAGCAGAGATATAGATCCAGATTAGATTACTGATCCTGAATATCTAGGGATGTAGGATTTTCGACCTTTAGAAAATGCGTAGGTTAGAGGCGATAAAAGTACGCATCCAACCAATCCTTAGGACTGCAAACTTTGTGATGGTGTGATGATAATGAAATTTGAAAAAATTTCACACCAGTAGAGTTTTATACATTGCGTGTTTAGCAAGGGGTTAGTTTACTGAAGACGCTTATAGTGTAACAAAATATAGTAATTTCACCTGACACCAAGCAATGTAATTCAATTTGAGGACACCTCTCGCCCTGATATCCCTCATATATCAAGCTCGGGAAAGCTCCTGCGATTTAGCATAACGGCCGAGCGCTTTCATTCCGTGAATATAAAAACGCTGCCGGTTTAGGGATCCAGCCCAGATATCACGCCGCTTGAGCTTCGTTGAGACGCTTAGTCCGAGCTGCACTTTCGAGCCAGCGAGCCTACTTTTATTTTGCGGTCAACATCATCACGATAGAGATGAGAATATAATGGAGCGGTCGGTCGAAGCAGTGGGACCTGGATGTGCGCTGCTCGCCACGGTAGGTATATGGCGAGACTCAACTCGTTTATGTCGAGCACAATGCCCAAAGGCGGGCGAGCAAGCACAGCGTTACATTCAGGATTAATGGAAGAGTTCTCTCCGTACACAGATACTCGCGTATATCACAAACACGTGCAACCCTATATACGGAGCCCACATATAGGGGAATTTTGTTACCACCCGCGCAGAACTTGATATATAATATGAAATTATATTCTTTATGTCTTTAGCTCCCGTCCCGGCGGCTTGTTCCGGAAGAGGGAGGCCGTAAAGGAGTAAAGGACGCGGCGTTCCGTGCCGGTAATCGGGCAAGAAGCCAGAGGAGGAGCAGCCGAAAACGGTTTGCGGTAAAGCAGGAAGCAGCGGTTGACGACGTGCTGTACGTTCATTTGGCTGTGCTTCAGACATTTCTGCTTGCTATATACAATATCACATACATAACCCTGGAAAGGTGAAGTTTACACATCCACACGTGACATGCGTGGAGCTGGAGTCCTGCAGAGACTTTATTTGGAGCTACAAAGGACCCCGCACGTTCCTTATGGCATTTGGCTCCTCGGGAAATTTGGCTCAAATTTTAATTTGTTGTATAGCCCTTGTTAAGGTGATCAAACTTTATCGTTGTGCAAATCCTCTAAACTCAACAGTTCTTCTTCTAGAGAGGCAGATTGCCGATGGTCACGGAACTACGCACACATGGACAAAGCTAGAGATATTGTATTTGAAATTTTTCAAATTTAGCGCAATTAACGATTAGGATTTTTTTCTCGGAGGCTTTTTTAGGATAAATAGGATTGTTGTTAGTATGATATGTGATGTTTGAACCACTTAAATATATAAATAAATGTTTTCCTCCTTCTTGGCTTATCAGCGCCATAGGAGTTTTTGCGCCTTTTATTGATAAGAGTGAATTACTACATAGGAATTACAATATACGCAAATTTTTCAACAAACACAAAACATCCATGACTTACCGGGATTCGAACCCGCGTCATCCGCATCACAGACGGCAGACAACCGACTGTGCTACGGGGCCGTCTGCTTGAACCACTTTGAACATAACGTGTCAGAAATTAAAAAAAAGCTCCCCGTTCATTTTGGTCGTTATTCGACTTTGAATTTTTAGTCATTTTTCGAAATGTTAGGGGTGGTTCTAAAAATGGGGATCTATGGGATATTTTGACTAGCTCAAAACTATGGCAAGTATAACCCTAAAAGCATCTTGTGGCGAAATAGATCCATCTTTTGCTCACTGAAGCCGATAATTATTGCAATAAATCAGTTGTGTTACCACCGGCATTCCAATCCACCTGGAGGATGAGCCGTTGAGTTAAAGATATTTGCGTAATGATAAAGTTTGATCACCTCAACGAGGGCTGCAACATATTGAAGTTTGAGCCAAATCCCCCGAGGAGCAAAATCTCATGAGGAATGTCCGGGGTCATTTGCGTTGGGTACTTTAATAGTTAGGAGACAAACGATTGGGCATCACACAATTTAGTAGGTTTTCTTATGGTATCCCGTGTGCAAGTTGAGACTAGAGTATAGTGGTTGGTGCCAAATTGTTTCTTAGATCATGCTGAACTTGGATTCCGATGGCGAACATCTAAGACCCGCGACTGGGCAGCGGGAGGGGGGGTAAAATGTAATAAAGACATAAAAAATGTTAAATAATGAACCGAAAGAGGTACAGTTATAAAAGTTACCATACATATTCACCATTTTAGACTATTGAAGGTTCAGCAAACCGATTTTGAAAATATCAATCATTCCCAGAGATATTTTCAAAAATATATTTATTTGTCAACATTTTATTGTTAAAAAAATCGAAGAATTTTGATCATGGAAAGATGAAACTCCAGATTTACACAATTGATGATGTTGAAAATATAGTCGTGATTGGCGAAAATTCCTCGGCCTACTATTTTGGGAAACAAAACCGTCAACTGTTTTCACCAGCTTGGCCGCCATCTTGGACTTTCTTTTGGTGCAGTAGTCACAAAAATGACAGGGGACTATGAGTATGGTAGCGTTAGATCATTTCAATACGAAAAGTAACTTCCCAGAGAGAGTTAGTTGCTTCTTTGGCGAGGAAAATAGCTATTTCATTATCTCCGGCTCCTGCGCGAATCCAGTACCAATGATGTCTGATTTGAAGCTGGAAGTGCCACAATACGTTTTGTACCATAAAACTTGATAGTTTATGAAGTCAACCACAAAAATTTATGATCATAAATCGAATGGTTCATTGTAGGTGATTGGTTGATGCAAAGTGTGCTCATTTTTGGCAAAAAATGCATAAAAACTGTGTTTTTAGTGAACATCACAAAGCTCTGGAGGAAGACCTGCAGCCAAGATTGGCGGAGAAAGTCATGTAACTAGTTAAAGTGAGTATTCTCTATAACAAGTAGCTGTCATGAATGGTGTAGGTTATTTGAAGATCTCTAGGGAGGTCGCCAAAGATGTTTCTTCATGATAATATTTTCAAGTACAGTCCCTGCCAAAAGTTTCTCTCTTCTCTAGGGACCAACTCTTTCGACCACGGAACATTTGCATGACTCGAACAATTCATATGTTCGGTTTATTCGGAATCACCGCAGTTCACGGAGATGAAAGATTTGTGGTGATGATTTTTCACCAACTCACAGAATTTTGAGGGGGACTGTACTTGAAATTATTATCATGAAAGAACATCTTTGTAGACTTCCCTAGGGGTCTTCAAGCGACCTACACGATTCATTATAGCTACTTGTTGCAAAGCATACTCACTTCAACTATAGTTACATGACTTTTGCCGCCAATCTTGGCCGCAGGTCTCCCTCCAGAGCTTTGTGATGTCCACTAAAAACTCAGTTTTTATGCATTTTGTGCCAAAATTGAGCACACTTTGCTTCAACCAATCACCAAAAATAAACCATTTGATTCATGATCATAAATTTTGATGGTCGACTCCACAAACTATCAAGTTTCATGGCACAAAACGTATTGTGCCGCTTTCATCTCCAAATCAGCCATCATTGGCACTGGACTCGGTAGGAGCCGGAAAAAACACAATGGCAATTTTTTTCGACAAAAAAGTAATTTACCCTCTCTGGGGAATTACTTTCCATAATTAAATGATCTAACGCTACCATACCCACAGTCCCCTGTCGTTTTTGCGACTACTGCACCAAAAGGAAATCCAAGATGGCGGCCAAACTGGTGAAAACACTTGACAGTCTTGTTTCCTAAAATAGCAGGCCGAGGAATTTTCGCCAATCACGACTATATTTCTAACATCCCTAATAGTCAAAATATCAATTTCCATTTTCCCATTTTCAAAATTCTTCGATACCAATAAAATATCCACAAAAAGAATTATATTTTTGGAAATATCTTTGGAAACGATTGATATTTCTGAAATCGGTTTGCTAAACCTCCATTGGCGTAAAAAGGCGAATACTTACGGTAACTTTCATCACTGTACCTCTTTCGGTTCATGATTTAACATTTTTATGTCTTCATCACATTTTACCCCCCCCCCTCCCGCTGCCCAGTCGCGGGTCTCAGATGTTCGCCATCGCGATTCCAGTTCAGCATGATCTAAGGAACAATTTGGCACCAACCACTATACTCTAGTCTCAACTTGCACACGGGCCTCAAAAAATGAACATAAGAAAACCCACTAATTATGATGACAGCGTACTCACTAATTTACAAAAATTGGCATACTTGGATATCGCAATCGATACGGCCCCTAATAAGACTACTAGCGTAATTCGTGGTTTGCCGAATGAACTTGCGAGTCTCTGCGTTCAGCAAATGAACTAGCTTATTTTCTATGCAAATCAAATCGCGACATACGTTAGTTCTAACCGTGTCTCACTAGTTACGCTAGTCTTATTTCTTATTAGGCTAGGCCATCGCGCACTGTCGCTCTGAGCTTTAGTCTACAGTTCTACATGCTACAATGTAAAGACGCTGATTATAAGTTATACCCCGCTTGTTGCATTCCAGAATATTCCAGACGTCTTCCAAAAGAGCCTCATAAGTTCTCGTTGTCTCTATGATTATGCCATGCTAGCATATTCCAGCACCTGTTGCTAGCGTATTCGCCAGGACTCTAGGAAAATATATTGCCTTCGCCAATATTCCGGCAAGTTTTCGATGCACGGCTCCTCCGCCATTTGTGCAGGTTTGTGTCTTATCGCGCGTCGTATCACCAGCGAGTTCCATAACACTATAGGTGCTTTGATCTGGGCTCGTCTGGTTCGTTTATTGCTTGCTACTCATAGGTAGTTACTTACCAATAGATAAGTAAGTATATGAACCTTTGTCCTTTGTTATTGGTACTTCTAGGTATGCTACCAAAGTATCCAGTGAGGATATTGGTTCTCGTGCTTACCTGAAACAACGAATGAAGAAATTAATACTTTTCAAATACACACCAAACCAATCACACCCATCAACCACAAGCTTTCAATTTTTTCAGGCATCACTATTAAGGACGGCATTTCCTTGCATAAAAAATGGCTGAAACAGACTGCAGATTAGCTGCAAAGAGAATAAGAAAAACAGATAGATTCTTGTGGCATGGGCTTCTGCCAAATCTGTGCTGCTAAAAATGTAGCAACAAAATTAGTGATTCATGTCTGGGCTGGCAAGAGAATGAGGGTCTTTTTTTGAGAAAAATATGAAAAATTTGAAAAAAAATCGACTTTTTCGAATTTTGAAATTTTCAAATACTTATAATTTTCATTCTAGATTTTAGATTACTCTTCTTTTTTCCAAATCTCTCACTCCACTGGTTTTCACGAAACTCACGTTTAAAGAAAAAAACACTAGAAAATGCGGTCCTTAAACTGGTAAATAGGCAAATCCTCGGGCAAATCTTTGGGCAACTTTTTGATCCAACACTTTTACTGCTCCATTTCCAAATGCGTTGTTCTTTTGTTAATGATATTATCACTGGAAATTGAATAAAATAATTTTGCTACCGTGTAGCAGTTTCATACAGGGTGTCCCAACGAAAACACAACAGAGGGGTTTTTGGTCATTTCGATTTCATATCGAGGGGGACATCTGACACATACAATGGCGAATTTCTATCTCAAGCCCCTTCACCCCCACCCACCTCAACTTCGAAATTTCAAATAATACCACCCATCTTGTGATAAATCAAATTAAAGAGAATCAAATTCTCTTTCTGAAGACGTGTTTTTACAAGAAGACATGTTTTTACAATTTTCAACCGTACCGTCCTTTTTCCTAAAATTCTCTGACTGTCTCATTTTATATCATCGACCCCTCAAATTTCTTCACTTTAGTCGGCGGCATCTCAGATAGCATCGAAGAAGAACTTTTTCGGTGGAAAAAGTGCTACACCCAAATTCACCCCTTCGCTCTCCCCCACCCAAATTTCAAAATTCAACAAGACACCACCTACTTAAGGATACATCGAATTGAAGGAAATCAAATTATTTTCCCGAGAACGGTTAATTTTTCAAATTTTCAACCCCTCCCTCAAATAATTGAACATTCGAAGTATTTTAGGAAGAAAAGGGGGTTTTCGAACATTTTTAAGAAATTTTGCTCGCAGGAAGAAAATTCAATTTTCTTCAATTTGATGTATCACAAGGTAGGTAGAGTCATTTTGATTTAGACGTTGTGGTAGGGGGAGCAAAGGGGCGAATTTTTTCCATTACGACTCAAAGAATTTCAGGAAAATAGGGGGTGGAGTTAAAAATTCCAACAATATTTTTTTTAGAAGGAGAGTCTGATTCTCTTCAATTTAATGTTTTACAAAGTAAATTAGGTCGAATGCCCAAAAATCTCTCCGTTGAGTGTTCGTTGGGCCACCCTGTATGCCATGTTTACGGGAGAGGCTAAAGGTGCGTTCAGTTAGCTTATTTAGCCCAAAGTTTCAATTTTAGTCGCAAGCGCAGCGACGCCCATTGACTCTTATGAACCAGCCTTCTCAGAACAGCCAATAAGCGGTGCTGCGCTTACGGCTAAAATTGAAATTTGCGACTAAATAAGCAGACTGAACGCACCTTCAGCAGTTAGCAATTATTAGTGGCCGCGGTATACTCTAATATTTGGAAGAATACGGCATTTGATGGAAAAGCAATTTCCTTCGGAGAATTGCTCCTCAGGATTCTTGAAGTCGATCCATCCAGAGCACAAAAATTACATTTCTTAGATGTGATTATCTGTATCTATCTTAAAGGAAGCTCAAAATTCCATTATGGATATCGACAGCACTGACTTTTTCACTTGGGTCATTCGTCGCACTTGGAAAAACATTTCCTTCACATGGTCAAAATAATCAATTTTCATCTTTTTTTCATAGAAAACAATATTGTATTGGCATGTATCATTTTCCAATAATTCGCAGTCGCTTCATCCATATATGAAGTTAAAATTGCTGTTGGTTAAGAAAACTCTCTCTGAAGTTCACCGTGATGGTACCATGGTAGGTGGTAGTCTCTTACGGTTCTTTTCTCAAAACACCTAACATGTGACTGACAGAATGTAGAAGATAAACAGGATGCACAAAATGAACAAAAACAATGGAAACAATTAAAAGCAACACAACACAATATGTCAAACTGTCAAGTCAAAGAAAATGGAGAGTGGCGGATTCGGAAAAAAGCACTCATGTGAAAGAACTCAGTCGAAGAAACCACTGAGTTAAGCCCAAAGAAGAGAGTTCTCATTATGTGACAAATGGATGACAAAACTCACTGATAATTTCCGGTATTCAGTGTAAGTAATTATTAGTAAAACAAAATCCCAGAGGTCGCGGGTTCGATCTCCGCCGGGGACGGATTTTCGGCCTCGAAAACAAGCTCCTTGGTTTAGTTGGAATGCTTGCTAAATGCAAGACGCGC
This sequence comes from Anaspis maculata, assembly GCA_949128115.1. Taxonomy (NCBI): domain Eukaryota; kingdom Metazoa; phylum Arthropoda; class Insecta; order Coleoptera; family Scraptiidae; genus Anaspis; species Anaspis maculata. The sequence continues at coordinate 21,483,402 of OX421962.1, forward strand.
CGTGTGTCGCATAGCACGTAAAATACGAACGATGGTGCTGACCCCATGCGATGTTGGTGGTCGTTAAAAATCCCTACCCTGTGTTGGAACACACAGGGGTTCGGCAAAATTTCCGGTATAGTGGAGGAAAGCATTCACCGGCGTCGGTGTTAGGCCTCGTTGACGAAAATAGGCCGACATTAAATAAACCAATAAAAAAAATTAAAAAAAAATCGTAGGAACAACAGTAAACAAATGTAATCACATCAGTAAACATTGCATAATAAATCAATATGTATTGCATAAAAACCCAAAACAAGACAAAATAGGGGTGGTTAGCAGGATCCTGAAGAAGTACCTACACCTATTTGAAATTTCAAAGTGGGACGGAGTCCAGGCGAGGGGGATGAAGATAAAAATCTGACACTACGTGTTGTAGATGTCCCCTTTGAAATAAAAATCGACCTGTTTTTACTGGAATATCTGATACTCAAGAATCGGGAGTGACGTAATGATGAGGGAGAAACTTCCCTGCATTAACAATGAGAGAATTTTGAAAGAGGTTGGAGGGGTGATTCGAGACAATTTGAAATATGTTTGACAGAAAGGGATTTTTTTTGCGGTGGGCGGGTATCCGTGAGTCACTGGCAGTACCTTCTTAGCGCCGTCTTAGTAGGCTAAGAGCGACGCCGGATGATTCCCACACACCACCCACCATTTTATGGACGCATCAACAGCGAGGTTATTAGCACCCTTTTTTCGGTGTCTTTCTCGTTTCACAATTTTTCGCTTGACGTGACTGCACGGTAGTACACGCCAAGGTACTAAACAGCGCATGAAAATTCATACCTGGCCCAGGCCGGATTCGAACCCACGATCCCTGGAATTGCTTCCAAAGACGGAGTCCGCCGCGCTACCGGCCGGGTTGAAAGGGAATTTTATTACCTTCAATTTGATGTATCACAAGGTAGATGGTGCCGTTTGAAATTATAAAATAGGGCGTGGTGGGGGCGAAGGGTTTAAGATAAAAATTTGTCATCACGTGACTAAATGTCCTTCTCGAAATAAAAATCGACCTGTTCCGGTTTTTTCCCGAAAAAAATTTTTGCAGCGAGATATTGGGGGTGGGTATTTTTCAAAAAAGTCACCCTGTACACTATGTGCTTGTAACCTGTAACAGAGACAGTGATCTTCCAAAATGATACAATCTCACTCACACACGTTTTTATTGCGCCGCCTATTTTCAAAAGATTTTTTTTTCTTTAATCAACGCTCTTTAATCTTAATACATCTCAATCCACTTAAATTTATTAGATTCACCTGCGTATCCGCAATGAATCAGGGTTATCATCAGTTTTCTGATAAGGCTAGAAAAAATGACGTAGAGTAATTTTGATAATTCATCAATCGCGTGCCGTATATTTATTTGCGATAGAACAAACTAACCAAACTACTTATAGATACCTAGTCTTCGTTTCAATTGCTTGTCTCGACATCTTTGCCGAAATGAGTGATGGTGGTGGTGATGATGATGGTACTGAACACAGAGAGGTAAGTTGTTTGTTTTTCAGTTGATGATGATTTTCGTTGTGCTTAGAATACTTCAGATTAAAAGCTCACTATTGTGGTCAAAAAATTAACATGCAACGAGTTGACTGGAGTATAGAAATTTTACGTCAATGTGGCGGATGTCAAGCTTTGTGACACTGGCCCAAGGTAAAAAGATTTATACTTCGTGTCAACGTAGAGCTCTCCAACATTTCCTTGTACCTATTTACTCATTGTTTTGAACTGTTGTAAAATCACCAGGTGTGGGTAAAAAGTTATAAGAACTTATAACTTGCTTATATGGGCTCCGACACTTTTGTTTTATAATATCAAACTCTCAAAAAAGTGCAACACTTTCATTCTCCAAGAAAGCGTCTTATCATTCGCCCACTGTCGTCAGAAAGCTTTAAAACGAAAGCTGAATTCGTCCCTCTGAAAACATCATTCTGTTATTCTTGTGTTTCGATGACTAGGGCTTATCTCATCATTCAAGTTTTTGGCATGTTTATTGTATAAATGGTACGTATAGGGTCAAAAAAGGATGACAGGAGCTAGGTCCAAGAGACCGAATCTGGCTAAAATTGGTATTTGCCGAACTTAGATATTCGAGGGAGGCGCTCCATCTACCTCCAATTTAGGGCTCCATTACAAGTAGGAGATGCGCCCGCGCAAGTGTGGCGCAAGTCTGGTCACAGTGGTAACATGACAAAATTCAGCCCTTACCTCGAATATGATTACCCTAATACCGAGGATATCAATTATCCTCAATATCCTATAGCAGCCACTACAAAACCAGCCTTTTCATGGAAAGCAAAAAATGGTGGAGGACCAGACCTTTGTTGTCGACGCTGATTGTTTGTCTCCTTGGTTCATTGTTTGATCTGAGTAATTATTGAAACAAATTTTTTGTGAACTTTTATCAAAAATAGCTCCAAGACAAAAACAATGATTGTAGATAACAAAACAATTCATTTTCTAAATACTGCGGAGTACACGTTGTTTCAAAATTGTTGTCGTGTTTGGTCATGAAAGGAACCCGCACGATTCTTATGGAAAATGGCTCCTGGTTAAATTCTCTGAATTTTTGATATGTTGTAGCTCATGAGATACTTATCAAATACCGTGAACCCCAAACTCAAATAATGGACAGTTTTTTACCCACAGGGGGTTGAAGTTGGAGGTTTTGACGGCTTCAAAATGATATTATGACGTTAATAAAAGCTTTTTATTTGGTTTCTCTTCAAGTTGTGTTTCATGCTAAATGTTTTTATTTGACAGAAAAATATCAACCCCCTCCTCCACCCCCAATCCCTATCTACCATCATAAAATTCGAGATTACTCTCAAAAGCCATGCGGATGGCTTCTGTGATTTAAATTATGGACTTTGACATAAGAATCATTTTCCACCCCTAATGTTGGGGTGCCGATTTTCCAATTTTCCTTGGTTAACTTGGCTGAATTTTTGGTATTGTGTACTTCTAGTTCTGCTAAACAAAAAGTTCCCATACCAAAACCTAATCCTACGAACAGTTTTTGTTCTGCAGGAGACTGAAGTTCAATATTTATGCTCTCAAATCTTCAACTTCAGTCCTCTGTAGAACAAAAACTGTCCATAGGAATAAGTTTTGGCATGAGAACTTTTTGTTCAGCAGAATTAGAAGTACACAATACCAAAAATTCAGCCAAATTAACCAAGGAAAATTGGAAAATCGGCACCCCAACATTAGGGGTGGGAAATAATTTTTATGTCAAAATCCATAATTCAAATCACAGAAGCCATCCGCATGGCTTTTGGAAGCAATCTCGAATTTTATGATGGTAGATAGGGGTTGGGGGTGGAGGAGGGGGTTGATATTTTTTTGTCAAATAAATACATTTAGCATGAAACACAACTTGAAGAGAAAACAAATGAAATGCTTTTATAACCGTCATAATATCATTTTGAAGCCGCCAAAACCTCCAACTTCAACCCCCTGTGGGTAAAAAACTGTCCATTATTTGAGTTTGTGGTTCACGGTATTTGATTAGTATCTCATGAGCTACAAAATATCAAACATTCAGAGAATTTAACCGAGAGCCATTTGGAGCCATTTTCCATAAGAATCGTGCGGGGTCCTTCGACATTATTGGGTTCAAAAGTGAAGTGTTTATTAAGGCCGTATTAGACGGCCAAAGGTTATCATGATGAACAGCATGAAACGTTGATGATTTTCAGTGATGTTGGACTCGTTTCGACTATACTTCCAACCCAAATATGTCAAATTTCAATAATGCTCCCTAGATAGCAATTGTTTTGAAAGAACGTGTATCTACATACCGATTTGAAGTGCATCGATAATAATCTGGAAAAATTGATACACAATACAAAGACTTAGATCCGGATATGGCTTTCATCTATTGTTTGCAGATACTGTACTGATTGCATAGGTTTAATCCTACAAGTACCTACTTACCCTAATAAAAATAAAAAAATCAGAGGAACATTACTTTGAATGTTTCTTAATGGAGATGGGTAAAGTCCCTCAAAGATAAGAACTTAAACCGAACTTTCAGGATTGTTTCCGCCGGGAAGAAAATGAAGATGAAAATCACAAACCAGAGGTTTCTTCAACTGATATTGTACATTGTGAAACAAGGAAACGATCCCAGCTCTATCCTTCCACCCATGGATGAGTAGGCAATCCATTACACTCACATTCAGTTAAACTTATTTGAATTGAATAATTTTTCCTGATTTTGGAACAGCATGGCTTATGTTGCTCTGTCAGGACGCTATCTTGTTGTACTCCTTTCTACAGAAACAAAACTAGCACTGAATTTTTGTAATTTTGAGCTGAAAACTCGGTGGCATCGAGATGTTTCCTTTCACTTTCACTCTTGAAGACTACATTTCGATAAAATTTGCCCTGCACTCTATCAAATATTGACGATATATTTTTTACAGACATTCCAAGTTCTGCCTGGTGCTCACGTGGACTACGGTGGTCGATTCGAGTACTTGATGAGCGGCTTGGTGGCTCTAAAGCTGATGCAAAATCCCACAATCAAAGGCTTCAAACTTGCAAACAACTCCGCCGATTTCGGCAAGTTTGACGACTTGGTCGTTGAAACTGAATCGACCAGTGGCGCAGTGGAACTATGGGCAACGCAGCTGAAACACAACAAAACCGGAAAACTCATCACAAGAATGGAACTGGGGGCCGGAAGCGGCAAGGGCGATTTCAGCATCAAAAAGTATTTCAAAGATCACCAAGAGCGACAGTATCCAGCAAACACCAAACTGCTCCTGTTCACGAACCGACCGCTGGCGCTGGAGAAAGGAAAGCAATTCAAGCTGGAGGGAGAACCATTTTTCGTCACAATTAAGGAATCCATTGATGCATGCATGATGAACACCTCTGCAGATTCGGCCGTCTATCAGCTGGAGGTGCAGCTGACAGCAGAAAAAGTGGGAGACTTCACCGAGTACGAAAGATTTTTCGAACATTTTTACATCTACGCCAATCAGAAAAACGTGCAGCAGATCGAACAAGAAATCTCGCAGATATTTGCCGCCACTTACAAATCAGACAGACACGACAAATACGTCAAGTTTTTTGAGAACTGGTGCCGGAAAGAAGCACCTAAAGGGAGCAAAGTAAAATTATACAAGGAGGACGTCGGAAGAGAGCTCGGTCGAATTCTACTGGAGCCACACATTCGATCAGTTGCTCATAAAACGAACCAAACGAGCAAAGCGGTTGCATTAAAGACGATAATGTTAAAGTTCGACGTCACTTTGATCGAAGAAGCTTGCGGAGAGCTCGTCAGTAATCTGCCGGAAGCTTCCTTTTCGGTTGTATCGGTGAACGAGACAAACATAGATTCGGTATATAAAGCCATAGATTTGTTGCGCAACACCAAATTTATTTTGATTGGAGACTGTGTCGATTGTGCCAAGTTGAGTCACCTCAAAGTATTCCAAAGTCTCTCCGATTTACAAAGCGACGACTACAAATACGTTGCTGAGAGTTTCTCGTGCGTAATGCAAGGACGGAAAGAAACATGTCTGGGAGAAATCGTGAAAGACGATGAAGAATTGAAGAACTGTTTCAGCGTGGGACAATTGTTGAATATGGTTGTTGATGAAGACAAATTTGTAATTGGAGAAGACACCGTAGAACTGCCTACGCCTTACATCGACCGTCTAATTTCAAAACACATGTTTAGTTGTAATGTGATCAAAAATCTTGTTGGTGAAGTACTGGTTGTTATCAGTTGCAGTGATCAAAATAGGCTGTTACAAACGGTAAACGATTATAAGAATCCAAAAACTACAGTGATCGATGCAATCGATTGTGAGAAGCAAACGTTTCCGTTGATACTTCTTTCAAACAACAAATGTTCCACGACTAAGTTTAATGAAATTTGTTCAAAAATTCATGCCAACATATTTCATTTTGAAATGATAGAGCATCGGCTCAATTTACTGAACGCACATGGACCTCTTGATGAATTGTTACGTTTCCGTGAGCATGCCGCTAATGAAACAGTCAAAGATTCAGATATTCTACATAATTTCATGCACAAAACAAATGTGTTGTTGGCAGATCCTGGGATGGGCAAAACAGTTTGTGCTGATTTGATCAAGCTGATTTGTCCATTCGATTCCTGGCCGGTCAAGGTCAATTTACGGGAAAAATTAGGCTTGTTTCGACGCTTTGACAAAATCGAAGATTTGCTGGGACAAATTTTAGACTCGCATACCAGTTTGGCCAAGAGATTTCACAACCATTATCGTACCAACAAGAAAGTTCTGCTGATCTGGGATGGAGTCGACGAAGTTGGATGTGAGAACGAGGACTTGGTCGTTGACATGATCGAAAGTTTTGCGAAATGCGGCTATTCTCAATGGATCACGAGCCGATGCCACTTACAAGAAAAACTTGAGCGTTCTCTGAACGTTTTGGCGGTAACGCTAACTGAAGTCACACCAACCGACCAAAAGAATTACATTTATCAGGGACTACGAGAGACTTACGGTCGCAGGGTACGAACGTTCACTGATGAAGCTCACGAACGCATAGTCAAAAATAACACGGTCAAAGACATGCTGGCTGTTCCGCTCTTGCTGCACATGTTCACGACCATTTGTCTCGACCGTGTCAAGTTTGATCGGATCCTCGAAAACGAAATCACCCTCGCTCAAATCTACAGCATGTTCATCGACGCCAAATTCGATCATTTCCACAGAAAAATCGCAGCGAAAGACGAAAATGACGCTCTGTATTCGAAGATCCAGGACGAAATCAAAGCCTACCGCATGAACCAGTATCAAAAAGCCGCGTTGCGCGTTTGTTTCGACGACGTCTTTTTGTACAAAATGAAAGCCAATTGCGATGATTTCTTGCAGAACGTTGCAAAACACGGCGATGTTTTTGGAATAATCATGAACACGGTTGGCAACGACGAGCCGATTTTCGTCCACAAAACATTCGCTGAATACTTTGCTGCTTTGTATCTGACTAGAAAGCATCGAAAATTGGGCTCGGATATCATGAAACGGCTGTTCCGACCAGAATACAGAAGCATCCGCTTATTTTTCGATTTGTTCTTGAGCGAAATTCATCCCGCTCATCAAGCCGTGCTAGAGCTGGATTTGGACAAACTGGAGAAACTTGACACGGATACGATTTTTTCCAAGGATAAAGGCGGAAGAAACGCTTTGCACTTGGCTAGTTCTTACGGCACGGTGCGAGAACCACTTCGCGAAGACGGCGAGCTCAAATCAAACGGTGCAAAAACGTTTTACAAAACTCCATTTCGTTCTGTTAAAAAAGACAATAGGGACTACACAAGTATCGTTGAATATCTAGTAGATGTGGTACTCGAAGAACAGAAATCAGTTAATTACAAAGACGAGATTTACGCGTTGAATTGTTTGGAATACGCCAGCTGTTCATCATCTTTGTATGCGATTGACGCCATGTTGAGAATACCTGAAGTTGAAGCAAAATTCCAAAAGTTCGTCCGGGTGCACAAAGATACTGAAAGCCTTGTGGCGTACTCAATCGTGCTCGATTACAAGAACCTGTTCTCGGCTTTGAAAGAAATTCCTTATTTCGAACTGAGTGAACGCGTTCGTTTTTATTTGTGGCAAGTCAAAGACAACGTGATAATACTGTTGGTTAAATATGGGCGAAGTGATATGCTGGCGAAAGCACTGAAGAACAGAGTCACTAACAGAACGATTGATAAAATGTTTGATCAAGAAAATCCACTGAGCTGGGCTGTAACGCGAAATAACTTGGATTCGTTCAAAATCTTGATACAACATGGAGCTGATCCGTTCCAGACTTACAGTGCCAAAAACACAAGCATACTGGACATTGCTGTTGAAAAGGGCAAAATTGATTTTGTTAGGCACATTGTCGAAGAAAAACTTGTACAAATTGAGAGGAACAATTTCAGCTCGCTGCGCTTGGCATGCGAATTTGGTCATTTGGACATTTACAACTACTTAATTGAGACAGGAGCTGACGTCAATGTGGTAGATGGCAACGGAAGAAATCTGTTACATGTAGCTTGTCAAGGAGGAAATATCGAAATAATCGAAGATCTGGTTGAAAATAAAAACATTCCCCTGGAAAGCGTCGATTCGTCAAACAATACTCCATTATTGACCGCAGCTCACAATGGCCACTTTGGAATTTGCAATTACCTGATTAGCATTGGGGCTAGGGCTGAATGTTTAAGTCTGAAGAAAAACTGAAAAGTGAAGACTATATTTGAAAATCATTACCTTCATTGTGAAATCTCTCTGATGCGAAAACTATATTTTATGTAGAGTATCTTCAAGTACGATTTTTCCGTATGGTTCTAGCGTAATCCGATAAAAGCCATTTGCTAGGAGCTGTTCAAAATAGTTTGATAATCATCCACCATTTCGCCTGGTGTTCTAGTCATAGATAATTTTCTTATTGTTTGATTACGGCTCGATACCAAGTTGAGGCTGAGACCGCCGTAAGTGCGGTTACCATAGCAACGGCGGATACCAACCAATCAGACCGCTGTATTTGGCGAGTTACGCCGTCCCGAACTTTGCGCCTGCAACTTGGTATCGAGCCCTTAGATCTGATCTTTTCTGCATCAAGAACCAAATAGGTGGCCGTTCTATTCCTAATTTTTATTTTTATTTCAATTTCTATCTACCTACTGTACCTATTTCATGATATTATGTTTCAATGATATTTCACTCTAGTGATTTGTGCGTTACGTGTTATATTTCAACTGATTTATACAAAATGTTACACAATTTTTTGATACTCAAATAATTTGTTTAGTCACTGTGATAGTGACTAATGACGGTGACTTCAACTGTGATCGTCCATTGGATTCCTATATTTTTTCAAAGATTCACTTCACAGTCTATCAAAATTATACAAATCGAAATATAATAAGTCTTCAATTTTTTTACCAATCCTCCAATCACCTTTCAATTGCACCAAACAATTTTTTTCACCAGAGCAATTTCCAAGACATCTTTGAGTGAAGGGTGATTCATGAGTGACTATAGACTAACGGGAGATGGACGACTTCGAGGCGAGTCAGGATCCACAAAAAAAAAATGTTTTTCCCATTGGTTACGAAGATACAGGGTGTTTTGTGTGTTTTGTATGGAGCTTCGATAAAGCGATATATAAAACGGTTAGAGATCTTGTGTTGAAGTTTACTAGTAGAGCACTTGGAATACCAAAGGAACCTGTGGGCGGAGCCTGACTGCGCGAACTAAGTTTATCCAGTGGCACACCTGGATTTGCACTGGGATTATAAGTTCACCTGTGACCTGGTAATGGTCTAGCACTCCAGCTGGCGGTGGTGCTTCTCCTATTTCAACACACGGACTCGTCCGAAACGATTTTTGTGTTGCTGTTCAGCCCCGCCCACAGGTCCCTGTGGTGTGCCGTCAACTCCAATATTCATCTGTTGGAACATATCCAGAAGCCATACCGCGGGTAAGTCAAAATCCAGAGCCGGTCTAGAAAAATTGATTGTGACTCTTTGTTAAGGTGCGTTCAGTCAGCTTATTTAGCCGCAAGTTTTAATTTTAGTCGCAAGCGCAGCGACGCCCATTGGCTCTTATGAACCAGCCTCCTCGGAACAGCCAATAAGCGATGCAGCGCTTACAGCTGAAATTAAAATTGCAGCTAAATAAGCTGACTGAACGCAGTTTTCGGTGAGTACTAATCGACAGTGCAGTACATCAAGTGTCAGTATTGAAATATACCTAAGTACCAAAAATTAATTTTGCTCACTACTAGCTTTGAAGTAGGCCGGTATTGACCTGCTTAGAGGTCGTGAATGATTTTTCACAACCAGTAGGCTGACTGTCACACTATCAACAGCCTGTCACTATTCTTAACCTCCTGTCACATTATCGACCACTTGTCAGTCATGTCACCTTCAATATTCTGGAAAAATCGTTACAAATCAGGATTCAATGTTTGCTAGTAGTAAGAAAAATAGTATATAAACCACGGTTGTAAACGCTCTTATAGCTTTGGCGCCTTATATAAGGCGCCAAAGCTGTAACAGCATCCTTCACAACCTCGGTATACAGGATGTTTCAGGGATTATAGAAAAAAAAATCAACTTCTCGTCAAAATATGACGAAAACCCAAACACTATTTTGTAAAGTTCGGCCTGATGACAAAGATACAGCCCTCCAAAGTTCACTTTTTTCGGATTTCAAAAATTTGTAACTCAGGATCGTTTCGACAAATTCAGATTCAATTCAGCATAAGCTGGTTTGTCATAATTATCTATTAACTTACCTAGTTTGAAAAGAATCCACTCAGTGTCGTAGAAATTATGAGGGGTCACCTTAAGTCAACTTTTCTTCGGATGCTTCTAAATTATTGACCCTCATAACTCCTACACCACCGGTTGGATTCTTTCCAAATTTAACAGGTTGATAGATAATTGAGACAAACTAGCTTCTGTTGAATTAGAGCTAAATTTGTCAAAACGTTCCTGAGTTACAAATTTTTGAAATCCGAAAAAAGTGAACTTTTCAGGGCTGTATCTTCGTCATTAGGCCGAACTTTGCAAAATGGTATATAGGTTTTCGTCATATTTTGACGAGATCTACCCACAGTTGAATTTTTTGCTATCATTCCTGAAATACCCTGTATACCGGGTGATCATTTGAAAACTATCCACCTGCAATATCTCCCGATTCCTAGTGCAAATGTCTTTGAGCAAAAACAGGTCGATTTTTATATCGAGGGGGACATCTAAAACATACATTGGAGAATTTATATCTTAAGCCCCCTTGCCCCCACTCACCCCAACTTTGAAATTTCAAATGACACCACCTACCTTGCGATACATCAAATTAAAGAGAATTTAATTCTCTTTCTAAAAAAAATATTTTGAAATTTTTCAACCCCACCCCCTGCTCTTCTTAAAATTTTCTGAGTGTCCAAGTTAATATTCTTGACCTCCATTTCCCTTCAATACATTAAACGTCATCCTGCACAGCATCGAAAGAGAAAAATTTCTATGAAAGAAGTGCCACCCAAATTTACCCCTTCGCTCCCCCCACCTGACCTCAAAAATTCAAAATGTCAATACCCACTTTGTAATACATCAAATTGAAGGAAATTTAATTCTCTTCCTGAAAAAGATTTTTTCACAATTTTCAAAGCCCCCCATCTCCCCCCTAGAATACTCCAAATAGCCAATTTATTGGGGGAGGGGTGGAAAATTTCAAAAAAATTCTTTTCGAAAAGAGAATTCAATTCCCTTCAATTTGATGTGTCACAAAGTAAGTGGTGTTTTGTTAAATTTGGGAGTTGAGGTGAGGGAGAGCAAAGAAGAGAATTTGGGTAGCACTTTTTCCACCAAAAATTTTCTTCTTCGATGCTATCTAGGATGACGCCGACTAAATTGAGAAAAAAATGAGGGGTCCAGAATATAAAATGGGACAGTCAGAGAATTTTTAGGAAAAAGAGGGTGGGGTCAAAAATTTTTGAAATATTTTTTTCAGAAAGAAAATTCAATTTCCTTCAATTTGATGTACCGCAAGGTAGGTAGTGTCATTTGAAATTTCAAAGTTGAGGTGAGTGGGGGCGAGGGGGGTGAATATAGAAATTTGTCAATATATGTTTGGGATGTCCCCCTCAATATAAAAATCGACCTGTTTTTGCTCGAGAAAATATTCACTAGGAATCGGGAGTTATTGCAGGTGGATAGTTTTCAAATGATCACCCGGTATGTATAATATACTATTATCTATTTTGCGTTACTGATGGATTCATTATCACATCAAAAGCGGTGCTTCAGTGGAAAATATCATTAAACTGCTTTTCAACCAATAGCAACAATTTATTGTCAATAGAAGGTTGACGAACGTCAATGCAGAGGTGTGACCTGTCAAATGTTTTCTATTTCTATTTTCGATTATCAGAGTGGAGGTGGAGATGAACTCGTATATCACACTTGTTTTTATAAGACGTATTGTGGCACTCCTTCTTTTGGAACACTCCTCGCAAGCTCGTCGTGCCCCAAAACCGGTCAAAATACTATGTCTTATGAAACTCGTATAATAATGATACTATTATTTTCGAAAATTTTGAGGGGGTCTAAAGGTCAGTGCCGTCTTTTGAACAAATGGGGCCCCGGGCACAAGGCAGTGAGGGGCCCCCTTATGAAGGTTTGTAGAAAAAAAGCACGCAAGTGAGGCGAGCACCACCGCCGCAGGTTATTATTCGACAAACTTTTTTTCATAGAAATTTCGCGCTTTTTCAAAATTTTCGACAAAAAACCGGTCTTTCCTTGATTAGTTCAGTGAGATGGGGCGTCGTGGACTCTTGGGAGGTAAGGGGAGGCGCACGATCAGCTTAGAAAGTGACCCCAATCAAATAAAGTTCGTAAACAGGATATGAGAACAGCATTTTATACAAAAATAGACTTTACTTTTGAAAATTTGTGCCATGCCCATGCCTAAAGACGGCACTGCTAAGGGTGGGAATCCGCTGCCTCTTATCTGTGTTATTCGAAGTGACTTTGAGGGACTGTTAGTCATAGACTATATTTATTAAAAATTATCAACCACTGGGTGTGAACTGAAATTTTATTTAATATACATGGTGATCCATAAATCTCAAAAATTCCTTTTCTTTCAAAAACGCCAGCTGATATTTTTCTATGGGAATGAAAAGAGTCATACCTTATTCGGAGTTATTTTAGAAATCAAAAGAATTTTTGTGACTCTGACTCACCCTGTGTCGTTAGCGAAATTTCAGTGCACACCCACTAGTTGGTAAATAGTTTTTATTGAATCCAGGAACGAATTTCCCCGAAACGAATTTCTCCGGAAATAGTTCGATGGCCCCTAATAAGACTAGGGTAACTCGTGAGACACGGTTAGAACTAGCGTATCTCTGCGCTTACCAAATGAACTAGCGTATCTCTGCGTTTACCAAATGAACTAGCGTATCTCTGCGTTTACCAAATGAACTAGCGTCCCTCCCATTGGATTTACACAGGCTATACGCTAGTTCATTTGGAGAACGCAGAGATACGCTAGTTCATTTGGTAAACGCAGAGATACGCTAGTTCATTTGGTAAACGCAGAGATACGCTAGTTCTAACCGTGTCTCACGAGTTACGCTAGTCTTATTAGGGGCCATCGAGTTTTCTGGAAGTAATTTCCCCTGGAGGGAATTTCCCCACAAGTAATCCCACCGGAATAAACTTCCCTCGGAAATAATTTCCCCTGGAAGGAATTTCCCCAGAATTAATTTCATCGGAATGAACTTTTCCTTGGAAATACTTTCTCCTGGGAGGAATTTCCCCAGAATGATTTGCACCGGAATGAAATTCCCTCGGAAAAAAATTCCCCTAGAGTAAATTCCGTCTAATTGAATTTCCCTCAAAATAAATTCACCGAATCTCATTGAGCTCCGAAAGTCATGGAAAAATCACGTGGGGGACCAATGAAGCCCTGAATAAAAGAAGGCAAAAGGAGGCTTACTGGAGCTCTGAAAGTTACGAAAAAACGTAAGCTTATCAGGGCTCCGAATGACACATGAGGGCACAAGGGGGTCCACAATAGAAATTCAAAAGCCACGGAAAAATGCAAGGTGGCTCAGCAAGGCTTTGAACGATATTGGTGACACAAGGGGGGCAAAGGGCTTGATATAACAAAAAGAGACAAAAGGGTGCTTACTGGAATTCTGGAAGCTACAAAATACCATAAGGGGGCTCATTAGGTCTCCAAACGATGACACATTATGGCAAAAGGGGGCCCAATAGAAATCGCCACGGGAAAATGCAAGAGGGTTCAGTAGGGCTTCAAGATATATTGGTTATACAAGGGGACCCAAAGGGCTCTATATAACAAAATAAGGCGGAACGGGGCTCACTGGTACTCTGAAAGCCAAAGCAATCATAAGTGAGCTGATTAGGGCTCAGAACTACACATTTAGTTTGGAGAAGGCACAAGGGGTCCGATAGAGCTCCAAAAGTCATGAAAAAACGACTAAGGGGCCCAATGAAGCTCTGTGAATAAAAGCAGGTGAAAATGGGCTCACTGGAATTCTGAATGCCACAAAAACACATACGAGGACTCATACCAAGGCTCCAACTACATTTGAGGACCCAAGGGGGCCCCAAAGGACTCCGAATAATATGATGGCAGAAGGGTGATTACCCGCCTCTGCGAGTGTATAAAAATGCAAGGGGGCTCAGCAGGGCTTCAAATCAAATTGAAGACCCAATAAGGGGCCACTGGAGCCAGGATAACACAAGATGGCAAAAGAGGACCGTGTGAAATTTTGGAAGCCATGAAGCACATAAGTCATTAGGGCCCGAAATTATCCTTGAAGACACAAGCGGGCCCGATTTCAGGCCAAATACCACATACAGGCACAAAGGGCACTAGTGCTTCGAAAGCCCCAAAAAAATGCAAGTGAGCTCAACAGAACTTGAAACGGTATTGAAGACACAAGGGGGCCCAATGGACCTCTGTAGAACAGAATAACGGAAAATGAGGCATACTGGTAGGTACCTACTTCGAAAGCCATGAAAAAACATAAGGAGGCTCAACAGGACTCCATCTACACTTGAAGACACAATGGGGCCCGATAGGGCTCCAAACATGATATGACGGCGTAACGTTGCTTGCTGGTCCGGAAGTCATGGAAAATGTAAGGGGGCTCAGCAGGGCTTCAAATTACATTGAATACAGAATAGTGGAGGCCGAATGAAGCTCTTGATAACAGAAGACTGCAAAAGGGGCCTTACGTTCGAAAAGCAACGAGAAAACACGAAGCGACATATTAAAGCTAAGGCAAAGGGCAAAATATTATTTGACGATGACGATCCGGTCCGCCACTGGATTGTCCGGTCACGTCCTAGAAGAAGGAGGAAATTGGATATTGGTGTTTTGAGATACTGTTCCGCCCAAGCAAAATCGATTCCGATGAAAGTTCATTGTGGTGGAATTGATTCTGGGAAAATTTCTTCCGGAGAAAATTATTTCCGAGGAAAGTTTATTCCGGTGGAACTAATTCCGGAACAATTCCTTCTAGGGGAAATTATTTCCGAGGGAACTTCATTCCGGTGGAATTCCTGCTGGCAAAATTCCTTCCCGGGGAAATTAGTTCCGAGGGAAGTTCATTCCGGTGGACTTCATTCCAGGGGAAATTATTTCCGGGAAATTGGTTCCGGCGAAATTCTTTCAGGGGGAATTCGTTCCTGTTACGGTTTTTACTGATTGATCAAGCTCAAACAGTTTTTCAAAGTCACTTTAAATAATGAGAAGAGGGAAGGGCGAGCCTCCGATCTTAATCCCCCCCCAATCTTCAAAAATAGACGTCAGGACTCGGAAAGCGATACTTTTGAGACATCCTGTACACAATACAGGGATTTCAGATTTTTTTTGAATGGAACACCTGTATAAATTGAAAGATCTTCTTTTAACACAATTTAAAAGAAAATACCACACTCATGTTTTTTCATCACAGTTAGCAAATATGCAAATGCTCCAGTGAAAATAAAACAGCCGTTCATGTTTTCTTTTGTGGAAAAAACTAATACACTACACTTGAAGCTGTATACGCAGGGTATCAATATTTTTCCATATTATTATCATCATTATTATTTGTGTTGACTATATAATACATTGAACAAGAACCAATCAAAACTCTTGAAATGCGCATAGGCAGCCAATCAGCACGTCTCTACGCTTACCACCCCGGCAATACAGGCGTCCTCCTTGACGTAAATATTATCGCTGTGGTACCGTGGTCCTTCCCCCTCTCCCAGACCAGGGCAGTGGCTGTCATTCAGAGGGCATTTACGCAATGTCAGTGCTGTCAGTTGTCACTGGTTGTCACAATCAAAATATATGAAACTGAACATTGCAAGAACGTTTTCCATGCATTATAGAGCATTTTCTACCATTTAAAGGTATAAGTATTCCCACTTTCCTAGTAAATTTTCATTCCACACCGTTAGTTGTTAAATTTTGTGCTTTTTGATTTATAGGAGAAGAAAAAAAGAAGCCCAAGTTTTGTTGAACTGGGAACAGGACACACGCTGTTTAATTTTCCAAGAGGAATCTCAATTTTATCTACTCACGGCCTTCACCAAGAATGGCTTATACAACGGCTTTCAAATTACAAGCAGACGCTTCTGCTACATCAAAGAAAAATGTCCTTCGGTTTCATTAAATACATTGAATCCAGATACAACTTTGCATGTGAAGACTCTCCCCAGCCTGTTACAATATTTGAGTGAATTGTGATAACATAAAGTGTAGGCAATAGTTTTTTTATCTATCCATGCATGCTTTACTGGAGTATGTGTCTTGAATCTCAACTTCGTGTCACTAACTTACCGTTCATGCAATAATCATGTTTTTCTAAGTATGTTCCTCGACTCTCAACTTTGTCTTACTTCCGTATTGTTTCATTAAATTATTTGAACAAATTCAGTACAAATATAACGCATTTTACTCAATTGCCTTTTACAAATAATTTGTATTGAGAAAAATTGTATGCTACAAAGTGTCAATCGATCGAAACGTTCCATCTCCATTGCTTCATTTAGAGAATTTCTTGAAGCTTCTGCACTTTCCAAGATCAGTCTAAGGTTCCCTTTATGCTGAAGAAGAAAAAACCTTCAAGTATTTCAATAAAATCAATCATAACATTGTACCGAGAGTTCATAAATTAAATGGGTCAAGGGTGCCTGTGAATTCAAAAACGTCCGTCTAAACTAGCGTAGTCCTTTTGTAAAAAATTTGTCAAACTTTGACAAGTTACGTCCCATATTATTGATATCTGATCTGCCATAAGTGCACGAGAGTACTTCAAGTTCGAAAATACTCCTCGATCATGTAGGTTTTGTGCCCTGCCGTGAAAACCACATTTAAAATGTTCCAAAAACGAATACTGCGGCTGGTTTGACAGATTACGATAACCAAAAAATTACAGACATCAAATGAACGATGCTAGTTCCGACAGATGTTTTGAAACTCACAGCCACCCTTGACCCATTTAATTTATGAACGCTCGGTATAACCTGTCGCCCTCTTGTCCATTCTCTGGTATAATATCCTCTGATTTGTCCATTTCGCAGTAGCACCCTGAATTTGGTGAGAAATTCCAGTGTAGCTGGATATACATATGGCATGAAAGCCACTTCTGATTCTGAATAGGTCTACTGCACTTTTTCATAGCACTTTTTGTTTGAAAGCGTTTTTCATCTTCCGATTTCCAACTGCAACTAACCCACAAACTCGAACGTCAAACAATGACGTTTCCAACTTTTGACTTTTACCGACGCAGCATCTCGAGATCTTCCGTTGCCAACGTTAAGAAAAAAGCACTATTGCGCTAATAAGAACGCAGTTTATTATGATGATGAAGTGAATATTAAAAACCATTTTGAGTAAAGAATAAGATTACCCTGATTAATCAGTGTATACCACAAAGTTCTTTGTAAAATTTCAACCATTTGAACAACACTGGTAGAACCCAGAATCTTGGGTAGCGCTCTGTCAATTCATTATATAGTCTTATCAAATACAATGCGTTGTACGCTTAATCGTCAGATAATTTTTTAATAATATCATTTCGTTATAATCCCAATGCAAGAAAATACAACTCGCCCTATGGGCTCGTTGTATTTTCAGCTTTGGGATTATAACTCATAATATTACTAAAAAATTATCGACAATAATCGTACCACTCATTGTATTACTACTGAGTATACGGAAAGCTACATATAATTGCAATGAAAAATAGACCACCAATTTTTGCGACACCCTGTGTTACAAGTGTTAGAAAATCATTGCTTGAAATTTTGATATCTAGGGGAAAATCGAGGAAAAAATGTTGAGGGAAACTCCTCCCCTTCAAAATCATTGCAATGGAGAAAAAGACTACACTAGGGACTGGGAGAATTTTTGTACGGTAGATAGATAGATAGATATTTTATTCAGTCATCTTAACTACATTACAGTGGTATTGTAGAATCGAGCAACGTCAATTTAAAAATAAATAATGAATTTTAATACAAATGGAACATACACTCAGGAACATATAAGTCTGTATATACATATAGATAAATTTCCTTTAAAGGGACGAAGATATTATTGAACCTTTGGCGTTAAGGCTATACTTGAAGGCGAAAAATTCGTCAACCCTATAGAAACACTGGTCAAGCATAAACCTGGAGACAGTCTTTTTGAACTTATCCATCGGATAGTTCTGTACTTCCAGCGGCAAACGATTGTACAACTGCAGATTGATGGAATTCTTTTTAGTCCGGGCAAGACGGTGGCGGGGCGGTACCATTAGTGCTTTTGATCTAGTGTCGTGGCTGTGGACCTCACCGTGTGTAAGGTAGTCATGCTTGCGGCCATGGATCTCAACAAGTGATTTATAGACAAACAATGATGGCAAGGACATTATCTTCATTCCAGAAAACAACGGTTTGCAGTGTGCCCGAAAGTGGGAATTAGTCAATATACGGATCGCTTTTTTTTGCATAACAAATATCCTGTTATTGGCATGACTCGAAGCTCCCCACAGGGTTACTCCGTAAGAAATACGCGAGTGGAAATGCGCATGGTATAGTGACAATAAAACATGTGAGCTGAGTTTTCCGTTTAATCTCCGAAGTGAAAAGAGTGCAGAGGAGAGCTCCCGAGCCAGTTTATCTACATGGGACGCCCACGTCAGCCCAGCATCGAAGACGACACCCAGCACCACGAGGCTGCCCCCCTCCCCGGACACCGCGCCGCCCGTTCCCACCGTGAGTCTATGCGTTTTAGACTGATTGAGTTTTAGTGTATTTGCCGAGAACCAATCTCCCGCCCTCTCTTCAATTGCCCGTCGTTTAAGAAGCAATTCACTTGTCCCAGGCGCCGTAGCGATTAGTGTAGTGTCGTCGGCAAATAAAACACAACGGCTTGGTTCCATAAATCGAGACAGATCATCAATATAAATTAAAAAAAGGAGTGGTCCCAAGACCGACCCCTGTGGAACACCAAAAGATACCAAACCGGGGGAGGAAGGCTTTCCCTCGACGTAGACCATCTGCTTTCTGTCAGACAAGTATGATCTGAATAGCTTCAGTACCTTACCACGAAACCCGTATTTTGACATCTTTTCCAGTAAAATTTCATGGGACACACAGTCGAACGCACGCGACAGATCACACTGGGTCAGCCCGACGAAGTCCCCACTCTCAATTCCATCAACAATCGCCTCCAGCAATCTCCGGACTGCCTTCTCAGTTGATTTTCCTTTTTGGAAACCATACTGACTGGAACTTAAGGGAAATCTATCGAGGTAGTCAATAACTCTATTTTTCAACAATTCTTCAAACACCTTCCCGAATATTGGAATAATTGCAATGGGCCGATAGTTCTCTGGTTGTGAATATTGGTGTTTTTTTTTCTTCCTGTTTTGTATTTGTTATAATCAGATCTAGTCCAAAGTGGAGAGGGACTTTCTCCAGAGAATAAATGGATTGCGAAAGTGCCCACATAACGAAGATAATTATTAATAAATATCCTTGAAAGTTCGAATAGTCGTTTTCAACATTACTAACTTTTGAATTAATTGTGTTGAATTGAATTTAACCGATTTTGTTCAAGTTCTAAACAAAATTCACTTGAGTGAGTCTCTACCAAGCCCCTTTTCATTGTCAGCATTTGTGAGAAATCAAAATACAAAAGATGTATTTATTTTGTTATTCCAAAAAAGCGACTTCGCTGGGAAGGAGTCTATATAATATGCGTAGTATATTTATCACAAGGCCAGCCATCATGGCAATAATTTAAGTCAAGATCCCAATTGAAGCAAAAAATGTCACATTTTAAAATTTTCAAAAAAATTGGCGTCCAATATTTGAGATGCTGAAGCAAAAGTAGACCAAATCCATTTAAAATAAAACAAGTGAGTATGCCTTCACGTGCGTGAGTCTCAGTAGCGCATTTTCTCAAAGAGGCACATTGTGAACATAAAGAAATTTGGTTGAAGGAGAAACACCATTTCTTGCTCACTTTCTTCATTTGAAATTCATTGGGATATTTTGTTATCAGAATGGGGTACTTGCCAATGAAATAGATTTGAATGAAAATTCTTTCACTCATCAATATTTTTCCAAGGATAGGGATTTTTCTCTAAGTCTTGCCACACACTTGTTTTTGTATTATTTATTTGTTTGAGGGCGGGAGCTGGGAGCGGCGACTAATCAACAGTTCTTCTGTCTTTCGTCTATTCTTTCCCATTTTCAGTCGGCTATCCATATAGCGAAAGAACTGGATCGCTATGTCTTCGGGTTTATGTTGTCCATTTATCTCTTACTTTGAGGGCAGCGTGTGGGGGTGGCAGCATTCGGCAAAGTAACTGTTGCACAGTTTGAGTTAGGAGTTTCTAAATGTTTAAGGAAATATGACAATCAGTTAAAATTGTGAAAGTTGCATTTTTTTTTTGTTTGGTGTCGGCAGCTGGAGGCGGCGGCTTATTAAAAGTGGCCCATCTTGTTCCAATCTCAGTCAGCTATCAATATAGTGAAAGAATTGGATCGCTATGTCTTGAGGTTCATGTTTTACATTTATCTCTCACTTTGGGGGCGGCGTGTGGGAGCGGCAGAGTTTGGCAAAGAAATTCCTGCACAGTTTGAGTCAAGAGTTTCTTAATGTTCGAGATAACATTATCAGCTAAATCAGTGAAAATTGTTGAAAGTTGCACTTTTTTTTTTGGGGGCGGAAGCTGGAGGCGGCGCCATATCAAAAGTAGCCTATTCTTCTCCATTTTCAGTCAGCAATCCATATAGCGAAAAAATTAGATCGCTATGTCTTCGGGTTCATGTTTTTCATTTCTCTCTTACTTTGGGGGCGGCGTGTGGGAGCGGCAGCGTTCGGATGAGCAAATGTTGCACAATTTGAGTTGGCAATTCCTAAATGTTTAAGGGAACATCTCAATCAGTAACATTTGTGAAAGTTGCACTTATTATCGTTTGGGGGCGGAATCTGGGGGCGGCGACTAACCAAAAGTAGCCTATCCTTTCCCATTTTTAGTCGGCTATCCATATAGCGAAAAACTCAGATCGCTATGTCTTCGGATTCATGTTTTTCATTTATCTCTTACTTTGGGGGCGGCGTGTGGGAGCGGCAGCGTTCGTCTGAGCAAATGTTGCACAATTTGAGTTGGCAGTTCCTAAATGTTTGAGGGAACATCTTAATCAGTAACATTTGTGAAAGTTGCAATTATTATCGTTTGGGGGCGGAATCTGGGGGCGGCGACTAACCAAAAGTAGCCTATCCTTTCCCATTTTTAGTCGGCTATCCATATAGCGAAAAACTCAGATCGCTATGTCTTCGGGTTCATGTTTTTCATTTATCTCTTACTTTGGGGGCGGCGTGTGGGAGCGGCAGCGTTCGTCTGAGCAAATGTTGCACAATTTGAGTTGGCAGTTCCTAAATGTTTAAGGGAACATCTCAATCAGTAACATTTGTGAAAGTTGCACTTATTATCGTTTGGGGGCGGAATCTGGGGGCGGCGACTAACCAAAAGTAGCCTATCCTTTCCCATTTTTAGTCAGCTATTGATATATTGAGAGAATCGGATCGCTATGTCTTCGGGTTTATGTTTTCCATTTTAAAGTGATTGGGGGCGGTTTTCTGCAGTTTTTTCATGTCGGCGGCGCATATTGAAGACAAAATGTTTCTTGGCTTACGTTTATAAGTGGCAACTATGTATTATTTAAAAAATGAGAACACCAGAGCATCAGGTCTGAGAGAAAGTGCAATATTATGTTATTTCAAGTTTATCGGGGGCGGTTTTCTCTATGTTGGCGGCGCAGTATAGACATCCAATATAGCCTAGCCCTCCTTTGGGAGTGGCAGCTAAGTAACAGCGAAAAAATTAGAAAGGTAGGTCGTCTAGTTTGGGAGGAGTTCGAGGAACGGACGGACGGACGGACGGACAAAGCGGTTGCAATAGCGATTTTCATCAAGATGGAAAATGCGCTAAAAAATAAAACCGGAGTCAAACTTTTGTATCTAAGAAATCATGCATGGAAATATCATAAAATATGGATTTCGTTCATTCCAAAAAAAAAACTTTTTCGAAGCAGGCCTGTGCTTCGTACAGCAAAAAAAAATTGAAATGGATTTGATCTACTTTTGCTTTAAATCAATCATTTATTGATCGCTACTGTACGTGAAGTCATCAAGACTCCGAAGCATTTTATTTATATCGAATTTTAAGCGCCGGTGACCTTGCATAATACTTCGGTGGGTGATTTCTCTCAAGAAAATAAGTCGAAAAGTGAGAATAACATTTATCCTAAAGTGCTTTCTAAGGGAGTTACAGCCCTTGAAAGGTATACGCAGTAAAACAAAGTTTTCAATTATTTGCTGAAACACCGCCAAAGGTAGGAGCTTCAAATTTAGTGTAGACAAGTTTTCCAACGGTGCAAATCGAGGTGCAAATGTAGGTACATGCAAAGTTTTTAACAAATCGAACAAGTGACAGCGAAATTAGAGGGGACTTTGTTAATGTTGAAAATTATTCTAGACACGTTCGTGTTTTCATTGAAACACCTGTATAATAGGAAAATGTGTCAAAGGTATGATTAATTATTATACCCTTGGCAATAAAAATTTTAGGAAACTCTAATTGCTCAAGAATAGAAAAAGCATGTTTCTTTCCATTTAGGATTTTTTATTTAAATCATGACTGATAACAACTCTAAATCTAACTGAACAAACAAAATATACCTAGAACACACAACGAGTGGTTAACTCGCTTTGCCTATTGGCGATCTGATATAAAGTCTAACTGGACTAACAATTTTCTTGTCCGGATACAATCGATTCGGCGTGGCTCTGAAAGCTCTTCTTGGCGATTCTTCTGATTGCTTTTTTGGAGTCCTCAAGCTTCTCGGTGCCGATGCTTTGCCCCGTATGTACTGCGCCACAGGGCTGCGAATTTCATTTGTTCGAACACCGTGCACTTTACCACTTTTAATGTCTTCATCTTCTTTGTATGCGTGATTTTTTCGCGGCTCCAAAGCAGATAACGGCGCCGTGGACGAAACTTTGACAGTGCCGCTCTTGTAATCGACGAAATGGTACGCAACAATCGAATCTTCTCTGATGTTGTTCTTGAAGCTCGCCAGGGTGGATGTGCTGTCGCTTTCCAGGGCATCTTCTTCCAACCTGCCGCGGTTAAAGTGCTTTGATGCACCACTCCAGGCACCGCTCGCCGTGATAACGCTTTCAGATGAGATCGGTTTTGCTGCGAATAAATCGTCTTGAAAATTCACCGGAACACGTGAGCTTTTGCGATCCATTTCTTTCACGCACTTGACTCTTTATTTGTGCACTTGTTGGCGCGAGCTTTGTGTATCACGAGGATTTACTTCGCTCGAGCGAGCTTGGGTTTTGGGTGAAAACTGAGCTTTATTCTGAAACCAATAACCGTCTCTAAACACTGGCGGAGTGGAAGTGGACTGTGGAAGTGGTCAACATGTGGCATATTGTTGTGGCGCCCGCTCGTAAAACTGAGAAGCGCAGGTAGGAGGGCTTTGAAAGCCGAAAATATCGCCCGATGCGGAAATAAAGCATCCGTAGGTAGGTATAGCTGCTACAGGAAGATGTATAACTGTATAACTGTATAACAAACAGGGCTTGGGGGCTTGTTCAGGGTGTTAATGTTCGACGCACCATTCGGTGGCACATCTCAATGATGTGTTTGTTCACGTCTTTTGTTTGCCGGTGCATGCTAACAAGTATGGTGAGAAATGTAGTCACCAATCTCTCACGAATAAATCCAATAATCACGCATTCAAATTAGGACGTTTCGCATAGATTCTTCTTTGGAATTTATCCACCAAGTCAACTTCGTATTTCCAGTTTTTGTTCATGTTCGGCACCTCCACCATTTATACACCATTTCCGCAAGTCTGCTATTCTTCAGCACCTCCGCCATAAAAGCGTGGGTTTCTCACTTGACCCACCATTCAGTTTTTCTCCATCATTATTTTGAGATTTTGATAATTCACATGTAAATGAGATCTTGGATCTTCGATGTATACGATTCATGAACGAAACGCAGGCTTGTCTCTTTTCCGTAATTGTGTAGCTTGACGTCACACAATTGTCCTATGGGGGCTTAGCTTCACTTGTGCGGCATAAATTAAGAAACAAAAGGGGTGTTTTTTGAATCTGGCGTCAAGCATGCTGTGCTCCGGCCAAATGAGGCTCTTTTTGGCTGGAGCACAGCATACTTGGACGCCAGATTCAAAAAAACACCCGTTACTTGCCTGACGGCGGTACCCCAGCGGCGTAGGGAATGATTTTTATTGAAGCGTGCCTTCTGGTTCTGGCACAAGTTGGAATAAATTGTTTAGTTCGGGTTTTTTCGAGTGTGCATGTGTATACAGGGGGAATCAAAAGTCAAAAGTGTTGGCCCATCTTGAAAGTGCGTAATAATTATGGAGGTATAGCAGAGTGCTGGGAAGTTGTTAGAAAAATTCGATGTCCTTTGTTTTTGAAGTTATGGAGGCACAAAAGTTGAGCTTCCGATCGCTTATCGCTTCTATTTTTATTGTTTCAAAAGATGTTAGTAAACTGTTTATGGAAAAACGATGAGTACAAAAAATCAACCTCCGAATCTGTAATGGATTTTTGTTTTGTATACAGGGTGAGTCATGAATCCTGGAAACTATTTTCTTTCAAAAGTGCCCGCAAACAGTCACAATGGTCCCATAAACTATGTAGAGCAATATATATAAAACACAAATCGTTCAGTAGAATTCTTTTGCTTCTGGTTTCTCAGGAAAACTGAATTTTTGTAGTTTATAACTCACCCTGTAAATCAAACAGAAATTCAAATAGAGATTGATTTCTCGTTCTTATTATTTTTCCACAAACAGTTTACTAAAATCATTTGAAACAACAAACAAGTGTAGAAGCAATCGAGGGACCAACATTTTGCACCATGAGTGCGGAACTATCGTATCTGAAAAAATAAAAAATAAAACGTTTTTTCTGCGCTAAAAGATTAGTTGAGTGATCAATTATGTATACTGGTAAAATATCACATCTCTATAATATGCCCTTTTTTTTCTTCAATTGCAAATAATATAGTTTAACACCAAGATAAATTGCATGGTTCTGTTAGTGGAAAACTGTCACCTTTGATTCAAGTGAGTTTTACATCGAAAATTTGTTCATAGACCCTCTCGCGCTTGAGAAATACGCTTGAGTATTATTGAAAATTTGAATGTCCCCACGATTTTCCAAAATAAACCTAGAAGTAGCTAATATTTCAAATTTTCAGTGTTCAGTCGGTAGCACTGCCACAAACTGAAGAAACAAAAATACACCTGTAATAGAGCTTGGAATAAAGCCTAGTGGAAAAAATTAGATCAAAAGTAGGGTATTTCGTCTAAAAAATTATTACTTTTGTAATATAGCAAAAATGAGATACCCCTCGGGACAGCCTCTACCTATATGTAGTTGAAAATTATTTCGCCCCGTAGCTATTTTCGGACCAATAATCTCACAGGACACTGTTGCAGGACCCTGTATATGCGTCACTTCTCAAAAATTCAAAAAATTGAGAATAAAGATACAAGGTGTCGAAGTTTACGAGAAAATACATGTTGCTTCCGATTTCACCTTAGTTGAAACAACACCTCGTATGCATGCCACCTAAGTGGGGTCATCATTTAGGTAGCTATGTTCGGACCAATAATCTCACAGAACACTGTTGCAGAACCCTGTATATGCGTCACTCCTCAAAAATTCAAAAAATTGAAAATAAAGGTACAAGATGTCAGAGTTTACGAGAAAATACATGTTGCTTCCGATTTCACCTCAGTTGAAACAACATTTCGTATGCATGCCACCTATGTAGGGTCATCATTATTTATAAATAGAAATACTGTTGTTTCTCTATCTCACCTTTTTTTCACCAACTGAAAAATAAGCACACAAAATTTTGCTTTGGTTGAAGTTATGACACAATAAAGAATCTGAGCTCTGCAACCCTGCATTTTTCCAGAAGGCCAATGTTAGAAAGGCTTTTGATTGTGTTGACCATCGCATTCTCTTGGATAAACTTTGGCACTATGGGATCAGGGGTGGAACACATGAAATGATCAGATCGTACCTTACTAATAGAGAACAAACTGTGATAATAATTAATGGTGAAAAATCAAGTCTGAATACTGTGATAGCTGGAACTCCTCAGGGATCAATTTTGGGGCCTATTTTGTTTTTACTTTTTATAAACGACCTTTCATCAAATTTGAAGTCATTTTCAGATTTCTGTTTGCTGATGACACAGCTTTTGTCACCAAAGCTGAAAAGCAGGACAGTGTATTGCGACAGCAGCGGGTCACCTTGACGCATGTAAGGGATTGGTTCAGTGCGAATTTTTCAAAACTCAACATTGACAAAACGCGATTGATTTCATTCAAACTAGTGGCTCATTGTCGGATGTGTCGGTCAAATCTTTGGGAATTTGCCTTGGGAAACTTATAAGACTGACCTACCAAATCGGAAAACTGTCACTTGTGACGGACTTGAATGCGGTTCTGTTGCTGTATCACGGTCGCTTCCAGAGTGTGTTGAGCTACGGAGTTTTAATGTAAGGAGGTTCATCCGTATCCCTGAAAATATTTAGTCGTTGAGCCAGGGGGCTCGAGTGGTTTCCACTCTGGGAACTTGACGTGTTATACCTTTTTGGACTCCTCACAACACCAGCATGAAAATAAGCCACGATACGTTTTTGTATCGAGTAGCTTAAGACCGCCATCGTGGAAAAACCGCGCCAAATATGTAGTTCTTGTGGTTTGTATTTTTTTTTCGCATCAACGGCACCTTCAATTGGGAAAATGAAACTGAATGAAATTAAACAACACAATTTACTATAAATATCGTTAGGCACCGTTTTTTGACAGGCCTCGTTACTACAAATATGACAGTTCATAGTTTAGCTATGGCAAATTTCTTCATTTGACATTTTCGAGAATACCCAATCATATTTATACGAACCGAACTTTACGTCATTGTCTTTCTAGCTTACTTCACCAGTGATGCTGCTCTTAGCGGCATTTTGATGTCTGTCTGTCCGACTGTCCATCGGTCGAACTGTCTGTCTCATCAATTAATTGCCCCTGAACGAGAAGACCTAGCGAAAATCGACTTCTTGTGTGTAACATGTAGTCACCGGAGAATGGAATTGAGCAAAAAGAAATTTCTCAAACCGTCGCCATCTTGATCCGCAATGTCAAATTTTCTCAAAAGTGATCCGATTTTCATGAAACTTGAAATACACGCATGTTTTATACGTGAAAGTATGATTTTGATGTTTTCTTGTTGATCCGACGCCATGTTGAAATTGGTTAAAGTGGTCCGATTTTGATGAAAATTGGAACCTAGTCGTGTCTTGTGTATGCATTGATGGTTTTCATGTGAGTTTCACGATCAGCGCCATATTGACGTGCCACATGGAAATTAATCTCCAGCTGTCACGCAAAATCAATTTATTCAAATATTTTCTGAACAAAGGGTTTCCGATGTGACTGAAAAACTTGTTCATGGAAATCGGTTTTTGTTAGTTTATTTTCTACAAGAAGGAACTTCTCCAATGAAAAATGTACGGGAAATGCTATTAAATTTTCGAAATTTGCAAAAAAAATTGAAAATTTTCACATATTTACATATACAGGATGTCCGTTTTTCGAGACTAAGCATGGATATCTCGCTTATCTTGAGAGATACAAAGTCGGTTAAATTAGGAAAAAGTTACGCATTTTTATGACGATCAATGATCCAAAAAGAAGTTTGACGTATCGATTTTCGTTTCTGAGATATCGTGAAAAAGCAGGAATTTGAATTTCTGTTTTTATTTTTTATTCAACAAACGGTTGAAGGTGGCCTTTTCTAATCTAGACATTGTTAGGGCACTTTTTCAAGGAGAATCCAAAGCCGCCAGAATCTTTATTCTAGCTTTCAAAGCAACCGAGATACGACATTCAACTTTCTTCTCTAATGGGCGCCATATTGGATTTTGATATTTTTGAATACGGAATTCTTGTTCGGTTACAACGATGTGCCACATGTCATTATTGAATAAATGTTTAACATTTACGATTTTTTCATTGTCGGTGCTGATTTTGTTTCCAAAGCACTCTTTGAAAAATTGAAAAAATTTTTTTTGCTCGAAAGCATGAGTTCAACAGTGGCATGTGACACATCGTTGTAACCAGAAAAAAATATTGTATTAACAAATGTCAAAATCCAATATGGCGCCCATAAGAGAAAAATAAGTTGAATGTCATATCTCGGTTGTTTTGAAAGCTAGAATGAAGATTTTGGCAACATTGAATCCCCCTTGGAAAAGTGCCTCCACAATGTCTTGATTAGAAAAAGCTACCTCCAACCGTTTTTCGAATAAAAAATAACAACAAAAATTATAAATTTCTGTTTTTTCTCGATATCTCGAAAACTAAAACTGACAAGTCAAATATCTTTTTGGATCATTGATCTTCATGAAAATTCGCAGCTTTTTTCTGATTTAACCGACTCTGTATCTCTAAAGATAAGCGAGATACCCATGCTTAGCCTCGAAAAACGGACACCCTGTATACATACATATATTACATATTTATTCAAGAAAATCGCATCACGAATTTGAACTTTCTATTTTCAAAAAAACTACTAAAAATGGTTTCTACCGATTCATTTTTTCATGTTTACTGGAAAACCATTTTTGGTAACTTTTTTGAAAATGGAAAGTTAAAATTCAGTATGCGACTTTCTTGAATAAAGATGTATAGGCGCTGCTATCTGGTTCTCAAATTTTCAAAGAAAAAATCAAAAATTTCCAAATTTTTTTGCAAATTCCGAAAATTCAATAGCATTTTCAGTAAATATTTTTTTGAAGTTTCTACTTGTTGAATGGAACTAACAGAAACCGATTTCCATCAACAAGTTTTTCAGTCACATCGGAATCCTCTTGTTCAGAAAATATTTGAATAAATTGATTTTGCGTGACAGCTGAAGATTAATCTCCATGTGGCACGTCAATATGGCGCTAATCGTGAAACTAACATGAAAACCATCAATGCATACACAAGACACGACTAGATTCCAATTTTCATCAAAATCGGACCACTTTAACCAATTTCAACATTGCGAACAAAATGGCGTCGGATCAAAAAGAAAACATTGAAATCATACTTTTACTTATAAAACATGAGTGTATTTCAAGTTTCATGAAAATCGGATCACTTTTAAGAAAATTTGACATTGCGGATCAAGATGGCGACGGTTTGAGAAATTTCTTTTTTCTCAATTCCTTTCTCCGGTGACTACATGTTACACAGAAGGAGTCGATTTTTGCTAGGTCTTCTCGTTCAGGGGCAATTAATTGATGAGACAGACAGTTAGACCAATGGACAGACGGACAGGCGGACATCAAAATGCCGCTTAAAGCAGCATTTCTAGTAAGGTAGGCTAGAAAGACAATGACGTGAAGTGCAGTTCGTATAAATATGATTGGGTATACTCGAAAATGTCAAATAAAGAAATTTGCCATAGCTAAACTATGAACTGTCATATTTGGAGTAACGAGACCTGTCAGAAAACGGTGCTAAACGATATTTATAGTAAATTTTGTTGTTTAATTTTATTCAGTTTCATTTTTCCAATTGGATGTGCCGTTGATGCGAAAAAAAAATACAAACCACAAGAACTACATATTTGGCGCGGTTTTTCCAAGATGGCGGTCTTAAGCTACTCGATACAGGAACGCATCATGGCTTATTTTCATGCTGGTGTTGTGGGGAATCCAAAAAGGTATGACACGTCAAGTCCCCAGGGTGGAAACCAAAATCGTGATTTTTGGCTCCTGGCTCATCGACTAATTTAGGCTGCAAAAGCGAGTGCTTCGAATTATGTCTGAGGCGGATTGAACGTTCTCTGTTCGGAAGAGGTGATGCCGTTGGATTTTAAGAATGCCAGATAACAATACAAGCCGATTTGATACTAACGCGGCACGCTAGGTACCTAACTCGTCAGCCGCGATAAGAAACGCCACATAACGTTTATCGGGCTCTTTTTATACCACTAACAATTCAAATTTTATACTCAAACTTATGAATTCAGGTTTTTGAGATTTTCCTTTCCCAAAATTAAATACAGATATTCGTAAAACTAGAACCTTTCGCCCCATAAAATTCACGTCAATTACAAAGTCATCAGCAAGAAGGTACACACAAGACTGTTGATGACAAAACTACAAGAATAGCGTACAAATTTCAAATGTGATGTTAATTTGAACAAAGCGAATATACCTACTCTTAGCGGATGGTCGAAGTCGCAACGATTTCGTTGAGAAACGACTGAATTCTGATAATTTGCATTTCATTGACCCTTGGAAACTGTAATGCTACCTTTCTTCCGTTTTTTCACTAGAACGGTACTCGAGTAGTGTTGAACCAAATATCAACGAGAGAAATGATTATGGATTACAGCATTTCTAATAAAACACAATTGATAGAGAGGGAATGGAGTATTACAGTAAGTAGGTGAAATATCACCAGCTTAGTTACTTGACCTAATCCGCAAAGTGGTACACACGGTGACGGCTTCCAGACGGGCCGCGATCGACAGTATAGTCTGTTCACCGATAGAACGGACTTTTTTTAATTCCAGTGATGTAACCTATAGCAAACAAAAGCACCAAAGACTGTAACAACATAGGCGCGTTCGGAACTAATATCAGTTTTGTTTGGTCGGTAGTCTTACCCGGGCAAATTATTCCTACGCCAAGCCAATGGCATTACATTCAGTAAGTTTGACACTTACGTACGATTTCTAACCTCCATTTCTCTATGATGTTTTTATTTTTAGTCGGCTCGGCTGTTGTGAGTGTTGTGTGTTGTGTAATAAAATCAGCCTCATTCACCGTGGGTTCCACCAAAATATTTAACCAGCTGATAGCTAACTCGAGATTTCTTTTGATGGATTTTAGCCAAATGATCAATGTAAATTCAGGTTTCATGCTAAGTAAATCACGAAAGGGTGGTTTACTTGCGATTACACGCATTTTCCATAATGAATCTACCAGCATTGACCAGAAAAAAATCCGTTTGAACTCGGTTTAGCTTAAACCGCTCTTAAATTTTTTGGTGGAACCCGTGGTCAAAAAAATTATTTTCTTATTCAAAAAAATTGGTATTAAACTGGTGTCATTTGAAATTTCCATAGCACTTAGCTGTGATTAGCGAAAATAAGCACCTTTTTCTAACTGGAATTTTAAATTTCGCGGGTAACGCTCGGGGACTACTTTTCAAGCGGAGGAATCTGGTGGTCCTTTCTATCAGTGTATAGAGTATAGTTGTCGTACGCTGAGCTTTGCCAGAGTAGATACACGTCGCGTACGACAGGATTCGCCAGGCGGTTAGGGGAATCTTGCGCTCAAACCGAAGCGGGCTCCACGTTGAATCGTTTCCTTTCCAAGAAAATGGTCGCTCGGGAATCTCATTGTTGCCTAGATAACGATGACGACGACTTGTTGGCAAAATGAAACGGGATGACAGAAAATTCGATCGTAGAAAACGTAATCGCAGAAAACTCGATAGCAGAAAAACTGGATGGTAGAATCAATAGAAACCTACAACAATTCACTCAACTCAGTATCGACTCCAACCCAAAAAGATGACAAAAAAAAGGAACCAAATCATTTTTCACGTTAAGTAGGTACTTCAGATCGTAGTAGGTTACGTTGGATGCGCCAGGTGTGGTCGTGCTTTTTTTAGTTAGCCAAACAAGCCTAATTCGGGTTTTCAACACCTACACGGTTCAGCGTTGCCAAATCAACTCCAAAAAACAGTCGGGTATTGGTTCCAAGCTACACAACTTCGACAACCAATTTACAGGCAAAAACGTGGGCGACACAACGCACACTCCCAGCGACAGCACTCGTGCAAGCTCTAGACGGGAAAAGAGAGAAAATACCTGCGTCGTTTCGTTTTATAAGATACTGCCTGCCGGCGCGCTTGTCCAAGACCTATCTACAGCCAATTAGAGAAAGGCACGCGGAATTCGTTTGCCAGAACAGTCACAGCAAGTCAACGAAACTCCCAAATACTAGGAACTAAACGGCGGGGCAGAATTGGACTAGCCCAATTGATCAAAGTATCAAAAAGCAGGCAGAAGCAGAAAACGACGTAACAGATTGACAAATGCCTTTGTGCGCTACACCATCGATATATCAAGACTTTGGAAAGCATTGGAGGACATGAACTTTGATTTTAAGAAAAGTGAAGCTAAGATATTTGAGTTTGGGCTGCAAGCGCTTGCCTGATGGCTCTTTACACGCACCACTGCGTTCTTCTCGCTCATATTTTATTGAAGGACTCCACTAAATATGTTATTTTCATGTCACATCAACGCTCTCCGTATCATTTCTGGGTTGGGGTATTTCCATGCCGCATGCATTATTTATGCCACTCTGAAGATCACACCGCCCATCCTCTTCGGATGGGTGCCAGGATAGATATGCGACGGCAAAACAGACGGCGCGTTTCGAGATTCCGATAAGACGGCGCCATTTTGTCAGCCAGCGGTAGCAAAGTGAGTTTATAAGGGGTTGAAAGGAGAAGAGGCACACACGTATCTACAGAACAGGCGCGAAACATTTTCACCGTCGGAGCATTCGGAGGGAACATCGCAGGGAGAGGGTGGGTGATTCCCAGGCAACACTCAAGAAGACAGACGCCCATCAACGTCTTGTCGCGTCACGTGTAATCGAAATTCGTTCTCCGAATAATACCATCATTACGGATCTTCACGTCAGTTTTGAATTATTCAGGAGAAGTTGCGGCGGCGACGGCGGAGGTCCCGTGATGTAACGTGTTTATACGGTGCGGGAATTTTTAAACCACGATTCTGATGCCGCATTGTGTGGCTTTTCGGTCCTCTTTTATTTTTCTACTCACTTTATATTTGCTATAGGCATAGGTGATGTTGAGTCGGAATGCATCTGAATATCTGAAATGAACAAAAACCGCATTCATCTTCTCAATGGCGAGAGAAGAGTTTTGTTTCTCATGTCAAGTTGGGTAATGTGATAAGTTAGGTTAGCTAGGTCGTTTAATTTTGCGAAATGGCTCTCACTCAATGAACACAATGGCCACGAATGATAACTTCGAACTTCAGTAATTCAGGAGTACTGGACCATGTGGTATTCCCCCTTTATTTTATTAGTACGTTGGTACCTGAAGTAGGTACTGTCGTTGACGTTCGTAGCGTTTGCCGATAAAAGAGAGGGAGATGGCGCTGCGCTACCGGGCGAGCGGCAGTCGCGGGCAGGCAGAAGAGAAGGGAATCAGCTGTGGTGAAGAACACGTGATTTTAAGTGGTCCGGTGTGTGTCGTTTTCACGTATTTAAGGTCAGTTTTGCTTTGATTATTGTATCGTAATTTTGGCTTCCACCCACTCACCAAATCATGCATTCAGATACCTATTTTGTCCGCAAAATTATTGTACATAACCCGAAATTCTTAATTCTCTTTGTTCTCAACGGGCTTGCATAACCCGCAGTTTTTCCCCTTTGAAATCAAGGTGCTTCGCACTGCTTTAAATTTTGTTCAATTTATCTACTCCCAAATGATCTTAATGTCGACGGCAACAGCCGTAAATCTAGTGGGTGTGCTTTTTGTGCACTCATGACATGACCTCAAGGCCGCGCTATCGCGCGTACTTCGAGGTTTCATTATTTGTTTCTTTCCACAAGTTACGTCACAAACAGTAAGACGACAAAGAGAAGCTCTGCTATGCCCAAAATCAGCCACTAAGTAGAGAAAAGTACTTTTTATGATTCATTTACTTTGGATGATTCATTTTCATTTCATTGTTCATTGTCGGGTTAAACCTGAAAGTGAACAAAGGAAAGAAGACTTGCACGCTTCTCCGTGTCCTGGGGGGGGGCCTCCATTTGTATGAATCTGCCTTGTTGAATCTACTAACCTTTCTTATTTGGGGGGGAAATTATGTATAACGACGAAGAGAGGGCCACAGGTTGGCTCGAGTCGATTTTCTTGTATTTACTGTTATTTACTTGTATGTGATTACTGTTTACTAACCATTGTTCTGTTTTGAATGTGAGTATGTATCTGGGGGGTTTTTGATGGGTAACTTTTGGGGAATTTCGGGCGAATGCGTTATAGATACTTCTTTCTTCCCATTGCTTACAAAAAGTATGACCAACTTTAAGTTCTCTACTTATCTACCTCTCACCTGTTTCTTGTTTATTTATCCACCTATTTATCTCGCATTGGATTCTTGTTTATTTATGTACCTATTCATCTCTTATTTGTTTCTTGTTGATTTACCTACACCATTACTTATCATTTGTTTCTGGCTGATTTATTTACTTGTTTACCGATCGCTTCTTCATTGTTTATTTATCTATCAATTTGACTTTTTCTATTTGTAAAGTGAAAAAAATAAATTGCTTAGCGTAAAGTTTCCTTTTGTTGTTATGTGAATAACTTGTAAACGAAACAAACTTTCAAAGAGGTTCAAGCACCGATTCACGCTGACTTGATCAATGCATCACTGGAGTGACTTCTCTGTCATTTCATCATGACTCATTCACATTTGACTTTTATTCAGATCATTTGGGAAGGGATTTTTCAGCAATCAACCAGGCAATACGCAGGGGTTTCTTTGACGTGTTTTTCCCATGTGTGCCTGTCAGCGAATACGTCACGTTTCCTTTGCGATCAAATTGACAGTTTGACCTGTTCCATGATTTCTTGTTTTGTTTTGTTAATCTGATTTTGTGTTCATTTCATTGTTGTAAATTCCTGCATTGTCTAAATAATTTGTAATGATTTCTCTTGTTTCATTTGTTTGTGTTTTTCTGTTCTTCATTCATGTTTTGTCATTTTATCACTGTCAGTAGGTGTTTTGAGAAAAGAAACAAATTCATTCAAAAACTTTGCCATTGATTTCCAATAAAACATTCATTTTGCTTGCATTTCATTCGCGTTTCATTCAAGAATCAAACCTCATCCCCCACGACACATTCTCATCTCGAGTAAGAACTCAACACAACGTAGGTAAAAGGTAAACAACGTGGGAAAGGGAAGAAACAACGACGATCGCTGCCAACATCATCAACCGGGAGTACATTACAGAATGGTCCCATGAGCAGGATACACTACAGCAATAACATCGAAAAGGGGGTTACACTACAGAATGGTGCCGTGACCAGGATAAACTACGTTACATTACAACCAAGAACTTAATAAGTTCACGTATTTTACTTTTGCTGAGATTCTGGGCTTATGGGTGCAGCGGCATGAAAGTCTGGAAGCCCAACGTTGTGAAATTTGAAATCATCTACATGTAAACGCACGGAAAAAATGCATGTGTAAGATTCCTCCGTGGTGCCATCTGTCCGTGCGGACTGGTAGCACTTTATCGTTGCCTAAGGCAAGCAAGGAACTATTAAAATGAGGCAAGGCCTTCTAAATATTTGAAAGCAAACCAATGACAATATAAATTTCAAACTTTGAGTAGGTAGTTGAATACCTCATACCTCTACGTATTCGCTAGTGCTGATGTAAAATGACGGCTGATTTATAGAAAATGTAAGATTTCACACAAAATTTCAGTCGATTAAAAAATGATAATAATTCATAAAAGTAATAAGTAATTCATGTTATTATCCAAATTTATGCCCGATACATCTGTCATACTCATACAGCTATTGAAATAAGTGGTTGGTATTTCTGCTAACTTCCCACCATTCCCATCACACTGGTGGCATTACCCCGTTGAATCGCGAGTAAGAGTTCCTCTCTAAACCAGGAGCCCTCTTTGTGATTTCCGGTGGCTTCTACCAACTTGAGCCCCGCAAATACCACACCACCAAGGTGTAAGGGTAACAATTTTTTCAAGGTCGGTTAGGAACACCCTCTATCATTATCGAATGATGATAGTTGAATATACTTGCGCGCATCGCCTCAAGTCTTCGGATTGTACCAGTGCCCTCACAAAAGAAGGTACCCTGAATTCTAGCTCATCGCTTCAGCCAACGCTATAGTCCGACCATGAATACAAAAGTTCCTCCAGTTCCATCAAACTTGAAGCAATCAAATCAATGCTGGTTACCTGCAAGATGTTCTGAACTAGAGTTGTCTTTTCACGATGCCTTGATTCATATAGGCTGGACATTTGGAGATTGGTTCGTTTGCAGCTTTAAAAACGCTGAAGATGACGTTTGAAAAACGTTTGACAAGAATGACAAGTCATTTTGGTGATGTTCAGCTTACCGTTACGCAGCGTTGAATGATAGGTTTCATTGTCGTTTGAATAAACTTGACGTGAATAGTTGACAAAAACGTTTCCACAAGCGACATCAGATTGTTCAATCAACGTTACAGCTCAAACGTTGAATTCAGTGTTTTCTCCGGCGTCTATGAAACTTTTTTTTTCTTGTTTCGGTGAGACGTTTCATCTGATGTCTTAGAAATGCTAAAGGTATCGTCTCATGGACGTTTAATAAGCGTTCTGAACACAATTGATTTGAAATTTTTAAAAGACGTTTTGAGAACGTTGAAGTGAACTTGTTTAAAAAAATTACCGGGTGGTTATTAAATCATTCTGATCAGCGTTCAGTGAATCGTTTTATTGACTTCATTACCTAGTTGAGAAAAGCGTTTCCACTTAATTCAGACTTTTCATCAACGATGTTGTGCTCACTGGCTTTTAGTTTGGGAACCATGGCATGGCCTTTGAAGTTTGGACCTCAACGAAATCGTCGTTGACCTTTTCCATACCCAAACTAAAGCTAACACAAGCTCTAACGTAAAAAATTAGCAGATGCGGCCGAATCAAACGTTAAAGGATTCCCTCTTTGAAACCGTATACCAATCGGTGGGCATGCATCATCAAGAGGAAATGCAATCTCGATGATTTTCCGTGCCGCTTGCGCGCGTTTTCCGTTTTAAGCTCTCCTCTCTCATCGGAAGAGTATCTATATAGGGTATAAGTATAGAAGCGATGTAGCTGGTGCACCTCAGAGGCTTTCGTTCGATTAAATTAATTAAAGCTATATAGAGAGAGCCGTCCGGGGCGGTGGATGGGAATGGTTGAATGCGGTGGTGGCGACGCGGCGGCATCACCGGGGCGAGGATAGCAGAAGAGTCGCGGGAATGGAGAGAAAAATTCCGTAATTTATAGGTCGAGGGAGGATCGTGAAAGGATACGGGCAAAGAGAGGGACCCCTAAATGAATCATTTGGCGTTTCCGCAATTATTCTTGACCTGAAAGCTGGCTCTTGCCGCGAGCTCTGAGTTATTCAGAATATTACGTAGTTAGGTAGGTATACTATTAGATACAAGCTAACTGCATACTTACTTGCGGGAAATAGCGTGAACAAAGAGCTGTTTGATGCTCATCACATAGGTAGGTAACTACTTACTCAGCTTCTCACTCGGTTTCTCATGACGTAGGTTTCGTAGGAATTATTAGTTTCGGAAGGGCATGGGGTGAATTTATCACGAAACGAACCAATCATTAACATTTGCAACTTTGCGTCGAATGATCTGAGCTCTGGTTTGAACAAACGCGATTTTATTCCAATTTTAATATTAGATTTTCCGTGGCTCTCAAAATTTCACACGTTTCGAATAACTTTGGGATCTTTCAACGTAGGTGAGGGACAGCCGTAAGCTCTTAGGTCTGACCGACCGGGTCTGGCTCTCCATTCACCAGGATCACAACGCAATAGTTCAAACGGCTCAAGGGGACAAAGGACACAAATACTTTGTGAGGTCTCGTATCTATCTGTATTTGAGGATAGTGTACCTACCATTGCTTGAAAATAGTAGGTATGTTAGATATTGTATAGCGTCCTTGTTTCATTAAAACCCCCCTCATTGTGATGAGTGAAAGCAGAGTAGAAAATCCACACACAACGTTAAGTACCTAGGTATTAACTACAAGAACACGGTACGTAGTTGAAGTTAACACTTACAGTAAACCTAATTTGGCCTGTTTTCTACCACACTAGATTACGACTCTACAGCTGCCTTGTTCAAGCATCGACCGCTTACATGACTACAAGGGAACGCTGAGTGTGGTCAAGACCAACATTTCTCATCCAGAATCCTCCACTAGAGGGAAAGTTTGAAGACTCGAAGGACTAAAGCTGATAATCATCCTAGACCAAAGCAAGGGAGCAAGGACGACCGCAACCTCTGCAGTCACGGCTCAGGTTCACTGAGGGGCCACAATCACAAGTACAGCATCACGACATTTCAGGTGAAGCTTCTGAAGACACTTCTGGAAGGCCATCCGCCACTTCCGGGTCCACCTGATAGATGGCGCCAAAAGCGCAGGTCACTCTGGGAAATCGATCAAACTGGGCATAAATAGTAATCGACAAACATCAATCCAGCAAGAAACCGAGGAGTTGAAGATATGTTCCAGGTAAGTCATTGTTTGTTCAGTTTCTTCTTCTCCATAGTCGTCGCCGTCGTCATCGAACCTGATCGCCTAGATCATCCTCCAGAGACTTCCAGCAAGCCAGAATCCGCATGAATCCTTCAGACCCCTCCAGCCAATCATTCTCCAGAGACCTTCAGAGACCAGCCAGAATACTTCGGAGACCTTCACTCAACATCTTTGGTTCCAGCGACCATCATGCACCACCATCATCAACAACCATTATCAACAACCATCACTATTAAACGATTCCTCAACATCAGTCAAATACTGCAAGACATCAACACTGGCCAGCGCCAGTTCTTCGTTCATAACTCTCCCGATGGTTGAGCCTCGTCTGCAGCAGCACGTTATATTTCTCAGGCTTCGGCCCTGCTCCTGGCCCTGCTGTTCCGATCTTTAAATGAGCCTTTTTTTTTGCACACTACCATTCTCGACAATTTTGACCAACCTTTGGGTGTTCTCTTGAGTGGCGATGGGCTGCTAGTTTTTTGAACAATGGGATTAATCACCTGTCTATGCATGTCCTTCTTCAACCAAGCAATGTTACCAATACCCATTGACCGACTGCAGCTATTGCTGTGGCTTGGCCAAAGATTGTTTGACCACAAGACAAAGACATGAGTGCTTGGCCATTGGAAGAAAAAAGCAGACTAGCTCGTTATACTAATATGTGCTTGGCCACCTGTACAGGGTGTTCACACTATTACGTGAAGAGTGATTATGCCTTCCTACGGACAATCTTGGTTTGAGTATTTTCAACGTGAGTTGATTCTTCATGCAAGCAATGTTACCAATACCCATTGACCAACTGCAACTTTCGATGTGGCTTGGCCAGAGATTGTTTGTGTGAAGTGAGCTCTTTTGGGGATGTTCACAATATTGAAAGAGGAAACATACGTTAACAAGAAGACATTACGGATGATGAGATCAATCGTGGGGTTTGTTCAGTTGTTCGGGAGAGGCTACCTACAGTACATTGCAGTAGGTTTGGGATTCACTCGCGGATTCAATTTCAGTCCTTGGTTCAGCTTCAGGTAGAGGAGAATTTTCTAATCTTGTGTTCCAGTTTTAGCAATGTGTCTTATCCATTCCTTTGTTTCAGTTTTATCAGCATAATTATTCCTCCACTCTTCGTTTCAGCTTTCAGCAACAATTCTCAGCACATTTTCCATTCACCATAAACTTTCGCGAATCCGATCCTCCATCATGGATCCAAATCCTAGCCTTGTCTTATGCTGATTTTCTGTTCATAGGTGATCTTCTAGTCCGCACGGCGTCTGAAGACGACAATTTCCAAGTGGGAAAACGCGTTACCAATTACTTTTTTTTTAACCATTTCATTCTACTTGTAAAGTTCCCTGTACGGCAAACTATTCAAGGTACAACGACCGAAATGTCTGAAACATACCAAGACGTGTCAAGCTGGAACTCTGTTTGATTAGTGAGAAACTACTCGACACTAGCCTAAAAGAAGACCTGGCAGGGTACAGAGGCAGGGCCACACACCGACCAAAAAACTTAATGTGATCAATATACATATTATTTTCGATTGATTTAAAAGTGTCCGGACATAGGACGGCAGTCTCCCTCTTTCACTACTGAGCTAATTCCAGATCGACGTGACAGAACGAGCTAGCACTCTATGCCAAAACAGCAACAAAAAATCCAGGATAACACCATGTCTGCGTACCGAATTTTAAGTCGACCAGATCAGCGGTTCGGCAGTTATCGTGGGAGGTTACAGACACATATTAACACACCCATACAGACAGACAGACATCATTCTGAAATAGTCCATTACGTAACAAGTACGGAAAAAGATACATTACGCATGAGTGTGTAAGTTAATGCACGAGGCGCAGCCGAATGCAGAAATCACAGGAATGAAAGTAAGACACTCAACGTTTCACGGCGAGTTACGTACACTATTTTCCCTACGACCAGGAGAAAATTACATTCAAATTAGGACGTCATTTTCGTGTTCTTCTGTTATCATAGATTTTATAAAAACAAGTGGATAAATGATAATTACATGAATAAGGGTAATTTCCGAGGTAATTTCAAATGGGTTTATAAAGAAAATGTGCATGTATTTCAAATTTTCAAAACTTGAAATTTTCAAAAATTCATTTTTTGTTTCACAATTTTCAATTTTTTCTCGGATAACACCGCTTCCCTGACCACTCAGATTCATTTATATCAATTTTTTCTTATATGTTGCAATTTTTTTCTCGAAAAACACCGCCATTTTCTGACCATGCCTGCCTGTGGCTGTTGTTATGCTTGAGCATCTTATAAAAAAAATCAATAATCCCATCAAAAACCAGTCTTTCAAATTTAGATTGCTTCCAAAATATAAACAAGCGAATATGCCTCATGGGCATGAGGCTCAGTAGCGCACTTCCTTTTTGAAGGATTAGTGAACGCAAGATGTTAATTAGGGTTCTACCGTTATTTGGACCGAAATTTCAATATGGCGGCCAAAATAACGTCAGATTTATGAAATTTGGCTTAAAAATCAAAATGATCGTACTATAGACAAGGGTGAGTTCCAAGTATCATGAAAATCGTTCCGCTAATAAGAAATTTCAATATGGCGGCCAAGATGACGGCTAAATGTTGGAATTTGGCTGGAGAGTAAGAATGATCATACGAAACAAAGGTGAGTCCCAAGCTCCATGAAAATCGTTGAGTGATAAGAAATTTCAATATGGCGGCCAAGATGGCGGCAGAGCATCATTTGTCCAAAATCGGATGTATCTAATTGAAATTCAAATCGCCTGCGAATTTTAC
Source organism: Anaspis maculata (assembly GCA_949128115.1). Taxonomy (NCBI): domain Eukaryota; kingdom Metazoa; phylum Arthropoda; class Insecta; order Coleoptera; family Scraptiidae; genus Anaspis; species Anaspis maculata. The sequence goes on from OX421962.1 coordinate 21,524,777, forward strand.
TCAAATCAAACAACTTTCAGAGAAATTCAAAATGGCGGATCAAGATGGCAGCCAAATGACAAAAATCATCGATCAACTTCATATTATGGATACGTACGCATTCCATTGGCGTTTGCACCACATCGATATCTCTTTTCGTTGAGGCGTAATTCCCCTAGTTCTATCACTTCGAAACATGTTCAATATGGAGAATACAAGATGGCGGCGGGGCATCAATTGTCGAAAATTGGATGTATCCAATTGAAGTTCACATCGCCTGCAAAGTTCACTCGAATCAGACCACTTTCAGAGAAATTTAAAATGGCGGATCAAAGATGGCGGCCAAATGGCAAAAGTCATTGGTCAACTTTATATGGTGGTCACGTACGCATTCGATTGGCGTTTGCACCAAATCGATATCTCTTTTTGTTGAGGCATAATTCTCCTAGTTCTATCACTTCGAAACATGTTCAATATGGAGACTACAAGATGGCGGCGAGACATCAATTGTCAAAAATTGAATAGATCTTGATGTGGTTAACATTTTCTGCAAATTTTATTTCAATCGGATCACTTTTAGAGAAATTCAAAATGACGGATCAAAGATGGCGGCAGAATAATAAAAAAACTAAAATTTAACTTGACATCCTGGACATATGTACTATTGATCAGCGTTCACACCACATCGATATCTTTCTTCCTCGAAGACTTCCTCCTCGTCCCGGGTACGGACGGACGGACAGACGGATAGACGGACGGACGGACGGACGGACGGACGGACGGACGGACAAAGTGAAGCTAAAAGCGCTTTTTACCCCATTTTTTGGGAAAGTGCGCTAAAAATGATCTTTTTCAAAAAAACAATTCAGGGAATCGCAGGAATCGAACTCGAGCCTGCTGATGGACACACGCCTCGCGCCTGTTGCAGCAGGTAAGGTCGGAGGTGGCGTCTCTCACTATCAAGCTATCAGGGTATTTCCGTCGGCCAGCCAAAACCGTCATAATTAAAGGACACGAACAAGTTCTTTTATCCTTTGAAGGGCAACAGCGGCCTAAGGCCCCGTCTACCAGCCGGGAAAGGTACGTTTCAGTCATCAGCAGGTGTCTGGGACTTCATTTATTAACAACGTCTCCTTGTGAGAGAATTGGAAATCCAATAATGAAATTAGTGACATTTTAACCGACATTTTGACATTTTAGTACGTTAACTTGATTTAAAGTATTTAGGTGTATTGGATGGGGCTGGTGCAGCTCAAGATTTCTGAATAGACCCCCATTAATCTTTTTGTGGTCACATTTGCATTGCTACCAAAGAATTATTCTGCTTTATAAGTGTAGGTGAGAATTTCATTCATAACTTCACAATTACTGTTGTTGAAAAGAAATTATGTAGGATTTTTATTTTTATACATCTCATCGCTAGGGTTAGGTTTTCGATAAGGTTATATAAGCATGTCAAACTCATACTTTCGGTTGAGAGGACATGACTGAGGCCAGTCCTGTAGGTGCGAATTATTGCTGGTTTGCTTGTGAGTCAGAGTTAGGGTGGTATTGAAAGCCGGTTTTTCGAAATGGTGATTAAATCGTCGTTTAAATTCATATTGTTTCGTGGTCTGAATGAACTTTACGTTGTAATAACGCACGGCTCATAACGCACAAGTTGGGGAGGTTGACGTAATTGACAACTTTCGGGCCTACTATAGCGTGTGAAAGGGGTTACTTTCGTAGGTGGTCGTAGGAAAATGGTCTTAACCGCCTTGGCGTACCTCCAAACAGATAAACTTATTCCTCTAAATTTGTTTTTTTTTTCTGCACGATCCAATACATTTTCTTTCATGTTGGTAGCGGCCTTGAAAGTGGAAAAAGAAGTGTACCTACCGAGAATAGTCACTGTCGCACGATCACGAATTTGTGGGTTTTTGTTTAAATATTTAAATTGCTGACAACATCCCTTGAATCTCACCCTTTCGGCCCAGTTGTACTGGTAAGTGGCAACCCTATTGCCTTTGGCAATTTGGCCTCCGCAGCTACACAGCGTCACAGCGAAACAAATAGCGCCAGTATCGAACAAGAATATTACATTAACATAGGAACACCATTAATAAAAGGAACAAAGATGCGGCATTTCCTTTCTTCGATGCATTAGAAGGCGCGGGCGCGTCCGATACTTTGTAAATTCGATTTGATAAGACGGAAGCGCTCGTTTCTTCGGAGGTATAATAATAAAATGAGATTCGAATTTGCAGCAAACTGCATCAGCGTCAGCAACCAAAGCCAAGCCATCGCCGCGAAATTTCCGTGTTGGTGCGCCATCGAGTCGCATGAGGGTCTCTGGAGAGACCGCGACAGAGCTTCCCGAAGCCCAGAAATCTCATGTCTGAGGACGCCGACGCCGGATGCGAATTAAGATGCCTCTTCATTGCACCACCGCGGAACAGACAACAGAGCGAGAGTGCTTACCATCTCCGACAAATTGACTTAGTGTAGTGACAGTTGCCTCTAATTACCTTTAATAAAATACCGGTTCTCGGCGACTTATCATAATAAAAGTAATAAAGGAAGTTGCAAGCTGAAAGCCGAGTTGAAAGCTCTGTTGGAAATTGATAAATTCCCCGTGATGGCTCGCTCCCATTTTTAATCAATTCATATTAAAAAATCGTCGTCATGTCTGCCGCGGGACTTATCATCGTAGCATCCTTTCTGCAACGTTTTCGAAGATAATTTAAATTATCTTACTGTGGAATTGCTTTCATAATGCAATATGATTCTTGTGTATACACTATTTATTTCAATTATACGTAATTACAAAATTCATCAGTCTGGATGTACCTATAAGAAATAACTGACTGAATTTTATTGAAATCCGTTCAGTATAGGCGACTTACATTTAAAAAACGCCATCTGGTGTAGAGCTCGGAACTTGATCGTGGAGAAAGTTTTTGAGAGCAACACATACTCGGACGTCTAGTAGCTTGGATAGGCACTAATGGATCCCTGCAATACCCACATCAATGACATAAAATTTGACAAGTAGGAATAATGTAAAACGGGGTTTGCTGTTGTGTCCCATATTTGATCCTGAAGTTGGCGTATTTAGCAGGCCACTAGTGGGATCTACTTCCAGAGGTGAGGGGCTGGAAGACCACGCTACCAGCAATGCACTGCATTGCAGTTGCGGTGGGAAAATTGGGACGGTGACTGTTACATTACACCCAGCCAGCAGCTCTCGCCCCTGCCATTTTTGCCATTTAGTTCCTGCTGATTGATTCCCCAATCCCCAATGGGCCACAAAGCGAGCCTAAGCCTGTATCTTGACAGTGAGGACGCAACAAACGTTTGCGACCCAATTACAAAGGTAGCGAACTGTGAAATATAGAATGCGGATCTCCATGTGAGGTCTAAGCGGAAAATGTAAAAAAAAAGACTGACGACGCAGCCAGCCCAAGCGGTGACCTTTTCTGGCGTGCCAACAATTGGTGTGTGCGAAGGACTCAGCTCACAGTCGCTGTTGTTGTTCCTTGGGTGGAAGCTAGGGATGATGCAGAGAAAGGTCTGCGACGACGCTGGTCATGGATGTAAGGTCCAATAAAGAGCCCGCTGGGTCCCAAGGGTTCATAGGAACAAAAGTTTGCTGGTAATGGACCGCACAAGACAGCAGAGTGACAGTTTTGACGTGCCTCCAATTGACGTAACGGCCGACATTGCCAGTTGGCAACTCACACCTCTTCTAACAATTAATTCCCTAAAACTTCCTCAACGAATCGGCCATTTTCCCCAATAAGGTCAATCGTCTATACTTCTCGAGTTATACTGAACGTCAAAGTTTTGCTCGTTAAAAGTTCAAGAGGTTATAAAACTGATGTAGAGCAACAAATAACACAAAAAGTTTTCAAATTATATTTTCTTCACGTATTTTTGAAGAAAACTGGATTTTGAGGATTTACGATTCGCCCTGTTCAAAAACATTGCTTTTTGATGTGTTGAAAAAGTTAACTAAGATCTTTCAAAATAACGAAAATATATAGAGGGGGTTGAAGGAGCACCTTTTGACTCCTTCATATTTTTAAATATAGAAGCCCTCCAATTTTTAAACATTATTCTGATACTTTTAAAGAATTTCTTTAACTGCCGTTCGATTTTCTACCCCAAGATTGCAAACATCCTGTATAGTGATCCGACGCAATTGTAGACGCAAGTCGGACTTGAAATCAAGCCCTGAGTTGTGCAAAAATGCATGAACCGGTGATGGTTTCATTATTATCACTTACAGGTAGGTACTTACCAATAGTAAGGTGAGAATCAAACATAATATTCCCCAGCACATCCCTTATTTGTTATTGATATACCTTGGTATGCTACCAAAGTATCCAGTGAGGATATTTATTGTTCTCGTGCTTACCTGAAACAAAGAATTAGGAAATTATTACTTTTCAAATTCACACTCTAAGATCCACAATACTCCAAGATCGCGCATTTTACTGAGTCTAGGCACAGAGACGTTACCGATCTCGTCGCCAAACTGTATCACATCCCTGATCCTACCGTAAGAGACAACCGAGGAGACAACGCAGAATACTCTCATTAGGGATCAGAGGTGATTAATCCCACACCACACCTGAATCTCACCCAAGGCAACCTGGAGCTCTCGACAGTCCGTAGTATTTCGAATTTCTCAGTATAACTCAAGATCGTCAGCGTACATCAAAAAGTCAACCTTAACGTTTCTACCAATGTCGTTTACATAAATATCAAAGAACAGAGACCCAGTAATATTCCCCTGCGGCACTCTCGACGTCTGAATGGATCTTTGAGAACGAAAACCCTTAAGCTGCACGTACTGAAACCTCTCAGTTGAAAAAGACTTGATAAGTAGATTAGTGTCGATGCCTTTATGGAAGAAATGCGTTTCTCTGACCTCCGAGTGTGGGACAAGAAAAATAATTAATGTGAGGAAAAGTCTCAGACCATCGGACCGACCCAGTAACCACCATCGAAATCCAGCAGACACGTGCTTCGACCTGTTTGGGTCTCATCAGTGCTGAAGCAGTCAAGGCAGAAGCTCGATGATCTTACGGTCCAAGACTTTCCTATATGAGCCGGTGAAAATCAGCATGATGTAAGTCATGAAATATCATTTTGAGATTGACCCTGAGAAGTTAGAAGATCCCATTTGAATGTACAGCGAGGCAGAGAAGCGGAGGCGTTGAATTATTTTGCAAAAAGTGCTGCGTTTTTTATTCTTAGCCTCAAAAATAGAGCAAGAAAAGGAGATTCTGAATATGTCAAAAATCGAAAAACTCAAAATCGTAACTCACACCATTGTGGTTTCCTTGGGCTCATATGTGCTCTCCGATTTGATAAGTGTCAGGAACTGAGAAGAAAGACCGTGAGTAGTAAGTATTGAGTAGCCAATTCTGTTAAATGCCTCCGGAAAGTCCGGGTATTTATCATCCACCTGTGCTCTCCTGTCTGAGCGTTCTGGAAGAAATTGAGTGGTCTCAGTTAAATTGTTGACAGTAGATCAAAAAACCATGTTGCTGATCAGAAAGCATGGCACGCATATAAAAGGAGATTTTACAGTGTATCAGGATCTCAAGCACCTTACTGAAATTGCACCCCATAGCGATTGGCCTATAATTCTCAAGAGTACATCTGTTTTTCTCTAAAGAGCAACCGCTGATATTCACACCTAGAAATATTTCGGCTGTTTCAGTTAAACTATTCTACACAACCACTAACAATAACATAGCTGACTTCAAGATTTGTCCTTGATAGTTCAAATGAGAAAGTCCGGAAAATACGAATTCAACGGAGGAATCGCAGGTTCTATTGCAACAGTTTTTCCAAGAACCTCAAGTCAGAGTTTTTGAGATGTTTTGAAAACGTCAATCTTCAAATATCTCGGGGACGATGCGCCCAATCAGAGTTCTGCGTTGGGAACAGTCTTTTAGACAAATGAACTCAGAAATCAGGAACTCAGTCCATTTTTGAAAAAATCCAGTGACGTGGAAGTTACGGGATAAAAAGAGGCCGACTGCTCCCATTATTGTTGAGCAACCTCTTCTTTTTTTAAGCAAATTTGGTTTCCATTCCAAGCATATTATCAGTATTCTGGAGATGTCTCTTCTCAAGTTGAGCAAAATCAGAGATCATGCGATATATCGCAAGAATTTTTATCGCCGTTTTGCTAGTTCCCGCATGTGCGAAATAAATGTTGCGATGAGTTTGGTGTTTTAGTTTTCTTCCAAAATGTCAGTGTCAGTCAATAATAGTTAAATTTTCCAAGCTGTTGGCATTTTTCATATTTTTAGTGGAATTGTGAATTTGACCGGTCAAAATCTCGGCCTAGTTGAAATAAGAGAATTAATATAGGCAACACAGACGCCTACCCTACCCAAAGCTAGGCGAGAACAAATCTCACATGGTTTCAGGCAACTCTTGCTACATCGATGTACTGCGGATTGCATAAAACTCCCAGGACCTGATGATGACAAATATCGCGATTCATCTCAGAAAAGTTGTCTGGGTAGCTATTCTTGAAAGTGTGGGAGAAACTCCTTGGGAGTTTATATAATCCGTAATACACTGTTGTAGCAAAAGTTGCCTAAAAAACACGATTTTAGGCAACATTCGCTACATCAGTGTGCTGCGGAATGTATTTTACTGCCAGGAAGTTTCTCCCACACTTTCAAGAATAGCTACCCTGGACGAACTTGTGGCCCTGTGGTGAACTTCTTGCGACGCTAGCGACCAGTCGCTAAGGACGATGAAATTTGGTGCTCTTTGGTTTTCCCCCAAAATGTCGAGGATGGATTGGTGCAGAGATATGATTTGTGAATATTTTATTGCTTGCAATGTTCGCATCATACTATATCGTTATTTATCACCAAAATTATTTTGGATTTGTGTTGTGTCGATTGACATGGAAAAAAGAAAGAATAACACACTGGCAAATCATCAATTTTGTTTCGAAGTCAACCTGATTCCTGATTGGTATGGTTGCTAAGCGTCCAGACTGTTCGGTAATCACTTTATTGTTCGTATCCGGAACGGATGAGAAACCGGACGTATCATGTTCATGTGTGTTTTCCCCTCAATTCCGTATCTTCATCTTTGCGGGTTCGGTATGATCAGATGCTTGCAGTTTGGCTACCCCCGCTACCCATTCAACAGATGCATAATGTTTGTATTATGTCGCACTGTGTGATCCGTTATAATTTTGTTGGCGAGAAATAGGAATAGAAGAATAAAATGATATATACCTAAATATGATATGTTGAATCAAATCTGCCAAACTCAAACAGTTCATAACGTGGATAATAAGGCGCATAGCATATCTCGTAATTTGTACAATGGATACTGTTGAAAAAACACAAAGATCTAGTTTCCCCATTCTCGAAACCCGGGTCTGAAAATGGGTGCTGAAATGACAAACTTGATGATAGATGACAGATGTTGCGACTAGTTGCAGAAAGTTGGGAATAATGGCGGGAAACAATTTTATTTTAATTCTGCGATATATCGCAGATTGGGCCTGGGCATTATGAGAGCTCTTCAGAGTCTAACGCCGGATTGCTCACTTCGAGTTTAACTTCAAACCCGGTTTGGTTACTATGGAAATAATTGTTGCAACAATCAAATTTAAATCTATGGCAACCAAACCAAGTTTGAGGTTAAACTCGAAGTGAGCAACCCACGCAACCCGACGTTATACTTTTGGAACACAGCATAGCGGGATGCCCTCGATAGATGGCGCCGCTTGAGCGACTTACATATTGGGAGTCTCCCTATGTGTAAGTACTGTACACACAATATTTGCATGTTTGTGTTTTTTGGAGGAAAGCGAGCTAGTGAATTTTAGCTGTAACACCTGTTAATCGATACTAATAGTTCTTGTATTAGCTATAGTTCATATTTCTTGATACCTAGTATTTACTTTGAAAAGTCACAAAATAAATGTCGTACTCCAAATTTCACCCTTTTTCAAAAGAAGAAAGCTTCCGAATAGTTTAAACAATTTCAATTCTGTTCTAAAAATTTGAGAGCTTGTTTCCTTGGGTATAGAATCGTATCAATTCGAAGGTCGATAGAAGTCAACTTGAGTTTCTATACAGGGTGTCGAAGAAAGTAGTGCAACATTTATAAAGTTTGACTACTCCCATTTGGAATAAAACAGTTACTTTTGAATTTCAGCATCAATAGCATGTAGCTAAAGTTCATATCTCGAAACGATTTTTGATTTATTCCCCTATCACTTTCATTTACAGGGTGCTATCGACATTTCCTCATCCTTACAAATTTCCAAAATCCAAGGCTCATTATTATTCAAGCTGAAGCCTAGGGTAAGAAAACCAAATAAACACAATCGACTCGAGACCAACATTCAAAATATAGGCTGGCATCAAAAGTGACACATGCGGATGTATCTGTCCAGGAATCCAACTGGGCGGAGAATCAAATAAAAATCAACATTGTCTTTGGATGAGGCATTCATTCTGAGCACTCTTTGATGTTTCATGATCGATTGTGGGTGGCAACAACTTTGGATGGAGGGTCCAAATTGTAGCTACATGATTGTTATCCAAGAAGAAACAGCGCCCTTGCTCACCTGCAAATGCCGTAACCGATGTTACGGAAAACAGAGCGAAGAGAACTGTCTGTCCCAGATTGCTCCGATTTTTGTAGCGTTGGTTACGAACATTCTCAGACTAGCGAGAAAGCTGATTCTACCTCAGAAACACGCAATTCTAATTTGGTACCTCCATCGTTAATTTCTTGGGACAATCAATCATGAAACATCAAAGAGTGCTCAGAATAAATGCCTCATCCGAAAACAATGTTGATTTTCATTTAATTCCCCACCCGGTCGGATTCCTGGACAGATATATTCACATGTCACTTTTGATGCCACCCTATATTTTAAATATTGGTGTAGAGTCAATTATTCATTGGATTTTCTTACCTAGGGCTTCAACTTCAATATGAGCCCTAGAATCTGAAAATTGGTCAAGAAGAAGAAATGTTATCACTAGAAGACCAAAAAGTCGTTTTTTCGATACCACCCAGTAAATAAAAGAGAAGGAAGGATGAATCAAAAACCGTTTCGAGATGCGAACTTTAGCTACATGCCATTATAGTAGAGATTCAAAATGAATAGTTTTATTCTAAATTGGAGTATGTCAAACTTGATGAAGTTGCACTAGTTTCTTTAACACCTTGTAGAAACTCAAGTTGACATCTACCAAACTTCGAATTGATACGATTCTATACCTAGAAAATCAAGCTTACAGAAAACAATCAAATAAGGGTGCCCCATGGACCTTCTCTTCCCCAACTTACCACACCAGCCTATCCAGCTACCCCAAACACTCCACTGCCCCTATCATCCTTCAGAACTTACACAAAGAAATCATAGCTTCGAATCAAGGTTCCTCAGTTCTATATACAGATGCATCTAAAGGCAACAACGGCGTCGGAGTTGCGATTGTGACCGCAGCGGACTCCTACAACTACCGTCTGCCCAAATCTACCAGCATTTTCTCAGCAGAACTGTACGGCATCCTTCGGGCTTCGAAAATAGTACATGCTAGCCCCCATTCCAAGTTTTTAATTTGCACCGACTCCTTAAGTTCAATCCAAAGCATGCAAATCATATACTCCCCAAATCCATTAGTGCAACAAATACAACATACTCTTTCATCGGCAATAAAGCAAAACAAAGAAGTAATTCTGAGCTGGTGTCCGTCACATGTCGGAATCCGGGGAAATGAAAAGGCTGACCAAGCTGCCAGTGAGGCGGTAAATTTACCGGAGCACACTAATTTCAAAATCACTGAAATTGACTTGAAGAATCATTACAAAACAGCTATTCGTGAAAAATGTATCGGATCCATGTCCAGCTATAGACCACTCACAATCCAGATCAGTCCAGCCATCCTGAGGATCACAACTAAAACCGTCTCAAACCGAAGGGAAGAAACAACACTAAATCGTGTACTAATCGGACACACGCTCATGACTCATTCCTTCATTTTGTCAAAAGAAGAGCCCCCAGGATGTCTATACTGCAATGAGGTTCGAGTCACTATTCCACACCTTTTGTTCAACTGTCAGGGACTTTTGAGACAAAGACAACGGGCAGGGTTTTCAAATGAAGCTTCCCTTACTCGGATGGTTATTCAGAATGGCAATTTTGGTGTGCTGATGGATTTTCTGAAGGACTCTGGCATTTTTGACCTGATCTAAAAACAAGACCATCCTCTAATACCAGTCTAATACTGCAGACTCCCCAAGCATCTTCAAGCCTCCCAACATTTCCACTCATACCTTTTTCTACCAAGTCTTAGCATTTTCTGGGAAATAGAAATAAAAGTCCAAGACAACCGGAAAACATCTACCTACCGCCCAGTGTTGTTGGACGACTTTGGCGAATAGACCGGTAAAACCCTGATCAGGGAAAAAGCGCAAACAACAGCGCTCAAACCAGTTTTGTGCCGGGCCGTCCGACAACACTCCAAAGTTTCCAAACCTGAAAACCAGAAAACCAAGCAAAGACACTGAAACTCAAACCCAACCGTGGGTGCTAATAACCATGCAGTTGATGCACCCTAACAAGATAAAAAAAAAAAAAAATGCTTCCAACAGAATCAAAATTATTTGAACCAGTCGGGAGTCTTCTTGTTTTGAAAAAGGGTGAAATCTGGAGTACGACATTAATTTCGTTGTGTAGTTTGGAAAAGGACAAGAAAGTCAAAGCTCATACCAATTTTGCCGAAATCCGCGATTAATATGCATTTAGGTCTACCCTTCCATAAAATCCCCCGCAAAAGCGACCTTTTCTGCTTTGTTCCACCAAATGAATAAAGCTACGCGGATAAGGCATATCGGAAGTTCATTTATATTCCGCCATTGGTCACAAAAAATTCGGAAGTTGCCGAAATAGAATAATAATTCGAGAGGAGTAAAACTTTATTTACGGCCTAATAACTCCCCTATAACTTCGATTCACATAAACCTTAATCTTGCCTCGGCGATATCTTTCCAAAGTTGTTCGCCCCAATTAACGTGCTTGTATGGCTGAAAATATAACATCACGGCGACGAGCTTTGACATTCCGCAGGACCGCTGGCGCAATTATTATTTCGTAAATTGTTTGTACTGCCGGGTGCCCCCGCGAGCCTCACAGGAGGCAGCAGCAGGAAAGTTGAATAATTCATTTTTTAAGCGGTTACCGAGCCATCACACAGTCCCCCACAATTTTGGGACGAGCGCGCGTGGAAGTTTCTAAGCAGTTACGGAGTTCTTTTTAAGTTTTTAAGCGCCCGTAAAAACGTTTAACTCCCGGAGACGTACTAACTTCGGAAAAATGTACATAATGCGGAATTATAGACCCCGCGCGCGCTCTTTCTCTCTTTCTGGCGATGCCGGGCTTGTTGAGGGAGCATTCGATATTTTAACGAGCAGTGAATGTTCGTCGGGAACAAGTTCCGCGGGATGGATGCCGGTATATACAACGCTTTATCAAAACTGGGCGATGCTGGTGGGAAATTAAATTATTACGACTTTCATCTTGCATTCCATTTTTCCTGCGGCGCCGGCGTTTCAATCTGCACGTAAATCCGGGGGAGGTTTTCTCATATTTGCGTCGAATAATTTGGAATAATCGCGCTATTGCAAATACTTAATGGGGTACTTGCCTATTTTTATTTTATTGGCTCAATCGATAGTATGGTTAAAGATAATGTACCCGTATTTTTTCTTTTTCCTAAATTTCCAAAATTGCGGCGACAATGCGTGTTTTAAAAATATATTTGTGACGTCACAATGTTATTAGATATAGAACATAGAAGGGCTCTTTTTCCTCATTGGGTTGGCAATGATATAACGTCGTCAAGGTGCCGTTTTCAAACTTTGAAATCGTATCATCTCAAATCTGATCTGAGTCTGACTGACAACGTCAACACTGGCGGCCCCACGGGGGGTACGACGGTACGGCCGTACCCCCTGTTGCAAATCAGGGGCGCCAGACGTCAAGCTTATAATTTTGAAAAAAATCCACAAGTAGTACCGATGGATTACTTTTTGTAAGAAATAATTAACGTGATAAAAACTCGCTAATGAAATTGATAATGTCACCTGTGGAAATTCTCTTGGACGTCGCGCGATTAAATCTTGAAACTATTCTCATAACATCTGTGGAGGTGGAAAGAACTTCTACTCACAACCACCATAATCATGGTTCATTACTGACTTTTGAAAATGTTGGAAAATAAACCACTACAAACCATCGGCCCGCGGCGCGCTCTGCAGCTATCTTGGCTCTTGTCTGTAATGAATCTCTTTCCGTCTTGTTATGTAATGTACTATTACTCACAACCATCATGGTAATTGATTCATTACATACTATGTAAGAGGGCGGGAAGTGACTCATTACCCACTCCGCGGGAAAAAGAAGAAATGGTAGCTTCAGGAGATACATTCCAGAATAATGCATCCAACCAAACAATGAGTGGGTAAATACGTATTTCTCATGAGCCAAGTTTCAGAAAAATTGATCCGCCGATCTGGAAGTTATGGCAAAAAAATATTTTCTAATCTACTGAGGGCTAGAGTCTCCAGGCTCTGCCAGAACCAAAAGTTGGTCTACTATGACTGAAGACTGACTAAATACCCTGTTGGTAATTACATAAGAGGCAGATAGGTGTAAATTTAGTTTTGTGGAATAAATGAAGAGTTCAATTTATACTATTAAAACCAAGTTGTTGTCATGATCGTTTTTTTTTGGAAACCGTTTATGAATCAACTACATATAGAGAGTTTGACTGAAGTCATAGAGAGAAGCAGGGGCGTACCCACGGGGGAGGGATGGAGGGGATAAATCCCCTCTTAAGGCTTTGACTAATATCCCCTGGCGAATTTGATAACATGTATGGTCAGTCATTTGATTGATTGCTTGATGCCCTCTTGACAGGTATCATGCATTCTGTTTCAAAAACAGAATGTAGGTTATGTTTTTCGAATAGTCTTGCAATTTTGAGTCTTGACTGAACGTCCAAGGGAAGAGAACGGAATGAAATAGAAAGGCTCTCCTTTTTTCTGCTTATTATTGTCAATATTATTATCACTATTATGCCCAAAAATTTTCGCCTGCGACGCTAGTTGTTAGTGGCTTCGGTCGCTCAGTAGGTACTGAGTCGATCTTTTAAATATATACACAAAACTTCTCCGATCCCCCTCCTGTCCATAAATCTGGGTACCTACGCCACTGGAGAGAAGCATGAGGCTTGTTTTGATTGTAGCCCTCACCTTAAGGGCGCCTGGTCGGTGAACCGTACCCCCTGTTCAAAAATGCTGGAGCCGCCAGTGAACGTCAAACCGCCGACCGTAATTTCTTCCTGTGCCCTTTTTTGCCTTTGACTGCTTTTATCTAAGCTTTGATCTTTGATCTACGCGGTAAGTACCTACTCGTTTTGTTCATTTCTTGTTCAACCTAACTAGTCTCTAGTCTCTTTCTTTAGTCTTCAGTGCTGTCCACCGAAAAGCCTTTCGCATGTTTGTTAGTGTTGCCGTCTAGAGTTAGACTTTCTAGTTATTAGTGTAATAAAAATTCAGTCTTTTCCAACAAGTTCCTTTACTATTCGAACCGGTTTCGGACTAGTTGCAGTCCATCATCAGCTGTGGCTAAAATACAAATACATTTATAATTACACCAAACATAAAGCTATGTGAATTTATTCAACATTACTTACAACTAATATGTAAAGATGACTAGAAATAATTAAGATTAACTTTGTCACGTGTATACAGTCCATTTTCATTGCGCCAGGAGGTTAGACAGGATGACAGAAAGACAACTTAGGAAGAGAGAGGGTCAATTCTTCGTTTTGCGCTCGCGCTAGGTGCCAAAAGTTCGAACCGAAATTTATCAAGAGTTCAACGATGGTAATTGCAATCTGCAAGAGTCCGATGTATGGCTTATGGCCTAACGTGATGTCTTTGAAGGGCTTTTATCAACAATGTCCTAAAGGGTAGGTGAAGTTATTCGAGAATGACAGAAAGTAAGGGAGAGTAATTAGCGTCTACAAGTTCATTAAGAATGTTTTGGTTTGATCTTGCCGTCTTCATTATTTCAAAATTCTCTCTGATATTAAGTAAAGTGCCTTTGTTTTAAGAGTGTAGTATCTTATAATTCTCGATAGAAAAGGTATGTCCTGTTTCTATAAAATGTTTGGCAAAGTGAGACTTGTTTGGATAGTTGTTGACAAAAGCACTGACATGTTCCCTGAACCTCTGTTTGAAAGAGCGGCCAGTCTGACCCACGTACCTAGCACCACAAGTTGAACAGCCCAACGAATAAACACCACTTTTGTTCACCTTATCGACCTTATCCTTATTATTAAGTATGTTACTCAACTGATTGTGTGATTTAAAAGAAATTCTAAGCGGGAGGTTTCGTTGCAGGATGTTGCTCATCTTAGATGAAATATCACCGTAGAATGGCAGGCTACGGTGATATTTCATCTAAGATGAGCAACATCCTGCAACGAAACCTCCCGCTTAGAATTTCTTTTAAATCACACAATCAGTTGAGTAACATACTTAATAATAATAATAATTTTATACAAGGTGATTCAAAAATCAAGGAATGATTCAAAAATCACCTTGTATCAGCAATCGAAGACCAACTTTTGTCCCTCCATAACTTCAAAACCACAAGACATAGAATTTTTTCAACAACTTTTCAGCACTACTACACCTCCATATTACGCACCTTCAAGATGGTCAGACACTTTCTAATCACCCTGTATAAGACCTCATTGCAGAAATACGTCTACTAACAGTACTAACTAACAGGTCAGGAGTGGTGGTGGCAACCTTTCCTTCCAGCACCCACACCAATGATAAATTTCAGTGTAAATAAAAGTGGGTCTTGCTGTGAAATTGGGACATAGGTATGGATACCCAAGTAGAATATTCTAGTGGAGAGCAGTCTCTATATTTGAAGGGTTCTCCTTGCTCCTCACAGTTTCTTTGTTTTTCTTGCTGAAAGATGTTTATACTTCCGTCACGTATTTTTATTGGAAGAGGGGGTTTTATAGTAATAGGGTAGTGACCACCATCGAAAAATATAAAAAGAAATCATACTAATCGAATGTAGAGCCTTAATAACAAGACTACGCTTCGTGAAAATTCGAAAAAAAGACTTCCAAGTGTCTCAAAATCTGCCTTGAAAGTGGCTACTTTTGCGAACGATTTTAAATCTACCGAGCTGTAAGGCGGGCTGTGACGTTTCAATCTTTTGACAGTAGTGGGGATGACCCCACCTCCGTTGCCTGTGTGTTAGTGTTGACGTTGACGTTTGCCAGCATAACATAACCATTGAAGTCTGATGCAGTTTTGAAATATTCATAAATCATATAAGATTTCACGAACTTTCCATATTTTCAAGATTTCAAGCAAAACAACTAAACAACACGTAATCACCGCACAGATACACAAAGCGTTAACAATATAACAATCAGCTGTTATGAGCGTTGACGGGTTGACGCTAGTGCTTTTTGTAGTAAGTTCTGTAGTGTTGTCAAGCCTGCTTCTCCGCCTATGAAAGATTGTGACGTCATCGCGCCAAATTTGAAATGATCGAAAACTTTCATATTTTTTTTTACCAAGAAAACTCACGAAAAAAAATCTGTCAACTATATAGCGTCACTTATCAAGAAGTGAACTTGGAAAAAAAAAAAAAAAAAATCGGTCACTCTAGACTCTTGAAAAATTTTCATCAAGAGTTAGAGTCTTGTCTTGAAATTTGGAAATTATCTTGATATTTCAAGACAAGACAAGAGTAGGGCAACTCTTGTCTTGTCTTGTCTAGACGGCAACACTAATGTTTGTCACCTGTGCTCTGACCTGGCTGACCCTCGGCTTCATTTCGGACATCAGTGTTCCTGCTCCCCACATTTTATTTGGAGATCCATTGCGTCCTCCCCACGTGGATCTCTTGAAGCTCTAAAGTATTACCTATTCGGAATTGTATACTAATGATGAATCTAAAAGCTCACTGTTCATTTTCAGCCTCTTATTTCTGTGCTATTGGTGATCCTCCAGATTTTCCACTGGAAATAAATTATCTCGACTGAGACAGTGTTACAAGAGGTTTCTGGAGTCAGATTCTTCGAAACCTTGTTCGACTTTATTGTCTAAATGCTCACGGTGAAAGAATTCGATAGGAAACCGGTTTTGCGATAGCATGTTAAAAATGACAGTGTCACAGTGACATCCCTGACATTCTTGATTATTTCATTGTCACACAGTCAGACCAACCCCACTCAAAATCCCTGTCCTGGCGCGAAGCTTTTAGGAGGAATTTTTCAAATTCGTTTTTTTTCTGTAGAAAACGATGAGATTTTTGTGAATTCTCACAACTTATCCTTATCACCCTTATCACTTATTCTAGCAATCAAAAGTATTTCTAGCTGAATCTGAATAGTCTATTGGCAAGTACCCCATTCGTAGTGAGTAGTTACGCCTCTGGGATGAAGTCGTATGTTTTGAAATTCCACTTCTTTTGAAGCCTCCGCTTGTTGCACAAAACGGTTCTGGCTAGACAACCAACATTCAGAACTCTAGAATAAAAGTATGGATCATGAGAATGTGTCATTTTCAACAACGACTATTTTGGTAGATGTTAGGATAATCTACCTTAAAAACATCAACATGTAATGAACACATACATGATGGATATTTCAGTGATGTTGCGCCTAACTTAGGGGGAGTGATTCCTTTCACAAAAATGAGCAAAAAATCAAGATAATGATTTTTAATGCTCCAGATAGATACTTTGATGGAGGGTATGAAATAATAATAATAATAATAATAATAATAATAAAAGGTCTTTATTTAGGCGAAGTCTAGCCGTGGGCTATTCAACTCAACCTATAATAGTTTATACAAACTTAATAATTCGCAGATATTTGCTTATCTAACAACAAAAAGTGCAAGTCCCTGCGAAAGATGTTTACCGAAGTTGATTTCAGAGTGCCACTTAAACCGTTAAAAATTGAAACTGCATGGAAAACAAAGGATCTACAAAACATGGCTGTTCGATGTTTAGGCAGTGTTAGAGAATCTAGATGTCGCAAATTGACGCCGTGGCAGTCCCGCCGAAAACAGAGTTTTTCTTTGAGGTATAGAGGTTGACCTGTGGCGAAAATTCTACGCACAAGCACTGCCACATGGAAAGTGAACAAATTTTGAACCTTGAGCCAACCCAGCTCGTTGATTTTGTGAGTTACATGGTCATACTTTCGTAGTCCGAATATCAGTCGACAGCAAGTGTTCTGAACCTTTTGCAACCGTTGCTTCGTGGCATAGTCTAAACATGGATAATACATTGTTATGCAGTAGGTCAGCAGAGATATCACGAACGACTCACACAGTTTCTTACGAAGGCTAAGACTCGCCAATGACCTGATTCTATACACAGACTTTACCGCCACATAGGCCTTTGCAATTATGGAACCGACGTGACTCTTGAAACGAAGATCGTCATCAAAGATTATTCCCAAATTTCTGACCTTATCCTTGACCGCTATAACCTGACCATCCACTAGAATCTCTAACTGCGTGCTGACCTTGGATCTGTCTTTTGGGGAGCAGAAACAAATTGCTGTGCATTTTTCAGAATTGAGTTTGAGACCGTGGGCATCAGCATAACTAGATATTCTGTAAAGATCCTCATTCACAAGGGCACAGGCACCCGGTACGTCCATAGGGTCGAAAGGAAGAAGCAACTGAGTGTCATCCGCATACACAAACAGCTTACATGATGAAACACAATCAGGCATATTAGACACATAAATACAAAACAGAATCGGACCCAAGATAGACCCCTGAGGAACCCCCGACGATATGTGACACAGACTAGAGTGAATTTCATCCACTACAACTTTTTGAACTCGTCCAGTCAGATATGATTTAAAGAAATTGACGGTTAGTGGGTCAAATCCGTAATATTTCAGTTTGGCAATCAGCAAGGCGTGGTCAAGTGTGTCAAAAGCCTTAGAAAAGTCAAGTAGTGTTAATATGGAAGGGTGACCTTTATCCAAGGAAGCAAAAATATCGTCAGCTAAGTCAATCAGGGCAGTGTTCGTACTATGTCCCTTACGAAAGCTTGATTGTCTGGAAGAAATAATATTCTTTTCTATAAGGTATGTGGAAAGTTGAGAGTGTACTAGTTTTTCTAAAATCTTTGACATTGTCGGTAGAATACTTATAGGTCTAAGGTCAGTAAAGGAACGAGGCTCTGATTTTTTTGGTAATGGATGAACATAGGAAGTCTTCCAGAGTTCTGGGAAGTAGCCAACCTCCAGACAGCAGTTAACGACATGCGTTATGTAAATAGACAATACGGGCGCGCAGATCTGCAGCATTCTAGATGTAATTCCATCCGATCCAGAAGCATTCGACGTGAGTCCATTTATGATCTTGGTTACTTCTTCAGTGGTAGCCAACTGAAAAGAAAATGAAGAATTTTGGACGTAAGGCACCTTGTTTTTCAATTTCTCAACTTCTTCCACGCAGCTGTTAGCAGAGTTAAAGACGGAGGCAAAGTATTGATTCATTTCGCAAACGTTCTTTAAATTATCGGGTAACTTTGAACTTGGTTTTTTACCTATATTAAATTTCTTTAGGGCTTTCCACATATTTCTATCGTTAAAACTAAAACTATTTATATAGGCAGATTTTTCCCGTCTTATGCTGGCTAAGGTGAAATTACGCAGATCTTTGTATGACAACCAGTCACT
Source organism: Anaspis maculata (assembly GCA_949128115.1). Taxonomy (NCBI): domain Eukaryota; kingdom Metazoa; phylum Arthropoda; class Insecta; order Coleoptera; family Scraptiidae; genus Anaspis; species Anaspis maculata. The sequence continues at coordinate 21,543,559 of OX421962.1, forward strand.
TAGCCTACCAGATTTTTTATATTTACTAAGAGCCCTATCGCGCAATTTCATCATTTTCTTTATGTTTTGAGTCATCCAGGGAGCACAGGGCTTCGAGACTCGAGATGTAATAAATGGCGCATGTGCGTCAAAAAGCGATAAAATTGAGTTATTCAAAAAAGCAACTTTGTCATTTATGTCAGGTATGTAAAGGACATTATTCCATGGATATTGATTAAGGTCGTAAAAAAATTTTTCTGAGTCAAAGTTTTGAAAGTCTCTATATGTAATTACCCGTGGGGGATTTTTGGTACCCTTGACTTGGGCTTCGCAATACACTAGCCTGTGATCAGATATTACATCAGCACTTAAAGTTCCACTATTCAACACTAACTCTCCATTATTTACACAAATGACATCTATCAGAGACTGTGTGAACTGAGCGATTCTAGATGGTTCGGAAATTACTTGTACCCAATTATAGGCTTCTAAGCAGTCAGAGAACAAATTCTTACTCATTTGATTAATGTTGATATCACCCAGAAGCATGATGCTATCATACTGTGGTGTAACAAAGGAGACTATATCATCAAAGTGATTGCAAAAGTCAACTACACTGCTTGTGGGTGCGCGGTAGACTACCCCAACCAAAAAGCTAGGTCTTATGTCATAGAATTCCAACCACAGTTGTTCAACGCCCAACATACCCTCGAAATCATCAAGAACGACCCTGTATCTCAAACTCTCCATGACATAGGCTGCCACGCCGCCTCCCCGTCCATCACGGTCTCGCCGAACAAGTGAATAACCCGGAATCGCAACAACATCTGAAGAAATACAATCAGACAGCCATGTTTCAGAAATGCAGACTATGTGAAATTCTTCTCGTAAGACAAGTGACACAAATTCATCGAAACCTGTAAACAAAGAACGAACATTTAAATGACATATTTTAAGGTTTGTATATGTGAGGTTCGATATTTGCCGCTGATGGTCAGATGGTCGCCCGAGGTGATGAATCAACGGTGGTTGTTGCTGTCGCTGTTGCTGTGGTTGTTGCTGCTGTTGTTGTTGCTGCTGCCGTAGCTGTTGTTGTTGTTGTTGTTGTTGTTGTTGTTGTTGTTGTTGTTGTTGTTGTTGTTGTTGCTGTTGTTGTAGTTGTTGTTGTTGTGGTTGTTGTTGTTGTTGTTGTTGTTGTTGTTGTTGTTGTTGTTGTTCTTGTTCTTGTTCTTGTTGTTGTTGTTGTTGTTGTTGTTCTTGTTGTTGTTGTTGTTGTTGTTGTTGTTGTTGTTGTTGCTGCTGCTGCTGTTGCCGTTGCTGTAGCCGTTTTTGTCGCTGTTGATGCTGTTGGGACCGCTGCTTCGCCTTTGAGTTGTGATTATCCATGTTGTTCTGCGTTCAACTCTCCACTGGTGTTAGTGTAGTCGGTGTGTTGTTTAACCTGCTCCATTTTTTTACGGTACATTGGGCAATCCCAGTCTCTGGCCGAATGCCAAATAATGCAGTAATGGAAGAATAAATAGAATGGAATAAAATGGAATACAATAGATTGAAAGATTATTTCCATCAACAGAGCCCCTTGTTTTTCATTCTGATGATCGCAAACATCGATAATTATTTCAAGGACGATGGGATTGAGGGGGTTTCCCTGGACGGCACGACGATGATTCGCATGCTTCTGTTAGCGGACGATCTCATTTCGTCCAGCCAGCTCTGGTCAGCAAATGTAAAAGGCTCTCGTTACACTTTAAAAGTACTGTGTCTTCTACAATCTCTCCATGAACGTTGATAAGACCAAGGTGGTTGTGTTTCGGAAGAATTACCAAATGCGGAGTGAGGGTTGTTTTTGTTACGGGAGTTCCAGTATTGAAACAGCAAATACTTACAGGTACCTTACTGGAAGCGGTACTCACCTAAAAACACATCGATACCACACTTTGGAGTGCAGTAACGAGATTTTGTATGGGCATACTTTATACCGAGACGAGTGATTTGACCTGCAGCACTCGATATTTTGTCCCTTAGGAGGCCAATGGGGGCCCTCCAAATTTTCAAGATTCAAGAACTTTCACATGACGATCATTGAATATCATCACGTATGTCATAAGTGAAGCTTACGGGTCCAGTGAAAATGTTTTCATCAATTGTCGTCGTGTCCGATTCATCCTTCACACTTGAGAAAAAAATTCTTTGGCAGAGGTCAAAAAAACTTTTAATTTTTTCTTTTATGCAAGGAGACGATAGATTCATATGTTCTGTTGCGTTCCCAACTAAATCGCATTCCCTAAACCTAATTATGAAGAAATTTTTCTTGTGATGGTATTTTTCAAAAAAGTGGTGACCTCTTCAGTACCTTTTTTCCAAGAGCATTTCTTTCTATGTTCCCACTGAATATCACTCGTAATTTTTGCAGGAATGGAGACCTCGAACTCTTTTCTTGGTAGTTGCGAAGCTACATGACTCTAAAACGCCCAAGGGAGCCCAAAAAGAATTTTTTTGCTGGGCCGTCCAACTTACGATATTTTGATTTTATAGTAGGAGAGACGCGAACCAATATTTAATCTAAGCTGCAGGCGCAGGCGATTTGATTTCAACAGAAAATATTCTTCCATGCCGTGTTTTATTGTATTACAACAAAACGCAGAGTCGTTAGGTATAAGTAGGTATATTTTCCGGTAGAACTTATTCGCCTGGACTAGATCTCATTTATTTGCGCGTCTCCCCCACTACAAAATCAACATGCCAAAAACTTGACGGCCCAGCAGAAAAAAAAGTTTTAGGGCTCTCTTGTGCGTTTTGAAGCCATGTTGCAGAGAAATTACTAAGAAAAGAGTTCAAGCTTCTCATATCTGCGAGAATTGACAGTCTTATCCAGTAGGAACAATGAAAAAAATGCTGTTGAAAAAGGTCTACTGAAGAGGTCACCTCTTCTTGGGAAAATGATATTGCGAAAAAATTGTCTTAATATTTGGGCTTACGGAACGCGATTTAGTTGGGAACGCAACAAAACATATGAATCTATCGTTTCCTTGCACAGCAGAAAAAATAAAAACAGTTTTTTCGACCTCTGCGAAAGAATTTTTTTTTCAAATGTGAAGAATGAATCGGACACGACATTTGATGAAAACATTTTCAATAGACCCGCAAGCTTCACTTATGACATACATGACGATACTCAATGATCATTTCGTGAAAGTTCTTGCATCTTGAGAATTTGGAGGGCCCCCATTGGCCCCCTAAGGGACAAAATATCAAGTTCTGCGGGTCAAATCGCTTATCTCGGTATAAAGTACGCCCATGCAAAATCTCATTACTGCACTCCAAAATGCGGTATGCTTTTGCGTACCACTCCCACTACCTAGAATCCTAGGAATTGAGTTTAACTTCATCGGAATATTTCTGGAAGCATTCAAAGATCGACTACAAAAGACAAGAACTCACTCAGGCATGGTTTGCATGTGATTAGCTCCCCTGGAATGAATGATTGGTCGTCGATACCGGGGTTGCACAACACCGTTGTAATACCAACTTTGATCTACGCTAGTTGCATCTGGGGTCTGCGTGACTTGAAAGATTCAGAGTCAGTTCGGAACCAGATTGTCAAAAACATATTCTATCTACAGAGGAACACCCCCAGATGCATCGTGCGAACGGAGCTCAATTTGCCAACAGTAAAATAGCACACAGAAACAGGCTTTTCATTTCTAGCAGAAAATCGGTTATCTCTCTGACAGACGATATACGAAAAAAGCCATAGAAAGTTTGATATTTTTAGATTCTACTCCTAGCAACTCGATGACAAAAGCAAGGTAGAACTGGTTCACCTTATTTATAGAAATTCTGAACGGCTACTCAATCGAGCTCAATATGCTAACACTGAAGTTGAGGAGATGATGACGGGGATACTGGAACACACGACAGAATCGAGGATTGGAACATGGTTCTTCTGAGTAACTTTTGTCCGAAATACAAACACCTTTTGACTCCAAGTGGCGTAGACTTTCATTACAGCAATTTATCTGAACTTTGAGATCCCTCTTTCCACTAAACGTTGCATTGCTCAACTACGTACTGAGAACCGTTATGTCGCGAGGATCTTTGTGAATTCAAATAGTTATAAGATTGATCTGCTCCAGCGATGCACACTCTGCAATCTGCAGGAATGGGAGGATTTGAATCACATCATGTTCCACTGTCTATTGTATACGAGCATTACAACATCTTCATTCGGAGAGATTTTTGAGCTTCGCCGGGAAACCTGAAATGGTCTGCTCTGACGTGTTGAAAAATCCCGATTTGATTAAACAAACGAAGGTTATCTATTTACCAATTCTTAAGAGCTGCCATGACATTGAGATCCTTTGCGCTCAAAGAATGAGCTCTTTTTAATGCGGAGTGTGGGGTTTGTTGTATTATATAATTTGTGTCTTTATTGTGGATGTGTTGTTGTTTGTTTGTTTTGTAATACTTCTGTACTGAAGGAAACAATAAACTATCATCAATTATCAATTTCCATCAACACGCTTGTGAGCCCAAATAGGTACCTACAGGAAATGTGCTTCACCGTTTTAAGGACTAAAAAAACACTTCGAGGTCTTCCAGTCGATCTTTTGTTATTGCCCAAAACTTGCTATTTTCCATTCTTCGCTAAAATGATGTTGCGTTAAAGTGCTCCGACGGCGACGGTGCAATTCAATTCGAAATGCTCGTTGAGTCGCAACAATCGAATTCGTTATCAAATAATGGGTTACGCAAAAGATGCGTTGGTCGATGGTATGATTGCTTATGATGTGGGAAACCGATATATATATATATATATATTTTTTATACAATGCGGTTACGACTGCGTACCAGGCAGAGGAATCCAGAGCGGAGGAAATGTCAACCTGTCAGAAACGAAACGTGTGTTTATTTATCCTCTCGCGCGTACGTAATTTTGCTTGTTATAATTACACGTTTATTCCCTAACCTAAGGCCCTTTCTTGAACATTGCTGGGTTTTGTATTTACTTTGGATCATTCCATACCTATATAGGTACTTTTGATCTGCATATTTTTCTGATAATTTGAAAGCGCGTTCTTTCTCGTGAGCTTTAATCCAGGCCCTAGCAGTACTTCTGTGGGAAAAACGATGTAATCAAAAAAAATTTTTTGGAATCGTTAGAGGATCATCCCAGGACAAATAATCACTCGGGTGCTTTCGCGATTTCTGGTACATTTTCCAGCAATATCGCATCAAAGTTGGCGGCTGGTCAATTCTTCAGTTCGCTGATATTTCTTGTAGTTTTTGCGATTTTCTTCAAATAAAAGTACTAATCTGCCCAAAAAACAATTCTAGATCGAATGGTGCTGTCAGATGTTGAGTACTTACGTTATACCGAGTGAAAAAAAAAATAAAACGAGTTTTATAATTTTTTTCCAACTTTTTAGTTTCTTGGCCGATTTTCACAAACATTATGTCAAAAGCTCGCTGACTAAATCGTCTACTCAAATCAATTGTCAATATAGCCAAATTATCAAAAATCAAGATGGCGGCGGCGAACCAAAATAAAAATGTGTCGTATTTCGAGATTTTTTTTTTATTTCTAAACTTCGTAAAGAACGACACTGATGGTGGATTTTGAAAGATTCAGCTTTCTTCTGCAATTTGAGACTAGATTCACTTGATTCGCACATTCTACTGTGAAAATATAGTGAATTTAAAGAAGGTCCACTTGTAATTTTTTCCAAATTCACAATAAATCAGCAGTTTAAAAACCTTCCGCGAATACTTATTTCTGAAGCAATTTCTACACACTTGGTAGTGATCGTAAGCTGTGTGCATAGACTACAAACACCGTGTTGGTGCATGGCCGAAGTTTCGAAATTTCAGATGATAGATGACGTAAATGGTGGAGGTGCGCATGTCAAATATCGAATATTCTACTTTTTGTTCTCACATGTTCTGAACGAAATTTCTATAAATGGTTGGCTTAATGGTCAGCTGAATAAACCCGCAACAAGAGACGAATGTTGAAAGAGTCGAAATGTGAAATTTTCAAATAGACGACTTTACTTCTTTGGAGAAAATAAAACGGTTCTATCCTTTAGTCCAGGAATTTTAGCTGTTAAAATCGCAAATAGCGAACAAAAATGAAAGTCAGCCGGATTTTTGTATATAAGCTCAGTGAAGCATGTAGTTTAACATAGTAAAAGTTCTCAAGAATCCGGTGTCAGCTTCGGCCGCTGTGGCCTCGAGAAGAACTTGAGGATCAGTTTTTCGCGTATATCTCGTGAACAATGGCACTTGGGAAGAACGTGCTTGGGAAGAAATTGTTGAAAATTTTATTGTCTATAAGAAAGGTCCTTACACATTCCATCGTCAGTTCTTTCTTTCTTCGTCAAAACACAATAAAATTAAATAATCCAGATTCTCGATGCTGAAGACTGTATGGACCTTGAGTTTTATGATGGCGAAGTGCCACCTCGTAGAGGTGTTGGTTGGTCCACTATTTCTTGATTGAAACTTGAAGCCATCAATACGAGCTATGCCGGCGGCATATAAAGGGTGAAATAAAAATAAAAAGTTGAACATTTGTTCCTCAAGAACCAAAATAGGTGAAGACATGTAAATCGCCATAAATAATTCTGATTTCATGATCATGAAGTCGTCGTAAACTTGAATCAGATATGTTGCGTGACAACTCCCACCTGTACTCTATACATTAATGAGCTACTTACGCATTATCACACTGAATTCTGATAACAGAGATTTCAAAGCTAGCACAACAATCAATACTCACGCTTAGCCTTTTTATTCAAAGCTCTATACCTACGCTTTGAAGTAAGCAAAAACTCAATTACCTACCACAATGTTTACGCGACTTTAAATAAATATGGAATATGGGGACGCGCGTGCAGAAGGGCGCTTCCGCTTCATCCCAAACATCAACAATCCCGCACAACCACGCAAAAGATAGCGAGGCTGATATTTTTTCGTATGCCACGACTCGTCTCCTATCTGCATGTATTACTGCTACTCTGCTGCCGCCTTGTTTCCCAGCTGATAGCCAGTGTGTTGCCGAAAGTTTCCATCGCGGCAACTTTTCGGCTGCCGGGGTTCGCATCATACGCAGGGATTCGTTCCATATTTTCTCGAACGAATAAAAAATCGAGAGAGGAAATTAAAAGTAAAACTTTCTTGCCCGCGTGCTCATGTTTATTTAAACTCCCGCCAACGTCTAATTGGATTTTTACCTTGTTCAGGGGTCGGAAAATTGCGCGCCGAAAAAGACAGTGGGTATAAGTGGAACATATTGATCCTTTCCTGTCACCCGCATTCGCCAACAAAGAGGGAAAAAACCGAGCTCCAAAATGGCCGGGTTATCATCCTAAACTCTTTGATGGGTACGCAACCCATTATACTCGAATTTCGGATTCAAACTTGTTTGAAACATTATTTCAAACTTCCCGGTTTTTGTAGTGAAGTTTTGACTTGGTAGACTTGGTAGTTGCTCTTTCATGTTCGTGAATATTTTGGAGTCACTGAGCGTGTGTGAATCTAATTTATTATTGTTACGTGCCGCGAGGCTCTTGTTGACGGTTCAGTGGGTTCTAGAACAAGCACGGAGGTTTATGGTATACAGGTGTTCCAAAATTAGACCGTAATATTCAGCCAGCTTATTCTACGTGAAAAATAGGAATAAAAGCTCTCATGAACATGGTTTGAATAATGCCCCCTATAGCCCAGGAATATTAGGTTTTAACCTGTAACAAATTCCCACAAAGCTGAAATTTGGTATACGAGCCTTGTAAGACCTAAGGAATAACATATTAAAATACTCGGTGGCACACCCTTGTGCGTCACTGGTTGTGGGGGAGGGGGCCAAATATTGAAATTTTAAATGCGTAAATGATACCCTGTAGCTTAATTGAATGAAGACAATCATATTTAGATGCCCCAAGGCTTTAAAATATTCGACTCACGTTTAAATTGTAGATGAGTAGTTTGGGTTGCCTGAAAAAAAAAAGAAGATCGGCAAAATAAATGAATTTTGTTTTTCTCAAAAATCTTGAATTGAGATCGGCAAGTGTGGTATCGTTTCCAACTGGAACAAGTTCAACAAGATTGAACAAGTTTTACTAAAATAACGACGATTTTTGCCAACTGAAATTGCCGATTTCTAATTTCGGTTTCCGTATGGTTAGAATCGTCTCAACTGAATATTTCCAACAGAGTTTATTGTTCTTGACCGCATTTTATACCTGCATGAAAACGATAAAAACAATGTGTCTGTATTTATTACAAGATCAGAAGAATTTTTTGTTGTGAAAGTGGTTATATGCCCAATTTTCTGCCGAAAATGCAAAAACTCTTTGCATTTCTTTTTTTTTCACTGCTACATGATGAAGCAGTTGCACTGCTTTTGTGTGTGAAACTAAGCGAAGTTCTTCTCTTATCGGAAAATACCAAAAGCTATTGTATCTATCAGGCAACAAAAACATAAAACCATCTTTTCTGTAGCCGTTATTTGATTTTTAGGTGAAAAGTTTGTGTAAAACTCAGGGACGGGCTGGCCAAGTCCGCTAGGCCGCAATCCCGGCCTAGATTTTTGGTGAAGGGCCCCCAAAATTTCGGTCGATTAGGGGGCCCCGCAGACCAGAAGTAATTGGATTGGAAAAATACAAAACAAATTACACGAAAACAAAATAGGCCCCGAGGCCCCCTTCCTGTTATTTTTTCTTTGATAAAGGGCAGTGATATTATAGCGCAATAGATGGATGTGGTTCAGCAGTAAGAATTTACAGTTTGTGACAATGAATATGGTTACAGTAGGTAGTTGCGCTTTTAAGCTGCTTAGTTCCTAGAAGATGTTTGAATGTTTTTTTATATCAGGCCACCAGGTAGGTAGGTTTTACCAGGTAGTTACAAATACTTCCACCAATAATAATAATCTCAATTTAAAATTAAAATATTTTTTTTGCCTGTGACCCCCTTCGACGTCACAGGAGGCCCCCAAATCACACCAGCGGCCTAACTTTTAGATCTCCAGTCCGCCCCTGGTAAAACTTGTTCAATACAAAAATTATTCCCTGACTCTGTAATATGAATAAACGTTAGATTTCATGCTGTTTTAGTTCTAGAAGAGCCTTTTACCCTTGTGCCTTCTTTAAATGTTGAAAATCCTACTGGCTCCCTCTGTTTTTTCACGTGTTTAGAATTTCCGTGAGCCCCTTTTGCCTTCTTGTATAACCCAAATCACTATTGAGCCCCTTCGTGTCTTAGATGTCTTTTGAAGTCCTGATGGGCTCCCTTGCAATTTTCTTCAAGCAATCGAAAGCACACTTTTGTTTTCGTCTGGTAGTCGAAGTCTTACTTGGTCCGCATGTGCCCAAAAAGCCCTATTTTGCTTTCATGTGTTGTTCATAATTCATTTAACCCCATTGTGTCTTCAATAATGGTGTTTGAAACCCTGCTGAGCTCCCTTACATTTTTTCTATTCACATTTAGTAAGCACCCTTGTGCCTTCGTTCGGTATTCGAAGGTCTATCGGGTCCCCTTGCATTTTTTCCTGGTTTTTGTAACTTTAGTAAGCACATTTGTGCCTTCATGTGATAACCGGGATCCTATATCAAGTTGTCCCAGCGTCAAGTTGTCCCGCGTCAAGTTGTCCCGCGTCAAGTTGTACCGGCGTCAAGTCGGCCGCTTCAAAATTCCTGGCGTCAAGTTGTCCCGCGTCAAGTGTAACGGTCTGAAATTCCGTTTCGATCTAGCCGACCGTCCTTGGCAACGATGTCAGGTGGTTGTTGACCGATTTTGTTTTTCGGGAATAGTTTTGGGTTTTTCTGCAGCGCGAAAGGGGAGATCGTTTTGCTGGCCTGTTGATGCCGATAAATTGCAAACGAGCTCGATAGGTTTCTACCTTAACACCCTTCAAGTGCCTTCACGCTGTAAGCGCCTCAACGTTCCGGAGACATCATCTCTGCGTCATACCTGAGCGTGATTGAACCCCTTGTTCTAGGGTGAGTTCTTGGAAACCATCCTCGTGCCGTTCCATACCTAACCCCATTCCTTTTTCAGGGTTCTTTTCTTCCTGCTTCTACTTTAGTTCGACTTAGTTCGTATTTGTATTTCTACTCGTTTTCCTGGGATTTGGTCTGGTACAGCATCGGTGACGTCGGCTGTCATCTTGCGTCGAACAGTCGAGCTGAAACTTCGGCAAGCTTGTTGAGCGGAGGACTGGAAGGAGGAAGGACGCGCATGGTCTGGGATACATCGTGTTAGCCCGAGAAGAAGAACCTTTGTTCGGTGCAGGTGCCGCATGGTCTTCCTTTCTTCCTGCAAGGTCAGAGCGTTCCAATTTTATCCCAGTTGAAAAGCGATAATTCCAATATCTGAACTCAGTGTACCTGTTTTATTTATTTGTTGTTATTATAAAAAAATGTCAACGCAGACGTCAGTTGCCTGACCGTCGAGGTAGTCAGATTGGCAGTAATTTGAAGCAACTCGATTCACTGAAAGTGCACAAATCAGGAGCTAAAACAATCCCGTGCGAAAGAAACGTTATCCCGATCCCCGGAACCTATTTCCTATTTCACGTACGTACGTAGGTAGGTAGGGTAAACTAAACGAAAGGATCCATTGCGCAATCCGCTTCATTGCGATAGCACGAAACTGTTTTGTTTCTCAGTGCAACCGACAGTAGGGCTGTTTCGGCCTCATTAGCCGGTCTGCCTATCCTCTCCGGTCAAGACCCTGCTGTATTCAATAAATTGTTAAATATTACTTTGAGTTTACGTATTCTTACTTCTCTAATCTATCCAAAAGAAAGATTCACTTCGAAGTCTGAGACATTATTTTATACTAGTAAGTATTTGGTAGTTTCCACACCGACACAGACATTAAGCTAACGGAAAAAACTACCTGGCGCCTTATTTATTCATTTTTTTCTACTAATTTTTACTGCACGACCACTCCCCTGAGCTTTAGCCGAGTGCACGTCTGATGTCCGGTGAGTATGCCCTCTAGTGAGAAAAAGATCGTGGCACAAGTCATGTACGCGCCCTATACCATGGCCACCTCAATCACCCGATCTAAATCCTTTAGATTTTTACTTTTTGAGACGAATGAAAGATATTGTGTACTTCGTTGAAATTAATTTCCGAGAAAGTTTGCAGCAACGGATAAATCTAGCTGTGAACGAGATTTAACAGCAGCCACTCGAAATTTTGCGTTCTTCTGGGGCAGTTGGGCGTCGACCAGTACAGCGTGCATCCAAGAAAACGGGAATTTGTTTGAGCACCCACTGTTATCTTTGCAAAGAAATCTTTTCATATACTACGTTTCCACATGATTTGCCAAGAAACACTCACTCCAAATTCACTTAGCCCCCACTCTCACCTTTAAGATGTCCGTGATGAAGATTTGGACATGTTCTTACAGCATCAGCTGGTCATTCCAACATGAAGACGTCATATCAAATTTCGTAATATCATCTCGGCAAGTTTCGGAGATAAGAGCAGCACCAAGTCTCCCTTCAAAAGGGCTCTAGGTCCCTTGAGATTTTTTTTTTGAATTCACCTTTATTTGAACGTTCCTTCCTGTTTTCAATCCAAAAGAACAAAGTCGGTGTTATTGCTCGGGATCTGTATTTGGGATTTGGAAATTTCGGAAGGATCTCAGCTGAGGTTTTTTTTTGAAGTGATTTATCCCGAAAACGGATCGAAGTGGTACAAAAGTACCTTTTTTCTATAAAAAACTCCTATTTTTCAGATTTTTTTTTATTAAAATTCAGAAAAATCAGGGACAAAAAAATAGGGCCGAAAGCATCATCTTGAGCTTGTAATATGTAGAGGTCAAACCGAATCTCGTCATTTTATCTTTGTTGTGTCTTGTATCTTGTTGTGCCAAGTTTTGGAGATATTTGCAAAAAACCATCATCAAGTTTCTCCCCTTAAGGGGGCTCTAGTTCCCTCTTAGGAAGCATTATTCGACCCATGTTTATAGGAAGATTTCTTACAATTCTTTGACGTAGAAGCTGGTCAAATATTGTGGTCTAATTTCGGGACACCTATATTCGAGGCAGTGATGGAAAAATGGCGGAGGCGCTTCGGGAAAATCATTTCGGACGGATCATCGAGGTCTCCTGAGCATCCAGCTCCTATTTGAACAACGTAAGCAGCGCGACGAGCAATCTACAGTTTGTTTCTGCTGGCGATAAAGGCAGACAGACTAGCGAAAGTGCAAGGTGCAAGTGAAAATTGACGATTTTTGGGAAGTTGAACAAGTGTGCGATATTTTTAGTAATTATTGTACAGTGTCTTAGAAAATAAAGTGCAATTTGAAAAAAGCATATTATTCATTTTTTGAAAATCGTAATAGGCGATCTGAATCAGTAACATTATTATTCAAACATTACTCTAGTTGCCAATGGATATGTAGTAGTCACTAGTCACCAGAAAATTGCCGAAACTCCTCAATACATTTTTCTCTGCGGATTCAAAACGGAAACTCAGCGAAATACGAGCTGCATCGCTTCGGGCGGCCCGAGATTGAGCAAATAACGCACCAGCCAGCGCCGATGGCGGCGTGTGATTTATAATCTTCAGCACAAATTTCGAAACGTATCGTAAACACATCTGGGCGCTTTTACCTCTGCAAAATCAATGGACAAGGCGCCCTGAAAGCGGAATGATGTATAGAACGTCGAAAAAATCAAGCCCGAGACCATTCAACGTCTTCCGGCGAAAACGCAATCGCGCTTTCCACCTTATTTCCCGGATATAATATCACTTGACCGTGGAAATCCCCCAGATTCAGATGTATCCCGGACGTATCGCATACGTCCCTTCGTATACGTCTCATTCGTCAAGAAAATAAGTCCGAAACAGAGCTGTTCCGAGAGCCCGATCTGACGCGGTTCGATGGATTTCTCCGACAGCGACGGCGAAAAACAACAGACAAATGAATAAATAGCAAAAAATATATTATGTCAAATATCGAGAGTGCAAGTGAATTCGACCGCAGGCCACACATGATTCCTGAAAATCTGATGGAAAAATATGACTAGCGACCAGACTATGTCGTTGAGAATGAGAGGTGTCTCTTAAACATTTTCTAATCGCAAAAAAGCTTACTTATTACATTAGCAACACAGATGATAGACTGTTGGGTCGCATCTTTGGTTAAGTTTAATTTTTGATAAATCAAAACCTCCCGGATTTGACTTAGCTGAAAAGCAAAGTAACGACAAAAGACAATTTCAGTCTAAAATCGGAGTTTTTCACTATCGCCTGGTCGGACGCAATGAATTTTTAAAGTTGCGGGAAGGCATTTCCTGGCCGCAACCGCACTATGTATCACCCTATGTGATATCTATCACAAGATACGTGATGCTATAGTAGGGTGGAGCAAGTAGGGTGGAGTGGGGGCGAAGGAGTTGAAGGTGTAAGAGTTTGACAGTATGTGTCCTCAGATGTCCTCCTCAAAACAAAAATCAACCTGTTTCGGCGTTTTTCTGTGAAAAATTCTGGCGGCGAGACAATCAGGGGTGATAACTTTTCAAATGAACAGCCTGTATGTTTGTTTGTATGTTTGTCTGTAACCTTCCACGATAACAGCGGCAACGTCTATCCGATCGACTTGAAATTTGATACGCAGACATGGTTACACCGTCGAATGAGCCCATTAGTTTTTGGCTGTCATCTGTCGAACGGAAGTGTCACTATAAAAAAATGACAGGAGCTATCTTACGGAACTTGACTTGCGATATGCCGTTTGAAAGCCCAAGAAAATTGTTTTCGGAACAGTTGGAAATATCGCCCCATCTCTCATCTGTCAAGTAATGGAAGTTCAAAACTTTACCATTCAATTATTTAAAATCAATTGAATGGATTGGGACCAAATTTGGCAGGAATTAACACAACAAAAGAGTCAAATTAAGTCTGCAGTTGCAATTTCCCACCATTTTACAGTCGAGCGTTATGAATTCTCAAAATTTCTCCTAGCCGTTGCCACCCGAGAGAGCCTCTCGTCCGTATTTTGACCAGTACGGCATTTGATGCAGGACTCCACTCAAAAATTCATTCCTGCTCGGTGATTGGCTCTTTTAAGAAAGTCAAACTGTAATCAAAAATATACAGGGTGTCCGTTTTTCAAGGCTAAGCATGGGTATCTCGCTTATCTTGAGAGATACAAAGTCGGTTGAATTAGGGAAAAGTTGTGCATTTTCATGGCGATCATTGATCCAAAAAAAAATTTGATGTATCGATTTTAGTTTTTGAGATATCGTGAGAAAACAGGAATTTGAGTTTTTGTTTTTATTTTCCATTCAAAAACGGCTGAAGGTGGCCCTTTCTAATCTAGACATTGTCGGGGCACTTTTTCAAGGGGAATTCAAAGCTGCCAAAATCTATTCTATCTATCTAGCTATCTATCTATCTATCTATCTAGCTATCTATCTATCTAGCTTTCAAAACAACCGGGATACGACATTCAACTTTTTGCTCCAATTTTAATATTTTTGAACACGGTATTTTTTTCCGGTTACAACGATGTGCCACATGTCACTGTTGAATAAATGTTCAACATTTACGTTTTTTTTTTGATTGTCGGTGCTAGATTTGTTTCCAAAGCACTCTTTGAGAAATGAAAAAATAATTTTTTACTCAAAAGCATGAACTCAACAGTGGCATGTGACACATCGTTGTAACCAGAAAACAATATTTCAAAAAAAATGTCAAAATCCAATATAGCGCCCATGAGAGAAAAAAAAGTTGAATGTCATATCTCGGTTGCTTTGAGAAGTGCCAGCACAATGTCTTACCGTGGGTTCCACAAAACAGATAATACGAGATTAGTTGATTCGCGATTTTTGTTTGTCAAATTTTGCCCAACTGATCAATGGAAATGCTGGTTTATCCCTCAATAATGAAAAGATGATGGGTCTAGTACAGATTTCAGGCAGTTCTGGTTGGTAATCGCCTAGCATTCAGCAGAAAAAAGTTCAGTAATTCTGCAATCAGCCTTGATCGCTGATCATCTTTTTTGTGGAACTGACGGTTAATTAGAAAAAGCTACCTTCAACCGTTTTTCAAATAAAAAATAAGAACAAGAATTACAAATTTTTGTTTTTTCTCGATATCTCGAAAACTAAAACTGACAAGTCAAATATCTTTTTGGATCAATGATCGTCCTGAAAATTTGCAGCTTTTTTCTACTTCAACCGACTCTGTATCTCTGAAGATAAGCGAGATACCCATGCTTAGCCTCGGAAAACAGACACCCTGTATTGAATTGGGCGTCGTGTAGACTCATTTTCAAAATCGGCACGGTTCCGGTTTTCCGACGGTGATTTTTTCAAAATGAAATTAGCACATGCCGTGAATTTGAGAAAACTGCAAGGCAAATTTAGACATACGGTGAACCTCACGAAATATTCATTTAAGATGCAGACATGCTGGGAACGGAAGTCAGAGAAAAGATCGATTTAATTTTTGAAAGGAAAAAGTTTCGAAATCGGACCCATGCATGGTTTCCGAGTTTTCATCTCTGGGTAAATTGCAAATTTTTCAACTTTCCATCGCGTGAACAGATTTTCACCAATTGTTATTTGAAACAAGAGGTGACTGGCCCTTGAACACTTTTCAACAATTCTCTTTTCAATTTCCCAGGAATTTCTCTGTTGAAAAGGTAAAACAAGGCCTGGTTTATCGAGACCTGACTTGAATCACGTTTCGCCTAAGGGAAGCCGAGGATGGAGCTTAAAGTGAAGCCGTCATTGACGATATTCATAATAAGATGATTTGGGAAAAGATTTGAGGTTTTCCCGAGAATATCAAATTTTCAAAAAAAAATATCTCTTGCAAATAATTTTCAATTTTTCTGTGCTGTCAGTTTCAGATTGTTCACCTTCATCCATGTACCAATGCGTCTGACTGATTCACTCGCTTTTCTTCCTACATTTTTTCTTGGTTCCTAATGAAAAACTGCAAATTTCCACTTTTTTAGCCTGTGAACAAATTTATGCCAACTTTTTTTTTCAGGGTAAGTGATTCTTAAACATTTTCAGGTGCTTTCTCTCAAAATTCTTCAAGTTTTCCGGAAGTTTCCCACTTTAAAATGAGTAACCGCCCTAGCTTATCAAGACCAGACTCGAATGATGACGCTCAAAATGAATTCCTCATCAAAGAAAATATCTTCAATCTTCAATCTTCACGTCAATCTTTACGGCGTCTCATAATGAAATTTTCATCAATTCGTTGCTACTCGTCGGAGAATTTTTGAGGTGACGCAATAATTTTTTCAAATTTTGAAATGCCGGGCAGCCATTTGACGGGCCAGGAGGATGTCAAAGGGAGGACTGACTCCCTCCGCTGAGACAATATAAGAGATAGACGTCAGACGCGTGAAATTTTTACAGAAATGGGACACTGTTTCTGTGAAAAATTCAAGTGACAAGTCCCGAAATCCATTCCAAGTGTCGAGCACCATCGTGGGAAAGTGCAGACGTCGTCTGGAGAGAAAAACCGCCCGGCCCTGTTGATCCAAGATGACTTTACAGAGTCTGAAATGCGGAGAAAAGTATGGTAAATTGGAGATATTTTCTTGAATTTTTGCGCAAACACACAGATTTTGCTGCCCCTTCGTGTTTGTAGAAATTCGGTTAAATATTTAAATTACATAGATCAAAATCCAAGTGCAAGCGCAGCTGGTGACGTGACGTTCAAGTTACCGAATAAACGAACTGGCATTCGCAAAATTTCTTGACTGGAACAGGGCAGACGGTCGATGCTTCATCGCTTGCGACACATTTTTTAGAGCGACTGCTTGAGTGTTCCAGATACGAACTTCGGAAATTCATTGTCAATTGTTTTGGGGAAATATTTACTGCACGACAGAATAAATACATTTCACGCCAGAACAAAAACGACAAAAAAGGTGAAACTAACAGCTGAATAATAGTTTCCATGACATACTCTACACGACAAAAAAGGGTAAATTCACGACAGAATAAGGGTTTGCACGACAAATTTGACAATTATTGACAAACAAAAAAGTCACGCTTGACGTTTTTTCTTTATGTTAACCTAATTTTGTCACTTGGAGACCCAGTGCTTCCTTGAAGTCTACCCAAAAGTTCACTGGAAATCAAATGCTGAAGATCTTGAAAGTTCTTGCGGCTCTTGTGTTTCCTTGCATTCTTGAACCGTAAAGCGTCAATTTCATTTTGAATTTTTCCAGCTGCAGAGGCTCTCTAATCTTGTGACTTCAGAGACCCAGTACGCACCCTGGAATTCCGGTGTAGCATCAAATTGTGTACCTGGAAAACTAGTGCCTCCAGTGAGTCTTTTGTAGTCTGATTGCAATCTGATATAACTGGTTTGGAGGCCCTAGTGCTCTTTGCACTTCTCATACATCATTTTTAACTAATTTGTCTGTAATTAATTGTCCTGTAATTGACTTCTTCCCGAGTCACTTATTTTGCTACGTAGGAGCCCGAACCCCCTCTTGTACATTATGAACGTGGCTTTCTTGTCTGCAACGGCAGAGGCCCCTTTTCAAATTTTCCTACGTCATTCTATCTTTCCCCCCTTGAAGCTTTAGCGTCCCATTAGAGGGTGCTTAAGACAATGCGTTCCGCAGACAATTCTTCGTAAACAAGGTCGCAAGAGGAGCGACATGAAAAAAACAAAAACCCCCAAGGCTTCGGAATATACATGGAGACACAAGGGGACCCAATGAGGGACTAAAATCAATAGCAAATACAAGGGGGTGCCATAGAATTCCTGAAAGCCACGCAAAAATACAAGAGAGCTTAGCAGGGTTTCAAACGATAATTAAGATACAAGGAAGTCCAATGGAACTTTAAACTTATGGGAAATGAAGGCAAAAGGAGGCTTACTGTTACTTTGAAAGCCAATAAAAACATAAATGGGTTGATTGGAGCTTCATACTACACTTGACACAAGGGGGTCCTATAGGGCTCCGAATATCACATGAAGGCATGAAGTGCTCACTAATGCCACGAAACCTACAGAATGATGTAAGGAGGCTCAGCACGGCTTCAACTTCAGAAGACAATTGGGCTTGTAGATAATAGAACAAGGCAACAGGGGTCTTAGTAGAACTCTGGTAGCCATGAAAGAATATGGAGGGGGTAACTAGGGCTCCAAACTACATTTGCGGGCACAATGGAGTCAAAATGTTACGAAAAAAAACATCAGGGGGCTCATTAGAGCTCCAACTACAGTTGAGGACCCAAGGGACCCTAAAGAACTCCGAATAGCCTGACCGCACAATGGTGATCACTATTAGTCCGGTGGATTAGCGCCAAACAATGCCTAAACTATGCATTTTGTGATAAAGCAAAGGGCTTCTGGATTTACGTCCTTGAGATTCAACTTGACAATTCCAGAATTGGCGCCAACGAGTTTAGTGTGGCAGGCGACCTCAGGAGCCATCCGTAAGTATGAAAGAAGAAAAATTTCGTTGCCGTTATTCAAAAGCTCGAAAACGATCACAAATCATTAATTTGTATCGTTGTTGCAGCCTTTCTTGTTGGAAGCAGTCCTATTTGTGTTGCTTGTGAAGTTAGTATAGAAATCAAGCATGTTGATGACCTGTTCTTGAGGAAGAATTGATTTTTCTTTTAGTTTTATAAAGCAGTGAGCATTTTACACATTTCGCGAGATTTTTATTTTGATTTCTATTCTTGTTCATTAGCAATCATTAATTCCATAATATACAGGTGTTCCGCGACATAACAACCCTTTTCTTGAGGCATTTCTCTTTGAAATGATCTCAAAAAAAAACTTTCCATTGTCAATTTTCATGAAGATTCCAAAATATTAGTTACCTCTATCTATAATTTTCTGCCTCTTTTTATGTACAGTTGTTACAGATTGTTCACAGCCTGTAGGTTACAGGGTGTTACAGATTATTCACAGCCTCCAGGTAGGCTATCACATATACCTAATAAGTACCTTGGGGGTGCTATTTGATGTGGATGTGATAATGACTCATGGATGTGCTCAACGTATCCATGTGCACCATGGGGATGTGCTCATTGTATTCATGGGGATGTGACTATGGCTGGTGCACATGAGCACGTTGGGCAGGTCCTCCTGTATTTTGAGCACATCCTCATGATGCACATGGGAACCTTGAGCACATCTGAATGATGCACATGGAAACGTTGAGCACATCCTCATGGTGCACATGAGTACATTGGGCACATCTCCATGGTAAGCAATGCCATGGTGCACATATGTGTTCCAAAATGTGCCCATGGGCACTTTTTTACCAGGGAATTAGACTTACGGAATGTGATTTGGTTAATTACTCAATAGAACATCATGAATTTATCGTTTCCTTGTCAAAAAGAAAAAAACAGGTTTCTTAACCTCAACAAAAGAATGTCTTTTTTTCAAGTTTGGAGAATGGAACGAATACGGCGACAATTGCTACCAACATTTCTAATAGACTCATAAGCTTCCTTTATGACACATGACGATACTAAATGTTCGTTTTGTGAAAGTTCTTTTATTTTCAAAGTTTGAAGGGCCCCCATTCGCCTCCTTATCGACGAAATGTCAAGTGCTGCGGGTCAAATCATGTCTATTGGTATAGGGTTCGCACATGAGAAAATTCGTTGCCCTAACCCAAAATGCAGTATCGATGTATCCTTGGATCGCATTACTCGGTATTTCGATTCCGAAAAAAATCAGAGAAAATATCAAAGTTTTTACTGGAGGTTTATATTTTCGAAGACATCTGGAATCGAAATTGTTATATATCGTATCGGTCTCGGGTCTCTTAATGATGAAAAACATACACTGGATATGTCTTTTGTTTTCACAAGATGATTAGAAGGATTTGTTCCGAAAGTTATTTTATGTCAACTTTGAACACTGTAATTGATGCACCTTCACACGAAAAGTCATATTGTGCATGCGATACAGCTCCGATAACATGTTTGTTGCTTTTACAAAGAGGAACAATTCTTCCTCGGCCAGACAAAGTTGAAAACCGTACAATAGAGCCTTTATTTATGACGCAACACGTTTTTAAATTGAAGCATGCGTCACTTATCAGGTGCCGTGTTGACGCGAAACCGCCCTCGCGACCAGACACTTCTATGAGCTTGTAAAGATGAGGAGCATATCTAATGCATCTTTTTCAGTCGAAGAAAAGTTGGGAGTAACTGATTATGCAAAAATAAATGGAATGCTTATGGTAAGGAGTAAAAACCATGAGGTTAAAGTTGAATATCAAAAAAGCGTGTTTTTTTAAACAAACTTGCTCAAACATGTTTCTAACGTAATTTGAACACTTTATTCGAACTCAGAACGTCAATTTTAGTCGAAAATGATACCAAACTTCTTCATATTCATTCAGGATTGATGAAAATCATAAATCGCCTTCAAAGACAAAAATGCCTTCTCCTCAGCCCCCTTATACGTGATAAGCATCGACATATTTGGTCAATTCCTCCCCATAGGGTATCAGCGCATCGAAGTATGATGTATTTGGGTGCTTTCGAGAAACATGGAAGATTTTGGTTCTTTTACAGCTCTGGATGGCTCCTGAGGTCACCTGCCACACCAAACTCGTTGGCGCCATTTCTGAAATTGTCAAGTTCAGTCTCAAGAATGTAAATCCAGAAGCCCTTTGCTTTATCACAAAATGCATAGTTTAGGCGCTAATCCACCGGACTATATGGTCTGATAGTAAAATGTCAAGGAGCTCAACGGGGCTTCAAATCACATTGGGAAAACAATGAGTGGGCCCCATGGAGCCTGAATAGCACAGGATGGCAAAAGAGGGCTTATTGGAATTCTGGAAGCCATGAAGTACTTAGAGGAGACTCAGTGGGCTCCAAATTATACTTGAAGACAGAAAGAGGCCCGATTTGGGGCCGCGTAATATCACATGAAGCCACATGGGGCTCACTAGTGCTCCGAAGGCCTCGGGAAAGTGCAAGGGGGCCCTACAGATCTTTAAACGGTACTGAAGACACAAGGGGGTCAAATGGAGCTCTGTATAACAAAATAACGCAGAATGGGGCTACTGGTATACCTATTCGGAAGCCATTAAAAAAACAGCTCAACGGGGCATTAACTACACTTGAAGACACAATGGGGGCCCGATGGGGCTCTGAACATAACATGACTGCACAACGCTGCTTGCTGCTCCGGAAGTCACGGAAAGTGCTAGGGGGCTCAGCAAAGCTTCAAATTACATTCAAAACATAATGAGGGGACCCAATAAAGCTCTTGATAACACAAGGCTGCAAAAGGCACCTCACTGGAAGTTTGAAGCTATTAAAAAAATCCTGCTGGCGATTATGTCCGGCAACGCAACAGTAGTCCACCCTTTCGCCGTATGAAGTCGATTTTAGAGACGACTTGCTTCACCGTCTCCCAGAAGAAACATTATGCTTCCGCTTCTTCGCGCGAAGAGAATTTTTCCCCATTTAAATCTCTTTCTCTTCCTCTTCATCTCTTTACAGGCGGGGATTCATCGGCCCTGCTACTTTCATCGTAGTTTTCCAAAACTTGCATGACTGAAACGTGACTGCGACGTTTTGATTTTGACGTATGTAGAAAAATCATCTGTGTCAGGAACTACCCCCGATTTATATTGATCTCTCAAATTTGTCGTGCAAACCCTCATTTTGTCATGATTTCCCCTTTTTTTGCCGTGAAAAGCACCAAATTTGCCGTTATTCTAATCTTTTCTGTCGCTTTATGTATGTCGTTCAAAATACTTATTTGTCGCGTGGACCACTATTTAGCCGTGATCTTCACCTTTTTTGTCGTTTTTTTTTCCTTTTTTGTCGGGCCGAAAAATATCACCCAATTGTTTTGCCGTTTGATTGTGCAAAATAATTACGTGGTGCATTGGGTTTTTCCAGTTTTACATGTTTACACAATTTACCGCCAGGTGGCTAACGGCCTGGTACTGCCCCCGATAGTGTATAGCAGATGCCTAGGTTAATCTTTGTAAATGCTTGATGGGAGTATCTTTTTATTGAGCATTTTAGCAGAGCCCAGGCGTATCGACCGTTAATTCTTGTTAAAAAACCCTGCTTCTTCGCTGTATTACCACCGACAGCGGCACCTCCACCCCCGCGCATTAATAAATTCAATGCAAATCTGCTCGTTTAGAAAAACACCGTGAAATTGCGGTAATTAAAGTCGAAAACACTGCGGAGGAGAGCGCTCTGCGGTGGTGGGCCCGTGCGGGCCCCCACTCAAGGAAGCGAAGGATTTTAACGTTTCCTTCCGCGCCATTAACATGACATTAAGATCTGTTGATGATTTAAATAGAAACCATTTGCTCGACAAGTCGTCGTCGTTTTGGTTGTTGCATTTAGCAAGTATAAATGTTGTGATGTCGGCGGCGGCGGTGCGGTTTTTTGTTGCCGTTATGCTTATACCCGCTATCATAGCTGTTTAAGCTTTTGATGCGATTCTCTCTTCAAATCCTCGACATCAGCGGTGGCATCCCGCAAGGCAGCAGTAGCAGCGAGCGGGCAGGACAAATATTAAATTATTTAATAGCGTACGGCAATAACTCAGCTTAATCTTGACTTGTGTGTGACGCGAAAGATAAAGGGCTAAAACTTAGATTTATTACTGTTAGCTCTGGTGCGTGGGTTGGTACATTGGGGGCTAAAGCCGCGAGTATACTGCGGCGTTGTGGTTGCGGGGGATTTTTTTTTTGACAAGCTCCTTCTCATTACGAAAAAAGCGCTGTTTGTTTTATTGATTAAAGGTAAGAGCTTCCATGCACTTTGGTGCTTTGAATCTGGTAAAATGGATAAAAATATTCAGGCTCCAATTATTTGTTTTACTCGATGGATAACAAAGTCGACCTCGAATAAAGCATACGTACATAGGATTCAAACTCAATGCCCATACGCTATTTTTCTTGGAAATTGTGAGAAAAAAGAGACAATTTATGCATCTTAGGTAGATAGGCATCGATTTTGGTGTAGAAATTGACAGCATACGGACCACTTTACCTCACCAACTCTGGGCGTTGCAACCCTTGAGATAAGATAGACTAGGCCCATTTCGCTGTAAACCATTATTTTAACGATGCAAGAAGCATTTCGTATAACATTTTGCTAACCAATGTTTTAAGACTAATTTGACCTTGCCGAATACGAAAATCGCGGTTAGCAACTCAAAATATGGACCAGAAGCTCCGTATTCAAGATGGCGGCTCATCCGGTCTCAAAAAAGAGAAATATTGACTAAAAGCTTTAAGTACGCGGAAAATGCCTAGGATACGTTTCTGGCATGCCAAATTTGATAAACAACTACAAAAACATTCCATAGCTCAACCGGAAGTGAGTACTTCAACATGGATACCACCACGAGGTCAGTTTTTTCACGATTTTCTTCGGAAGCAAAAAAATAAGTTCTTATGTTTAGACCAATAAAGATTATACTCGTAGAGGACAAGAGATCAATCAAGCGGGTTTGGCAGGTTAAAAAAAGTATACAGAAACTTTTTTTCAGCCACTAAACAGCGCTGTGAATGCTCAGGTCAGCTAAGGCGCCAAGTTTGAATTTCGCGTTTGTTGTTCTACGCTCTCATCAGAAATTTGCTCAAGTTGACCTTGATCACGCTCAAGAGTGGGTTGTAGGGATAAACAAGGATGCTGGTGGTGTTGTTGGTATCACTCAAGACGCCGTTACTCTTCAGAGATGGGCACTTTCATATTACTGGAGATCTGAAATGAAGACTCAAATACTTGAGATGTATGGTATTGACGCATCTGGAACTTTCAAGGAGGAAAACACTGGCTTGACGACGACGATGAGATATAGTTGACGGAGACTCATTGGTGGCTATGATGAAGTCATTTGGTTTCCTGAATCCTGCTCAGAGCGTGTGCAACGTCGCTACATAGGATCAAGCCACAGAAGAAACTGAGAACGCACTTTCGAGTGCTAAGGAGATAGGCATGTCTCACTACGCCAATTCGTACAAGAATACCTGATACATGATGGCACAGGTAGACCTTCAGTCTCCTTTCATGCAAGTCTGACTAAGAATAATGCGCTGACTCTCGCAGATCTGCACAAGATTAATTCCACAAAAGACCTAACATAAATTGTGACTACCGATAGGGAAATTCTTTGCCGTGTCGTCGTTGCTTAAGAGGCCGGGAGCCAGATAGATGATAAATCTAAAACCTGCTTTAAAACACGAGCTGTTTTCCGTCTCTGTGTCATTCTCATTAGCAGAAATGTCTGGTGTCCTGAGAAGTTCCGAGAAGTAGTCACGTATACCCTCACTCATTACAAATTTTGACTGTCCCAGTAGTATTCACATTGAGAGATCATCTTCACATCTTATTATGGATGGTCAACTGTCTTTATGGAAAAGGGAGAACCTGTAGGTGCCCTGACATTCAAAGACTCATCGTTTGCTTCCATAAATATCATCAAAAAGTTGGTACTCCTTACAAAAGAGTGGACGTGCTCTTCGACAGGTACAGGCAGATGTCTATCAAATCCGGCACGAAAAAGAAACGAACCGCCAAAGCGACTCCAATCCAGAAAGTCATTCAGAACTCTGTTGTACCGCTGCCGAATGACTGGAAGTCCCACATGTCTCTTCCCGAGAATAAAGCCGATTTGGCAAACCTTCTCAGCTTAGAGCTCACGCAGAATGACTTCTTTTCTATACAACACAGAAATCGTAACTGCTAGAGGCTTCATGGATGAGGTTGCAGTCCAATCCAATCAATCAAGAGATGTCAGTTCTCTTGCCGCCACTCATGAGGGAGCAGATACTCGTGTCGTCCTCCATGCTGTGATCAGTTCATCAGATGATTCTGTTGTTGTGATGGACAGGGATACTGATATACTTGTCCTTTTTATTGCTCATTAGTCAAAAATGACAGCATCTCAAGTGTGGTTGATTAGCGGCACAGCCAAAGACCGTAAGTTCATTCCTGTACACAGCATCTGCATTCTGTACCCATGGACTCACTAACTTGTGAACTGAAAACATACTTGCTTTCCATTCGCTTGCGGGCTGTGACACCACTTCACACCTATACAATGTTACAAATAAGAAACACGCATGGAAATCATTTTGTCAGGATTCAAATCTTCTTGCTGGTCTTGGTGATGATGACATCCATCTTTCTGTGATTGAAAATGTAGAGGGCTTTATTGTCCAATTGTACAAAGTAGGTACCTAAGAAAGATATTTCCTTTTCAGTTTGCCCATGACAAAAGTGGTGTTTTTCCATTGAAGTTGGACGCTCTGTTTTCACTGCTGATGAAGCACGATATCACCTTTCTGAAACATCTAAGAAGCCAGAAAATCTACCTCCAACAAGTGACGCCGTAAGACTTCATATCCAGAGAAGTCATTGTCCGCGGTGTGAAGCGTATAATTTCTTACAAAACCTTGTCGAGCGTCAAATTTCTCTCCTGTGTTGTAGACTGCTATATGGAAGAAGGCTCATCTACGGAGCCCACAAACCCTTCGCTCAGAGGAATATGGATGACATATACAGAGCAATGCACTTGTACCTGTTCTAATGACTTTACATCTTGTTCCAAAGGCTTGCAAGACTCAATGTGCAACAAGAAATTGCAATTGCAGGAAGTCAGGGTTCTCCTGCACCAAAGCCTCTTTCTGCAAAGCCATTTGTTTTATCATTATTGAATCAAAATTTCCTCGTTCAGACGAACACCTACCATAGAAACCGTAGTCACGCGTAGTCAAACCACATTATAATTATGTTCAAGCATTTTTCACAACGAGAAATGCGAGTTCCGAAGAAGTTGGTTATGACTCTGTTAGCTATAGGTACTACCTTGGATACCTCCGCTCCAACTCGTTACGATGCATTTTCAAATTCAGCTTCTCTAAAGCTCAAAGTACAGATTTTTTCAAATTCCATTGTAATAAATGCAATAAAAATTATTATTTTTTCAACTGGCGTCGCCATGATAGCCGCCATTTTGAAATACTCACTTCCGGTTCAAGGGTGGACTGTTTTCGATATTATTTTTGAATTTAGCGTGCCAAAAACATATCCTTAGGTTTTTTCCCGTTCTAAAAGATCTATTTTTTTTTTATTTCCGTTTTTTGAAGTCGAATGAGCCGCCATCTTGAATACCAAGCTTCCGGTCAAGACTTTGAGTTGCTAACCGCGGTATTCTTACTCGGTAAGGTCCAGTTAGTCCAAAAACGTTGGTTAGCAAAATGTTATACGAAATTTCTTCTTGAAATTAAAGGACCCCGCACGATTCTTATGGAAAATGGCTCCCGGTTAAATTCTCTGAATTTTTGATATGTTGTAGCTCATGAGATACTTAGCAAATACCGTGAACCCCAAACTCAAATAATGGACAGTTTTTTACCCACAGGGGGTTGAAGTTGGAGGTTTTGACGGCTTCAAAATGATACTATGACGTTAATAAAAGCTTTTTATTTGGTTTCTTTTCAAGTTGTGCTTCATGCTAGATGTATTCATTTGGCAAAAAAATATCAACCCCCTCCTCCACCCCCAACCCCTATCTACCATCATAAAATTCGAGATTACTCCCAAAAGCCATGCGGATGGCTTCTGTGATTTAAATGATGAATTTTGACATAAAAATTATTTTCCACCCCTAATGTTGGGGTGCCGATTTTCCAATTTTCCTCGGTTAATTTGGCTGAATTTTTGGTATTGTGTACTTCTAATTCTGTTGAACAAAAAGTTCCCATGCCAAAACTTATTCCTATGGACAGTTTTTGTTCTACAGGGGACTGAAGTTGAAGATTTGAGAGCATAAATATCGAACTTCAGTCCCCTGCAGAACAAAAACTGTTCATAGGAATAAGTTTTGGTATGGGAACTTTTTGTTCAGCAAAATTAGAAGTACCCAATTGCAAAAATTCAGCCAAATTAACCGAGAAAAATTGGAAAATCGGCACCCCAACATTAGGGATGGAAAATAATTTTCATGTCAAAATTCATAATTTAAATCACAGAAGCCATCCGCATGGCTTTTGGGAGTAATCTCGAATTTTATGATGGTAGATAGGGGTTGGGGGTGGAGGAGGGGGTTGATATTTTTCTGCCAAATAAATATATCTAGCATGAAACACAACTTGAAGAGAAACCAAATAGAAAGCTTTTATTTACGTCAGAATATCATTTTTAAGCCGTCAAAACCTCCAACTTCAACCCCCTGTGGGTAAAAAACTGTCCATTATTTGAGTTTGGGGTTCACGGTATTTGATTAGTATCTCATGAGCTACAACATATCGAAAATTCAGAGAATTTAACCGGGAGCCATTTTCCATAAGAATCGTGCGGGGTCCTTTCTAATGGTGGGGCCTAGTCTAAGAAGGTGTGGTGTCAAATAAGGAGTGTCCCGTTTTCATTCGTTAATAACAAAAAAGTTACACAACGGATTTTCTTTTTTTTTTCCTAATATGAAAGAGCTGAGTTTCAGCCTTCTCACGACATATATTGAAAGTTCATATACTTGGAAATTACATCAGTTGAATGGCCTCCATTGCGTTCGATGCATATTTGCGTTCGGTATAATTAGGAAACCATCGTTTGTCGACACGACATGTCTACCGGAATCTTGGGAATTACTTTTCGGATATTCTTTTCAAGGTCATCGATATTCTGAGGTCTATGTTAAAAAGCCTCTGATTTTACGTAGACCAAAAAAAAAATAGTCCAGTGATGGAAGATTCGGGAAAACGCGCTGAGTTCGGCCAGGATTGATCTCCCCGCTGAGACAAAAAAACGCCCCGGGAACATCGGTGAAAATAAATTTGAATTCACCAATGTCATTTTCAGGTAGTGACTTTTTTTTACATCATGAGAAAGCTGAAGCTTTGCTTTTTCATTTGAGAGAAAGAAAATGGGAGTCTGATATGCAACTTGTTTGTAATTAACAAATGAAAACGGGACACTCTTAATTTGACACCCTTTATCACCTTCAAGAGAAAACAAATAACAAAACATACAAAGCAATAACAAGTACGTAGTATAGGCACATTGCAAATTTTCAATATTCTCAATTTCCTGCAAATTATTTTCAATGTTTGTGTGGTGCCAGTTTCAGATCGTTCACCTTTATACATGTACAGGGTGTTCACGATAAAATTCACCCCCCTCCAGTAGACTCCCCTTAAAGATATTTCGAAGAACTGAAAACTTTTTCCACGATTTTTCCCAGGGACCTCAGATCGATCCTCTGAACGTTTCTAATTGGTACCGTATACAGGGTGTGATATGTAACTTTTTTATTTTAAATGCAACACCTTATATTTCATTCCGTTATTTGGTGGAGTCTTTTTTTCTGATTACAAATATATATGACACTTACGATTTATTTTGACAAGTAAGTTGTCTAAAAGATAATGAAATAGGTATAGTCAAATAGTTTTGTTTCGCGGCAAGATGGCTTTGGCTTCTACAGTTCATTTAAGAAAAAGTTATTCTTGCAACATTTTGCCTGCAGAGTTCAACTCTGCATGGATAAATGGTCTAATTCGTTCCTGATACAGAATGTCGCGTACTTTTTGATTTTTAATCTATTTGACTACCTATTTTATTATTTTTTTGACAGCTTCCTTGTCAAAATAAATCATGAATGTTATATGTCTTTGTAATAAAACAAAAAGCTTCATCATAGTGACGTAATAAAATATAGAGTGTTGCATTCGAAATAAAAAAAGTTACATGTCACACCCTGTATACGGTATCCATTGAAAACTTTTAGACAATCTATTCAAAATCCCTGGGAAAAATCGTTAAGAAAAAGTCTTCAGTTTTTCAAAATATCTCGAAGGGGAATCTCCTAGAGGGGTGAGGGGTAAATTTGATCGTGAGCACCCTGTACCAATGCGTCTGACTGCCTCACTCGCTTTCGTTTCTTCATAATTTGGTTTTTTGTGAAAAACTGCAACTTTCTAACTTTTCAGCTTGTGCGAACATATTATCCGTTTCACCCTTATTTGCCACACAGCAAGCCATGAAAATGTTCTGTTAGGTTTAGCATACCGACGAAACTATCAGTTTATTGACAAATTTTGACAATGTCAGGTCAAATCAGTTTTCAAGATGCCAAATCATCCTGCATCAAACAAAAACACAAGTTTGCGGCATATTCAGCACGTTGAACGCCTACCGTCAGACATGGCCGAAAACATGACGGTGAATGGGACTGCTTTTAGTTCTTGGGTTAAGTAAAAACTTCCGGTTCTTTTACTCTCAGCTCAAGTTTGGCTTGGTCTCTGCTTGGAGTCAAGCAATTCATGTTTTAGTTTCAAATAATAATTTACCTGTGCTTCTTTCTCGCTTTCCTTGGGCCTAGACCCCTGGCCCAAATTCTTCTTCACGGCGCGGCGTCATTACGGTATCATTGTGGTGATATTAGTGAGAAGTCGGTTTGACAGCTTTGAAAAAATCGATCTTCGGATTCTCAATGTCAGAGCTATATAACCTTCACTGCGTGAAACCACATGTCTGTCTCAAGGATACCAAGGTAACTGAAATTTTCCATAGCTTGCTGAGTGGCAAATGAGGGTGAAACGGATAATATGTATACCAACTTTTTTTAAACAAAGGGTAAGTGATTCTTGAACAAATGTAAGGCAGTTTCTCTTAAAATTCTTCAAGTTTTCCGAAAGAGTTTTCCATTTTAAAATGAGTAACCGGCCTGGCTTATCGAGATCGGACTCAAATGTTGAAGCCCTCATCCTCATCAGAGAAAAGATCTGAATTCTTCAATCATTTTCCCAAATTTCAACTTCCCACCCAAAGGGACGTCTCATGATAAGTAATAACGTCTCCGTTCCTTGCTATACTCGTCGGGGAAGTTTTGGGGTGACATAACCAATTTTTCAGTCTTACTGGCCAGTTCTACGAGGAAATAAATTCTTTCACAGAACTGTCAGTGCGGATCGAAGTATAAAAATTGAATGGATCGCACTAGATTTTTTAATCAAAATGATATCAAATGTCATAAAAAAAAGATTGTTCATAAGTACAAATGAACATTATGCCACCAAAACTGAGGTTTTCTTTGGAGGTAGGTAGGTAGGAGGTAGGTTTTCTTTGGCATAGGAAATTGAAAACTTCTTTGTTGGACGGAGGAGGTTCGCCGCCTTATCGCATATTGAGGTCTCCAGCTGGGGCCAGCTATCATCTCTTTTATGATGGTACACGTATAAGGTGCTGGTTGGTATTGCTGTTGCCTTTCAGAAGTCTCTGATTATTAATATATTTATATTAAAGGTGAAGATACAGTTTGGAAGTAAGTATATTATTTATAAAAAATATATAAGTACCTAAAACTACACACATCAAAAGAATCTAGGGGACAAGCAAATTCAGACGATTTCTAAAATCATCATAACTTTTGATCGCCGTCAGCGATCTTATGTCTGTTTTCCGTGTTCGATAGCCCAATCCTTCGTTTTCATGTCTTGATCACGTCGAATACGACCAATGTTTTATAAAGTTTCTACAGGGTGATCAATGGAACAGTGTAAAATTGCCGAAAGTTTAGTACGAGCGCGATTTCCCAAAAACAAGCTTTTATGCATTTCAATAGCACAGTTATGAAGACTGGTATTTCAGCTTCAGTAACGTTATTGAGTTTTGAAAATCGAAGGTGAATTGCCAAAGATATTGATCATTTTGTGCCGCCATGTTGAATTCCCAAGAAGTGATCCGATTTCATTGAGACTTGGATCACATTCATGTCTGGTTCCAGTAATTGGAATTTCAAGGTCAAATGTCTTTCTCGGTCACTTCCAAGCCGCCATATTGAACTTTTATGTAAATGATTCGATTTTAGTGTGTTTCAAGTTTCATTCAAATTGAATCATTTATGTAAAAAGTTTAATATAGCGGCTCGAAAGTGATCGAAAGTGACATTTAACCTTGAAATTCCAATTACTTGAGCCAGACATGAGTGTGTTCCAAGTTTCAATGAAATCGAACCACTTTCTTTTTTCTTGGAAATTCAACACGGCGCGGCGGCACAAAATGATCAATATCTTTGGCAATTCACCTTCGTTTTTCAAAATTCAAAAACGTCACTGAAGCTGAAACACCGATCTTCATAACTGTGCTATTGGAATGCATGAAATTTTTTTTTTGGGGGAATCGCGATCGTACTGAACTTTCGGCTATTTTACACTGTTCCATTGATCACCCTGTAGCAACCTTATGAAACACTGTACGTATTTAACGTGATCAAGGCAGGAAAACAAAAGATTGGGCAATCAAACACTGAAAACCGATATCAAATCGCTTACGGAAATCAAAAGTTATGATGATTTTAGAAATCGTCTGAATTTGCTTGTTCCCTAGATTCTTTTGATGTGTGTAAGAAATACGTAAAATATAAGACTTGTGTATAAGCTGGATGGATTTCTGCAAACGAGAGCTAATTTCAATGAAATCTGGTGTTTTTATAGTTTTTTTCTCATATAGCTGACCTAACACACAATCGTACCTTTCAGAAAATTGAACCACTCAACAATTTCAAGATGCAGAAACATATTCTATGCTAGACCAGAGGACTTGGTTCCACTTGATTGTCTGTCAAAGCTGGTATGCAAAATTCTCTGGAAAAACTATGAAAACGACAAAGGACAGAAGAACAATATCTGAATAAACGGATTCGATAACAGAAAGATGACCATAAGCCAGAAAGGTACTCTATAAGCAAAATCAACAGCAGTGGTCACATGTCTTTGAAAAATTCCACAATTTAGATTTTGAACAAGATTTTAGATACCTATAGAATCCAACTACTAGGTACCTATTAAGGAAACATCGGTGAAATGTTCTACAAAATAGTGAATTTTAGAGAAGACTGCTACCGGATGTTCGTTAAAATCATGAATTAGGGCGGGCTATGGGAGTAGAAACGTATGTCGTGAACTTATCTATAATCCTCAAATTTGATGTCAACATGATAAGCCGTCGTCATGGAATACATTTTGGACATACGTTTCGAAGTTCACAGCCTGCCCTAATTCATCATTTTAACGAACATACGGTATATGATGATCTCCTAAAAATCGTGCCTGTCAAGGTGCCTTCATGCATCGTTAAATTCTTAAATTTTCACAGAGTCATATCATATTATTTCAAATTTTATATTAGTGCCATCCACAGAATTCTATTGTAAGTATAAGTACCTATCAGTATTGTATTGTACAATATCAGGTATATAAAGGTATATAATAATTTCGTACAAATCATATGCGTTATCTTGAGTTAGATGATATAATAACACCTCTGAGGAAGTACACAACGGACCCGAATTGTAAGCCGAATAAATACTTTTTGAAAACAAGCTGTTCTGTATCCCGATACGCTAAAGTGGAAATAGAATCATGGATGGATGCTGATGGGACAATGAAATTATCCATTATTTCACCGTATCCAGTTACGAGAATATCCACCTTGAAAAAGCAATATCACAGCTATATCGATGACCCAAAAATGAACGAAATGGAGATAAATAATAAGTCATTCATACTGTAACTGAGCAACGAGCATTGTGATCCGCACAATGCAAAAATTCAACTGGGATAGAGTTTCATCATTGTTACATTTTCCATTTTTGCTCCTAAAAGGACTGAGGTTATTATATCTACTAAGTAAATGGCAGGCAATATCAGCGTCGCACTTTGTTGAAATATTGCAACACATAATCCGTCCTATTTCAGCTAGCCAATGCTGAAAAGTTCGATGAAATTGATGGCGAAATAAAAATTTCAAAAGGAAAAATTCCGAGCATGATTTCTTATGGCCAACTTGGTATTTGGAAATGTATAACGTTTTTTGTTCCATTCCATTGAATGAAGAAAAATACTTGAAACTGTGATATAGGTACCAGAATTATGCACCCAGTAATAACCCAATGACCTAATTGTAATAGACAGGTGTGTCAAGGAAAGCACTCACTTCCTGACTCAGCAAAACAGACTTAGGCATCATTATTATTTATTAGTATATCAATCAATTGTATACAGAGTGTTTCAAATTTGAATCGCGTCCTTTCAGAAAATGATGAGGAACATCAAAAGAAGTAGACTTTCTCAAGAAAATATATGTCAGGAGCTAATAATAACGGAGATATAGACGATTAAAGTTAAACTTCGATTTTTCGTCATAACGTTGAAACTTCTCAACCGATTTTGTTGAAATTTGAACCCGAGTTTACTGAAAAAAGTCGGTATCCAACAATGATGACGCATTTCATCAAAATTTTTCAGGGGCGTGAATAATGTGGGATGCCTCCGCTTTTTCACCCCTATTTTTTACCCCTTAAAGTAATTTTGTAGATTGTTCATACTTTTGAGTTCTGTGTTCAATTTGGAAGAAAAAGTTACTGTTGTAAAATTTTGATTAAATGCGTTGTTTTCAAGATATTTGGGTTTGAAACTACGAAAAACACATCAAAATATCCACTTTCAAGAGCCCAAAAAATGTTTTTTCCTAAAAACTTCTCGTTTCTCAGAAAAACTCATGGTTCATCAACCTAAAACACCTAGAAAACCTATTCCAATAAAGGAATCATTAGTTATATTAGATTTTAATTTTTTGGCTTTTGAAAGTGCAATGATGGTGTTTTCGAGATGTTTTCCGAAGTTTCAACCTCAAATATCTCGAGAACGAAGCCTCTTATCAAATTTTCGCAGGAGTAACTTTTTCTTTCAAATTGAACATAGAATTCAGAAATTTTAACAATTCACAAAACTATTTTAGAGGGTAGAAACTAGGGGTAAAAAAGCGGGGGCACCCCCCATTATCCAAGCCTCTGAGAATATTTGATGAAACGCGTTATAAGTGTTCGATACCGACTCATTTCAGTAAGCAATGATTCAAATTTAAACAAAATTGGTTGAGAAATTCCAAAGCTATGACGAAAAAACTATTTTTGAAGATCAACTTTGAACGCCTATATCTCCGTTATTACTCGTTTCTGAAATATATTTTTTTGGGAAAGTGTACTTATTTTGAAGTTTCCCATCATTTTCTGAAAGGACGCGACTTAAATTTGAAACACCCTGTATATCGTCCCTTGCCAGGCAAAGCAACGTGAGCGACATTCTAGCAACTTTGCAGGAGAGTCAAAAAATCGTGTTGATTGCAAATTGCTCACGAAAGAATATCAATTTTGCATGTTTCATGTTATGCAATGATTATTTAAGTATATTTTAGTGCTTGTGATGATTCACTTATTCGACGCGGCTCAGTGAGACCTTCCCAACAAGATCATAAACTCATTTTTGCCGAAATGGCGCTTACGTTGCTTTGCCTGGCGAGGGACGATATAGCGAGTTGATGAACACATTGGATTAGATTCGAGTATAAACCTATGAAACGTATAACACTTCTTGTCCGTCATTTGTGCATGTGCCCAAAGGGCCTTACTACAGAACCAATGAACTTCTTTCAAGGCTCATATAAGGAAGCATTCAGAAGGACTACAGTAGATTATATGAACCATCTACTTGAACAGTTTTGAATGAGAGGCAGGTTCATTGGTTGGTCTCTTGGATGTACTCTCGAATGTACTCGTATACTTATTGAAAAATTCTGCAAGAATGGTTTTTGGTCGTTTACACCTCTCAGACCCTGTAGCTCTGTCATCTCGCGGACTACGTTTTTGCGTCATTGTTAACCTGAAGAAGACACTTATCAAACGACAACAAAAATTTTGACGTGTTCCACAAATGCACATGCTGCTTGGACGTAACGTAGCAATGACAATTCGTGCCTGAAGCCATCCAGTGAGTTTGCTCAATCTTGTGTCCCATTTGTCTGATTATCTTTCAGACAGATTTTTTATATAAAATTAAGTTTGGGGTGCGAATACTCCCCAACCAACAGAATAGTAAAAGTGGCATGACGTAATTCGCAAGCTGTCGAGTATTTCTGCGTCTTTTCGTTCTCAGCTGTCGCGAGTACAGCAGCTACAGATCTAGCGATGTACGAGGGAGCGTCAGTGTCAACGACACGTATATCGAACAACGTTTCCCTCTGTACATTCCACACTCCGCGACAAGCTAGGTCCCCACGTAGACTCCCGTTTTCTTCGGGAATGATGGGTTCCTTGATGACAAGTCCCTATTAGTTTTTTGTTCACATGCTATTTTGACGTACGTAATTGACATTTGACAGTAAATTTTAAGGTTATTTTAAGTAGTCTACATAGCTGACATAGTCTGCTTCAAAAATGGCCATATAATAGGTATACCCAAACTAGACGAGGAAAATTTTTGGAAAGTGTGGCAGAAAGATGCAAATACCTACTGACCTGAGAATGAGAAGGTCACGCAAGGACACATCGTATGTTTTCATTTAATGCGGAGAAGACACCAATCGGAAAGGGACATTAAAATGATGTTTTATATATTTGGATAATCTTTGAAAGGGCAGTAGTGCGGTCGGTACGCTGAATGATACTGCACTTTTGGTTAATGGAATGAAACTTGGCACAGCGTTTTTTGAGACCATTCCAAGTAATTTCATCCAATGAGCCAGAAACAAAAATCGATAGGGGGCGCTGTACAGCCCTCTTTTTTCAAAATGGCGCTAGAATTTTGAAAAAATCATCAAATTATCGTACAATTGCCGGAAAAACATCATTTCTATGTATTTTGAGGATGCCGAATCGATTGGCAGCAACACTGACTCGACTAGACCAACGTGGAGGCCGTAGAACTGTTATTCTGGACTTAAATGGTGCAAAAGCATTGTACTTAAAAGAATCAAGCAAAACCGATTTATTTTCCGGGCATTTCGATGGCGTCTTGTTGTTTGGTAGTAATCCGGAATCGATGAGGGCAACGAGAGGTGGATTTGTTGAAATTGCAGACAATGCAGACTCTGGAACAGGTACTTATTCGCTTATTCCAATGTATGTTTTTTGTTAGTGCGGTCGGTACGTTGAATGATATTGCATTTTTGGTAAATGGAATGAAACTTGGCATAAGGCTTTTTGAAACCATTCCAAGTAATTTTATCCGATGAGCCAGAAAAAAAATCGATAGGGGGCGCTGCACAGCTTTTTTTCCAAAATGGCGCCCAAATTTTGTAAAAATCACCAAATTGGTCGTACAATTGCTGGGAAAGTATTATTTTCATATATTTTGAGGATGCTGAACCAATTGGCGGCAACATTGACTTGATTGGACCAACGTGAAGATCGTAGCACCGCGTTATTCTGGATCCAAATGGCCTAAAAAAGAAAATGCCTTTTGATTAGGTAAGTCTCAAGTGAAACCGAATTGATTTTCGGTCGGGGCGTCTTATTGTTTGGGTAGTGATCCGGAATCGATAAGGGCCATCAGATCGGCTGAAAACGGTTGGACATCTCTTGCAGGGTTTCTTTGTGCTGTGGCAGAGGAGGCTGACGGTAGAATTACGGCTCACCCAAAAGATATGACTGTACATGGCACTCAGTCGATCCTCATCTGCACTGTTCATTTCGAAGTTGTAGTGCTTTCAGTGTCCTATTGTTTCGGATGGAAACATGTTGGACTGATCTTTGGATCCTGTTCGGCACAGGCCATACAAAGCGGTATATAACAGTACTAACACCAGATTGCCTGCCAAGACAGTTTTGGAGAGGAGAAGACCACTGCATTACGAGAATTCCATGCGTTTGCCGGTTGTGCATTGTGATACCGTCTTATCTTTCATGAAAAAAGGAAGGAAGTCGACATTGAAAGTGTGGAAGAGCTTTACAGATAGAACTGACGCTTTCTTTGCCATTTTTCGCCTCTTTCATCACCGATGCTACATTCAGCGTCCTAGAAAACTTCGTGGCTTTCCTATATGGCGCGAACAAAAGCAGGGACTTGGAACGAAGCACGGAAGTATTTGTGACAAAAACGAAAACCCTTCAGTTACCACGGACTCAGTCTGCACTGCGTCAACACATTTTTTCGGGCAATGTTCCAGGCTGGCAACATCTGTGGTCAAGCCGATGACGTGAACCCCAACATCCCATGCCCCTCCCTTTAACTGGGGTTGGGAGTAGACGACAGCACTGTGGACCAGGGATCACGCCTGTGGACACCGCCATGGGAGTCAGTCAATGAACTTGATAAATAATGTACGTCAAAGCAAGTAGCAGGTGCTCTTGTAAAGGAGCAAAATAAGATACCTTGCACTCAATGCTGTGGTGGGTTCAAGGATTTCAGGGGGAACTGCTACAATTCAAACCAGCCACAACCAGTTGCATATTATTTTGGCAATTTTTTCCCTGTCTGCTAGCTTTGATTTCCATGAAAGAAGTCCAGTGATACACTGATATCCAGTGTGGAAGTCGAAGACCAAGAAGTGCAATCAAAATAGGTACCTACTTTATTATACCTAATGGAAATTCTGTGAATAGGTACTGTCATGTTTTTATAAAGTTCACATTATTCACCTAAACTTTTAGTGTGTACCTATGCTCATGCTACAGAGAAGATAAATATACATCAAATACCACCACTAAACTGCAAGAAGAGCATTAATTTCTACTTTTGGTTGGTTAAATGCCTTGAAGGTACCAATCCAGCCAAGCTATACTAAGCGATAAAGTTCCGAGTTTCAATGCTCGGAAAAATGATACATTGGATTTCGCTTCAGGAGACTTGACTAAAACTCTTCTTTTACACCACT
Source organism: Anaspis maculata (assembly GCA_949128115.1). Taxonomy (NCBI): domain Eukaryota; kingdom Metazoa; phylum Arthropoda; class Insecta; order Coleoptera; family Scraptiidae; genus Anaspis; species Anaspis maculata. Next base: position 21,581,213 of record OX421962.1, read on the forward strand.
TGAACACAGAATAAGAGCGGCGTTACGCCTTTGTGGTGGTCCAGTTGAATCAGATTAGCTGTCAATCAATCCAGAATCCTCAAAAATATCTAAATTATACTCCTTCCAACTATCCAACATGATGAGTTGATGCAACAAGAATGAAAAATCAGCATTTTGATATTATTTGGCGTTCTAAGGTAGAATGTAGGGCCCTAAAGGCAATATGGTGACTCTGGTAACGCCCTTGGAGGAACAGTTCTACTGAGTACCATCATGCATGAGTTATTCTTGCGATACTTGAAGGAGAATGGGATACCAACTAAATACGAGTATCTAGTTCTTGTATCACAAAGTGCAAGTTATAAACATATTTTGGTTCTCAGCTCCTGCACTCCGTACTACTCCATTGTCTACATTGCCTGCTCGATTGCCTGCAATTTGAAGAAATTCAGTGGTATTCATCTCATGTTAACTTCATCGATTCCGGAGCACTATACTAAACAACAAGACGCCCCCGAAATGACCGGAAAATAAATTGGTTTTGCTTGAGACTTTTAACCAGAATGCTTTTTCACTATTTAGGTCCAGAATAACAGTTCTACGACCTCCACGTTGGTCTAGTTAAGTCAATGTTGCTGCCAATCGATTTGGCATCCTCGAAATACGTGGAAATGATGTTTTTCCGGCAATTGTACAATAATTTGGTGATTATTTCAAAATTCGAGCGCCATTTTGAAAAAAGGGGGCTGTACAGCGCCCCCCATGAATTTTTTTTTCTGGCTCGTCGGATGAAATTACTTGAAATGGTCTCAAGGAACTGTGTGCCAAGTTTCATTGCATTAACCAAAAGTGCAGCATATGTTCCATTTTTGTATTCTACCGACCGCACTACAGGTCAGAACCTATGCTTTTCCCGCTATACGTAAGTGAACTAGGTACCTAATTTTAAAAAGGAAGTTTAAAAAAATCACTCACAATTCCGAAACGACAGGTATCTACAAGAGCTGGCCGACGAAGAACGATGCGCCATGAGCGGAAAAACGGCCGCGCTGCAGGCGAATGTCAATCATTGGTTAGTGCCCCTGCCCGGTTTTTTGCCCTCGTGCGGTCGCCGGGGCGAAAAAGTGATAGCTAATATCGCTTTCCCTCGCCACCCTTTTTGCGCGCCTCCGCATCCAACCCCTCTCCGATTCCCACGCGTTTTCCCGGTGCTGGCGCGCGAGGAGTCCCGGCAGGAATTAGGGGTCTTTCCCGCACACACCATCCAGGCTGTCGAGGACGCGCGCGTTTTGCGGTTTGCGTATATTTTCACAGCTGCAATTACGGGGCCCTTCCCCACGACACCCCCGGCCGACAGATGGCATTACTCTTTGTCGCCGATTAACCGCCGAGACAGACAGAACATTAGAGCACACGGCGAACGCGCATTCTCTCCCTCCCTCGCGCGAGCGGTATAGTTCGGTTCGAACCCGTCATCATCTATTTCGGATCATCCAGCCGCGCACAAATGGAACATTTACATATCATTATCCTCCCCGATGGGTGCCCATTATAGTGCGGCGTGTGCCCTCCGGCTCGACGCCCACCTTACGCTTTGCTGGAACTAAACTTCAATTTTCCGGGCCCCCAGTTTGAGAGAAAATTCTTCCGGGAAATTCGGTGAAATCATCAATCCATCATCATCATCATCATCATTGTGGGCTTTATTCGGCGCTTTTTGCAAAATTAGATTCAAAAGTATGAGCTACGCGTAGCGTCGGATGTCGGGTGAGCGATATCCGAAGCTGAACAACGTCAAGCGCAGTCAGATTTGATAGAAATTCGACACGGCACAGTTTTGACGAATTAACTATATTCAATCAAACACGAAAGATACAAAGTAAGTAAGAATAATTCATGAACAATTCACGTTCCTCGATCCGATGGCCGTCTCCTCCTTCCTTTTTTCTCTTCTCCCCTCCCGCGCACGCTACTTACTCCTCGTTATTCACGCGCTCTTCTTCCATGGGCGGCTCGTCAAGGGGAGCTGATAACACTCGGCCATTCTTACGGTTTATAGTTCGTCCTCGAACTAGCAGAGGTTGGGACGTCTTCGAAATCTCGTAGGTGTATTGGGGCTCGCCGTCGCCGAGACGATCTTCTTCCTGTAGTTTCCTCACGAACTGGTTCGCTTTTCTCCACGGTGACGGGATCTTCTGATGGCGCTTTTTCATCGACTGACTCTTCTTCGGGCTCGTTCGTTGTCTCGATCAGGGGTTCGTCAGCTTCCTCTTTATCTGACTCCTCGTCGCTTTCGTTAGGATTCTTGTACCCCTTTAGCTGAGATACATGGGCAGTAGTCCCGGTTCGTTCGCCAAGTCTCTCAGATCCTAGCTTTTCCAGACGATAGGTGTCGGATGGCAGCACGTCGGTAACGACGTAGGGGCCCTTGTACTTTGCTTGAAGCTTGGTCGGCTAACCGGTAGCTCGGACGGCTGCCTTGACCACGACGATCTCGCCAACATCATAGAAAACACCAGTATATTTAGTTTTATCGTACTGAGATTTTAGGCCAGGCGGTAGGTCATTCTGGATAGAAAAAAATCCGACCAAAGCTTTTATGGTGTCAAACTCTTCCTAAGGTCAGTAGGTATCTACCACTGAGTTTCCGCCCAAAAACGAGTTGTGCTGATTCCTCCACATCTGCCCAAAGGTGGAAGATGTCTTGAAGGTGCAAAAAGACCTGTTGAACCCCCATACTTTTTCATTTTATTTGCCTCAATGCAAACGTACAACTCTTACGCCAACATTGGAAGCATTTGTCATCATCTCTGTGACAGTCTTACTGTTTAAAAAAAAAGATTTCTTTGTGCGGTACATATAAATCACATTTGATTGTTTTTCCACACAAGAAAACGATGGAGCAACATGTATTTTGGATGTTTTCTACTTGATCGTACCCACTAAACTCATTTATGGTGTTAAAATTTCAATAACAGCATTTTTGAAGATGTTGCCCGCTAAGAAGTGGATAATTTTTACCCGCCTGTTCAGCAGCAATTTTTTCATTTTTACCAAACACCGTTTTCGAAAATTTTAGAAGGAATGACAAGCTGGAACTCTTTTCTAATGATATTATGTCTGGCTTAACCGCGGCACGCTTTTTGAAAGTAAAGGAAATGGTTTTCTTTTCGAGCGGTTCTATTTTATCCGCGTGCGGCCGTGCCTACTTGACATAGACCGAACTGATTACAAAAGCTTGGAAATGTAGTCTCTTCCAGCTTTAAAACACGACCATTATTGATAAAATAATGTATAATTTCTTCATAAATCAATGTACAAAGTCTTAATAATAATGGTCGTGTTTTAAAGCTGGAAAAGAGTACATTTCTAAGCTCGTGTAAACCGGGTGTAAACAGTCCGGTCTATGTCAAGTAGGCACGGCCGCACGCGGGTGGAATAGGACCGTTCGAAAAGAAATAAGTTTTTTAGACTTCCAAGTGCGTGCCGCGATTAAGCCAGGCATGATATAGTTAGAGAAGAGTTTGAGCTTTCCATTCCTCATAAAATTTTTACAAACGGTGTTTGGTAAAAGTGAGAAAATTGCTGCTGAACAGGCGGGTGAAAATTATTCACTTCTTAGCGGGCAACATCTTCAAAAATGCTGTTATTGAAATTTTAACACCATAAATGGGTTCAGCGGGTACGAGTTAGTAGAAAACATCCAAAATTCATGTTGCTCCATCGTTTTCTTGTGTGGAAAAACAATCAAATATGATTTATCTTACCTGCACAAAGAAATCTTTTTTTTCAACAGTAAGACTGGCACAGAGATGATGACAAATGCTTCCAATGTTTGGGTAAGAGCTGTACGTTTGCATTGAGGCAAATAAAATGAAAAAGTGCGGAAGTTTAACAGGTCTTTTTGCATTTTCAAGACATCTTTTACCTTTGGGCAGATGTGGAGGAATCAGCACAACTCGTTTTGGGGCGGAAACTCAGGGGTAGATACCTGCTGACCTTACGAAGAGTTTGACACCATAAAAGCTTTGATCGGAGTTTTTTTCCAGATTGTAATGATTTTACCGACATACCGCCTGGCCTATTTATACTGGAACTGACCTTATAAAATGGCGGCTCGTGCTTGTTCTTGGATTTCTCTGGGATCAATCCAAGCTGCTTTGTCCACGGTGGCCTCAACGATGGCGCTGGTCAATCTCGGATTGTAGCCGTGAAGGATCCTGAAGGGACTGCGTCGAGTTGTTTTGTTAATGGCGGTGTTCAAGTCAAATTGAACCTTTTTGAGGCATTCGTCCCATTTTTGCGACTCTTTCATTTCGGCTTGAATGACAGGTATGATGGTTCTGTTGACACGCTCGACCATACCGTTGGCTTGAGGATGACGCGGAGAGTTCAGCACATGTTTAATTCCACGCTCGAGACAGAATTTACGGAGTCGGTCCGACGTGAAGCACGTACCGCGGTCACTCACGATTGTCTTTGGTAATCCGTAGTTCATTATGAAATCTTGCAAACATCGAGTCACGCATGCAGCTCTCGTGGTTTTTACTGGGTAAAGTCTGACGAATCTGGTGAACGAGTCGATTATGATCAGGATGTGCATGTAGCCACGGGTGGACTTCTCGATGGGGCCTAAATGGTCCATATGAATTCGCTCGAACGGAGCTGTGGTCGGTGGGATGGGATGTAATTCCCCTGGACGCTTTCCACTTGGAAGCTTTGTCATCAAGCACTCAAAACATCCCGAAATGTGACGTCACACGTATCTTCTCATGTTTCTGAACCAATATCGTTCTAGGATGCGTGCACAAGTTCTATCAACCGAAAAATGTCCACAAAGGTCGTGATTCTGTACGACAACCGATTTTCGCATCGCATCTGAGACCACGTACAACAATCGGTTTTCTCCATTGATATCCCTTTCAATGAATAGCAATCCATTGTCCAATTTCATGCTTCGTACAAGTCGTTCCTCCTCGGGTGTTCGTTTGTTCTTGTTCGTGATCAACACGTCTATGTGGCGCTTCAGCCTTTCGTCACTATATTGTATCATTCTCACTCTGTCCTGTTCGCCCAATATCTGAAAAACAGTGAGTCGTTTTTCTGTGACATAATCATTGGTGTCTTCTTCCTTCATTGTCGGAGCCCTACTGAGTGCATCCACATGTTGGAGGCTCTGTCCTTTTCGGTGCTCGATCGAGAACGAATACTCCTGCAGCATGGCGAACCATCTCGCAAGCTGTGGGTTAGAAGTTTTCCGCAAATTCAAATAGATCAATGCTTGGCAATCAGTGATAATCTTGAATTCAATGCCAATCAGCAGTGCTCTCAATCGGTCAACGCACCACACTATAGCCAAAAGCTCTAATCGTGAAGAATGATATCTGCTCTCTGCCTCGGTCGTTTTCTTTGATACACAATAGACGAGTCTTCGTTTATTGTTTTCATCCCCTTTGGAAAAGCATTCCGGCAATTCCCACACTGCTGGCGTCTGTGTGTAGCTCGGAGGGTGCATTTGCTGAGTACAATCGTAGAACTGGCGCGTTGGTCAAGCAGGCATTTTTCATCAAACTTGATTTTCCCGTTTGGCTTCGCTGTTTCGGTTGTTTTGGTTAAATCAGTAAGCGGCTTCGCTATTTCAGCATAGTTTGGGATAAATCTTCTAAAATAGCCGGTGAGTCCTAGGAATCTTCTTACTTCATATACGGTGGTAGGTGTTTCATAATCCTCGATGGCACTCATTTTCAATCTTCCTGGCTTTAACCCATTTAGTCCTACTTCGTGTCCCAAATACTTGATTATTGTTTTTCCGAATTCACATTTTCGCAGGTTCAGGGTTAGACCGGCGAACAGCATTCATGACCAACCTGAGACGATGTAACATTTGGTCCCAATCTTTCGCAGGAATAATTATATCATCCATGTAGCAGCAGCAGATCGTGTTTCTCAGTGGTCCTAGTACCAGGTTCATCATCAGTCTCACAAATTCGTACGGAGCATTTGTCAATCCAAACACCATACGGGTGAATTCTCCAGTTGTGTCGGGCGTGATGAAGGCCGTTTTTCTCCTGGCTTCTGCAGTAAGCGGGACTTGTAAGTAACCATTTGCCAAATCCAAAGTTGCAAACATCTTGAATCCGGCGAGTTGTGCGAACTGTTCATCTATGCTGGCGATGGGAAAGTTCATTCTTACTGTCTGCGCATTCAGTTTTCTGTAATCCACGACCAATCTGGGATCTCCATTTTTTTTTCTGACCAAAATTACTGGCGAGGCATAGGGGCTGTTCGTTTCTGCTACTATACCATGATTCTTCATCTGGTTGACCAGATCGGCGATGGTTTGTCGATCCGCTTGAGTCACTTTGTAGGGAGCACACCTCACGGGAATATTGTTGTCAACGATTTCCATCTTGGTCAAATGTGTGCAGCCCAACTCACTCATATCCATGGCGAAGCAGTTCCGGAATTCCATAACAAGATCCCAAAGACTTTTTCTTTCTTCTTCGGTACATTGCTCACCTGTCACCAGCTGACCCGGTTCAATCTTCTGAGATATTTTTTTGTTCTCGCCACAATTGTCATCCCGATCTTTCACTCCAATAAACTGGCCCTTCTCAAGATCAATGGGCTGGCTGGAGGCATTGTAGATCCGCATGACTCTCGGGGTATCTTCTGCTGTCTGTCCCCGCACGATGGTATCTCGTCCTGTTCTCGGGTTTATGGCCACATTTTCTTCGGAGATCAATTGGTCCTCGTCTGTGATGGTTCGAATGTCTAATTCTTTGAATGGGGTTTCATTTGCATACCCAAAGGTGAGTCGATTTCCCTTCCTCACGTACGCCAATTGTGGTTGCTCTGTGAACGGACGTCCCATAATAACTGGCTCTCTCTGTGCTCTGTCAGGAACAATCATGAGTTCAACGTTGTCGACACTCACTCCATCCACTGTCATTCTGCCGGTCGCTTTGCCAGTAGTCACGATTGCTGGTTCCTCTGAATTTCCAAATCCGTACAGGGGCTGACAAAATGGCTGCGCCTTCAGTTCCAGCTGTTCAGCGACGTCAGATCGAACGGTGCACACTGCGCTTCCCGTATCCACTAATCCTGTCGTAACCTTGCCATCAATTGCCACTGTTCTGTAGAACTTGTCGGGTACTTCAGCGTTATTTACCATTCGTACGCCTGGTTCGACTTTGACGCTCTTTTCCTGAGACTGCCCAACTTTATTGCAGTATTTTGCAACGTGTCCGTAGGTCCGGCAGCGAAAACACAAGAGTTTACCAGTTTCATCTCTCGCTGGCAGTCTAAGAGTTCCATCTTTTGTTTCTTTTTTGATTGCTTGTGGCTCCGGTTCATTACAAAGTGTTGCATGTTTTTCCGTTCTTGGTTTTGAGCTCTGTCTTCCGTCATTATTTTTCTGCTTTCGGGCTCCTTCGATTCGATTGTGTTGAATAATATCCTGGAATAATTCATCAAAATCATAAAGATTTTTTGACATTATGTACGAGCTGAGCTCGCGAGACCACAGGCCTATAGCAACTTGTTCCTTGATATCGTCAAAGGGCAAGTTCAATTCTTTACACAACCTGACTTTCTCGTGGAAATAGTACGTAACTTGTTCTTGATTTCCTTGAATCCGATTTTGCACAGTTCGGTTGTACTACGTTTAATTACAAAAGTCTTCTCGAAAGCTCTCTTGAACTCGTTCCAATCATTAATCTCTCTTGAAAGATACCAGTGTCTGGCAGCACCGGTCAAACGGCTTCGTGCAGTTTCCAGAGTAAATGCGTCGGGCCATCTATGCAATTCTGCCGCACTCGTAACTTGTCGAATCCAACTTGCAGCTGTAATTTTTTCTGTACTTTCAGTAGTGCCATCAAATGTTTCAATCGTTTTCGAAAAATCTGGCAGGACGCTGAAATTCAGCCGGTCTGATTGGTCCGGTGGTCTATTCGCAAGCATCGTCATCATGGTCGCATTTTGCTGCAACACAGCCGTCATAGCTTCTAACATTTCATCCATGTTACCTGCATTAATTGCCTTTTCAGGTGTCTTCGTAGTTTTTCTGATTTCTGTACTCGTCCTCTCCTTGTTCTCGTTCCGGATAATTCTGAGCGTAAAAATCCTCAAACTCGTTCATTGTTTTTTCTTCTCGTTTGTTTACATTCCGATTTCCGATTTCTCACGCGCGGAATGTCAACGAAATGTCAACGTCACTTGTCTTGTCGCTGTCAACACAGCGCGCCAAATCCGACGCAAACGTCAATTTTCGCGCGGCAAACCCGACACAAACGTCAATTTTCGTGCGCGAATAAGGGGGCCCACAGGAAGAACAAGGGGGCTGTATAGGTCACTTTCGCCTTCCCTGCGTCTTTTCACGACGGCAACACAGTCAGTTCCGCAGCCGTAGTTTCGTCTCTCGTCACAGGTAGCTTTTTTTTCGCGATTTCGCGTCGCGCTCACCACGGTCTCTGGGCGGGGGTCTCTTTTTCGGTGGCCACACAAAATTTAATCCGAAACGATTATCCCGGTTCTGAAGTGATAGAAATTCGACACGGCACAGTTTTTACGAATTAGGCGCGGGCAGCTAACTGTCAAAGATAGGCAACCAGTGTGTTTGGTGGACCAACAAATGAAATTTAGTATTGTGCAGCATAGCAAGCGAGTGCCTTTCTTGCGTTTTCTCACCAGAAGAGCGATGTCAAGACAAAAGGGCACTATTTCTGTATACTCTAGGATCTTACGCAGATAATTCCGGAAAAAGAAAACGGGCCAAAAACATCCTTTCTACGTATTCCATTGAAAAAGACCACTGTGATGTCTACACTACCTCTAAATGTTACCCATGATTTTTGCAAAACAGTGTACATCATTGGAACAAATGGAACTTGATGAAACTGATCATGTTCCAGTCAAATTTACTGCCTCCAAACCTGTCGTTTGTCTGAGATTTTCAAAATCACATTCTTGCACTGCTACACCAAAAAAGACATGCAAATTGTGCAAGAGCGAGCATTCTTTGTCACAGTGGCATGAATCAAAGCGCCTCCTAACCGCTGGAAGACCTTTGTAGCAAATAGTGTGGCGGAAGTGCAGACGTGATAGACCTGAATGATTGGTATCACGTATCGAGTCAAGATGACCCTGCTGATCTATTGACCCGAGGAGTCACACAACTCATGGATTTGCCTTTTTGGTTTCATGGTCCCGCGTTCTTGCCTACGACTTAACTAGAGGTTCAAAATAGTCCTGCACTGCCGTCACTGGAAGAGCATCCAGAATTCCGCCAAATTTCGTTGTGTTGTCTTAACGCGGTTCCAGAGGGGGCTAATGAGCTCAATCTCTTCATCAGATTCTCCAGTTTCACAAAAGTGTGTCGCGTGACAGCGTTCGTTCTTCGGTGGAAGTTCAAAGCATCTTCCAAGCTCAAGGACAGACGTTCATGTCCAATCACTCTTCCGAATTGAAAATTGCAAGGAAGACATTGTTGAAAATTTCGCAAATTGAGTCCTTTGCTCGGGACATTCACCAGCTAGAGGATCATGGTTGCGTTCACCCGAAGAGTGAACTGTCGGCGCTAAGTCCCTTTCTTGGTGAGAATGGAATCCTCAGGGTTGACAGGAGACTTGTTCACTTAAAATTCGGCTATGCCAAGCGGCATCCCATTCTTTTGTGTCCCAAACATCCTCTGACGCTCCTAATCATGAGATCTGAACACATTAGTTTGCTACACTGTGGTCCACAAGCACTGGCCGCTTCAATCTGTGAGCAGTATTGGCCGTTATCAATTCAAAATGTGTCCCATTCAATCTCGCGAAAATGTGTTACTTGCTTTCGAGTAAGACCGGTTACGACTTCGCCCCCAATAATGGAGAATCTTCCCTCATGTCATGAAACAACGCATTCAGTGATCGCACAAGTAGGAGAAGACTATGCAAGCCCATTTCAAATAAAGATCTATAAACTTCGAGGAGCTAAGCTCATAAAGACATGGATTGCCTTGTTTATCTGCTTGTCAACAAAGGCTATATTATACATCTTGAGTTAGTTACCGATATGGCCTCTGATGCCTTTATTGCTGCCTTTCGACGCTTCGTGAGCCGACGAGGTAAACCAAAATCAATTTTTTCGGATAATGGTACAAATTTTATAAAGGAAAATACTGACTTGAAAAAGCTTGGCAGCTTCCTGGAATCAAAGTGAAATCTATCTAAACTCATTGATTCATTCCCAGATGATGGAATTGCATGGCAATTCATTCCAACCAGCTCTCTCACATTTGGAGGGATATGGGAAGCGGGAGTGAAAAGCGCAAAATATCACCTCAAGCGTGTGATTGGTGCTGCGCATGTGACTTTCGAGGACATTCAGACCGTTTTGACACAAATTGAAGCAGTACTGAACTGAAGGCCCCTTTGTCCTATTTCCACAAATCCTAATGACCTGACCTCCTTGACCCCAGGCCATATCCTGATAGGCAAACCCTTGACCTCGTTACCTGAAGACAATTTAATTTTTGTCCTATTTCCACAAATCCTAATGACCTGACTTCCTTGACCCCAGGCCATATCCTGATAGGCAAACCCTTGACCTCGTTACCTGACAGTTGAATTGATGTGCCATCATCAAGACTGTCAAGGTTCCACCATCTATGACGGCTGGTTCAGCATTTTTGGGCGCGCTGAAGCAAGGAATATATGTATATTGCTGAGCTCCAATCGCGCTCAAAATGGCGTGCTCTTGTAGTGATCAAGGACGACAACTTGCCACCTTTCAAGTGGCAATTAGCCAGGATCATCGATCTACATCCAGGTCTTGATGAAAAAGTTTGTGTTGTGTCGTTGAAAACTGCCAATAGTGTAGTGAAACGCGCAGTCACAAGAGTTTGTGTTCTCCCTATTGACATGTTAAGATATATTTCAGTGAATTAGTCGATGGCCCCTAATAAGACTAGCGTAACTCCTGAGACCCGGTTAGAACTAGCGTATGTCGCGAGACTCAGTTAGAACTAGCGTAATTCGTGGCTCACCAAATGAACTAGCGTATCTCTGCGTTTACCAAATGAACTAGCGTAAATACCTTTTTGGTCAAAATCCAAAAAGTATTGCAAAATGTTCACCTTCCATCGATACATCTTGTCTCAAAATTTCAAGATCGGTACTACAACCTATTCTTTGGAAAATCTAAAAGAATAAGTAGCGTATCTCTGAGTTTTGAAATTGTTCCCATCAAGAGTAACGGATCTCAGATCACGTGACAATCTAGTCCTGCTATAGTGTCATCAAGTCAAGCCGAGAGCCGCCGGCGTTGTCGATCGGGCTATGCATATCCCGCCTAAATCAGGCAGACACCTTGAATGGAAAACGGGAGTCAGAGTGTTCCTGTGAAAGTTAGTGAAAATGGTCAGCAATCGATCGCGCCATATGGTCGACCTGTGTCGCCGACAAAAGGATGATGACCGTAAGTATTATTCTTTGATTTCATTCACGTATCAATTTGTTTTGCAATCAGGGGCGTGCTCGGCGATTCTGCCTCTGTAGCTCATTACAAAACTAATCAACACTTGTGAAGAACGAATTCGCTAACTTTTGTGCCTTTTTGCACTCGGTTGGCGTCTCGTGTGCAAATTTGACAAGAGTGTGAGCGAAGCTCTTACTCGTACACACATCAAAAGAATTATAGGGGTCAAACCGAGGGTCAAACAAACTCAGACGATTTCTCAAATCAGCATAACTTTTGATTGTGATCGTAGATTTCAATTTGGTTTCCACTGTTCGATAGCCCAATGTCTTGTTTGTGAGCATATCAGACACAAGAGATGTGATTTATCATTTGTTCAGGACAGGGTGATCAATGGAACAGTGTTGAATTGCTTGAAGTTCAGTACGAGCGCGATTTCCTGAACAAAAATTTCATGTATCCCAATAGTACAGTTAGGTACAAAGATTGGCGGTTTAAACTTCAGAAACTTTTTTGAAATTTGAAAATTGAAGGTAAAGTGGCGAAGATAAAATGTAGTTTGTTGTTGTACAATGGGTTGGTTCCTGTGAAGAAGCATCTTCCTTCAGCCCCGGAGATGCTTTTGAAGATATTGTCTTGCCACTGCAAAAAGACCTGTGGTCTAAAATGAACCTACAGGCGCTCTTCCCTGTCTTGTTCACAGATAACACAGCGCTGTGTAGAGGTACAAAATGTGAGAATCTACCTCAAATTGTTGAGGATATCCCTGGAGATGATCTGCTCTTGTAAAGTTATGTAGTTAGTGCAGCATGCATAGGGCATGGTTTATTGTTCCATTAAAAGTGGAATTTGCAATGTTACATAAGTACACTGACGATGAAAAAAATCGGACTGAACCGAATAAACCTTGCCTTAGGTAATTTCGCTATTATTTAATGGGTACTATCGGTATTTGAGGTACCCACCTATCGATTTATTCTTTCGAAATAAATGGACGATATCTTAACAAATTTAATACTGGACAAATAAGTTTCACGAATACTAAGCGAGACGCGATTTTTTGACTGCCAGTGAACTTAAAATTTTTAAGATCGATTTTTTTCATCGTTACAATTTTTTTTTGTGTTGTGTTAGACTGCGAAGAGACAATTTGAATGTCGATCAAGTGTTTCAGCTCTGATTAAAAAACATTCTCTTCAATTTTTAGGAAAAATTTTTTTTTTGCTACTGAAAATTGTTGATATTTAATTTGCGATATTTTTACGTTCAATGCATCAATGATCGAAATTCCAAATGGGATCGATAACTACAACTATTTTACGTATTTAGATCATCGGCCTTGGAATTAATTTTCATTTTAACGGTTTATTTACTGAAGCACTGAAAGTCAGAGCACAAAAAACTAGAGTTTCCTCATGTAACATGATCAATCTGATTAATAGAACCAAAATGAACAATATGGACTCCATTTTAAAACTGTATAGCTCAGTAGTGGTGCCAACTTTGAACTATGGATCAGGTATATGGGCACTACGATATTTAGAAGATCTTGAAATTGCACAAAATAGAACTTTCAAACAGCTTTTCTACCTTCAACGATCTACGCCGGGCTATGTAATTAGATCGGAGTTCTCCCTTGAGAAAGTAAGTAACACAGCTGTTAAACAGGCACTCCACCTAGTTATCAAATTTTCACAATTAAAGGACAGTAGTTACTCAAAGATTGCATTTAACAGACTCAAGGAATTGGACTCACTGGGAAACAGCAAAATGAAATATAACTGGTACACACAACTTATGAAGATCCTTAAGTCGTTTGACATTGAAATGCCACACCCACTGACCAAAAGTGACATAAATGAAATTATGCAAAATGTGACACTTTCCCAGAAAATGAATGATTGGGACAGAATATTGCTAAGCCTACATTGTCCTAATTATAAATTTGTAATGAGCGACAGCATTCTTGTAGAAAATTCAAAAAACGAATATCTGAACTCTCAAATCAGCCTTACTGTCAAAAGATGTATTGCACAATTAAGAACCAGTAATGATAGATCTTTGGTAATATATGTAAATAAAAATACTTATAAAGTTGACCCTTGGGAAACTTGCACGATCTGCAATTTAAATAAATACGAAAACATCCACCACATTCTTCTTGAGTGCCCCCTTTACAATAGCCTCCGTAGGTCCACAGCGTTAAAATGTAATGGGGAGGGCACCGATCACTTGTTCAAGAACATCACGCCCATAAACTCTAATATAATTTTTAAATTCTTTCGAGAGGCCATGAAGTTACGTTCTTTCATCCTTAACGAATAATCTTTTAGGTTTACCTTGTTTTTATTTCCATCGTTATTAATTTTATCTATTTATTTTTATTGTTTTGTTCTGCTCCTGATGAATTTAGTTCTGTTATTCTAATAAAAATTTTGCTTTATCTTTATAATTTCATAATAATTAATATGATTATTAATAATAATTTATTATATACCTCATAAGAATTTGCATTTCTAACTTTATTTTACGAATGTTTATTTTATTTGTTGCCTGAACTTTTTTTTTTTCTTTTGTTTTATACTCACCCTCTTGTTTGTGATACGTATGTATCAAAGAAACAATAAAGCTATTATTATTATTATTATTATTATTATTATTTAGATCATCGGCATTCGACATAACCATCATTTCTTGGGTACTATAAAATCGACTTGGTGAAGTCGGGTGTAAGCCAACTTGAAACTGAAAAATCTGGGCATCCCCACGGGAAAATTGTTACTGTGATGTTATTATTATTTTGATATAGAGTATTATTGTCCTCTGAGAGGATGAAGAATTTTTTTGGCTACAAGGAGAGATCATAAAAGATAAAATCAAGTTCATATTACAGCTAAAACACAATTTTTCCAAGTCCGCGGAGATTTTTTTGAGCGACATTCAGGACTATGACATTTTTTTGAATTAATTTTTTTTTTTACATCGTAAGCCTTTATGTCGCGTTTGTGACATGATGGTCTTGTACAAAAAGGTCCAAATAATTGATCCAATCGGAAATTTTAATGTTTGATGCATTTACGGAAAAAATAACGCACATTGAAAAGTCGCTCATTTTAGTGGCGAAAAAACGCGTTTTTCTGCGGAACACTGGTCGAAATCTTTTTTAATCGGGATTTGAACGTCATAATCGAATTTGTGAAGTCCGATTTAGTGGGAAACCATACCACACACGCCAGTATTGTTTTGATATCAGTGAAAACCCAATCTCCTGTACACGTCACTGATTGCCCCCCCCCCCAAGCTCCCCTCACCGGGACCATAGACATCTAGTATGTCAATATGTTTCACTTAAACCCCAGTGTATCCAAATATTACAAATTTGAGTTCACCCAATCGATAAGTTTTGTGCTAGAATTTGTTTAATGGTGATTTTGTCCCCTACCTCAAAAACTATGACGCATGCGGAGGAAAGTTGGGGACTTTTAGTATGTTGTTAAGTAAGGTTAAGTGATCAAGATACCGTAAAAATTGCACGTGGATTAATTTGTTTCATGTTAAATGCTAAAAAGCCTGGGCTAAACATAATTTTTTCCCCACTCCCCCTTCACAACAATGACGGATAAGTTTTGTGACAGAATGGTAACATTATGCTTTGGTGTATTGAATTATACTCTTGGTGTATTGTATTTGACCCAAACCGAGTGGCACCAAAGAAAAATGTTGTATTCTTTAAGTTTTTTTAAATTTTGACTTTTGACAGCTCTAGCAAAAAAGCCTCTGATGGGATTTTTCTGAAACTTGGAAAGTTGAAAAGAGCACAAAATTCTAAACAAAATCCGTGATTTTCACGACTAGACGATTTTTTTTTGAGGTCAAAACCTAATTATCCTGGACTATATCTATATTACTATATTACGGTAAAATGAGTAGGTATGTATTTGAAATTCAACATTTTTTATTAGTGTATTTGCAAAGTAGTGTACTCAAGTGGGTATTACTATGTACCTATACGAAAGAGTAAACTGCTCAAAGTTCACTCCCTTAAGTGCCCCAAGACTACCAAGAAACCAACCTATGCGATGCGCCATCCCTCGAAACAAGGGTACTTAGAATACTTACCCACTAGTACTAGTACTTACAATATACCTAAGTACCATACCTAAGAACGTGTTGCGTAACCATGGCGGGGTGTGGGAAATTACAACAGCTGCTGACGCTTGTTGTAACATTGAATAAAATCAACGCCGCCACTCACCGTCTCAATTCGTCAATAGTTAATAATTAGGTACCTATTAACGAAATTCCAACAAACTTTTTGTTTGGTTTCTTATAGGTAGTAGGTACTACCTAACCCTTGACTTAAACCACTATAAAATAATAATCGCTAGTACCTACATTATCTCGATGACAGAGAACACAGGATGACTATGGACCGACCGGAACGGCGGCGGGCGCGGGCGACGACTCGACAAGGTTAATCACGTGACCTGAGATACGTTGATCTTGACGGGAATATGATTAATCAAGTTAATAATTGAAAACATCATTGGTATAGAAAGTCAGACACGCTTTCATTTTCTCTAGCTCTTAACACTCATATTAGGACTTATATATCTGAATTTTTTCATCTACAAGATTGCTCTCATATATTTTCCTCTAACACGTACCTACCGTCTGTGAAGCGTTCCACTTGAATATTTGTCGTGCTAATGTCGTACAAAATCGTGAATAACGCCGTTTCGACTTGACCAAATCACTCTGAAATTGTAACATGAGCTATATAATTTCCATACAATAAATTCCTGAGATTTCCAGCTTGAAACACGCAGGCTGCAATTTATTAGGGACGCTCAAAGTTTCGGTCTCCTCTCCTGTACAATGATCAAATCGGAGATACGCTAGTTCATTTGGTAAACGTGGAGATACGCTAGTTCATTTGGTGAGCCACGAATTACGCTAGTTCTAACTGAGTCTCGCGACATACGCTAGTTCTAACCGGGTCTTGGGAGTTACGCCAGTCTTATTAGGGGCCATCGTAGTGTTTGAATTTATTCTTTTTTCTTGTATGAATATTGCAAACGTTTCTACTTTATACTTCAATTTTATTTGTTTGTTGGAAGCAGTGCTTTCAAGGCCGCCAGTATGTTCAAGACTAGAATGCAATAGAAAGCAACAATACGCAATATAAATATTGCACCTCTTTGAGCCATAAAGCGGGCATCTCGCATTTTTTGAATGAAACAAAGCTCTCCGACTACCACAACATCAGACGATCGGACCGAAACTGCACAGACGCGTGTTTCACCCTTACTGGGGGCTCATCAGTGCGCAGGTGTTCAGTCAAACCATCCGATGCTGTGGCAGCCAGAGAACTCATGGTATTATACACCCAGGAGGACTCATAATATGTGAGTCCTCCAAGCGGCGCCATCTATCAAGGCATTCCGCAAATGTTATATTTCGAGGCATTAGTCGGTAGTCGGAGAGCTTTGTTTCATTTAAAAAAATGCGAGGTGCCCGCTTTATTGCCCAAAGAGGCGCAATACTTATATCGCGTATTTTTGCTTTCTAACATCGCTCTACTTGCCGAGTATACATGTGTTACACCTACCATCGATGCTCTCTTGGTGACGGCTGGCTTTACGTGGAATTGTGTTTAATTCCCTCGCCTGCCTGATGCCTCGAAATATAGCATCTGCGGAATGCCTTAATAGATGGCGCCGCTTGGAGGACTCACATATTATGAGTCCTCCTGGGTGTATAATACCATGAGTTCTCTGGCTCCAGCTGTCACAGCATCGGATGGTCTGACTGAACGCCTGCGCACTGATGAGCCTCCAGTAGGGGTAAAACACGTGTCTGTGCAGTTTCGGTCCGATCGTCTAATGTTGTAGTAGTCGGAGAGCTTTGTTTCATTCAGAATGCAATATATGGTGTGTTTTTCAAATTTGGAGCTCTTCACAGTGGTTGCTCGGCTTGTTGACGTGGCAGCCTGATCGTGGTAAATTAATTTAATACAGTCCACACCGCGATGTCCAAGGTGTGTTAATGACCCAGCGTGCCATCATCCCCAGCGTGATGACGCAACAGGAGCGTAGAGTCGTAAGTACGCAGTACGCTCAATCAAGTGTTGTGACCTGGTGCAAATAATTGTATGGAAGGAATAAAAAAAATTGTATAACGCCCTAAGTCTTGACGCCCTTTCAAGACAAGAGTCTAGAAAGTCTAACGCTAGACGGCAGCACTAAGAAAGTTTGGCAATGAATCTCCGAAAACAACAGAAACAAATTTGTACTTACTTGGCTGAAACTAATTTACTTACACGGTCGTTATACTTACTTCAACCACGAGCTCAACCTAAGTACCTGCCTCATTGCTAGGTACCTAAGCAAGTATATTAATATGCGCTGCTTTGGCTCGGTTTTCCGATGCTCTTTGCAAACCCCTTCTCTTTAGTCTCCTCATCTCTTACCTATTACATATTCATAACCTCATATTAATTTCAAAGACAAACATTTCCCCTCGTTCTCATTACTTATTCACCGTTAGTCAACCCGAATGCAGTTCTTAGTTCGCGCGCGAAGGAAACACTACTCTGTGGAAAATTCCCGCCATCGCACGTTTGAGTGCCAGAAAGAAGCTCTCAAGTATTCGTTTTTTGATCCTTTCTTTAGCTCTGCAAAACTTGAGACACAATAAAAGCTCACTGATACAAAAGCAGCTTTCGGCGTGATGGGCATAACGCTTTGTACCGCCTTATACAGCCGGATGCGGGGCGTATCAAGCAGGCCGTTAAAACAGACGTCTTATTGGGAAAGTTTAATTCGAGCTGTTGCACACGTTGCAAAGCCGACGTCGGAATCAAATTGATGAAAATGGGATACAATAAGAGAGCTATCAGAGTGCATTTACAGTGACTTGCCGACTATCCTAACTGGGGATGCAGGATGCGACTGTAATGTATACAAAAATCTCGAGGAAAATCTTCCCGACCAGCTCACAGTGGAAATGGCGACATTGACTAAACAAAAGTATTACGATAAATTTTGAGATTGGGAGTGGGTTCGAATCCCAGTCTGAGAATTTTTTTGGAGTTGATACAAGAAATTCATCTAGTGGTGTATTTTTTCCAAATAAGTCCTCCACATGGGCTCCAGCATGGGCTATATGAACACAAAGTTTCATTTTATTGCGATCAACTCAGTGAAAGTTGGGCCGTATTTTGTTTTCAATACATTAGCTCGAAGAAAGTTACCAAGACACCTTTACGGCAAACCGCCGCAAAAAGTTTTACAAGAAGGTCATTATACAAGGATATAAGATACCACTGCTGCCTCGATATACACATTGCGGAAAGCCGCTAGTATATGGCGCCGCACGGGTATCTCACCTGTGAGTACCCTCGGAGAACACATATACGAAAGTCTTGGACCGTTAGACCATCGGGCTTCTGCCTTCGAATGCTTCAACACTGATTGGACCCAAACAGGTCGAAACACGTGTCTGCCGGATTTCGATGGTGGTTGCTCGGTCAGTTCGACGGTCTGAGACTTCTCCTCACATTAATCACATATCTTGTCCCACGCTCGGAGGTCAGAGAAACGTCTTTCTTTCATAAAGGCATCGACACTAATCAAGGTTATAAGATCATCCCGAAGGAATTCTCACGATGACGTACAATGAAAGGGGGATGACGACCTTTTGAGTACCGGGTCGCCATTTTAGAGGACAAGAAAATGTCACATGTATGAGTTGACGCTACCCCTCACCTTGCGACGAAGGCAGTGGCTAGTAAAAACAAGTGCATAGCATGATGCCAGGAGTAACGTGTTACGTCTGGAGCTTTGACGAGTTAGTAGGATGAAGGATAAGATCGCGTTCTGTCTGACCGATCCAGCAAAAAAGGATTGTTCCAATCTCTGCGAGTGAACCTGTGTGAGCCAAAAATGTCAGAAGAGCCGAAGGACAGCGCGAGTGAATGAGGTAGTTCTCAGACATTATACTCAATAGGCATCAATTACATAATTAGTTTAGAATGACTGGACTCTCTGGTTGAACCACCTGAGTTACTAACCCCCTCGCTAACCCCTAACCCGCGATCAATTGGTGAACGGCCCCAACCCTACCGTTAAATATTGTCGTGATAAGAACTGCACGATGATTACATTGTGACTCATTCACATTTCGTCATCTGTGAATTTGCTTCACCCCTTTCTCTTAATTCGATCACCGGATTCAATGAGAAAGGATTATGCTAGGCCATTCCTACACACAAAGCCATAATTGTTATCCAGTTATCCGCACCTAGTTTTATTCCATTTTGCTCAAAAACTGATCGACGATAGCACTTTGTTCTCGGTTAATGTTCTAATCTCATTATTCTCAGCACAGGTTCAATCAAGATTACCTATTCAGAATCCGATGCAATCTAATTCATGTGAAAGAACATCCTTGTCCCCTGTAAATTTTTTAGATACACTAGGAATAGCAGGGTGTGTCCAACCAAAGTGGTTTAAATAATCATGCTAAAATTCTTCGTAGGTGATAACTGAATTTCGATTAATTTGTTTGTATTCATGTAAGTAATTACCGTGAATAGACATTTCAGTATATTTTATACTCTTACCTCCGGTTCCATCAAACGTTCATCAACGCCATAATTTTTGTCACTCCATAGTAACTAGAGCAACTGGCCATCCTATTGACTGGTGCATGGCAACTATATCAGCGTGAGAGATTCAATCTGCTTATAAATTCCTGAACGGAATTGTTTTAGATTCATATTGATTCAAGACGGAGTTGGAGTTGAATCTAACATTGAATTGACCTTATATCAATTCATGACAGTAGCGCTATGCTCACACCCGTTTTCATCTTTTCAGAACCAGACGACCATGACCACACCGCCGCCTCCCACTTGCGCTCAAGATTGTCAGTTGGATTGTTTCATTGATTTGTCAAGTTGATTGTTAATGGAACCAGACGTTGATTTTGATAATTATTTCACTTTTCGTTTTGAGTAACGATATGCCCTTCCTGCATTCCCTGACGTACAGTAATTCATCGTCCTACATTAGTCACACCAAATTTGGGAGTCCTCTTCCTTGGGCAGTACTCAGGAGTTTCTTTGACGAATTCCTCCACTGAGTGCCTATTTTCCGGATACGTCACTCTTGTTTTTCTTTGACTTACAGTTTGATATATTTTGTTGTGTTGTTTCCTATTATTGTAATAGTTTTATTATTGTATTGATTTCTATGTTTCGTTGTTTTTGTTGTTAATGTGTTTTTATAGTATTTGCGCATTTTGTCTATTTTGTGTCATTTCGTCCATTCTGTCGGTCTCAGTCTCGTCAGGTGTTTTCTGTGAGGAACCTATCAAGCTACATTTTGCGCTTATTTTGCTCTGAGTAAACGTAACTTTTTGTGCAATAAGTGGGTTTCATTTAACTCCAACTTCTTCTCCCTCGGGGGGCTGTTTAGCTCCTGAACAAAAGTGGGCACAGCGAAGGTTATGACGATCACAGGCCAAACAAATGGAATGTCAGGAGAGGCGTACCATCACAGAGTGGTGCCGTGACCACGATCCGATAAAAAAGGACCCTCAGCAGCAATTTTCACTCTCTGAATATTGGCGCAAAAAACCAGCAGAAAAGAACATTGTCGCAAAAGAACCTAACAAAAAAAACGAGATAAAATAAGAGAACCTAATCCATTCCAATTTTATTGAAGTGAATCAATCTTGTTTGCTATCCTTCTGGGTTTCTCTCAACTTCCAGCATCATCCCCAAAGTTACGTTTCCATCTAGAGTAAGAGCCTAGCTGGAAGGTTTTTTTAGCATAAAAATTCATAGTATAGTTGATCGAATATACTGCATATTCAATTCATGCTAATGCATGTAACTGCATATTTAGCCAATATTTCAGCCATTTTATCTGTAAGTGCTGGACGATTTTTTTCTAAATAAAAAAACTGCGATTCAGAAATACTTACGTATTATTTTACTGCGGTAGCAGTGTAATGGTCTAGAATTCAATATCCTTGCAGCATATGTCACAAATTTGTTTGCATATGATGCTCTTTTTGATCATATTTACTGCATATGCTCATACTTTTCAAGAGCATGAATACTGCACATATTGAGATTGAGCTTTCTTACCCCATATGAATTAGCTCTCTAGCGATGACTATTTTTCCTCCAAGACCGTGAGGAAGTCGTACCCCTATGCCATCGATCGCTTCCGTCCAACCTAACTTGACTGTTTTACTTTGTTTTGTTTTTTGCGCATGGTTGTGTCATGGGACTCCACCGTCCAAGCAATACTTTTTGTAAGGAAGGAGTCATGTTCATTTATTGTGCTTTGTTTGCTATGAGGTGATCAGATGCTACCTGCTGGAGAAGAGATTTCACTCAATTTCAGAACTTGGTTATCGTTCGAAATTGAGCGAGTCTATGCAATGTGCAAAAACAGTGTCTGCTAATTACATAAATAGCTTGCAACACTGTTCCTTCGATACAAAAGAAACAAAGCCTCCTCCCCTGTCACCATACCATAATTTCGTGTTTTCTTCTGCATTAGCGGATTAAATGACGCCGAAAGCTTTTCGAAGGCTTTTAATTCAAGCGATCCCGCCGGCCGGCCCCTCTTGTATGTAAGCCAACAGAGCGTGAGTCGCAACTCTTAAATATTTATGGCGCGGCAGCGAAAGGAGAGCACACTCCTGCATTCCCCAAAGGTAAGCGAGGGGGCGCCGGCATCACCAGGATAATTTGTTTTCTCGTCAACTAATTTTAAATTTCTTATTCTGTCGTAATCCAATTTCTCCGAAAAGCTGAAGGGCAACTCATCCGCCCTGCGCCCAAACCCTATTAGATTAACCCATCCTTTCCCTTCGCACGCACATCGCCCCCTTTTGTGCGCACTGTGCCGAATCTCGGGATTGCTCAAAAATTGGCATACGTGTAATGTCCAGCAGCTCTCATTATTACTAAGCGAAAATAGGAAATGGTATTGACCTACGACCACTACCGTAAGTGCCGTATACCCCACAACTCGGAACCTAAGTAAGTGAGCCCTTACGCACACGGGACGTATTCTGTAAAGTGAATCGCACAGCGTGCGGTAATGGTAAAGTAAATCGCACAGTTAGGGAATTTATGTTTCTGATGTTGGGGGAATTTTGATCGAAAGACATTTCCAAATATTTCACATTCAAAAATTGGAGCATTTCACGGGAACCTGACGCGTGCCCCGGTAACATCTTTCACACCGAAAGCATAAGCAAGACTAGCTGTATATATTCGTAGCGAAGGAATGGCCATAGAAGTGAGATGTATCAACAACAAAATAGTCTATATTTTTTTCCCAAGTGAAGGGTTTGAGAGTTTCTTGATTAAATTTTAGCTTGCATTTGTAGGGCTCAGTTTTTACTTGATCACAATAATTTTGCGAGATTTATTGAAAAAGATACAAAATACCAATGCAAGGAGTGCCCGCAGTCACCAACAACTTGGGATCAAGTAGGTGTAAAAATTAGACAGTTACAACAAGCATCAAATGTCTGATGGCAGGTACTCTGCTGCCTGCCTACCTAAGTTCGATAATTTTCAAATAATACTATTTATTGCTGTCCAGTATTCATGTCCCAGTGTTGTAATCAAACTATATCACCACCTCGAACGAATAAATGAATGGCTATAGGTAGGTACGCTTCTAAATACACCTCAGGCCTCGCTTTAGGCACAGTAAGTGAACACTCAATTTTCAAGAATCGATTTGTGGGTGCTTTTCTTTCAGGTCTCGACGAAAAGCGTTGTACAACAGACAACCACCGAGCCAGCAGACACCAGAGTTTGAAAATGCTATCCGTCTTCAACATTGGATTAATCTGATGGCCATAAACACCACTCAAAGTACCTACCCCTTCTCCGATTTACTGTAGTTTTAGTTTTCAAAAGTGTATAATATGAGATACATAATACTATTATTCTTATTTAAATACAATAAAAGTAATCAACTGAAGCAATTATTCGTAAAAAAAACCTATAAACGCTCTAAATTCAGCAAAACCTAGTATCCTATGAACACGGATATCAATATTATGAACACGGATGACGACAGCCGAACCTGCTGTGCGGTGCGTGCTCCTCCTGTCAAGAGTGTCAAGGCACACTGACAATTTGCATACGTCGGGATTTTATTTGAATTTTGATTCAGGGAAGAACTTAAATCGTAGGTATTTCAAGAAATACGTGGCTTTTTCACCTATAATTTTTGCCGCTTACAATACCACTGGCTACATTCCACGTTAATTATAGCTTCTAAGTCAATATCTACTGTTATTGTTGATGTAGGACTGTTTTCTCGACTGTTTTATTACCTTGGATTTCTGAAAATTAATCTGGGCCCCTCACAAAGCTACAATACCTCTTTGAATTGGGGTCGTAGGTAAAGTACTGTACATGACACGAGTAGTGAAGCAATTACGCACTCAAGGAGTACTGCACTCGCTCGCTTCGCTCGCTCGTGTGCAACTTTTCCCTGCGTGCGTAATATGCTACTTACTACTCTTGTTACGTAATGTACTATAACAGCGCATTTGAGTCCAGAGAAGGATGCGGCTTGATAATTTGTCGCAAAAGAAGTCGATTTCGCCAGCAAGCGCAATTAAAACGTCCCTTGAGCTTGGTATTCTTTCGAAATAATGGCGCGCTGAACCGGCGCTAGCTAAAAGAAAAGAGAACGGAAACTCGGCCAAATCTGATATGTCTGTGAGGAAGCAGTGAAATCTGGCAAAGTGACAGCGTGAAGGAAATAATGTCTGCTGGCGTCGGATGTTGTTTTTGGCTGGCTTTTAGTCTTGGTATTTCTTCATTAATTAAGGGATTGTACGGAACGTCTGGAGACTTGCTTTTTCAATTGAAAGCGAGCGAAAATATCTTCTTCTGTAACCAGGTGGGACAGGTCTGATGCTCATTTTTAGTAACAATAACAGACTCCGGGCCTTGTCTTGGGCTGAGTGACTACTGCAACACGCCGCGCCGTGGTGGTTGGGCTCACTCGGAGGTGGGGTATCGGTGCAAAATACGTTCCCGGTAAGGCCCTGGTCAAACCCTCATATAGTACTTCAGCCCTTAAATTTCCCTCTTAGGGCGAAAACACAAAACCTGCGCCGGTTATGGTCAAAGTGCAGGCGATCCTGCCTCCAACGCCGGGCTAGAGTCGGCAAGTCACCATAAAATGCACGTTGATATCTCTGTCATTGTTTCCCATTTTTATCAATTTCATTGCAACATCGGCTTTGCAACGCGTGCAACAGCTCGAATTAAACTTTCCCAATAAGAAGTCTGTTTTAACGGCCCGCTAAGTATGCCCTGCATCCGGCTATACGAGGCAGTACAAAGCGTTATGCCCACGCCGAAAGCTGCTTTTATATCAGTGAGCTTTTATTGTGTTTCAAGTTTTGCAGACCTAAGACACGAGAAAGAACCAAAAAAACGAATACTTGAGAGCTTCTTTCGGATACTTATACGTGCGATGCGGGAACTTCCCACACAGTTGTGTTTTCTTCGCGCGCGAGCTAAGAACTGCATTTGGGATGACTTGCGGTGAATAGGAAGTAATGAGAATTAGGAAAAATGTTTGTGTTTGTAAAATTAATGAGTACGATGTTATGAATATGTAATGGGTAAGAGATGGAAAGCCAAGAGAGAAGAGCTTTGGCAAAAAGCATCAGAGAACCAAGCCAAAGCGGCGCATATTAGTCCACTCACTTTGGTAAAAAAAAAAGGTAGGTAGATACTCAAAAGTTGAGCTCGCGGTAAGCAGAACGACGCTGTAAGTAGATTAGTTCGGGGCAAGTAAACTAGAATTTCTTTTTCTGTTTTCGGACATCAAACATTGAAGTTTTCCAGGAGAACATGTACAGGGTGTTCACGCGAGACGGATACCTGCCATAAAAAACTTTCTCTTCACGATAATTGAAGATAAAAACTTCCCTAGAACAATTTTTTCCGTAGTTTCTGAATCTGTCAAGTATAATTTTCCATTCCATGCCATATACAGGGTGTCACATTTTTTTTTAATTTCTTTGAAACACCCTGCATTCCATCAGCACAATCGATCCACATTGTTATCGTGATCACAAGACACTTCTCAATTTTTTTCTGGGAAAAAAATGAAACATTCACAGTGGCACCAAAAAAATTTTTTTTGCCAGAAATATCGATTTATTTCAGACATCAAATATGTCCAGGATATTTTGTTTCACTGTTAAATGACATGGCATGACATAACATGACTGAACAAATATTTGGGACATATTTGATTCTTGAAATGACTCGATCTTTCTGTAAAAAAAAATTTTTTGTGCCACTGTAAATTTGTCAATTTTTTTCAGGAAAAAATTGAGAAGTGTCTTGTAATCACGACAACAATGTGGATCGATTGTGCTGATGAAATGCAGGGTGTTTCAAAAAAATTCAAAAAAAAATGCGACACCCTGTATATGGCATGAAATGGAAAATTATACTTGACATATTCAGAAACTACGAAAAAAATTGTTCCAGGAAAATTTTCTCTTTTTTCAATTATCGTGAAGGGAAAGTTTTTTATAGAGGGGGGTATCCGTCTCGCGTGAACACCCTGTACAAAACTGAGAATATTATAATATTCTCAAAAATATATCAAAGATAAGCTCTACTCATTCTATTTAGTATACAGGGTGATTCATAAGTGACCTCACATAGGCTAATGAGAGATAGAAGACTTTGAGACGAGTCAGGATCCACAGAAGAAATCTTGTTTTCTCCATTGCATGGGTACAAAGATACAGGGTGTTTTGTGTGTTTCGTATGAAACTTTGATAACCGATATTTCTGAAACAGCAAGAGCTATTTTGTTGAAGTTTACCAATAATGTTTTCGTGTTGAAACTCATCCAGAAGCCATCCCGGGTAATCAAAAATCCAGGGCCGGGCGAGAAAAAACGTGCCCTTTTGATATTTAATCAAAAAGCACATTTTTCAACCGCTTTTCTGAGAAACTGCTGTCGGATCCGGAAAGCTGAGGAAACATGCTTCAAGAATCACTCTCAAATTTAGATGACACACGTTAACCATTCCGACAATAAAATTAAATGTAAAATTTGAGGGTTAGTTTCCATTTTCAACGGGACATAATCGACTCATTGTTCGATTGAATCAATTCAAATTCATTTTTTTGCTTGTCTGTGTTGAATAGAAGGGCTTGGTTGAAAGAAAAATTCCAGAGCCGACCATTTTTTTCTATGACAAATTCGAGAGTGAAACACAAAATTCGACTCGATTTGGTCGTGAAAAAAATCTTCGGTTATGGAGTTTTTCTCTTCAACCAACTCCTACTATTCCACAGAGACAAGCTAAAAAATGGATTTGAATGAATCCAATCAAACAATGAGTCGATTATGTTCGGTCGAAAATGGAAACTTGACCTCAAATTTCACTTTTAATTTTATTGTAGAAACGGTTCAGGTGTGCCATCTAAATTTAAGAGTGATTCTTACATCATTTTTCCTAAGCTTTTTGAATCCAATAGCAGTTTTTCAGGAAAGCGGTCTAAAAATATACTTTTTGATCAAATAACAAAGGAGCACATTTTTTCTAACCCGGCCCTGGATTTTTTACTTATCGGGTACGGCTTCTGGATAAGTTCCCACAAATAAATATTACTGGTAAATTTCAATAAAATATCCTGAGCTGTTTCAGAAATATCGCCCATCAAAGTTACACACGAAACACACATAACACCCTGTATCTCCGTAACCAATAAAGAAAACAAAATTTCTTTTGAGGATGCTGACGCGCCTCGAAGTCCACTATTTGTCATTAGCCTATATAAGGTCACTCATGAATCACCCTGTATTTTAATTTTTTTCCCATAGAATCGTGAAGACGTGAAAGAATAGTAGCGATGGCCTGTCAAATGTTTTTGCACAAATTTTGTTGTTATTTCCATTTGTTTTCGAAATGAACATTGAATTTTGTTCATTCGTTTGTCATCTTGATTATATTAAGTCTTGTTTCACCTGAAAATAATAAAAAAAAGGCCCTTTGAATGTAGAAATCCATGGAGTACCTTAGGTAGCGTACCATGGTAAACCGCGTTGATCGAAGCACATAAGAACGAGAAGGTTAACTTAAGGACGGAGTTGAATTGGTAAAATAAGCGTTGCGAAATCAATCCGTCTGGGTTTATTCCTTGAAGGATTTTTACCATTTTGGTCTCTTTCGAAAGTCACAAGGATGTACTTTGGTTTGGGCCCATTGGCATTTCCAAAATCTAAAAATAAAAAAAAAAACAGATTTTGGAAATGCCAATGGGCTTAAACCAAAGTACATCCTTGTAGTGCGGCGGTTAACGACCATTTTTCAGGGAAACCTTGCATTTTGTGATAAAAGCATGAAATTTGGTATATACGCTCTACAGACTCTCCTTTACTATTTACGAGGCGGACCCACGATGGAACCGCCGTGCAGCTGTCAGAATTGTCATTTGCCTACCTCCCAGGGGCAAAAACTGAAGTCTGTTATCGAGCTGATTCAAAAGTGACGTCTATCAATGCAGTAGACCGAGCAGTAGACCTTCACAGTATAACTTCACCAAGACAGATGTCAATATCACAAAAAGAGGGGAAATGGGAGGGGATAGTTCAAGCCGCGGCACAGATTTTTTATTTATCAATTTCGGACCAAATTGTTAAGTTTGGTGTCATTTCCGACTAAATTACATCTTCTGAATTCAAATTGAATGTTGTTATTGCAGTTTGAAAAAAAAAAAGATTTTGTTCTGTCACTAAAAAAATATATTTCAGAAAAAAATTTTAGGCTTTTTTTATTTTGACTTTCATCCTAATTCAAGACGTTGAAAGTAGAAATCGTTATTTAGTTTACTTCTTCAAAGCTTCCTGCACATGAAAACCATGTACGAGACCTAATTTTTACTTTGACAAGTTCGTGAGCCTCATTTGTTCCTAAAGTCGTGAAAGTATAATATGCAATCATTTTTATGTACGAATGGAAGTGTGGGTGCAAAGGTATCGTGGCGATTCTGACAGCTGCACGGCGGTTCCGTCATAAGTGCACCTCTTATATTGTAAAGGACAGTCCATAGACCATGTATGCCAAGTTTCAGGCTTTTATCACAAACTGCAAGGCTTTGTACGTACACCTTCATTCGTACATGAGAATGATTGAAATTATTGGATATTACTTCTACGACTTTAGAAACAAATGAGGCTCACGATCTTGTCAGAGTGAAAATCAGGTCTCGTACATGGTTTTTATGTACAGGAAGCTTTGAAGAAGTGAACTAAATAAGGATTTCCACTTCGAATGCCCGGAATTGAGATAAAAGTCAAAATGTAAAAAGACTAAGATTTTTTTCTGAAATATATTTTTTTCAACAAAACAAAAAACAAATTTCTTCATAGTGCAATCACAACATTCAATTTGAACTCAGAAGATGTGATTTAGTCGGAAACGACACCAAACTTGTCAATTTGGTCCGAAATTAACAAATAAAAAAATCTGTGCCGCGGCTAGAACTATCCCCTCCCATTCCCCCTCTTTTCGTAATATTGACATCTGTTTTGGTGAAGTTATACTGTGAAGGTCTACTGCATTGATAGACATCACTTTTGAGTCAGCTGGATAACCGACTTCAGTTTTTGCCCATGGAAGGTAGGCAAATGACAATTTTGACAGTTGCACGGCGGTTCCATCGTGGGTCCGCCCCGTGAATTGTAAAGTGTAAAAGTCTGTAGAGCGTATGTGCCAAATCTCTTGCTTTTATTACAAAATGCAAGGTGGTTCTTACTAACCGCCGCACTATTGTAGCTTTCGAAAGAGACCAAAATGGTAAAAATTCGTCAAGGAATAAACCCACACGGATTGATTTCGCAACGCTTATTTTACCAATTTAACACCGTCCTTAACAGTATCAGATTTTATCTTCTTGAGTATCGATTCACGCTAGTAAAATCGCATTCTGGGTTATTGTGTAAGACTACATTGTTCGTTCGCTAAAGGTGTGAGAACTTTTTCAATTTAGGAGGATTTTTTTTCAAGCTCGGCGAGCGGAAAGTGATCTCGCTCAGCGACAATGGTTAACTTTCAAACACCAATGAGAACCCGAAAGCTCATTTTTAAGGCAATGCGTAGGATAAACCAGTTAGAGGAATGCGCCACAGCCGATATTTCAAAAGTTTCCATACTTCGTGTCAACGTCAACAGGTAATTCTACATAATCATAAATTATATTTTTAAGCTAAATTGAAGTTTGGAACCCTCTTGGAGATTTATACGTCAGACTCTTTGGAGATCCATAGAAAAAGTGTGTGCACTAGCAATTATTCCACCAAGCGGACTTCCAACGATAGAAATCTTTGTGGAAAGAACTTTCCAAACTCCGCGGCATAATCTCGTGTCTGAAACATCATTAAAGGCATGGAAAACGGAAGGCGGAACGTAATTTGTATTATTAAACGAATTAAATCCAGAGCAAGATGCCGGTGTCTGGATGCGCACAAGATAGACTTCTTTTAATTGTTTTAATTAAAGCCAACATTTCATCAAGACGTTTGCCTAGAAAAGCGGGTCTCGTCTAATTCAGCGCTTATATCGTTTCAGGAAAAGAAGTGAGCGTATTCGGGGCCCAGACCGCCGTGAATTATGATCGCCGCGGTAACGACGTATAACAAGCTCCATTGATCAATCAGACCGCTAGTTATACGCCGTTCTAACTTTGCGTCTCCGACATGAAATCGAGCCTTAAGAGGGCAAAAAGAATTATTTAGCGGCAGACCGTATAAGCTGCCGTAGATTGAGCACTAAACGAGGCGTGTTCGCCCCCGCGTATATATTTCTCGATATTAAAAGTGAACAAGTCGGGGGCAAGTGGAGCTCTCCGATTGGGACAAGAGCCACGCAATATAACAACGGAAAAAGCCTCGAAGATAGCATCCATAATACCCCACATAGGAGAAGGAAGCTTCAAGAGGAGGTAATTTGATATGGATGTTGCGCATTATTAAAATGATTGCCAACAAGCAAAAACTGGGAGGATTTGTCAGATTGTGAAAAGAAGCGCCCTAAGCGTACTTATGAAAAAATAAGCAAATAACAAGCAGAAAGGAGGAAAAAAACAACAAACGAAGCTTTGTGTAAAATAAGAAGTTATTTTTCTTCGTATGCATAGACATAAGCTGATAAAATTTTGTGGAATTTTGTTTTATCCGGTGAAATCTCCTCCTCCGCCCCCCTTAGGCTTGGCACTGGATTGCTATTATTTTGCATAACTTTTAATTTTGTCCGCTCGCGTGGTTGAACAACGTCAGATGGAAACTTCTGGATGTACAAAAGTTGAGCTTCTCATTTAGGCCGAGCGTAATGGAATATAAAATTCAACAAATTATGTCATGCCGTTGCGGAACGTCTTCTGTTCTTGATGAAAAGAACAAAGCATAACAAGCGAAAATAACGTTGCACCATCAGGTACAAATTCAGCTCTACCTACCCAGGTACAGAACGTATAAAGGGCCGGTGCGCACCCTGGATTCATTAATTATTTTTATGATGTAACTAAATCATCATGACGCGTAGGGTGGCTGACAAAGTGTGAATTTCGCTGGTGGTGTATGAAACCTCACTGCCCCGCTCCCGGCGGCGCCTCTCGGATTCCATTTGTCAAAAATGACATGATTCAATTAATGCCGCGAACATCCCTGAAACCGGGGCTTAAGTTTAAAAGATTATTTAATCTTAGTGCGGGATGTCAGTCTTGGAGCAGTCGGCTGTACACGCAGGGGATAGGCGGAGGCTCGAGGATGGATGCTCTTATTTATGTCGTTCCTAAAAGGATAAATAATTTATACCGATTAATAATAAATATGAGAACGCGTAACTTCGTAATGGCGCCGGTGTCTTGTTGAACGGGAGCCAAAGGTTTTCGGAATATTTACGGCTGCCGTCAGGGAAAATTCCAAGGGCACAAATTGAAAGCTGATTCTGAAGCCGTGAAACTATACATATTTTATCTAGAAGGGGGAACAATATCGTTCGTGCCAAACTTGTCAGGATAATGTGACTTTCGCTGCTCACTACGCGACGCTAAGGATCCATTTCTTTTCGGGGTGCGAGAGTTCAGTAACAATTTTGTTTGATGAATGAATAAGGAGGACTCCCAAATTCGCAAAAAAATATTGGTGACAACAGGGCAAGACTGGGTCCTAAGTGAAACTATGTCGGTGGGTGGTTAGTTGTCTGGGTCAGCTGAAATTTGTCAAAGGACGTGAACGATTGATGGCGTACAAGTAGCATGCATGATTGGCGGAGGAGCCGTCCGAGATCTTGACGGATTGCTAGCGAAGTACCAGACTGTTTTGGATCTTTTGTTATTGGAATAGCAACAGACAGGAACATTGTAACTTTTCCACTCCAAAAGGTAGTGGTGGAGCGGTTCTCTCCGTGGGAGAAGGGTTGGGGGTGGTCGCTTATGACTATCACCCAGGTACAAGCCCTGGACTCGTTGCCGGCTAGAAGCGTAGAGCGGGTTGTGGTTTGGGAGAAGGATGGGTGTGTGAATTGGGCTAGGTAAGGTGGAAGCCATTTGAACAATTTAACAAGTATATTAAAATGACGTGGCGATCAGTGTAGGTATGTACACAAATAATTTTGAAAGAGGGTGTGTTATGTAAGTAAAAGAATAAAATGGCACAATAAACAAAATCAAAACGTATTACTCATCCGGGATCGACGATGATGGTTCGAGTACTGTGGTGGGTGAGTTTCTAGGCCGACCGCAGAAGAAGCTCAGCCTGATGGAGTCTCGGCCACTGCATACTGACCTGGGGAATGCCGCAGCGTTTGGGAGTTCTATGCGGCGGGTATTGATGTTAGAATGTGGGCGACATCTTCACGAAGTTCTTCCCCAGGTCAAACAGTTCGGCGAGGAAGTGAAAAGTTCGACTGCTCCGCCAGCTGTCGTGGACTCCTCTACGGCCGGTACCTATGAAAAATCCACTCACACAGTAATTGAGGCAAAACTAAGTTGTAGGTACGAACACTCGGTACAACGGATGAAAATACAATTTAGAATAATAAATTTTGGATAATATGGGCCCTGAAACGTAGAATAGACAACGACATGACATGATTATGTGAAATGGAAACGGAACGTGGTCGGTAGCGCAAACAATTTACAATAATTTTGAAAGTAGGTACAATATGAACACTGGTGACACTACTTAACTTGAATCAATGCCTGACGAGGATATTGGCCGAATTTCGGCTGCAGCGGTTGACACGGCGTAACGGTGACTCCGGTGACAAACAGCTGATGACCCGGGCATGAGTGTTTTTCCGGCGGAGAGACGGAAATTTGTGTTTTTGGGTTTGCGAAGAGCTGATGCCTCGGCTGATGCCTTCGACGACGATAGAGTCGACACGAGAGTCAGCGTGACGGAAACGGCGGCTGTGACGATGATGACTTACATGGGGGTTAGGATGAGAGCGACTGCTGCGACGGTGAAGCCCCCATGAAGTTTTCAGTTGATCGGTAGGCCCCACAGGCAGAGGTGATGATGAAATTTACAATGATTGACGGCAGGTACTGAGGCAGGAACGTTTCTGGCGACTTCTTTTAGCCACGGGGCCGCATAAGCGGCGCCAAGCTGGAGCTGGACTGAGCGTTGACCTCAAGCGGCTGTGCCCCCGGACGGGGCTTCGTTTGTAGAGCTACTCGCTCATCTGTGCTATCGCTTTTTCGCCCCCAAAAACTCGACTCACTAAGTCTCCCGCCAGGCAGCGCCACCACATCGCCGCAGCCAAGCGGACCCCTCACCACGCACTGGCGCGGGAATTTTAAAACGGTTACAACACGCCAGAATAGAATGGTCCAGACATTAAACAAGAGCTTCCGGAAAATTTACAGAACGTTCTGCATGGAATGCATAAGCGGATATAAAAGAAGGTTGTCCGGTAGGCAGTTGAGTACCTACAGTTTAGCAACGAGTGCGAATTACTGCGGAAGATCAAATGTGACATAAAGAGCGATAATTGATTGTAGAATTGGAGATTATTACAAATTAGTATAGCACGCAGCAATAGATAGACCCTGAAGGATCTAACGCAAATTCGTAATAACGTTGCACTTGATTTTCTCATTCTTGCGCTCAATAATGCTGCCATTATGATAATAAAACAATTTCAACTTTTATTACAGCAGAATACGCATCGCGGAACATTGCGATATCTACTCGAGCTTTTATTGTTGCATGCATGAAAGCTCGCGTACGACGATAGAGCGAGAGAGAGTGAGAGAAAGAGAGACACTGAGTAACCAAGCACAAAGTTTCATGAACAAAACTCGGAACTGCCCCACTGCGCGTACTTACATCGAGTGCATTCTCCTTGGTTTTATTCGAGGTTTTATTCGTCATTATTCATATTTTTATGTCGCCCTATTTCAACGGACTTGCTCCTCTGTATGGATATATTGTACATGGCGGTGAGTGTGAGCAAGAAATATAGACGAACAACTGAAGATAGATCCTCTGGTGCCATAAGAAACTGTCATTTTGTAAAGTATATTGCACTTTTTCACTCAGAATCCATACTCAACGCCATATTAGTATCGTAATTTTTTGTCGTCGAGTTGGCATTTGGCCAGACAGGATTTTTAGAGATCCTGCAAATCCTGCGACGTCTACCGAGATTTCATGTCAGGAGTTGTATTGGCAACAAGCAGCAATTATGAAATATGCAATTGTTTTCTTGCGTAGGCTTCGTATACCTACATTCATTTTCAGGGACTAAAATGAGCTGTTATTGACAAGTAACTAAAATGAGTTATTGGCATTATACACGCATTTCATTATATGTACCTCACCTATCAAAACTAATCATTGTCTTACTTATCAGGCAAAATATTTTTTCAGCTTCAGTTAACCTCAAGGTCAAGTCGCTACTCTGAAAAAAAGCGTCGTCGGTATATCAGACGTGAGCGAAATGCCGATAGAAGCACATCAAAATTTATCACACTCGAGCAAGCGCTCGTGTAACAAACATCTCATTTGCTCATAGTGACTTATTTTTCTCACTCATAATAATATAGTCTCTAATTTCTACTACCTATAGACTCGAAAGTATTATTAGCCAATTACTGACTCGAAATTTGCGGCAATATTGACCAAATGACAGCCATTATTTGCCCTTGGTCTACAACAATAAAAACTGTCAGAGATAACGGCTGTCACTGAAGTGGTGAATTTTTCTTATCTTCTTCAATTTCATCGGAAAATATACACTTCTGCACTTCTAATTTTCCACTTCACTAGCCGTTTGGCTTAGTGTCTACTGCGTCCCGGCTTGTAGCGCTAATGTTGCTGTATTTTATCTGATTGTGTGCCATTATGTCGAGTGTTGGCTGATCCGGTTTGTGCTTTTAGTGCCGCCGCCCGGTCAGACGTGGCTTGCGTATGAATCGACTACCATCACTTTGTGACACAAGAAAATTGGAAAATTGTGACGCGCGAATTTACCACCGCATTCTCATGCTCTTTGGCAAAAGCTCGCCGGTTTTGTCTCGAACTCGATGTCATGGCTGCGTCTGGCTTGGGCGGTGTCGCCGGAAGTTTGCCGGCGACCAAACTTGTATTCCCACCTTTCCCTCATTCTGAATTAGTGTTGCCGTCTAGACAATACAAGACAAGAGTTGCCCTAATCTTGTCTTGTCTTGAAACATCAAGATTTTTTCAAAATTTCAAGACAAGACTCTAACTCTTGATGGAAATTTTTCAAGAGTCTAGATAGACTCTTGAAATTGAAATTCTATAAAACCACCTCTTCCTATGAAAATACTTGACAGGAATATAAACATCTTCAAGAAAGAAAGACAAAAAAACTGCGAGGAGCAAGGAACACCCTTCGAATAGAGACTGCGCTTCAATAAAATATTCCACTTGGGTATACTTACGTTGAAATTTCGAAACAAAGACCCACTTTTATTCACACTGAAATTTATCATTGGTGTGAGTGCTGAAAGAAAAGGTTGCCACCGCCACTCCTGATCTGTTAGTAGACGTATTTCTGCAACGATACGATTTTATTGCCGTAAGTAGATACCTAAATAAATATAGTCAACTACTGTTCAATTGAAAAAGTATTCAAAAAATCTGACACCGCGAAAGTAGATAGAAATTCAGCTCACTGCAGTCCATCTGCTCAAATCGAGTGAGTAAGCAAGCCAAGAACAGTATCAGGTTGTCACCATGAACGTCGAGAAACAGTCAACGAAAAAGAGTCACAGTCGAAAAAAAGTCGATCAATCAACTTCAATATTTGCTGTTTGGTGTTCGAAACATTGCTGCTGCACGGAGAAATGTGAATAACCGGGTTTAAGCAGTACCCGGAATTCCCAGATGTCGTGCTGCGGACGTGGTTCAATATTTTTGTCGAAAATATACCGATTGTTTGAAGACCTGTGTCAGGTTCTCGCTTGTGTCAACCTGACGCGGGCAAGAAGACTCACTTTGCTCAAGTTGTAGAAAAAACACCAGCTTAATCGGTATTTTGCCTTCGTTTCTACATTGAAATGATATCTTGCTGCAGCATGTTGTCTGGATTATTTTCCTTTGATTGGCGAGAAACACTTTGTTTGCAGCTATTGAGCAAAAATTTTCCTAAAAGCCTTATTGAGCGACTTTATTTCTCGAAAGTTGCTATCTGAAAAGGCGCAGCTATTTTTTTGGAGGAGTAGAAATGAAGATGTTGAAGCAGCTCTGGAAAAAAAATCACTTGGTGGATTTTTCCGGTTCTCAAACTTTCGGATGAGAACCGGAAAAAAAAAACAGCAAAGACATACAGAGTCTGAAGGAGATGCCATGTGAATATACAGGGTGTTTGCAAACTTGAGGTAGAAAATTGAGCCGCAGTTGAAGAAATGCCCCAAAAGGGCAGGAACAATGTTAAAAAAAAACTATGATGTTTATTTTTGGAAATATGGAGGATCAAAAGGTGGTCCATCGACCTCTTCTACTTTCGTTTTTTCAAGATTTTAGGAAACTCTTACCATCAGATCAAAAAGCAAATTTTTTGAACCTTCCAATATGTCTTGTAGTTTTGGTTAGTGTACAGGGTGAGTCATGAATCGCAAAAATCTTTTTTTTCTTGAAAATAGCCGAGAAAGGTTCTACAGGTTAAAAACAAATAGTTCTCATATGAAATTTTCTGCATGCATTTTCGAAGAAAATTGGATATTCAGGATTTACGACTCACCCTGTATAGTAAATAAGATTCCAAAACACATTCAAAGGTTCCAAAACATTGCTTCTTGGTCTGTTGAGAACAGTTCACTAAAATCTTTTGAAATAACGAAAATAGAGGGGGTCGAAGGATCACCTTTTGACCCTCCATATTTTCAAAAATAAGAACCCTAAATTTTTTCCAACATTTTTGTCTGATACTTTTGAAGCATTTTCGTAACTGCGGTTCGATTTTCTACCCCAAAGTTTGCAACTATCTATAATACAGTTATTTTATGTTGTCAAAAAATTTGGAAGAAATCTCCAAGCAGATCACACATTCAGTTGACAATAAAAAGCGTCAACAGAGAAGAATATATCTGATTTTTTATATTTTTATTTTCTAGAGTCTAATCAAGACTCTTGATCTTGACAGCCCTACTCTTGTCTTGTCTAGAAATTTCAAGACAAGAGTTTCTAGAGGTCTTGTCTAAGTCTCTAGACAAGAGACTTTTCAAGACAAGAGTCTAGAAAGTGTAATTCTAGACGGCAACACTATTCTGAATTTTGTCAATATGTCTACTGAGTTCAAACGAATGTACTGTGTTTTACTTTCCGACCATAATCTCGTAGTCTCTATTTTCTTTGGGTTTCAAGGGATTCGCTACCCCGGCCCCAACAGACGGAAAATCAGAATTCGAGAGGCATGGGATCTGAAGGATGTCCTAGAACTCGCGGTCCAAAATCAAAAACCAAAGTCCGAAGGATGGGCCTCTGCCCCGTATTGTTTTCATCATTTGATAAGATTTCAGTTATATTTTGGAAACAGACTAAACAGAAGAAAGATTGAAGTTCTCAGTGTGTGTGGTGAACCTTTTTATTCACTATATACAGGGTGACTCAAAAATCCTGAAGATAAAATTTTCATGAAAATTGCCCAATAATGAAGAATTCTATGAAAACGAATCATTCCACTTCTTGTCTCACATTGCATTTGAGACATCCGGAACCTTTGCGTTGGGTAAAAAAAAAGGATTTTTAGAGGGTTCTTGAATTTATGTCTTAAAAGTTTATTTTTTTGTTCAGTCTGTTTTAAAAGGAATCTCAGTAAATAATGGAACCCAAGCTTCGATACTCCATATCTTCAGGTATAAATTAGTATATTATATACCAAGGTTGAGAAGTGAGCTATTACAGCGTGAGCACCGTTTAAATCCCGAGCCGCAAAGCGGCGAGGGATATACGTGCGAAGGCTATAATAGCCTTCTCAAGCGCGGTTTATATACGATTTTTTTCACTACTAGCAAAGCAGATCCGATTTGTGAAGTTCCAAAATTTTACAAAAAAAGCTCCGCATTTATTGTAGATCTCAATCAATAGACTCTTCGAACATTTTGAAAGTTTTCAACTTCAAATACTATTCGCCGGGGTGATGATGACAATGAATGACGGTCGCGAGACACCTTTCGGATTGTGCGAGGCAGCAGATAAGGTCACCAATGACTTCTGTCAGAAAAACAAAAAACCAAAAACGACTTAGGTACATGAAAACGTATGCAACTTTTAATAACTGGTCCCTTTTGAGACTGCATACTCTAACAATAACAGATTGTAAATGATATCTGTGCTGATCGAGAAGTGAACACAGGTAATTGGGAATAATTCCAAAAAAGTAGATAATGTGAGGTTATATGTTGTACTGACCAACTGACCATTGGGCCTTTAGCTGCTTTTTTCACAAAACCGACTGAATTCACGTACACCACATCAAGTTCTTCATTAAATAAGACCCGGTCAAACAATTTTTCGACCTTTTCGTGTAAATGAGCTGCCGTTGTCCAAAATTTGAGAGATTCAAACGCCAAGTCGCCAAACGTCAATCATACGAAGCGGTTGATAATATGCACGGCCTGTTTGATTGTGTACGTTGATCGGACGAAGCGTTTAATAATATGCCCGGCCTATCTGATTTTACAACAGGTTGTGAAATTCCACTTCACGACCTCTAAACAGGTCAATAATGGCATGCTTCACAGCTAGTAGTGAAAAAAAACAATTTTAACCATTTTTCTGAAACAACATAAGCATTTCCCTGAACTCCTGTTTTTTTAATGTTTAATAATGATCGAATCACACTCACACACAAAGTTCTCTTGAGGAACTTCAAGTGGGGCTTACTTTTTTCCCAGTACAACTCGTGCATTGTTAATATAGATGTAATTGTGCTATTTTGAAAAATTGTATTCTTTGCTGAAATAGGTAATAAATTATTATCAATAACTTATTATTCCCCTAAACTGCCTTTGACTCTGAACCACGAGCATCCTGTATCTACTGAAATGGTATTTTTGTGATTGAGAAAATCCAAAAAACCAACTCCAGTGGAAACCTGTTGGAATTGTTTCTTCCTCCAAAGTCAAATATCTCGGAGACGGCTTCTCCCACCAAAAATTCATCATGTCAGTTACCTCTTTAAAATTGAACGTAGAATCCAGAAATCTATTACATCTTTGAAAATTTCTAGTGGTGTGGAAAATAAGGGGGTAACTAAAAGGGAGAGTCCCACTAATGTCCATGCCATTGGACTATTTTGACACAATTTGTCACTGAAGATAGCCCGTAGCACTTTTTTATAAAATTCTCTGAGTGCCGAATTCAATATTCTTGACCTGTCAATTCTGTTCATTGCAGTCGACGTCGTTCTGCAAAGCATCGGAATAGAAAATTTCCTGTGGAAAAAGTGCGACCCCACCCCTATTCACCCCTTCGTTTCCCCCACCACAACTTAAAAATCTAAAATGACAATACCTACTTTGTGATACATCAAACTGATAGTACAGGAAAAATAGTAAAAAAATCGGCAAAACCTCGGAATAAATATGGACGTCATGAAAATTTGATATTCTGTTCAGAATTGAGTGCTCTACAACATATCCAAAATCGCCAAAAATCGCACCCGGGGGTTTTTAGTTATTGGAGGGGGGGTGAAAAATTGCAGATAAAAATGGAGGGGATAGAACCCATCAATCCATTGGATGCGAATACATTATAGTTCGACGTATCGTATCCTTTTGATACCATTTTGGCACAAAAAGTGTCCATCATTGTTGAAGGGGAGTAGTGGGGGGGCGAAGCTCTGCTAGGTGGTCCATTTTGTTTTTCCGGACATGTATAACCGATCACGACAAGTTTGGTATCTTTTCCGACTAAATTCAATCTCCTGAACTCGTATCCGATGTGTAAATTCGAATGAAAACAAGTTTGAACAAGTTAACTTTAGAAAACTTGTTTTTTCTTCGACAATTTTGACGAATTTTTGTTTTACTGTTGGAGGTGTTCATTTTTAGAAAATTTTCAGGGACCATTAAATTGAAGTGTATTCTCCACAAAAATCATCCACTCGATGTATAATTTTGTTTCTCGAGTTCAAAAAATCGATTTGAACTTGAGCCGGCACGGCGAGTCGTCTACTACTGACCAGAACACTACAGCATGCACCTTCAAATGAAAACACCTCAAACTGTTGAAGAAATAACAACTCATCTTTGAAAATTGGAGGATTTGTGCAGAACTGAATTCCCTATAACATGAACAAAATCGCCATAAATCGCAATGCAGGATTTCGAGTTATTCGAGGATGAGGATAACACTTCGACAGGATTCATACTCGATGAACTGTTACCTCTCCACTTAAATAACTCAAAACCCTGCAGTGCGATTCATGGCGATTTTGTTTATGTTATAGGAAATTCAATCCTCCACAGATCCTCCCATTTTCAAAGATGAGTTGTTATTTCTTCAATAGTTTGAGGTGTTTTCATTTAAAGGTGCATGCTGTAGTGTTCTGGTCAGTAGTAGACGACGCGCCGCGCCGGCTCAAGTTCAAATCAATTTTTTAAACTCGAGAAACAAAATTAAACATTGAGTGCATGATTTTTGTGGAGAATACACTTCAATTTAATGGTCCCTGAAAATTTTCTAGAAATGAACGCCTCCAACAGTAAAACAAAAATTCGTCAAAATTGTCAAAGAAAAAACAAGTTTTCTCAAGTTAACTTGTCCAAACTTGTTTTTATCCGAATTTACACATCGAATATGAGTTCAGGAGATTGAATTTAGTCGGAAAAGATACCAAACTTGTCGTGATCGGTTCGACATGGCCAGAAAAACAAAATGGACCACCTAGCAGAGCTTCGTCCCCCCACTACTCCCCTTCAACAATGATGGACACTTTTTGTGCCAAAATAGTATCAATGGGATATGATACGTCGAACTATAATGTATTCGCATCCAATGGATTGACGGGTTCCATCCCCTCCATTTTTACCTGCAATTTTTTACTCCCCCTCCAATAACTCAAAACCCCCGGGTGCGATTTTTGGCGATTTTGGATATGTTGTAGAGCACTCAATTCTGAACAAAATATCAAATTTTCAGGACGTCCATATTTTTTCCGAGGTTGAAATCTATTTTTCTTGCACTATGAAGGAAATTGAATTCTCTTCCTGATTAATTTTTTTTTTCAACTCCCTGTTTTTTTCCTAAAATCAATTTGATGACGGAGGGGTTAAAAATTGAAAAAAGATTCCAGAAAGAGAATTCGATCCCCTTCAATCAATTGTATCACAAAGTAGGTGGTGTTTAGTCAAATTTTGAAGTTGATCTGGGAGAGAGGAAAGAAGTGAATTCGGAAGCACTTTTTCCACCGAAAATTCTTTTCTACGATGCTATCTAGGATGACGCTGACTAAATTAAAGAGAATTGAGTCTAAAATATTAAATGTGATACTCAGAGAATTTTTTAGGAGAATGAGGGTGGGTTCAAAAATTTTGAGGATATTTTTTCAAAAAGAGAATTTTATTCTCTTCAATTTGACGTATCGCAAGGTACCCAACCAGATTTTTGCATATAAGCTCATCAACAGTTTTGATTTCAATGATACTGATCTACTTGCGAATTTGTCGATGATTTCTGCATGTGGTTAAAGATGTGAATTTTACATAGACGGTGAAGAAAGAGCACGACTAGATGGCAGATGAAACAAACCAACTGCGGAACTGCATAAGGCAGAGTAGGCTGAGTGCCTAGGGCCTACGAACTTTTGAGGGCCTCCGAGCTATTCTCTTCGATTTATTTCATTTTTTTTTTTAAACTCAAGAAAACAATTTTTTTTTTTCGATATACTCATTAGCTATTGAGAGAAAATATCACAATAACAAGCTTTCAAGGGCTTTCGAACTATCGTCTTCAATTTATTTGAATTTTTTTAAACTCAAGAATGAAAATATGTTTTTCATTACTAATAAAAAAGTATATTTTGTCAACATTTTACGTTTTTCATATGTTTAAAACGATAAATCTTTTTTTGTATAAGTAAGTATATAAAATATGTTATAAAAGGTAAAAAATTTCATGTGAGGGTAGGGAAGGTGGAATGGTACCCATTACGCTTGCTGCATTTGTATAGCTAGGCTGATCCTTTGGGTTATATAGCACCTCGATCTGTCTTCTCCGGTGGCATCTGCTGTAAGTTTCCTCAGTTCGTATACAAAATCTATAGCCTCTTGGCACCAAGAGCCTAGGGTCTCAACAGCGAAAGGGACAAAGATGTAATTTTCATTACTTATATTTAGCCATATAAAAAATCACAATAAAAAGTTACTAACTACATGAGATCATTTATGATAATCGTTTGTGTTTTATTCAGTGTAACACACATTGTCAGGGGGGAGGGGGTCGAGGGGCCAAAAGACCCCCTAAAATTTAGAAAATTTTCAGCTGCGGCGCTTTATTCCCTGATACCAACTTGTCCTTCACCATGTGGAATGTGCCTAGGGCCTACGAAGACTATAAGACGGCCCTGAGGAGCGGGAGTGTGAGTGACTACTGTGGTGTTCCCCCTTTGTCTTGTTAGTACGTTGGTACCTGAAGTAGGTACGGTCGTTAACGTTCGTAGCGTTTGCCGATAGGAGAGGGAGATGGCGCTGCGCTAAGCGGAGCCGGCCGGGCGACAGTGGCGAGCAGACAGAGAGAGGGGGGTCAGCTGTTGTGACGAGGACGTGAACGTTTCGGTGCATCGAGAGTGTGTCGTTTTTACAATTTAAGGTCTGTCTTTCTTTGATTATTGTACCGTAATTTTGGCTTTCACTCACTCACCAAATCATGCATTTCGATACCTATTTTGTCCACGCAATTATTGTACATAGCCCGAAACTCTTTGTTCTCTGTGTTCTCCACGGGATTGCATAACCCGCTGTTTTTCCCCTTTGAAATCAAGTTGCTTCGCACAGCTTTGAATTTTGTGTAATTTATCTACTCCCAAATGATCTTAATGTTGGCGTCAAAAAGCCGTAATCTAGTGCGTGTGCACTTGGCGCACTAACGACGTGACCTCAAGGCCGCGCTGCCGCGCGTACTTCGAGGTTTCATTCATTGTTTCTTTCCACAAGTTACGTCACAAACAGTAAGATGACAAAAAGAAACTCTGCTACGCCCCAAATCAGCCGTTAAGTAGAGAACAGTAATTTTGATGATTCATTCACATTTCATTGTTCATTGTCGGGTGATGCCTGAGAGAAAACGAAGGAAAGAAGGCTTGCACGTTTCTCCGTGTCCTGGGGGGGGGGTTCCACCTGCTCGTATGAATCTGCCTTGTTGAGTCTACTAACATTTTATTATTTGGGGGGAATTATGTGAGTTTTAACGTGATCCTTTGTTGTTCCTACTTATGGTGCAATTCTGTAAAGAATAGCATTCTGTAGATACTCTGTTATTTAAAAGAAATCCTGTCGGCTATTGGTTTGCCTTGTGTAACGGAGCGTTTGTGGAATGTTGTTTTTGGGGAATCGCTACATTAGTTTCCCACCCTTTCGCCGCTGCTTCAGACTTCGGGTTTGTTTCTTTTTACTGCCCTGTTTTGACGGGCATATCTATTTATCAAC
This sequence comes from Anaspis maculata, assembly GCA_949128115.1. Classification (NCBI taxonomy): domain Eukaryota; kingdom Metazoa; phylum Arthropoda; class Insecta; order Coleoptera; family Scraptiidae; genus Anaspis; species Anaspis maculata. The sequence goes on from OX421962.1 coordinate 21,624,873, forward strand.
ATATTCGGTAGTATCACGGAACTTCCTCACCAAGAATGCGTACGTTGAATGTTGGAGTTCGAATGGAGTATGAAAGTGGTGTGAGTACTCAATGATTGTGGTTGCAATGATCGTTTCTCGATAATACCGACAATGTCCATTCACAAGCTCAACTGTAAATGTCACTTATCTTGCATTTGAACGAAAATAAGTGTTTACCTTCGGGAACGAATGTAGACACAGTCAATTTTGCAGGAGTGTTTCCACTTCTTTTGCTTTTACCCGCTCTGATCAGTACCTTGGGCGGCCTTGTCGGCACTCTCACCGGCAAGCACCTGAGTGGGTTGATCTCACGTGGGGCCTCATCGAACATAGGCTTCTTGAGAGGTCCTTGTCCATCCCATCAGGATATCACTAAAGTACATCTGACTCCAAATTTATCTCTTCGATTCACGTTGAGGTTTCCGTTCCAACTTAAACGACGAAGAGTGGGCCACAGGTTGGCTCGAGTCGATTCCCTTGCATGGTTATTGTTTACTAATTCTTCTTCTGTTTTGTATGTATGTATCTGTGGGGTTTTTGATGGGTAACTTCTGGGGAATTTCGGGCGAATGCGTTATAGATACTTCTTTCTTCCATTTGCTTACAAAAAGTCTGACCAACTTCAACTTCTCTACTTATTCATCTATCACCTGTTTCTCGTTTATTTATCTACCTATTTATCCCGCATTTGTTTCTTGTTGATTTATCCACCTGTTTATCTCTTATTTGTTTCTTGTTGATTTACCTACACCATTATTTATCATTTGTTTCTTGCTGATTTATCTACTTGTTTACTGATCATTTGTTTCTTGCTTGTTTATTAACTTGTTCACCGATCATTTTTTCATTGTTTACTTTCCTATCAATTTGACTTCTTTTGTTTGTGAATTGTAAAATAAATTGCTGAGCGAGTTTCCCTTTTGTTGTTACGTAAATAACTTGTGAACGAAACAAACATCCAAAGAGGTTCAAGCACCGATCCACGCTGACTTGAGCAATGCAAAACTGGAGTGACTTTTCTGTCATTTCGTCAAGACTCATTCACACTTGACTTTTATTCAGATCATTTGGGAAGGGATTTTTCAGCAATCAACCAGGCTATACGCATGGGTTTCTTTGACGTGTTCTTCCCATGTGTGCCTGTCAGCGAATACGTCACTTTTCCTTTGCAATCAAATTGACAGTTTGCCATGTTTCCTGATTTCTTGTTTTATTTTGTTGATCTGATTTTGTGTTTATTTCACTGTTGTAAATTCCTGCATTGTCTAAATAATTTGTAATGATTTTTCTTGTTATGTGTTTTGTTGTGTCATTTTATCACTGTCAATTCCTTGTTGTTAGGTGTTTTGAGAAAAGAAACAAATTCATTCAAAAACTTTGCCATTGATTTTCAATAAACATTCATTTTGCTTGCATTCCCCTCGCGTTTCATTCAAGAATCAAACCTCATCCCCCACGACACATTCTCATCTCGAGTAAGAACCCAACAACACAACGTAGGTAAAATGTAAACCACGTCAAGGAGGGAAGAAACAACGACGATCGCAGCCGAACATCGAGACCTTGTTACACTACAAAATGATGTCATGACCAGGATACACTACAGCAATAACATCTAAAAAGGGGGTTACATTACAGAATTGGTGCCGTGACCAGGATTCTCAAAGATGAGAATGTTGTGGGATGATGTTGATCTCATGTTGTTTTTTTTTGTCACACGTTACTCCTGATGAATGTTTTGTTTTCATGAGCGATAACTCGATTTGGAGATGATGGGGTGCTGACGACCCAAGTGAGCTGTGTCATTCCCAAGACACGAAGGCTACCACGTTCAACAGCGAGGTTCAACATCGCCGAACCAACAGTCTGTTCTTCCACATTCAACATCGCTGAACCAACATTATGCTTTTCCACATTCAACATCGCCGAACTAACAGTCTGCTCTTCCACACTCAACATCGCTGAATCAACAGTCTGCTCTTCTCCATTCAACATCGCTGAACCAACAGTATGCTCTTCCACACTCAACATCGCTGAATCAACAGTCTGCTCTTCCCCCTTCAATATCGCTGAACCAACAGGAGTCTACTTGAAACCATCGTCTAATCGACACTGTTGAACTGCCGATCACTTTGAGAAAAAAAAAATTGACAACTGATCCACCAAGGGCCAACACAAAGTACCTACTGCTCGAGATCTTCCACCTGCCATCATTGGATTCCCAGCTTGCCTTCCACTCTCGAGACACTGTCACCGAAGAACAGAATAAAAGAAAATGAACAAAAGAAAAACGTGGGTCTCACTCCCGATCCGCACTGAGTGTTGGGAATTTCATGACCATCACCGGAGATTATTTCAGACGCGATTTTTGAAGAAATAATAGAAAGCAGGTGAGAGCTAGGTATACTGCAGAAATTGTACCGTAACGGGACATTGTGATGGGCACGGGATGAAACTCTGCCGAGAAGCAGTTGTGTTCTCTGTTCTTTTTCAAGAGCGTTCAAGGGGGGTGCTGTGAGATGGGCTGAGTTGTTTGTTTTGTGTAGACTTTTTTCTGCTGGTTTTCGTTTTGTTTCATGAATGACAATTCCAATCGCATGGACGGTTGTACCCGAGATTGAAATGATTCGTCTGAAAATGGATTTCCATCACGACGGAAAAGAAGATATACCTGTTCGAATGGATGACGTCTGCCCAGCCAGCAAGCCTTGCTTCATCATAATCGTTTCATGCTGCCCGAACATGCTTCAAGTATCACCTGACACGTCGCAGCCACACAACATCATGGAACCGACAAGCCTAGGCATTGAACCAGCCACACCAGCGTGCAAAACATCACCACGATCATCTTGCACGGCCTTGCCGCCATCATGTTCAACACTGCCGTTTTACCATTGAACAAAGAAAAATCTTTCGAGCTGCGAAGAACATCAAACCATCACCGTCATCCTGCTACCTGATACTCAAACAATTTTGACACCGAAAAGCTGCAAGAAACGTCCGTGTCATCTTGTTTCATGACGAAGCGTTTTGTCTGAAGTCAAGCTCATCAGTCACCAAACTTTCGACTCCATCACCACCTGGTTCCACTGATGCGTCAAGTTCGCACCTGAAATCAATAGTCATCTACATGAGTCCCAGTCGTCAACAGGATATTCAACCTCTTGGCCACCAAGTCTAATCAAGGGGCGTCCACTTCTCATCTGGTTCCGAAGAAGTAGCTGTTCTACAACCAAAAATCGTTCCACCAGCATCGGGACCCTTACTCCACTTTTGTCGACTAGAGGGCGTTGCTCCTGCCTCTGAACCACTGTCCTGTACACTTTGTCAAGTTTTGTCTGGTTCCGCCTGGAGTCACATCGGAAGAAGAAAAATGGAAAAGAAGAAAAGAAGAACACGAAGAACACGAAGAATAAGAAGAAAGAACTTCATTACATAAACTGTCTTGGGTTTGTTGAAGAATCTCCGTCATCGTCTTCTATCCTTTTCCGTCGCTTCTTCAAAGGGGCGTAAATGTGGTGTTCCCCCTTTGTCTTGTTAGTACGTTGGTACCTGAAGTAGGTACGGTCGTTAACGTTCGTAGCGTTTGCCGATAGGAGAGGGAGATGGCGCTGCGCTAAGCGGAGCCGGCCGGGCGACAGTGGCGAGCAGACAGAGAGAGGGGGGTCAGCTGTTGTGACGAGGACGTGAACGTTTCGGTGCATCGAGAGTGTGTCGTTTTTACAATTTAAGGTCTGTCTTTCTTTGATTATTGTACCGTAATTTTGGCTTTCACTCACTCACCAAATCATGCATTTCGATACCTATTTTGTCCACGCAATTATTGTACATAACCCGAAACTCTTTGTTCTCTGTGTTCTCCACGGGATTGCATAACCCGCTGTTTTTCCCCTTTGAAATCAAGTTGCTTCGCACAGCTTTGAATTTTGTGTAATTTATCTACTCCCAAATGATCTTAATGTTGGCGTCAAAAAGCCGTAATCTAGTGCGTGTGCACTTGGCGCACTAACGACGTGACCTCAAGGCCGCGCTGCCGCGCGTACTTCGAGGTTTCATTCATTGTTTCTTTCCACAAGTTACGTCACAAACAGTAAGATGACAAAAAGAAACTCTGCTACGCCCCAAATCAGCCGTTAAGTAGAGAACAGTAATTTTGATGATTCATTCACATTTCATTGTTCATTGTCGGGTGATGCCTGAGAGAAAACGAAGGAAAGAAGGCTTGCACGTTTCTCCGTGTCCTGGGGGGGGGGTTCCACCTGCTCGTATGAATCTGCCTTGTTGAGTCTACTAACATTTTATTATTTGGGGGGAATTATGTGAGTTTTAACGTGATCCTTTGTTGTTCCTACTTATGGTGCAATTCTGTAAAGAATAGCATTCTGTAGATACTCTGTTATTTAAAAGAAATCCTGTCGGCTATTGGTTTGCCTTGTGTAACGGAGCGTTTGTGGAATGTTGTTTTTGGGGAATCGCTACATTAGTTTCCCACCCTTTCGCCGCTGCTTCAGACTTCGGGTTTGTTTCTTTTTACTGCCCTGTTTTGACGGGCATATCTATTTATCAACATATTCGGTAGTATCACGGAACTTCCTCACCAAGAATGCGTACGTTGAATGTTGGAGTTCGAATGGAGTATGAAAGTGGTGTGAGTACTCAATGATTGTGGTTGCAATGATCGTTTCTCGATAATACCGACAATGTCCATTCACAAGCTCAACTGTAAATGTCACTTATCTTGCATTTGAACGAAAATAAGTGTTTACCTTCGGGAACGAATGTAGACACAGTCAATTTTGCAGGAGTGTTTCCACTTCTTTTGCTTTTACCCGCTCTGATCAGTACCTTGGGCGGCCTTGTCGGCACTCTCACCGGCAAGCACCTGAGTGGGTTGATCTCACGTGGGGCCTCATCGAACATAGGCTTCTTGAGAGGTCCTTGTCCATCCCATCAGGATATCACTAAAGTACATCTGACTCCAAATTTATCTCTTCGATTCACGTTGAGGTTTCCGTTCCAACTTAAACGACGAAGAGTGGGTCACAGGTTGGCTCGAGTCGATTCCCTTGCATGGTTATTGTTTACTAATTCTTCTTCTGTTTTGTATGTATGTATCTGTGGGGTTTTTTATGGGTAACTTCTGGGGAATTTCGGGCGAATGCGTTATAGATACTTCTTTCTTCCATTTGCTTACAAAAAGTCTGACCAACTTCAACTTCTCTACTTATTCATCTATCACCTGTTTCTCGTTTATTTATCTACCTATTTATCCCGCATTTGTTTCTTGTTGATTTATCCACCTGTTTATCTCTTATTTGTTTCTTGTTGATTTACCTACACCATTATTTATCATTTGTTTCTTGCTGATTTATCTACTTGTTTACTGATCATTTGTTTCTTGCTTGTTTATTAACTTGTTCACCGATCATTTTTTCATTGTTTACTTTCCTATCAATTTGACTTCTTTTGTTTGTGAATTGTAAAATAAATTGCTGAGCGAGTTTCCCTTTTGTTGTTACGTAAATAACTTGTGAACGAAACAAACATCCAAAGAGGTTCAAGCACCGATCCACGCTGACTTGAGCAATGCAAAACTGGAGTGACTTTTCTGTCATTTCGTCAAGACTCATTCACACTTGACTTTTATTCAGATCATTTGGGAAGGGATTTTTCAGCAATCAACCAGGCTATACGCATGGGTTTCTTTGACGTGTTCTTCCCATGTGTGCCTGTCAGCGAATACGTCACTTTTCCTTTGCAATCAAATTGACAGTTTGCCATGTTTCCTGATTTCTTGTTTTGTTTTGTTGATCTGATTTTGTGTTTATTTCACTGTTGTAAATTCCTGCATTGTCTAAATAATTTGTAATGATTTTTCTTGTTATGTGTTTTGTTGTGTCATTTTATCACTGTCAATTCCTTGTTGTTAGGTGTTTTGAGAAAAGAAACAAATTCATTCAAAAACTTTGCCATTGATTTTCAATAAACATTCATTTTGCTTGCATTCCCCTCGCGTTTCATTCAAGAATCAAACCTCATCCCCCACGACACATTCTCATCTCGAGTAAGAACCCAACAACACAACGTAGGTAAAATGTAAACCACGTCAAGGAGGGAAGAAACAACGACGATCGCAGCCGAACATCGAGACCTTGTTACACTACAAAATGATGTCATGACCAGGATACACTACAGCAATAACATCTAAAAAGGGGGTTACACTACACTACTTAGAAATAATCAATGCATGGTATGCACAAACAAAAGTGGATCAGACTTTAAAAAAAAAGCATCAAAGTGCAATTTTTTCCAAATGAGGACAATTTGGCCTCCCTACTGGGGATTGGCCTACCGGGCATTTGCCCGGTTGCCCGGTGGACCAGTCCGACACTGCCAATGGGGGCCCTCCAAATTTTCAAGATGCAAGAACTTTCACATGACGATCATTGAGTATCGTCATGTATGTCATAAGTGAAGCTTACGGGTCTATTGAAAATGTTTTCATCAATTGTCGTCGTCTCCGAGTCATTCTTCACACTTGGAAAAAAAATTCTTTGGCAGAGGTCAAAAAAACTGTTTTTTTTTCTTCTATGCAAGGAGACGATAAATTCATATGTTCTGTTGCCTTCTCAACTAAATCGCATTCCTTAAACCTAATTATGAAGAAATTTTTCTTGTAATGGTGTTTTTCAAAGAAGTGGTGACCTCTTCAGTACCTTTTTTCCAAGAGCATTTCTTCCTATGTCCCCACTGGATATCACTCGTAATTTTTGCAGGAATGGAGATGGAGACCTCGAACTCTTTTCCTGGTAGTTGCGAAGCAACAGGACTCTAAAACGCCCAAAGAAGCCCAAAAAAAAAATTCTGCTGGGCCGTCCAACTTACGATATTTTGATTTCATAGTAGGAGAGACGCGGACCAGTATTCAATCCAGGCTGCAGGCGCAGGCGATTTGGTTTCAACAGAAAATATTCTTCCATGCCGTGTTTTATCGCAGTACAACAAAACGCACAGTCGTTAGGTGTAAGTAGGTATATTTTCCGGTAGAACTTATTTGCCTAGACTAGATCTCATTCATTTGCGCGTCTCCCCTACTACAAAATCAACATGCCAAAAATTTGACGGCCCAGCAGAAAAAAAAGTTTTAGGGCTCTCTTGTGTGTTTTGAAGCCATGTTGCATCGAAATTACTAAGAAAAGAGTTCAAGCTTCTCATATTTGCGAAAATTGACAGTCTTATCCACTAGGAACATTGAAAAAATGCTGTTGAAAAAAGTGTACTGAAGAGGTCACCTCTTCTTGGGAAAATGATATTGGGAAAAAATTGTCTTCATATTTGGGCTTACGGAACGCGATTTAGTTGAGAACGCAACAAAACATATGAATTTATCGTTTTCTTGCACAGCAGAAAAAATAAAAACAGTTTTCTTGACCTCTCTGAAAGAATTTTTTTTCAAATGTGAAGAATGAATCGGACACGACGACATTTGATGAAAACATTTTCAATAGACCCGTAAGTTTCACTTATGACATACACGACGATACTCAATGATCATTTTGTGAAAGTTCTTGGATCTTGAAAATTTGGAGGGCCCCCATTGGCCCCCTAAGGGACAAAATATCGAGTGCTGCGGGTCAAATCGCTTGTCTCGCGCTCCCACTATACTACCTGATTTGAATATTCGTATTTATTGAACCGCCTTTTCTGAATTAACTGTGTGTTACATGAATAAATTCAATTCCCCATTATACTCATGAATCATGATCCATCTCCTTCTGAGCTGAGCGGCAAAATAACAAAGGGAATCAAGGGAGTTAAGAATTTATCCCGAGATTTATTCAAATGTTCAAATGATTGAGGTAAACGCGTTATAAACTACGGCACAACATAATACATAACGTAAGCGTCAAGTCAATTCTTATTTCACATCTAATTAATTGGGGAGAGGGAGGGTTTTACTACAGTACTTATAAAGATGAATGACTGCTGAAAAGTGTACCATTTGCTGTGAAGCAACTCCATTCTGATGACCAGAGGCAATCGCCGAAACCAATTTCATATGAGACTTCAAATCTCGACTTCAATACTACATTATTTGACTCAAAAACATTACCGAAGGCGACTTGTCAAGAGCTCGTTCGGGCGCATATAACGCGGTATGAAATGATGCCAAGTTTTTCAAATTTCCAGATCGCACACCCTAAAAACAGACGGCTGTGCCGTCTGCGTCCTCCGGAGATCAACCAACCCGACCGTAATACAGTAAGCGACGAGGGGGAAATTCACTTACCTTGCACGCCGCTCTGGATCAAGCTGGGAGCGCACTTGGAGCACTCTATCAGTATCGTCAGGCCGATGCACGCGCACCGTATCCAAGAACTGACCAACATTGTCCGCATATAAAACGATTATCTGCCGCTGACGGGTATAATCACATTAGTGGCATTAGTATTTTCGAGTGGTGGAGTCCCGAACGAACCGGGGCGCGTCAGCAGAGCGGATCACTGCCGCTAGTCCATTACGCGAAACACCATATACACACACGTCGTCTCCACACACAATCACAAAACACAGAGAGTCTGTTATAATATGTGGCCGAGAGGATGGCTGGCGGTGATGCCGCACGGTATTGCCGACAAGAAATACTATATACACTGTAACACAACAAAACACTAGAATGTGCAAGCTGCCGTAAATATCTTTTCAAGCGAACACGGGATTATCCATTGTCTTCAAGGACACAACACTCTGCCACGTCGACCGAACAGGAGGCGCGGAGGAGAGAAAGAGAGAGAGTGATGGACGCGGCTCAGGACGATCCGTCTGCGGGGCCTGGATAATGGAGTGACGAAGCGGACAGCTCCTGGAAATTAATAAACGTGATTTATTGCATATTGTCTTAATCATTTCCTGAGCACAGTTCTGGTTTACTTCAACCCTCAGCCCTTGTCTTTGCGCGAGTAGAGCGTGCTCCCAGAAAGTGTCTTTCTGAAGTCACCCCAAACGATTCCCTCGAGTATATTTTCAATGGCCATATACCATATATTCCTGCATGTATTCCTTTCCTACTGAAAGTCTTGAAGTTTATTCGAGTTTGAAAAAAAAATTGTAGGTAATTATCTGTAGGTACCTATCGAATCTGTATCTGAAGAAAAATTGCCATCTCGCTCGCACTCAAGTAGAACTGTTTCTGTCGCACAACAGTTTGTAAGCATTGGTGAACCCATTATGTCGTGACCTTACTACGGATCTAGTGATCTTAAGTGGGACTTCCGTGCGGGTGCGGCGCCATCTATCGGCGGCCTTCCGCAATGTGTATATGGAGGCACTTCAGCATTGATGAGACTCAAACAGGTCGAAACACGTGTCTGCTGGAGTTCGATGGTTGTTGCTCGATCGGTCTGATGTTGTGATTCTACATTTAGCTCATTAATCACCTAAAAATAATGCACTCCACATACAAGAGGCCCCATCGGTTTTTCGTTGCTTTTTCCGCTTCAGTTTTGTCTTCAAGTTGCAATTTTGGTATCCTTCAAGGTCATACCGACTAATTGAAATTATTTTTAATCTGCAATCAATTCCATCAAACCGTGACTGAATTACATGAATTTTCGGAATCAGTGTCAATATGTCAGTTGGTCATTTCACTTAAAGCTGTCGCTCTCTTATTGTGTTTCCTGACTACAAGTACAAGTGTTCATATAATAGACTTTATGGCCCATAACCAATCTACCTAGTTTCTCAATGGATGTTGCACAATGGATTTTACTCTCACTGGAAAGGTACCTGCACTCAATCCCTGCACAGTAAGGTCTACTCTGAATCAGTGCTTCATGAATAGAAGTGGGATGATAGACGCCAGTGAATGCTTTCCTCCACTATACCTGAAATTTTGCCGAACCCCTGTGTGTTCCAACACGGTAGGGATTTTTAACGACTACCAGCATTAGGCGCGGGCAGCTAACTGTCAAAGATAGGCAACCAGTGTGTTTGGTGGACCAACAAATGGATTTTAGCATTGTGCAGCATAGCAAGCGAGTGCCTTTCTTGCGTTTTCTCACCAGAAGAGCGATGTCAGGACGAAAGGGCACTATTTTTGTATACTGTAGGATCTTACGCAGATAATTCCGAAAAAAGAAAACGGGCCGAAAGCATCCTTTTTACGTATTCCATTGAAAAAGACCAATGTGATGTCTACACCACCTCAAAATGTTACCCATGATTTTTGCAAAACCCAAGAAGGACCTGAGTGTTGAAATGTAAGCAACGTTAGCTCTTTCCTTAGAGTTTCACACGAGGTAGGTGAAAATTTTATAAAAAAATTTGTGTTGGAGCTATGGGTGGCATCGAACATCAATGACATAATGCTCGGTTCATCATCTATCCAGTTTATTTTGTGAATCCATCTCAAGTTATCGTTTTTTCAGGCAAGTCAAGCATACTACAAGCCAACTTGGAAGTTGTGGGCTTGAGCACCATACAGTTTTCCAAGGATCGAACGCCTGTATAGACACCCAACTTTACGGACTCACTTCGAACTCCGAGTCGGACTCCCACGATAAAGCCTCTGAACCAGAATCGTGCTATTTTATTCTAATACCTACCGCTCCACTGCAGCTCAGGTTATCTTTTTTTTTTGGAGTTTAACATGAAGTGCGTGAACACTTTATCAACAAATATGTGTAAAAGCTATGGATGGAATCGAACACATAATTATGCTTGGTTTATCATCACAGGTCATTTTGTGAAATCATCTCAGGCCATCTTTTTTCAGGACAAATCAAGTTAGAGGGCAAACTTCAAGTTAACTTGGAGGTTGTAGGCACCGATTGTGATCTTCCAAGAAATAAATTAATGACACCCAACATTTCCGGACTTATCTCAGACTCCTACGGCAAAACCTAAGGAACATCAAAAGTTTGTGCTAACATTTTAAGATCAACCACAGATCTATCATAAGCTTAATTCACACTAGGAAACAAGTGAAGCCCAAAAAAAATTAATCCTGAGAGGATTACACAAAATGAACTGAGATGATGAACCGAGTGAGTGTTCGGTTCCACTCATAGACATATCTCTCACACTTGATAGTTCTATTTATCTATTTCCACCCACTTTATGTTAAACTCCAAGAGAAGAGCTAACTTGAGCTGCAGTGGGGCGGTGTTAGGATAAAATAGCACAATTGTGGTTCAGAGATTGTGGAGTAAGGAGTCAGACTCGAAGTCCGAAGTGAGTCCGTAAAGTTGGGTGTCTATAGTATACAGGCGTTCGATCCTTGGAAAACTGTATGGTGCTCAAGCCCACAACTTCCAAGTTGGCTTGTAGTTTGCTTGACTTGCCTGAAAAAACGATAACTTGAGATGGTTTCACAAAATAAACTGGATAGATGATGAACCGAGCATTATATCATTGATGTTCGATGCCACCCATAGCTCCCACACAAATTTTTTTTATAAAATTTTCACCTACCTCGTGTGAAACTCTAAGGAAAGAGCTAACGTTGCTTACATTTCAACACTCAGGTCCTTCTTGGGTTTTGCAAAAATCATGGGTAACATTTTGAGGTGGTGTAGACATCACATTGGTCTTTTTCAATGAAATACGTGAAAAGTATGCTTTCGGCCCGTTTTCTTTTTTCGGAATTATCTGCGTAAGATCCTAGAGTATACAAAAATAGTGCCCTTTCGTCCTGACATCGCTTTTCTGGTGAGAAAATGCAAGAAAGGCACTCGCTTGCTATGCTGCACAATGCTAAATTCCATTTGTTGGTCCACCAAACACACTGGTTGCCTATCTTTGACAGTTAGCTGCCCGCGCCTAATTGAATGGGGTCGGTACCATCGTCCGTATTTTACGTGCTATGCGACACATGACACGACTTGCATTAAGCAAGCATTCCAACTATACCAGGAAGCTTGTTTTCGAGGCAAAAATCCGTCCCCGGCGTAAATCGAGCCTGCGACCTCTGGAGTGGTAGTCGAACGCGCTAACTACCACACCACAAGCTACCTAAAAAGAAATGAGTTTGAAGTATTCTTGGTTCTTTCTGGAACACATTTTGTTGAGGTTATTTTTGGCTGCCTGAGCAAAAAGCGACAAAAGGGCAAAATTGAAAGAGCATTTTGCCTAAAATCCGTGCCTCAGACTAGCCGTGTAAAATGTTGCCACCTAGCTTGATTGTTTCTACTTGACTTTTCATGAGCCCGACTGGAGCGATCCCGTTCAACTACAAAACTAAATGCACAAAATTTTTGGGACGTATACATGACGTTTTTCGAACGTCTTTATCATTAATTATTTTTTTACTTCTTGATCAAATCACTATGATGTCGCATCGCCATAAAAAATCGTCGTCATGTCTGCCGCGGGACTTTCCATCGTAGCATCCTACCTGCAACGTTTTTGAAGACTAGTATCCAGAAACCTATGGAAAAGTTTCATCGAAGCTGGAATTAGAGTCGGTATTTTCATATCAAAAAGCTGCCGGGTATCCTTAAAATGGAAGGCAAATACTGTGGAAACAATCATTTTAACAATAATTGATCTATGGTATTTATCTTTCAGATAAAGTTATCTAGAGAATAATTTGAAGGAAATTGAAAATTGTGTTCTAGGAACCTTGAACTGTCCTGGAAAAAACTCAAATTCATTCCCAAACTACCTTATTGTAAAAATCGTCATTTGAGGCTTAATTTTAAGCTCCATTCAAGTCCGGTCTCAAGAACCTAGACCAGTTTTACATTTTTAACTGCGAAATTCTCGGGAAATTGCAAAAAGAAATTTGGGAAATGTTCAAGAACCAGTTACATCTTGTTGAAACAAAATTGTGAGAATCTATTCACGGGATAAAAAGTTGGAAAATTTACAGTTTTTCCAGAGAGGAAAACTCGAACACCAATAGTCCGATTTTGAAAATTTTACCCCAAAAATTAACTCAATCTTTCCTACAGCTTCCATTCACAGCATGTCTGCACCTAAAATGAATATTCCGTTGGGCCCGTCATATGTGGAAGTTTGCACTGCATTTTTTCAAATTCCCAGTACAATTGTACAAATTTTATTTTGGAAAAACTACCGCCGGAAAACCGGAACCGTTTCGATTTTGGAAATGAGTCTACAGGTCACCCAGTCCAATCTGAGTTCGATATCAGTCAACATTTAAAAAAAAAAATTTACCCCCGAGCAGATATGAATTTTTGAGTGGTGTACTGCATCAAAAGGGAGTCGTTCTGGTCATAATACGGAGGAGAGGCCCTCTATGGTGCCGATGGCAACCATGATGGCGGACAATTATTTTTTTCCAGTTTTGATGGCCGTGATTGCCTGATGTCAACGAAATTTCAACCAAACGTTCCACGCGTCATATACTACCCACATACCAAATTTCATCAACATCTATCGGAGCGTTCCTAAGATGTGACCATAAAAGGGACATGTCTATTTAATTATGTTGTGGTACACCTGTTGACGTTTCAGGGCCAAAATCTTGTTTTCACGTCTTGCCATTATTTGACGCATATTCGCAAAGTTGTATCGCAATCGCTCCAAAAACCTGGGAAAAAAATCTGTTGTGGGGCGACACAAAACTTTCCCGGCGGTATCCAGAGACGTCAGTAATGATTTTGATCGAAGTGTCCCTTCGGGAGGGGGCGATTCGATTTGGAAATTGATGAAAAAATTCTATTTAGTCGAGCGTTTAGCGAGCATCCTGCATCCATTGTTGAGCGGACAGAAAAAATGACAGGTTAGGTCAGTTTTCCAAGGTGATGAAATGATCAAAAAGGTAGAACTAGGTAGCTAACTGCTGTGATATCTCAAAAATGCAATGCTGGTTCCTTATTGAAATTTTTGTTCCTACTTTAGATATGATGATGAAATTACAAAAACTTGATTGAAAACTTTCACTGCATCTGTGTGTCAAATTTCAATTCTGTATTTTCAATTTAGAGCTTGGGCAGACAAACCCAGACCCAATGTGCCACCTGAGGGCTTCCGATCAAAATCATCCACCCAAAGTCTAATCAGAACATTCCAGGCTGAACTTAGGCCTCCGTACCTGATTTCGATTTGATCGGATCAATAATTCGGTAATTATCGTGACAGAACCGCTTAATTTGTACGATCGCATGAGTGGTTTTATATTTTCAGGAGGAAAATTTCCGGGAAATTGGAGAGAAATTATTGGAAAATGTTCAAGAACCAGTTATCTATTCTCTAAAAAAAACAATGGGGTACTTGCCTAATTTTTTTTTATTGGCTTAATCGATAGTTTGATTAAAAATAATGTACCCGTATTTTTTCTTTTCCCTAAATTCCCAAAATTGCGGCCGCAATGCGCGTTTTAAAAATATATTTGTGACGTCACAAATATATTAGATATAGAACATAGAAGGACTCTTTTTCCTCGTTGGGTTGGCAATGATATAACGTCGCCAAGGTGCCGTTTTCAAACAACAAGATCTGAGTCTGACTGACAACGTCAAACCGCCGGCCGTAATTTCTTCCTGTGCCCTTTTTTTGCCCTTGACTGCTTTGATCGAGGCTTTGACCTACGCGGTAAGTACCTACTCGTTTTGTTCATTTCTTGTTCAACCTAACTAGTCTCTTTCTTTAGTCCTCAGTGCTGTTCACCTAAAAGCCTTTCGCATGTTTGTCACCCGTGCTCTGACCTGGCTGACCCTCGGCTTCATTTCGGACATCAGTGTTCCTGCTCCCCACATTTTATTTGGAGATCCATCGCGTCCTCCCCACATGGATCTCTTGTAGCTCTTAAGTATTACCTATCCGGAATTGTATGCTAATGATGAACCTATAAAAGCTCACTGTTCATTCTCAGCCTCTTATTTCTGTGCTATTGGTGATCCTCCAGATTTTACCCTGGAAATAAATGATTTCGACTGAGACAGTGTTATAAGAGGTTTCTGGAGTCAGTTTCTTCGAAACCTTGTTCGACTTTATTGTCTAAATGCTCATGGTAAGAGAATTCGATAGGAAACCGGTTTTGCGATAGCATGTTCAAAATGACAGTGTCACAGTGACATCCCTGACATTCTTGATTATTCCATTGTCACACAGTCAGGCCAACCCCACTCAAAATCCCTGTCCTGGCGCGAAGCTTTTAGGAGGATTTTTCAAATTCGTTTTTTTCTGTAGAAAACGACGGGATTTTTGTGAAATTCACAGTAGAGTCCCCTTATCACTTATACTAGCAATCAAAAGTATTTCCAGCTGAATCTATTCCATTGGCAAGTACCCCATTCCGAGAAATCTGTTCACTGAATAAAAAGTTGGAAAATTTGCAGTTTTTCCAGAGAGGAAAACTCGGCAACTGTTGATCCGATTTCGAAAATTTTTCCTCCAAAAATTAGCTCAATCTTTTCTCTAACTTTTATTCACAGCATGTCTGCACCTAAAATTAATATTTCGTGGGGCCTACCGCATGTAGAAGTTTGCATTGCGTTTTTCTCAAATTCACGGAATGTGCAAATTTCATTTTGAAAAAATTACAGTCGGAAAACCGAAACCGTGTCAACTCTGAAAATAGACCTGCACGACCCTCAATACAATCTACTTTCGATATCAGTTGAAATTTCCAAAAAAAAGTCGATCCCCGAGCAGGAATAAATTTTTGAGTGGAGTCCTGCTACAAAAGCGAGTCGTGCTGGTCGAAACACCGGCGAGAGCCCCTCCTGAGTGGCAACGGCCAGGAGAAATTTCGAAAATTCATTACGCTCAACTGGAGAATGGTGGAAAACTGCAACTGCGGCCTCAATTTGACTCTTCTGTTGTGTTGCTTCCTGCCAAATCTGGTTCCAATCCATCAGATAGATTTTGAATAATTAATTGGTAAAGTTTTGAACTTTAACATTTTTTATTATTTGACAGATGACAGATAGGGCAATGTTTCCAACTGTTCTGAATACAGTTTTCCAAGGGCTTTCAAATGACATATTGCAAGTTGAGTTCCGTGAGATATAGCTTCTGACATTTGATGATAGTGACAGTTGGGTTTGACAGATGACAGCCAAAAACTAATGGGCTCTTTTCAGGAAACAACCATGTTTGTATACCAAATATCAAGTCGATCCAGTCAACGTTACGGCAGTTATCGTGGAAGATCACAGACAGACACACATACACACACACACACACACACACATACACACACACACACACACACACAGACAGACATCATTCTGAAAATGGTCTTAATCGTCTTGGGGGACCTCAAAACGGATATATCCGGTGAAATCTCAAAACTTTTTTTCTGCACGATTACAATACTTTCCCTCCGTGTTCGTGGGTGGGCCGGGAAAGTAAAAAGCAAGGGACAAACCCATTTTTACCAGTTTTCGAGATTTTTTCCAAGTTGAATGCCTGATTTTTATCGCAGTTGCCCATGTTCCGTCAAGTCTCTGGGCTGGCGGGTACAAGTTTTGGTTCTCCTGCTGCAAACCAAATTTGGTCGAAATCTGTTCGGTACATTTCGAGTTATCGAATTTAAAATTTTTTCTTTGACAACTTGTTACTTTTGACAGGTGATAGATATGTCATAACTGTCACATGTTCTAAATAGAGTCTCTTAAGGTCTTCAAAATGAGCTGTCAAAAATGAAAATCGTTGCATCAAATTCTTTTGTGACTTTTTGATAGTGACATTTCCCTTTGACAGATCACGGTGAAAAGCTCATTTTATTTTTCCACCCGCCGACCACACGCACATACAAAATTTGACTGGAGTCCGCCAGACGGTTTGGAAATAAATCTAAAAAAAAAACTGACATACACACGAACTCATAAACCCACAGACAGACCGAAAAAAAAATTTCTTTCACTTCTCATCGAATTTTTCGAAAAATGAGAAGTAGAGTAATCGCAAAAAAATTAAAACATTCATTCGTTTTTCGGACTCCCCGTATGCTAAAACGTCGAGATCTGTCAAAAATAAATCCGTGTTGGTCTGTCTGTGTGTTCATTTCCAAACTGTCAGGCCAATTCCAGCCAAATTTGGTATGCGCGTATGGTCGGCGAAGGAAAAAATAGAATAATCTTTTCACCGTGATCTGTCAAAAAGAAATGTCACTGTTAGAAACGTGACAGAAAATTTTGATCCAAGAATTTTCATTTTTGACCGCTCATTTTGAAGCTCTCCAGCAGTGGCGGCTGGTTAAGGACGGCAGGTACGGCCAGGCCGTACCAGAAATTTTCGAAAGAAAAAAAATGCAAAAAATATCCAAATTATAGTGAAAATAAATGATAAATATTCGATTTCCAATTATTAAAATGGGTCCCAAATGATATCGTGAATTTACTAAATATTTGTATTTTTTTCGTATTTGCGCGGACCGCGAAAAGAACGTAGGTTGTCATCCTGCACGGCCGTATGTGGCGCCTGGCGCGGCCAGAAGCCATTCGCCGTCCCAGAACGCAAACCGGCGATCACTCGTCGAACAAAGTATCACATTATTAGGTGGTTTTGGTATTACGTATTTTACAATATAGAATTTATATTTATTGGCAACTATTTATATGGTTTACATTTGTGGAGCGCGCCCGTCTTGCTTGCGCTCGTTAGGTTCAGGCGTATGGTGGGCACAGCCAGAAGCCATTCGGCCGTCCCAGGACGCAGACCCCGACTTTTTGAACTTATTATCATTATCAATGCTTCATAGTGCGCTTCGAGCCATGATAAAGTATCACATTATTAGGTGGTATTGGTATTACGTATTTTACATTATACAGTTTATTGGCAGTTATTTATTTTGGTGAATAAATAGATGAAATTGGATCGGTAGGTACCTACTCATATGGTTGACAGTCCCGCGCGCCTTCTCGCTCGCGCTCGCTCCCCCGATGACACAGTAGCCGAAGGTATCTCGATTCGTGCCGGCAAATGCCGAGAAAGCTATTCTTTTGTTTCAAATTTCTACCATTTTCATTTTAGTTTCCAGTATTCCAGTAATTTCAGTTAATCGAGTTAATCAGTAGCATTGTTGCTCTTGCTCACCGATTTCAGTGATTTCAGTAATTTGCTCGGGCCGCTAAGAATGTGTGTGACTGTGAGACTGTGTGGTGTTGGGTGTTGGTGAGTTGGTGACGTTGGTGTTAAGAACGAGTAGGAGTAGGTTCGAACTTCGAATGGGAAATGGAAATGGAAATGGAAAGCCAAGCCGAACGTGAACCTGTGAGCTTCAGCTTGAGGGATGTCGTGAGTACAAACCAGAATAACGCTGATTTTGATTTAGTGGCTTGTCTTTTGGAGCACCGCTTCAAGTCGCTCACATATGACGATAAAGTTTATGCCAAAAACATAACAATACCGCATCCCCCAATGCCGCATTTATTGCAATCCAAGTCTGGCCACAATCGTTCGTTCACAACATCTTGGTTTGAAAAAACTTCGTGGCTAACTGGGAGCCCAAGCCGAAACAAATTGTATTGTTGGTATTATGTGCTGTTCAGCAATGATATCAAGTCTCCCTGGTCCTCGATCGGTTTCGATAACCTGAAAGATATTTCCCGCGCAATTCATAAACACTACATTTCCACGGAACACACGCATGCCGCTGTGAAATTCAAATTGTTCGGAAAACAGAATATTATTAATGCTTTGAATTCGGCTCATCGTCAATCTATCGAAACACATAACGAGACGGTTAGACAGAATAGAAAGATGATTAAACATTTAATAGATATGGTTTTGTTCTTGGCTACCCAAGAGCTCGCGTTTCGTGGTCATGACGAATCATCAAATTCTGTAAATCAGGGAAACTTCAGAGAGCTCGCCAAATTTGGTGCCACTCTAGATCCAAAGTTTAATAACTTCATTGATCCGTCAAAATCGAGCGTTTTCTCTGGCCTCTCCAAAACAATTCAAGAGGAGTTGATCAATTCAATTGTGAAAATCGTTATGGACAAAATTCACGGTGAAATCGACAAAACTCCATGTTTTTCGTGGGAAGTGGACGAAACCACAGATATCAGATGCTTTTCTCAAATGTCAGTTATTTTCCGATTTTTCTCCGAGAGTGGTGGTGTTGTTGAGCGATTTCTTGGTTTTTTTGATGTGAGCGATCGTCGAAAAGCTGAGGACCTATTCAATTTGCTTTCACAAAACTTTACTCGTTTTGACATCGAAAAAAAATTGGTAGGGCAAACCTATGATGGAGCCGCTGTTATGGCAGGAGAAATAAATGGATTGCAAGCTAAAATCAAATCAGTAGCACCTCAGGCATTATTCACCCATTGTTATGCGCATAAATTGAATTTGGTACTTCAAGATACCTCCAAGAAAATTAAAGAATGCAGATTGTTTTTTTCAAATGTTGGTGGTTTTTCCGCATTTTTCACCAAATCAACGAAAAGGACAAATATCCTCGATCAAATCTGCAAGAAACGTCTGCCAAGCAATTCTGACACTCGGTGGAATTTCAAGTCTCGTATTGTTAATACATTGTTTGACAACAGAGATAACTTACTTGAAGTCTTTGAAACAATCATTGATGATAACGAAAAATGGGACGATATCTCAATTCGTGAATCACAGGGTCTAAAAAACATGTTGAATGATTATGATTTTCTGTTTTTGCTGTTTGTTTTCCACCTGATTTTCATTCAGACCGATGCTATTTTTTCAATAGTCCAAAATAAATTATCTGATGTTAAATATTGTAATGACAGAATTCAGGCACTTTTGGCAACTTTGAAAAAATATAGGAATGAGGAATTCTACTACCAGAGCTTGTTGTCTTCGATTGAAAATCAAACAGAGATTTCACCTCCAGTTGGTCGTCGTCGAAAAACCGATATTCCACAGGAAAATTCCTACAAGCGACTGTTCCTTGAGATTTTGGATCTAGTCATAAATCAAATTGAAATCCGATTTCAGAACATCTCCGCTTTGGACTTCCTAGAACTCTTGAATCATTCCAGATTTGAAACATTCAGCCGTCATTTCCCCCAGAAATTATTTGATTCACTATTATCAAGTTATCCTCAATTTTTCCATGATGATAAACTACAAAGAGAACTTAAAGTTCTATATTCTGATACCAATGTTTTTGGGGACTCTCCTAAACTTGCTGATATGGCCAAATTCATTCGCGATAGTGAAATTATCGACGATGTTCCTGAAATTTATAAGTTGTTGTGCCTGATCTTGTCTCTTCCTGCTACATCTGCATCTGTCGAGAGAAGCTTTTCTGCCTTGAAAAGGATTAAAACGTTCACCAGAAATTCAATGGGACAATCCCGCCTCAATAATCTGTCCATAATTGCTATCGAACGCGGTCTTGTAAAAGAGTTGTCGAAGACAAAACAATTTTACGAACATATTATTGACGACTTCGCTAGCTCAAAAGCCCGCAGGATTGATCTAATTTATAAGAAAGTATAAACCTAAGTGACTGCGAATGATGTCCTGTTTGACTCAACCATTGAGTACCTACTCAGCTGATCAGCAGTGAAATGTGTTTTTTATTTGTTCAAGTATAACTATAAGATAAAGATTTTATTGTTTCGGTTTTGTTGAGATTTTTTCTACTTGTCCTAGAGTTTTGGTCACAAGTGAGAGTTTAATTTATTTTTTTCTGGTTTTTCTCTTGAAGAATTTTATTTTGTGTTTTTGTTTCTTACCTAAAGTTACCTATCAACATTCTTGTCCCTATCCTCCCTATCCTTGCCTTATCCTAGCAAGAAACACTCTGACCTCCTCGTTGGTTCTTGCTGGACAATTTAATTTTTGACTATACCATAATTATGCATAATAATTTGTTTATGGTGCAAAATTGAATTGACGAACTAGAGTGATGTTTCCCCTTAAGTCTTTTAACATTATATGATGTCAGGGAAGAATAATTAATAGTGATTGCACCACTACTTACAGACCATAAAAATGATGAGGCAGGCCGCCACAGAATAAGATACTTGGCTAAGTCACTGATCACGCATGATGCACTGATGCATCACGAATAACGCTGGAAACATGCAGCAAACATTAAAACTGAATTCCAACTCCAACTAAGAATTTTGGCACCAGATTGATTGATTCAGAATAGCAAGTCATAATTTACCAATCAGATGGCTGGATTCTTAGTTGGAGTTGGAGTTTAGTTTTAATTTTTGCTGCATGTTTCCAGCATAAATAAGTCCTCACGCAAATTTTAAAATATGGCAAACTTGTTGAAAACCAAAGAAGCAAAAAAAAATATATATATGGAAATATATATGGAAAAAAAATTTCGCCTGCGGCGCTTCATGGGGGGGCGCAGCGCAACCCCCCCTCGGCTTTTCCAACATCAGTTCTTTACTCGGCCGTACTTCTTTCTTCAGGCACGAGCCGCCACTGCTCTCCAGAGACTCTATCCAGAACATATGACAGTTATGACATATTTGTCATTTGTCAAAAGTAACGAGCTGTTGAAGAAAAAACTTTGAAGTTCGGTAACTCCAGAAGTACCGAACAGAATTTGACCACATTTGGTTTGCAGCAAGAGTATCCGCCAGGGACTTGACGGAACATCGACAGCTTCGATAAAAATCAGGCATCCAACTTGGAAGAAAAAAAAATTCCGGAAAGCTGGTAAAAATGGGCTTGTCCCTCGCTTTTTTTCCATGTTTTTGGAGCGATTGCAATACAACTTTGTGAACATGCGTCAAATAGTATCGAGACGTGAAAATGAGCTTTTGGCCTTGAAACGTCAATCAGATATACAACAACATAATTAAATAAAAATGCCCGTTTTATTTTCACATCTTTGGAACGCTTTGATAGATTTTGATGGAAGGTATGTGGGTAGTATCTGATGGGTGGAACGTTTGATTGTAATTTTGTTGACATCAGGCGATCACGGCCGCCAAAACTGGTAAAAAAATATTGTCCACCATCCATCCCTGGCCGTTGTCACGGAAGAAGGCCTCTCCTCCGCATTATGACCAGAACGACTCGCTTTTGATGCAGTACTCCACTCAAAAATTCATTTCTGCCCGAGGATGAACGTTTTTTGAAAAATTTCACATGATATCGGAAGCAGATTGGATTGGGCGTCTTGTAGAGTTATTTTCAAAATCAAAACGCTCCCAATTTTCCGGCGGTAATTTTTCCAAAATGAAATTTGCACATTCCGTGGATTTGAAAAAATGCAGTGCCTACTTCCACATGCGACGGGCCCCACGAAATATTCATTTTATAGGTGCAAACATGCTGCAAATAAAAGTTGTAGAAATGATTGAAATTATTTTTGGAGGAAACATTTTTGAAATCGGACCAACAACAACAACAAATTTTCCAACTTTTTATCCCGTGAACAGATTTTCATTATTTTCCTCAAACAATAGGTAACTGGTTCTTGAACATTTCCAAGCCTTTTTTTTTCAATTTTCCGGTTAAAAATGTGAAACCGGCCTGGGGTTTTGAGATCGGACTTGAATGGAGCTTAAAGTGGAGTCTTATTTAACGATTCCTACAATAAGATAGTTTGGAAATAGATTTGAGGTTCTCTTCCGTGAAACTCATTTCTCCCAAAATACAATTTCCAATTGCCTTCAAATTAATTTCTAGATAACTTTATCTGAAAGATGAACACCATAGATACAATTGTTAAAATAATTATTGTTTCCACAGTATGTGCCTTCCAGTTTAGTGATACCAGGCAGTTATTTGATATGAAAATACCGAATCTAATTCCAACTTCGAAGAAAATGTTCCATAGGCTCCTGGATACTAGTCTTCAAAAACGTTGCAGGTAGGATGCTACAATGAGGAGTCCCGTGGCAGACATGACGATGATTTTTTTTTGACAGATCTCGACGTTCTAGCATACGGGAAGTCCGAAAAACGAACACAAATATTTAATTTTTTTTTCGCGATCACTTTACTACTCATTTTTCGAAGAATTCGATGAGTAGTGAAAATCGAAGAAAATTGTACTGTATTTGTGTATTGAATATTGTTATTATTGTTTGTGCAATAGAGAGTTTGCGATCTCAAGGAACGTACGACGTAACGCAACGTAAAACGTGAAAATTCCCCTGTAACTGAGGAATTACAAATAAAAACCTCGTCAGTTTCCACGATGGAAGTTACGTTACGTCGTATACGTACGTGTGCACACAAACTCCCCAATACATGTTTGTTAAATACATGTATCTATTTTTGTATTTAATTATTGATTTATTATGACGATACTTATGAGAAAGTGTTTCTACTCTACATTAAGAGCTGATAAATGACTATTTGATTGATTAATTGATTGATTGATTGATTGATTGATTACCGACCCCTACTTCCATTGAAAATTTTTGAAAGGGTGTTCAACCTGCCTCACAGGATCTTGAAAAGGGTGGTTCGATATTCTTTCTTTTTGTGCTAAAATCCGAAGCGTTGAAATAAAGCTTCAAAAAGGATGTATTACTAGACCTATTCTTGTTGAAAATTTTCGAATAGTGGTTTAAGAAGATGGAGCAGGAACATTTAATTCAATGCTTATCATCATGTCTTCATCGAAAATGAAATCGACTTCCCCAAGGATTTTTCGAAGAAATAATTTTCAGGAGATAAATTGGGGGTGCAAAGTTCCCAAATGATCACCTTGTCTGAAAATTATCAAGGACAAAACGGTAGGGAACTTGATGATCTACGCAAAGGAAAGTTCCCGAAGGCAGATGTCTAGCTCCTTTAATTTAGCCGTTAGTCGCATTCAGACTTTCCCACCAGTCTAATCAAATGGAAAAACACTATGCGTGATATTTCTTCTTGAGACTTGTGAGAATAAGAAAGAGTCTGAATAGAATTGGAGATTCCCCAAGAAACGTTACAAGGTTAATTACTGGCTTTTCCATAGTCTAGCCGTGAATTCCGTTCAAAATTGCGCGACAATCCGGTTGATTTGTTTGGAAAACTTATCAAAACCCTAGACTAAATGATGAAAAACCTATGACTACGTAAATAATAAAAAAATTGATTGGAACAACCGAGGGAACAACCAAAGTTACGTTGCACATCGTCCAGGAAACATTGGAAATAATTAACAAAACTAGAAAAATTGAATTTTCACTGAGCTTTTTTGATAAATACTGAAACTGAATTAGTCGCTGATTAGTTCGAAGCTATATCCTTATTTTATTCGACTAGGTCTCCTCCCACCTCTATTATTGTACTATGAGATAGGAACATTTTTGAGATGATTAGGAATCAAGACCTAACTAGTAATATTACGGCCCTAAGTTCCACCAAAATATTTAACCAGTTGATGGCTTACTAGAGATTTCTTGCGATGGATTCTGGCCAAATGATCAATGTAAATCATGTTTCACGCTGAGTAATCAACGAAAGAGTGGTATAATTGCGATGAAAGTATTGTCCATAATGAATCTACCAGCATTCACCAGAAAAAAATCCGTTTAATCTCGGTTTAGCATAATAAGCCATGCACTTCTAAATTTTTTGGTGGAACCCGTGTTAGTTTTTTTTTCAATATCTTGTGTAATTCCTTATACATTATGCAAAAGCATATTATATAATATTATTTTACTCACTAGGTATATCTGGGGTTATATCTAGAAAAGAAGAAATAAGTCGCGATGCAATTTGGCATCATTAAGAATTCATGTTATGCCCTGCATTATGCACGAGATAGAAAATACCCGGCTTGGTGCATTTAAAGAGTCCTTTAAATATGTATTGTTCCCGAATATCCACCGGGACACATTGCTCTGTTGCTGGCGGGAACATATAGCTTGCTACATTGAACAAAAGCAGAAACAAAACCAACAAGTTTTCTATTCTAGTCTACTAAGTATACTATGTCTCCTGTTGAAAGACGCAAACATATTAGGTAGGTATACCTACATCATTATTAAACTCAGTTTATCGACTTTGGATATAACGCACTTAAAGTTTTCTGATGACTTCCGGGACGTATTGTTATCATATTATTGCATCTCTTAGTGCATGTATTTTATAATACGTACATTTAGGTGAACAATACTTGCACAATATTGGGATGTCATGTATCAAAACTCAGAGACAGAATATCGTCCTGGATGGGTACGTATTCCGATATGATATTCTTGAAATAGGTGATGCTCAAAGAAATGACGGGGATCGTGTTGTGCAAACGACGAGGCTGTATAGTAAAGCTCGACAACCTGATAGGTACCTATTTTGCATGTTCTGTTCTTCGTTTTGTTTGCCAATATAATGGGAATTGTATACCTATTCCTCGCGTTTGTTTCAGAAAAGTCTGGGAAATGATCAGGGCCGGCAACAATAGTGGTGCTGACGTGCTCGAGCACCACACGTAATCCGAAGAGGTGGTGCTGAGCACCACATGTTAAAAATGCAAAAATTGAATTTAGCGCCATAGCACTCCAATTTACCAATTTCGAGAATTTTTGTTTTATTTTGAAAGTTCTATTTATGTATTACTACTCCTATATTATACAGGTGTCCCACAATAAAGTAGCCAACGGCCTTTGGAAGTCCAGAAGACACTAAAAGACCTTTATGTTATTTTTTTGCGAAAGCTCAATATTAAACCAGATACAGCTCTTCAAAATTTGACTTTTTCATTGGTTTTTCATGAATAATTCAGAAACGGTTCAAAGTATTCGGCTGCAATTCGCCAGAAACTTGTTTAGGATGGTTCTCCATTTATTGGCATAATTTCACTTGATTCCAACCCGTGGGTAGTAAAACAAATAAAAATTAAGATAGAAAAAATTAAAAAAATTTCGAATGCCGAAAAAAATATGTAGGGGGCTCTACTTTCTTCCGGGCTATCTCCCATATGCGTTTAGCTACTTTATTTTGGGACACCTGTACCTATAGTATACAGAGTGTTTCAGATTTAAATCGCGGCCTTTCAGGAAGTGATGAAGAACGACAAAATAAGTAGACTTTCTCAAAAAAATGATCTGTCAGAAACAAATAATAATGGAGATATGGGCGTTCAAAGTTGAACCTTGAAAATCGATTTTTCGTCATAGGTTTAGAACTTCTCGACCGATTTTGTTCCAATTCCAATCAAAGCTCACTGAGATAAGTCTGTATCAAACAATAATAACGCGTTCCCTCAAAAATTTCCAGGGGCGTGAATAATTGGGGGTGCCCCCACTTTTTTACCTCTATTTTTTAAACCTTGGGTAATTTGGTAAATTAATTATATTTTTGAATGTAACGTTCAGTTCTAAAGAAAACGTTATTCTTGCAAACTTTTGATTAGAGGCTTTGTTCTCAAGATATTTGAGGTTGAAACTTCGAAAAACATCTCGAAAACACCACTTTCAAAGCCCTACAAATTAAAATCCAAGATAACTAATGATCCTGTGGCGGCTCTCATGTGGGCATATGACGGAGGAACTGTTGTCTCCCTCGATAGCTCAGTGGTCAGAGTATCCATCCGGCAAATGGAAGACACGGGTTCGAGTTCCGGTCAGGGTAGACACTTTTTCTCCGTCACATCGCGTCATAATCCCTTCATTGGGATAGGTTTTCTAGGTGTTTCAAGTTGCTGAACCATGAGTTTCTGTAAGAATCGAGAAGTTTTCAAGTAAAATATTTTTTTGGCTCTTGAAAGTGGATATTTTGATTTGTTTTCCGGAGCTTCAAACGCAAAAACCGTGGAAACGAAGCCTCTAATCAAAATTTTGCAAGAGTAACTTTTTCTTTGAAATAGAACTTAGAATTAAAAAATGTGAACAATCTACCAAAATTACTTCAAGGGGTAAAAAATAGGGGTGAAAAAGCAAAAGCATCCCCCATTATTCACGCCCCCGAAGAATTTTAATGGACCGCATTATTATCGTCAGATACATACTTATTTTAGTAAGATTCGGTTCAAATTTGAACAAAATCGGTTGAGAACTTTCAAAGTTACGATGAAAAATCGTTTTGAAAAGTTCAACTTTGAACGCCTATATCTTCGTTATTATTCGTTTCTGACATAAGTATATTTTTGCACCCTGTATTTTATTCAAATATGACGTGTGTGCCTGGATAAAATAATATTTATTCAAAATTATGTAAAATTGACACAAGTACAATGTACATCAATGTAGAAATGTGCCTGAATATATTTTCTTCAAGTTCTGACTTCTGAACTTCAAAAAAAAAAATCGCCTCCCCCCCAAGTCCTTTTTCTGAAATATTCAATAGTCAGCACCACACGTTCGAATCCAAAGTTGCCGGCCCTGGAAATGATCACATATAAGCTCTCTTGGTCCCTAAGTCTTTTAAATCGTGCAAAAAAATACGTACTGGTAATAGGTGGGAAATACTGGGTGTAGGTAATAGTCGAGGTAATAGTTTCCGAAACAGATGATTTGATTTTCCTAAAAGACGTTCGTTCCAATCAAGCTTTATTCATTTAAGTAACTGAATATACATATACGGGGATCGGAGATCGGAGAACTCCTTTGAGCATATAGACTGATAGATAAATAAGCCTGAACTATCTTCATCATACTCAAGTTCTACTGCTTTTAGAGCAAGCTACGCAGAAAATAGAAGGAATGCGAATATTTTGTCAAGATGTGAAGCTTGATTCGGTATCAAAATAAAAAGATATAGGTACGTAAATAAAAAAATAGATATTTATTCTTTCAAGTATCAGGACATTGTTCACGTTTTCGTCAAAACGTAGCCAAAAAAGTTATCAACGGATTCACGATTCTGCCTCTAATCTCTTTACGATAAAAAAAGCCAAGAGCTTCATAAAAACCTGAGCGATAAATCAAATAAATCATTCTCTATCACCTTCAGTGCGGTCAGAGCTGGTCTTCCGCCTTCTTCCAAGCCAAACCAAAACTTCCACAATGTGTGACTGCTGTGTCATCAAAAAAACGGTACGTTCTCTTTTCTTCCTTGATATCTACAACTTGTACTCTTTTTTCACCCAGTCTTATTCTACAATATCTTTTATTTTTCGAACAGCGATCCAGGAGACTGGCAAAACGGCCGGGTTATGAATTCTATGAAAAACTGCAGTGTTATGGGAACGGCCCCGGGACAAAATGCGGATACCGAGACTGCGAAAACTGCTACCCTGCTCAACAAAACAGAAGTGTGCACTACCTTCATGATTTTGGTAGGTACTCCCGAGGGTATTCCTTTCACAAGCGTCAACTATTCGCAAATGGAGGATCCAACGATTTAGAATTTTTTTTTTCTTATTACAGGAGAGTGCCGTTGTACTTGTAACAAGCGCGTGCGCACTGTTCAACAAAGAGACACTGCTAGGCAATCACAAGACCTTAATACAAATCTCAAACGTGTACAAAATATAGATCTTATAAAAGCTCAGCTTCTGGAGAACTTGTACCGACAACGTCTGAGAAGAACTGCGGAAGATCTGGTACAACAACACCTGAAGGCTGCGCAATATCTTCTGATGAGGCTGGATGACCGCGGGATCCCCAGGAGCTCTGGAGGGAACCCTCAGCAGTATGCTGAGAGAAGGCCCCGGATGGCCGCCAATTACCAAAAAATCGACCAGAAGACCACAGGGAAGACGGCTGTCAATACGGGAGCTAGGGCACAACGCAACTACTAATGACGAAACGTGCTAAAATGACGCTAATAATTTTTTACTGACAAAATATGTATTCTCATGCTGGACATGACTAGGTTTCTGTTAGAAAAGCTAGGTAATAAATAATTGTTATTGATGGGTACTATATCTCTATTGATTAGAGATGTATTTCCGTATTTCAAACTTTACCAGATCTTTTACAAATATACAATGTGACATATAATTTGATAGTTTTTTTGGCTCCCATTTGCCTACTTTCTGGAGAAAGTCAGCAATATCAGCAGCTTTAAAACGTTCTCTTCACCGTACATGCCTAACCTCACTCACTTAAGTCAATAGACCAGAATAATGGAAAGCTTGCAATCTCACGGAACGTATATACCTATGACTAAAAGTATTGACGCCTAATAATGAGACAACCCTGTAGATTTGCACAATAAATTAACTAATCGGAAGGATAGGGAAAGCAGAATATTTAACCCTCTTTGAAGCTACGATATGAGGTGAAGCCACCCGCATTTGGCGGGTCGAAAATAATCCGGAGGAAAATAATTCAAAGCCGTGAAAACGAGGTATAAGTATGTGAATATTCAGAGTCAAGGTATCATTAAAAAATTTCGCTACTTATTTAATTCATTCGTGTAAATCCCGCGAAGCTCTACAACATGATTTACTAGCTGCATTTCGATATTTATCAACCGTCCGTACCCATCGTCCGAGAGAATGGTGATATGCGGTAGTATCCAAGCATCCGCGAATAGATGGTCCGCCCGCCGCCCAGTCCCTTCGAGTGGCCATCATCCGATACTCACGTGTTAGAACCGCCGGCCGCATTCCAGCGCGCTTCTCAAGTTACCTGTGCTGTCTATACGCCGTTCGCGGTCGTTTTGAATGTAATAAAATATTCCGAATTGCTGGGAATGGAGGATCTCGCCGGAGATTGACCGTGGTACCTGAACCAATCCTCCTGAGCTGCCGTCCGCTTCCGACTTGTCACGTCCGTCGCCGGGTGCTTCTGCGGGTCTGTTAGCGAAGAGTTTTAGTCTCCTTAGAGGAAGCTGAGTTAGAACCCGTTGATGTTGCGTTACGACCCTCCTAGAGGCCGAAGCGTCGAAGCCCCAATGATGAGCCCCAGCCCACTTGGAGGATGACGAGTCGATTCCCCGGCTGATGTGTCTCAAAGGCCCTCAGGAGAAAGTCGAGTTGGAACCCTCCGGAGACGTGTTTTGGTCCCCTTGGGGGCACGTTGAGTCGAGAGCCCTCTAGGTTGAGTTTGGACCCTCCTAGAGGCCGATGAGTTGCTACTCTTAGTTGCAACCCCCTCTAGGATGTCTGTCAGAGCCTTTGGACGTTGAGTCTTGACCCGTTTCCAGGTGTCGAGTCAGAGCCCTCCGACGACGAGTTCCAGCCCTTCGCCAGGTCGATGTGCCAAGGCCCTTCCGGTGTTGAGTTTTGACCCTCCTCCAAGTCGTAGAGTTGGTACCCGTTGACGAAGTGTTTCGAACCCCCTCCAGGATGTTGAGTCGCGTCTCTTCGGCGACGAGTTTTAACCGCCTCGAGGATGTCGAGTTAAATATACAGGGTGCTCCTTTGAAAATTTGTCACCCCAGATTTCTCGCCGGCAAAATTTTCCACAGGAAAACGCCAAAACAGGTCTATTTTTGTTTCGAAGGGGACATCTAGGACGCATACTGTCAAATTCTTATTTCAGACCTCTTCGCCTCCATCCCACCTTACTTTAAAATTTCAAATAGAATTATGTATCTTGTGGCGATACATCAAATTTAAGACAATGAAATTCTCTTCTGGCCAGACATATTTCTGATTTTTTAAAATCACACCTCAACCTTTGTGCAGATCCTCTCTCTGTTGATGAAAGAAAAGTTCGAGGAAGAGTTTTTCCTCTTTAAACTTCCGATTCTTCAGAAATAGACTTTTCAGCTGAAACAGGTCGATTTTTAATAAAATGGGGTCATCTGAGACGCGTACGTCCAAATTCTCATCTTCAACCCCTTCGCCCCCACCCTACTTTATTTCAAAAGGTGGTTGAAAAGGATTAGAAATATGTTTGACGTGAAGAAAATTTCATCGCCTCCAATTTGATGTATCACACGAAAGGCAATGCTATTCGAAATTCTGAAGTAGTCTAGAGTGGGGGCGAAGAGGTTGAAGAAGAAAATTTGGCCATACGTGTCTTAGATGACCACCCTTAAATAAGAATCAACCAGTTTTTGCTGCGGAATTCATTTCTCAAGAATCACAAGTATAAAGGGTGTTTTTTTTAGAGGCATAGAACTTCAATCAGCGATAGCGTTGGTGCTTGGGAAGATTTTGCCGTCATTTCTTCATATAAATACTCATCAAGGCCTTCCATTTGCTCATACTCACGCACAATTGCACGGCAGCTCGAAATTATTATTTTTTATTCCAATTTGGATAGGTTCAATTTCGGGTAGCTTCTTGGCAAGGATCAGGCTCTATCTAACTAGAACGGCCAAAGATATTGTCCCCAAGACCCTGGACAATTCGGGACTCATTCAGGAAAGCCAGAGACTTCACAAGCCCCAAATGAAAGAAGTCTAAGGAAGTTGAAATACAAAATCTTATCGGCTGGAAATTGGAAAAAAAATACACAAAAAGCACGAAAATTCCGTATAAAAAACCAAGTTTTATAATCATTTTTGAAAAACTGTCTTAGAGTTGTGCGATTGTGCATGTGCATGATCAAATGGCAAGCCTTAATGAATATAAAGATGAAAAAATTACGGCAAAATCTTCCCAAGCACCAACGCTATCGCTGATTGAAGTTCTATACCTCTAAAAAAAACACCCGTTAGAAGAAACATTTCCCTTCAACAACCAAAGAGAGGATTCTCACAAGGGCTGGACGGTGGTTGAAAAAAAATTAAATATGTTCGACAGAAAGAGCATTTTATTGCCTCCAATTTGATGTAAGTTTCACAAAACAGGTAATACTTTTTGAAATTTTAAAGTAGGGTGGGGTGGGGGCGAAGGGGTAGAGGATGAAAATTTGGCAGCATCATGTGTCCTAGATGTCCCCCTCGAAACAAAAATCGCAACCTGTGTCGGCGTTTTCATGTGAAACATTTTGGCGGCGAGAAATCAGGGGTGACAACTTTTCAAATGAGCACCCTGTATTTAAAACCCATTAGGGACTAGTGTGACCATATAGTCACGCTAAACGTCGCCTTTCTGATGTGGAATTGTGTCATATTTCATTTATAAAAAATTTTCATCGACCCATCTATGTGTTTTTCTGAAAAAAACTCATTTCAACTTATACTTATAATAAAACTGATCGCTACTAAAGTACGCAAGTCGTGTCACCCTCTGAATTTTCATCAGATTTCAAAACTGATTTTCTTGAAATTCGTTTGAACTGGTATAGATAGCGCAATTCTTCGGTTATCAGATCTTGTTTTTGCAAAATACGAAATATGTCAAATAAGGTTTGTACAGGGTGACACATTAAACAGTGCTAAATTGATGGAAGTTCCGTAATCCCCCATTTTCTCAAAAGAAAAATCTCCATTGAGAAACGAAATTCATGCGAGAGTGATGTCTTACCTCGGACGGCTCTTGATTTTCAGCCCTATTTTGATTTTGTTGAAAAATATTTGTGTTTGTTCGTAATCTCCCACGAAAACAGCCGAACTGTTGATCTGATCGATTCGAAATTCGGTATGCAGACATGGTTTTACTGTCGAATGAGCCCAGAGAAATGATAGAAGCATATTCTCACCAAACTTGACTTGCAATATCTCATTTGAAAGCCCTTGAAAAATGTTGTCAAAACTGTTGAAATTTTGTGTGTATCTGTCATCTGTCAAATATTTAAAAATGTCAAAAATTCAAAATTTTACCATTTAATCATTCAAAATCCATCCAATGGATTGGAACCAAAGGCAGGAAGCAAATCAAGTCTGCAGTTGCAGTTTTCCACTATTATCTTGTCGGGCCGTTATGAATTTTCTGAATTTCTCCTAGCCGTTGCCACCCGAGAAAGCCTCTAATCCAGGTTTTGACCAGAACGACTCGCTCTTGATGCAGGACTCCACTCAAAAACTCATTTCTACTCGGGGATCGACTTTCATCAAATAATTCTAACTGATATCAAAAATAGATTGGATTGGGCGTCGTATACATCCATTTTTAAAATCGACACAGCTCCGGTTTTCTGACGGTGATTTTTCCAAAATGAATTTCGCACATTCCGTGA
Source organism: Anaspis maculata (assembly GCA_949128115.1). Taxonomy (NCBI): domain Eukaryota; kingdom Metazoa; phylum Arthropoda; class Insecta; order Coleoptera; family Scraptiidae; genus Anaspis; species Anaspis maculata. The sequence goes on from OX421962.1 coordinate 21,657,665, forward strand.
ATTTGAAAAAAACCGTAGTGTAAACTTCAACATGCGGTGAGGTGAGCCCCACGGAATGTTCATTTTAGGTGCAGACATGCTTGAAACGAACGTTGGAGAAAAGATTGATTAATTTTTGGAGGAGAAATTTTTAAAATCAGACCTACGGTTTTTGAGTTTTTCTGTATGGCAAAAGTGCATAATTTTCCAACTTTTCATCCCGTGAACAAATAATTTCCGTATTTTTTTTTAACAAAAGGTAACGGGTTCTCCAACATTTTCCAAAAAGTTTTCTTCCAATTACTCGGGAATTTCCCTGTTGGAAATTCAAAACCAGCCTGGGTTATCGAGACCGGACTTGAATGATGAAGCTTGGAGTGAAGCCTCAATTGACGATTTTTACAATAAGATGATTTGGGAAACGATTTTAGGTTTTCCCGGAAAATTGAAATTTTTCAATACACAATTTTCAATTTCCTGCAAATTATTTTCAATCTTTCTCTCCAACTCCAAATTTCCACGCCAAAGGACGTTTCGAAGAAAATTTTCCATAGGTTCCTGGATACCAGTCAGGAAAGTTTTAGGGTGACACGAGGGGTGACACAACCGATTTCTCAACATAGTGCGGTGGATTTTGGCAAAAACTGCCATTCAATATTATATGCATATTTCCCTTACTAAGATCAGTTTTACCAAAAATAATACCCTGGCAAATATTACTTAACGAAAAAAAAATCCAGTTCCTGATGGTTTAATAACTGCGGAGACAATGGGTGCAACACAGTGGCGTATCTAGGGTAAATTGCGCCTAGGGCAAAATGAAAATTGCGCCACTGAATAGTTGGAAACCCTGGGAAATGCGCTGTAGGCAGTTCTATTAGATGTTAAGTGGGCAAACGACAAACTGGGCCCCCCTATTAGGCTATACCTGGTTCAGATGAAATAGTCGTCACTTGTCAGTTACTGCTCACACGAATTGCGCCCAGTAGTTGAAAAAATATCTACATTATCTACATAATTGTATGAAGTTTAAAGAACTTGGCTTTTGAATGGTTTTTCGCATTCTTCCTATTTTTAATTTCTTTACATTTTTATCTTTTCCTCTCATTTGCGCCCTGGGGATCAAAGTGCGCCCATAACACGTGTCCCACTTGCCCCCCCCCCGTAGATACGCCTCTGGTGCAACAACTGAATCTGTGGTAGTTGAATCAAGTTTTCCCAAAGAAAATTGAACTCCAACTAAAATACTCAACCTTTGTCTTTTAACACAAGTATCTCAGGAAGCCATGATATTTTTCAGTCAAATGACAGGCAGGGTTGGCAAGAAGAGAAAACGGTTCTTGGGGATTCTTCGAACAACAGGTACAAGTAGGTACAGGGTGTCCAAAATGTCGCGCCGCTTGTCAAGAAAATTGGCAAGGGAGTGAGAAATTAATCATCTTATAAATTTTTTCCAGAAAAGATCCTGATCTTAAAACTTGAAAAATGTATGTATAGAAGACTGCATTGTCGAGACGCCTTCCCTTTCGCCGCTGGACCTTCCCAAGTCGAGATCCGAGATTCGCCTTAGTTCGCTTACACATGGCAGCTGGAATAGCCGCCATTTCTTCCAGAGTATCCTTTTTCAGTTCATCTACTGCAGCAGGAGCTACGATGACTGCTTTTTCATTGATTAACCCGACAAAAAAAAGTTCAACGGGGTTTCAGATCGGGACTTCTTGGAGACCAAAACTGATGTCCCCCAGTTTGGAAATCATTTTGGAAACCATTGACCTAACGGCTCGATACCAAGTTGGGGCTGAGACCGCCGTAAGTGCGGATACCATAGCAACGCCGGATACCAACCAATCAGACCGCTGTATTTGGCGAGTTACGCCGCGTCTTAAATTTTGCGCCTGCAACTTGGTATAGAGCCCTAAGATCCAATCCAACCCCAGTGGACTTTATCTTGTGGGGTTACCTTGAAGAGAAAATATTCACCACAGCACCTGCTGCACTGCATGATTTGAAAGGCACTATTCGGGTAGAAATGGCGGCTCTATCCCAGCTACTATGATCGTGTGAGCGAGCTCTGGAAAATAATTCGTCCCAACTTGAAGAGGTGTATATGAATTCTCCGAGTTTATAGATCAGGATTGCCTTTGAAAAAATTCAATGAGCTGATTTCTTACCCTCTTACCGATCCTTTGAAAAGCAGCGCGACATTTTGGACACCCTGTAGTGGTAGATACTTAGTAGTTCGATAGGTACACCTGCAAAATTCAGTTGATTCTATAGACCTATTCGCGAGATGACTTTTAGGGGAACTTTGATTGCAGATTCTGTTTTGCCTTGTAAACGGTTTATTCACCCTTAAGCTATTTCGTGGAACACCCTGTATTGTACCTAATACTCAACAATATTGATATGTCGTGTTTCAAAGACAGAATATTATTCCAAGAATCGATATCCTTGAAATAATGCTTAGAAACGACGACGAAGACGTTGCGTAAACAAAGAGGCTGTATGATAGTGAAGCCATTCGCATTTGATAGATTCCTGCTTGCTTTGAATGACATCTATTCTTTGTTTTGTCCATCAGTGTTGATGGGAATGTTAGACGCCTCAGTTTCTTGCCAAAACAGACCGGACAAGGGCCACAAGACTCGCAAAGATCCACAATGCCTTCAAAACTTGGTTTGCATGAATATCTCCCTTTGAAACTGATAGGGATCAATCATCATGTGAGGAGCCAATTCTACAGGTGGTCCAGCTTAAACGTCATTGAATTAAGGGATCGATAGAGAATAAAAAATGAAGGGGACTTCCTCCAGAAAACATATTTGAGAAATGCCTGATAACGGAGATATAGCTCTTCAAAGTTGGGAATAAATAATTGTTTCTTTTGGATAACTTTGAGCCGCTCAACCAATTTGATTCAAAGAGCCAAAACTTTACTGCAGTCATCTTCTGTCGAATAATCACAACGTGTTTCATAGAAAAAAAATCAGGGGCGTAGATCGAGGCGTAGATATTAGGGCGTGCCCCTTCTTTTCCTCCCCTATTTTTCACCCCACTAGTTATTTTCAAAAACTGTTCACATTTTCCTACGTTTGATTTAGGAAAAAAAGTCACCCAAGCAAAATTTTGATTAGAGGCTTCGTTTGGGAGATATTTGATTTTGAAATTTTGGAAAACATCCCAAAATCGCCACTGTCCAGAGTCAGAGTCCGAATTGTTTTTCCCCTGAAAACTTCTTGTTTCTCACAAAAAATGGTGGTTCATCAACTTTGAAATTCTAAGAAATCTATTTCAGCTGAAAAATCATGAGTTTTTTGTGGATTTCAATTTTTAGACTTTCGAAAGTGGTTCTTTCGAGATGTTTTCCAAACCTTCAAACCTGAATATCTCCTGAACAAAGCCTCTAATTGAAATTTTGCGAAAGTGACTTTTTCTTTCAAATTGAACTTGAAATTAAAAAATTTGAACAGTTTTAAAAAATAACTAGGGAGTGAAAAATAGGAGCGGAAAATAGGGAGCACCCCCTAATATCGACGCCCCCGAAACTTTTTTCATGGAACATGTTATGATTGTTCGACAGAGAATAATCCCAGTGAACTATTGGTCTAAACTGGAATTGAATCGGTTGAACAGTTGAAAATTTATGCGGAAAAAACGATTATTTATTTTAAACTTTGAAGGGCTATTTCTCAGTTTTTAGGCATTTCTCAAATATGTTTTCTGGAAAAAGTCCCTTTAATTTTTGATTCTTTATCGATCCTTGAATTAAGGACGTTCAAGCTGGACAACCCTGTATTATTCAACATTATGTATGCGTTATCCAATTTTCCGCAGGTTGGCAGGTGTTTTCACTATTAGAATTCATTTATCCATCTCACACATTTTTCCCTCAATTTCCATAATAGTTTACAGCTACCGTATGATCAAAAACTTTTCTACTTGCGGTAGGCTGTGGCCTGGCCAAAATCAGCCTCGTGTGCTTGCCAAAGACCAGGCCACAGCCTACCGCAAGTAGAAAAGGTTTTGATCATACGGTAGCTGTAAACTATTATGGAAATTGAGGGAAAAAAATCTAACTCAAGAAGAAAACAAATGATTATCTTTTTTGTCGAACATAGTTCACGCACAGTGAACGCACAGTAGTTCCTGGAACAGTTCCAAAAGAAGTTATCAACGGATTGACAATTTTTACCAGCTTTGGAAAAAAGTCAAGAGCTCTATAAAAACCGCAGCGATAATTCAATTCTTACTTTCTCATCTTTATTGCGGCTGTAACTCGTCTAATATCACTAAAAACTGCTCTACTATTATGGCTGTAAGTATGATTCCTATGACTACTATGTGTCCAAAATAAGTTTCTTCAGTGTGTCCATACTCTACTATACTACCTCTTTCTTTCACTTCCACAATCATACCCAACTGAAACCTCCCAAGGTTAAAACTTCTTTTAATCATACAGGCACCAAGAAGACAAACTTCGGCAAAAGTAGAGTGTTACGGAAACGGTTCTCAGTCATCATGCGGATACGAAGACTGCGAAAACTGCTTCCCCGAAGAAAACAGTAAGTATCTTCACAATTCATTACCCCAATAGTTATTGTGCACCACACCAGAGAAAAATTGAATTTGAACCTTTTTTGTTCTGTTCCAGAAGATTGCGATTGCGCTTGCGACAATCCCGTGTACCTAGTCCAGAAGATTGGGAATGGCAAGCAATTTCAAGACATCAATCCGAACGTCCAAAAGGGCTGTTACAAGGATCCGAGAAGGTCTCAGCCGGAAAATTACTACGGACAATCCAGAAGAGCTCCGGAATATCAGACGGGACAACGTCAAAGGGCTGTGCAATACCCAGCGGCGCAATATAACAGGCAACCTGTCAAGTACTCCCAACAGGCCGTGCAACACCCTGCGGCGCAATATGGCCCCATCAGACAACCTGCAAGGTATTCCCAGCAGTATGCCGTGAAAGAGACCCGGGTGACCACCGAATACCAAGAAGTGGTGCACCAGAGGACAACGACCACGACGGCCGTCAGGGCGAGAAGGGTTGACACTCAGTGGAATTATTACTAACTGATGAAGAAATGAGCCAAGTTTGAGGTTTTTTTTAACAGGACATTCCTTTTCGTGCTGGACATGATGAGGTTTCTAACTATAGCAGGACTAGTGTAATAATTCTTGAAACTTACTATATCTTTATTGATTGAAAATGTATTTTTGTGTTTTTCAATGTAACCAGATCTTTATCCAAAATATAATGTAATGCAATGCAAGACTTGATGGTTTTTATAGAATCCATCCACTTATTTACCAAACTTCGCGAGTTTTGGATAGTGCGAATGGGTAACTTTGGACCCAAAAGCATATGCATATTTGATTTTAGAAAAATCCTGCTCTTCTACCATTCTTGAACTAGGGCTATAGGTGGGCTAACAGGGGAGCCAAAGCTTCAAGCAGGAGCTGATGTTTACTCAAGACTACAGCAAACCATTACAATTATTTCTTAAGGTGATTTATAGTCGCAGGGCTCGTCGCAGGGCTTCTTTTGCGATAGCAAAAATCAATTAGCCTTGAACCTAGATCTTTGTTTGCCATGTGACTGCTTTTGCAGACTTTTGAGAAATAATTGTCTCTTGGCAAAAACAGCAAAGCAAAGAGTTAAGAATCTGGCACCGATTCTTGATTTATTCACTCAAATCTGTTGAACTCTTATAAATTTCTGGCGGCCACAAAGCAGTCCCATGAACTCAAACGATAATCTTGTGAAGTTGATTTTTGTACATAAGTGCTCTACGACTGTTACGGCTCAAAAGTCTGCAACGAGTTTGAAGATACCTGTGATTTGCGATTTGAATCTGTCGACTGGTTTTTTTTTTGAGGTTTGGGGGAACTTTCAAACAAAAAAAAAGGGTGCCCTTGCTACGCTTGGGTACCAACTGTATCTAGATACAACTTTAAGTTTTACGTGAATACGTCGATGTATCGTGTGATCCAAACTATTCCGAACTGGGGTAGGCTGAGCCCTGGCGAAAAGCAGCTTCACATCTCAAAATTTGACCATGTCACAGCGTACCCCAATCCGGATTGGTTTGGATCACACGGTATAAGAGGATGTTTGGGCAATTGGAAGAACGACACGAATAGACTTTTCCAATTTTATCTGAGCCATTATCACCTATTAGGTTTGGCGCGCACCCAAACGGCTGTCAAATTGTCAACTGAACAGTGATTTATTCTAGAACATTCGGGAGTATTCCAGACCATCTACAACATTCCAGAATGTTCCGGTATGTTCCGGAATGTTCGAGTATAATCTGGACTGTTCGGAAACATTCCAGATCGATGTGGAACATCCCCCTTCACGAAGAACGTTACCGGTTTACCTAAAAGATGTGCTTTCGAAAATAGAAGGGTTGGAAATTTCGTCCGCTAGAAATTTCTAGTACAGTCCAGAACATTTGTTCAGAACATTCGAGAGTATTCCACAACTTCCCAGTATGTTCCCTCATGTTCTGGAATATTTTGGAACGTTCGGAAACAACCCGAAACATTCCAGATCATTTTGAAACATTAGATATCAATCCAAAATATTCCGGAATATTCTGGAACGTTTGAAAACATCCCGGATCATTCCGGATCATTGTGGAACATCCTCTATAACACCCTCAAATGTTGTGGAATGTTCTGGAACATTGTGCACTATTCCAAACATATTTGGTATGGGTGGGGCTATCCATTGGTAGGGGTATATGAAGCGTGACCGGACAATTCGTCCCGCGGACAATTCGTAGCGGACAATTCGTCGCGGACAATTCGTCCCGCGGACGATTCGTCTCACGGACAATTCGTCGCAAAATAAGTCCCTTTGTCTTTCCTCGTTGCTTTTCGAGCTTTAGTAAGCCCCCTTATTCCTTTTTGTAGTATTTGGAGCCCTACTGCGCACCCTGGTTTCTTCATGTCTTTGGAGCTCTGCTTAGTCCCCTTGCATCATTCCGAGAAATTTTGCTAGTACACCAAGCTTTGGGAGCACCCACTGACGGGAGCACCAGTAAGGCCCCTTATACTTTCATGAGATATTTGGCCCCTATCGAGCCCCTTATCTTCTCTAGTGTAATTTTTGAGCTCTAATGAGTTCTCTTATGTTTTTCATTGCTTTCAGATTTCCATACGGCCGGGCCCCTTTTGCAGTCTTGTGTTATCAAGAGCTTCACTGGGTCCCCTTATTCTATATTCAACGTAACTTGAAGCCCTGCTGAGCCCCCTCGAATTTTCCATGAATTCCGGAGCAGCAAGCAGCGTTATGCCGCCATGGCATGTTGAAGCCCTATCGGGCCTCATTGTGCCTTCAGGTGTAGTTGGAGCCCCGTTGAGCCTCCTTATGTTTTTTCATGACTTTCGGAGTAGGTACCAGTAAGCCCCATTTCGCGTTATTTTGTTATACAGAGCTCCATGGGGCCCCCTTGTCTCTTCAATACCGTTTAAAGTTCTGTTGGGCCTCCTTGCACTTTTCCTATAGGCTTTTGGAGCAGTAGTAAGTCCCTTGTGCCTTTATGTTATATTCGACCCCTTATCCCTTGTTTCTTATATAAATATAATTTGGAGCCCTAATGAGCCCCCTTAGAGCCTCTTGAGCCCCCTTGTGTCACCAATATCATTTGAAGCCCTACTGAGCCCCCTTGCATTTTTCCGTGACTTTCTTATTTTTATTGAGCCCTGCGTCATTTAGAGCCCTAAGGAGCCCCCTTGTGTGTTTTCGTGGCTTGTGCGTTCTTGCATTGCTGGAAGCCCCAGTGTACCTGGGTCTCTTGTGCCTTCATGTGATATGCGGAGCCCTATCGGACCCCCTTGTGCCGGTTAGTGTAGTTTGGAGTCCTAGTGAGCCCCTTCGGTTTTTTAATGGCTTCCAGAAACCCAGTCACCCCCCTTTTGCCTTTTTTTATTATACAGAGCTCCATTGGCCCCCCTTGTTGTATTTCCATGGTTTTTGGAGCTCTATCGGGTCCCCTTTGTACCCTTATGTGTAGTTTGGAGCCCCAATCAGTCCACTTGTGTTGGCTTTCCGAGTATCATACAGTGAGCCCCCTTTTGCCTTTTCTTGTTGTGAAGAGCCCCTCGGGCCCCCTTGTGTAACCAATATTATATGAAGTTCTACAGAGCCCCCTTGCATTTTCCCGTGATTTCCAGATTCTTGTTAAGCCCCTTGTGCCCTATGTGTCGTTAAGAGCCCTAATGAGCCCCATTATGTGTTTTCGTGGCTTTCAGAATTCCAGTAAGCCATCTTGTGCGCTTTTACATTGCTGGAAGCCCTAGTGTAAGTCCCTTGTGCCTTCATGTGATATACGGAGCTTTATCGGCCCCCCTTGTGCCCGCAAAAGTAGTTTGGAGCCCTAGTGAGCCCCCTTGTGTCCATACGTGTAGCTTGGAACCCTAGTGAGCCCCGTCGTTCCCATGAGTGTAGTTTGGAGCCCTAGTGAGCCCCCTTATGTTCTTCAATGCGACTATCAGAATTCCAGTGAGCCTCCTGTTGCCTTCTTGTGTCATCCGTAGCTGCCGTGGGCCCCCTTGTTTCTTCAACGTCTTTTGAGCCCTGCATGCTAAGCCCCCTTACATCTTTCCGTGGCTTTCGAAGCAGTAGTAAGCACCTTGTGCCTCTATGTGATATTCGGAGCCCTCTCGAAGCTCCATAAGGCCCCTTATGTTTTCAATATCGTTTGAAGCCTTGCTGAGCCCCGTTGCATTTTTTCGTGGCTTTCGGATCTCTGTCGGACTCCCTTGTGTTTGCTTATGATTTTTAGATCTTTTTATTGAGCCCCCTTGTGTCTTCATGTGTAATATAAACCCCCTTACCTTCCGAAGCCTTCACTTGCGACGAATTGTCCGCGGGACGAATTGTCCGTGAGACGAATTGTCCGCGGGACGAACTGTCCGCGGGACGAATTGTCCGCGACGAATTGTCCGCGGGACGAATTGTCCTAGCACCATATGAAGTAATATCCGTCGTGGGTTCGATCGAAAGCCAGTTTCTCATCAGTGACGAAGGGGAGAACCGAAAAAAAAAACTGAAACATTCCAGAACATATCGGATCATTCTGGAATGTTGCGGGATGATGTCGAATGTTTCACAATGATCTGGAATATTCCGGGATGTTTCCAAACGTTCCCGTTCCAGACTATTCCTGAACATTTCAGAATATATCGGAACATTTCGTGCACAAACTTCTGTTCACGAAATGACCCCTATTACAAATCGGGACCCCTGACGTATTCACAACATTCCAGAACGTTCTGGTATGTTCTGCAATGTTTGAGAATAGTTTGGAACGTTTGGGAACATTCCAGATCATTGTCGAACATCCCCGTCCATGAAGAAGGTCCCCGGTTTCACCTGAAGGATATGTTTTTGAAGATATGAGAGTTGGAAGTTTTCTCCGGTGGAAATTTCTAGAACAATCCAGAACATTTGTCTAAAACATCCCAGAGTATTCAAGAGTATTCGAAATTATTCCACAACACTTCAGAATGGTCAGGTATGTTCTGGAATGTTCGGGAACCTTCGGAAACATCCCGGAACATCCAAGATCATTGTGGAACATTCTCTGTAACACCCTTGAATGTTGTGGAATGTTCTGGAGCATTGTACACTATTCGAAACCTTTTTGATATAGGTGGGACTATCCATTGGTAGAGGTATATAGAGTATTAGAGTAAGATCCATCGTGGGTTCGATCAAACGCCAGTTTCTCGTCAGTGACGAAGGGGAGAACCGAAAAAGAAAGTGAAACATTCCAGAACATATCGAAACATTCTGGAATGTTGTGGGATGACCTCGAATGTTTCAGAATGATCTGGAATGTTTCGGGATGTTTTCAAACGTTCCAGACTGTTCCTGAATATTTCAGAATATATCGGGACATTCCGTGCACAAACTTCTGTTCACAAAATTATCCTTATCACAAATCAGGAACACAGACGTATTCACAACATTCCAGAACGTTCCGGTATGTTCTGGAATGTTTAAGATTAGTTTGGAACGTTTGGGAACATTCCAGATCATTGTCGAACATCCCTGTCCATAAGGAAGGTCCTCGGTTTTACCTAGAGGATGTGCTTTTGAAGATATAATAGTTGGAAGTTTTGCCCGCTGGAAATTTCTAGAACAATCCAGTACAGTTGTCTAGAACATTCAAGAGTATTGGAGATTATTCCACAACATTTCAGAAAGTTCAGGTATGTTCTGGAATGTTCTGGAACGTTCATAAACATCCCGGAACATTTCATATCATTGTGGAACATTCGGGATCATTTCATAATATGTATTTCAGACAAAGATTTACAAAAATTCAATTTTTTTCCAATGATGGATTCATTTCAGAATTCAAATATATTCAGAACATTCTGCTTTACTTCTCAATGCAATATATTAACATAAAATGACTGATAAAATATCCGGGACATATTTGATTTCTAAAATGAGTCCATCATTCTGAAAAAAAAAATTTTTAGGATGCCAATTTTTCAATTTAAAAAAAAAAAATTAGGAGTGTCATTAGTGTTGCCGTCTAGACAAGACAAGACAAGAGTTGCCCTACTCTTGTCTTGTCTTGAAATATCAAGATTTTTTCAAAATTTCAAGACAAGACTCTAACTCTTGATGGGAATTTTTCAAGAGTCTAGATAGACTCTTGAAATTAGAATTGTATAAAGCCCCCTCCTCTTCCTATAAAAATACGTGACAGGAATATAAACATCTTTAAGCAAGAAAAACAAAGAAACGGTGAGGAGCAAAGAGCACCCTTCGAATAGAGACTGCCGTCCAATAAAATATTTTACTTGGGTATACTTACGCTCAAATTTCCAAACAAAGACTCACTTTAATTCATACTGAAATTTATCATTGCATTGGTGTGAGTGCTGAAAGAAAAGGTGGCCACCGCCACCCCTGATCTGTCAGTAGACGTATTTTTGCAATGGGGTCTTATATAGAATGACAAAATACGATTTTATTGCCGTAGATTTCATGCCTAAATGAATATAGTCAACTACTGCTCAGTTGGAGAAGTATTCAAAAAATCTGGCACCGCGGAAGAAAATAGGAATTCAGCTCACCGCAGTCCATCTGCTCAAATCGAGTGAGTAAGCAACCCAAGAACAGTATCAGGTTGCCACATGAACGTCGAGAAACAGTCAACGAAAAAGAGCCACAGTCGAAAAAAAAGGCAATCAATCAACTTCCATATTTGCTGGTGTTTGAAACATTGCTGCTGCATAGAGAAATGTGAATAATCGGGTTTTAGTAGGACCCGGCGTTCCCAGATGTCGTGCTGCGGACGTGGTCCAGTAGTTTTGTCGAAAATATACCGATTGTTTCAAGACCTGTGTCAGGTTCCCGCTTGTGTCAACCTGACGCGGGCAAGAAGACTCACTTTGCTCAAGTTGTAGAAAGAACACCAGCCCAATAGGTATTTTGCCTTGGTACCTACATTGAAATGATTTCTGGCTGCAGCATGTTGTCTGAATCATTTTCCTTTTATTGGCGAGAAACACTTTGTTTCGCAGCTATTGACCAAAAAACCTTCTCAAAAGCCTCATCGAGCTACCTAATTTCTTAGAAGTTGCGATCTGAGAAGGCGCAGCTATTTTTCGGAGAAGTAGAAATAAAGATGTTGGAGCAGCCTTTGGAAAACAAAATCACTTGGAGGAAACTTTCGCATGAGAACCAGAAAAAACAGTAGAGACATACAGAGTCTGAAGGAGATATCATGTGAAATTCAGGGTGTTTGCAAACTTGGGATAGAAAATTGAGCCGCGGTTGAAGAAATGCCCCAAAAGTGCCGGAAAAATGTTGAAAAAAACAATGATCTTGAAATATGAGAAAAAGAAATGGAGGGTCAAAAAAAAGGTGGTCCTTCGACTCCTTCTACATACTTTTTTTTTTCTTCAAGATTTTAGAAAACTCTTGCCATCAGACCAAAAAGCAATTTTTTGAACCTTTGATTTGTCTTGAGATTTTAGTTAGTGTACAGGGTGAGTTATGAATCGCAAAAACCTATTTTTTCTCGAAAATGGCCGTGAAAGGTTCTAGAGGTTAGAAACAAATAGCTCTCATATGAAATTTTCTGCATGAATTTTTAAAGAAAACTGGATTTTCAGGATTTACGACTCACCCTGTATAGTTAATAAAATCACAAAACACATTCAAAGGTTCAAAAACATTGCTTCCTGGTCTGTTGAGAACAGTTCACTAAAATCTTTCAAAATAACGGAAATAGAGGGGATCGAAAGACCACATTGTGCCCCTCCATAGTTTCAAAAATGAAAACCCTAATTTTTTTTTAACATTTTTCTGATACTTCCAAACATTTCCGTAACTGCAGTTCAATTTTCTACCTCAAAGTTTGCAAACACCCTGTATAATATACCTTTTAGCCTTATTGATGTTATTTTATGTTGTCAATAAATTCTGTTAGGAATCTCCAAGCAAATCACTCATTCAGTGGACAATAAAAACCGTCAACAGAAAGGAATATATATCTGATGTTTTTTATTTTTATTTTCAAGAGTCTAATCAAGACTCTTGATCTTGACAGCCCTACTCTTGTCTTGTCTAGAAATTTCAAGACAAGAGTTTCTGGAGGTCTTGTCTAAGTCTTGACGTCTTTTCAAGACAAGACTCTAGAAAGTCTAACTCTAGACGGCAACACTAAGTGTCATGCATTTCTGTAATCAGGTTAAGAATGTGAATCGACTGTGATGCTGATGACAAAATACAGGGTGTTTCAAAAAAACGCAAAAAAAATTGTGACACCTTGTATTTGACACGAAATGAAAAATTATACTTGACATTTCCAGAAAATATGAAAAAAATTGTTCGATAATAGTTTTTTATTTTTTTTAATTATCACGAAGGGGAAGTTTTCAATGAGGTTTCAAATACACGAAGTGACCCCTATTACAAACCAAAAACATAGACCTCCCCAGACTATTCTCGAACATTCCAGAATATCCGGAACATTCCGTGCATAAGCTCCTGTTCACGAAATGACCCCTATCACAAATCGAAAACATAGACGTATCCAGGTCAAAAGTGCTCCTTTGATTTTGACGAGTAGTACAAAATTTCAATCAACGATTGATAGGCCAGGCGGTATGTTGGTAAAATCACTACAATTTGGAAAAAACTCCGACCAAAGCTTTTATGGTGTCAAACTCTTCGTAAGGTCAGTAGTTATCTACCACTGAGTTTCCGCCCAAAAACGAATTGTGCTGATTCCTCTACATCTGCGCGAAGGTAAAGGATGCCTCGAAAGTGCAAAAAGACCTGTAAAACCTTCGTACTTTTTCGTTATATTTGCCTAAATGTAAACGTACAACTCTTACGCAAACATTGGAAGCATCTGTCATCATCTCTGTGCCGGTCTTACTGTTGAAAAAAAAGATTTCTCCGTGCGGGTCAGATGAATTACATTTGATCATTTTTCCACACAAGAAAACGATGGAGCAACATGTATTTTATATGTTTTCTGATAACTCATATCCATTGAACCCATTTATGGCATTAAAGTTTCAATAACAGAATTTTCGAAGATACTTTTTATTTTGCTTTGAGTTACACCATAAATAATTATAAATACTTCTTTGGCCAACCGGTTTCGCTGTTAAGCATCGTCAGGGCTGTAATAAGTTTTTTTCACTACTAGCCGTGAAGTACATCATTATTAACCTGTTCCTGAACTAAGAAGGCGATTTTCTAGTAGTAAAAAAAATACTATATAAACCACGGTCGAGAAAATTATTATAGCTTCAGCGCCTTATATCCCTCAGCTGCGCTTCGGGATCTAAACTGGCGCTTCAGCTATAATAATACTTTCTCAACCTTGGTATATAATATACTATTATGAAGCTGTTGTAGGTATATTAAAATGAGTAAAGGATCTTACTTGAGAAGTGACATTTTGTTATTTATAATTATGTATAAAATTCAAATGTTTTTTTCAGGTGTTATGATCAGAAACTAGTTGGTCCAAGATTACAATGTATATAAGCATAAAAATTGTAATCTTGGACCAACTAGTTTCTGATCATAACACCGGAAAAAAACATTTGAATTTTATACATAATTATAAATAACAAAATGTCACTTCTCAAGTAAGATCCTTTACTCATTTTAATATACCTACAACAGCTTCATAAAACTTATTACAGCCCTGACGATGCTTAACAGCGAAACCGGTTGGCCAAAGAAGTATTAATAATTATTTATGGTGTAACTCAAAGCAAAATAAAAAGTACCTATAACGTCAACACCATTGGAAGAAGGATGGAAGAATTTTTTCAATTTATTTTTGAAGATGTTGCCAGCAAAAAAGTGAATAATTTTTACCCGCCTGTTCAGCAGCAATTTTTTCAATTTTACCAAACACCGTTTGCAAAAATTTCATAAGGAATGGAAAGCTCAAACTCTTCTCTAACGATATCGTGCCCGGCTTAACCGCGGCACGCACTTGAAAGTCTAATAAACTGATTTCTTTTCGAGAGGTCCTGTTTCACCCGCGTGCGGCCGTGCCTACTTGACATAGACCGGACTGATTACACGAGCTTGGAAATGTACTATTTTCCAGCTTCAAAACGCGACCATTATTATTAAGACTTTGTACATTGATTTATGAAGGAAATATATATCATTTTATCATTAATGGTCGTGTTTTAAAGCTGAAAGAGAGTACATTTCCTAGCTTGTGTGATCAGTACGGTCTATGTCAAGTAGGCACAGCCGCACGCGGGTAAAATATAACTGCTCGAGAAGAAATCAGTTTCCTACACTTTCAAAAAGCGTGCCGCGGTTAAGCCAGATAAAATATCATTGGAAAACATTTCCAGCTTGTCATTCCCTATGAAATTTTCGAGAACGGTGTTTGGTAAAATTGAAAAAACTGCTGCTGAACAGGTGGGTGAAAATTATTCACTTCTTAGCAGGCAACATCTTCAAAAATGCTGTTATTGAAATTTTAACGCCATAAATTGGTTAAATGAGTACAAGTTATTAGAAAACATCCGAAATACATGTTGCTTGATCGTTTTCTTGTGTGGAAAAACAATTGAATGTGATTTATCTGACCCGCACAAAGACATTTTTTTTTCAACAGTAAGAGTGGCACAGAAATGATGACAAATGCTTCCAATGTTTGCGTTAGAGTTGTAAGTTTCCATTGAGGGAAATAAAATAAAAAAGTACGGGGGTTCAACAGCTCTTTTTGCACCTTCAAGACATCCTTTACCTTTGGGCAGATGTGGAGGAATCAGCACAACTCGTTTTTGGGCGGAAACTCAGTGGTAGATACCTACTGACCTTATGAAGAGTTTGACACCATAAAAGCTTTGGTCGGAATTTTTTCTATCCAGAATGACCTACCGCCTGGCCTATGACCCAAATCATAATATACAGGGTGGTCCAGGTTTTTGTCGACAAACTTTGCAGGCTGATAGAGGATAAAAAAAGAAGTTGACTCACCCCAAAAAGTACATATCTAAAATGCATATTAAAAGAGTTACAGGCCTTCAAAGTTGCAGAAAAAAATTGTTTTTTTCTTGATAACTTTTGAACAGCTTCACCGATTTCGCTCAAATTTTGCACATATGGTTAACAAACACGTCCCCAGTGATTTCTTGAAAAAAATTCTGTCAGAATGACGCAGTGCCGTAGATATGGGGGGGTACTGACCCTCTTATCCCCCTACTTTCTACGCCACTGGATATTTTGGAAAACCGTTGAAAGCATTGAGTTCGGCGTTCAATTTTGAAGAGAAAACTGGCGTATCATTGCTACATTTGGAGCAGGAGTTTCTGAGCTATTTGTGTTTAAAGGTTCAAAAACACCGAATTACGCAAATATTTCAAAATTCGAGCAAGCTTTGACCCATTCACTTTCAACTTTTTTTTCAATTTTAAGTTCATTGATCCATAATTTGGCTCATGAGAAATTGAAAACTGGTATGAAAATTCATAATTTCAGTAACCATTGAATATTCAATAGGTACCTATTCACTTACTGATAGTTGGGAAGTTTAGTAAGAACAAGAACCAAGGGCCCATTGTTTCTTATTGGTCATGTTACTGAAATCATGAATTTTCACAATCAATTTTCAATTTCTCATGAGCTAAATTATGAATCAATGAACTTTACGTTGAAAAAAAAATTGGAAGTGAATGAATCAAAGCTTGCTCGAATTTTGAAACATTTGCGTGATTCGGTGTTTTTGAACCTTTAAACACAAATATCTCCGAAACCGCTTCTCCAAATGTAGCAATGATACGCCAATTTTCTCTTCAGAATTGAACGCCGAATTCAATACTTTTAACAGTTGTTCAAAATATCCAGTGCCGTAGAAAGTAGGGGGGTAAGAGGATTAGTACCCCCCATATCTACGGCACTGCGTCATTCTGACAGAATTTTTTTCAAGAAATCACTGAGGACGTGTTGGTTAACCATATGTGCAAAATTTGAGCAAAATCGGTCAAGCTGTTCAAAAGTTATCAAGAAAAAAACAATTTTTTTCTGCAACTTTGAAGGCCTGTAACTTTTTTAATATGCATTTTAGATATGTACTTTTTGGGGTGAGTCGACTTCTTTTTTTATCCTCTATCAGCCTGCAAAGTTTGTCGACTAAAACCTGGACCACCCTGTATAGTAATATGAAGTATGCAGTAATGAAGTAGTAAGTGTGATCTGCATCTTAATTTGGCACCAACAAGGGGGGCTTGCCCCAGATTAGTACCAGAAAAAAATTCAATTGAAAAAAAAGGATTGAATGTGATTTATGCAAGCCTCGCTGGTGCTACCTGCCGTCAAGCAAAAACCTGGGACCAGAGAAAAAATAAACAAACGCGCCCTTTGTCACTGACACAAAAATCCGGAAATTGATTCATCCCCCCTGATCCTCCATTCTCCATGAAAATTCAATCGTACCTTGAAAGAGTGTGACCATCGTACGAAATTTTCGCATTCATATTATGATTGTATAATCCACCCCCGCGGGCATCAGCAGCATCAGAGACCATAAATCTCCCAAGAATATAATTGCGAAGAGGAAGCGTAACAGCCCGAATCTGAATTAATTATTCATATTTCAATATTATCGACAAACCGGGGCACAGTCCGATTTTAATAATAAATCAACAAATTCCTGATGATGCGTATTATCCCCATCATAGCGGTGCACAAACAATAACAGCGGCAATAATACTGTAATTATATAGGCAATAATGTACGGACCCTGCAATATAGATGGGTTTATTATGGAAGTACCAAAATCAGGTAAACATCATATTGGTTAGGGTTAGGCGTAGGTATACGAGTATCTATACAAACCTATCATCTCTTTCCGTTGGTTTTATATACCTAAATATTAAGCTTGCTTTGTTATTGTTGTTGTTGTTGTTGTGGTTGCTGTTGTTGTTATTGTTATTATTATGATATCTTATAGCTAACACTGGTCCACTGTTTTACACCCTCTCACTTTCAGTGGTTATACCTATCAGTTACAATGGGGCTCTGCATCTTAAAATGAACTGGGCATTCAAGAGGGATATAACTTTTCAAAACAGGGCAAATTTGAAGCTATCCTGGATAAATAAAGCCCGCCCTTAGCGACAGCTCTTGAAAACTCCATCGACTTCGCAAATATTTCGGAAAGCTCTTGAAGTACGACATCGCCACCAGTTGTGCGGGTCTGCGAGGCTTTTTCGTACGTCTCGTGGGCTCCAGTCAGTCTCGTAGAAATACTAAGAGAAACTTTCAAAACAGGAAGAAGAGACTTTCTGGAGCCGTTCGCGGCATGAAGCCTCGAGTTTCCATGGACTCAAATAACACAAGAAAAATGCGACAGAGTCTTAGCTTGAGAAATATATTCCTAGAAAACTGGACCCCTCCCATGGACAGTTGTTCTTCCCCTACACCCCTTAAAAGGTCCAAATTTGGATGTGCTCCTGATTTTGTGAAATTCATGCAAATTGTTCAAATTGGCCTTGTGATCATGGGAAAAATAGCGGAAAAAATCTGAGCTGTGAGTTGGGGTAGTTATCGAGGGAGTTGGTTGAATCGAGAAAATCGAGTAAAGTTTCGGAGCTCCCGATTCTTACAAAAGCTGAGCAAAGGAGTTATGGACGAACGATTTAGAAAAATCTGAATCAATAAACTGGGAGTGGTTCTCAAGGGGGCTGGAGGTCAAAATCAAGAAAAGGGATCAAACTCCGAAACTTCTGATCCCCATAGAATGATCCTTGAACAATTAAATGAATTCTGAGAAATCTAAACCAATGAATTCGAGTGTTATTGAAGGGATGGAGGCTTGAAATCAAGCGAACAGTGAAATTCTGGACCTCCCAATAATTCATCTAGGTATACCTAAGTTGATCTGGGTGAATAACAAAAAGACAATGGACAGGGAGCTGGTGCCTCAAAACTTACGTCATAAGGTACATGATTTTAACCCTGTAGGTCCAATGTGCGTTGATAAGGTTGTTCAAAATTTCTTTGTCTCACATGTCAGACCCGGGCTTCAGGCTGGTATAGGCTTGTCAATTTTCGAAAAATGTCAAAAATTTATGTCATTAGGAACATGGATGAAACCAACGGGCTTTTGTGTGGGAACATCCCCTTACTCAAAAATCGGGTCATAAGACAACATTTCTGGGGGCTCTCGGTCCATGAGACAAGTTTTAAATTTTCAAAAGAGACCAAAATTTACCTTCTCTTGGAAACTTCTCCTTTGACAAAATTGCAGTGATGAAAAACTATTCTCACATAATTTTTTACGCAGGTTTCGAATCTGTCCACAAAAATTTTCAATGGTACATCGCTTACAGGGTGCAAAATCGAATTTTTTTTCCAAATCGTACACCCTGTATTTTAACATGGAAATCTATTCCGTTTTTCATCCTGATGACAAATATATTTCACACTTGGTGGGTTAGTCAATCAAAAATCAACAGGCTCACACCAGCCTGAAGCCCCCGAAGACAAAGCAATTTTTAACAACTTTATCAACGCGCATTAGACCTACAGGGCTTAAATCATGTACCTTATGACGTACGTTTTGAGGCACCAGCTCCCTGACCACAATAAAAACAAATTGGATGGGGACTGACTTCTTCGTTTCTTGGCAGTTGATTTGATAAGATTCCAAAAATTGGTCGATAGTGATGCGAGTCAGGCTTAATAGGCTTTGGTCCTAGTCTCCTCAATAACCATCTCAGTTAATTTATATAGATATTTTGAAAACTGTTTTTCCATTTCTGGAAAGTTCTGGAATTTCACTTCGCTTACTTGATTCTGAGCCTCAACCCTCTCGATAGCTACCCCAATTAACAACTTACCCCCAGTTGCACCAAAGAACTCAATCATGAAATAGCTAATTGAGAGTTTTTTTCCAGTTTTCTTCAGTGAATTTCATCATAGTGACCAATGAAACACGCAGCTTCAAGAAAGATTATTGAAAAATGTTCAGTAAGTACGTAATTTTGTTATCGATACATTCCCAACTTTTGAAAAGTTGGAAAGTGTATGATTTCGGCATCAAATGCCAATCACCTCCATCCCCTACCCCAACTTTAGCTCCAACCATGAGGTGAGAAATGATAATTCAAACTTGGTGTTCGTGGTTTCTTTCAATCTAAAATTTTTACTCCGATTTTGAAAAACCCAACTTGAGAACGGGTTGTTGTATTTTGATTTTGTTGCGGTAAGACTGAAAATACACTAGTTTTATATGTCCTTCTCGAAAGAAAATGATAGTCGTTATTTTGTTCCAGAGCTTAAAAAAAAAGAATGGTGCAGCGACAAAAAGGAGGTGGGTTCCTTTCAAAAATCAACCTTATACGCGCGCTTCTATACAATCTAGAATATCTCAGACTTCTGCCGGAAATGCCTCGAAGGTTCTCATTGCTTCCATTTTGTTCTGGCATGATTCGTCATCGCCGGTTGCTCTAGAAACTCTAGAAAAGTCTAGTGTAGTGTCTTCGCGCATGTTTTCGTTGCACTGCTCCTCCGCCAATTGTGCAGGTGTGTATCTTACCATGCGTCTGGGTCTCTTGCGAGTTCTATGAACATTACACATGAACAATCATTCACCCTAGGGAAGACAAACGGAAGATGGTACCTAATATCGGCGCGGCGGACGCACTGCCTGTTCAAATAGCCACGCCAACTCGCTGAAACAAATCGGCGGTTATCTCCACTTCACTCTTCACGCTTGGTGTGAAAGAGGCAAGATATAGCTAATTTATCAAATACTCGATTGCTCAAGTTAGCGTACGATGCTCAACTTTTCCCCAAGCACGCGTTTATGATTTACCCGTTCGGGGAAAAAATGAGCATCATACGCCAACTTGAGAAATCGTGTATTTGATCGCTCGTTATTATGCCCAGGTATAAATGTCTGAAAAAATTATTATGGTGCAACAACAGCTCAACCTACAGACAAAGAGACGGACAGAAACTAGTTCCGACAAATGACGCCTCATCCGCCGGGACACGATGGCACATTCCTATATCGCTTCAACAAGTCGGAAAGCTAGCAGGTCAAGCCGCACGTCCAGAAGTATAGGTACAGTCGTGACGTCAGATTATTGTTTCGAACAGTTGCAATGCTCAAGATTAAACTAGCGATGTCTAGTTATCGGGAGATGGAAGTGGCCTGAATTATCCAGAGTTCGCCTGCCCGATAATGCAGCTGTATGAAACAAGTGAAACTCATCGAGTTGGAACCGAGGTTAATTTTCATTTATTTTTTCGGTATAGAAACTTCTGCTGATGCGTACTGCCTGGGTTGATAACGCCAGGAAAGAATCTCATCAAATCTATTGGGAAGTTGATTCGCAGGCACTGTCACTAGCAAAGAGAAGTCAACTTCTCTGAAGGAAATAATTTTTCATGTGTATCTAACGTTCATGACTCTAGTAGGAGATTCAGACGCGCGGTAAGACACATGCCTACACAATTGGCGGAGGAACTGTGCAACGAAAGCTAGTCGAACTATCCACTAGACTTTTTTTCTACAGCTTCCGCGTTCCGCGAATAGACTAGCAACCGATGGCGGATTATGCTAGAACAATAATAATTAAGCAACAAAATCCTTTGCGGCCTTCCCGGAAGAAGTCTGGTCTATTCTACAATGTATAAATGTAGAAGCGCGAGTAAACATATAAAGTACATGAAGATCAACATTTTTCACGCTATGATCAAAAACTTTTTTCTTCTAGAGTGCTTCGAACTAATCATTTTATTCATCAAAGGTTGGCCGAAATAAATCAATTATCAAATGTCAGTGTCATTGGAGGTGCTTTCAATCTAGACGGTACCAATATCGCCGCAGACGGAACATGTTCCAATAGTTAGGCACACACTTTCAGGTGTGTGAAAAAAAATCACAGCACTCTACACACTCATGACATTTCAAATTTTTGTCCTGAGAAAGAAGCTTTAGTGTTATCTGGATGCTGGAGGACGATTCGTTAGCCTTGCTTGACACACCTTAAATTTTCCACTATGCAAACGACTCTATAGCCTTGAAGGCAATTCCAGATTATCATCTATATCTCTGTCACTCTCTTTTTCCAGCTGAATGATTTTTTGGGGCAGAAATTAAGTGACGATCGGGGAGGGGGGGCGCTACGGCTACGGCTGTGAAGTTTCGGAGCAAAACTATCAGCTATAACTATCTGAATACTTTGAATTTTGACAATAATTCAGCTTTCACTTCTCATTTATCAATCTCATCCCACCACATAGATCAGACCCTTTTCAAAAAAGTATTACATACAACAGACGATAAAATATTATGTAACTATCTCGAGGAGTTAGAAATAAGGAAGTTATATTCAAAATTCCCTAATCTTTGTTTGAAGGACCAAATCCAATTTGATTCATCAATTTTACTCCCTTTTCTTTATCCTCCTACAAAAATTCAAAATTGTCAACAATAAACCAAAATAATACATACCTTGTCTCTAACCAACTTCGTTTTGATTGTTATTATTATTCAATTGTTTACTTTGACTTTGACACTTTATACATTTTACACCTTTACTGCTTTGAAGATGGCCCGTCAGCAAAATATATTTATACAATTTTCGTGGAGAGACAGATTATTTATATACCTAACTTTATTCTACAAGATGCCTCCATTAAGAGAATCCCTCAACTTTCACGATATTTCAAAACTATCAGCAGCCATCAGCCATATCCTTCCAGCAGTCCAGCTTGTCACTTTATTCTTGCTCCAAAAAGTCATTCTACTGGAAATAAAAAGAGAATGAGATATATCTGTGACATCTCTCGTTCAGCTTTTAAAAAAAAATAAGATGATGATTTTTAAAAATCATAAAATATACACTTTGATGCAACTGATTGGCGGGCGGTTTGACATCCTAGGGTTGTGTTGGTTCTTTGTACCGTATGATCAAAAACTTTCTCACTCAAGGGAGGCTGCGGCCTGACCAGAATCAGTCTCGTTGCCTGCCAATGACCAGGACCACAGCCTCCCTTGAGTAGTAAGATAGTTTTTGATCATACGGTGCAGTGAAATATATAGTCGTGATTATTACACTTGTTTTTCAACATATTAACATTAGATACACTAGAACATTATAACGTCCTAATATAATTTTTGATTGTCAACATGCATCACCTAATTTTGGTTTGTGAACTGTATACTTCGGTCTCCGATGCCCAACTCCTCCCCTACTTTGTTTATGAATATTGCGAAATACATTCTTCGCGGCATAAAGATGAGTTCCCTATGACTGAACATCAAGCTTTAAAATACCTCGCAAAAGACAAGACCAAGGGCGAGAGTAATACTTCAAGACGTATCAGCTTATACTCGGCTGAGCTGGATACGAAGCTGAAAATATGAAATTCTTCGTAAAACAAACTTGCAAAGCTCAAACTTATCGTTGTTACAGCTCAACTGCAACAAACTGCATAACTTACAACTCCTTTTTGCATCGCACTATTGACTTTACTACAGCAGCCTCGGCGGAGAGATATAAAATCCTCTTGCTCCGAATTTTTCATGTTATTCAATTGTACGTATAGTATCACAAGTGTTTTTTTTCTTTAAACGTGAGGTTGAACTCGATTTGAGACAAAGACAGCTGTCAGTCACGAAGAAAGTGAGCCCAATAATATCTGAAAAAATTACTAGACCGCACGTCGAGGGATTTGGTCATTTTCTTCGATAACACTGGACCATCAAAAAATTACGAGTTATATCTCACGAAATTTGACTTGCAATACGTCATTTGTTATCATACAGTGTCATCTGTCGAATATTGAAAATGTCAAACTTCAGAACTTTGTCATTTGATCATCAAAAACCTATTCATTGAATTGCAACCCATTTCGGCCTGGAGCAACACAACAAAACAGTAGAATTAAGTCTGCAAATAGAGCTTCTCATCGTTTTCCAGTCTGGCGTTACGAATTTTTGACTTTTTTTCTGGTCGTTACTACTCGCGACGGCCGCTCACCAGGGTTTTGACCAGGATTACCCGCGTTTGATGCTGAACACTATTCAGACGTGCTCTACTGCTCAGGGATCGACTTTTTTCTTTTTTTTCTCGAAAAGCTGTAACTGATATCGAAAATATATAGCATTGGGCGTCGTGTAGGCTAATTCTAGAATGCGACATGTTCTTGGTTTTCTGGCGGTGATTTTTCCAAAATAAAACTAAACTGCTCAACATATGGAATGTCGGTATCAAAAACTATGCCCTTTTTCAAAATGGTGTAACTTTGGATTGTCTCAACCGATTCCGGTTTTGTTTTCACGATTGCTCAGTTACATATTTCAGCAATCTACTTCGTTGGCGAGAGTTTTCAAATAATTGAACTCACATTCGTCATAGGGTGGAATGTAAAGCATTGCAAAATTGTGCTTAGTTCAATAGGTCCCCGTTTTTGTGAACAATTTTTTTTTCAAATTCTAACGATATAATCATGTAGCCTGATGTCTTGTCTCAAAACAATTTTCGAATTTTTCAGATCAAAAGTTCAACAATGTTGATATGATTTTTTTTTGTAAAAGTTGCATTTTAGACATTTTAAAAAAATAAGAAATTGAGGTTACATTTTTGAAACTTACTCAAACTAAAATGTAAGAGTATATTTCTGAACCAACAAAACATCCACATATTAAATTTGAGGTCCGTACCTCGGTCCGTACGTCAAAAATTCCGATATTGATACAATGCGATAAGTGTGCCCTCTAATGGCGGATTCCAACCAAAATCACACATTTTCATTAGACACCTATACCATGGCCGCATGCCAAATTTCAGCTCAATTGGATGAACCGTTTGGGAGTTATCATGGACAATTACACAGAGTTAGACACACAGACAGGCAGACAGACCGACTTTGATCTGAAAATTATCTGAATAAATCGATCAGATGGACGTTAAAAAAAAGTTATATATTGTTCTAAATCCGGAAACAAATTTTTTGCGCGTTCACAATATTTTCCTTTCCATTCGAGAACGCAAACCGGGAAAGTTAAACGGAGATTTCTGAGGGCGCAGCAGTTTTCAACAGTTCAAGCAACAAGCATGCAAAATTACAGTTTCCTATCACAGGTTGGACTGGACATTGTTTCCCAATGCTCGTATCCCTATTATGTACTTAAATAATCAAAAACGATTACATCAACAATTATATCAAATATTCCCAAATAATGTAAAATGAATAACGATTTTCTCGAGGAATTTACAATATATTTGCCTTTCATTTGT
Source organism: Anaspis maculata (assembly GCA_949128115.1). NCBI lineage: Eukaryota > Metazoa > Arthropoda > Insecta > Coleoptera > Scraptiidae > Anaspis > Anaspis maculata. The sequence continues at coordinate 21,682,433 of OX421962.1, forward strand.
TATGATCTCGCAGATATGCACAAAAATGTCCATTATTTTTGGTACCTCGCCGCACAGTGGTTCAGAAACCCCAAAAAGTGTCCCAAATTCTGAAAATTTGGCGATTGAAGGCCGACTTATTGACATCTTACAGGGAATTATATAAAGATCTGTTGCGGGCGACACAAAGCTTTTTCGACAGTATCCAGGAACCTATGGGAAACTCTTTAATACGGCTCTTTGAGTGGGAAGTTGGCATTAGAGAGTAAAACTGAGAATCATTTGAAAGAAATTGAAAATTGTGTTCTGGAAAGTTTGAGTTTTCAGGGTAAAACCTCGAATCATTTTCCAAATCATCTTGTTGTGAAAATCGTCTATTGAAGGCTCCACCTTAATGAGCTCCATCATCTAAGGGCTCGATACCAAGTTGCAGGCGCAAAAGTTAGGACGGCGTAACTGGCCAAATAGAGCGGTCTGATTGGCCGTTGCTATAGTAACCGCACTTACGGCGGTCTCAGCCCTAACTTGGTATCGAGCCGTTAGTCCTGTTTCGAAAACTTAGGCCGACTTTACATTTTCAACCGAAACATTCCTGGGAATTTGAAAAAAAAAAATCAAAAATGTTCAAGAACTAGTTACCTCTTGCTAATAAAAAATGGTGAGAATCAGTTCGAAAGATAAGAGGTTAGGAAATTTGCAGTTTTTACAGAGAGGGAAACTCGAAAACCGTTTGTCCGATTTAAAAAAAAATTCAATCATTTCTTCAACTTTCATTATTGGCATGTCTGCACCTAAAATGAATATTTCGTGGGTATCACCGCAAGTCGAAGTTTGCACCGCAGTTTTTTCAAAGTCACGGAATGTGCAAATTTCATTTTGGAAAAATCACCGTCGGAAAACCGGAAGAGAGAAAAATACCAATAAATATTTTTTTCGCGATTACCATTGAATTTTTCGAAGAATTCGATGAGAAGTTAAACGTATATTGGGACGTGTTTCGGCCTTACAATTTTGGGTAAAGGGCCATCTTTAAAGCAGTAAATGTGTAAAAAGTGTTTGTTTACATTATTATTCAATTGTTTACTCTTATTTTCAAATTGTAAGGCCGAAACGCGTCGCAATATAGGTACTTTTTCAATAAACGTGGAGAAACAGATTTATTATACAGGCTGTCCCACGAAGTAACCGATGTAGTTGCAGGGTAGATGTACTTTCTCGAAGCAAATCAGAATCTGCCTTCGGAATTTTTCTGACGTCCCCCGTATCTGATATACTGGTGATATTATGTGTTCAACCGAAAAGTTTGATTGGCCATATCTCAGGAATACATCAATGAAATCTATTGAAATTTTGCAGGTATATTCTATAACCAAGAGCCTTTGTAGCACCCTATTCACTTATGAAATAAATACAGGACCGTACCCAAAATTTTGTTTTTCGAGTTTCTGTTGAAAAAGTCATCCTGTATAAAAAAAATTTCAAAACTTGATGTCACATTTGGTAACTACATGAAAAGTGCTACAAAATGCGACTTCTGAATTGTTTGGCACTAATTTAGCTGATTCAAAAAAAAACTATTAACAGAGATTTTTCAAGAATATTTTTGAAAATTTCAATTTAAATCAGTGAAACGCTATTCCAGATGGTCGAACAAAGTCACTATTTTAATTGTGGTGCTCGAACCAACCAAAAATAATTTCAGGAGAATTTTCTGGAAACATGAATTTGGTACCTCAGATTCCTACCCTAATTCATGTTTCCAGAAAATCTCCTGAAATTATCCTCGCCGCCCTCAAAGTAAGAGATAAAAATTAAAAACATAAACCCGAAGACAAAATTATTGAATTATTTTGCTATATGGATAGCCGACTAAAAATGGGAAAGAATAGGCTACTGTTGATTAGTCGCCGCCCCCCAGCTGTCGCTCCAAACAAAAAAATGTTGTTGATTGAAAGAATTTTTATTGAAATCTATTCCATTGGCAAGTACCCCATTCCGATAACAAAATATCACAATCAGTTTCGATTGAAGAGAGTGGGCAAAGAATGTTTTTTCTCCTTCAATCAAATTTCTTGCATCCACAATATTATCATTGTTAGACTTCTGATCTGGAAAATTCAAAAACATTTTCGAGATAGGACATCAGGCTTTATGATTATATCGTTAGAATTAAAAAAAAAATTGTTCACAAAAATGGGGATCTATTGAACTGAGCACAATTTTGCAATGCTTCACATTCCACCCTGTAATGAATGTAATTGGGATAAGTCAAAAAATCTCGCCAACCAAGTAGATTGCTGGAAGATGTATCTGAACAACCGTGAAAACAAGATCGGAATCAGTCAAAACAATCCAAAGTTATACCGTTTTGAAAAAGGGCAAAATTTTCGATACCGGCATTTCAAATGTTGAGCAGTTTAGTGAATTCTGTGAGTTATGAAAAAAATGCAGGGGAAACTCCGATCTGCCCAACAAAATATTCATTGCGCAGACTTGCTCCAAGTCATAGTTAGAGAAGACATCGAGTTAATTTTTGATTTTTTTTTGTCGATCCAGATGGTTTTGAGCTTTCCTCCCTGCAAAAACTGCAAATTTCCAACTTTATCCCATGAACAGACTTTCACCAGTTTTTGGTTCTGAGCAAGAAGTTCTTGAACGTTTTTCTATAGTTTCTCTCGAAATTCTCCGCAGCTTCCTGAGAGCTTCACACTTGAAAATGCAAAACCAGCTTGGCTTATTGGAACCGGACTCAAATGATAGAGTTCAAAATGAAGCCCTGCTCGACGATTTTTATACAATGAGATTATTTGGAAAAAACTTTAAGCTTTTTTTGAACAATTCTAATTTTCCCGGGCAATTTTTCAATTTTTTGTTCAATCATTATGGAAGCTGCTTCAAAGTTTCAATCCTTTTACTAAGTTCCAACTTCCCACCCGAAAGCACGTCTCGTGGAAAAATTTCTATCCGTTTCTTGCTACTCGTCGGGAAAGTTTTGGGGTAACACAGTAAATTCCACCGCTTAGATGTCCAATATATCAAGGTATGAGGATGCCATGACATTTTGGGTTTTGTACGTTAGTTTTCGTAAATTAAAAAAAAAACAAAATTTGGAAATACTCCCACCACTCTTTCCAATGTGTTGAATTCGAATATCGGTCTATTTTTGTAAGCGCTAAGTTTTTGGTTGAATTTTAAATTTTGTTTGCAGTTGGCTGGCTTTTATACAATTGTGCAGCTCTATCCACGTCGTCTCAAATCTTGTCCTTGTAAAAAAAAAAAAAAAAAAAAAAAAAAAAAAAGTCTCACACATTTTCCTCCGTTCATCTAGTGCCTTAGGGCTTTATTCCAAGTCGGAGATCCGCCCGCGCAAATGTAGCGTAAGTCCGGTCACTATGGCAACATAACACAATCCAGCGAGATGATTGGCTTATCGATGCCGTAAATGAGTGTCGTAAGTTGCGCCCCTAACTCGAAATTCAGCCCTTAGTACCTAAACTCAACCTATAAAAAGGTGTACGTATGTATTTCTTAACTAGATACATGAGACATCCAGTTGGGTTTACACTCGGGTTTATAATATGTAACTACACAATACATCAGCTCTGAAAATGTTCTGATTCTCCCTACTCTCCCATCACACCTCCCCGATGGAAATAGTTCTACTCTGTTTTAAGCCTCGTTTAAAGAACTTGGAACATATTCCACAAGAATTAGTTTTACAGAATAAAATTCTCTTGAAAATTCCCATTCGCATGATGTGCTGCGAGAATGTGTTGAGTTTTAAAAGTAAAAAGTCCAGTGCTTGTGGACGACTCTATGCAAAAACAGGGACATACTTGAATAATTATTGCAAGTCCTATACGTAAAGCTAAATCGCATTCTGCATTTTTAATGTTTAAATTCCACCCAATCATGATACTCATGAAAAAGTTTTTTTGGAACTTCTCTAATATTTATATCTAAACGAACTTTCATTCCAGGTCAGATTAGCTCTGAGAAAACCCCAAAAAAAAAAACTCAAAAAAACTTTGTGAAACCTTGCAACTTTTAATTAATTCACGAAAAATCAAGCCGGCTTTTTTTACAGAACAAATTTTCCTTCAGCTCTTTTTTCGATGAAGCCCTCGCGGTTGACATGAAAAGGTCGACGCCTACAGTAAACATCTGCAACAAGCTACTATAGGTATACCTACAATCCGATTATCCCATCATCAGCTTTGAAGTTTGTAACTCCAATAATTTCATTTGAAAACAACACCCACACATTTATTATTGAAGTAACTCAGAACCGGCCAATTTTTTTTTTCGCCAAATTGCAAGTTTACCTATTTCAAATTGGCTGTAACCAGCAGATCATTAGTTCCAATAAAATCCTCCAAAAATCCGCGATGCACCAATCGAGTCTGATTTACGTATAAGCGAAAGATCGGACGCATGTGGCGAGAAGAGAAAGCGCGCGCGATCCGGTCCGGAATACAGAGGCGGGCGTCGCGACGGTACTGACGCTTAACCCGACCGGCGGCGTCGGCGGCGGCAGAATCAGAGGGCGGTGCGCCGGTCCGCGCCCCTTGATGAAATGCACAACATAACGGTCCTGGCTGATGAGATATGCCTCTCTGCATCAGAAAACGGAACGCGATAAAGGATCGCACAATGACAAACTAAGTGCTTAAGAAATTAGGAGCGACGCGTATGGAGAATAGAGCGAATGGAGAGCGGAGAGAGAGAGCATAGAGGAGGAGAAACGGCAGGAAGAGCAAAGGAGTTTGCCTTAGTGCCGCCGCTTGTGGACCTGGCATCTTCGTTCTTGGATCTTCCATCCATCAATAACAATTAACGGATATTTTGTGTTGTCCACGGTGTTGTCCGACCATTCCGAAAATTGTTCAGACCTTACTATTCCATATCTTTTTTTTTTTAGAGGAGGGTAATGCTTTTCACGCACCCCCGCCCCGGTTGAAATGACACTGGGGGAGTGTGGGACTCGCGACGTGCTCTAGCCACTGAAACCTCTTCTCAGACCTAGTAGTTAACCCGCTCCCTGAAACCGTTTTCACATATCTTCGATTCTTCGGGAAGCGGCCGGTCTATGTTATCTTCGTGTCTACTTTCCGTCTACATCTTCCTCATTCTTCGTACGCAAGACTTTGGTGCACCAGTTCGAGACAATGGACCATCCTTCTGGGCTTCCAACATTACCTCCATCACATTTCTCACTGTTTGATCCATTCTGCTTCTTGTCGTTGGTTCTGTCAAAGGTGGCATTCAAAGAACGTGTGCGCCACAGTGTCTTCTTCCAGGTGGTATCCACATACGGGCCTTGGTCTTCTCTTCATTCGAAACAAATACGCATCAAAGCAACCGTGACCAGTGAGAAACTGTGACAGATAATATCGAGCTGTCCGTGCTTCCTGTTTATCCAAAAATGAACGTCTGGGATTAGCTGATATGTCTATCTCCCCTGCGAGCATTCGGCCCACTGTCTTTGCCAGACATCCACTGTGTCCTCACGCCTTCTTACCGCATACTCCTTTTTCAAGAGTATGTCCTCACTCTCATTTATCAGGAGTTCGATAGGCATCGTGCCTGCAATCACTCTCACGGCCTCTGTTGAGATGGTGCGGTAAGCTGTCGTGATTCGAAGCGCCAAAGCTCTTTGCATAGAGATGGGTTTCTTTTTATTGTATCTTGTAGTTTCCATATTCCAGGATTCCCGATTCCTCCCCATATTGGGGCCCCGTACAGAACCACAGATGTAACCACTGAAGCTAACAGCTCCCTTTTGCCAGTTTTAGGACCTCCGGTTGAAGGCAACAGCGAGACCAACGCCTTATCTGCATCTGTCTGACTACAGCTATAATGGGATGGGACTTGATAAGTAACAAGACAACCTTCCAGTTCCAGCTCTGCTTTAATACTGTCCTTCTAGAACACCATAACACTCGCCTAGCGGTAGTCCGCTCATCGGCAACCATCATAACATACATGCATATCAATACATATATTACACGCTCCCCTTAATTAAAGTAATTTGAATTACATTCAAACAAGTATTCTTATTCTAAGTATTCAATACAGAACTTGAACTAATTCTACAAATCTTAAACAATAAACAATTTGTAATATTTTGGATACAAAATTTCAAGTATTAGAATAATAATCTTATTTACAGTTATTTACATGTCAAATCTTTTTGGTTTCCGTATCTGTCTTCCAAATCTGGTACGTACAACGTTTTCCGTTGCATCAGGTCTATTTTGGGTGTCATCCAACGATTCTGAATCTGAAGGTGAATTTTCATTTTCGAGTAAGACATTATCGGTATCGGGCAACTCTGAAGCCTCAGGGGTGCTTTGTGTATCGAACAACTCTACGTCTATTCCATTTTCTCTTTTTTTCAAAAATTGCTTATTTCTTTTCAAAATTTTACCATCCTCAGTTTCAATAGAATATGACCTTTCTTTCAAGTTCTGTACGATTTTGCCTTTTTTCCAGTTACCTTTAGGTCTTAATTGGTAATAAATGTTTTGGTCTGGTTCAAATTCTGGTCTTGATCGGGTATTTAAGTCATAATATTTTTTATACTGCAGTCTATGTTTGGTCATTTGTTCGTGAAATACTGAAGTGTTGATTAATTTCGATTTTAGACTTTCTTTAGTTCTTGGAATATCATCTCTAAGTAATCTACCCATCAAAATTTGTGAGGGAGTATAAGAGTCGTAGACTGGAGTATTTCGGTACGCAAGAAGAGCAAGATAAATGTCACCTTTTTCTTCTTTCGTTTTTTTGATCACTTTTTTATAGTTTGTATTGATCTTTCAGCCTGACAATTTGCTTGCTGATGATGAGGAGATACCGGTTTAATGACGAAATTCCATTCTTTTGCAAACATTTCTATCTCCTGACTGATCAGCTGTGTACCGCAATCACAAATGACAATTTGTGGAATGCCGTGACGCGAAAAAATCGATTTCAGTTTTTTGATAACGTTTTTAGAAGTCAAATTTCTGTTGAGACTTACTACTTCAATGTATTTGGAGTAATAATCAACAATCAGCAAATAGTGTTCACCATTCAACTCATAGATGTCCATGCCTACTTTATACCAAGGAATGTGATCAATTTCATGCAGGATCAAAGGTTCTTTAATGTTGGATTTGGCAAATTTTTGACATATGGAACATTTATTCACGTAATTTTCAATGCCTTGTTTCATTTCGGGCCAATAAAGACTATTTGCTCTTTGTACACATTTGTTAATTCCAAAGTGACCTGTATGAATTTTGTTCAGAATGATGTTCCTCATTGACTTTGGTATGATGATTTTATCTCCCTTGAAAATTAAACCCTTACCTTGAGTGATTTCGTGTCTGAAATTGTAGTATCTTTTCAACTGATCAGGGACTCTACTTTTATCTCTTGGCCATCCATTTTGAATGAATTCTCTGATTTTTTGCATTTCATGACACTTTTCGGTTTTATTTACAAGTTCTTGTAGTCTTTCATCTGTGATTTTGACTTTAGCAATGATTAGACAAATTTGTGATTCGAGATACATCGTCTCCTTATACTGTTCCGATGAACTAGCTCTGGACAAAGTATCTGCAATGATCAATTCTTTGCCGGGTTTATAAATCAGGTTAATGTCATATTTTTGCAAAGACAATAACATTCTCTGTAGTCGCGCGGGACAATCATTCAGATTTCGTTTAAAAATTGCAATTAGTGGCTGATGATCAGTTTCCACGGTAAATTTTCTTCCAAATATAAATTGATGAAATTTTTCCACCCCAAAACATACCGCCAAGAGCTCCTTCTCAATTTGAGCGTATTTGATTTGTGTATCGGTCATTGATTTCGAAGCGTATGCACAAGGTTGTTGATTTTGGAGTAACACTGCTCCAAGCCCAAATTTAGACGCATCTACCGAGACAGTGACTTCCTGCTTGGGGTCAAAAAATTTCAATGTTGGTTCAGTTGACAAGATAGTTTTCAGTTTATCAAATGCAACCTCCTGTTCATGTCCCCAGACAAATGCATTTTTCTCTTTTAAATTATCGCGAAGAGGTTTGGTTATTTCTGACAAGTCTTTGACAAATTTTCCAACATAAGTGACAAGACCCAAAAATCGTTGCAACTCTTTTTTAGTTGTTGGTTTTGGCATTTCTCTGATGGCTTTCAATTTTTCATCATCAGGAGTGATACCTTTTTTTGAAAATTTATGACCAAGATACTTGATTTCTTTTAGACCAAACTTGCATTTTTTGAGATTGAATTTGACATTATTTTTTCTGGCAATAGTTAGAACTTTTTCCAACCTTTCATCGTGTTCTTTTTGATCTTTGCCAAATATCAGTATATCGTCAATATAGTTTTCAACGCCTTCTAAGTCAAATAATTCTTTGAATCGTTCTTGAAATACCTCGCTAGCCGTGACGATCCCAAATGGAAGTCTTTTGAACCTAAACCTACCAAAAGGTGTGCCAAAGGTACATAATTTAGAGCTTTCTTCTTCGAGAGCAATATTCCAAAAACCACTGGTCGCATCAAGTGTGCTGAAACACTGTGCACCTTTCAATTTTGTCGAAATTTCATCAACACTCGGTAATTTGAATTTCTGCTGCTTAATTTGTTTGTTTAGGTCTTTTGGATCCAGGCAAATTCGCAGAGAACCATTTGGTTTCTTCACAATGACAAATGAATTCAACCACTCTGAGCTCCCGTTAACGCGTTCAATTATTTGCAAATTTTCAAGATCCGCGAGATGTTTTTTGAACTCATCTTCCAGAGCAAAAGGAATTTTTCGTATTGGGTGTATGACTGGTTCAGCATTTTCTTTCAACTCAATTTTGTACGGTTTACCCAAAAGACCAATGCCCTGAAAAACATCTTCGTATTTTTCAATTACATTTTCATAATTACCGTTTCAATATTGTACATGAGTCACTCTATTGATCAATCCTATCGTTTCGCAAGTGTTTAGACCTAAGATCAATTTATGATTTCCATCAACAATGAAAAATTCAACATCGTAAACAACATTTTTAAATTTCATTTTCAATTCACATGTACCCATGATTTTGATTTCCTGATTATTGTAATCATACAACTTTTCATTTGACGACGTTATTTTTGCATCGCTTCAATTTAATGTTTTGAACCATTTATAAGTTAAAACATTCACATCCGAGCCGGAATCAACCTTGAACTTGACTACTTTGTTTCGAATAATAACATCAATGAGCCATGGTTTTTTATTTTTGTTTTGCAACATATCAATTGAAAAATCCGCGTTTTCGTTGTTGTTTACCGAATGAACTTTATTTTTAAGTTTACACACATTCGCAAAGTGATTTTTACGGTGGCACACATTGCAAATCTTTGCAAATGCGGGACATGCATTTAAATTGTGGGTGTTTTCGCATCTCGAGCAATTGTTGATTATTTTTGCACTCACTTGTTGATGTTGACGCCTCGAATTTCCGGAATCAGCTGGTGCAGCAGGCATACCTCGATTATGTCGTCCTTGTTTCGCCCTCGCTCCCGTGTTGGTGCGATCCTTGTTTCGACTGGCGACGAGATCGATTTCGGTCGATTCTCCTTTGACTGCGGCAGCTTGAGCCTTCGTGTTTTTGTACACCAGACATGCCTCGACGACTTTTTCCAGATCTTTCTCTTGGTTGTGTAGGAGCTTTTCTCGTAACGTTTCATCTCGTAGTCCTGTGATCAGCATCGTTTTTATGAGGTCATCGTGCAGGTTTTGGAATTCACACTGGTCAGCTTGCAATTTTAATTCGGTGATAAAATGTTCCAACTTTTGATCTGCCTGTTGCCTTTTGTTGAAGAATTTGAAGCGTTCAAACGTTAGGTTTTTCTTAGGCAAGAAATGTTCCTCGAACTTATTTATTAGATCCTTGACGTCGCTCCTTAATCCTCCTGATGAACTAGGGAAAGTGGTGGAAATCGCAACAGCTTCTTCCCCGATGAAATGTAGTAACTGTGCACATTGTACTTCTTGTGATTTCTTGTTGGTTTCTGATGCAATCAGATAATTTTCAAAACGTGCTCTCCATTTTTTCCAATTTTCGGCAACGTTTCCTTGTAGCGACAGAGCTGTGAGGCCTTTCTCCATTTTCATTTAGTGGTGGTACGGGTCTTCATTTATCATTTGTGGAATTGACTTGTTTATTATTTTCTTATTTTCACACGTCGCAGCGCCATATAATGGGATGGGACTTGATAAGTAACAAGACAACCTTCCAGTTCCAGCTCTGCTTTAATACTGTCCTTCTAGAACACCATAACACTCGCCTAGCGGTAGTCCGCTCATCGGCAACCATCATAACATACATGCATATCAATACATATATTACAACAGCGGTTACAGAAAAAAAATGGATTTCTGACTACAGAGTCAAGTGCTATAGTAGGTTCACTTGCACTGGCGGCTCCACGGGGGGTACGGCGGTACGGCCGTACCCCCTGTTGCAAATCAGGGGCGCCAGACGTCAAGCTTATAATTTTGAAAAAAAGATCCATAAGTGGTACCGATGGATTACTCTTTGTGAAAAAACAATTAACGTGATAAAAACTCGCCAATGAAATTGATAATGTTACCTGTGGAAATTCGCTTTGGGAGTCGCGCGATAAAATCTTGGAACTATTCTCATAACATCTATGAAGGTGGAAAGAACTTCTACTCACAACCACCATAATCATTGTTCATTAGTGACTTTTGAAAATGTTGGAAAATAAACCATTACGAACCATCGGCCCGCGGCGCGCTCTGCAGCTACCTTGGCTCTTGTCTGTAATGAACCTCTTTCCGTCTCGGTATGTAATGTACTATTATTTACAACCATTATGGTAATTGATTCATTACATACTATGTGAGACGGCGGGAAGTCACTCATTACCTACTCCGCGGAAAAAAGAAGAAATGGTTGCTTCAGAAGATACATTCCAGAATAATGCATTCAACCAAATAATGAGTAAGTAAATCCGTGTTTCTTATGAGCCAAGTTTCAGAAAAATTGATTCGCCAATCTGGAAACTATGGCAAAAAAATATTTTCTAATCTGCTGAGGGCTAGAGCCTCCAGGCTCCGCCAGAACCAAAAGTTGGTCTACGATGACTGAAGACTGACTAAATACCCTGTTGGTGATTACAGAAGAGGCAGAGAGGTGTAAATTTAGTTTTGTAGAATAGATGCGTAAAAAAAGTTCAATTTATACCATTAAAACCAAGTTGTTGTAATGATCGTTTTTCTTTGAAAACCGCTTATGAATCAACTACATATAGGGAGTTCGAGGAAAGTCATAAAGAGAAGCAGGGGCGTACCCACGGGGGAAGGATGAAGGGTATAAATCCCCCCTAAGGCTTCGACTAATATCCCCTGGCGAATTATCATTTGATTGATTGCTTGATACCTACTTGACAGGTATCATTGTGTTTCAAAAACAGAATTTAGGTTATGTTTTTTGGATAGTTTTGCACTTTTGAGTTTTGCCTGAGCCTCGAAGGGAAGAGAAAAAATGAATTAGAGAGGCTTTTTTTTTCTGCTTATTATTGTCAATATTATTATTACTATTATGCCCAAAAATTTCCGCCTGCGGCGCTAGTTTTTAGTGGCTGCGGTCGTCCAGTACAGAGATGATCTTTTAAAAATACACAAAACCTCCTCGACCCCCCCCCCCTGTCCATAAATCTGGGTACGCCACTGGAGAAAAGCATGGGGCTTATTTTGATTGTAGCCCTTACCTTAAGGGCGCCTGGTCGGTGAACCGTACCCTCTGTTCGAAAATGCTGGAGCCGCCAGTGTTCACTTGTACCGTGATTCTAGTCGGCTGTGAGATTTTGTTTCCAAGTTTCCAAATGTGAAATATAGAAAATCCCCAGAACTTTGCAGTTGGCTGCTCTGGCCGGACCAGTTTTGGAACACATTCTTTGCGTATTTCCTCTGCAGATAGCCGGAACATTTTTGCGACACGTGATGTCTGACGCTTTTTTTCCATTTTATTGGAAAATGAAGCAATTTTTCGGCCTGTTTTTAATTTTCGCCAATGAACAAATAAATCAAAAGAGCCTTGGCATTTGACAGTTGTGAAAAATATTTATAACCTCTCGAAGCCGGTTCAACTTTCGATGAATCAAATTGAAGAGTATATTTATAATGCCCTTCGTCCAAGAAGGGGCCCCATGCAATCATCGACCCTTTCGCCTCTTTCAGTCAAAAATACAAGCCAAACCCTGAACAATTGAGGTCTCCAATTTTCCGTTGTCTCTCTTTACTGTGACGTCATGCGTATAAGATACGGTTAATCGAGGTCATTGGGCGCTTCCCAATAAGGCGTATAAGGGCACAATTCGACACATATGAACACAATTTGACACAGCTAGCGTTCCAATAGCAGTAATAGCACCACATGTCGACACAATCGAAACATTGGCGAGGCTGAGCTTAGAATTGAGCTGGCAAGTGCACTTTGACATTGTGTATCCGTCTTGTCGCAGTTATTGGAAAGCGCCCTATGTTTCTTGAGATATGACATTTCGTTTCTGACAAATGGGAAACTTTTCGAATCTGACAAGCGCTCTGTCGTGTATTTATTTGATTTCAGCATGGATTTCATGATTTCACTTGTTCTTACCCTCGTTCTTACCAATAAGTGTGTTATAATGTAGTGGAAAACTGAGAAGATACTTATAGAAATAGTTCAAGGGTGTTGTGTCGCTCTATGCGAGTGCGAGAATAAGACGAATACATCCGGCATAACCATGCACCGGTTCACGAAAGACCCTAACTTGATGGAAGTGTGGCTGCACCAGCACCAGCAGGGATCACGCTGCACCAGACACGTGCATCTTACTTGCACGACGTACGTGTCCATTAAAAACTCCCTTATGGGCTCTAGTGACTTTCCCCGCATGATAATGGGAACAGTATAGCTAACCGATTCAAAATTCCCGCAAAAGTCAGAAACGAAACGTCCAAACGTCATAAACGTCAAAACGTCTAAGGTGACCTCGGAAAACCATGTACATTCTATCTCCTAAAATTGGAAAGGTCAATTATAGGCGATACAGGGATCGCTGTGCAGTCTGTCATTGGCAAAAGAATTTACGTGTAAAAAGTAAATTGAACCAAATTTCAAAAACCCAGTCGCTTAAAGCTGCGTATTGGACCGATATTGATGTAAGTACCTTCAATTTGCAATTTGCTTACGTTTTGGGGCTTCCCGAGACGAGTTTTTGTCGACCCTAAATGGGCCGCCGTCAAGATGACTTAGATTTGCGGCCGCCCCGTGCTCTTTTGATGTCTACATGACGGTAACACAGCTCTGCGTCCCCCTAGTCGCACGTACTTATGACCAGGTCAGTTTTCCAAGATTTTGATATCAATTTGATAAGAAATATAACTTTACTTCCAGAGAAGTCAGTTTCACACCAGGTGAAAAGGCGGCAAGCCTACAATGCTAAAGTAGAAAATTTGTCCAGCCAACTAGAGTCACAGTACAAGTGAACCTACTTTAGCAGAGTACTGAAGTCTCCCATAGTTAACAATAGGCAATTCAAAGTTTGAAATAAACGTTGCCAAGAACCCACTGAACGTCCCGTCACGCTAATAATAGAAAAACTGACCTATAGGTGTTCCGACTTTGATTTTCTTGAAACTTCGATTGCCGAAAACCGCACTCTCTGATATCTTTCACCGTTTCAGAACTCAAACCAAAAAACCGCCATAATTTTCAATAGACAAGCAATTTTGGATTAAGAATGTACTTACGTACTCGGTGCATTCAGGTGCCGGCAAGCTGTGATGGCAGGAACGGTGCATTTAGGCAATGGAAAACAGTGGTGGCACAAAGGGTAGATCCAGGTCACCTTTGTTTCCGTCCGATTTATTGTTGACTGTTATCGATCACTGTCGAAATGTCTGATTAGTCAGAAGTCAGAAGCACAATATTCAGAATTCGTGATAATTGTAACTATTGTTCTAACCCTGGGTTGAACTGAGGCTCAATAAGGAGCTGAAAAGTCGACATGTCGATTTGGAAGTCGAAGTTCCCCGTGTTGAAAGTAGGAATTTCGAGAAAAAAATCATATTTTTTTACGCTCAAAGTGGCAGTTTTCGTGTTTGAAGTGTGACATTCGTGTTTGAAGCTGAAGTTTCCTGTGTTCGAAGTCGTAAGCCTTCCGGGTTTGAAGACGATAAGTCGATATGAGACTTGAAGTTTCCCGTTCCAAAATTGGAGATTTTGAAAAAAAAAGCTAAATGCGTTTGAAGCCGAGATTTTGGAATAAAATCCAAGTTTTCGTGTTGGAATCGAAATTTTTCCTGGTTGGAGCCACACGGTCGAAGATCGAAGCTTTTTTTGTTCGAAGTTGCAGTCTATCGTGTTTTAATTCTGAGTTTCGGTTTTTTGGAGGCGAAGTTTTCCATGTTCAAAATCGATTTAGTTTCGTGTTAAAAGCCGAAATTTCGAGATTGAAGTCGGAGCTTGTTGAATTAAGAATCGGAAGTTGGGAAAAAGTTCGAGTTCTCGTGTTTAGTCGACATTTCATAGTTGAAGTCGGCATGTCAAGATAAAAGTTTTACTTGTTCAGAGCCACAATTTTTCGTGTTTGAAGTCTGAGTTTTGTGTTTTTAAGTTTTCTTCCTTGAAGTCGAAGTTTTCCGTACTTGAAAGCCGAAACTTCGAAATAATTCTTGAAGTTTTTATCTATTCAAAATCGTAGTTTTTTGTGTTTGAAGTAGACATTATGAAGGTCAGAGTTTTCTTGTTTGAAGTCAAAAAATTATTGTGTTTTAGTCGTGTTAGAGATAAAAGTTTGAGCATTTTGCGTTTGAAGATGAAATTTTGGGATAAAAGTCAATATTTTCGTTTCGAAGTCGAAATTTCACGGTTGAAGTCAAAATGTCAAAATCAAAATCGAAGCTTTTATAGTTAAAAGTCGCAGTTTTCCCGTTTGAAATCTGAATGCAGTGTTCAAGGCCGAAGTTTTTCGTGTTCAAAGTCGCAGTTCTTCTTGAAAACGACGTATCGACATCCATGTGAAGTCGAAGTTTTCCGTGTTGAAAATCGATATTCCGTGATAAAAGTCGAAGCTTTTCGTGTTTGGAGTCGAAATTTCGGAAAAAAATGATGTTTAGTAGAAGTTTCTGGTTCAAAGTCGCAGTTTTTTTGTGCTCAAAGTCAAAATCTCGTGGTTCGAGTGGGATTTGAAGATGAAGATCGATTTGTTTTTTGTTTAAAGCTGCAGTTTTTTGTTTTAAAGTCTGAATTTTACTACAAAAGTCAATTTTGGGATGACAGTTTTGTTGAAACTATGGTATATCGAGTCTTGTTAAAAGTCGAAATGTCGAGATAAAAGTCAAATCTTTCATGATCAGAGTCAAGATTTCAAGAAAAAAACCTAGGTACAGCTTTTTGTGTTTGAAGTCGAAATTCCATTATCCAAGTGAAAATGTCAAAATTAGAGTCAAAATTCAATCACGGTGCAAACCACGAAACTTTGTCCAAATACGAGAAAGTATAACTTGAAACAAAAAAAAACTTCCACTTCTACATTCCGACTTCAAATACCGAACGCCGACTAAACACGAAAACTTCGATTTTTTCCTCAAAGTTTCGACTTCTAACGCAAAAAAGCCTTGCCTTTTATCACAAAGTCTCGACCTTGAATACGAAAAACTTTTTATTTCGAAATTTTGACTTTGAACACCGAAATCTTCAACTTCAAGCAATAACACTTTGAACTTTATATCGAAATGTCGACTTCAAACTCAAAAAACTGCAATTTTAAACAGAAAAAGCTCCGACAATTACCTCAAAGTTTCGGATTTCATGCGTAAAAATCTTCGACTGCAACCAGGACGACTTCAAAAATGCATACACAACATTCAGACTTCAAACAAGATGAACTATTTTCTCGATATTCCGTTTCGACTTGATTACAGAATCTCGGCAAAACACAAAAAAGATTTTTTCACAATTTCGACTTCAAGTGCAGGAAGCTATGACTTTTATTTCGGAATTCCGACTTTTAACACGAACAACTTCAGCTTTGAACATGAAAAACTTGCATTTGAACTCGATATTTTGACTTCAATCACCAAATTTCAACTTTGGAACAAAGACCAAACCCTATTTGAAAATATCGACTTCAAAGCAAACAGTTTCGCTTTTCATCTCGAAGTTCCGACTTTTACCTACCAGAAAACTTTGCCTCCAAAAAACAGAACTCAGACTTGGGAAACGGAAGTTTACTATTTTAAACAAGAGAAGTTTAATCTCAACACAAAAATTTCGACTTGAAGCGCATTCGAGTTTTAATTCAAAATTTCGCATTTCAAAACAAAAAAGTTAGACTTTCATGCCTACATATTGACTGAAAACATGAAAGACTGGAGGATAGACTCTCTCAAGGATACAAGATTGGTGGAATTTCTTTTAAACAATAAAAACAATAAAAAAAACAATTGAAAACACAACAGCAAAATATGTCATATTGTCAGTCGAAAAAAAGAGGAGAGTGACGGATTCGGAAAAAGGCACTCAGTGGAAGAACCCAGTCAAAGAAACCCCTGAGTTGAGCCCAAAGAAGAAAACTCTCTAATAAGTGACAGAGTGACTAGCAAACTCACTGATGGATTCCGGTATTCAGTGTAAGTGAAATTAGTGAAAACAAAATCGCATAAACATCAGTTAACAAATGTAAAACACATCAGTAAACAATGCATAATAAATCAACAAATCAAAAATGCAGATAAAATAATCAATAATGTATAAAAACCCAAAACAAGACAAAACAGGGGTGGTTAGTAGGATCCTGTAAAATACCTACATTGAATATCTGATCAACATAGCAGCGAGCACAAAAACATGACATAAAAATATGAGAGTCATGAAAGACGGCGGACAATGACATTTAAATAAAATAAAATCATGACCTAGACAAAAATACAAGTAAGTTTATGACAAAAGATTACATGACAAGCAAATCACACACAAAATTAATGAAGTGGCCACAAAAATATTCACATGAAAATCAGTAAGTTTACAAAATTCGTGAGACAACAAAAGTGACATCAAAAGATCAGAACGTGAATTCAATGATGAAGTTTTAAATGAATACGCACTAGATTTACGGTGATGCCGATAAAGTTTGTGAAAATAGAGAATAAATTCCAGCAATCGGGCCTGCATAAAAAAACAAATTTCCATGCCCGCGATATGTTTTTACGATGCCTCTCGGTTTCTTCGCCCTCGAGCTCCAATTTGCGTTCCTTCGTCCGTGTGACATCATCCAGAGGCAATAACGCGTAGGTAGGTACCTAGTACCTAACACCGCGGCCGGCGTCAACAGGGCCGTTGGGCATCTCAGAAAATTAGTGAAATACATGAGACGCGTAGGGTGCTTCCATCTTCGCTTCAAACCACGCTGTAAAAACCGCGAAAACCCCTTTTTGGTCCTCTTCTTTGTTCTGAATTTTCGGAAACAAATAAAATTGACGCCCGAAACAGGAAGATGCAATTTGAGAAACAAAAATTGAATCACTCAAAAAACTAATGCAGTCACTTCAAAAGCGTTTGGCAAATTATGTTGGTGAATGAATGAAAAATTACCCACATCTGGAAGCCAATCTTGACGAACGTCGTCGGGCACATCTAGCTTCGACAAAGCACGACACAAAAATCCCCTTTGACCCGCAAGAACCCGAATTCCTGTCGCGATTTCAGTCAGTTTCTAATATAGAAATATTTTACTAGCGTCGAAGTATTAGAGTAAGTTTGTGAAAAGTCGCTTAAAATGCGTTCCATTACAATACTGGTGTACCTAAGACATTTTTCATCATTTTGTGTTCGAATTCAGTACATTTGTTTTGGCTTAAATGAGAAAAAATACGCTGAAGTTGATAGATAGTCAAAATATTGGCCAATGCATAAGTGGTAGCTGGAAGGCAACATATTTAGTTCAAAATCCACACGTTTATTGACGACATTGACAACTTTCTGATCAATGGCGTATACAAACTTAGGTCCGAAAATTAGACTCACTTAGATAATACTGATTAATTAATCTGCAGGTGAGTTCGTCAAAGTATCGGTGGGAAACTCACCACTTGATTCTTCAAGTTATTGCATAGTTGCACAAGAACACAAGAACAAAGAGCTTGTTAGTCAAAATAATAAAAAAAATACTCGTCATTGAAGCTAGAGGAATAGCAAAGGCTCAAAGACGTCTTCTAGGCGAAACATCCTGTACTATTCCTCGCATCAATCCGTGTTATTTTTCATCAATTCCAGAAACGGCTTCGCAAGACTCGGCTCCAATATTTCTCTCAGAGGAGACGCATCTCTTTCACGGAGGCCACTAGATCACGTCTTCTACAAACGAATAGCAAATATTCAGTCTGAAAGCATCAATGTACCTATAAAGAGAAAAGTTGCAGACTTTGAAGCGTCGCGTCGTCCCAGTGAATTTGTTCAAGTAACGCTGACACTGCACATTATCGTCTATTTCTCTATCCCCACCATAGACACTCGAATGCAACGTATACCCTTTCTTTCTACCCTACTGATACAATCATTTTATTTCTTATTATTTCGGGACAATCAAAGAACTTCATTGAAAATATTTATACTTAACTCTGCACTTGACTTAGCAGGTAACATTAATCATTGAAAATAAAAACATTCAGGAAAGTTATTTTTAGTACACAAAATTATAGGTATCGTCTGTTTCAGGCATCGTTGACTTTATTGTACGCTAAGTAGTAAGAGTTGTGCTCTTTTATCATGCCATGTCATGATGTGTTCAAGCCTCTTCTCTTATCTATCTCTGCTCATCCATCATTTTACATTTGTTAATCCCACTTCTGACACCAATTTGCCATGCGTTTGTAGTATTTATTCAAGTGCCTAATCTTGAGTGAATACAATTTTATATGGTCAGTAGCTGAAATTTTCACACTAAATCTCTGGAACAGCCCACTGAGCTATTCTAAGAGGCAAAAATAAGACCTTCACTGTCACCAGACGTGTTTTTGTATGAACGTTCAACCTTATCCTCTTATTGTCCTAATCAATAAATAGCTATTTGTTGTCTGCAAAAAAAATGCATAGGCAGCATTATTTCATCATACAATCATAGGATCCATAGGTAAAGCGACGGCTCACGAACTCAAGAAGCAAAAATTTCGAACTTCTGACTTCGGAATTAATTAATCCATCCCAGAAATAAAAACGCTGGCAGCTCAAAGTTCGAGTTTTGAGGACTTCTTCTCGCCAAACCACAGCGGACCATAAAAGGATAATAATCGTAACATCAATAATGGAGAAGTGGATGTTATAAAAGGAGAACGAGACGACGTTTTTTTCAGCCATTGACTGAAACTTCCTTGGAGGCCAAATCTGGTGGCATCCTGCGGTGTCGAGTGACAGGCAAGGATTCTCCGAGGTGATGTAGGTGAACCGGAACCCGATAGCTGATAGAACAGACACGCTGTGATACTAATAACATTCTTTCGCCGGGTCAAGATTTATCGGAATCGTATTTATTCTTCCCGTCGTCCGCAATTTTTGAGTTTGTTTACAGCCCCGGCATTGTGCTTTCGCAAGAGATATCACTCAGTATGCGCTAACTGTATTGACGTTTTACAAGAAATTGCGAGAGTGCAAAGGTAAATAAACGTTTCGAATAAGACGTCGAAAAATAAGTATTCGCTTCACGGATTTTGTCGCTTCGTCGTTCCGAAGTTATCCTCTCCAGAAAATATTGGCTTTCCTTTCCCCTTCAGAGCCGCGCGGTGACGTATATGCGAAAGTTATAAATTCGTGCCCGGGCCAACGGCCCTATGTCACGGTTCAACAATGAGATGCCTGTAATTTGAATGGCTTTTACACGCGATAAAAGTTTTTTTTTAAGAAAGCGAACACACCACCGGAAAGTGAACACTCTCTCCTCTTTCGGAAAAAAATGCTGAAACGCGCGCCTACTTAGCCCACAATAATGGGAGATATTCGCGCGCGATTCCCACATCCACAACACCGTCACTAAGGCTGGATTCCCAGTTGCGAATATTCGGACAGAAAATGCGAAATTTAATGTCAAAGTCGTCATATGGGCCAATCAGAGCCTTCGAATTCAAAATTTGACACATAAAATCGCATTTTCTGTCCGAATATTCGCATCTGGGAACTCAGCTTAACTCCTTTGTTGTGGCTCGTCATTAGGCAGTGGCTTGTTCCACTCGAAATATGCATGTGTGGTGTATTGTTTCTCCAATCGCAGGAGGTTCGCTGTGTGTTTTCTGGTATACCTATGTTCGCATTACTCACTCCGGCTTCGGATAATAACGCAAGTTGGGAGCTCCGACTGCAATTTAGCTATTGTTCGGGAAAGCACAAATAATCAAGCTGGCATGTGCGCGCGTGCAAAGTTTGGATTAGTTTAAAAATTGATTAGTACGGCCTCTGCGCTAAATTTTCGTTCCGAACGGGCCCGTAATAAAATTTTATTTGTTCAAGAATGTCGTGTATCATGTTCAGTAATAATATGTTTTCGGAAGTACTTTCATAAGGGTTATGTCGATTGTCAACGTTTAAAAAACGTCATTCAGCTCGCGAGTCGTGCGACGCAATATAATTTGCTCCCCTACATCCTTCGCACAGCCAAGATTAATGCTTCCCTCGGAAAAAAAATTGTTTGGTTTATGGAACTGCTTCCTCTATTCAACGACTTGAACTCACTTAATCCCTTTTTCAATCTTTTGTCATTTGAAAACGAATATGTTTATTATACGTAATAACGGAATAAACGACAAAGTTTTTCTAGTCATTTAACACCCATTTCACTCAAAAGAAAAGCTTAAAGTAAGCCGGCTCACTAAACCGGATTACTTCTGAACCGCCCATCTCTAGCCATAGTGGAGTAGGCAGTATCCTACCGCCTGGTTAATTGTACCACTGGTTAAAAACCATTCCATGGTTTTATATTCATTTTGAAGCTGTTATGCTACATAAACTAGAGCAGTTTCCATATTTACCGACAACATGGTAGCAGCACAGGAGTTTCGCAAAGGATATGAAAATAGCATTTTTTTCCAACCAATGTAACCCGTGCCAGATCCTAGACGCTATTTACCGCCGTCTGTGAAAACCAGACGTCGGATTTTGACGGGGTATTTTTTTAAAAAAATTTCGCGCAAAAACCGCATCTCGAGTTTGGGGTGAGAATTTTCCGAAATTTTTGTTGAATTTGAGGGGATTTTTCAAAAATTCATAATTCATTCCAATTTTTTCCAGGGAACCGCCGCTTCGAGTAGTCCATTCCAAACATTGTTACGTTTTAGCGGCAAAAATTCGACTTTTCGGGGAGAATTTCGAGAAATTTGGTGTAAAATGCCGACCGGGGGGTTTCAGAGACTTGGTGTCGTCGGTTGCGGGCCATTTGGCGGAGCTTTTCTTGAAATTTAGCTTAAAAATGTTGAACAAATTGGAACACGGCACGGCCAAATAAGTGACAGGAACGTCAATTGACGCTCTGGGTTTTGGAAAACTCAACATCTCGGGGCATTTGAACAGTGTTTTTGGAGAAAATGTACCGTGTCAGCGTGCAAAATTGAATTGTGGTCTCGAGGGGACTTTTAAACGTCCACCAGACACCACAAACCCAACATCTCCTTCAAATCCGACGGCACTTTGATCAAAGATTCACGGGCCGGGCCAGACGTTGACGGCGTATTTCACAAAAACAGACAAGTTGAGAGAGGCAAAACACGTCTGGGGGTACTCACAATTTATTTGCCATTTCCAGCGGCTTCACATTTCGAGAAAGGGACCTTTTCGGTCCACCAGAGCAAATTTCATGTCGGTTAAAGGGGTTCCTTGTCGTGACTTGTTATTTACGGAATCCATGATAGTTTCATCGGACCTTCTGACCAGACTTCCGGAAAGGGTCCGTGTTGTGATATGTATAGTTTTCATGTCGTCTTTTTTGTCCAGTTCTACAAAATCTGGCTCGAAATTGTGGCGTCACCTCAGAGCTCGATTGTGACTGTGAAATGTAAATGAACAAATGTCAAATGTGACGTGAAGTTGGCACTGGAATGGTTGCATCATGAACTTAGCCGCTCATTCTTGAATGAATTGTGAATAAATTCCCAAAAATCACACAGTTTCACTACGAAATACAGCAAAGCGTCTACAATCAAGTTACAAGGTTTGTTTGTTTCCACTGTAAGTGAAATCTGTCAAAAACTCGTTGCAAAAATGGCTTGCACAAGATCGTGTGTCGTCGGCTCACTTCGGCACCCCACTTGACTGCGCTGCTGTTTCGCTCTTGCGTCAATTTGATTTGTCAATCAGAAACGTCATTTTTTAGATTTGCCTTGCTTTTGATATTATAATTGATATACTTGATTGTTTGGCTTGTGTGGGTTGTATTATGTGACCGAACATATTGACTGAACAGTAATAACCGTATCAATCCTTGATCGATGTGCATACAACCAGGAAGACGTTCGTATTATTCCTTGTGTCGTTTAGGTAGGTAGGTACCTACATTTCGCATTGTTCTATGTTCGATTTTCAACTCAACAACACTCTTTGTTTATCATTCCAAAATGTTAGTTACTAGTGAATGCCTTAGATCTCTTCCATCAAGTTCCAAATCATGTGCTATTTCAGATTAGAACTCTCTGAAATCTTTGAACACTACAAGGGCTATTGCTCGCAATGTTCGCATAGTACTGCATCCGATATCCAGCTTCAACTCGACATCAAAGCCCATCACGTTCCAGAAGAATCACAAATACTTTTATGCAGCACAAGAAAAAGAAGAAGAAGAACGAGAAGAATTCCCTTGCATTTGCTGCGGCTACAAGAGCAACAACTAGCTAGGTACCTACATGCCTAACATCAGTTCGAGTCAGTACGAACATTGCAAACAGCACATAATCTGGGATTTCAAACAATTGAAATGGGACTTTTGTGGAATGATTTCAGCACATTTATGTGCATTTACTGCAAGTACGAATCAAATTCGAGCTTATATCTTTTCTAAGATTTCATGACTTGTGTTGACCACTCACAAGCAACCATCAGTGGCATGCCCTGCTCGCTGTCATCCTTGTATGAAGGCATGAGGGCAAAGGTTCCACTTCCGAATACCTCAACTAAGATTCAACCATGCGGTTTCCTTTTCAACACAATTTTCAGAGTATTTCATTCAGGAAATTGTTGCCCACATTCCGGTTCATTCATTATTTTCCAAATTTTCCGCGGAACAACTAGAAATCAGATATTTCACCACTTTCCATTTTTTCCTATGTTTTCCGACGCAATACGCAAAACATAACGATTCATTACCAAAACCGTTTGCGTAGGTACATTTTTTCATACAGTATTTGGTTGAAATTGCGATGTATAGTGTTCGGAGGCGCCAAACACGAAAAAATCCATAACTTTTCAACCGTACGTCCGAATTCATATCGGTTGAAATCAATAATAAATCATATTTTGTCAAGTATAGCTTCCAAAGTTAATTATCAGGACTTCTACGTAGACGATCTTTTGAGAGCACTCTTAGCGAAGCACAAGAATTATGTGAGGATGATGTCTGCGAAAGTGGCTTTCCAATGATACTAGGGTACTGAGAGATATCAAAGCCTTGACGTGCATCCTAATTTGCCAAAACTTGACGCTAATGCTAAAACTTTGGGTTTACCTACTCTGGTCAAGTCACACGGACCAGTCGCTTTTCTCAATTTCTGATCATACATCAATGGACATTATCACAAAAAGAATGATGCTATCTGATGTTTCTCAGGTATCTGACCCTCTCGGGCTATTATCTCCTTGCTTGGTGACAGCAAAAATCATGCTTAAATCATCGTGGCTTGAGAAGATAAGGTGGGACGATCCAATATTGCTTCAGTTGCATAAACCGTGGGGCATCCTCCGGAGCAACCTTCCTCTTCTTGATGATGTGAATTTCCCACGCATCGTGATTGGTGAAAATCAAAAAAAAAACTACACGCTTTTCGTGACACATCTCTGAAGGGCTACGACGTATGTGTTTATATTCGTTCAATTAATCATGATGTCGAAGTTTTCACAAGACTATTGTGCTCCAAGGGTCGGGTTGCTCCCTTAAAATGCATTTCAGTTCCCCGTTTGCAATCGTGTGGAGCACAGCTTCTTTCACAACTCACCAGTCAAGTCATATCGGCCTTACAAGTCAATATTGACCGTTGCATTTATTGGACAGACTCGATGATAGTTCTTGGATGGCTTAAGATGGCACCAAATAGATTGGAGATTTTTGTATCCAACAGAGTTTCCAAAATTCAAGAGTTATCAAAGAATGCTTGATGAAGACACATTTCGGGAAAGGACAATCCAGCTGATTTGTTGTTACGTGGTATATCACCTATTGATCTCAAATGTCCTTTTATCTGGTTTGAAGGTCCAGAATGGTTGAGATTCGATGAAACGTGTTGGCCAAAATATTCAAACAATGCCAGCATCTGTCTTCCTTACTGCAAACTGAATGTAGAAGCTCTGGCTGTGGTAAGCACGGACTCATTCTCATTTTTCACTTGCTCCAGCTTGTCGAGGCCTCAACGTGTTATAGCCCTCTGTTCACGTTTCAAGCGTAACTGTTTAGTGGAAGAGCGTCATTTGGGTCAAAATGGACCACCAACAATGACAAAGTTCAATTACCTTATTGAAAATTTCACAGCGCGAGACATTTGATGCTGAAAAAAACTTTCACTTCAAATCGTTCATTGAAGCGTTCACCTTTGTTCAGTTTGACTCCGTTTCTTGCACATGATGGGTTAATTCGAGTTGGAAGTAAATTAAAGAATTCCTTTTACACTTAGGTACGAGAAAAAGCACCCCGCAGTCATTTCTGGGAAACATCATCCAGCAAAACTGATCGTTTCAGCAGAACATTTACGACTTATGCACGCTGGGTCAAATTTATTATTGTCATCTTTTCGTAACAAATTTTGGATCACTTCGGGCCGAAATTTGACGAAACAAGTTGTACATTCTTGCGTAAAGTGTTTTAAATGTTCGCCAAAGATCACTACTACAATCATGGGGGATTTGCCCAACAATCGGGTAGAGCTCTTTTTTGCGTTTGAAACAACCGGTGTTGATTATGCAGGCCCCTAACAAATTGAAGACCGAAAAGATAGGGGTTGTAGAATATATGAATATGAATGTTACATGTGTCTGTTTGTGTGCTTTCGTACGAAAGCAGTACATTTAGAAAGAGGCCATGCACTGCCACTTTTGTCCGCTGGAGGCCGGCACCTCAGCTGGTAGATTGACGGCCATCATTTGTCGGAAACGCCTGTCAGTCCTGTCACTCGGTCGGAAAAATCCAATCTAACCTCTCTTTTTCTGACTGCGGTCAATGTTCCGTCAATGTGAAGTTGTCAAACGTAGTGATGGAAGAACAAACAAATATGTCTGCATGTGCTATTATTAGGTGAATGGCGGCCCATAAGTAACCTATAGTTGTTGCACTCGCCCTTCCAGGCTTCTGTGTTGTAGGCATCAGAGCAAAAAATGGCAAAGGGTTCACGGACGGGAAGCTGTCTTGAAATCATACTTCACAAGCTTCCAGCAGTAAATCATTTTGCGACATGTTGTTACATAGAAACCCAAATTCGTACTGTTCAAGACATACCTGGCGTTCAGGCTAAACCATTTTGAAGAAGACATGGACCGAGCAAGCTTGTGAAGTGTGTCTGACTGGTTGCAGACCAGGCTGCTTAGCGGCATGCCAATGTATAGCTCAGGGATCACGCGTATAGCTGTCTCTTCTTCTGTAGGTAGGTCCCTGTATCCCTGTACCTGGCTCCAAGGGCAAGCCATATCGCAGAAAATCATGAACGGACGGTATGGACAAGGGCACCAATTTTCAAATTGACAATTCAAAAGTTATGTCATCCACCATGTCTTGGTTTTGGTACGAATATTGTTTGAATGGAACAGGCTCTTACGTCAATCTAATAACAGTGATGGCGACCTCTACGTTGTGTTTTAGAAATGCATGGCCCCATTAGTCAGTGATTTGACCACAGAATCATTTATTTCATGCTTAAGAAGTATTCATTATCACATATTTGTGATGCTGCGTCCAACCTTGATGTTCAATGGCATTTCATGCTTGAAAATTCACCTCATTTTAGTGGCTCATGGGGGCGTGGTATCAGCTAAATTCCATTTGAAGAGTCATTGGCTTTGCCTTTTTAACGTTTGAAGAGTTCTCGACTCTTTTATGCAAAGTCGAAGCTCTATTGAATTCTCGTCCATTGACTTCTGTTTCTGCCGAGCCAGAGGAATTAGACCCTCCTGGTGATTTTTTGGTTGGCCGAAGATTGACATCAGTGCCTGATCCAGACGTGACTTCTCTGAAAATATCTCGGTTGTCTCGCTACCAGCTAATTCAGCCAATCGTCCAGGGATTTTGGACACGCTGGAGTTTTGAATACGTCAGTGAGCTGCAGCAACGTACTTACCAAGTGGCAGGAGACTCAACGTGAGCTGAAGAATGGTGCACCGGTGCTCATCTAGGAAGACTGTCTTCCCCCATTGAGATGGAAGCTTGGTCGAGTGATCAAGCTGCATCCGGGAACGGACGGTGTGTCGCGTGTCGCAGACTTACGGACTTCCACCAGCATATTACGCAGGTCATTCGTCAAGATTTGTCCTTTACCGATTGATCTTCCAGTGCCGTGTGCTAGTGTAGGTAAGCACCGAATAATACATCGGTATTGAAAGTTTGATGTTCCATTATTGTTTCAAAGCGGGCGGTATGTTTGATTGTTAGTGTATTATTGCGTTTTGATTGTTCACCTTAATTGTAAAAAAAGTCGTTGTTGGGAATTTTTGAGTCAACAGTCAATGTTTGGTTTTGGGGGGAATAAAAAATGTTTGAAAATCGAAGGAAAGAGCTCTCATTTGTTAAGCTCGTCAACACACTTATCAACGTGAGATCAGCGAGCCTGGATGCTTACAAGACTGGCGCAATCCGGCCTGGTGAGCGAAAGGATCTAGAGAGAAATAAAACTACACTAGGGACTCAGTGCTAGGGACACTAGGGCATTTGAGCGTCAGGGTGTGGTTCTACTGCTAGTTGTGGTTGCTCACCAAATTAGATTATTGTTGGTAGTTGTTAAAATATGAAGATCGAGGTGGATTTTCTTTTTCACCGAATTTCATAGTGATTTTTTGAAGATTTTTTACATTAAAAGTCACAACTGCAGAGCGTTATTGAACACATCGTCCCGTATAATGGAATACAGAATAATTAGGCTGTTTTGATTATGTAGATAGTGAAGTACTGGGAGATTCATGTTCAGGAGATCTTGTCCTGGTGAATATTTTCATCTACATTCACCTCTTATGCAACAAGGAAAACTTGCTCCAGCGATATTTCAATTGGGGAAAGCCCCTGGACGTAAGCTCCTTCTGCTATTATAACGCGCTTTCATGAAAAATCATGATTACGTCACAAGAATGTCCTTGAAACGAATTCTTGTGATGATTCTACGAGATTCTACCTAGAGACTTCTGGGGCAAGGAAAACACGTATTCTTCGCTGCTCTTGGAATCAGGATCTGTGAAAGAGACAAAATAATATACCCATCACTTTGCTGCGTTTCCCCTGTAAGCATTTAGGCTCTCTACGTGAGATATGTTTCTAGCGCCATCTATCTAGGAAAGTTACTGCAAACTACTAGGAAAGATGTCGCTACAAGACATAGTTGGAATGTAGCTCACAGATAGACACTTCATCTGCTGTGGTGTTACCGTGTAGATATGTAGGCCAGTACTTTATCAATGGAGGCAGATGTTCCACTGGTACTGAGGTACCTAGAACTTGACTGAAACAACCTCGGTTTTACGGGATGGTTTCCTTGACACTCCCTCTATGACTACTCGTAGAGCTCGAACTCATCACTGGTTCAGTTAAGGTCAGTCAGTATCTTTTCGAGAAGAAAACTAGGTACTTTTTTGTGATCAGAACACAACGCCTGCTCCAACATTGAATCAGAATGAAAATCCTCTCATGAACAAAACAATCTGGAGACTTTTGGCTGCCACTTTTGCCTATCACATATATTCTTGTTATCTTGAAAATAAAGTGTAGATGGGGATGATACGGATAATTACAAAATTAAACTGAACTACAACTAAACTCAAAAATCGCCCAGGCGAAAATCCCGGAACGGCAATTCGGTCCGCTAATGTCTTAATCTGGTCTTGATCGTGCAATTTCTGGAACGGGAGTATTGTAATTTCGGTAATGTGCTGAATCGGAATCACCCCGGAATGAGGGGGGCCGGTTGGCTTTGGCTTTGCTGCCTGCCGAGCTGCTGGTGGCGGTTTTTTTGCCGACTGCCTTTTTACGGAATGAGGTAGTCGGCATGGTCGCGTGTGCTTTAGCTGCGGCTGTACTTGCTGCGAATTTATACAGAAGCAGAAGCTTCTACTTAGCGAGCGTTCGCCCCGGCTCCTTTGAATGAGGCGGGAGCATCACAGCGGAGGCACGCCGAGAGAAATAAGTGTATGTACACATTTCCTGGGGAGGGGCGGATTAACCACTTAAGAAGCCGACTTTCTGATGGGACTGCGTGCGACGGGAGGGGGGAGGGGGAAGCGCAAAGCTCGCAAAAGAATTTCGGCAAGGAGCTGCTAAATCAATTTTCATCCGTCGAGCTTATTAACCTACTTGGCGGGCCTCTTATTCTGTATGAAATTTAATTAGGACGAGTTAAAAGACCGAACAAAGATGAAATTTGAATAAAAAACACGAGA
This sequence comes from Anaspis maculata, assembly GCA_949128115.1. Classification (NCBI taxonomy): domain Eukaryota; kingdom Metazoa; phylum Arthropoda; class Insecta; order Coleoptera; family Scraptiidae; genus Anaspis; species Anaspis maculata. The sequence continues at coordinate 21,711,259 of OX421962.1, forward strand.
GGAAAGCTCTCCGGTGTACTTGTACTTACGACTTACCTTGGAAATAATTTCTCTGCTCCGGAGCTTAATTCTGTAAAAGGCTGCGCGCATCGGCAGAGACGCGGGTTCGACCTTGAACGCGTGCGAAGACAATCGGTATTTGATGGGGCGCCTCCAAGAACTCTCGCAAGGAAGGGAGAAATTAGCTCCATTGTTGCCCGTATTTGTCGAGAGAATGGGAGCAGAAGGTCCAAACTAGCGCTTGTATTGTGCGGACGGCCACCGTTGTAATTATAATGGATAGGTATGCAATTAGCGTCTCTGTGCTAATTTGCCGAGAGAGAACTTGGGTTCTGCACTCGCCACAAACTCGATTTTCGCCAGGTTCTCTCCCATCTTAGATATACTTAGGTGCCTATCTATGTGAAATCAAAATACATGGAAACATTTTTTACCTGCTTTGGAAGCTTGAAGTGAAGCGACTCGCATTTGGTGCACCAAAAAAAATCCGGAGAAAAATAGTTCAAAGCCGTGGAATCAAATTATATGTGAATATTCAGAGGCAAGTGATCATTGGAAGATGTCGCTAGTAATGTAATTCATACGTGAGAACTCAGTAATTCTCTGTAACACGATTCAATAGCACCATCTATGTACTTCGCTCCGCATACCAGTAACCCCGTGTTTCGGCGCGCCGTGACATCGGATACCACACCTACCAGCGTTCGATATCAAGTTATCAGGTGGGATCGTTTTCACGGCTATACGCCGTTCGCGGTTGTTTTGGATGCGATAAATGGATACCGAATGACTTGAAATGGAGAAGTTTCGATGGAGATTGACCGTTGTACCTGGACCGATCCGACTTGTCACGTCCGTTGCCTAGTACTTCTGCGGGTTTGCTAGAGAACAGTTTCAACCCACTTCGAGAAAGCTGAGCGGAGACCCGTTCATGCTGCGTCGCGACCCACCTGGAGGCCGTAGAGTTGAAGCCCTTCGATGATGAGTCTCAACCCACTTGGACGATGCTGAGTCGAAGCCCCGGCTGATAAATCTCCGCCCACCTGGAGAATGTCGGGTTGGAATACTGATACCGTCTGGTTCCGTTGACCAGTTTGAGCCGCTTATGCTCCGGGGCCAGGAGGAAAGCTCATAGGGCATATACCCCTTAGCTGATGTTAGTCTAGGACTAGCTCGTGTGGGTTCAGGCACAGAGTGTGCGGGTTATGGGAATCCGTGCTTTGAGGTAAGAATAGAAAAAATAGAAAAGAGATAATAGTATGATGAATTTGACAAAGGTTAGAAATGGAAGAATACATAACAAATTGTAGCCATCTCTGCAGCAAACAATAAACTGAAAAGTGAGAGTACTTATCCGGTAGAAAGATTCCAGTTCATGAACCAAGCTCTCAAAGATCTAGTTGTCCGCTTGTGCTGGTCAGTGAAGCCATCATTCACACTGGAAGACTGCCAATGCGGTGGACCCTGCTCATAGTAGTGGGCATCCTTCCGCAAACGAAGAGGTGTGAAGTGAGGGGCTACCAATGTTGAAACGGGACGGGAAGAACAAGGCGAGAGTCCTGACGACACACTGGAGCCAGCCGAGCAATCTTCCAGCAAGACAGCTCCACCTGGAATACATCACAGGGATCAAAGACAAGTAAGTACACACTTTTCCCAATCAAAATTTAGATATAATTCAGATAACATTGCCAAAAAAAGATAGCCAAACAGGTATCAGCGGTAGCCACGTTACAGATAATTTCAATGTGAGGCACTGGCAGCTCAACAGCTATACGAGGCCAAGCCAGATTAACATGAATGAAAGCTCGTAAACGAAAGGTTTACTTGACTTGAGACCGTGGACTAGAGGACGTAGCGGTGGATGCTGCGGTGATGCATGGGACCGGAGAAAGTGCATCTCGACGGCGGGAACGATGGAGGTACGGCAGAAACCGAGGCAGGAACTGGATGGATAGGCTGGCTCGACGCTGGAGCGACTCGACGGCGGAGAAGATGGTCAATGGGCGGCCGGGGCGCATATTTTTATATAGCAGACGGGTTAGCTGTTTGGCACGCTTCGTGCGTTCGCGAAAGGACCGATTACACTGATTATGGTAGTGTGCAAATGATAATTGTACCAAAAAGTTAGAAACGTCAGGAAAACAAAAGTCTACAAAAAAAAATTGACGCGAGATTTCGCTTCGTTCAGGAATGCTCCTGTAGATTAATCTGGTAAGGTTTCTTCAATACCTATTTTGTACCATCTAAATCTTCATCATAGTCCCCATTGCAGATGTCGCCTGAACCTTCGGCAGATTAGGCAGTCTCAAGTGCCGTTTGAATTGTTGACGGCCAAATTCATCGTCAGCTACTAGCTACCCTCCGTTCATTTAAAAAGGTCCTCACAATCACTTTTTGTAAGATTGATGAGATTTTCGTAGCTATGGATTGTTTGTTGTAGATTCTCCAGGCAAGAACCAGTTTTTGGCGAATCGAATCCTTGATGAGTCAGACAATCTAAGGCCACTCTACTCTACTTCTACTTTTTTGAACTTGCTGGTGGTAACTCGAATCAATCTTATTTCAAAGATGATACTTATTTGTCTCTTTGGTTATAGGCTCTGGCTTAGACATCAATATTACCTACTCACCTGTGATCACCGTGCAGTGTAGTAATAGACTCTGTTCCATGCTGACCATCTTCGATAGTGTCTATTACGTTCTCTGCATAAACCAGCCCACATAGGAGCGTGACCCACATACATAGGACCCAAAAATTTGGTCGCACGGACAATAATTATTTGTCGCGCGGACAAAAAATTTGTTGCCTTTTGCTAAACTTAATTAGCTCCTATTATGCTTTCTTGTTGCTTTTAGAGCTTCAGTGAGTCTTCTTATGCTTTCTTGTATAATTTAGAGCCCTAATGGGCACCATTGTATGTATCGTTTTGTGAATTTCAGAGATCTAGTAAGTCTCCTTTTAGTTTTTGTTTGGAGCTGTAAGGTGCCCTCTCACATTTTTCCTCGCTTCCAAAACTTTAGTAAGCCTCTATTAATGTTTGAATCCTATTGTTGGGTGTACGTTATTAGTGTAGTAAAAATTCAGTCTTTTCCAACAAGTTCCTTAAATATTCGAACCGGTTTCGGACTAGTTGAAGTCTATCATCAGCTGTGGAACTAATATTTGAAGATGACTAGAAATAATTGAGATTATTCAAAATTAATCTTAATTATTTCTAGTCATCTTTAGCAGAGTCATCTAAAGATGACTTTGCTAGATCTTAGATGACTTTCTAGCCATCTAAGATTATTCAAAATTGATCTTAATTATTTCTAGTCATCTTTAAATATTAGTTCCACAGCTGATGATGGACTGCAACTAGTCCGAAACCGGTTCGAATATTAAAGGAACTTGTTGGAAAAGACTGAATTTTTATTACACTGATTTAGTGAGCCTCATTTGAATTTTTTCGTGCTGTTGGAAGCTCTACTAGCCCCTTTTGTTTAGTAAATGTCGTTTGAAACCCTGCTGACCCCCTTTGCCGAGTCCCAGTGATTCCCATTTTGCATCTTTGTGATGTTTGAAGCCCTATTGGATCCTTTTCTTTCTTCACTGTCATCTGTAGCCCTGCCGAACCCCCGTTAGGTCCTCTTTTGTCTAAATTTGTCGTTTGGAGCTTTAAGAAGACTGTTTTTAGGCTTTCAGAATTCAGTAAGCTCCCTCTAGCCCTCTTATGGTACACAGAGCCCATTGGACACCCTTGAACCTTATTGGGTTACTAGTAGCCCTCTAGAATTCTTTTCTTCCCCTTCAATGTTGTCAAGAGCTCTATTAAGTCCCCTTGCATTTTTCTATGGTTTTTGGCGATTTAATAAGCAACCCCGTGCCTTCATATGCTATTCGAAGCCCTATCGGCCCTCTTGTGCTTAATTCGTTGTTTGAAGATCTATTAAGCTATCCCTTATATTTAATGGCTTTCAGACTTCCACTAGCCCCCATATTCCCATCTTATGTTATCAAGAGCCCCATTGGCCTTCTTCCCATTGCATTGGTGCCTTATTGCGTTGTTAGAAGCTATACTGGGCTTTTTGTTTTGTTATTGTTTTTTGAAGCCCTGCAGAGCCCCATTCCATTTTTTCGTGGCTTCTAGAGCTGTAGTAGGCAACCTGTGGTGCCTTCATCTGTTATTCGGAGCACTAGCAGGCTCCCTCATGTTCTCATCTGTCGTTTGGAACTCTAATAAGCTCCCTTATGTTTTTTACGGCTTTTAGGATTGAAGTAGGCCTTATTCTGCCGTATCTTGTGTTATCCAGAGCCTCAGTGCCCTCCTTGTGTCTTGTTGCGTTGTGAAAGGGAAGCCCTAATGGCCCCTTTGCTTCGTAAATGTCTTTTGGAGCCCTGCTGAACTCCTTTTCATTGTTTCCGGAACTTTCAAAGTTTAAGTAAGCAATCATTTGCCTTCACGTCTTAGTCCGAGCCCCATAGGGCCCCCTTTTTGTCTTCATCTGTCGATTGGAGCTCTGATAAGCTTCCTTATGGTTTTTAACGCTTACAGGGAGGAGCCTGTGGTGGGGTAGTTAGCGCGTTCGACTACCACCCCAGAGGTCGCGGGTTCGATCTCCGCCGGGGACGGATTTTCGGCCTCGAAAACAAGCTTCTTGGTTTAGTTGGAATGCTTCCTAAATGTGTGTCGCATAGCACGTAAAATACGAACGATGGTACCGGCCCCATGCGATGTTGGTGGTCGTTAAAAATCCCTACCATATGTTGGAACACACAGGGGTTCAGCAAAATTTTCGGTATCGTGGAGAAAAGCATTCACCGGCGTCGGTGTTAGGCCTCGTTGCGGAAATAGGCCGACGTTAAATGAACAAATAAAAAAAAACGCTTACAGGATTCCAATAGGCCCCATTTCACCTTTTTGTGTTATCCAGAGTCCCACTGTGCTCCCTTGTGCCTTACTGCATTGTCAAAGCCTTGCTGGGCCTCCTTGTTTCGTAAATGTTTTTTAAAGTCATACTGAGCCTTATTAATTTTTCTGTGGCTTCCAGAGGTTTAGTAAGCAACCCTGTGGGTAATTTATTGAGCATCCTTGTGCCTTTATGTGGAATTTCGAGCCCTTTCGGGCTTCCTTGTGTCCTCATCTGTCGTTTATTATTAGAGATCTGATGAGCTCCCATCCTCTGTTGTGGCTTTCAGAACTCCAGTAGGCCTCATTTTGCCTTCTTGTGTTATTTTAAGCCTCAATGGCCCCTTGTGCCTCATTCGGTTGTTAGAAGCCCTACTGAGCCCTCTTATCTTGTAAATGTCTATTGAAGCTCTGTTGAGCCCCTTTGCATTTTTGCCAGGGCTTTCAAATCTCCAGTAGGCAGAGACCGTCGAGCGATTTAATAAGCAACCTTAACCTTGTGCCTTGTTCATTCGGAGCACTATTGGGACCCTTGTGTCCTCCCCTGGCGTTTGAAACTCCAATAAGCTCTTCCATGCTTTCTAATGGCTTGCAGATTTCCAGTGGGCACTATTTTGCCTTCTTCTGTTATCTAGAACCCCATCGGCTGTCATGCCTGATTCCGTTGTTAGTTATACAAGCTATGCTGAATTGCTGAGCCTCGTTGTCTCGCAAATGTCTTTTGAAGTCCGGTTGAACCCAGTAGCGGCCTTAGGGTAGGGCAAGACGGGCGATCGCTCGGGATGCCAGCTCATAGGGGCGGAAAAATCGCGGTTGAAATAAAAAAAATTGATAATCTACGGAAGCAAAAAACGACTTCCCAGCGGCGATCACCGAATCTGCTCCTCTAAAGGCACACAAAGCTCCATTATTGCAAGAAAGAAAGAAAAAGACGGCCCCGTAGCCCAGTCGGTTGTCTGCCGTCTGTGGTGCGGATGGCGCGGGTTCGAATCCCGGTAAGTCATGGATGTTTTGTGTTTGTTGAAAAATTTGCGTATATTGTAATTCCTATGTAATAATTCACTGTTATCAATAAAAGGCGCAAAAACTCCTATGGCACTGATAAGCCGAGAAGGAGGAAAACATTAATTTTAATTTTTTAATTAATTAATTTTTAATTTTATTGCAAGAAAGTTACTTCAATTTTGCTCGCTTCGCTCGCGGACCCAAGGTGGGCGGGGGTTTCGAATTCTTGCCCGGGGCGCCAACATTGCTAAGGCCGGCACTGGTTGAACCCCCTTGCATTTTTTTAACGCTTCCAAATCTCAAGTGAGCAACCGCGGTGGACGATTTAATGAGCAAATTTGCAAATTTTGTGACTTCACTGAAGTGATATTTGAAGCCCCATCGGACCTTTTATTGCCCTCATCTGTCGTTTGGAGCTCTAATAAGCTTTCCTATGCTTTTTTATGATTTTCAGTGTTCCAGTAGGTCCCATTTTGCCTTATTGTTTTATCTAGAGCCCTTTTGCCCTCATTGTGCCTAATTATGTTGTTAGAAGTCTTGTCATGTTTCACTATTTGCTCTGTACATTCCGCTCCTTGGTTTTATCCCCCAACCTTAGGTCCCAGTTTTCTTCGCCTTAGACAACCTCCACATACTGGGGATCTCGCTTGTTGCCTTCTTAAGCCAGATCCCATTTTGCTTGACTCAAACAGCCCCATACCTTAGGACCTCGCCTCCTGTATTTTCATAACATCAATATTGAGAACAGTCACATTTTCTCACCTCATCAGCATTCTTCTGTTATTCACAATAAACATAATAGTGTATTTAATTTATTGTTATATTACAAATCATTATTGGGAGCTCCAAATCAGTCAAGAGTTCTCACACTACCCACTTTCTATTATTGTAATAGATACCTACTTATAAAAACAAAATAGGGGTTGAAAATTTACACAAATTACAATAGAAGGGATTCAATCGAAGAATTTTGGAACGGCCCCAACCCTATGTTAAAATCATGTCAAAACTCGTGTCAAAATCATTATTTTTCCTGACGTTTGTTGGTTACCTGGTCGTTGTCGGATCCATGGAGGTTAGAAGTAGCCTCCATGGTCGTAACCATGGCAAAATACGAGCTTTCCAGCACGAAATAGGCCGAACGGCTAATCCGTCTGCTGTTTATGAATATGCGGCCGGGGCGGCCAATGGTCCTGCTACTTCTACTCAGCCATGCTGTTTTTGTCTTTCGCCGGAAAAAAAACAAAGATCAAAAAATCCAAAACAAAACAACCAGAAAACTTTTCTCTGACAACCACTTTGCTTTTTATCTTCCTGCCTACTTCACTCTTGATTCAAACCGTTTCAACCTTTGGGAGATGTGATTTGGTCCACCTAGAGGCCGATAAGTTGCTATTCTTTGAGTTCCAACTAACCTATAGGATGTAGAGTCTCGATCCGCCTCTAAGGGATGAGTTGAAACTCTTCGATGACGAGTTCCAATCCATCATTAGGTAGTTGTGCTGAGGCTCCTTCGATGCTGAGTTTCTAAATATATGCTCATGGGTCAAGCGGTTCCAAGAGCGGGAAACGTGATTCAGTTCGAATAAGGTGAATTAAGTTGAAGTATAATGGGTTGTCTACCCATTCAGGGGTTCAAGAAAATAGCTGGGGTCTTTTCAAGTTCAGTAAGTGATTTGTGGTTTTGGCAAAGTAATTCTTAAGGTGAAAGAGGAATTATTCAACAACTGAACGCGAGTGCCTTGCTTTGATATGAGTGGTTGAAAAGTTCAGACATTACCTCGAAGGGGCTCAATTAGAAGTGCTCAATATGACAGCCTCGTGACCTGGCTTCAAGCATTCGAGGACCCTCCAGCTCATTTCTCCAATGGACATTGCCACTTCAGTCACATAAATTCACCATCACGCATGGAGAAAGAAAAGAGCGTATAGTTTATTCGATAAAGGTGACTGGATTGCAATTTTCCAAAGCCGAAAAGTCGTGACGTGGAAATGCCTTAAAATCAAATGAAAAAAGACTATTCACCAGTCCGCGATGAGAGGTGAGAAAAAAACGTATAATCGGGCAACGACCCGTAAAAGCTCCGCCACTCTGGAAATGAGATGTTATTGGAAATTATTCGTTTCGTTTTCAGCCGCGTTTTCCACGTGCGCGATACCCCCTCCCATCGGCTTTAAAAACAACTTTTTCCCTAAAAACATCGACTTTTCAAAGTCGCGCGCACCACCACCGCGACAAGAAAAACTATTCTGCTGCCGTTTACCCACTTCAAAGGACCGATTTCTGCGGCTTCCGTCCCACAAGTGTTTAAACTTGTAAATTAGATTCGCGAAGGACCATCTCTTCGTACATAAAAATCCGCTTCACACCACACACCGTTTTTTTTTTCGCTCCCCGAGCTTACACCGCAACTACCCATCCAGCGTGCAGAGTTCACGATGGCTTTATGTCTAAGCGTTTGTAAATTTTTTATTAGAGCTTACCGTCGGTTGGACTCTCGCTCGTGTAATAACATCATGGAGTTATTGTCTTTGGCGGGATGGAAAAATAAGATTAGGAAAAGAAAAGGACGGAAAATAACGCATCAATAATAAATGGCTATTTACTTGTTTCTGCACGCGATATTTCTGCTTTCGGCGTGGTTGTTTCCGGAGGTCTCCGAATGCGAGTTTGGAGCAGTGACAGAGATGATGGTATCGCGCTTGAATAAAACACGGAATGGATTACTCACGACGTATACTTTGTTGAATTGCGTCTTCTAGTTTTGCGTGTGCGGAAGCGTTTTTCTTGGGATGGCTCACGGTTTTCCCAAAGCTTTATAACTTGCATGTTATTATTGTACAGAAAAACTTTGCATTGGAAAGGAAGACGCAAAGATGGAAAGATATCAAAGACCGAGATGGACGAGAACCAACGACAAATATTTTACTGCAAAACTTTAATTCGGTAATGTCTATCACAGAGTTTCACAGATTTGAGAGTCAAAATATTACGAATGTTACCCGCTGCATCCATCATCCAAGTGTAATGCAGTTTACTGAATCAATACTTTTGCAGCAAATGGTACTGCAACCAACAAAATCGCTTGTGATGAAACTTTCAATTCAGACAATGCCTGAAGACTTACTTTTGTACAAAAGTATGCTGAACATTAATTCTCTTCTTTGACCTTTGCGTGACCAGACAATTCGTCGCGTGGACAATTCGTCGCGGACAATTTGTCGCGGACAATTCGTCGCACGGACAATTCGTCGCAATTTTTTTTTGCCTTTTGCCTTGGTTTTACTAACCCGTTTTGTGTTTTCTCTTGCTTTAAGAGTTATAATGAGCCCCTTATACCTTACTGTATTATTCAAAACCCTTTTGGGCACCCTTGTTTTCATAATCTTCTCTGTTATCCAGAGCTTCATTGAGCCCCCTTCTTGTGTCTTCGATGTGATTTGAAGACCTGCTGGGTCCCCTTGTATTTTCCGTTACTTTCAGAGCACTAAGCAAGTAAGCACCCTTGTGCGTCATGTCATTCGGAGCCCTATCGGTCGGAGCATTAGTAAGTCTCTTGTGTCTTTATATAATATTCCGACCCTTGTTGTCCCCCCCCCCCCTCCTGTGCCTGCAAGTGTAGTTTCAATTGGCCCCGTCATGTTTCTTCATGGCTTTCAAGGTATCAGTAGATAAGCCCAGAGGTAAGCCCCTTTTGCCTTCTTTTGTTGAACAGAACTCCGTCGGGCTCCATTGTGTCGTCTATATCATTTGAAATCCTGCTGGGTCCCCTAGCATTTCTCCGTGGGTTATGGAGCTCCATCGGGCCCCCCTTGTGCCCTAATTTATCGTTTGGAGCCCTGATGAGCCTCCTTATGCTTTTCGTAGCTTCCAGGATTTCAGTGAGCCCCCTTGTCACCCTAGTTGCCCTCTAAGAGCCCCCTTGTCTCTTAAACGTTTTTTAAAGCTCTGCTGAGCCCCATAGAATTTTCCCGTGGCTTACGGACCTCTATCGGGCCCCCTTGTGTCCTCATGTATCATTTGGAGCCCTGATGAGACCCTTTATTTGTTGCGTAGCTTTCAGTGAGCCCCCTTGTGCCTTCTTGCGTTGTTAGAGGCCCTATGTGGCCCTCCAAGAGCCTCCTTGTTTTTTTAATGTCTTTTGAAGCCCAGCTAAACCACATAGCATTTTTCCGTGGCTTACGGAGCTCTATCGGCCCCTTTGTGTCCGCATGTATCGTTTGGAGCCCTGATATAAGACCCTTCATTCTTTGCGTAGCCTTCAGAATTCCACTGAGCCCCCTTGTGTCTTTTTGCGCTGTTAGAGGCCTTAGTGATCCTTCGTGGGCCCCCATTGTTTCTTCAACGTCTTTTGAGACCCCGCTGAGCCCCCTTACTTTTTTCTGTTATTTTTGGAGTGTTAGTGAGTTCCTTGTGCTTCCATGTGATATTCGAAGCCCTATCGGCCCCCTTGTGCCCAAAAGGGTAGTTTGGAGCCCCAATTAGCCCCCTTATGTTTTTTCACAGCCAGCGATCTGAATTCAAGCAAACTTCATTGGACCCCCTTGTTTCTTCAACGTGTTTTGAAGCCCTGCTGACATTGCATGACATTTTCCTTGACTTTTGGTGCATTAATAGGCACCTTGTGTTTTCATGTGATGTTCGGAGCCCTATCAAGCCCCCTTGTATCCTCAAGTGTGATTTAGGGCCTTAATCAGCCAACTTATGTTTTATCTTGACTCTCAGTACTACAGAGTACTACAGTGAGCCCCGAGGTGAGCCCCCTCTTGCCTTGTTTTGTTCTAGAGAGCTCCATAGGCCTTTTTTTCACCTCATGTTCTCAATATAGTTTGAAGCCCTGCTGAGCTCCTTTGTTTTTTCCGTGGCTTCGAAGCTCTATCGGGCTCCCTTTTATCCTCATGTGTAGTTTGGAGCCCTGATGAGCCCCTATGTGCTACTTGTCCGGCCACGCATCGAGAACTGTCGTTCCTTTTGCGACGAATTGTCCGTGCGACGAATTGTCCGCGCGACGAATTGTCCGCGACGTATTGCCCGCGACAAATAATTGTCCGTGCGACGAATTGTCCTAGAACCGACCTTTGACGAGGTGACATTCAGTCTAGATTATAGGCTTGCTGTTTCACCATGTAACCTCGAGGCGGGTAGTAACTCGGAAATCGTTGCCCAAGACCTTATTGGGAATAGTAAGTATAGGTATACACAGAGACCACTTTTCTGGATGTCCGTCCAAGCGCTCCCGCTTACTTGCGGCGGAGCCACCAAATAATTGAAAAAAAGAAAAAAAGACAAAACTCGACATTAATGGCAATCAATGAAACGTTACCTGATGTAACCTAGCGTAACTTTGAAATAACCTGAAAATTTTGAATTTGGTCTGGATCGTAGACTTCCTCTTCGTCGTTGGCGCTCTGATCCTTGGCGTTAAAACATTGCCCATTTAGTACAGGAATGATAGTGAAAAAAATCGGTAAAACCTTGGAAAAAATATGGACTATGGACGTCCTTAGATATTCTGTTCAGAACTAACTGCTTTACTCCATATCCAGAATTGCCAAAAATCGCACCCGGAAGTTTTAAGTTATTGGAGGGGGGGGGAAGAATTGCAACTTGAAATGGAGGGGATGAAACTCTCATTGTATCCCGTTTATATCATTGTGCCACAAAAAATGTCGATCAATGTTGTAGGGGGCTCGTGGAGCGGAGAGGGGGGGGGGGGGTGCGAAGCTCGACTGGGTGGCTGGGTGTTTTCCTTCCCCCTGAGCCATATTAAACCGATTACGACAAGTTTGGTGTCTTTTTCGACTGAATTGAGTCTCCTGAACTCGAATCCGATGTGTAAACTTGGATGACAACAAGCTCAAACAAGTCAACTTAAAAAAATAAGTTTTTTCATTGGCAATTTTTACAGCAAATCTTTTTACTGTTAGAGGCATTCGTCTTTCAAAATATTTCAGAGGCTATTAGATTGAAGCATATTTCTCACGAAAATCATAAAGACAATGTATAATTTGATTTTTCGAGATCAAAAAATTAATTTGAACCCGAGTCGGCCCGGCACGCCGTCTTCCAATGACCTGAACACAATATCATCCACATCCAAGTTTAAATGGCTCAAACTCTTTGAAAAATAATAACTTATCTTTGAAAGTTTGAGGATCTGTGCAGAACTGAATTCCTTATAACATCAACAAAATTGCCATAAATTGCACTCAACGATTTTGAGTTATTTGAGAAGGGGGTTCAGTTCCAGGGTGGCAGAGTTTGATCCTGCCAAAGTGGTTATCTTCCTCGTCAAATAACTCAAAACCCTTGTTACGCCTCGAAATTCGGGCCGAGCCGGACCTGTCTCACACGCAGTGAGACTAGGGTTTTTTTCGGCGTCACAGTGGTGGCACTGCTTGGCACTTGCGCGGTGTCGTTGCCGTGACATGCGGGTTCCGGAATTTTGGTTTTGGAACGTGTAGCGACAACATCACCGGCTAACTCGTCACAAAGCTGCTCCATGGCACCCCCAGACTCGGGTAAGCAGCAAGCACCTTTTTTGAGGAATGGGCCCTGTACGTAATTGATTATCTCAGGTCGTTCCTGATGGTCGCACCGGACCCCGATGGTCACCCCGACCACGTACTCTTCGTACCGGACTCCGATGGTCACCTCGACCACGTACTCCTCGTACCTAGCATCGCCATAGCCAAGGAAAGGCCTTCGCCGAGCTCGACACTGCATCGCCGCCAGCCGCTTAGGAAAACCACCAACATCATCACTTAACTCGTTCCTGTCGGCACAGGCTGCATCCATGCCTTCGCCGCTGTTGAAATCAACGCCGCTTAGTACCGTGCAAGTCACCGGAGGAGCACTTCGTCGATCGAGATTAAAAAAGCCGCCACTCCAAAAAGCGCACGCCTTTCAGTTAAGTGGTTCTGCATATTTCTGCTGCGTGTGTCGTGTAAATCACGCCTCGACTGTAAGCCTTTCGTAGCTGAGTTTTTGCCATCAGCATGTAATTCTTTCCTCTGCCTTCGTGTTTTTATTAGACACCATTTCAAGTCTTTTTCTGTCGAATTTTTCCCTTCAGGATGTTTTTTTGCAAGCTTCACGGAAGTTAGCCTGAGCGCACGCATGTCAGCTGCTGTCAGCTTGTCATCTTTAAATCGGACAGTAATCAGCGGGAACCCCTGAAGTGTCACCACTGACAGATGTGCGCCGCGACAACTTCTCTCAAACCCAGTTGTGAGCGATTAACTGCCGTCTCTTTGTCTTTCAGGTTGTCCGAGGCAAGACCGGGGAAAATCCTGTGGAGGCACGCCACTACCATCATCCGGCCAGCAGGAGTCGTGCCTGACGCCCAGAACTTAAACGCACAGCGAAGATCCGTGCCCTGCTCCGAAGTAGTCTGGAGGGGAACCGTGGTGTCTCGGACGGGCTGATTGACGGAGGTCGGTGGATCGCAGCCCCATTCTGCGCTGGAAATTCAAGTTAAGTGAGGCTGAGGCTGTGCCTCTGTTATTTTGTTAGCTCTAGTTAAGTCCTTCCGACCCATCCTCAGTTGCAAGCCCTCAGCTCCAGTGGAGATCAAATTGTCGTATTTATGTCACCTGTGAGCCCTCAGCTCCAGTGGAGTTTAACTTGCCATATTTATGTAATCTGGCGAGCCCACATCATACGTCTTGAACTTGCGATGTTTTGGTAATTGTCACTCCTATTTCCCTCGACTCGGCATCGTTTTTGTCGCCAGTGACTCGTCAGCGTTCATCGAGAATCACTGCTCCCCTGAGATCATGTCCATTTACCGACTGAGCTATGTTGTGATGTGGTCATGCTACTCGTACCGGCCAGCAGCCGTGCGAATCTCAGTCTCCAGCGGGCAGAGACAAAATCAGCTTTTGTCCTCAGCAGGGCTTAACTGTACCGTAGCACCCTGCTGTGCGATTTATGGTGATTTTGTTTATGTTATTGAGAATTCAGTTCTGTACAGACCCTCTAATTTCCAATAATGAGTCATTATTTTTTCAGTAGCTCAAGCTATTTTGACTTGGAGGTGCATTCTGTAGTAATCTGGTCATTGGTAGACGCCGCACTGGGCTGGTTCAGGTTCAAATCAATTTTTCGATCTCGAGAAACAAATTTTAACATCAAGTTCATGATTTTTGTGAAGAATACACGTCAATCTGATGGCTTCTAAAATATTTTCAAAAATGAATACCTTCAACAGTGAAAAAAAATTCTGTGGAAATTGTCACAAAAAAACAATTTTTTTCAAGTTAACATGTTCGAAATTGTTTTCATCCAAATTTACAGATCGGATTCGAGTTCAGGAGATTGAATTTAGTCCGAAAAGATACCCAACTTGTTGTGATCGGTTCTACGAGTATATAGCCCAGAAAAAAAAAACACCTAGCCGAGCTTCGTCCCACACGAGCCCCCTTTAACAATGGTCGACACTTTTTGTACCAAAATGATATCAACAGGACATAATGCGTCGAATTACGATGTATTTACATCAATGGATGGACGGATTTCATCCCCTTCATTTTGAGCTGCAATTTTTAATCCCCGCCCTCCAATAACTCAAAACCTCTGGATGCGATTGTTGACGATTTTAGATATGCAGTAGAACATTCAATTCAATTCAACAGAATATCAAATTTTCAGGACGCCCATATTTTTCCGAGGTTGAAATATCTCTATCTTGTGTAGGTACTTATTGCAGGGTTTATTGATATCATGATATCATTAAAATCCGATTTTTTTTGTTTTTTTTCCCTAAAATTGGCATGCTGGATTCATAAGTACCTACTTATTTTCTTCAAAAATTTATGTTGAAACCATAATAAGACCATACCAGGGGGTTGCAAAGGTTAGCATAACTTTTTGGTAGTTCACATAAAATTGTAATTTTTCGATTGTCTCCTGTAAATTTTCCAAACCCCGGATTTTTGGGAACTTTCTTTCCGATGGTAGAGTGCTATGTGTGGAACCAAAATCAATCGTCAGAAGTAAGGATTTAGTTTTTTTGAGGTAATGGCCAGTTTTGAGCCAAAATTCCTGGGCTATAGCTCAGGTGGGGACAGGAGTGGGGAAAAGCTAGATGGACGAAGCAGTTGATAACCCAGTTGACACCGTGGGTCAATTGAAAATGGGGACAAGTCAGCTATCACATAACCCAATGCCTTACATGACATGGATTATGTTTTACATCGAGACCATCGGAAAGAGAGAGAACGCTGAGTGCATGTAGTGCGAAGAAATCGACGATCCCAATCACACCCTATTTCAATGTCCCCGATGGTGCCAAGAGCGGTGGAAAGCCGCGTCCGACTCATTTCAAGATATCGACGCAGAGAACTTGATACACTGAGAGAAAAGTTTCATTTATAGGTAATAAATACTTGTTTCGTACCAATTTAATAACAAATACTATAACAAAGTATATGTCATCATATGTCGTTTACATCAAATAATTATTTTAAAATCACTTATTCATTATAACCAAGGGGCTTATTATGCCAGTTGTTCATAAGAGTTCATAAGATTCAATGAATATATTATTCCGTATCAAATATTAGTCAAACTTTCCCACAAAATGATTTATTACATCCAAATTGCACATTTTGTTTGTGATTGAGCCGGTTTGATCACTATAAACAAATACATATTGGCGGACAATCACCTGTTCTTAACCAACAATATACCTGTGTTGACTTCACTTTGGCACCATTTATTCCCCAATAATAACTGTGCATTATTCATAAACAATCGCTAAGTCACCCTCAATGAATTTAATAACTAGAGTATCTTCGGATATTATTATTTATTATTGCCAATGTAATGCGTTGGTGGGGTGAGAGATTTCCACCCGGCGCCATTATTCGTGCATGGTGTCATTTGTGTCGTATCATCCCATGTCATTCATTGTCTAGTATCTTGTTGAAGAAAAACAAATTTATTTATACAGGGTGACTCAAAAATGTCGGACCATCTTGAAGGTGCGTGATGTAGAGGTTCAGTAGTGCTGGAAAGTTGTTGAAAAGATTCTAATGTCTTCCAGTTTTGGAGTTGTGGAGGAACAAAAGTTGGTTCTTCGATCGCTTCTATGTTCGTTGTTTCAAAAGATTTTGGTGAACTGTTTATGGAAAAACAATGAGTGCCAGAAATCAACCTCTAAATCTGTGATGAATTTCTCTTTTGTATAAAGGGTGAGTCATGAATCTTGGAAATTATTTTTTTCCAAAAGTGCCTGCAAACAGTCCCATATCCTATGTAGAGCACAATAAAACACAATTCAATTTTATGAAATTCTTTGCTTCTGGTTTCTTGGGAAAACTGAATTTTTGTAGCTTATGACTCAACCTGTATAGAAAACAGAATAGTTTATGACTCAATCTGTATAGAAAACAGAAATTCCATACAGATTCAGAGGTTGATTTTTCAAATCCATTATTTCACTATATGTAATGGAGTCTTTGCTAAAATCTTTTGAAACAACGAAAATGAAAGAAATCGGAAAATCAAATTTTGTACCTCCATAACTTCAAAATTAAAAAGCCTAGAATCTTTAAAACAACTTCCCAGTACTGTACTATACCTGCATATTATGCACCTTAAAGGTGGTCCGACATTTTGAATCATCTTGTATTTATTAAACGAATTATTAGCTATTGATAATGGATTTAATATGTTTTATGATGATTTGGCAGAATCATCTATAGCCATGCAGCAATAATGCATAAAATTACCTATAAAAACTAATTTAGATCGTATTATTCATAGCTAATATTCTACGGCTACCACTCAATAATCGAATTGCTTATTATTATTCACGTTTCTTATTGATAAAACATCATCAAACTGATGTTTTGTAATTATAACCAAATATTGAATAACAGGAAATAAGGTATTTCAACGCTATCAAAACAATCCGCTTGGTGGATGCAAATAAATATCTATTAAGCCGTATTTAAATAAGGCATTTGTTTACAATAAACGAGTCTGTGTTTTCCATAATAAATATTCGAAATCTTTTCTCTCAGTGTAGGAACTATGCTGGAGAGCTTTCTTTTATGAAACGTAGTACGTAGTCCAGAACATGATAATGGAAATCATGAGCCAGAAAGAAGAAGACGGGGAAAGGTGATCAAGAGAGGCACTCTACTGGCGTTAGGTTTTTATAAATGGTTCCAGAAGAGATGCCTGGCATGAGGAGGTGGTTTAGTGGGTATGAGTAGCGAGATAGGTCGAAGGAGAAGGAAGGTTCCACACTATTCTGAACACAGTCAAAAACAGAATAAATAAGTTAGAAGAATCGAAATCGATCAAAACGATCACAAGTACCAAAGAGGGGAAGCCCTTGATTACCATGGACAAAGTCAAAGATGCATTTGTAAAAGTGTATGACACTATCAGCAATAATACGGAGGAAATGACAATTGACAAGCTGGGTCAAAAAAATAAGAAGAAAACTCTCCACATCCGAAGAATAGACGCTACAACGGAAACGGCAGAGGTCGTTCAGGCCATTAAAGCCAAAACTGGAAAGCTGAAAGAGAAAGAGAAGAGACTACTACTCAAGTGATTTGAGACCAAATGCAAGGAAAACCAAGGCAGCCAAGTTATCGATCAGCACGGAAAAAGCAGGAAAGCTGAAGCTGTTCACTGGTAGAACGCTGAGAGTAGGAATGGTAGAGCGCACGGTCGAGGAACGCCCAGTAATCAGAAGATGTTCCTAGGAATGGGAAAAGGGAAAGAAGAAACGATGTACCACTACATTTCACTGGGAATGTACTGTTGCGGACTTTTTAAAGTGGACGACAGTTGACAGATTTTTCAGGATTCTGGCCTGAACGTCGCATGACAGCAAGCCAACTCGTTGACATTGTCGTCCACTTTATTTTGGCCGCAACGGTACGTAGCTATCTGGATCAAGTGTCCAAAAGAATAGATCGGAAGAGGACACGACGCTCCTGTTCATTGGCCACTCCACTCACCAGACATCACTCCGTGCGACTTTTCTTGTGTGATGCTCTGGAACCGATGTATACGCTACCCCTATAAATACGGAACAAGAGTTGTGGAGATGGATCCAAAATGCCGCTAATGATTTGAGGAACAATAACGACATCACGCAAGCAAAAACTGCATGCCATCGAACCATCGGAAAAAAAACCTATAATAAGTGAGTAAGATTTCCAAATTGTGTTCTGTTCATTAAAAAAATATCTAAGGAAAAATATCGTGAATAAAGAATGTGAATATATTGCCTGAACTTCACAGAACTGTGCATAGATTTTTTTTTCGAAAACGTTTAGTTGGTCATATACGTAAACAGAAAGTTCAGAGCTAGAATGCAAGATTTAAATAAGTGCTTCGCGTTTACGTTCATGTTTGAAGTTGTATTTTTTGCTTAATTAACAGCTATAACGAGACGAAGGGATAAGCGCTGAAATCAACTCAAGTTTCCTTCATAAGAGGAGCAGGTGAAATGTCACGATGAAGTATTTCAGAAAACGATATGAGGTTTGGTCCTATTTCATGAGATTGCTTTGAACTTTTCACTTTTTGAATTCGTATTTCTCGAGCTTTAACGATATCTAGGCAGAAGTAGCTTTGATTGCTCCATCAGAATCATACATTTGAAACGCAACAGAAATATCCGGCAAAAATATCTAAACCCAAATTCAGTCTGATCAAATGATATTACACATCAATGAATAGAAGCATACAGATGAGAAAAAAGTATTACGATTGTTGGTAGGAATTTAGCTAGAATTTGTAAATATTAACTTGTAGAAGAAGTTCAACAATAATAACGCCTCGCTCATTTTAACGTTGTATAAAATGAAACATCCTAATTCTACCTCCCGCTGCTCCCCGCGACATCCATCCGGCTTCCTTCCAGTTACATTCGCACAGCTTCCTCCCTCTGTTTTCCATTGCGGCCGGCTGCCACATTTTACAGCTGTATTATCATAAGAACGAGAACTCAACTCCTCTGTCATTTCTCCCGTTATCTTATTTTCTGAAATCTCTTACATCTCTGAACCTCCCACCTGAACGTGACCTTTTCATATTAAATTTCCATTCTGATACCTGACCTGATGTGGAAAATATGTCAAAGCAACAATTAATTAAAAAAAAATCCGTCCGCTTTGGAGCAGCCGAGCACGCCGACCGCGTTACGAGCTTTGGCAGCGCCAACAGAGGGAAGCGACCCGGAGTTTTGGTTTTAGTGGATTTTTCGCATCCTTTAATTATCCTCTCCGAAATGACCTCCCGCGCAACGGCTCCATTCTCAACTAATTAAATATGCCCAAAGTGTTCCTTATCGATTCAGGCGGACCCCAATGAACATATTCGAACAAAGGGAGCGGAATTAGAGCAAAAACTGCGAGTGTTATGAAAGCTCCACGGGCATTCCCTCAAAGCTCTGATGCCCAACTTTCGGCTGCGGCGAGCTGTGGATTGCGAATTTGTGTTCATAAAATATAACGCAAACGAAACGAAACTGTAAACGCGAGAGGCAAATGTGAATACAAGAATAATTATAAACTCGTCCCTCGTCTACTCTTTGTTCGCACAGAAGAAACTTTTGAAAAGATCTTCATACATGTAAGCGGTGTGTCAGATAGGCGTACGGCATTTATCATCACTTTGTAAGTCTTCATACATTGTGCCACTGGGAGAGGAGGCGCCACATACACACACACACGAGCTAATTTATAACAATTCCGGCCGGCAATAAATCTCGATTATACACAAAACAAAACTACAACTTTAATAAATTTATGGGACTAATCAAAATAAACTCTATTTACGTGCTGTACATTTTGAAAGCATCAGAGTCGGGGCGGAAGTTCATATCTTTGCGTCCCGGTTTCTTCCCGTTCGTTCCGCCATGCCCTTCAGTCTGCTCTGCTCCGGCGTATAGCCCGTCCGCTTTCCTGCCTGGGGTTCGGTGAGGAATGGGGGACCGGGAAGGACCGTAGAAGAATACTAATCAAACAGAAATCCTCACCGGCGCTCACAAATTGATGGGTCTGGTGCCATCATTCCTTAATTTGTAGAGGAGCAGAGGCGAGAACGAGACCGCAACAAATTTCCCACTATAACAGGTTCATTATCACACCCTGCCCGGTACTGACGGCACATTATGCATGGTTTAATTTCGTTCTTTTGCATCGGTGTCCTACATGCTAACGGGAAACGAGAATGGAAGCGGGATTTTCCGGTCTCCTCCGAAGAGCTTCCTAGGTTCGTTAAAACGTTAACAACGTTCGAACCGTTTAACGCTGTTACAAATTGGTGTCAGAAGTGGGAGCAGTTGAAAAAAATCTAGAATCCACTTTTGTCACCCGCATTATTCCACACCGCTTAACCAGTTCACCCACAAGTTGCAGTCTAGTTGAAAATTGAGCTTTGTCCAAACATCTGAGCAAAACCACGCGGCACTCCGTAAGTGAAAAGGCTATTTGCATGTTAATTCCCGAAAAGGCTTGCACTTTACTTGGTTACCACAGACTTCATTGTACTTACCATGAGCTAATTATCAATACTGAAGTCTAACACTCAATAATTTGGAAGTAGTTTGATTTTATCTCATTTTCAGTTATTCTTATTTGGGGGATATACCAGATATATGCTGAGTTTGACCGATAAATAAAATTGAAGGTACTTACATAACGCTGTTCGAAATCCTGGAGGGAGTTGACGGCTCCTGTTGTGGGGTTTTAGCAGACGTCATGTAGGTGATACACGACACAAAGGGGCAAATCACAGGTGAACTCAGGATAACACAAAAAAATTAAAATGAATAAATTTAGAACATTTATTATGCAACTAAAAAGGAAAACCCGACGGTTTCTGGCGTGTGTTTCTTTCGAACTCTGTTTTCTTGACAATTGAATTGAGAACAAAAGCAATCCGTTGACAACTCGATAAACTACAATGTGAAAAATGTGAATTTGAACTAAACATAAACCCCTCACCCAAAATTGAGAGATTTTGAAATAAAATATAAGTAAAATTAAGGGAACTGAAACAAAAACAAAATCAATTCCTCAATCTCCACGAGGTAAGGCAATCAACTTGTTCACCGGGCGCGTTAAAGTTGCCTTGCCAAGTCGAACTGCAGCTATCCGCACGACATTGTCATCACCGGGGAAAATTCGTATCACTCTTCCAAGCGGCCAACTTAGCCGAGACGACGGTTGGGTGGCAAAAACCAAATCACCTTCTTGGATGTTTGGACGTGACGTAGTCCATTTGGGGCATTGAATTAAAGAGTGCAAGTACTTTTCACTCCAGGCCTCCCAAAAGGATTGGGAAGCACGAGCAACTAATTGCCAGCGGTTGAGAACATTCAATGGCTCTTCAGTGAGGTTTATCTCAGGAGGAGATGGAAGACAAGCTACGGTTAGAAAATGAACAGGTGTCGAATAATCGACACCATCATCTGGAATCGATGACAAAGAGCACAACGGCCGTGAATTGAGAATGGTCTCAGCTTTGGTCTAGAGAGTTTGGAATTCTTTGAAGGTATAGGCTGTTCTCCTACAACCCGCTTCAAGTAATGTTCGGCATATTTGATTCCAGCCTCCCACAAACCACTAAAATTTGGGGCATAAGGAGGATTGAAATTCCATTTGACGTGACGTTGAGCCAAAGAGTACTAGAGTAGGATGATATTTCAAGGATGGACTGCTTCAAGAACGTATACACTTCATCCAAATGATGAGCCGCACTTCGGAAATTGCGACCTTGGTCCGAATAAAGGTTGGAGGGAAGTCCACGGCGAGAGAAAAATCAATCTAAAGCTGCCATCACAAACATGACTCCGAAGATAGAGAATGAACGAGTTCGAGATGAATGGCCTTTCGGGACGTCATACCTTCCTTGAAAGGTGAAGAAACTATGTAACGACCTGAAGAATCACGTGATAGATGTTTTACAAAATGATTTTCGCATTCAATTTCATCAGGAGAAAGAGGTACAGGGCCGGCTACTTCTTTGATTCCCCAGAAGGAACAAATCAAGTTGTCAAGAGATGGGGAAGCTGAAACAAACAGCAGCGAGAACAAGGAAGGTTGATTTTCTTCCACAGAGCCCAGGATGATCCACCCGAGTTCAGTACAAATGGCGGAAGGTTGGCCCTTGATAACGGAAGAAGATGCTGGCAAAATGTCACTGTAAGCTTGTGCTTCGAGAAGAATGCCAATATGTGATGGTTGAACAAACGATGGATCGGCAAAAAAAAAACAAACGGAAACGTTGAAAAAGAGCACAAGAGAGGGGAGGAGTGGGAAGATGAGAAGTAATGAACGGAAGTACCACTGCATCAAAATTGAGAAGAGGTTAAGTTTCTCCATGATGGAGAAAACAAGATGGAAGCATACAAGAAAGCATGCCTTTCACGTGAAGTGGAGACCATCCACCGATACCAGAAATGTCATTCGAACATTTCTTACTTGAAAGACACAAAGTGTTTCAGGTCAACTGACTTCCTGGGTCTATAATCAATCTGCATGGATGCCAGTGACCAGAAGCATCTCGAATGCGAGCTTGAGCTGTTCCAGGTAAAACACTGAGCAAGCGACTAGATGGATCTGGAGACAAGTTACCAAGTCAATGTTGCAACCTCGGTTGTAACTGGAGGAGACCCTTTCAATGCATCAACAAGCGACACATCTGTTTTAGGAAGATGTGTTTCAGTACAAGCATTTGAACCTGACACAAAATGTGAAATAAGAATTATGCCACGCGCTGCGCATTGTTTGCACTTGCCTTGAGAACTGCACGCAGATAACAGGTGATTGCCCAAGCAGGAAAAATACCGGTGACATGAGCGTACATTCGAATGGCGTTGAGACGGGTTCAGACTCTGAAACTATAAATACTTGATCAATTGATGCAAACCTTTACAATGCGAAAAAACCATCAGAAAATGGCTCGAGGTGTTACAAGTGTTCATATAGTCCACCTTCTTATTCGCAAGAAGTTCCGTGGCCTTTTGAGTTGATGAAACCTGCAAAGAATGCGTCGCCTCCAGTTTAGTTAACTCGTCAGTTGAACACTGATTATGCAGAAACTCAGACAAGTCCAGAAACGTAGGAAAGTCGCTATTCAAGTGGTCTTGTTCGAACTCATTTCTAGTTTTAACGTCCAACAACCTCAAAGTCAACGTCAAAAACATATAATCAGACAAATCGTGAAATTGAGGGCCTCCAATGACGTGATATTGGAACTGACATTATCGAGCATAACACGCAGGTTAGACAAAGAATCATTCTCCAAAGATACAAAATCTGTTACGTGCCAAAAAGGCCTCGTGCTTTTTCGGTGCGACTTACCATTGATCTGTCTTATTTAGGAACACGGCCCGCCAGCTGATCAGAGGAGATAGGCCGGGGTTCTCATTGGATGGTCGGGGGCGCCACAGTATTGTGACCGATTTCCCAAAAAAAACTAAATTTAGAACATATTATTATGCAACCAAAAAATAAAACCCGACGGTTTTTAGCGTGTGTTTCTTTCGAGTTATGTACGATCGCACGCAAAATAAACGGAGACAGTGTTTCGCGTGGAGTGTACCGATTTAATGAATTTTGTCCTTCTTGTCACTGTGACACCAAGCCAAAATTCAGTAAATCGGTACACTCCGCGCGAAACACTGTCTCCGTTTATTTTGCGTACGATCGTATACTTGACAACGGAATTAAGAACAAAAACAATCCGTTGACAACTCGATAAACTACACACATCAAAAGAATCTAGGGGACAAGCAAATTCAGATGATTTCTAAAATCATCATAACTTTTGATTCCCGTCAGCGATTCCATATCGGTTTTTAGTGTTCTATAGCTCAATTCTTCTTCTTCATGCCTTGATCACGTCAAATACAAACAATTTTTTATAAAGTTACTACAGGGTGATCAATGGAACAGTGTAAAATTGCCGAAAGTTCAGTACGAGCGCGATTTCCCAGAAAAGAAAATTCATGCATTCCAATAGCACAGTAAGTTATGAAGATCAGTGTTTCAGCTTCAGTGACCTTTTCGAATTTTGAAAATCAAAGGTGAATTGTCAAAGATATTGATCATTTTATGCCGCCATGTTGAGCTTCCAAGAAAGAAGAAAGTGATCCGATTTTATTGAAACTTGGAACACACTCATGTCTGGTTCAAGTAATTGTAATTTCAAGGTCAAATGTTACTTTCGATCACTTTCGAGCCGCTATATTGAATTTTTTACATAAATGATTTGATTTGAATAAAACTTTGAAAGACACTAGAATCGAATCATATTATCGAACATATTATTATGCAACCAAAAAGGAGAACCCGACGGCTTCTAGCGTGTGCTTTTTTTAACTCTGTTCACTTGACAACCGAATGGAAAACAAAAACAATCCGTTGCCAACTCGATAAACTACAATGTGGAATACGTGAATTTTAACTAAACATATTATTATTTTTATTTGGAGCACATTCAACAGAATATGTTCCTATTTAGAGTACGTGTTTGGAACGAAGAAATCAAATTGTCATGATGAAGGCCATGAAACAAGCTCCGATAGCTGTGGAATCAATCAGCGCCGGGACTTCTGAAAATCTCCTTCATGGCTGGAACCGTGACATCAAGTGGTATGTCACTGTAGCAAACCGAGCCTTATTTGCTTGGTTTCTCCTACTCGGGATTTTCTTTAAAATAATTGCTGAAGCTTGATTTTTCTTATTGTAGCCTAACTGCTATTTTTCTATAGTTAATTTGAAGTATGAAAGAGATTTCGATACTGAGTTGCAACAGCCTTTCTGCCCTGTTAATAATATTTCAACGTCATAAGTCACCGGATTAATCAACCGGATTGCGAAAGTCAGTTCTTGAAAATTCGAGGCGTTGTCGCGACGTAAAACTGGAACATCCAAAGTGCTCAAGGCATTATATTTCACCCGCCGTGTGACTATTTTCCTCCTAAAAAGGTCCGCTCTGATTGGTCCTTCAGACCACGGGATTGTGAGATAAAGCGAGGCTTTAAGTAAGAGCGAAACAGAAAATAAGGGGACTTGACTGGCGACCCGCGACTCGACGCGGTCATTGCATTAATAGTCTATTTTACAATCAAATAACTAAGAGTTGCTTAGTTTCGGCACCTAGGATGGTGTCCAGCCGGGACGCCGCTTTGGCGTCCCAATGGCCGTAAAATCCCCGAATTTCGAGTAATCATTTCCACAGTATTATCGTTCTAAGACGCGCGCGATTAATTGAACCGCTTGAAGTGTGTGGTGAATCACCGTAGCTCGATAGAGGCGTGCCCGAGTATATCTTGATGAATAATTTACCGACGCGCTGAGACGCGATGCTCCTCGTCAATGCAGAAACCAATCGTCCTAAAAATATTACCCCTGTGTTTCTTGCGAGTGTTACCCTGTTGGTACGCAGGGTGGAACGCAAATATAAAGTTCTTTATATTACGATGTCAACGGACAAAATAGGATACGTTCAAATAATATAACACGCTGTGGGGCGCTCTCGAAGAGCTATGAGTCATCTGCCAAACGCTCTCTAGCGACTCTCTCTCTCTCTCTCTCACTCTCATATCCCCACTTACGTCATGTGCACAAGCCATGATGAGTGAACACCAAAATGGCGTCGTGACAGTATGTTGCATCACTCTCTTACGTCATCAAACGTCACAGCCAAAGCTGAGTTTTGTATTTGTTCATTGATTTGGATATTTATTTCGCCACGACGTGGCTACTATTGTGAATATTTTCAATACTAGCTTTTGTTAGTAAACCTATGCAGTGTTTGTACTCAATAATTTTGCTTGTTTGAATATACAGGGTGTCCCGTTTTTCAACGCTCACTATTGGTATCTCGGGAACAGTAAGAGATACAAAGTCGGTTAAATTAGAAAAAGTTGCGCAATTCTATGACTATCTCAAATATCTCAAGATATTCAAGATATCTTCTGTCATTTCTGAAATATCCCAAAAAAACTGAAAAATGCCGAATTCGAAAATTCCAAATCATTTCTTTATTATGACAGATATCAATTTAAAAATTGGTATCTTGACATTATTCAAGGTCCTTGATCGACTGACGTTGATATTTTTTTCCTGCGCTTATTAGTTTGTGAGATATGACAGTTAACTTTATTTTTTCTTATGGACACCATATCACTTATTCACCCCATAAAACTCATCTTTTCTTCCTC
Source organism: Anaspis maculata (assembly GCA_949128115.1). NCBI lineage: Eukaryota > Metazoa > Arthropoda > Insecta > Coleoptera > Scraptiidae > Anaspis > Anaspis maculata. The sequence continues at coordinate 21,737,366 of OX421962.1, forward strand.
TTTACAAAGATATAAAACACTTGTAGCATTTTTGTCAAAATAACCTGTAAAAATTGGAAAAACGGTTTCTGAGGCGAAAAAATCGAGTAACCGCTTCGGTTGCCATGCTCTTGTGGCATATAAACAATGACATTTGGTTGCTATGGTCTGTTGATTTTGGAAAAAGTTCAGTTACATCCCGTTTTTGTGCATTTGATAATTACACATAATTACAGTTTATTTTGACAAAAATTCTACGAGTGTCTTATACAGGGTGTCCCACGAAGTAACCGACATAGTTCAAGGGTAGATGTACTTTCTCGAGGCAAATCAGAATCTGCCTTCGAAATTTTCCTGACGTCCCCCGTTTCCGATATACAGGGTGATTTATGTGTTCAACCGAAAAGTTTGATTGGCAATATCTCAGGAATGCACCAATATAATCTATTGAAATTTTGCAGGTATATCTTAGAACCAAGAGCCTTTGTAGCGCCCCATTCACTTATAAAATTAATACAGGACCGTACCCAAAATTTTGTTTTTTGAGTTTCTGTTGAAAAAGTCATCCTGTATAGATTTTTTTCAAAATCTGATGTCATATTCGGAAACTACATAAGAAATGCTTCAAAATGCGATTCCTAAATTGTTTGGCACTAATTTAGCTGATCCGAAAAAAAATCAATACCAAAAATTTTTCAGGAATATTTTTTAAAATTTAAATTTTAATTAGTGAAACGCTATTCCAGATGGTCAAACAAAGTCACTATTCCAATTGTGGTGCTCTAACCAACCAAAAATAATTTCAGGAGAATTTTCTTGAAACATGAATTTGGTACCTCAGATTCCTACCAAAATTCATGTTTCCAGAAAATCTCCTGAAATTATCCTTAGTTTGGTAGAACATCAAAATTGAAATTGTGACTTTGTTTGATCACCTGGAATAGCGTATGAGTGATTTGAATAAAATTTTCAAAAAAATTCCTGAAAAATTTCTGGTATTAATTCTTTTTTGAATCAGCTAAATTAGTGCCAAACAATTTAAGAATCGCATTTTGTAGCATTTTTTATGTAGTTTCCGAATATGACATCAGATTTTGGAAAAAAATCTATACAGGATGACTTTTTCAACAGAAACTCGAAAAACAAAATTTTGAGTACGGTCCTGTATTAATTTTATAAGTGAATAGGGCGCTACAAAGGCTCTTGGTTCTAGAATATACCTGCAAAATTTCAATAGATTCTATTGATGTATTCCTGAGATATGACCAATCTAACTTTTCGGTTGAACACATAAATCACTCTGTATATCGGAAACGGGGGACGTCAGGAAAATTTCGAAGGCAGATTCTGGTTTGCCTCGAGAAAGTACATCTACCCTTGAACTATGTCGGTTACTTCGTGGGACACCCTGTATCTTTGTATAGGGAAAGAAAAGATGAGTTTTATGGGGTGGATAAATGATATGGTGTTCATGAGAAAAAATTGAGTTAACTGTCATATCTCAAAAACTAGTTAGTGTAGGAATGAATTTTTGACGTCAGTCGGTCAAGGACCTTCAAAAATGTCAGGATACCAATTTTCAAATTGATAGCCGTCATAATAAAAAAGTTATTCGAATTTTAGGAATTCGGCATTTTTCAGTTTTTTTGAGATATTCCAAAAACTAGCAAAGATATCTTTGATATTTTGACATTGTTGAAATATTCATGAAATTGCGCAACTTTTTCGTAATTTAACCGACTCTGTATCTCTCACCGTTTCCGAGATACCAATAGTGAGCGTTGAAAAACGGGACACCCTGTATAATGCTTATTTTGAAAATCTCTTGTTTACCTGACCACCCTTCATATGGAAGCAGATGAAAAGCTGGTGGTGACTCGATTCAAATGCCTCGTCTGCCGGACTCACCTAAACGCCTTCCCTGAAGAGTTAAAGCCATAAATAGATAAGCTGAAATGCATGCTACCAACCTAAGTTGAAATTCTAGATGTGCCCAAATAGTCTGTTCCCCTCCCTCCATGGATCTGCCTCTCCATATAAAATAACTGAGTCAGTGGTGGCAGTCACGTTACTACTCTTAGGTTTTAGAACCCCCTATTCCGAACCATTATTCCAAAATATTCTCATACTAAAAAGCTGTATCCATTTCCTTGTGGAATGTCCTTGTGGAATACACTTGTGAATCATTAACATCTCAACAACGCCTCAAACTTTCATGTGAAAAGCAAAAATGATGGCAGGATTATTCATCGTCATCACCGAGAGAGCATACAAGTAATGAAGTACTGGAGATAGGGAGGTATATTCATGATTGCACGTACTATACTGCACAAAGCAATAATAAATCAAATGGCTTGCCACACATCCATTACCACACGTTAGTAGCGGATGAAAATATTATGCTTCATGTTCCTGTTTCGAAAAATTGTTATGTTTACTCACTCAAGAGAAAACATCGAGATGGATGCACCGAGCAGCGTAACTCAATTCACATCACACCCTTCATAAAGCAAGCACTGAGCCCATTTCAGGGCTTGCGATCCTGCTGCACATCAACAATTTCATGTTGCCCTTTTTTTTTCAAGAGAAACGCGACACACACCATGGACATTTCACTGCCAGATTATACGTCATTAAAATTTAAATGGCTGATGCAGGCGGACGCTCCGCTTTCCAATATAATGAAAAGAGCATATAATCCATTATGTGCATTTATACGCGATGAATCCGACACTTGGAATACATAAAAAAGCTCTTAAGCTTCTCGCCTCTGCTTTCGCACATCATGGCTCCCGCATATTGCGACGAACGGCCCACACCCGTCGGTCGTTTCTCTCTCTCTCTCTGCGAGAAGAGTCTGTTGGTGTAAAATCAACTTTTGTGTGTGTGCCTGTGTGCGCGCTCTTAACCCATTTTAATTTCAAATTTTAAATGGCCACGGGCGGCAAGTGTCGAAAGGCGAAAGTAGATAAATATAAGTCGAAATAAAAGCTGGTGAGGGGGCCATTAGAACGGAAAATAAATAAGGGATGCTCTGCCGGCGACGTCGGAGTGCTTTAAATATCTACTTGCAAATCTCTAAACAAGACTTGTTTATTTATGGAGATTCCATCGCTGCATCAGCTTCGCTCAACGGTTTTAACGATCTCGTGTATCTCTGAGGCAATGAAAACGTATCGAAGTCGTGGTTTTTTTTCGTTGGCTAACTTGTTGCAATTGGCTGGCACAGCAACTATTTTCTCTGGATTCACTGGAGATGTCTTCGTGTCAACAAAGTAGAGTTTCTGTGAATGTGCTGAAACTGCGTACCTAAGCACTTGATGATTTTCGTTTGTACGAGTTTCCGCAGTACTGAGCGGGAAAATTTCACAAATATATCCGCATAAATAGGTGGGTTTGTGTAGGTAGCCACTAGCCACAACAACTTGTGGTCTGTGATCACGGTGAATCTACGTCCTTCTAGATTGTAGATTAGAAGTGGTCGTTCGGAGGATCCTTTTTGCACTGCGACTTACAAGATTATTTGTGCGTCACGTCCTTCTAGATAGTATACGAGTTTTTCTATTGCCCCGATGATAGAGAGTCATTCACGATCGATAACCGAATATTCACGCTCTGTTGTCGAAAACGCACGCAATACATAAGATAACTCATTCACAATTCTTAAGAAATTCACTGAGATGATACACCGCCAATGTATAACACTGGTGTTCTTCGAAAGGTAGCAATAATCCCAAACGGCTGCCACCATTTTGTAACACCACGCCACCAAGGAGTTATATTTCGAGATCAATATTTGCATCGCTGCCATCAATATCTTGTAACAATCGGATCCTTTTCCTTATATTCAAATAATATCCTACCGGTGAGCATTATATGTATGTAACAACCTGGGAGAATTAAACACATAGGTATGTTGGCAAAGGGTTGTATTACCCTATTATGAGTACAAGTGTGTGACTCCGCGATTGTCCAGGAAAACCTTGAAGCTAATTGATAACGTGAACGCTGCCACCACCATCAAGATATAGGTATTCAACTCTTGCTTCACAGACTGAGAAGGGTTGGACAATCATTGGGGTTGCACACGAGGAAGAGTGGTAGACGTTCCTTTAGATAGAGGCGTATTACGGGGAAAAGTTCACGTTTGAGCAACCGATATCGCAAATAGTGTCAGCTTTCTTGTATAGTGGTAATAGTTCTATCAAAACAAAATTTGGGTGAAATCAACCGCGAACAAGTTATATTTACAAAAAAAAACAAATAAAGAAGAGAAAGAAAGAGATTAACAAGGTACAATAGTCATCTAACCAGTATAGGGCTAGGCTTGCTTTACTCCGATATTGATTAAAAGTAGGAAATATCCACAAAACAACAATACATATAACAATCAACATGTTGTGGTGGCTAAGTTTATAGGTAACGTCACTGTGATGCATGTGACGTCAACCCGTCAGTGAGTTATTGTAAAAATGCCTTTGCGCATCCTCAATTCGGCCGTATTGTATTAAAGAAAAGAGGAACTCATTTTAACCACCTGAGGGAGGCGAGACTTGACGTCAGAGCTTCTGCACTCGTATCAGGCGTTTCGAACAGAGAGGTAATTTCTGTGAGTAAACCCAGCAATGTTATTCTTACATCGTGAGAGTAAGTTATGTATAGTTTCTATTATACCAATTCGCGCGATTATTTAGGAACGCTTCGGTATCATATATCATTCCGACGGCTCCAGTTATCAGCAATTCACAATAACCTTTTTAAATTAAATCAAGTGGATCCTACCTTTTGGCTGGTCATCTTCACACAAAAAGGACTTTACAAATTTCGATCCGCCGGGGGTACATATCCGGCATAGTCGCGTACTATAACACTTTGTAATTAGATAATTTTCAGGTGAATGGGTAGATTCTTGAATTTCGCCCACGTAGGCGTACACACATCTAGCGCGTGTGTTTATACTTTGGATTTATTTCTCGTGGTTTAATGATAATCATGCGACGTTTTCCGATATTGAAATATGCGTATATTTTGTAAGGGCCTAATATGGTCCCTCATTTATTGAGTTAGGTTGATTATAACACGTTACATACTGTAACCCCTCTTTCTCTTATTAATTACACGTGATACAATTCTTGACCCTCACGTTGTGTGTATTGTTGTGCCGTAGTTGACCCTTCTTACCTAAATTATTTGAATACATTTCCAACTCCCCTTTTGATTCCAAAATCATCCTAGTCCCTCAGCCTCCGGTTCCACCAAAGTTTTATGAGCGGTTTAAATCTATTATGCTGATAGCTGCTGCTAAAAGCATGCCCAGTTGCTTAGTTACTATGAGAATGGTAGATTTAATTTGTTAATAAAAGTTTGGTGGTGGTGATAAAACCCGAGGCAGTCTCGTAATTCCCCTTTGAACAATTATCATTCGATTACATAGAAGATAGACTTGCTTTGGTGATTTATTCTTCACGGGGCTGAAATCTCCCCCGACCACACATCCGTTCGTGTCGAACTCCACTACACACCAGTCCCTCTACCCTTACCCCCGTCGCTTCTTTCGGACCAATTCTTCCCCCCTCTCAACTGTGACAAACTCTGGCCTACAACCCCGCTTCTTTGGAATGCGGCGCGTCTGGATCATCATTCTTGTGCAACTTCTTCCCCTCCCAATATCGCCCATAATGCTAATTATTATTATTATTTTTTTATATATATATATATAGGTGTATATTTCATAAAATTATTTTGTATACATATATCTTAAAAAGAAAGAAAAGCAAAAAAAAATGTATAACTCAGGTAAAAATATAAAATATTTCTGCCAATGATTCTGTAGTTGGAAAAGTTCCCATGACTGAAATGGCATTAGCTTTTTGTATAGTCCCACTGATACGTTGGGTTAAAAAAGATTTTGAACGGGACTCTCCAGTTTGACGGTGTAAAAGTCTTCCTAAACTGTCAATGAATCCAATCGCTTCTTCGCACCAAGCGCCTAGGGTCTCCACCGCAAATGGGACGAACAGGAAGTCTTCCTGTAGCTTGGAGTATTTTCGCTTTTTCAAGTTTGCGGCTTTTTTGGCAGCGTACCCTGCTTGTTCTCTGGAGTGGTCTACATTTGACGGTGCAATTGTGTCGGTGCAGGTGGCATCCCACACCAAGCACTGTCCATTCTCCCATGGTATTAGTGTTACTCCATCCACTCGCCTACCATCTTCTCGACACAGTCCACATGGTTCTAGACGGGCCGGAATTTTTGCAGAAATGAGCGAACGGCAGATGATAGAATTCAGCTCTTGATGGCGGAAAAAACGGCCTGCACTTTTGGAACAACTCAGTCCATGGAGTCCATACTCATTCACTCGCTCTCCGCATATGCAGTAATGGGGTTTGCATATTTTGCATCCCAAGCGTATGCAGACTGCAATTCTAAAAGAATTGTTGTCGAAAAGTGTACCAATAGCACGGGATGGAAGTGCCTGGAGCCAGGCGTTTGCTTCTTTTCTTTGGGTAGCCAAGTGAGTGGCTTTCTGAATGTCTGTTGTTGGCATGATTCCATTATTGATACGGACTAAATTCACCATGTCCCAGTTTTTTTGGAAAAGGGGGTCTGGAGGAAATTGGTCAGGGTTTAGCGAACTCCACTCAGCAAGAGCCTCCTCAACGTAAGAAATCTTTGGCTTGTCTGCATCTTCAAGATTTAACATCATACTGACAAGTTTAGATACTCCGAAAGTTGATGAAAGGAAAGCTGGTAGGAATATGTCTTGTAGTTTTCTAATGCCAACTCCACCTTGCATAACCGGGAGAGAAGCCTTGGCGTATGCAAAGGGTGACAACTTACAATTAAATAAAAATTCCATTGTCCCCTTTATAAGTTCGTCCGCTTCAATTATGAAACTCTTATGTTTCCATAATGGTGTGGTTCTCATTATGTAAGTTAATTTTGGAATGGCAAAACAGTTCCGCAACAAATAATAGGCAACATGTTGTTTATCAAGCTGCTTCAGTCTGTTGAACATCAACTTCATCTCTTCTAGTTTATCTTGGAGAATTTGGTCGCAAGATTCCTCGGTGATTGGTGCTCCTAGTAACGCCACGTCATTAACAATTTTGATTCCATGGGAAAGTTTTTGAAATTTTTCAAGAACCAGATGATCCACTTTACCACAAACGTGTAGCTCGCATTTTGAAGAATTGATCAACAATCCGATCTTCTTGAAATGTTCAACGACGACCTCGAAATCAGAGAGAACTTTGTCTGGTTTATCGGCGATGGTTCCGTCATCCAAATAAAAAGTGATCAGTTCGGAGGACAGCAGCTCAATAACGGGGTGAATCGATAAACAAAATAATAACGGTCCTGCCGGGTCTCCCTGTTGGCAACCAGAAGACGAAGGGATAGTCCAATCACTGTAGAACAGAAGTGAAGATTCGGAGTAAGATTGCCAGAAGAATGGATAAAGAAGTGGAGTGCATTCTTTCACGCAGTGCAACATAGCGTCCCTGTGAACTGTGTTGAATGCATTGGCGAAATCAATTTTTAAAAGAACTTTTCCTGAACTATGATTCTGATCCAAATATGTTCTTATAGCATGAACTGCAGCTTCACATCCACCGCTTGTTGCAAAACCTAGTTGTTTCGGTCGAAGCATATTTCCAATAGTATCTTTGACTGAGTAACATCCCAACTTAGCAGCTAAACGTCTCAGAGTATTCCCGACAGCGATGGGGCGGACACCTCCGGTTTTTTTGTTCAACGCGCATAGGTTGACGCCGAAAAATAAGGGAAGTACTTGTTCGTTTATTTTGCCGGCCAGCGTAAAGTTGCAAAATTTGGTGAGAGATTTGATAAGACGGGAAGCTGCATCACCATTGCCATTGAATACAAGATCCTTGAGGTGCTGAGGTCTTAGTCCGTCTATTCCTCCACTGGATCCATTTGGAAAACTAGCGATAGCCTTCCTAACATCCGCTTCTGAGACGCTTAGTGTTCCATCACCGATGACTGGAGGTGTTGGGAAGTCCATTGTTTTATTGGGATTTGGGTGTTTGTCCAACAGATTCTTATAGGTGCTCTCATGTTCCGGGGCCAGTGAGTCGCTAGATGCCAAGATTTTCACAGCTCCTCGAATATCTCCTTCTGATACTTTGGATTCGACTCTTCTTGATAGCGAAGTAGTTTTTGTCCCAATGTTGCTGTAATTTTCAATAGTACCTACCTCTTATGTTTTGCTTCACCAGTCTTGCTAGAGAACATTTTTTTTCTGATTTTTCTGGAACACAGAGACAAGACAACGCGAAAGTTAAGAGAAGGCTCCAAGAATGCATGTCATTTGTTTTCACAACACAATCCAGAACTTCTGAGAATTTTGTCGCTGCAGCAAATCGGGCTCCTTTTGGGATCCTTTTCAAGATTTTGATTTTACGTTTCTTCTCAGATATCTGCTTAGACAACTGATGGATTGTTGAGCTTTTTTCCGTAGAAGATGTAGACAGGTCTTTGTGTTTCCGTTTGATGTGATTAAGCCCTCGTTGGCCCTTGTAGTTTTGCTTGTTTGTGTTAGAGCAATGGGGACACGGAAGAAGAGTTGCGAGGGATGTGGTATTCATGTCTTGATTATTGTGTGACGCTTCATAATCGTGAAGAGACCATTTGGATTTATGTGTGTCCAGTTCTTCTACTTCATGTGAATGAAATTCCCTCGCATTTTCCACATTCGAAGAAGGCAAATGACATAAGCTGTCATCTGGATTGCATTTTGCTGAATTTCTTTGATGATCTTGATGAATGCTGTCCCACTTTGAACAACCTGCATCTCTAATGTCTTGCGAGGATATCAAAAACTTCCTGGTCTTATTTGAACTTGTATTTGTCGGGTATTTTCTTAAAAAATACCCAGCTTCAGATTCGGTGTCACTGCTTGACATGTTTTTTTTTCTTTAAAATTAAAGAAAAAATTTAATTCATCTTCATGATTTCAAGCTGGCCATCACAATACAAAAAAAGATAATTATGATAATTATTGATTATAGCCAGCAGGGTGCCAATTTCTTCCGCGAGTCCTCTTGACTAACTAACTTCCCGACTGCCTCCCACTGATCGGCCAAGAGTTATTTATAACCCCCGATGATGTAAGTGGCGTGCTTATATTTTCAACCAATCCCGTGGCCAGTTGGATAAGGAGAAACTTCGTGGGAAAGAAGGCCTCCAGACAGATTGAAACTCGTGTGCCTAGGCGCGTTTAGTCTGGCCGATAACGTATCGCTCTCATTTCCGTCAATTTGGATGGTCAATGATTGAGCTCTTGAGTCATCTCTGTTCTTGGTGACGTACTCAAGTGTAGAGCTTAAACAGAAAAAAGTACCGTCTAATCTACCATCTACCATCCCTATTTTGTCTTGTTTTGGGTTATTTTTTATGATTGTGTATGCACTATCTAGTGATGTTTCTTCAGTTTTGTTTTGCCAATTTTGCTTGTTCTGAATACGGAAATTATTAGTTAGTTGTTCGTCATTTTGTCACACCATATTTGAGAGTCCTCTTCTTTGGACAATACTCAGGGGTTTCTTTGACGAACTCTTCCACTGAGTGCCTATTTTTAGAATCCGTCAATCTTCCTTTTCTCTGACTGAAAATTTGACATATTTTGTTATGTTGTTTTCAATTGTTCTCAGTTGTTTTTATTGTTTTATTATCGCATTGATTTCCATGTTTTCTTGTGGTTGTTGCTGCTTTTGTTGTGTTTTCATTGTTACTGTTCATCTTGTTTATTTTGTGTCACTCCGTCTATTTTGTCTGTCCCAGTCATGTTAGGTGTTTCGAGAAGAGCCAATGGTAAGGGGGGCGTACCATTACAAAGGCTCCCAAAAAGAGGGAAGCAAATACATCGAATTCCACAAAAAAACGGAGCACAAGTGCTGGGAAGCAAAACACTACATTGATTGGTTTGACTTGAGTCTATTAAACAAAACTAGAAATGAGCAAGGTGAAATAACAATTCTATAGTACAACAAATATATAATGTGAGAAGGCGGTTATCAAATTGACACAATAATGAATGCACGGTCTAGCTAGCTAACCGTGCACTACTTAGATCTAAGAAAATCAACGGGACTTTCCTTTTTGGTGCCAGTGCGTCTCCCACGAGTCCGTCCTCCAGTCGAGTGATTTCCAGATAGTCTAAAGTGGCTTAGACCTGAGACACAACCGACGGACTTTTGGCGAAGGACAATGAAGGTATTGATAGAGGGTAGGGGCGCCACGAATCTTTCAATTCTTCCAGTGTCTTGATGCTGGTAGACGATTCAATGTAGGCGGCCACGCTTGGTGAGACGGCGACACTGAAAAACACAAATTGAATCAGAACCAAAAAAAACACTCGCCACAATGGCACACGATGAGATAGATATGGTAACAATATTGATAGCAGCTGGGACGCACGGGCTCCACGAGAAAGAGGACAGACAGCGGGTGAAGGTTCTGCATGTTAAGGTTAAGCACCTTCAACAAGCGCTATTCAAATATTCAGGAGATACCCGCCATGCAACAGAACCAAAAATCCCCGCCTCTTGCTCCCCTCAGAGACAAAATTCAGAGAGCCGCTCAATTTCTTGCAAATTTCCGTTAGGACATTATTCCGCTTTTAGCAACAATGCATCAGCTGAACGGCCGAGCTATTCATGAACGATAAATGATGTGAGATATGTCAGTTCTTCTCACAATTATTAGTGCCTAAACTGCAAATTATTGTACACTGCTAACTAAGCTTATTTTGGATTATACAGAGTCTCGCACTACAACGCTCATACACTTGGAAGACGCATTTCATTTTGTATTTACGCTTGATTAAATTCTTTTCTATGGAATTCAATTCAATTCAATTCAATTCAATATATTTATTGTTCCTTCGGTAATACACCATGAACAAGAAAAAAAAAAAAAAACAGGGTAAGATAAGTTAACACACAAGTCAGTACTCGTTCCTGCTGAACGCCCTCAGCCTGAGAGCTCCCACAATGAAATTGACAATTCTAACAATAACAGAAGTATTATTTACCTCAATAAAATGCAAGACATCTCTCAGATTGATGAGGTCATGTATGTAGTGAAATCTTATAGGGTTATAAATTGGACACTCGAAAAGTATATGCTCCAACGTCTCCTGTCTGTGCAAATTACATATAGTACAAAGCTCCTCAGTTATAATTCGGTAACATGAACCCTTCCACGTGAATTTCAGGTAGCGATCACTGCCTAATTTCAGTTGGGCTACTATTTTCAACTTGGCAATAGGCAACCTCAACTGCAGGTAGGATCCGCTGTCAATGTCAAAGTTAAAAAATCTGTACAAGGAGGAAAAAGTGGAGGACTGGAACCTGTTTAGATCAATGTTGCGCAATCGTTGTTCATATTGATCGAGAATTTCTCCTTTATACCTGACTAAAGTCTGCAGATCCAAGCACGGCCAGAGGCGCCCAAACCCAGCATCCGTAAAAAACACTCCCATTTGACTGGCCCAACTGTATTTGGTTTCTCTTGAATCTATCTGAATCAAACGCTTGAAACATATAAGCGGATAGCGACTACAGTTCATGCAAAGTAATTTTTCCATCCAACTCAGGCAAGTTTTGAGTATCACAAGTGAGAGAGCCGTGACACCTACCTCCAGTCTTACAGCATAATCAGGAGTATTCTTAGCCAAGGCCAGCAACCGCTTGAAAAAACCGACCTGGACCCTCTCCAGAAGGTCAGCATATCTCACTGCATACACGGCCATGCAATGCGACATAGAGTTTAGTATGGTCGACTCGTAAAGTTTAATTCGCGGTTCCCAGCTATTAAACCCAGCACGTGCCATCAATGATAAAGTCGCCCCAGATGCAACCCTGGCCCTAGCCACTGTCTCTCTCGCCGCTTGCAGGAAAACCGATGAAGAACTAAAGGTAACTCCAAGGTAAGTATATTTATTCTCCACCAATATTTGCTCTCTGTTGTAAAGAAACTTCAACCTGCTAGCCGATCCGGAATGACCCCTATTCTATGGAATTCCTAACTTCGATATTGAAATTTGTATTGTTATTATGTCATGCCCTTGATTCGGGGCCTCGATTATATGGAGGCTCTCTAGAGAGCACCAGCAAGCTGCTGAGGACACCCCGAAGCTGATGAGGACCCAGTTAAGTACCACATGATTTTTACTGTATTGTTGAATTCTACCACCGGTTCAACGTTGAATGATCATAGCATAGGTCATTTTGTGGTATCCCCCCTTTGTTTTCTTTGTACGTTGGTACCTGAAGTAGGTACGGTCGTTGACGTTCGTAGCGTTTACCGACAGGAGAGGGAGATGGCGCTGGTGCGCGAGCGGCAGCCGCATACGGGGAGAAGAGAATCAGCTGTGGTGTGAGGAACACGTGATTTTAGAGTGCAACGAGTGTGCGACGTTTTTAGAATTTCAAGGTGGGTCTTTCTTTGATTATTGTATCGTAATTTTGGCTTCCACCCACTCACCAAATCAGGCATTTCGATACCTATTTTGTCCGAAAAATAATTGTACACAACCTGAAATTCTTTGTTATCTTTGTTCTCGACGGGCTTGCATAACCCGCAGTTCTCCCCTCTGAAATCAAGGTGCTTTGCACTGCTTTGAATTTTGTGTAATTTATCTACTCCCAAATGATCCCAATGTTGATGGCAAAGGCCGTAATCTAGTGGGTGTGCCCTTTGCGCATGCATGACGTGACTTCAGGATGGCGCTGTCGCGCGTATTTCGAGATTTCATCAATGTTTCTTTCCCACAACTTACGTCACAAACAGTAAGATCACCAAGAGAAACTCTGCTACGCCAAAATCAGCCAGAATTATGGAATTATGGAACTTCTTTTCCATAATGTTTGACGTGATCCCTTGCTGCTCCTACTTATGATGCAATTCTGTAAAAGATGGCATTCTGTGGATACTCTGTTATTTAAAAGAAATCCTGTCAGCTATTGGTTTGCCTAGTGTAACGGAGCGTCTGTGGAGTGTTGTTTTGGGGAATCACTACATTAGTTTCCCATCCTTTTTGCCGCTGCTCCAGACTCGGATTTGTTCCTTTTTACTGCCCTATTTGACGGGCATATTTATTTATAAACATATTCGGTAGTATCACGGAATCTCCTCACCAAGAACGCGTACGTTGAATGTTGGAGTTCGAATGGAGTATGAAAGTGGTGTGAGTACTCAATGATTGTGGTTGCAATTCTCGTTCCTCGATAATACCGACAATTTCCATTCAAAAGCTCAACTGTAAATGTCACTTATTTTGCATTAAACGAAAGTAAGTATTTACCATCGAGAACGAATGTAGACACACTCAATTTTGCAGGAGTGTTTTCCTATTTGGTCTCATTTCTTTTGCTTTCACCCGCTCTGATCAGTACCTTGGGCGGTCTTGCCGGCACTCTCACGGCAAGCACCAGAGTGGGTTGATTCCACGTGGGGCCTCATCGAACCTAGGCTTCTTGAGAGGTCCTTGTCCATCCCACCAGGACATCACCAAAATTTATCCGACTCCAAATTTACCTCTTCGATTCACGTTGGGGTTTCAATTCCAAATCAAACAACGAAGAGAGGGCCACAAGTTGGCTCGAGTCGATTCCCTTGCATGGTTACTGTTTACTAATTCTTTTTCTGTTTTGTATGTATGTATCTGTGGGGTTTTTGATGGGTAACTGCTGGGAAAGTTCGGGCGAATGCGTTATAGATAGATAGAAAATTTATTCGCTACAATAACAATTACAGAAAAAGTCGTGCATGACGAAAATGATAATAAAACATCAACAATATAAATAACAATACCACATAATGACAAATATTCAGACGAACAATGTACAAATTAAAAGCATTCGAGATTCAGGTTTCAGGGTGGCTAAGAAAGTCATCAACACTGTAGAAAGTATTCTCCAAAATATTGTCCTTGATTTATTTTTCATATGCTCCATCTGGAAGCTGTTGCCAATCTCTGGGTAGATGGTTGAATAATTTCGGCCCCCAGTACTGAATTCCCTTTGTGCAATTGATTCGGTGGTGAGGCGTCGCAAAATGTTCTCTTTTTTTAGTGTCATAGTGGTGGCAGTCTTCATTCCTATAGATACTTCTTCCTTCTAATTGCTTACAAAGAGTATGGCCAACTCCAACTTCTCTACTTATTCATCTCACCTGTTTGTTGCTTATTTACCTACCATCACTTATCGTTTGATTCTTGTTCATTCACCTACACCATTGCTTATAAATTGTTTCTTGCTGATGTATTCACTTGTTTACTTATCATTTGTTTCTTGTTGATTTATCCACTTGTTTACCGATTCTTTCTTTATTGTTTACTCATCTATCAATTTGACTTCTTTTGTTTGTAAAGTGTAAAAATTAATTGCTAAGCTTAAAGTTTTCTCCAAAGCGTAAGCGAGCGAGTTTCCTGTTGTTGTTACGTAAATAACTTGTAAACGAAACAAACTTTCAAATAGGTTCAAGTACCGATTCACGCTGACTTGATCAATACATTACTGTAGTGACTTCTCTGTCATTTCATCATGACTCATTCACACTTGATTTTTGTTCAGATCATTTGAGAAGAAATTTTTCAGCAATCAACCAGGCAATACGCAGGGGTTTCTTTGACGTGTTCTTCCCATGTGTGCCTGCCAGCGAATACGTCACTTTTCCTTCGCGATTAAATTGACAGTTTAACATATTTTATGATTTCTTGTTTCGTTTTACCAATCTGATTTTGTGTTTATTTCATTCTTGTAAATTCCTGCATTGTCTACATAATTTGTAATGATTTTTCTTGTTCCATTCTTGTATGTGTTTTGTTGTTCCTTATTCATGTTGTGTCATTTTATCACTGACAATTTCTTGTTGTGAGGTGTTTTGAGAAAAGAAACAAATTCATTTAAAACTTTGCTATTGATTTTCAATAAACATTCATTTTGATTGCATTTCACTCGCGTTTCATTTAAGAATCAAACCTCATCCCCAAGGACACATTCTCATTCTGAGTAAGAACTCACACAACGTAGGTAAAACGTAAAGAACGTCGGGAAGGGAAGAGACAACGACGATCACAGCCAAACATCGAAAACAGGGTTACACTACAGAAATGGTGCCATGACCAGGATATACTACAGAAATGGTGCCGTGACCAGGATATACTACAATTTATTCTTACTCGGCACGCAACTTTTTACATATAAATTGGGTTTGTATGTGTTTTTAGGATTATCACTCGTTATGCTATTGTTCAATTAATTGAAATCAGTGTTCGTCATGTTTGACAAAATCTCCTCAAAAGCAATTTGAGAAAACCGTTGCATATAAAAGGTTATTAAAACTGCTAGAGCTATGTTGTTGATGAAGCTGTAGGCGCCGGAAGCTTTAATATCGAGCTCCAAAAGATCACTTCAAGTGGGCAGTCTACCGCAAAACTTATTAAAAATATTCTCGTTTCAATTTTCAATACACAGTACCCATACTATGCTTAATAAGCATTGCTCATGTTTCTTCCAAAGTGCTGTGCAATCAAGTACATGTATTTTTCCGTTAATTCCTTGCCAATTTTGTTCACTTGTTTGGAAATTACCCCAGTTTATACTCTTCTTATTATTTTAAATTTGAAAAATATTCTTGATGGGAATCGGAACATGCAAGTTTCTCGAAGCCAGGCTTCCTACCCGTCAATGATGATGAAAATTATAAGGAGCAATAATGTCAACTTCAATTAGGCCGGTGAGAAACCTGCGCCATATACCCTTCCGGCGAATCCAATCTATAGACTGCGAGCGCGGTGTGCCAAATTAAGCGTGTGTTACACGGGGATTCGCGTAACTAAATAATTAACTAAGCGCGAATTAAATTAATTATGAAAGGGTAAGTTTCAATCCTGTCTGAGCCGGTGGAAGTTTTGCTCCGTCACTGGGGAGTTGATGATTGAGTTGACGGTATGCTCACGCTCAAGTATAACTTATGATTAATTTTTCAAAATGTGCAACCCGGTCCTGGTCTTCCCCCATCCCGATAGATATTGGAGTTTCCGAGCCATGTTGCCGAAAGTGGAGGAAATTATAGCTTTGTTATTGTTTTGTATCCTGTCTTGTTTTTGTAATATCTCGGAAGAAGTTCAAGTTTCCCGCGCTTCATTGCACATCTCTCGCAGAGAAAGCAAAATGGTTTCGTCCGGGTTTCCAACCCTGAAAGTTTGCTTCTATAGAACACTTGTAGCTCGAACTAACTGTCTAAATCAAAATCATAGTTAGAAATAAACTGCTCAATGAAAATTAGAGATATTAGAAATTTTCCTCCAAATTCAAGAGAAAATATCTCAAAAAACAGAGGGGCGATCTCAAAACGGTCAACGGTTGATTCATCTTTGTTCATAATTCTAAATTGAAAGAACAATAAAGTATTATTAAAAAAAAACGGTCAACCCCATCTGATAGGACATATCTTTGGCTACAAAGTGCCATACAGGGCCAGGGCATAATTTACATAGAGGACCGTATACAGGGTGAGAAAGGAAGGTGTGTCGAACAGGTTAATTTTCAAACGCCCGTGACTTTGCTTAAATAATTGCAGATTTTTCCCAATGCTATTTTTGGGAAGCTCATATCAATATCTCGAAACGGTTTACGATATTTTTTTTCAAATCGGTTTTTTGAAAAAGTTTTTTTTGTGAAATATGCGTTTTTTGATATCAATTCTGTAGTCGACCACAGTATTGACTCAAATTTGGCTGAAGCGTATAATTTCATCACAGAAACCGTCCCATGAGAAAACTTGTAGTCACTTCAAATCAAAAATCTTGAACTGTTTCGGAATATCAATATGGGGGCTTTCCAAAATAGCAATTTGCAATTTTTTTGAACAAAGAACGGGCGTTTGAAAATTAACCTTCCTTTCTCACCCTGTATATGGTCCCCTACGTGAATAATGCCTCAGCCCTGTATGGCACTTTGTAGCCGAAGATATGTCCTATCAGATACGGTGACCGTTTCAAGATCGCCCTTTTTTTTCGAGATATCCTTTCTTGATTTTGGAGGAAAATTTTTAATATCCCTAATTTTCATTGAGCAGTTTATAGGCCAGGCGGTAGGTCATTCTGGATAGAAAAAATTCCGAACAAAGCTTTTATGGTGTCAAACTCTTCCTAAGGTGAGTAGGTATCTACCACCGAGTTTCCGCCCAAAAACGAGTTGTGCTGATTCCTCCACATCTGCCCAAAGGTAAAAGATGTCTTGAAGGTGCAAAAGAACCTGTTAAACCCCCGTACTTTTTCATTTTATTTGCCTCAATGCAAACGCACAACTCTTACGCAAACATTGGAAGCATTTGTCATCATCTCTGTGCCAGTCTTACTGTTGAAAAAAAAGATTTCTTTGTGCGGGTCAGATAAATCACATTTAATTGTTTTTCCACAAAAGAAAACGATGGAGCAACATGTATTTTGGATGTTTTCTAATAACTCGTACCCACTAAACCCATTTATGGTGCTAAAATTTCAATAACAGCATTTTTGAAGATGTTGCCCGCTAAGAAGTGAATAATTTTCACCCGCCTGTTCAGCAGCAATTTTTTCAATTTTACCAAACACCGTTCTCGAAAATTTTATAGGGAATGACAAGCTGGAACTCTTTTCTAATGATATTATGTCTGACTTAACCGCGGTACGCTTTTTGAAAGTGTAGGAAACTGATTTCATTTCGAGCTGTTCTATTTTATCCGCGTGCGGCCGTGCCTACTTGACATGGACCGGACTGATCACAAAAGCTTGGAAATGTACTCTCTTCCAGCTTTAAAACATGACTATTATTGATAAAATAATATATAATATCTTCATAAATCAATGTACAAAGTCTTAATAATAATGGTCGTGTTTTAAAGCTGAAAAAGAGTACATTTCTAAGCTCGTGTAATCAGTCCGGTCCATGTCAAGTAGGCACGGCCGCACGCGGATAAAATAGAACAGCTCGAAAAGAAATCAGTTTCCTACACTTTCAAAAAGCGTGCCGCGGTTAAGTCAGACATAATATCATTAGAAAAGAGTTCCAGCTTGTCATTCCCTATAAAATTTTCGAGAACGGTGTTTGGTAAAATTGAAAAAATTGCTGCTGAACAGGCGGGTGAAAATTATTCACTTCTTAGCTGGCAGGATCTTCAAAAATGCTGTGATTGAAATTTTGACACCATAAATGGGTTCAGTGGATACAAGTTGATAGAGAACATCCAAAATACATGTTGCTCCATTGTTTTCTTTTGTGGAAAAACAATTAAATGTGATTTATCTGACCCGCACAAAGAAATCTTTTTTTTCAACAGTAAGACTGGCACAGAGATGATGACAAATGCTTCCAATGTTTGCGTAAGAGTTGTGCGTTTGCATTGAGGCAAATAAAATGAAAAAGTACGGGGGCTCAACAGGTTCTTTTGCACCTTCAAGACATCTTTTACCTTTGGGCAGATGTGGAGGAATCAGCACAACTCGTTTTTGGGCGGAAACTCCGTGGTAGATGCCTACTGACCTTAGGAAGAGTTTGACACCATAAAAGCTTTGGTCGGAGTTTTTTCCAGATTGTAGTGATTTTACCGACATACCGCCTGGCCTATTACATTGGACACTGAGAACTAGAGCTACAAAACATTGAATTCAAGGGTGAAAAAGTCATTATTTTTTCTGATAAAACCGGTTTAAACACAACTCTATCAAAATTTTATACTCATTTTTGGAAATCAGAGAGTGCGATTTAGTTACAAATGATACCAAACATGTCAAAAAAGGTGTAAGTCACGCTTTACCATGGGACTTTGTGAAAAATCGCACCTCGGCCCCTTCGCAGTCGTCTGGTACGCCACTGTTGCATCCAATTTTTTTTGGAAATTATTGCATTGAGTTTCTCGACTTTGAAAATATAAGGTTCAATGGATAAGGTATGAACAAAAGTAACGATTTCAAAAATGATAGCTTTTTGTACCTTCGACCTCCCACAGAAAAAATGCCAAGCGTCGGACAGATGGGGACTTTCAATATGTTGTTCCTCATCAAATTCTGAAAATTTCTTCAAATTTTCACATTTTCCTTAATTTATTCCGGGTTAAAACTTGTTCTGCCAGAGCTATAAGGGATTATAGGAGACTTGAGAGGAACTCAGTCTCTGATCACTTTTACCTTAGGCAAACATAATAGCGTGTCAGTTAATTCAACAGCGGAATTCCCTAACTTTGACCGTTTCCAGCTTTTGTTCTCCTGACCTGTTTCCAGCATGAGTGTCTCTATAGGTAGGGCACTTGGCGGTTGCATTTTCACCGACATCGATATCATCATATTGCACATTTCCGCGTTCCATTATTTCTCTTTCGATCGCAAATTTACTGCAACATTCCAGGTCACAACCCCACTATGGAGCTGGCGTAATCCGCAAACTCGTGTTTTATTGCCCCGAAAACATTGAAACGGCGCTTCTTGCGATGGAGTTTCGGCAGTTACCGCAGCACCTGACAAACTTACCTGATGTTTTACTTTGTTTGTGCGAACATTATAACAGATTTTTACGATGCCGTATTCTATTTCCCGGCGATAAGCCGCCTTTACTGTGCAAGAATAAAAGTTGTTTATGGGCTTTCCAACCATGACTCGCATAAGTATGCGGTATATGGAGAAAAACGCAACGCGGCTTCATCGTTACTCATCAGCATCATCATCATCATCATTGTTTAAGGTAGGTACTCAAATAAGTGAAGTTCTTCGGAACGACGCGAGGGTATAGAACTGGTTTTTAAATCCTTTAATTAGAAGAGGAAAATAAAACGACGCACGCTCAATCTCTGCACTGCTTGTGATGCCAAGCCGGAGCGAAAAGTTCAATTTGAGTTCTGCTGACTTCTTCGAATTAGTTTACGTATATTTCGCGTCGGTTTCTATCTCAAGGATGGATCTAAACTCGACTTTTATTCCGTTTTATTTGTCACGTTATGTCCGTTCTGAACTTTTTCCTAGCACCAAAGAGATCGTGCGAAAGACACTTGTTTTGAAATTAAAGTAACAGCTATGCGCGCTATAGGTACGTAGTGCTCGCCCAGTTGAAATTATCTCGTTCCGCGCAAACGCCACCTATTCAATTGGTACCTATTCATTCTTGAGCGCTAATACCACATTTTTCAGAACTTAGAAAGATTAGCCAGATGTAGAGATGCGACCGTGATCCTGAAAACAAAGGCATCACAAATGGTCCTTCACGTGAGTCTTCTCGAAACCGATCGCACTTCTGACACCAATTTGTAACGGCGTTGAACTGCTCGAAAGTTGTTAACGTTCATTTGTCAAGTTTCATCAGATTTTTACATAGGGTGCTAGGTACTGGCTGTTACAGACTTTGAGGGATGATTCCTTGTCAAAGAAGTGATGGTACGCTCCCTGACATTTCATTTGTTTGGCCTGTGATCATCTTAGCTCTTCGTTGTGCCCGCTTTTGTTCAGGAGTAAAACGACCCGAGGGAGCAGAAGAAAGAGTTCAATGAAACACGCTCATTGCACAGAAAGTTTGCTTAAAGGAAAACAAGTGCAAAATTATTCTTTTATGGTTCTTCGGTTCGCAGAAAACGTAACATGTGACCGACAGAATGGACAAAATAAACAAAATGAACAAAAACCATGTCACAAGAAAACATGAAAATTAATACCATGATAAATTTGAAACAACACAACAAAATATGTCAAACTGCCAAATCAGAGGAAAGGGAGAGTCACGGATTCGTAAAATAGGCACTCAGGGGAAGAATTCGTCAAGAAACGTCTGGGTATTGCCTGAAGAAGAGGACTCTTAAATATGTTGTGACAAAATGTGAAACTCACTGATTTTTTACTCCCCCTCTCCCAATGCAGCAATGTAACGAAGAGCAACGCAAAGCGACGCAGAGCAACGCGAAGCAACGCAAAGCAAATGCAAAGTAACGCAAAGCAAAAGCAAAAGCACCCCAAGCTTACACAGACACCCAAAAGACAACTGTTACGGTTGCAAAAATCGATTTGTCGATACAGAATAATGGAACCAGGGTAACAAAAAAAAAAAGAGAGATGGTTGTTATTTTCGGGGGTTCCGGCTGATTCTGCAAAGAAAGATCCAATAAAAATCGGCCGAGTAGCGATTCAGTATTCCCCTGCTGTTCCTGTTGATGGCAACTAAAACCACCAGTTATGTGATGTGCCTCAAGAACCAAAATTAACGAAAGCGGTGCTAACGACGCTCCTAGAACGCCGCCTTTGGTTGACAGCAACTGTCAGTAGTCGCCAACTTCGTCAAAGTGACTATCTCGGCCCTATTTTTCTAGTCTGTCCCAGATGCCAGAGCGTATGGCGAGCTTCAGGAATGTTCAAAGGTAGGTACCAAATCAGTTCACTACCTTACCGTCCAATCGGCGTCTTCGCCAACGTTGTCAGTTGGTCCAGATGACCAAGATCCTGCTAATCGTTGCGGTTGTCCCGAAGCTCATGCGTTCAAGACTCGTTGATGGGCAAACCAAGTGTCGCCTCTCATCTTTTATTTTACTGTATTAGAATTAGTAACCTCTTTGATATTTAGCGTGTTTTTGTTATACCTGTGTATTATTGTCTCTGCGTGAAGTAAGAAACGTTATTAGGGGGTAGCTATACCGGTTTACTACACCAATTTCCCTTGGGATAGGACGGCAGTATGTTGTTTCTCGTGTAAGTACTCTGTTTCACTGTCGTCGCTGGAGCCTCGTTGGGCCCTTCGAGTTCTCGCAGCGTCATCGAAAAGGTAGGTACCTACGTTATAGTTTGTAGGCCGAATCTCGCTGTATTGCTCACCCTTTCTATTGGCGTCCCCTGCGCAACGCCCCTTTATTTTTGCTAACACGCCATGTCAAGTTGAACTGTAAATATGCTTGAACCTTTTCTTCCCGATCATAAACCTGATTTTTGTAGTTTATTCTCTATTTTCAATTCTCCCAATCCCAACTATCTCCACCTCGGAATCAGTTACTTGCAAATACGATTTCAACCCGTAATACAACCACTGAAGACATGTTCGTGGACAGGGCATAATAAAACACCAAAGGCTGTCTGATTACTACATGACTTGAATGGGCTGTGTTTATGGTCGCCATCGGCTGATCGCGGCTTGAATCGCAACCCACTAGAATCATGTAGAAATCAGACAGCCTATACAAAATAATCCAAAATCTACAACTACACAACGAGGTAAAACTTTGGAAATGAAGCCGTTTCGCTCTGGGCTATTTATTCCATGATACGAGCCACAATAAATATAAATCACCATATAAATATTGCCGAATATCGCAAATTGCAAGGCCTACTAAAGCGGAAATCCGATTGCTACAAAAATAACAGGTCGAAAAATTCAAGTTCAAAGAACATACAAGATTTCTTGACAAATGCGCTCGACAAAAAGTATCTGTTTATGAAGGTATGTAAGTAGGTTCTACTATTAAAAATACTTCTACTAATAAATTTCCTTCATGTAACTACCGAAGCATATACATAGATAAGACATTAATCTCAAACTAATGATATTTTATTCCAGGTAGCCTTGATCATAGGTATTTCCGGTGCCTGCAGAAGACCGGAGTTGAGAAATATAACAACTGAACACATCGAAGATACAGGAATATCTCTGATCATAGAAATACCGGACACGAAAACCAAAATCTCTCGAACCTTTGTCGTGTCGGAAAGTTTATACCCTACGGTGAAAAAATCTACAGGGTGGCCCAACGAAAACAGAAAAGAAGGGTTTTCGGGCATTTCACCTCATTTTTTTGGGAGAAGCTCGAACAGGTCGATTTTTATATTGAGGGGGACATCTGAAACAAACATTGGCGGATTTCTATCTTTAGCCCCCTCACCCTCATCCGCCGCAACTGCGAAGCTTCAAATGTCACCACCCACTTTGCGATACATTAAATTGAAGGAAATTAAATTCTCTTTCTGAAAAAATATTTTTATAATTTTCAACCCCACCTAGTCCATCCGCTAGGTACTATTCTGTATTTTTTTAGAGGTCGAAAAGGTTTGTTTTGGAATTCCAATCAGTTGAGGTCCACAGAATCATATTTTTTTGGTGGCAACGCTCAAAAGTGGTGCGGTCACCCTGTGCACCCCCATGGGGGCCAGCCCCCAGCTAATCGAATTTCAGTTCTGTAACTCGGAGGATCGACACAGAATTACAAAAAATTCAGGATGTCATAAAAAAACTCCCTCAAAAGTCATCCACAATGAAGATACAGCCCTTCAAGTTTCAAAAAAGGCGATTTCCGTGGAGGTACAATTTCTACAATTTTCAACCGATTTTGCTGAAAATTTGGCTAGGCCCCTCTGTAACAAGTATCTAAAAGGGGGAATTTCATTTTCTGGATAAATTGTCCAGTGGCGGAGCAACTGGAAATTTTGACATAATGCCGTCCCTCCTCATTTCTCAAGTCCCTGGTCAACTTTGAACTCTGAAACTTTCACTATGTATCGAATATATTGTTCAGCTACGATGTTCCCAAAAAAATTAGAATCAGAGCTGGTTTCTGGGTTTAATGTTGATTATAGAAGAGGAGGATTTGCTTTAATTTTTTTAGCTGAATATCATAGTATTCTTTTTAAATGAAAAAATTGTGTTCAAATTTTTTTGTTCTTTTTGGGAACATCGTAGCTGAATAATGTATTCGATACATAGTGAAAGTTTCAGAGTCCAAAGTTGACCAGGGACTTGAGAAATGAGGAGGGACGGCATTATGTCAAAATTTCCAGTTGTTCCGCCACTGGACAATTTATCCAGAAAATGAAATTCCCCCTTCTAGATGCTTGTTACAGAGGGGCTTAGCCAAATTTTCAGCATTATCGGTTGAAAATTGTGGAAATTGTACCTCCACGGAAATCGCCTTTTTTGAAACTTGAAGGGCTGTATCTTCATTATGGATGACTTTTGAGGGAGTTTTTTCATGACATCCTGAATTTTTTGTAATTCTGTGTCGATCCTCCGAGTTACAGAACTGAAATTCGATTAATTGGGGGCTGGCCCCCATGGGGGTGCACAGTAGGGTGGGCCGAAAAATCATATTTTCGATTTTTTTATTCTAATAGTGCGGAAAAGATGCATAATCAAATTACAAAAAGAAATTGTTACAGCGTTTTTGGGAAAAAATCATCACTTCAGGGTCCGCAATGACGTTGAAATCTCTATATTTGGAAAAAAAATCGCAAATTTTTCTTAGGCCAGAAAATGTTTAAAAATATATTTACAATAAAAAAATATTGATTTAAACAGTCAGGCACAAAAAACCCGTGTTCCAGTATTGTTTTTTCAATCACAAAAAAACAAATGAAATTGAATTCACCGAAAAAGCCCAGTTGCCTTGAAGTTGCAGAAATAGTCACATTAAAAATTTAGCAACTTTGGGCGAAAACTTTAATTTCAACTGTTTCTCATACAAGAGTTTTAGCAATGATGAAATAATATCATACATCGATCAAAACGTTATTGAAATTGTTAAAAGAGACCACCCAAATGAAAAAAAAAACTTTAAAATGTCAAATAGCATTACCTAACTTGTGACACATCAAACTGAAGATAATAGAATTCTCTTTCTGACAAACAAATTTCAAATTTTTCAAGTCACCTCCCAACCCTTGCGAAAATTCTCTCATCCTTAATCAATGGAAAGCTTTTCTCGATCCTATCAACTATCCCAATTCTTGGAAAAAATATTCCTAAACGAAAACAGGTCGGTTCTTATTTCGAGGGTGGCATGTTGTCACAGTTTTATTTTCAACCCTTTCGGCCCCATCCTAGCCTACTTCAATTCTGATAGCAATAAATTATCTACCTTGTGATACATCAAATTGAAAGTATAAAAATTTCCTTTATGCAAAAATAGTTTCAAATTGCCTAAATCACCCTCTAATCCTTTTCAAAAATTGTCCTGATTGGGAGAATGAAGAATGCAATGAAGATAAAAATTTGGCAACACATGTCTCAGATGTTCCCCTCGAAATGAAAATCGCCCTGTTTTTGCTGGGAAATCTATTTCTCGAGAATCTGCAATTAACAGAAAAACATTCCTTTAATCAACAATGGAAGAATTTTTAAAAGGGTTGAGAGGGTAGTTTAAAGATTTCGGAGTATGTTTAACGGAAACAATGTTATTGCCTTCAATTTGGTGTATCACAAGATAGGTAATGCAATTTGAAATATCAAACTAGGGTAGGGGGTGGGGGCGAAGGGATTGAAGAATTTGGCAATACGTGTCCTAGATGTCCCTCTCAAAAAAAATCGACTTGTGTCAGCTTATTCTCAGAAAAAAATTGTGCAGCGAGAAATTGGAGGTGAGTCCTTTCCAAAAAACCACCCCGTATGTCGGATAATGAAGTAAAAGAATTACTGAATGTTAACGATATAATTCCTTCATTAGAATTTCCACGTTTTCCCTGTTATACCCAATCAGTAGAGCGATTTGTGAAAACAGTTTTAGAAGCAGCATCAGCAGTTTGTGGAGCTGAATCAAGATATGGCTTTAATAACAGCAGGAATGAATCTAGGAAATTGATGCCCATGTTGGTAAATCAGAAAAATTTTAACGCAGAGTGACCTAAAACAAAAAATATTGATAAAATATTGATAATTGAAGTCTTATCACTTAATTTCTGTCGAATAAAGAGTTTTATCTATTTTTTCACTAAGGTATTTCAACAGTTTTCTCCATAACTCAATTCGTTATCTTGCAAAAACTGAACGTTGAGATATTTCTGATAGACACGTCTTGCGGAGGCTGAAGACGAAAACTTGGGACAAAAAGCTTCTAGATATTTGAAAAATATATGAAACTGCAACTTTTCCGCGCTATTAGAAGTCCGTATAATGAAAACCAAAAAAACACACCTATAACAGCGGCCCACCCTAGTGCACAGGGTGACCGCACCACTTTTGAGCGTTGCCACCAAAAAAATATGATTCTGTGGACCTTAACTGATTGGAATCCCAAAAAAAACCTCTTCGACCTCTAAACAAATACAGAATAGTACCTAGCGGATGGACTAACCCCCCTTCTTCCTAAAATTGTCAGAGTTTCCAATATGATATTTTTGATCTCTTAATTCTCTTCAGTACAGTCAACGTCATCCTGCACAGCATCGAGGGAAAAAAAATTCTGTGTGAAAAGTGCCACCCAAATTCACCTCCTCACTCCCCCACCTCAACGTCAAAATCTAAAATGACACTACCTACTTTGTGATACATCAAATCGAAGGGAATTGAATTCTCTTCCTGAATAAAATACTTCCAGAATTTTCAAAAAACCCTCTTTTTCCTCAAGATACTCCGAATGTTCAATTTATCAGAAGAGGGGGTGAAATATCCAAAAAAATTGTTTTTAGAAAAAGAAATCAATTTCCTTTTATTCGATGTATCACAAAGAAGGTGATGTCTGTTAAGATTTGAAATTGGGGTGGGGGAGAGGAAATGGGTGAATTTGGGTAACACTTTTCTCCACCGAAATTTTTTTCCTTAGATGCTATTCAGGATGACGCTGATTAAATTGAAGAGAATTGAGGGGTCGAGGATATAAAATGGGACAGTCAGAGAAATTAAGGAAGATGGGCGTTGGGGTTGAAAATTTTTAAAATATTTTTTTCAGAAAAAGAATTTGATTCTCTTTGATTTGATGTATCGCAAAGTAGATGGTGTCATTTGAAATTCTAAAGTTGAGGTGGGTAGGGGTGAGGGGGCTGAAGATAGAAATCGGCCAATGTATGTTTTAGATGTCCCCCTCGATATAAAAATCGACCTGTCAGAGCTTTTTCCAAAAAAAATGATGTAAAATGCCCGAAAACCCCTCTGTTCTGTTTTAGTTGGGCCACCCTCTATGGTTCTGCGTCCTGCAGAAGCGGAAGAATCGCCATTTTTTCTGAATTACATGAATAATTATTGCATCATGCATCCATGCCGACATTATGCCGACAGTAATGTGTCGGCATTAAGAAATTAGGGAGTGTACCTGCAAAATTGCCGAATATCTGGACCTCTCAGAGGTCAAAAACTATACAGGTCATTGCTTCAGAAAGTCTTCGGCCACAGTTCTTGCGGATGCTGGTGGTGACCTCATGGCATTGGAAAGGCACAGTGGATGGCGGTCGGCGACTGTGGCCGAAGGCTACGTCAATGACACAATCCAAGTCAAAAATGATACCTCTGTCAAAATATCTTTGGCAATTAATGAAAATTTCAGTGCCACGATCACGTCACTGCATTGCCCACCACGATTGCGGCGACTGCTACCACTAGCATATTATAGCATAGCTACAACTACCGTGATAGACGATGATAATAATGTAGCATTATGCCCAGCGAAGCAACAAAACAAGTAGGTCAGACTTCCACAGTTTTCAACAATAATTGTTCAGTTACGATGAAGAATAAGACGTATTACTAGAAATGAATTAGTTTCACCTTTGGTTTTACCATAGTATAAATTGGAAATAGTATATTATATACCAAGGTAGAGAAGGCGACCATTATAGCTGAGGTACCAAAATTAAAATCCCGAGCCATAGGCGAGGGATTTTAAGGTACCAAAGCTATATCAAATGATCTTCTCTACCGTGGTATATATACTATTTTTTCCACTACTAAAATGCTCAAATACTTTTTTGAACTATTTAATAGATAGTAATTGTGATACATTCAAAAAAATCAAAGTGAGCTCGACTTTGAATGGAAGTGTTCTTTTGTTTTATGAATAACAACTGTATTCCGCGACTTGGTGATTAATAGGTTTGTTCCATCAGCAGTCCCTGACTGTCCGTGGACGTCAGCAGCCTGCACATTACGATTCATGGAACGTCAAAATCGTAATGCGCATGCTGCTGACGTCCACGGACAGTCAGGGACTGCTGATGGAACAAACCTAATGTCAGAATTTATAGTTGCTCAAAAAGTTTATAATTATGATGTGCGAAGAAAGTGGAAGAAGTACGCCTCCTGGCATTAGGGAGAAAGTTCAAAACTTGCAGGACCAGCTTCTTCCGTGAAAGTCGAAAAGTTTATATGAAAAAGCGTATACTACTTACAAGGACTGGTGCCGAGAGAACGACGCTACCCAAACATCAGAAAACGTGCTTCGGGTATATTTTCAAGAGCTAGCGGTCAACAAAAAGGCGTCAGCCCGACACACACAAATGTAAGAAATCATTTGTTCTCTCCAAATCTGAGACTTCCAAATTTTCAACTGAAGCACCAGACGAAGTTTTTTTGGCAACAAAGGTAGGTTTTTTTCTCGTTATGGTATTTAAAATCATAAAAACTGAATCATTATAACCCATGCAGGTTGTACTCGTTGTTAAGATAGCTGGAGCATGTCAAACAGATGAATTGGTGCATATGTTGTTGAAATATGTAGAGATTCCGACCGATGTCGAGATTATCAACATCCCTAATTCCAAAAACGGGTGCTCGAAGAGATTCGTGGTCATGGACCCATTATGGCTGAAAATTTGAAAAATGTACCTGAACAGTCGGCCCACTCCAGACATACCGCGACTTTTCATCAGATTCTGGGGTGGCAAGCCCACGAAACAAAATATTGGCCACAATACAATAAGTGCAAACAATGCCAAAAAACATTGCGGCATTTCTCAAGCTCAAGAGCCCAGAAAAATATACTGGACATACGTTCAGGCGTTCGTCGGTTACAATCCTAGCAGAAAGTGGTGGTGACCTTCTATCCTTGAAGAGACATGGTGGGTGGAAATCCGCCACAGTCGCAAAAGGCTACATAGAAGAGTCCATAGAGGACAAA
Organism: Anaspis maculata; assembly: GCA_949128115.1. NCBI lineage: Eukaryota > Metazoa > Arthropoda > Insecta > Coleoptera > Scraptiidae > Anaspis > Anaspis maculata. The sequence continues at coordinate 21,766,191 of OX421962.1, forward strand.
AAGAGGATTGCAGAATTGGTCCAGGGCGAACAAAAACCGACCGCCACTGCTACCGTCACCGAAGACCTGGATCCGCTGCCTTCAGCTTCACTCATCCCGATGCCACCTGAGTCTTCCAACTCTTCGATATTTCAAGCCGAGTTTCAAGCAGTGTCTCATCCTCAAGAAATGCCACTGAATTTCAACAGTTGCAGTCGCATTTTGGTGGAGAATGAGACTGGAAATACTTCTTCAACATCTTATAGTACCAGGAGCTCCTGGCTTCTACTTGACGTGCCACAACTGCACTATGAATAATTATTACAAATAATTTCTTCGAAAGTTATCATTTTCAGACTTATCCATTAGCTTTAGTCTCATTAAATATTCCCATCAATGGAAACACATTTTTCTGGGTTGAATATTTATTTGGGGTTAGATCAAGTGCATTTTGCTTAATTTACCGTTGGCCTTTTGCATAGATGAAGCAGTGGTAAGACTTTAAAAGTAGACCGCATTTTTCCAATAATAGGTAGAATATCTCCTCTGTACGATTTATATTGATGATATATTAATATCATATCAAGCAAACTGGCGAAAACGAAATGTAAAAAAAAAAACAAAACACCACACATTTGACATTTGTCTTGCATCGCTGTGCTGTCACCATACAGTTCTGGTGCGGTACGTTGACAAAACAAAAGTCCCCAGCTTACATTTTCTTACTTCCACGACCTCCACCTCCACCGGATTCAAGTTTCAAAACAGTGATACAATCATATTATTGTCGTAATAATAATAATATAACATAAAATTATGAAGTTTGAATATCGCTGATTTCAAATTGGAAGATTTTCAAGCACTTTTTGATTACCTATGCGAGCAAACTACGACAATGTTTTGTTGGTTGCCTATCTGTGCACTTCAAGGAACTAGAATCAAAGTAACATTTTAATAAATTTATTTATTCAACTAACATTTTTACCAAATCCGTGCATTTACGTTCAACAACCGATTACAAGGTAGTAGTATGGAAATATTTAGAGTTTCCTTGGATTATGTAAATAGACAACTACTTTTGGATCGCATTTGTAAGTTTAAACGTCTCTCTGTTCCTCCAAAACCAAGCTATAGGTCGCGTGAACAAAAATGGCGTGCTAAAGATGGGTATATGGTATGATGTTATTTTCACCAGTACGTACTTGTTGATACAATTTTCTTCAGTTGTAAAGTTGTAATAAATATATAGATAATTTATTGAATTGTCGCTTCATCATAAAAATTAATGTGCTAAACTCAAGATTTAACTGAGTAATGTCAAAAACAAGCGAATCTCTACAGCGGTATTTTGGCACCCCCTCAGGCGCAAACGCGGGCAAGAAGCTGACAAGAGGCACTTCGTTCTCGGCTTCGTTGTGCCGGCGTGCCTGCAACGTTGCCATAGCGGGTGCCAAGGTGACGGTTATGTTCCCGCGACCTACCAATATTTCGATACTAGGTACCTACATAAAACTGGTATTTTCAGGTGTAGATACACTTACTTAGTCATTAAATTATATAAAAGAGATCCTCATCCTCAGAAACCAGTTGCACGGAACCGAAGGTCAAAGTTGATGATTGTCACGGAGATGACTTTTTTTTAAATTAAAGCCAGTAAGACCAAAATTTGTCAATCACTCCATCCTGCAAAGCTTGTATCCAACCATTTCCATCGTCGCTGCAGAGAAAAGCTCGTTACTGTACTGTTCTGTTCAATGTTCGCATCTAACCTAACCTAATAGCTATGCTTGGAGCGATCCAGTTGAGTGGAAGAGAGTGTCTCCTCCGCCAATTGTGCAGATGTGTCTTACTCGCCCGTCGTAATCTCCAGCGAGTTCCGTAACAACATAAACGTTTGAAGATGTCCTCGTGCCGGTGCATGCAACAAGTCAAGTGAAATTCCAAACATTCCCAATCTAAACTTGATCACACAGCGGCATGTAAACGCAAGTTTAATATGACCCCCGCGTTCTTTGTGGAAGAGATTCTTACACATTTCTCCCGAGTTCCGCGTAACAACAAAGATTATGCCGTGATGAGAGCGCGCTACATCATTTTACATACTTGATATAAAACATGCCTGCCTCGGCTCCTCCTCGACGAAAAAAGCAAAGAGAGTTTCATATTAAAAAGAAAAAGTAGGTAAATACCTGGGGTCTTCCGGCAGCGGCCCGAACCCCGTCAAGCTAGCGGAATAGCGCGAGCGACTTAATGATATTGAAATACAAACAATGAAAATTTCAATCTCGCGCGCGCAAGTTTCCAAATTAGTGATGTCTCCCCATCGATCTGTTTCTTTTGTATTATTGGAGGGCACAACCGGAAGGAGCTTAATTTGAATTTTTTGCGCGACGGAACTCCATCCATCACGTAATTGATTAATCGAGTAATAGCTTCACTTTTTGTGTGCGAGTACAGCAGAGAGGGCGAGAGAGAAGGAACACGCGTGAGAGGCTATATTTATAATCCGAAGCTTAATTTTGAAGTTCCAGTCCAGGAGTTGCACGAAGTTTCGGGGGGACGGGCGAAAAAAGACGACCCGATGAGCGTTAAAATAAATAAAGCACTCGTTTGTATTCTCGTCGGGGCACCTCGCAGGCTCGAACCGGGAGGGCTTGCGAAAACACGAAACAACTTTCGAGCATCACACACAACTTCCATTATTATTGCACATTTTCATAAATGCGTCGTCGTTGTATAGGAAAACCCGGCGGTAGCAACTTAGCAAGCGCGGGATGCGTAAAGAACCGCCTGCCCAAATCCATTTTCGGTGGAAATTTGCACTCCACTATAACATCTACACACTGTCGATATTTGCTCGCACATAACGGCCCGGCACGTTAAACATGCGGCTGGTTCGGCATATTGCGGTTATTCAACTTCAACTACGATCTAATATGGTAAACCTAATCCGATTTCCGAATATTCCGTGTGCCGCTTGCACGCATTTAGAGCGAACGGGCTCAGCAAGCCTCTATAGACCCAGGTTGACTGTAGCCGTGAGATTTAATGCCAAGGACACACAGAACAGGGTGTTAAGTAGCTACTTTGCTGTTGGGTGTGACGGCGCTGCAAATACTCACGATCAAAAGGTTAGGTATGGAGGCTGGTGCATCGCTTGTCTAAGATTAGAGCAACAAAGCTTGGTTTAATGAAGCAGGCGGCTGGCTCGGCGGCTGGTCACAAGTTTCTGGAAACATCAAAATCTCTGTGACCGGGGTTGAATCATTAAAGTATAAGCTACTCAACAATTGGAGTGGCCCACCCAAAATTTTCATTGACGTTCAAAGTGCCCTGGCTCCCGAAAAAATAGGACTAATTCCAAATGTTCTTTACTCCCAAATACCTGCGCTCTTTGTCGATCACAGGGTGGATACTAGAGTGGGCCGAAAAATCATATTTTCGATTTTTTTATTCTAATAGTGCGGAAAAGATGCATAATCAAATTACAAAAAGAAATCGTAACAGCGTTTTTGGAAAAAAATCATCACTTCAGGGTCCGCAATGACGTTGAAATTTCTATATTTGGAAAAAAAATCGCAAATTTTTATTAGGCCAGAAAATGTTTGAAAATATATTTACAATAAAAAAATATGGAAATCAACAGTCAGGCACAAAAAACCCGTGCTCCAGTATTGTTTTTTCAATCACAAAAAAAGAAATGAAATTGAGTTCACCGAAAAAGCCCAGTTGCCTTGAAGTTGCAGAAATAGTCACATAAAAAATTGAGCAACTTTGGGCGAAAACTTCAATTTCAACTGTTTCTCATACAAGAGTTTAAGCAATGATGAAATAATATCATACATCAATCAAAACATTATTGAAATTGTTGAAAGAGACCACCCAAATGAAAAAAAAAACTTCAAAATGTCAAATAGCATTACCTAACTTGTGACACATCAAACTGAAGATAATTCTCTTTCTGACAAACAAATTTTTGATTTTCCAAGTCACCTCCCAATCTTTGCGAAAATTCTCTCATCCTTAATCGAAGGAAAGCTTTTCTCGATCCTATCAACTATCCCGATTCTCGAAAAAATTATTTTTAAACGAAAACAGGTCGGTTCTTATTTCGAGGGTGGCATGTTGTCACAGTATTATTTTCAACCTTTTCAAACTACTTCAATTCTAATAGCAATAAATTATCTACCTTGTGATACATCAAATTGAAAGTATGAAAATTTCCTCTATGCAAAAATAATTTCAAATTGTCTAAATCACCCTCTAATCCTTTTCAAAAATTGTCTTAATTGGGGAGAGAATGCAATGAAGATAAAAATTTGGCAACCCATGTCTCAGATGTTCCCCTCGAAATAAAAATCGCCTCGTTTTTGCTGGGATATCTATTTCTCAAGAATCTGCAGCTAACAGAAAAACATTCCTTCAATCAACAATGAAAGAATTTTTAAAAGAGTTGAGAGAGTAGTTTGAAGGTTTCAGAGTATGTTTAACGCAAACAATGTTATTGCCTTCAATTTGGTGTATCACAAGATAAGTAATGCAATTTGAAATTTCAAACTAGGGTAGGGGGTGGGGGCAAAGAAATTGAACATAAGAATTTGGCAGTACGTGTCCTAGATGTCCCTCTCAAAAAGAAAATCGACTTGTGTCAGCTTTTTCTCAGAAAAAAATGGTGCAGCGAGAAATTGGAGGTGAGTCCTTTTCAAAAAACAACATGTCGGATAATGAGCTAAAAGAATTACTGAATGTTAACGATATAATTCCTTAATTAGAATTTCCACGTTTTCCCTGTTATACCCAATCAGTAGAGCGATTTGTGAAAACAGTTTTAGAAGCAGCATCAGCAGTTTGTGGAGCTGAATCAAGATATGGCTCTATTTACAGCAAGAATGAATCTAGGAATCTGATGCCCATATTGGTATGTCAGAAAATTTTTAACCCATAGTGACCTAAAACAAAAAATATTGATAAAATATCGATTATTGAAGTCTTATCACTTAATTTCTGTCGAATAAAGAGTTTTATCCATTTTTTCACTAAGGTATTTCAACAGTTTTCTTCATAACTCAATTCGTTATCTTGCAAAAACTGAATGTTGAGATATTTCTGAAAGACACGTCTTGCGGAGGCTGAAGACGAAAACTTGGGACAAAAAGCTTCTAGATATTTGAGAAGTATATGAAACTGCAACTTTCCCGCGCTATTAGAAGTCCGTATTATGAAAACAAAAAAGACACACCTATAGCAGCGGCCCACCCTAGTGGATACAGAATAAAATTCAGATCTTCCGTGTTCATTGTACAGGGCGTCGTGTAGGATCCTGCAAAAACTTAAAAGTTTGAGTAACTTCCAATTCCGAAAAACATATTTTGTAATATTTTCAACTGGTCCAGGGAGGTAGCTACAACCATATTTCGAAACGGTTTTTCGATTTTCCTATTATCTTTCTGAACTACAGAGTGATTCAAAAAAAAACTTTTGGGTTTTTTAATCATAGCTTTCTAACTGGTTGATTATTTCCATAATCTGCAGCTCATGTTGAAGCTGAAGCTTCATGAAGCAAGAATATGTTTTCCTTTATGTAGAAGAAAACTTGAAGTTGAAAGTCTGCATCAAAAGTAGGTAGGTATCTAAATAGCACCCGAAATCAGATTTGCACATGAAGCTCGTCGGAAATAAATTGATTGGCTTTGAAGTGAACAATTCAATATGATCATCTCAAGATTTATAGCTCCGTTTGTATGAGAGAAAATTTCTTGACGAGGGAATTAAATGAGATATAATCAATTTCACGGCTTTCTGCATTGGAGCAAGCTATGGAAAAAATGGGTTGCGTTGGTACGAATGGGACGTTGACGACTTGTTGGCAACGAGTTGTCTTTATGTGCAATTTTCAAAGTGACATTGTCACCGTCTTCATGTACGCGAAAGTGAAAAATTTCGAGAATATGCGAGGAATTGTTAGTTCCTTTGAGTGTTTTGAGTGAGAAGACGTTAAGGGAGATTGTCTTTACTGATTCGTGGGTCTTCGCCAAGGCTATTAGGTTTTTGTCGTCCACTGAGAAAATTATACCGAAAGTCCGTGATGCCGTGAAGAAATGGAATGTAAGAAGAAAAAACCCCCTGCCCAAAAGGAAACTTATTCTTTGGATGGACAATATGACTGTGCGGAGACGAGACAATTTGGGCGTGAGTAAGGTAGGTACACTTGATACCTCGACACGGTGACAAAATGTCACACTGAAAATTGCACGTGTAGACAACTGGCTGGCATCCCCTTGTCATCGTTTCATTCGTATCAATACAACACAATTTTTCCATAGCTTGCTCTAATGCAGAAAGCCGTGAAATTGATTATACGTCTGTATGTTTTTCGTAAAAAATCAGTGTTCCTACTCACCTGAAAACTAATGTAACTTACGTTACAAACAGGGAGTTACAAATAACAAAGCTGGTAAATACTGAATCAAGAAAAATTCAACAGTGTTACGTAGATTCAATTATCAGCTTTGTTGTTCGTAACGTAGGTTACATTAGTTTTCAGGTAGATAAGAGGGACAGTGATTTTCTTATGAAACATGCAGATGCAGCCATAATAGTTCCTTCGCCAAGAAATCTTCTCTTAGACAGAAAGAGGTGTATCATGAAATGATTATACTAAATGGTTCATTTCAAAGCAAATTGATTTTTGACGAGTTCCATCTCCAAATCCTATTTCGAGAGTTATTCAGATATGCGTCACTTTCGATGCAGACTCTCAATTTCAAGTTTTCTTCTGCATCATATTTCAAGTTTTATTCTTGTTCCCTGAAGCTTTAGCTCTAACATGAGCTATAGATTATGCAAATCGGCCAACAGAGAAAAAAGCTATGACCAAAAAACCAAAAAGTTTTTTTTTTCGAATTACCCTGTGGTTAGGAAAGATAATCGGAAAATTAAAAACCGTTTCGAGATATGGATATACCAACCTCCCTGGACCAGTTGAAAATAATCATAAACATGTTTTTTGGAATTGGGAATTGCTCAAACTTTTCAGTTTTTGCAGGGTTTTACGCGACGCCCTGAGGCGAGGGCCGACAATTGACCCTCTTCATTCATGAAGAACCATTTGTTCACACGGTCGCCAGCTTCAAAGTAATTATGGTTTGGTCATGGACACAGTTTCGTGTTAAGCCGTGAGTGAAGACATGGTACCGACGCATGGCAGGCATAACATCAACCAATCAGACCGGTGGATTTGACAAAGTAATTTTTTTATAACTTTGCGTCTATAACATATGAACTTGAGACTTTGGTCCTCGGGCATCGTCGTTGGTCCAATCTATCGCAGTTCATATACTGTCTTGGATTGGTTGTGTTCGACAAAACCTTGATCGCACCTTCAGTGTTGATAAGACTCAAAAAGTTATGTCGGATCATTCTTGCATCGCTTCCAGATCATTCCCCTTTCTTCATTCTGATACTGTGGGCACTGCATCAGGGGGACATCAAGCCCATCCTCTTTGGAGTTTGAGTGCCCCTACAACATGCATTATCTTGTCCCACCAAAGCTCTTCATCTCAGAACTCATCCAGCAATACTTTTGCCAGCTAAGATGTAGAAGGTGGCAGCCTTCTCATCTGTTAACCCTCATTTTCTGTATCTGAGGCAAGTCTTTCGTTATTTTACTACATCCACAACACTGCCACTTTTTGCTCCAATTCCAGACCCGAAGACCCAAGGGCTAAGGGAAGGGTTGCCAGAAATACCTGTACGGGCAAGTGTGATGACTGATGACCGTCCTGCAGACTTGAAGGCACGCATACAGCTACCGTATGATCAAAAACTTTCTTCCTCTAGGTAGGCTGTGGTCTGGCCAATGGCAGGCAAACAAGGTTGATTTTGGGCAGGCCTCAGCCTGATTCGAGGAGGAAAGTTTTTGATCATACGGTACTTTCTCTGGGCACCATCATCATCATCAGTTCTACCATACCCATACTTCACTGCATTACAGCACTTCTTCACAGATTCACTCCATGCAAATATATTTTGTTCAATTCATAATTCCCCTGCTTGTCTCTCATTCAAATATCATCATCAGTATTTTAATTTTCAGGAGTCACCGACTTGACCACACAATAAACATTGAACCAATATGGAATAAAGTTAGAGTTGTGAGCAATAATACCAATAACTGTTTCAATACCGGTTAAATTAAATATGGTATCACATTACTCATAGGTATTCGTTATAGTGTTTACCTATAGTAAAATGCAATCAGCATTAGCATATGAAATACAATGTAGCTATATAATTATGAAACAATAATTACCTACAATTATACTGATTATTACATACAGCGCCCTTGATAATTAGACCTACAAGGATAATATTCACTTATCTAAATCCCACTGTCAATAGCAACGGGATAAAATTCATGGAAACAACAAAATCTGACAGCTGTCACTTCGGACTTCTTTTATGTAATAATCTTCAAAATATCACTCGTGCTCGAGATTTTCCCAGATAATTTTGGCCAGGCGTTTCCCTCGGGCTGATTGTCTCTGGATAAATGCCCTCCTCCTACGGAGTCGGGCATTTATCGCTACAATCAGCACTCGCGATCGCCTGACCAAAATTATCGTGAAAATCTAAGCACTTGTGATATTACTGTTGATTATTACATACAACACCTTTGATTATTAGAGCTACAAGGATAATATTCACTCATCTGAATCCCACTGTCAATGACAACGGAATAAAATTGATGTAAACAACAAAATCGGACAGCTGTCACTTCCAACTTCTTTTTTGTAATAATCATTAAAATATCACTCGTGCCCGAGGTCTTCCCAGATAATTTTGGCCAGGCGTTTCCCTCGGGCTGGTTGTCCTTTGATAAATGCCCTCCTTCTACGGAGTCGGGCATTTATCGCTACAACCAGCACTCGCGATCACCTGGCCAAAATTATCGTGAAAATCTAAGCACTTGTGATATTACTGTTGATTATTACCTCAGACAGGGCCGGACCAAAGGGGAGTGCCAGGGGTGTAACATCCCCCCATTCGCGAGTAACTAACGAGTCGGCAAAAGTTGGCCCGAAATGTGTGCCCATTGATCTTTGGCTGACATTTGTCAAACATAAGTGTCACGGTCAAAAAATGACAGGAGTTACATCTCACGGAACCTTACTTACGATATGTCATTTGGAGGCCTAGTTTTTGGAAAACTGTATTCATAACAGATGAAAGTATTTCCCCATCTGTCATCTGACAATAATGAAATGGTGCCAAATCCAAACTTTTGACATTCAATCATTCAAAATCCATTCTATGTATTGGAACCTGATTTGGCAGGCTGCAACATGGCAATAGGCACTCTGCGGATTCGCTTCAGCGCCAAAAGTTGCGGCCTTTTTGCACTTTTCCTGCAGGAAGTTATCTTTTTCCATAACAACAATACCATTTATTTAAATGGTACCAATCATACCACCTGCAAATGTCAAATTCAACAATTTATTTGCATCCACCAAGCGGATTGTTTTGATAGCGTTGAAATACCTTGTTTCCTGTTATTTAATATTTGGTTATAATTACAAAACATCAGTTTGATAATGTTTTATCAATAAGAAACGTAAATAATAATAAGCAATTCGATTATTGAGTGGTAACGATAGAATATTAGCTATGAATAATATGATCTAAATTAGTTTTTATAGGTAATTTTATGCATTATTGCTGGCTATAGATGATTCTGCCAAATCATCATAAAACATATTAAATCCATTATCAATAGCTAAGAATTCGTTTAATAAATACAGGTGACTCAAAGTGTCGGACCACCTTGAAGGTGCATGATATGCAGGTATAGTACAGTACTGGGAAGTTGTTTTAAAGATTCTAGGCTTTTTAATTTTGAAGTTATGGAGGTACAAAATTTGATTTTTCGATTTCTTCTATTTTCGTTGTTTCAAAAGATTTTAGCAAAGACTCCATTACATATAGTGAAATAATGGATTCGAAAAATCAACCTCTGAATCGGTATTGAATTTTTGTTTTCTACACAGGTTGAGTCATAAACTACAAAAATTCAGTTTTCCTAAGAAACCAGAAGCAAAGAATTTTATAAAATTCAATCGTGTTTTATTGTGCTCTACATAGGATATGGGACTGTTTGCAGGCACTCTTGGAAAAAAATAATTTCCAAGATTCATGACTCACCCTTTATACAAAAGAGAAATTCATCACAGATTCAGAAGTTGATTTCTGGCACTCATTGTTTTTCCATTAACAGTTCACCAAAATCTTTTGAAACAACGAAAATAGAAGCGATCGAAGAACCAACTTTTGTTCCTCCACAACTTTAAAACTGAAAGACATTAGAATATTTTCAACAACTTTTCAGCACTCTACTACACCTCTACATTACGCACCTTCAAGATTGACCGACATTTTTGAGTCACCCTGTATAAATAAATTTGCTTTTCTTCAACGAGATACTAGACAATGAATGACATGGGATGATACGGCACAAATGACACCATGCACGAATAATGGCGCCGGGTGGAAATCTCTCACCCCACCAACGCATTACATTGGCAATAATAAATAATAATATCCGAATTTACTCTAGTGATTAAATTCATTGAGGGTGACTTAGCGATTGTTTATGAATATTGCACAGTTATTATTGGGGAATAAATGTTGCCAAAGTGAAGTGAACACAGGTATATTGTTGGTTAAGAACAGGTGATTGTCCGCCAATATGTATTTGTTTATAGTCAATAAACCGGCTCAATCACAAACAAAATGTGCAATTTGGATGTAATAAATCATTTTGTGGGAAAGTTTGACTAATATTTGATACGGAATAATATATTTATTGAATCATATGAACTCTTATGAACAACTGGCATAATAAGCCCCTTGGTTATAATGAATAAGTGATTTTAAAATAATTATTTGATGTAAACGACATATGGTGACATATACTTTGTTATAGTATTTGTTATTGAATTGGTACGAAACAAGTATTTATTACCTATAAATGAAACTTTTCTCTCAGTGTAGCAATGAGCACAGTAGAGGAAGAGATTGGATAATTTTTGGGGGGAAAATTTTTTAAATCGAACCAACGGATTTCGAGTTTCTTTCTTGGAAAAACTGCGAATTTCAAAGTTCACCATTATTTTTGAACAAGAAGAACCTGATTCTTGAACAATTTCCGACAATTTTTTCCAAAATTCATCGATATTTCCGAAAATTTTCCACTTGAAAATGCAAAACCGGCCTGGCTAATCGAGACAGGACTCTAATAATGGAGCTCTAATAATGGAGCTCTAATAATGGACTCTAATAATAGACTCCAATAATGGGTTGAAATGAAGCCTTAATTGACGATATTTACAATGAGATTATTTAAAAAAGAACTGCAAGGTTTTTCGGAAAATCCAAGTTTTCACGGAAAATTTCTCATTTTTCTGTTCCATTATCATAGAACATGCTTCATAAGTATTTGTTTCGATATTTTTCTCAAATCACAACTCCCCACCCGAAAGGAAGTCTCGTATAAAAATGTCCTCCATCCGTTCCTTGCTACTCATCGGACAGTTTTGGCGTAAAACAACTGATTTTCTTTTTTTAATAAAGGACTTTTCAGTTTCTGTCAAACCAGAAATATCAGATTGACCAGCACTTTATCTACAGAGCTGCATAAAGGGTCAGAGAATAAATCAAGTCAGTGACAATCTCCATCAGACTTTCATTTCCACGATACGTAGTGGCTCGCAGCGAACTAATGAATCTGGAAATGAATTTTTTTTTCGATTTGTGCAATGCCATGGCTCAATCAAACGCATCTCGTGGAATGATTTAGAACATTCGGCTTTTCGGACATTTTCAGTTAAGTACTAACTGCAAGCGCCACATCCCTACGCCAAAAACTATTTGAGTAAATGTTATCGGCTGTGAAGCACGACCAATCGCATTTGCCTCACACAAACCCTGCACAAATCAGAAACAACTATTCAACAATGGAAGGTAAACTTCTAGTCGATAAATTGAAATATGCACCTGAGTTGGGAGTTCAGAGTTCCTTCCACCTTGCACAACAGTTTATATTACTCACCTCTCGACTTACCTTTTTGTCAAAAAGCCGTCCTTTATGCAAAATAGGTTCTGTAATTTTCCTTCGGCAGCCAATTTCGCGAAAGTTGACTTCATTGTTCACTATTCAGTATACAAGCGTATTATAGGCAAGTTAACCTTTAGCTACTCGTAATACTTGGAGCTCGTTAACTTTTGATGAACCCTTGTTGACTAGGAGTCTGAAGACATTCAGTTCTTGGAAACTCGCCAATAAACTGCAAGACTTTGCCGCCGGGTGTCGCCTAATTAGCGATGCATCGAAAGCTCGAAAAAGTCCGCCGCCGCGACGGTATACCGCACCCAAGAATTTGATTATATCCAAGCGAACACCTCCAGGTGAGGCGTGCGGCGCCCAAGTTGGCTGGCGCGCACGAGCTCCAGAAAAGGAACAAAGCAAAAACTTTGTTCATCACCACCCTTTGGAGCGCGCTGCTGGCTGCTGGAGTCTGGAACTGGAAGTTAATGCGCGGCCAACCAAAATATCTGGAACAGTTGAAGCTCATAGCCTATGTAGGGTGGTGCTTGATGTCGCGGCATTTTCATTAGAGGTGAGAGCTCAGCAGCACAGATTCCTGCTGCAGTGATAGATCATCAAGGTGTGCCACGGTCATTAATCACCCTTCCTGTATCTTATGTACATACAAACTGTGTAGATGTATGGAATACATTGCTCTGAGCTCTTCGACTTTGCACGGTTGAACAGCACACACTAATCAATTACAATTATTATTCCTATGAACTCGTGGCCCCTTGAACGGACCCGAGGGATGTCTCACTGGCTGAAATACTTGCACAAAATCTTATGCAGTATCTACTATGCCTTACATGATTTACATGTGAAGTACCTACTATGCAGTACTAGACATTACATATGCAGTACTATGCAGTACGTTCAAAGAGTGCGCGCAGACCTTGAGCCGCACATGTCGAGTTCTACTGCATTGTCACTCACTTCAAGTAGTGGGAGCGGTACGCAAAAGCATACCGCATTTTGGAGTGCAGTAATGAGATTTTGCATGGGCGTACTTTATACCGAGACAAGCGATTTGACCTGCAGCACTCGATATTTTGTCCCTTTGTGATAAAGCGTCTAGGCAACGCAAGATAAATAGGTAGCAAGCGCACTCGTCCCGCGGTAAATAGAAGGTCCCAACGGTGACCAAGAGAGGGCGCCGTGCGGCCAAGCCACCGCACCGCGCCCAACGACCCAACGTAAATAAAGTTGTGGCGTACGGCCACTTCATCCAATTCCACTGGGTCGCATGTATACATGTCTTTGTGAAGACGTTGTACAGAGAATGCATCAGTCATAAAAAGACACGCAGTTTGTGCCAGTCGCAATCGGCAAGGCGAACATCTAGGGAGGATACATGAACGGTGCTTGACGAGTTAACTGGCCGCGGCCGACCAATTTGTACACCAGTACCAATCTAGTTTGTTTGAACCAAGCCGACGCACAGTGGGCTAAATCATCATTCTAGCTGGACAAAAGTCAAGAAATGCAAGACACTGGGATTTGATGTATATTCTTTTGGTTCTATTCCCAATACCTGTAGTGTATTAAAAATCATGATAGACAGGTACTGAAACAAATGCAACGACTTCAACAGATCAGTAAACATTGATATACCATTTATTCAGAAATTGGGTTCATCGAGATTTTGACGATCTCAGCTCAAAAACTGTAATACATTTTTGAAAAGTGGCTTCATTTCATGAAATATACGTCCATAACAGAGGTAATTTGGTCCTATTCATCAGAAGCTCATGTATATTTCACTCTTTCTGATCCACATTAACTTTATGACTCACGTTCAGAAAATGTTTGTCAAACTTTGGAAGCTTGTTATAAAAAACTTCCACGAGTTTCCAATGATTTTCTTGTTTTACTGAACAGATTGATCCTTCCTGATCATGTGTACAAAGAATTGGCTGCCAGTTACTGCCTAAACTATTTTTTCATGGCCATGCGTGTTGAAATCGAAACACGAGATAATTTCTACAAAACTGATCATAATTAAATGAAACTTCGTGGTATTGTAGCTCATTAAAACTACTTTGAAAAAAAAGTATAACACTTGAGCAAGCTTCTTCGAGAAAATTTTGAAAAAAAAAATTCCGACGCCAGGATTTGAACCCGCTCTGAATTTGAAAATTGGATCGGAATACTTTTGTCCAGTCAATGTAGCCAATCGTCCCACTGTGCGACGACGGCCAACTGACGCGGTGATGCCGGAATCGCACTTTTCGCCACTTTGCATTGAGATGCTATTGGCGAAAATCAGCGGCCACCAGAATGCTCTGAACGCAATCAAACATGGTGGCCCAAGGGGCCTTGACAAATAGGTACCCAGCGCACAGCCCAGCGCCGTAGCGCAGTAGCACTCGACAGTTGACAGTACCTACTCCAAATCATAAGAATATTGACAGTTTTGACAGTTGAAAAATAATTAATTTTTTTTGTCTTCCTTGTTTTCCACATCGTCGTGAATGTGAGCGAGTGAGTGTTGTAGCTCTGGTTGTAGTTTGACTTAATTACTGCGTAAGTATACGCCGATGGACACAATGCACAATGCAGCTGCAAAAAACGATACGTAAGTTGGTGAAATGCTGGCCCAAAAATGCAATCTCTGAATGCTTATTTTACATTACAGATGTTGAGTTGTGTGAGCCCCTTGCACACAAGGTGGAAATACTAAGCCCCCACAAGACAAGGCATAGGTACAACAGGACGCATCACGAAAATGTGCCAACAATTACCGTTTAGGCCAGAAAGATGAACATTCTTTTGGAGTAATCGTACGACTCATACAATGACTGTAAAGTGAAATTTCAGTAGCTAATAAGCATTTACCGCTGTCTAGAATAATAAAAATCATAGTTTATCAATAATAATTGAGTATTCTTCAATCATAAGTTTAATCATAGCTCATCGGTTGATGTTAGTGTTTCTACAATGGAAAATATTTTCATAACGATTAAGTTGTTCTAAATCTGAACTGAGGAGGCGAGTGACGGATTCTGATTTGCAGGCCAGGTATCTTCTCTCAATACCGCTGGCGTTGATCTCCAGGCTCTCCGTCTGCTCTCACTGGCTTATCGGAGATGGCTTCACGAGTTCACAACACTGTTCTAACAACTGGTCCACAGAACCCAACCTCCAAATGGTTTTCAATTATCCATTCATGAGACATAACAAAGCACAAGAGTCTCACAGTCGCAATGAGCCCCAGTCACCCCACACACGATTAAATGACCTGCCTCAATCACTTCTTCGCACTTTGTCGAGAGGGGGCTGATTTGGTCACCAACATGACCATAAATATTGGGCAAATGAATCTGTATTATCGGCATTTTCTAAAACAAAAATAAGTTAGAGATACTGCAACGAAATTCCATTCCCAACGAACCTCCAGTTCTTGGCCCACTGTTACGAGTTCGTGACTGTTACGCTTTCACTGACAGCTATCACTGTTGACAGCTGTTGTGATGTAAATGCGCACTGCGTTTACTACCTATTTGTCAAGGCCTCTTGGGCCACCATGTTTTATTGCGTAC